>OX438742.1:33674526-35101363 GCA_949316235.1 Oegoconia quadripuncta | reverse complement strand
TATATTTGAGTACGAGCTGCTCAAACAATTTACAGAATTAACGCCATAAATACGTACTTTATGCGAACATTTACCAAAAAGATTACTTATTTGTACCCACAAATCGGAACAAAAGTATACAATCCGCCTTAGTTCACCAAAACAAAATCGCTACAAATTCTTTTAGTACTTATGACTAAAAACAAAGCAATCCTATATCATGATTGTTTCGGCTAAAGCCTGGACTGCATATCCTTTTACCCCGAAATGTGTTAAATTAAATACCAGAAAATCGATTTACTGGTAGATATTTAAAATCAATGAAGTTTTTAATAAGAAGACATTACCACAATTTGAATTCAGTAAACATACGTTTGAATAATTTGGTAGCGAACTTTGAGTGCCGAAAATATCTTACCGGTTCTAGAGGGAAGAAATAATCTTCAGCTTCTATTTCAACGTGAGACCAAACTTCTGCAGCGAATCCTAAAATAAGAAAACCTAAAACAGAATCAAACTTTATAGAGGAACCACTACACATAAACAATTAACCGTATAAACGACATTCATATAAGTCGAAAAAAAAACAAATAAGTGCGTTAAGCACTTACTAGTGTAAAATCTCCGAAATATCATTATTTACGCACAAGCACTTCTACCAAAGCGCAGTGTAGATCTAGTTCAGTAGTGACAATACAATGTTTATATTATGAAACTTCAACAATAGCCATGAATAGGAAATTATGATTCAATATACGCTTTATGTTGAAATTTATCTAGACCTCTATTAAAGCCTGGCCAGAGACTATGAACCTTTATTTAGAGAGACATTATTTACAAAAAACTATTATAAAATTTCTGACAATCTGGATGATAAATAAGCATGGAATAGACCGCTCAGCGATATTCAGTCTAAATAGACAATATAATCAAAATCAAAATCAAAATCAAAAAATGCTTTATTTTGTAGGTACACAGGGTACACTTAAAATAGTCAGATTTTACATTTTTAAAGCTACTGCTTGTTCAAAAGGCAATTTTCCCCTGAGAAGAACAAGCAAGAAACTCGAGAGGTCGCTCTTTTAAAAAAAGGTTTTTATATTACAAAATTATTATTTTATATTATAATATTTCATTATTAATTGTGAAATAGCCTGGTTATGCGAACGGGCTGGTTATGTCCATGATTGTTTATCATCTAAATAATCTGATATTTTATAATATGCTTTCTTAATAAGTTTCTGTTTTATAGTATCTTTAAATTTATTGAAAGGAAGATTTTGTATATCAACAGGAACTTTATTGAAAAAGCGTATACATAACCCTTTGAATGAATTACTGACTTTGTGGAGGCGACTTATGTGACCTGCAAGTTTATCTTTATTTCTTGTATTGACATCATGTTTATCACTATTTTTCCTAAATGATGCTATATTTTTTTTGACATATATTAGATTTTCAAAAATGTACTGTGACGAAAAGGTTAGAATATTATACTCTTTAAATCTGTCTCTAAGTGACACTGCAGGTCTCAATTGATAAATTGCGCGAACGGCTCGTTTTTGTAAAACAAAGATTGTATTGATATCCGCGGCATTTCCCCACAGCAAGATACCGTAAGACATCAGGCTATGGAAATAACTAAAATATACTAATCTAGCAGTATTTACGTCCGATATTTGTCTAATTTTTTTGACTGCATACGCTGCAGAGCTGAGCTTCTTCGCCAATTTATGGATATGAGGACCCCATTGTAATTTGGCGTCCAAAGTAATGCCCAAAAATACAGTGGACTCAACAAGGTCTAGAGTGACATTTTTTATCATTATATTTGTGGGCACCTCCCTGACATTAGGCAGTACAAATTTTACACATTTAGTTTTTTTCTCATTCAGTAACAAATTATTTGCCGTAAACCATTCTACTATTTGAGAAATAGCGTTGTTCACGTCGTCATAATTTAATTTTAGTCTATTTACTTTAAACATTACAGAGGTATCGTCAGCAAACAATACTATTTCATGTTTATCGTTTACAAGGTTTGGCAAGTCATTTATGTAAACCAAAAACAAAAATGGTCCGAGAATGGAGCCTTGTGGGACGCCCATACAGACTGTCGACCCTGACGATGTATTGCCACTGATATCAACCCTCTGAACTCGGTTACTCAAATAAGAATTCAGAAGGTCGAGAGCTCGGCCGGTTACACCATAATGACGTAATTTCCTGATTAAAGTGTCGTAGCCATAATGACGTAATTTCCTAATATAATTGTAGCCCAAAACTTATTTAAAAATATAAACCCTTGAGTTTCTTGCTCGTTCTTCTCTGGGGAGTCAGCTTTGTGAATTACCAGTAATGTCAATAATTTTCATATCAAGTTGATAATTTTATCCTACGAAATAAATCTTTTTTATAATTGGTATTTTATGAATTGGACACGCGTTAAGCCACTACTGTGGAACCTGCTAAAAATTCACTACTACCAACCAACCTAATTTAAGAAGTAACTATATGTTTGATTTGACGACCGATTGGTGTAGTGGATAGTGACCCTATCAGCGAAACCAACGGTGGCGGGTTCGAATCCCGCGACGGGTAAATGTTTGTATGATGAATACGAACATTTATTCCCGAGTCTTGGATGTTTATATCAATATATATGTATGTTTATCCGTTATCTAGTATCCATACCACAAGCTTTGCTTAGTTTGGGACTAGATGATTGGTGTAAGTGTCCGAAATATTTATTTATTTATATTTATTTATTTATTTATGTGTTTCTTAAATTTCCTCCTCCTAATTTAATCATCAATCTCTGTTCACAGTAGCCCAGCGCTGATATAGGCCTCTCTTAAGGCGTTTTATAGAGGCAGATTTTCGGGTTTGGGTGGCCATACAGCCTCTTCCAGTTACCCTAGTAGATCGTTGCTCCTATAACCGCGGGGTGGCTTATAATTGGGTATTTGCACTACAGAACCCATGTAGGTTAACTCCTGCATTTATTGGTTCTGGTAAATATAACCAACCTATTTCCACGATTCTTTTGCGTTAGATTTCATTAGTTGCCAATACTTTGGTCAAACATAATGACTCAATAAATTAATTTTATAGTCCAGGTTTGTTTGAGTAGAATTAATAAATTGTTGTGTTTAGAGCTCCTTACCTAAAAAGGTAAAAGGATTACTTTGTTTCGATGCCTTTTTTCTCGGTAACGGTTGGAGGTACTTCTATCATGTTGACATTAATATGAAATACTAACTTCTACGGCCTCATACTGAAATGGTAAACTTAACTGTCGAGCAACAAAAATTATGGTCCGTTCATACTAAAGTCCCACTGACAGATCATTCAAAGTGATATGGTACTTTACAATACCCTACAATCTGGCCATTTGGAACAAAATGAAATCTTGTAGGACAAGTGAAGGAGTAATTACGTAAATCAATAATATAATTAGCACGACAGTTGGCTTTTTAATACGTTACTCTCTATTTATTGGACTGTCAGTTGATGCCTAAGCTATTTATTCCACACCAATCACATAATCATAACTATAATAATACTTTACTTTTATTTTCTTCTTCACTACCATACTTCAATATATAGGTATACAGGTGGTAATGGAGCTGGTGAGTACGTGTGAAGACTGGTGCCTGATCTAAGCGTGAGCCTGTGTTTCAGGTCACCAGTACCCCAGATGTACTTCCCGGATGTGCATCGTACTTATGATTTTAAATATCAAATATTATTTTTGGAATAACAGTAGCGGTGGATTTTATATTATTTGGTTCAACATCAACAGCCTTACACGTCCATACTCTTGGGGCACAGCATAGGCTATGGGTCATAATTTTTAAGCTGTTCATGTAGGCCACCACTGAAGACTAACTTAACGTGACCTACGAAGCACGGAAACATTCGTATTAAAGTGCCACAAGTGGTCATCTATCCTAGGACTGATCGCGGCAGACATTGCTTAACTTCGCTAATCGAAAACGAATATCGAATGCAACTGCGCCACGAGTGCTTCTTATTTATTCGACAGCAAAAGTTGCGAGTATATGTAATACTGAAACAGTTTCATAGCCCTGGATATGTTGAAGTTATGCAGTTCTACAACAAGCAAACTTTCGTGCGACTCTACCTATTTACGACACGAATATATATATTCGTGTCGGGATATTAACATCATGAAGACGATTATTCTATACACCTTACCGGAATGTGGTTGAGGCTACACATTTTCTGTAAGTAAATAGTTACTTAATCATTGTAACAATTTGTCAAAAGTTACTGTAGTTACAAAAATTGCTTGATGATTTTACGAGTTATCATGTCAAATGTGCGATAGTAGAAATTAAATTAAACTAGTGAAATTTATGTAATTACCATTTAGATATTTTTTATTTCAGGTTATACATTTACCTTATTGTTTAATTCTACATGTAGTCATATTCCCGACTGGATATCAACACCGGCAGTAAGTTTTATTTGCCACCGAACTAATTTAAAGTCATAGTAATTTTTACCAAAAGTATGTACAGACAATCGCACGTCAAGCGTAACTCTGCTGGCAGTTTAGTGGTATAAAGCTGAGCTAACGTACGGTAGCGCACGCTTACAATAAACGGACGGCCCGAAGGTTGAGATGTTACGTCTGATGTGCAGTCGACTGTACCGGGTCTTACTTACGTATTTTATCCTATTTTGTTACTAGAATAAAATGGATCAGTTTTGCTTACTGGCCGAGTCATGTATCCATGATACGATACCTATCTGTGGCACCATGGGTGAGGACAAGAGAACATTTCTGGATGTCTGTGACCTATTGGAGTATGCGTGCGATACTAACCAAGGTAATTACCTACACTTCTATATAAAAAAAATGTTAAAAACCAGTAAGTCTGCAATGAATGTTCGTACTATATGTTGGTTTCCCGCAATTCTAAAAAGTTTGTTAAAGTTTGTACTTTGACAATGCATTAAAATTTACCCCTAACATAAAAAAAATGTAATGATTCATTAGAAATAAGGTGAGATTTGGAGTGGTTTCTTCTAAAAGTGCAAAATAATCGCTACACATAGTAAAACATATTATATTTTTATTATTACAACATTTAATTGCATATACAAAAAAAAAACATTTACAACGATACTTAGCTATTAATAAATATAAGACATCCATAAGGCTCTACACGGGGCATAATCTTTATTTCTTAATTTTCCACTTAATTGTCTAAAGCTTCTGTCTAACCTGGGCCACTACTTGAATTATTCCAATTATTTCAATATACTAATTTCAGTTGCAAATTGTTTCTGAACCAAGCCAAAGTGTTCCGTTTTGGAATTTTTGCTCTCGAACACTAATAATTACTGTCGGACTTTGAGTAAAGGATGAAAATGTTTCCCACAGTGTTCACTATTTGGTTCCTTTTTAAGTTTATGCGATTTATGCGACCTCTATGGTGTCTGTCCGTCCGACTGTCACACACGTTTTCTACAAGACGGTGGCCTAATTAGTGGTAATATTAACAAAGCTGCCGGAGTATACCATGGTCGGACTCCATTGTGCATCTTGTTGAAGTATTTGGTAGGTGCGTGGGTCGATAAAAAGCCAAGTCATTTAAAAGTCGAATTTTGATTTTATGGCTAATTTTTAAAATATAAAACAAAGGAATATTATAACAAATACGAGTACCATCATAATATCTTGCATTTGGTGTAACGTAAATGATCACGATTTTTATGAAATTCACACATTTGGACTTTTCGGCTCAATAAATTGCAATCCCATAAAACATTATTTTTTAATTTTTTTAATAATTCATCATTAACTAACGACCTCTTTGGTGTAGTGGTTTGAAACGCTGACTGCTGCACCAAAAGGTCGCGGGTTCGAATCCCGCTATGGACATATGTTTATATGATGAATATGGACATGTGTATACCCGAGTTATAGATGTTTTTCATTAAAATATTATATATTACAAAAAAAATATGTGTTTATGTAATATATCAACCATCTGGTATCCATAGTACAAGTCTAGTTGCTTATTGTGGAATGGAACTAAATGCGCTGTGTCCAAGGATATTTTATTATTAAAAAAAATCACTTTGCAATAAAGAAAGAAAAAATCCCTTTCTATATTTCTTTAATGTCGCCTACTTATTCTCTGATTCATCTACTTGGTTTGACTGTTAAGAAACTAAACCATAACCAGATAGCGTCACTAATTGTAAAGATATTTGAGGCATTTTAAAGCCGAAGATAAAAGTAAATCTGTTTGTTTCAGTTTACGCACACGTCGACGACATGACTGGATGTCCAGTGATCAAGAGCTAAAAAAATATCAATATTGCAATAAAATATTTTATCAGTCTTGTTTTTTAATTTACTAAGAATAAGTAAAACGCCTTACTATATACAAAGTCTCGTAATAATCACACTTAAACATCTACGAGTACGAGGCCTATGAGTATACAAGACTCAGACGCTGAACTTTTTATGCAAAAAGAATCTTTACTTAAATATGTGTTTAAGTATCATTACGTTAATGTGCTCCAGCCTGACCTGAGATCTTGTGAGTAAGATAGCTATTTGGAAGGTTATACTGGTAAGAGAAAGACGAAGATATCTCGAAGGTTGACCGGGTAACAGGTTGGGGCAGACAGAATAAGTATAGCGAATGCAGTAACGTACACCGCGGATCGGGCGCATCTTGATATGGTGGTAACGAAAAAATAAGAGGATTAATCCGAGTTTAAATAAACTGTGTAAATGTATATATATCATAATAATAATGTTGATAACGTAAAACACATATCATAATAACAATGTTGATATCATTGTATGATAATGAAACGAAATGATTTGTAACTCATCAGTGTTAAAACACGTGAAACCTTTATATTATATAAGAATTTGAAGTAACATATTTTCGAAAAAGCTGTCGTATTAAATAAACTTCAAAATAGGTAATAGGTATTTTCGTACTTTGTTCATCCTTAATATACATATTATATACAGTTTGCGATAGTTCTGTATCGTTGTATTTTACTTAGTATAAGATATTTTTAACCGAACTCCGTGCAACTGGCCCCTGCAGTCCGTGAGAAAGCTACAATTTGAACAAGCCATAATTAGCGAGTGGGGTATTAATCACGGGCATTGGCCGTCCCCGCCCCGCCGCCCGCGTCCGCCCGCTTGTGGCGATTCCTTCGATTAGACCAATTTGAGGTCAAGTTTGAAACAGGTGGATTACAGGGGTCAAGGACAACAAACGTAATAAATGTTTTACTTATCTCGTTTTGAAATATCGCAATTTGTAAGACTTACATGATTGTATTTAGTTAAAGTTATATAACTATATTGTTGTACATAACTTTAATTCCAATTAATTATTTAGATTACTTATATTTATTAGATACCTTTTAATGAGGTATAGGTTCAACTCTTTATTTTCTCACATAGATATTCCTAGTTTCCTATTTGGATCATATAATAGGAGTAGCTCCGAAATAGATCGGTGCAGTGCACCAGTCTTTGTTTGCCAAGCAGTAAGGCAGGTAAACAGGGACGGACGCACCGGGCCACAATCGCGCCATTTGCACTCCACGCCCATCGACCCCGCGACCGGCCACAGGGCTGTGAAGCCGCATTTTCTTCTCCTCCAAGCCAGTACAGTAAAAAAAAAAATTAGTCCGTCTCCAGGTCTCCGGTTTTCTATGAATTTTAATACATCAACTTTTTTTTTATGTACAACTGGTTAATACTTGACCTCAATCACACCTGATGTTAAGTGAAGTGAGGTCGAAGGTGGAAGCGTACTGACCCGGAAACCCCAACACATTTGGGGGACTGTCGCTGTCAACAAACCCCTCACGGCCACTCCAATTCAGCAGACAGCAGCAGAGTTGGTATGGAGATGGGGACCGTTAAAAATATCCCCAAGCCCTCGGACAAACCCTTCGATGACCGGAAATCCTATATGCCTTCCTTTGAGTAAGCTGTTGGAGAGATTTGTGGTCCCCGTCTGCTTTCTAATGACCTTAGATATCACCCTAGATTAGGTTCTTCTATATGAGTAATGTTTTCGAGACATTGGTGTCACATGAGGTTGGTTATAGGTCTAAGGCTGCTCCAGCAACATTTATAGGATACTGCTGGAGAACTCTGCCAGCCGCTCAATAGAGTTACGCATAAGTTCCTGTACTACATAGTCAGGGGTCAGAGCCGGGGGCCGTACCTGTGACATGTGTGCTTCGATGAGTTCCCAGAGATATGTATTCCTCAAGGTTGTCAACACGACATGTTGCCCTGGACATGCCCTGGAAAGACTTGCGCGAGCGATTTTGGAGTTTTTGGAGGTACAGACGAATAAGCTGGAGTTCGTTCCCGATGAGACCCTACCTATTACTCTAGTGTATCGTATTCGCTTTAAAGGCATCCCAATCAAAAGTAAATCTCATTACTGGGTGTCATTCTTGAACATAACTTTGCATTTACGCTCGTGTTATTGACAAATACGCAATAACAAATTTGTATACTTTCTCTATAGTTCAGTATGTTTATGGAGCGTCGTCCTGCGTAATCGTATATGATGCTAGAATAACCAAAGTGGAATTCAGCTAGGCTGATAATGTCAAAAATTTTGTGCTAAAAAATAGGACCACTGTATAGTTTAAGAGTTGTTTAACAATTTATGTAAGCATTCTGGGGTTAGGTGTTGCTTGAATCCTCGTTTCTCATACGTAGAAAATACTATACATATGTTTATAATTTTTATCTCAAAAAACTGTGCACAAATAGAGCCGCTGGAAAATACAAGTCCCAGATATAGTTTTCCAAAAGTAACGAAGTTATTTCGAAGTCTTTGTGAAAAGAGGCCGAGCAGACGGGAGATTAAAATACCTTTGAATATATACAATCATAGTATTACGATATTTTACTTCGCCTTTAGAACCTTGAGTATTATCTGTAGAAACTATTTAAAGTTAGTAAATTAAGTATAACTAGTTTTTGTCGACTATATTGACTAAAGCAATGATGCAGCATTGGGCGTCATGTGGCTGATATGATGATGATGAATGCAAAGTGCAATGTTTGCTGCCTTAAGGCTTGATTCTATAGTATGTAATGCCTATAGATGAGTCAAAAAAGGTTTTAAAATAGTTTCAAGAAAGGAATACTTATATTCTCCTGATTCACCCAAACTGTACCCAAATTTTTTATATTTTATTATAGACATTCCTGAAGACCACTTGTTAGAGTAATTACATTCATTGTCAACATATATCCACTGCTGGGCACAGCCTCCTTTCACTGAGTGAGGGTATGGGCCATAATCCACCACGCAGGCCCAATGCGGATACTAATCCGTAAAATACAGTCTATTATTGTAATTACCACTCGGTACTTACAATAATACACTATATTTAATTATTTGTAATTAGTATTAGTGTACGCAACCAACTTAAAGTCTATTAGATAGCTTTAAAGCTATGCTACACAAGCATAAAGCATAAAGCTGTTTGGAACTTATGTATATACTGTAATAAATTTAGAAGTCTACCTAGATTATTATAATCCTTTATAAAATTTCCATGCTAAAACTTACAAAAATAAAAAATCATTTAGATACCGAAAGCAAATCAGACTTATTAGGATGAATCATCTAAATGAAGTCTTAACAATATGTTCACATTTGAATATTCCTCGAAATATCACACAACCTCCAATTCCGCACAATCAAGACCCTAATAGATTGTAATCACAATGCGGATGCCTTGTAATCTTTCAATTTTGCTACAACAAATAAGATTATATAGTCGAAAATGTTCCAAGTTACAGCCCTGTTGTTAAAAATGCATCCTAAGTGAGGTCTGCTTCACTTACCCTGTAACTAACGGCCTGGCTTTAAGATTAAGCGTTATAAAAATATCGTTCAAAAAAGAAATGAGAAAGAAAGGGTTGGGGGCGGGGAGTTACTAAAAAATAAATACCAAGAACAACATCAGCTCGAAAATGATCTTAACACCACTAAAACTTACTAATGTAAATTTTAATAACAAAATTATAGGTTGCCTAATCTAGTTTGAGGATTATAGCAATAGTTAATTTAATATTGCTTTGTGTTAATTAATTTTTAAAACTATAGAAAGTTGTAGTTGAAAGAGAGAAAATAATAAAGGAAGTTAAACTAGTGAAAGAAATACATCGTGTTGAATTTCTATTATAGTGAGGCATTCTACATAGATTAGATATTAAAATAATATATAATGCTTGTGGTTTGTTGATTATAAAATCGATAAAAAACGCCTGTATTATACAATACGCCGTAAAATCTAAGTAAAGTTCCCATGCAATACAGCGAGAGGGTTGAGCCATAATGGACTAGAGTTGATGTAACACACGCGACTGTCAGCTCGCTAGTAGTGGGAGATAACAATCAGATAGACAACTTCTATTTTATTGATTGTATTGTGTGGATATCGACGACCGAATGATGTAATAGGTAGTGACCTTGCCTGTGAAACCAACGGTTGCGGGTTAGAAACCCGCTAGGGGTGAAGGTTTTTGTGACGAATACGAACATTTATTTCCGAGCCATGGATCTTTATATAACGGTTATCTAGTATGAGTAGTACAAGCTTTGTTTAATTTGGGAATAAAGAATTGTTGTAAGGAAATATTTATCATATTATTATCCTCTACTATCTTCTGAAAGCTTTTACCTTCTTTACGTGAAGATAAGACACAAAAACAGACCAGTGCACTTATTTAAGTCTAATAATTACTTGTTGAACTGGCATCTAAATAGATTGTTGTTATTAAATCAATGACCTATTAATAGCAGCATTGGTGTATTTACCAACCATGGCGATTAGAATAATCTCTGAGGAAAAGCGATACAAGTGATAGCTTGGGAAAAGTCTATGTTCAGCAGGGGAAGGCAATACATGGAATATACTGAACGTTTCAATGACGTCATCCGCAGCCTAAAGATTTCGTAGGTCAGGTAAAGATCACATTTAGATTTTGTCAAGACAAATTTAGAAAATGACATTTTATAATATTTTCTCGGGTCTTGCTGTTCTGAAGCATTCGCGAGATATAGTTACCTTTTAATATGTTTGTCAAACCTGTCTATTGTAGTTTGAGGTCAGTGCATATGGTGTCTGGCATTATTATTATTTACTATATTCTATTAATTTAAATTGGTGGCATTTAGTACATTCCCGGATTAATTACTTAAAAGGATCAAATGTACCTAAATCGCAGTACATTTACGGGCGTCGCACGAGGCCAGCCTTAATTAGTAACCTTGTTTGTCGAGCCGTTGCGAGTATCACCGATACATCCTACGCTGTCTGTCTACATATTATATGGACATAGAGTGAAATTCCTTCCATCTGGATGAAACTATTTACGTAGATTCGAGCAGAAATTTAATACATGCAGCGAAATATCAAACTCACTGGCGCCTTTTGGGAGAGGATTATCAACACCCAACAAATTGAATATGGCGGAGCGGAGCGGCCGCCACGAAGCGCTATTAAGCGGTTCCAGTGCCGCACTATTTTGTGGGGTCTATTTTGAGTTTACGCAAATCATTCTTGCTATGGTAAACTATAGTTCTGTCACCTACAGTACTCGAGACCAGCTAGGTTACCGACAGATTTCGATAACCAGAATAGTTAAGTAACTCATACATAATAGCCCCTCTATATGGAATCCTGTGAAAAGGTAAACCGTGCAATCTGTTCTTTATTAAAGCAATATGTCATGCTACTAGGTAAAAATGAGGTCATACCCGTGATGCCACGCTCAGCCTTTTCATAACAGACGAAAATAAGTAGCAAATCAAACGCTATATACGCAACTTAATTAGCACGCCAATGGAAGGTATGCAGAAGCTCACCCTCCTTGACTTCTTGCCTTTTGCGAGGCACGCAGAGTGATAGCATGTATGAAAGCGTTTGCTTGCCACAGTCATGTCATTATATATCATGTCATCACTTACCTGTGCATGGATTGCCTGTAAGAATATTTTATGTAGAAATTCATACCACTAAGCAGGTCTATACCTCGTGCAGTTACAGACATGCCTTCCACTCGCATGATTTTTATAGACAAATATAGCAGTATCACCAGCGTAATATAAGGCCTCAATCATCGCGATCTCTAAACAAAGTTGTAATTTAGGATCTAAATAAATAATAAAGGGGGTAGGGCCATAGATATTCCCCTGCGAAACACCGGAAGGAACTAGGTAAACACGCTTATGAAATTCACCATAACACACCAGTGTTGTATTTAAAGCAAAACTGCGTGTACTAATCCCTATGTAGTATAAATCGAGATCTATTTATATCTAGATAATTTTTCGATCCTTCACTTATTGACTATTGTAGAATTACATACGTTTTAAATATTCGGAAACCAGTCCTGTCAATGACGATGTTATGAAAACATCGAGGGTGTCAGAATGTTTGTTGTATATTGAAGCTGTACTAGTTATAAGTAAAAGAATTGCATGCCATTGAGTGATATAACATTTTTTTTATTAAACCAACTTTTGACGTTATTATGAGATGTACGTAGCTACATTTGGACGGGACTAAATGGAAAAGAACGTTAATAAGAAAAAATAGAAATATCTGTGCACATACACACAGCACCATTTAGTTCCACATTAAGCAAAGAAACCACATAAAAACATATTTTTTTGTAGATAAATACATATATCAATGAAAAACATCCATAACTCGTGAACACAGCATCTGTCGGTCTGAATCCTTAATACAAACATATGCCCCTAAGCAGGATTCGAACCCGCGGCCTTTTGGTAGAGCAGTCAGAGTTTCTAACCACTACACCAAACAGGTCATCCTATTAATGGATCTGTTATCCTATCTACCTACTTATTCTCCAGTTTGCAATTTTTTTTTTTTTTTTTTTTATACATCACAGTAGTTTTAAAGGCAATCCGATTTAAAAGGATCGATATTCAGTCCTGCTCAATTACACCGCTCGGCGATATTCCGTTTCATATTTGATTTCGCTTCAGGAATATCGTATTCGTATCAGAAATTGTACTACTACTACGAATTCAAAAAGAGCCCATCAGTTTCTCAATCTACTATGGGGAGTTAGTCTTGGGAATGAACTGTAATTTTAATATTTTTTAAATAAATTAAAAATGTTAAGTTTTCCAATGATAAAACTGTCCCACATAGTTTGACTTTGATGAACAATATCTCGTTTATTTGGTTCAAATTACAGAGATACTTCTGAACAGGTTCAATTTGAATTAATGTAAAGCACGCCTAAATCCGTAAAATTAGCTAACCTAATGCGGTGTGCAAATCTAATGTCCAATTTTATGGTCCCAATTACAAACACTTCTAATCATATTCCAGGAATATTTTAAACTTTTTATTTGCATCGAGTCTATTCGATTTTGTTTAAAACTTAATATTGTATTTTGTAGAATTTTAATAACGTAAACTAAATTTAATATATTTAAGAAACTGACCGAGTGCGAGTCTGACTGGGGGTTCCTTACAAACTTTAGATAAGTCCGTCCATCGCAGTAATCGAGTACCGAAATATAAGTTAATTGAAAAAGAAAAAAAAATGTCATATAACTACAAATAAACGTCTGTAAATTCCTTTACTTGTATTTGTGAAAATTTGCTTCTTACCAAATTTCATGGATCTAGATCTATAGGAAATACCCTAATAATATAGGTTTTGATTTGTTTCCGAGTGTCATAATACTACGCATAATTTTCCATATTTTTTAATTTTGTTGATTTTTTCTAGACAAGCTAGACAAATTTTATAGTACTGAATACTAGACAATAGATAAATATTTTTATAAACATGACTCGGAATAAATGTTCTTAATCATTATTTAAACATTTAACTGTAAAGTTATTCGAACCCGCAACCGTTGGTTTAGAAGGCAACGACGCAGTCACTGTACCAGTCTGCTGTAAGTAGCAAGTTCCCTTAGTAAGTTAGGAGTTTTCGATGGAAGTGCATCCATCCTCTTTCAGCTTCATATTCACTAATCAACTACTTAAGAAACTTGATGTTTAAGTAAATGTTAATAAATATTGTTATATTGAAACCGAAGTTAAAGTACTATAGGCTAATTTATTAAATATCTATAAAAAAGTTTGGAAACATCACTCCAAATTCCTTGAGGACAGAGACTAGACATACATGCACACATAACGCCAACAAACACATAACACCCGTCGTTTTTCGTCGGGGTTTAAAAACAGTGCACACCACTGCAACTCCACTCCAAAAACCAGGTCCTGTATTTCCTAATTTCCTTTCCGTTTATTTCTTTCCTTATATGTTTTCTTCCTCGAACACCATTTAACACCCATCTGTTCTAATAGGTACACTATGTCCATAGCTGGGGGGCCTGGTGACCTGTAATGCTGGTTCTTCCTTTTCAGGCACCAGTCTTCCCACAAATGTGTTCTATATATTATATGTATACACATAGAATACATATACATATATGAAGGGAAAGTAACTTAAATATTAAAAATAACAAATTATTTTAAATGAAAACCTTATTTTATTTTTGGTGAAATGTGAAAACAGAAGTTTAACCGCCTCCGTGGCTCAATGTACACAACATTGGGTTTATGTTTCGGAAGTCGCGGGTTCGATCCCCAGCGGGGTACATATTTAGTACTCGGTTTGGTTGGTGGTAGGGCATATTAAATGTCCGCCTGGCTAGGTACCACCATCTTATCTAAATCTGCCGCCAAACTGCAATGTAAATAGCATTGTTGTGTCCGGTTTCCGGGTCAGTACGCTACCACCTTCGGCCTCATCTTCACCTCAAAGTGGAAGCGTACCTACCTACCTACCTACTGACCAGGAAACCCCATTTTATTTGGGGAACTGGCTATATTTTGAACATGGTACTGATTATTAAATGGTAAAAAAAAAACAAAACAATGCAATGATTGTTGACATCATTGATTGGTATCTACCATTTAAATACAAAGGTATTTAAATGCATTGTTTTGTTTTTTTTTTTTCATAAAACACACATGACTTTTTATAGGACGATTCAGGCAAGTTACGTTTGAAAATTCCAAGAGTTCAGATTTAGTCAATTTTTAAAATAAAATAAATTTTTTATCTTAATTATATAACTTTTATAAATAATTTATATAACTTTTATAAACTACATCTACAAGATTTACCTAACAACAAATACTTTAACCTTGTTGACCATCACAACCCCGGATAAGATCTCAACGACCTATTTAGTTCCAAAAACCGACAAATTCAGTGCACCCTGCGCGATACAGTCTCCACGAGCGTGCCTAGTAAAGTCGGGCCGACGATATGGTGGCACGATAATGATCGGTTAGCCTAATAATCCGCGGTGCCTTTGTCTATTGTTTACATTGGGGTGGTTGCCTACGTGATTTTGGGAGTCATGCCGGTCCCTTTGGCAGGACCTCCCCGCTGTTACTGTTAAATACGTCGTCATTGTGTCGACTGGGTAGCGACAGGTTGATCAGAAAATTAAAACATTGTTATGCTGAAACAGCGACTATTTTACTTTTCTCAAACAATCATTCACTGTTTGATTGCTCAATTGTTGTGAAGAAATTAAATATAAAATTTTCGACTGCGTCGTATTGCAAAGCGTAAACAGACAGATGAAACAGAAACAGGAACAACAGTTCGTACACTTCTAATCCTCTCAGTTTAACAGCCGCAAACAAAATGACCGAACATATGCAAGACACGGCTATTTATGGAATTTGATAACATTTAGCAATGGTATATTATAATTTATATAATGTTAATTATATAAAAAAATCGATAACTTAATAGCGATATAAATTTACCACTTCAATCATTATTATCATAATTATTAACTATATCTTTCCAAATAAACTATATTGGCGATTTACACACCAAAAGATTGAACGACACTGAAATCAGGAATCGATATATGACTAAAACAATTGTATACAACTGTATCATAATAATACTCTACAACACACAATTGAAAATATATTTATCCGTATCATTCTGTGAGGCATAGTAGGTAACTAGTACGCATATTGCCCCGCTGAATGCATAAGCTCAGCCGCTGACCAAAGTAGGCACCAGCTCTCACATCTCCAGAGGCGTGGACCAGTCTAACGGATAAATCCTTCACAAATTATTTTATCTCAGACAAATTAAAATACAAAATGTAAATAACGATTGTTATTTACATAATGAGAGAAGCTGTAACTAAACTAACTGTAACAGTTATTAAATGTACTGTCGTGAAAGCTGGGGGTCATATTTTGGCTCTAAGAACCTATAAGTATTGCTTATAGCTAGTAGGACGCACACAGTTGAGAGCACTTCAAACAGAATCTTTGATCTTGGATGATATCTATTATAATCATATACATCATTCATGGTAGATAACAGCCTCCATGGATCATTGTAAATAGCATAGGATTTAAAAAACGGAGGTCATAAGTTAGATTCCTAGCGGGTATATCTTTAATACTTGATAGTCTTAGCGAATTTTTAAATGAATAAAATATCAACCTGGCTAATGTCATCAGCAATATTGATAGCATTGTATTCGGGCTGTTTGAGATAAGATAGCCAGGTCTCCAAATAAGTTGGGAGTTTCGTGTGAACCCGTTACCAACTTCGATCTCATACCTTTAGGTTTGATTTTAAGTGTAATTGAGGATTACCTTTTGTTTATGTTTGAGGTCAAACGTTAACCCACTGTGCATGACAAAATTATGTAAAATATGTTTGTTTACATTAGACTTCGACTGATTTTTTTATGTACGCCGGATTAGCACTTGATCTCAATCAAACCTGATGTTAAGTGAAGATGAAGCCGAAAATGGAAGCGTACTGACTCGGAAACCCCACCTTTTTTGGTAGCTGCACTGGTAAAAATAACTCTGACAACCGGAACACAACAATGCTATGCATAACTGTTTGTCGGCTGATTTAGATAAGGAGGTGATAGCTAACCAGGTGGACATTTAAAATGCCCTAACACCAATCAAACTGCGTATTAAACATATACTCCGCTGGGTATCGAACCTGCGACCTCCGATTCGTAAACTCGATGTTGTTTACATTGCGCCACGGAGGCGGTCAAATAGTGAAGTGATCAGGCATACATAATTTTTATCAACGACGCATGTCATGCTTGAAAATATATAAATCGATCACTCTGTATAACGCGCGAGGGTGCCCACGTCGTCGTGGCGCACGTGGCGTAGTTTAGCCGGTGCGTGAGTCGCGCGCTAATGACGCAATATCACCACTTCAGTCCGACTGTCGTAGCATCCGACTGATCCGGACGCAAAATTGACGACTTTGTTTTTCATCGCTTTGATACACCGCCACAAAAGCGATACATCAAACCATAGTTCCCGAAAATTACCACGTGCTTATCACTTTGGTACCCGAATTATTCGAAATAGAATATAACATGGGTCTCACCCATATATATGATTCCTATGAACTCCGCTGCACCCGTAAAATACTATAACTACAATTATAGGTAAAAATTTTTTACAAAAAAATAGAGAATTCCTATCAATTTAAATTTCAAACTTTCAGAGAAACAATGAAATACCATTAAACACAAATATGAGCCGCGCTGGATATTACGTATTAAAATTATTGTGCGCCAAGGAAACCTTAATCTATCAATATCCAGGGCGCACGATGAATTAAAAAATAAACCGCAAGACCGTGGTTCAATATCAAAATATTCCCATATTAACGTGGGCAGATGTGAAGATTACCATGGTTATCTGCGTAGCACGGGAGCCGCCCGGGGGCGACGCACCCAACTCAAATTTTTATCCGACGATTTTATCTCACAAAGTATAGAAAGTATTCCTTTATTTATGTTTCGCATTTTTCTTTGGCTCCCGGTATAATAAGCCAAGGTATGAAAAAATGTTAAGTTAATTAATATTAGTACCCTTTGAATCTGACATTGGCACGGGCACGACTAAAAATGTAACGTTCAAAAGACCTTCGTGTCTGAGATCGACTGAAACCTGAAAATATTTGCTCAAGCAATATCTCGCGTCGCGTAATATTTCCGTCTACTGATGTCTGTAACAACTACCATTCACACCATTAATGTATAACGTCACGCACGAGCGCTCTATTTTTACTCTTACTTTACAACATCTAAGTTACTTATATTACACACTTACACGTAACACCTGTTAACATTTTAAGTATACAGTGCACTGCTCGAATTAAAACGCTATTTACCACAGCAAAAATAACGAATCTGGCCACAACCTGTCATTAAATTCTAATTAACATTAGCATCCATGTGTTGATGCCCATGCGCACATGACTCCCCGCATACGGCAAATCGCGGCACTCCGCGCAAATCGTCTCTTATTACGACAATATCAATAACTGTCATTTCGTCCAATCATTATAGTTTCGTCTCGTTTACGCAAAACTGCCATAATTACGGCGTCATTACCTACGTCTCTTTCGAACTCATTAATCTAAAGCAACGTTAGTAACGAACGGCTCTTTCCATTTCTTTCACGCAAAACAACGAGCGAGGCTCTACGGAAAAACGCGCTACAGTGATAACTATCCGTCCCTCTCTAGCACACGTTTAATGTAGCCTGAAAATTAAGTTGTATCAGATGTGCCTTTTATGTTTTAAATTAACTGAAAAATTTTATTTTATATGACAAGGAAAAAATGTTAAACGGTTTTTGACATTGGTTGTGTCCCCCACCACACGAAGGGACTCGTTAATGTACGAGCGCGTGTTTTCGATAAAAAAGAAAATAAGGCTCGCGGGAAAGAGAGGCTTAGTGGAGGCTTTTTATAGTCGTTGTCCCGATGCGTTGGCGCACGGAAGTATCGGAGCTTCAGGATCGAGCCTTAATCTCATTCTAATAAAAAGCTCACGCATAAATTGACGCGCTATCATTAGTTTCGTATTTTAAAATAGTTTTTTTTATTTACGTTTTGAGTAAACGTGGTGTGTGTTTGTATAGGTGTTAAATTATGTTGGACACGTGCTGTTTATCGTTATTTTTATGGTTTAGAATATGACATTAATTTTGTGATGTTTTGTGGAAAGGGGTTCTTTTACAATCATTAAAATTTCGTCCTTCGAGCTGTGTGGTCGTATTTTTAAATTCAATTTATATTTATTATTTTTCAAAAATGAACTAATAAAAAATTAAGTGATCCAACTTAAAGATTTTTTTTTGAAAACTTCAAAAATGTTTTTAAGGTAAGTTGATGAAATGTTGTCTATCGTTATCTTTTCAGTAATATTATAGACTTTTTAAATAATTTTAAATAAAATAAAATTTAAATTAAGTAAATCGTTAAAGTTTTGTTCTCAGTGAAAACCATTTGAAATGGATCCTTCACCGGTTCACCTAGATAAGGACATTACATAAAGCCACACCTACTCATAATAAACTCCCATTTTTACCAAATTGATTTTTTTAAAAATTCGAAGGAAAAGTCCTTATACAAAAATGATAATTATATCAATTTTCATATTATATTTAAGATGCAAATATGCATCTATTTGAGTAAATTATTTTATAATAGGGGACATAATAAAAGATATTAACAAAAACAACGCAAAAAAGAGAATAAAAAAAAGATGGGCCCTGGAACGTACGTACACGTCAGATGCAAATTGTGTAATACTTTTTCACTGATAAATCATAAAAGCGTTCCTATGTAGGTACTTGTAATATTATAGATGTTATCATTATTATTTCATACAATTAAAGTATTCACTATAAACTTTTTTAATATACAGATTCCAATGCAACATTTTCTGCCTGTTGCAGTATTTGCCAAATATAAAATTTATTTTCGAGTAAACTCTCATATATCCGTCGGGTTATTTGCGAATCCCGGCAGCGCGCTATCCCACGTGCAAATGTTTTAAGCAAACACTGTAAATTCGCTTGCAATCGCAATAAATATCTATAAATCTGTGTACCATTATTGTGATGGACCAGGATATATTATTTTCGCTAGTATACTCGTAAATAGCTTAAACTAGGGTAAGCCGGAAGAATAATGATGACAATTACCAGTCGTTTCATTAGTTTTTAAACGGACAAAAAAAAAACAAAAGAAGTTGACCATTCGTCCACATATGTCTCGTTTTTTAGTAATCACTAAGCACCCATCACAAGTGTAACCTCTCAAAGTTAAGGTTGGCACTCCCGCCCTAAAAATACAGTCACAGATGCGGGTCATTTGTTACATATTCAAGTACATATTTATTACACATATCGAACATATTATTAAGTAACTAAAATAGTTCATTAAAAGTAAGGTAAATTTGATTTAATATCAGCACTATGATTTTTACCAGTGTCAAGTGGAAATTGTTTCCAACTTTGCTGAACATTAATTGAAAATGGGTGGCAATTATAATAGTAATTGACACGTTAAACGTTTGCTTTATGACGATACGGTAGTGTGTAAGTTAATTAACCGTTAATTCATACAATACGGTCTGTATTAACAAATTACAATGGCTCGTAATCATTGCAATGGAAACCTTTACTTCTTTCTTTATTCAATATTTATAATAGAATAAAGAACGCCCCACTAATATTCAGTTTACTCGTAGCACGTTTAAACCACATCGTTTGCCACACAGATTTTTTTGTTAGCCTGGGCTGCCCAACTGCTGAGCAAAGACAATATCTCTCCACTCCTTGATGATATCTTCACACCATAGATTTTTGGACATGGGTACATGTTTAAGTAGTCGGTTTGGTTGGTGGTGGGGCATTTTAAATATCCGCCTGGCTAGCTACCACCATCTTATCTAAATCTGCCGCCAAGCAGCAATGTTAATGGCATTCTTATGTTCCGGTTGTCAGAGATAAGATAGCCCCCCAAATGTGTTGGGGTTTCCGGGTCAGTACGCTTCCACCTTCGGCCTAATCTTCACATCAGGTGTGATTGAGGCCAAGTACCAAACCGTTGTTCATAAAAAAAAACAGAACTTCCAGCGAGGTAATTAGTATAACTTTAGTTTTTGCATATTTTTTTAATATAAATACATATAACTGCATATAAATGTGGGCATGTCATTTAGAAGTTTAGTTTAAGATATTTAAGTAACTCATAGCTGAGGAGGCTGCGCCCTAACAGTGAGTACGTGTGAGGCTGTTGTTGATGATAACTAGGCATAACTCCAGCATACGTACGTCAGTAACAACGGAAAATTTTAATTTTATCAATCAATACAGACATTACTCCGACAATACGCAAACAAAACCTGACTCACTTCGTCATTTTTTAAATTATTTTAAGCACTCGTAAAACATAATATATGTAGGTATAATAATTTTCGGACTAGTGAACTCGGTAATAAATATTTGTATACATATATATTTGGCTGGTGGTAGGGCAAATTTTTTTTAAATTAAAATGGCTGCCTGGCTAGCTACCACCATCTTATCTAAATCTGCCGCCAAGCAGCATTGTTGTGTTTCGGTTTTCAGAGATAAGATAGCCAGTCTCCCAAATATGTTGGGGTTTCCGGGTCAGTACGCTTCCACCTTCGACCTCATCTTCACTTAACATCAGGTGTGATTGAGGTCAAGTACCAACCCGTTGTGCATTAAAAAAAAATCACTCAAGCCTTTACCCCTATCCGGATCTGAAAGCGCAACCGTTGGTTTCGAAGGCTACCGTTCACTGCCAACTACTAAAATAGGTCGTAACGTGGCGTCACTTTATTTTAAGTAACCGTGTTAGAATGTTACTAAAATATATCCAATATACGATATAAAAACATTTTATTAATTACTAGATAACATTCTTAACACAAGTTTTACCAAAAAATATAGCAGAATTAAGACTAAACTGTTACAGTTTAGTAACAGGTAAAAAACGAGAATATCACTAGTATTATACTACTAGTGACATTCTCGTAGAATAGTTTTATTATGGATCGCATCCGTGTGATCGAAATCGTGTACCGGACACGTCCCACGAGAATCCTTCTAGAGTAGGTACCTATTTGGTACGCCTCTGAAGAAGTGGAGACATTTGACCGCTGAAATAAATTATTTAATATGTTGTGTTAAGTGTAAGGAGTCGCGACTCCGCGGCAGGTACGCGTTCAAGTGATTGTTATACTCGTAACTCTATTTGACTATCCACCTAGCCTTGTACAAAAATACACCTATTTACTATTACGTAGCTTTTTATTTAGTTACTTTATTTACATTGGACATTGACGTCGGTACACTTTTTAAAAGATTTTTAACAAAAGTGTAGGTCCAATGGTGATTAAACCGGGGTGAGGAGTTCACCACTAAAGTGAATTGTGAAAAATATAAAAACTGGATAAATACGTTTTAGGTACAGTTTATAAGTTCAATAGAAAGCATTTTAGATCGTGTCTTAAGTTTACAAAAATCATAAGGAATAGACCAACCTTCATTTGTATATAAAAACAAACTTTTGGGCATCCCGGTATATTTATCTCATAGTAGCTCTGGCGGTGTTAAATGAATATTTCTGTTACATTTCATCTGTGTACACTGTTTGTCAAAGAATTATTAATTTAACAATATGTTTCTTGTATTATGCTTTGACTGTTAGTGTTCTTAAAATAAAATAATACATTTATTAGAACCTAAATACTGACGACCGATGACGACCGGTTGGTGTAATGGATAGTGACCCTGTCAGCGAAACCAACGGTTGCGGGTTCGAATCCCGCGAGGGGTAAATGTTTGTGTGATGAATACGAACATTGGATCAAGTCATAGATGTTTATATAAATATTTATGTATGTTTATCCATTATCTAGTATTCATAGCACAAACTTTGCTTAGTTTGGGACTAGATGATTGGTGTAAGTGTCCGAAATATTTATTTATTATTATTATTATTTATTTATTACCTGTGAAATTGGCGTTTTGTATGAAGAATTTTATTAAGACTGTTTTCTCCATACAAACATTAAAAAAAAACAAAATATAATATGGCAGTTCTTTAAAAAGTTAACTTAAAAGTCTATACACATGTTATCCTTCGACCCGTAAATAAAATACTACCAACCTGTCTCCTAGAGTACCTAGGTGTCATTATAGTCGAATGTGGTAGATTTATGTCACTTGCCCATTTCTGTATAATTCCAACGGTGAATCGTGCGTGGATGTTAATTCAAGCATTAATCTTTTAATATTTGAAACACTCAAACGTTAATATTTGGGACATCTCTGACCACCCTTTAGTATAAAAGTCCTGTTTGTATCCTGTTTGGAATAGCAGATAAATATTACTCATCTGTATAAAATAATTATATTGATGGAATACGCTCGTACCCGTGCTTCGCTAGGTAACCAACCTACCGTCCTCCAGCAAGCTTTCAGAAAATCTTTGTCCAGCAGTGAACTAGAACAGGTAGTCAATGAAAATGTTCATATGAAATAAACCTCTCTATATTTAGTCATATTTCTATGAACTCTAAACCAATAAAAACTATTTTAAAAAACTTCCAAATCGCTACAAGCATTGGATTTCGATATTGAAATACGCTTGTTAAAACTTTATCGGCCCTTGATACTTTTCGAGTTAAACTCTCAACAACTTTACATTGCTTTCCTATTTTCTATTTGAAATATAACATTTTGATTTTCGTATTTATTCGTAAATTGGTAAGGAATGTTTTATATATTATTCCAAAGGATGGATGCATGGATGAACTGCATATATAAGCACAACCTCATGATATTGGTGATTGTCGTCTCCCAGAATACAGCAAGAAATATTTTTATTGAGCCGTGAATGCCCCAGCAGACTATCGCTGATTACTGTCACCTATTAACTGTTTGCGTTGTCAAGTATGACCACAAAGCCGGGAATAACGCTTTAGGTCATAACCATATTTATATAATAATATTATATCGATCATAAAGGTCTATCCAACAGCTAATAGTTATATGATTTCATCGTCATTATGTCGAATCTGTTTGACTTTTTGACAGCTCGATTATTATCTTATTTGATAAAAGTTGATCAGTTAAAATCATATTCGTAAGATCAGAATCTTGAACGGTTTGTAGCCGTTAATTTTTAAATTGATTATGTTGGTACTTATCGATCAATAGAAAAGCCCTACAGAGTTTGATATTGAATTCAGTAGAGTACCTAGTTCGAATAATGTTGTTAGACATAGAAAAGAATTTATTTAGAAATTTTAGGAAAATCATATTAAAATAAGAGTTTATTTAACCCGACAAAATGTTAGGTATTAACAATTAATCGATTCATAATGATCAATTTAGTATATGCAATAATTGTTAATTCATCAATTCGTAAGTTTCATTTCGGTTTTATTACATACATAAAAAATTAAAAAATAATTTGTCACTTTTGCTCTATGGGATAACATGTTTTGATATTATATGGATATATTAAAATATATTTATAAAAAGTTAAAGAACTAAATAATTTTTATTAGTACCTAATAAATCCCTTAGTCGCTTTTTACCACAATCACGATTCTTTTTGCCGAAACCGTACAGCGCAGTACTCCATATCTTCATCTTTATTAAATAAATAAACACACTAACAACAAGAACCTCTTACTCTAAATCTAAACTCATACCTATTTTACCTTCTCAGTTCCATGTTCGTGGGGAAAAACAATATTTAAAATGAGTTCACAAATGTCCGAGATATACGATGAATAAAATACAGCGGAATTGTTAACTTTGTCTTTTATAATTTTAGTTAGATTCATTACATGACCTTTTTCAGGTGTTTCAGCAGAAACACATAAGTCCTTATCTAATAGTCTATATAGAACAATATACATCCAATGACAGAAAAGATGTATAAGATATATCCATAATTTTTGAGAGGAGTTTAACTAGATCAATTTCTCTCAACTCTGAACTTAAGCTCGTCTTCTGCGTGACAAACTGGCTCATGTACCTATTCGAAAATTGTAATGATACAAGAAAATGGATTTACTTCTCTTATCCGACTGCAACCTCGTCTCCGAAAGAGTCATGCAAGGAAGACCATTCTGAATAAAAAAAATAGGAAAGCAGATCGGATCACAAAAGATCCCCATTGGGTCCAGATGTCTCAGAGTGAATTGACCTGATCCCTCAGCAACTCTATTTACAAATTGATTCATATTTATTTCTCTCGAATGAACAAGATCTCGTAGAGGCATCAACTAATATTATAAATGTGAAAGTTTGGATGATAGTTTGTTTGTTTATTTATTTGTTTGTTGCTCAATCACGGTGAAACGGATGAACAGATTTGGATGAAATTTGGTATATAGATAGAATGTCCTTGGATAAAACATAGGATATTTTTTATTCCGATAAAAAGAGTAGTTCCCGCGGGATAAACAAATTGCCGCGATAAAGTAATTCCACGCAGGCTAAGCAGCGGGCGAAAAGCCAGTACATTATATAGGACTGACTTATATTGTTACTCGTAATATTTAGTAGGCACCCGTGTCAAGTTAGCATTGATCGTGGCTTGAAGCTACAGGTCGACACCTGTTGAAGGGTTCAACACATACAGGTGAAGGGGTATGGATATTTTACTTTACAGCAAATGTTGTGAATTGAGTTTTGAAGCTAAGCAAACCTTTTAATTACTCTAGTTTTTACTACCAAACAACAAGAAATTAAATCGAAAGTGTCAATCTTTGTGAGGAAATTATAAGTTACTCTATAAGGATTCTTGTGTGAGTTCCATTTTTGTATAAGACCAGATGTTAGTCTAATGTATAGAAGAAGAATTTAAACGGTCCACTCCGTAGATCTACCGTGACGTGTTCACGTCATTTCACGCTCACGAGTATGTCAGGAATGCAGCTTTTTGTGTGGAGCGCGTAAACGATTAGTTATTACCGATACATTCTCAATTTGATATATTTGTAAAAAGTTGGGTCACTTTAAAGTTAGTGTTGCGGTTTAGACACGGCGACTACAATTATGTACGTATCTGACACTTCACGTGTCTATAATTACCTACTTTTACTTTTTTCTTCTACCCTGGAAGTTGGAACACGCTTTGGTTTGGGATGCAACTTGTGTCGATACGCTTGCACCGTCCCATTTACCAGTAGTGTCTAATAACGCGGGATCTGCAGCAGCAACCACTAGAACCTCAAACGGCACAAATATGCTAGTCTCAGTGCAGATTATATTTTTTCTCCGTTTGGGGTGGAAACCATCGGGCAGTGGGGCCAGGCTTCCATTTTCGAGAGATACCCGAGTGTCTGGTCGAAGCTTCAAATGATCGGAAGGCTGGCTTCTATTTCGCTCTGTGCTAAATCTGGCTTCAAAGAGGAAACGCACTTATAGCCTCTTAGGCACTCTTCCGGTTCAGCAAATTCTGGAACAAATATTGTATATGTTATCTATTTAATTTTTGTAAATATGTACAAAATTCTCGGTGTACTTATGTTGTATTGCTTGTAAACAAATACTTTTTATTCGCCTATTACCTACTTAAGCTAGGGAAATATATTTACAAACGTTTAATTTCGTGCCAATTCTCGTGTTCTATTAATAACAACTGTTGGTAGCAATACTTTTATAGTACAAGTCGAAAGTAAAGGCATTCGCTGTTTTTAACCCACGACGAAAAACGAAATAAACTAGTTTTTGATGAAAATCGGTTAAACCGTTTCAAAGATATTTAACTTTTAACACAGTTCCTTTGTGTACCTGGATTCCTCGGGGGGTTTGTAAATTTTCAATTAACGTTAATTCGCTTGCCTTTTGATCAGAAATTAACGAGCTGAGTAAATTTTAAATAATTCTAAAGGTCTGCTCTGTGTATATAAGTCCTACGACATACATAAGACAAAAAAACTGGGATATTTTTCTCACAAGTCATGTCATGACCGAAGATCGTGGTTATCGGATACTAAATTAAAGCGGACAAATTCTTTCCACAGGAATTTTAAATATTAATCGCTTACCCTTTTGTAATAAGCATAATAGTGACGTCATTGGTGGAGAGCTTCCGAAAATATGTTATTAACAAATCATCTGCCCATCTTGCCGATTAGGGATAATAAATAACGCATGCTAATAGTGCCACGGCAGAAACTTATATGTTCAGCAGTGGACTTCTACAGGCTCCTAACACTTTCGAGGACAGTTAACCAGACACAATAGATGTTTTATTGTTATTACCTCTGTACGCATATAACCGCGAAGGTGTTAATATTTAACTTTTGGTCATTTTTAACCCGACTTCATAAAAGGAGGAGGTTCTATGTTCGTCTGTATTTTTTTTATGTAGGTATGTTTAACCATAGGTTATTTTTTTTGTTTGATAGGGTTTACCACCAGAAAGGTCCCATATAAACTTGGTTATCTGATGATACACTCCGGAGATAAAGAATGGAATTACTGAAGTCGGATGCCATGTCAATTTTTGTCGGTTTATGTTATAAGGATATTCACCTCTAGGTCGCTTAATTCATTTCATTACCTTAACACAGAAAGTACAACAACATCTCTTACCTGTTTTCAAATACTTTTTGCAAAAATTTAGTGATTAAAAAAACTTATCCAAATTTATTGTTTCGCGTTTTTGTTACTTCAGTTTCCGGTTACATTTCCTATCAGTTCAATTTGCAAAAGGAGCCAAGCCTCCTAAATATTGCGGACGTAAACTTAAACATAGATCTAAGAAAGTAACAATACAAACACAATCCAAACAACAAAACAAACTACAATCACTCAATTTTCAACGAGTGCCTAGCTTTTTTTAAACATAATTTATTTAGATAGGGATTTTTGATATGCCACCCTTATCGCGGCTCTCTAACATTATATTACCTAAAAAATAAATACACACAAATACAACAATACAAAACCACAATCCTTATGGACAACTTTAAAATAAAACAAAATCATAATTGTATAACCAAAACAAACTACAATCACTCAATTTTCAATAAGTGCCTAACTTATAAAACGACAATCAAATTAATAACTCAGGGACAGCGGCACCAATCAGCGTTCATTTTTCCCACAATCGTTACGATCAAAAAACCTAATCACTCAAACAAATAAAAATAAAGGTGGGTAACATAAAAAGGACTCCCAGGTGAGATGAAAGGGCCGCGTATAGTGATGTGCCGCCTGGCGGTGGCGCAGACGCATGTTAACATGCTGCGTATATCGGACGGAAAGCTACTTCCTTTACCGGTTTTGTTACCGTTAACGATGAATTATTTTTACGATATCACAATAACAAATTGAATCGCTATTGTAATCTATAATAATACCGATTAATTGACTATTCTTAATTTAAAACTCTGAACACCGAAAAAACATAAACGTTCTTTGTCTGTTTTTAGTACTTACAAAATACCTACTTAGTTTCTGGATTTTTTAGGTTTAGCATTTCTACGTCCTGTTGTTTGTGTTATTTTTTAAAGTTTAAAAAGGCATAGCCCGTTCACACAATTATACTTGGAATTTTCATAACAAGTTGTCATATTTATGTGGATAAATATTTTTAACAAACAAAACAACCCAAAAATTGATTGATGCTATTGGCGTCGGTGGTATTCCATTTAGTGAACTGCGTAATACTTCAAATTATCAAATTTCTATCAATCGTTTAAACCCAATCACTTAAAATTGTAACATTTACAACGTTTTCACCAATCGACAATTACATGTAAATCATAAATCGAATCGTCTCAACAAATTCCTAAGCATTTTACGAAGAAAGCCATTTCCAAATAAACTTTTTATTACATAATGCATGCTGTATGATCAATGATTTGAAATTATTAAACGCAATAGAAAACAATATCTCAAACAATGAGAAGTAATAAATCGATACATCCTGCGTCAGTCCGTGCGGTTGTGCTACGTAGCGTTGCGGTGCGCATGCGTGTGTGTATCATAACATTTCTAGCGCGAGATCCGCGCGCTATGTTAATTCCTGCTTGGCTCCCATCAAGGGAGACATGCCGGTGCAACAGACACCTGTCCGGAACACTGTATCCGCACATTGTCTACATATCTAAGAATTTATTTATTGTATTTCAATAAAGATTTTCCCTTCGGATTAACAACTACTGCGATACTCATGGTCCTGTTTAACAGTTTGGCTTATTGTTGAAATTGGATTATTGTTTATTATCTTAACGATTAAAATAAATAAAGTACAAAAATATCGCTAGTTCTTAAAGACTTTCGGAGACGTGTCATATTTTTACGATTCCACACCCTTTATCTCATGATAAGTGTAAGTCAGTGTATTACATAGGGGAAATACTATTACAATAATATATTCTTCGATCATTATTGAACATTGCATTGGTGAAAATAATGTATTTTGTATACTTTTAAATAAATAATCAATTTACAATGTCATCATGAACATTATAATAATGCTTCGAACCCAGCCTTTCTAACTTTTAGACATGCCCCAAAGTTTGTCGAACGACACAGATATCCACTGCATTTCTGACGTGTTAGTACATACATGCAATAAACTCAATAACAGTAAAATAATCGTTGTATTGACTGACAGACAAGAAACATCTAAACATCACTTCCAATAGAAAATTACTACGTGGCCTACTTTAAGCATGCAACAAGTAGCAGAATTAATAGCATTGTTATGTGCCGGCTGTAAATATGGCCAAGTTGAGGCACCAGAGTTTCAAAAAACCCTTAAAAATCTTATGGGGCCAGATTTTTTTTATAAGTTCATATTAAAATCTGAATATTACAATGAATAATCAACTTATTTCCGCTAATAGAGGTACAGTCAACCGCAAGTTAAGTGTAACAGTACCAGTATAGGCTGACTTGCTTTACGATAAGGCTGTATTATACAAAAAAACTGCGATCAGGAATAAATGTCATACAATCTAGGGTGCTTAAAATAATTGTAACCAGTCAAAATTTTAAAGTTATTTTCAAGAGTCATCTACGACTACTTTAGAAAAGATAACATCAGATCACAAGCCGGAGGTGGCTAGCAATGATCCTGACTTAGTAGCTTGGATAAACATGTCCCACCTTCGACCTCATGTTAACGTAGAAACGCTAGTTCAAGTGTATAAGGTTATATTTAAATATTGATTTTTGAACAGTAAAAGGACGAATGCCTAATAATGGGATGACATTGTGAATCGAAAATTATTTGACAGTGACAAGGAGCTAGACACGATGCTAAGGAATAGGTCTTTGAAGTTGATTGATTGATTTTTGAGATATCGTTAAATGTTTTATGGCTTGTTTAGGTTCGAACCAACAAAATCGACTAAAGGCGCGAGTAAAATGCGCCGTGACTTGATCAACGCGGAGATCTCGAACCTCCGAGACCTTCTCCCTCTGCCGCCGTCCACACGGCAAAGGCTTTCCCAACTTCAACTTATGGCTCTGGTCTGCGTCTACGTGAGGAAGATGAATTATTTTCAGCAAGGTAAAAAGCAAACAGCATGGTTGAATGGTGGCTAACAGTAGACTAAAAAATATCAATAAATAATATAAATGTATGTATTTATATTTATCTGTTCTACTTAGATGCTTTAAAGCTAGACTTATATTGTTTGTTACAGTTGAGGTAATGTTTTTAAAAAAGTATATAAACCCACTAATATTTCAAATAGGAAAGTTTAAATATTTGTTACTGAATGACACTATAATCCTTGAACAAATTTAATTGAAATTTGGAAACGTATTTTCTACTGCTACTAATTTTTTATCGCGAAATTTTAAGCGAACAATAAGCTGATTCCACATGGGCGACGGTGGAAATTTAATAGAACTTTAATTATCTAGATTACCGTAGCCTACTTTTTGAATTGTCTAAAACTTAATATTACAACAAAGAAGCTGTCAGTTTAATATCTAGTATTAGTATAAATAAATGTTTATCGGTTAAATCTATTGTTTCTACAATTCACATTTGCCTTAAACAGTTTATTTAACATTCTTCTTGTCTGTGTTATTACAATTAGTTATTATATTTGAATTTATCGACTAGTTAAAGAAAGTAGATAAATTTATGCCTACTCAATTTTCCATTGATATGCGGGGAAAAACATTCAGTTAGCCCACTATAATGCCTATATACTGAATTTAATGTAGTAGCACTCTATCGACAAAATTTAACGTAACATATATTTCTTAGTGAATCATGTGGCATGTTTCTCGCCGTTGAACCAGATCTAAAATTTTATGTTCCCCTTTCGTCGTTCGTGTAATATTTATCCCATAGTTTCTCATGCTCCAAATCTTTGCTTAAGCTCATCACGTGCACCGTTATCCTAAATCTTGTCCTCTCATATTTTGAAAACGTCTCCCAAACTTTTTGTCAGCTCACCTTCAGTCACGAAAAGGCATATTAAGACGTTTAAAATGCATTTAGTTCGCTATCTTATCTCTCGTTGCTATTACTTCACCCATAATTCCGTCTTTCTTTCTGTTTTAGTGTTCAAAAGTCACGACTTCAGCTATCAGTATCAAGAACAAGCGACTCCCACACCTAATATTGGATTTTCAAAGGTATTTTTTCCATGTTTACGAGCGGTTACTGCGAAACAATAAAATCAGTATTACTAACAATGTACAATGTTTTTTCAGGCAATGAATGGTTTTATGATGATGATGACACAAAACGGAAAACTATTGTATATATCGGAAAATGCAGCCGAATATTTGGGGCATTCGATGGTTAGTTTTGTATTTTTAACTGTACTAAATTAGTGGCTTTCTTTACACCAAAAAAAAACATCAATAGACTTGCTCGTTTCAATGGCGATGGGCTCATCCTCTGTAACGTATACAATTCTGTATGGTTCAAATGGTGTATCTACCGTGGATGTAGTTTCAACTTTTAATGTTCGCAAACGCTTATATTTGTGATGTCACTGACAACTCCATTTGAGATTAAGACACCATGTAAGCGGCTTATTTGTTACCACATATAAATTTTAAAACTATATTACAGGAAGATCTGCTAATACACGGCGATAGCGTATACGACATTATAGATAGACAAGACCACCAGACTGTTCAAATGGAGTTAAATAGAAACGCCAACGGAGAGACTGAAAATGTACCAAAGAATAGGCATTTCTTCTGTAGGATGAATGTATCAAGAAACGCCAGGAGACAGATGAGATTTGGTGATCAAAAAGTTAGTGTTCAATAAACATGAAAATCAAATCGTCATGGATATCCTAATTAAATGTTTAAATTATATGAGTTGTGTAATTTTAGGTAGTTTTGATAAGAGGGCACTACGTGTCTTACCTACCTCTGTGTAGCCGCAACGAACCGGTGTTCCTGGCGGTGTGCACTCCGCTTGCGATGCCGGAGACGCGCGAGTGTGTCGTGCACGGTGCCACCAATGTGTTCACCACCGTGCACGCCATGGACATGAAGATACTGCACATTGACACCAAGTATGTTATGTAGTAATAATACTACTAATAATAAAACTTATTATGAGTCGTACCTACCACTACGTAACCAGATTAAGTTGGTGTCCACGACGCTCGCGAAATCCGATATGCACGTGTGCGTCGAATATGGTACCACCATCATATGCATCATCATGCGCGTCATGGACATGAAGATACTGCACAATGACACCAAGACCGATGTGTTCTAAAGAAAGCATTGTCTCACACATCAAAAAGGATTTTAAGTATTTCACACTGTTTTATTATTATACTATGTCACAAGAGTCTATTTATAAAGGAAGAAATACGTACGTTTAAGTATGTACTCATGTGGTTCATTAAATTTTGACAGGATACGTTCCTATTGCAGCTTTTGTTCTAGATGCTATACTGTAATTTATTTATTATCCAATCACAATTATATATTTTTCTATCCTTGACCACGAAATCATAAGATTCGTTGTGAGTCCTCTTTCTACCGCTCCTTTAAATATACTAATTAATTAGACCCATTTACTAACATTGTTTGTACCGAACAACTAAGTGGCGCATCTGTAAATAAATGAAGAAACCTCTATTAATTCAACTTTGTAATTAAAAATTTTGCAAACGTACTTTCATAAAAACAACTGCTTAAGTTATATAGCGGTACATTTTAATCTGGTTTAGCGACTAAGATTAATCGATTAAACTATGAACACCTATTTGTTCATCTTATAATTGCAATCAACTAAAACTTTAACTTATTATAGACTTTTAATTATTATCTTTTATATCGCTATTAACAGTTATCTATAGAAAATCTAAGTGTGTCTAAGTTATCTGATGAATTCAATTTTGTTTTAGCGGCGAATGGTACTTAGGTTGGAAAAAGTCGGAACTAATAGATGTGTCTTGGTACCAAATTTTGCATTGGGACAGTTTACGAGAAGCACAGAGTAAACATAGACTAAGTGAGTATAACATTAAGTGATACAAATTTCTTCCTGTAATTTCATACTGCCAAACTCGGTATCCATATCGACTAATAAATAAGACGATATACATACGATTTTAATTCGACAGATGTTCGTGCTTGGTCAACTTATAGAATCGTCGTGTTCAGTTATATTAAAACTATAAATTATATTAAAACTAGATTTCCTCCCGCGGTTTCGCTCTCGTGGAAATATATACTTTACCGCGGATTCAACCTTTTTTATGAAAATCGGTTAAACGTACCTTATCCAGTTCCCAAGCTACCTTTCTGATAAATTTTAATATGATCGGTTCATCAGTTTGTGCGTGAAAGCCGGACAGACAGACAGATTTTCGCATTTAGAATTTTAATATGGATATCCTATTTAACACCTAAGAAGGCTGCTAACGATGAACAATCGTAGATCAGGCAATACAGGCATGCGATTACTGATAGGCTGAAATCGCTAGACGATTATCCAGTAAATTATGATTAACCAAAAAACTTTGAAGTAATATAAAAATAATATCAATAACTTTCAAAAGATGAAATGATTTATGACGAATATTGAAGAATAGCGGAAATCCTCACCTCGGATCTTTATCTAGTAGTGAGCCATGTTAGGCTATTGCTGATACATGTGTAACCATACCCTTATATTTTCTTAATTACATGTATTTTACATGTAATTAAGAAAATATAAGGGTATATCACTACTAAAATTCTATTGAAATAAATGTACTGCGGCATCCTATAAACGTTGTGCTACCCAGTTAGAGCGCCTTTCCCGTGAACTTAATCTTATTAGCGTCGCCTCGTCTCCGTCGTCGACCGCCTATTATGCGGTAATGAAAATGGAACCGTTTTCAGATTACTTTTCCACTATACCGTTCTTGGAGAATATTAAATTGTGCAGGATTTTTAATCAACCGGATATTATGGAGCTCTTTTGTGAAAAATTAAAAAAAAATCAGAAAGTTGTTTATAGTGGTATTTACTTACTACATGCCTTTACGTAAACTTCTACTTCTTTAAGTTACCCCTTGAGTTGTGTGGCTCCTGGCAAAGCAGAAAAGGATCTGCTCGATGGGTGTCATGAAAGCGGTAAGCTCCGTCAATGGTGCAGGCCTCCTAAGAAATCGGCGATCGCCAACCCGCCTGTTCAGCAACGTGGCGATTAGGGAAACTAGGTACTCCCATAGAAGGCGATGCAAATGGGAGTGGCTTAAGTGGCAGTAGTCGAATTCTAAGGCTGTTGATGTGTCTTTAATAGTATTACATAATATCAGTCATCGTCCTTATCATTTCAACCTATCATTCACATGTGTAAAAATATATAAATACATTTATTCCAGTTACGCAATCGGATCAGGATAAGTGCTGCATTCTGTTGGTGAAACTTCAACAGCGGAGCGGACAGTTCCTCTGGGTGCATGTAGTTCTGCAGGTTAAAGACGCAGCCGACACACCTCGGCAGTTTATCGTTGCGACCAATCAAATCCTCAGGTGACGTTTTGAGACTTACAAGCAGACGCGGTGATTGGTCAGTTGTAATGCGTGACCGCTATTTAACACGTGTCGTTATTATGACGTGATTTCGATTATTATAGAATCTTTTCATTAAAAAATCAGTAATGCTAATTGAGAACCATAACCTTCACCGCGTCAAAGCCTTACAATATAATAATCACGATAAAATTTTCTAAACAAGCTGGCGAGCGAATGTTCATACAATTTAGCGATTTGAAAGTTACACATTTCCCTTTAATTTTAAAAGTAACATTGAAAATATTCGATAAAACTCAGAAAAATTTGTAGAACTATTACCTATAATTTGGCGAAATTAACCTAAAATTATGCAATACTTTGTCATTAAAGCAGTTCCGTCGTAAAGGGAACATTTTTGTGATCGTGTTTAATGCAAGCGTTTTTATACGTATAATTGTGTATTCACGCTTGTAATACTTCTAACAGTGAGGAAGAAGCGGCGATAATGCTAGCGAACGCCTGGCTCTACCAATACTACGGTTACCAGAATCAACCATGTGGAATGCTCGACCCTCGATGCCAGAAATTCTTCAGACGGGATCAATGTTACCAGGATCCTTATCAGGAGCCTTACCCATTCGTAGAGAACTCAGAGGTTGAGTACAACGGGTACCATGTATCTTCATATGTGCCGCAGAAGGCTGTGGAAGATTACAATGGATGTGAACGAGTGTATCCAGATAGAGGTCCAGTTGATTATTCTACGCATTCACCACAATCTACAATAAGTGATGAAAGGTGAGTATCAAGTTAAAAAATCGATCAGTATAACCAATATATATATATATATATAATTCTAGTCTAAAACAAGGCTAATTGATTACCTAAATTGAAATACTTAAATTGAAAAATGAATGAATTGGTTATATATCCTGAATACTATTATTGACGACCTGTTCGGTGTATTTATTTATTTTTTTACAAAAAAATATCAACCTTCTTGTATCTATAAAACAAACTTAGGGTGGAACTTCAGTGTGGAACTAGATGATACTGTTTGTGTGTGCAAGGATATTTCTTTATTATTTTAACGAACCTTTTTATTTCAAAACTCAATAATGTGTCAAATTTATAAATTATGGTTAATTGAAATAATTTGCTAGAAAAATGGTAAACTGGGTCTAAAATTACGGTATATAGACATACATACGTAGCAGCCTCTGCAACATTGTAAGTCAATCCAAAAAAAAAAATTATTAAAATATTTTACACCTTAATTATAACCATGAATTGCATTGTTAGTCGGCAGTTATGCATGTCATCCATATCGCGTCCAATTTCAATATTAATGAAATGGTCACACATGATTCAAATGTCATCCAATTATTATTGTTTCGATTATCATAAAGTATTGACTACTAAACAAAGAAAGTAGGTACAACTGCGATGCGATACAAACTAGTATAGGTTTTTAGGTGTAATAAGATGTACTTTATAAAAAATTACATAATGAGAGAATGAGAGATACAACACAATTTAAAATTGCTGTTTGATATATGTTTGTAAATTTAAGCTTTCTAAAATTAGTTTATTGTGTTCCATAAAGTTTGCTATGTCTTGCTAATTTAACTCAGTAATCAAGTGTGGACTATAATTTTGGTTTCCCTTTTATTGTACTTGTAAATGTTTGTTAATTTAAATTTAGTCGAGAGGTTTGGACATGAATGTGACAACTAGTGAAGGCAGTTATGTATAATAGGACATACAGCTGTATTACCATGCGGTAAAAGACATGCGTCTCTGATATGTATTTGAGACAATTTACTTATTATTTGAATACATGAAACCTTTGTAATAATGTATAGGAAAAATAATACATATATATTAGTGTAAAGTGTATTGAGTGCTTAGTGATCTCACCACACTGCAGATAATCCCAGCGGTTTGGGCGGGTGATAAAATTGTATCCATTTATTGTAGAAAAATAAATTTAAAAAAAACTGGCATAATAGACACAATTTTGATATACAAGCTTTAATTATAATATTTATTGTTAATTCAGCATTTACGTGTATATCAGGGAAGTATTTTGTTAAAAAACACTTTTCAGTGGTCAATATCTTTTAGGTGGGCTCAATTCATCATCGAGATGATGACCACCAGATGAATGGATGGTTTTACATAAAACATAATTGCCCTCTGGTCACCGATAACTGAACCTAATGTTATATAAGAATCTTCAAAAAACTAACTTTTTTACTAAAGTTTTTGAAACTAAGATTTTTTACTGACAAATATCTATCGTAATATGAATAATAATAGACAAAAAGTTTATTAGTTCCATTATGCATTCATAAAATTAGTAAAATATCTACCGGATGAGTTTTTTTACCATAAGGAAAAAATAGGGCTTATTAGGAAGGGAAATAGAAGTTATTAGCATAGGTAGTTTCATTTTTATTTTGTACAAACCTATGATCGACGCGCGCCGGAGATTGATATGCGACTGGCTCGATTCGTAGGGTTCCTATCATGCGACATTTATTTGGAACTCACATTTTCTCCAAGTTTATTTTATTTATTTAATATAATGATGTAATTGTGTGCAATAGGCTACAAACGCGACCGTCAAGTGACACAACGCTATATTCGACGACGATTTTGAAAAAAAAAATAGTTAAACTGCCTATGCCAATACCTTCTAATTCAATTACGTAATATGCCCTATTTTAATCCGTACGGTAAAAAACTCATCCAGTAAATATATACAAATCAGACAAACGAATTACTTATTAAAACCATCTAATATTTACTTTATTATGTAACCAGAAAAGAACAAGGATCTTTTACAGAACTAAGTTTCAAAGTCGCGTCTTCTTCCGAACAGACAACCGAAGAAGGTTTATTGAACTTTTGGTCAAATTATGGCTTTTCAATTTCGTAATCTTAGGAAAGTAAATAAAACTTTTGTTAAGTTTGTATGTTTAGGGTCTCTGATCTAAATTATGAATGAAGTTAAATTTTATTTCTTCTTAATAAAATAACCATTGAATTTCGCAATTACCCTAACTCGTAAAACGAAGTACATCGGAAAGCGGATAATATTTATATAATATTTATAAGAGATTGTCTGTTCGATCTTTATGACATTCTAGTCTAAACGGTTTTTAAAATGAGGTGTTGTGAGATTTGCACAGCATATTAATAGTACTTAGTCCTATTGCAATTAAATATAGTTTATATATATATTAAAAAATTATTGCACCGCTTCTTTTCCCACAGAGAATTACCCTTTCGTGTTGATCGATAAATCTTAAGCCCCATTATTATTTCCAACAGGTTTCAATTCAAAATTTAAATTGTCATTTGCTTTTATTTTAATTTTCTAACATCGATTTGGATATCAACAAATATTACGATACATAAGACATAAACGCTTACGAACCAAAACATGGTAAATTACATTCTACTTGTAACTTATATACAATGCTTTTTTTACAACAAAGCCTATAAAGCACGGTACTTTATCTCAGTGTTAATACAATAAACCTAACTAAATTGCCTGACAATCTAAAAAACATACATCAAGGTCACCTCGTACGATTTGTACACGTCATGTCACAAAGCGTCAGCCGAAGGAATATAAATAAGAAAATCATCACCCCGTCCGTCTGTCCGTCCATCCGCGTAATTTGACACCTTTCATTACCATATTTATTGTGAAGTCGCTATAGCAAACTTAAATTTATCATGCACAAACTTACAAATTTAAAGTATACACACCTCCATAAGGTTTAAAATTCGATGAATGTTTATGTTGATGGTAGTATGAAATCATTGTTAATGCTAACCAAATATGAAAAAGGTAACTCGTAAAAGGTTTAAGCGAAGTGACTTTGTATGATAGTTATTTGATGTAGTTCTGTATTGGTTTTGACATACTTCGCTGTTTGACCTTTAATTTATTAGTTAAGCTAATATTGAAACGAATTTAAGATTTAAAGATTTGATTAAACTAAATATATTTCTTACTAGTTCATCTACTACATCAACTGTATTTTCACAATCTTAACAGATTTTAATGATTATTTTTTTGTTTGATAGGATTAACCGCTAGAGTGTTCCAATATAAATTTGGTTAAAATCTGATGATGCACTTCGGAGATAAAGTACGAGTATGGAGTCTTGATAAAGTCCTTTGTTTTGGCAATTTTGGCTGTTCAATTATGTGCATATAAATATTATCTTGTCTGTACCGCGCAGGTCTCCACACCACTACGACCCACCGCCGGAGATAGTGGTGAACAGCAGCATGTACATGTATCCTCACCACGGGAAGAGAGAGTACTACGAGCAGTATCCGAGGGTCAACTACCATGTGCAGGAGCCATGCTCAAGCGCCGCTGTTGATGGTATTGCTTCTTTATTATTACAACTTCACAATCATCTAAATGTTCAATGGTAATATTGTAGTCAAGATATTCAGTTATCCAAATTTCATATCTAATACTGAATTCCGTTCCATGATTGTCAACCCCTTCAGGTTTCATAGCCAACCGGTGTTGTGCCCTGACTTCTTACTTTGAAACTGGCTTGAATTCGTGTTGCCTTATCAATCAGAAGGCGGTCTAAGACACTAAGTCGAAGTTCGACTATTAAAGCCAAGCGATGTGACTGAATATTAAAGCTATCGCTGCTTAAGAACATGCTTGGCCTTCGCTATAACTATATGGTTGCCTTTAGGCGATACTTGTTGGGAAAAGAACGGCTTCAGGGTGGCACAGAATGGATTCTCCTGCGGTCCTGGGGAGAAATCATTAAACAGAAGAGGATCTAGTACGGACCCCAGGAGAAACCCTTCTGGTTCCTATCTGTCACCAGGTAGGATAAGTTCATACAAGCTGACGAGTTCGCACTAGCTTTTCAAAGCATTAACACAGGCGTCACGCTGAATCGCTAGTTAAATATTCGAGATCACCTAGAGAGTACCGCACAGAAGGCCAAACTGTCGGGAAACTCGTAAGCTGTTTAGCGGGGACGACATGGGAATCGTAAGCAGACATCTTACAGATGTGAACCCTGTATCTCGGCATACTTTATAACAACTGAGTTCTGCTCACCATCTCAGGCGACAATACTGTGCTTCAGCAATTGCGGAATGGTAATCACGCGAGTGACTGACCGTATTTACCACCCCTCGACCCGACTTTCTGGGGTTTAGGGGCACCACTCACCGACATGCGGGTGCCCATAATATGGATTTTAAATATATCTTCTATAGCCTGGAAGAACTGGATGACTACTTTAAAACTTGTAAACTGAATCTATATTTATTTCCTTTATTCACAGCCAGACATTAATATCCCATAGCGAAAATGGTTTAATTTCTGAAAATTTAATTCTTTATTCTGTTTCCTAATAAAATTAAACATTAAAAAATACCTTCTCCAGCTTTCCTCGTATTTAGAGTTTAATAACAAAACATGCAAAAAATTAATGTATGTATGAGAAATGTCCCCCAATCTACGGATGAAATAAACCTATATCTATAGATCTTAGACACTCCGTGATAATATTACCACTGTAACATTTTAAACACCTTTAATTATCTAATAATACAATATAAATATTCAATTAGTTACAGATAATAATTGTGTTCACAGATATGGAATATCCAAGTCCAAAGCGCATGCGGCTGGCGCCACCTCCGCTGTCCCTAGACGGCACCGACGGCATGGACCGGTGGAATCCCAGCCCACCCTGGTCAGACACCACTCTCAAACTGCCCGAATACGGCCAAAGATTTACCTACAGCCACATGATGCCCATGCCGCCCAGTGAACGAGCTATGGTCACCTAAATGAACGTTGGGCAGAATTTGTAAATAAATGCTTTATGCCAGTGGAGTTTACGAGGTAAGGGAGAGATTTTTTTTACTTTAGCAATTGCGAATATCTTATAAGCAAAAGCGAATTATTTATGTGCAATAGCGAATTTTTTCTCATTTTTCAATATTATATTTCATCTTATGTTCTATTCTCAAAGACTGATTTGTATTGGTTAAGTTATGATCATATTGTCCTTTTTCAGATGGCGAAGCAAAATGTCGCGTTTGGTGTTGACGCTCAGACTCGTGTCAAGCTTGGACAAAGCAGAAGTGTAAATCTGCCTTCGTATGAACATTGAGTAATGCTGTTCGTCTTCTCTACCTCCTGAATGTTTATTTGTAAACATTTTGTTTAGTGACAAATAAATTCAGTTTTAGTAGTTTTTAACTGTATCGTACTATCATTTTATTTATTTAGATCAATTTACAAAGTTAGTTTACAATTAGGTGCCAAGCGATGGACCTACTTATATAAGTCACTTGGTCAATATTACGAAACTATATAGCATCGGAGATCGATTTTTTTATTTAATGATTTAATCAATGTTTGATCCATTTGCTTATCAACCAACGCAATGGGGTTTGTATACAGGTCGTTGACTGTCTGTGACAATGCAATGCCAAAACGTCTAAACCTATGTGAAACTGTTCCTAAAATATTTAGCTTATAACTGGTCATAAATTTCAAGTGTTTGTAGTCATGCAATCATTATTCTATTCTGTATAATTGTTCCTCGTTTAATTAGCTTCCGATTTCACCTAACACTTTGTCATAAAATCAGCTGAGGCACAGAAGTCAAGTCCCATGAAAACAAAAACTGAAAACGAGCCTAAATTATTCTCGATAGAACTACCTAGATACTTATTTTTTATTACCATTCCTGATAGTTGCATTTAATTATGTACCTATTATATGTAAGTTATATAAATTAGTTGAATTTAAATAGTAAGTTAATATAGTATTTTAGTTTGAGTCGTGGAGCTCAAAGAAAATTGATGAATTTAACAGTATTTTTAATTTATTATGTTTTAAAATTGTTGTTTAATACATATTAAACAAGGGTAGGATATGGATCCGTCCAAATATTTGTGCATTACATTCCAAAGGAAATAATTAGCTGGTAATTTAAGGTATTGTGAAATATGCATAATTAAATTAATAATTCTAAAAGTTTTGTACATATGTAATATTTAATTAGAGAAGGTAAGTTTTATCTATAGTTAGACACAAAGTTAGACATTAATTATTTTTATAAACTTACGTAATCTATACATATAATATAAATTAATAAACAAGTTATTACTTTTAAAAATTTTTCAGTGTTTCATTTGTCTCACTTTCATTATTTTGTCTCAAACTTTGAGATGTAGTTGATACTCAAAACTAGTCAGCCAGAAAACAATTTCAAAATATTTACTGTCGAACGTAAATTTACATTAAAATATGAAATATGAAAGTACATTTAACTTAGATTGGCCTTTTTGAAAGTTTGGGTCAATATGACATAACGACGCTCAAATCTGAGTAATATTGCCATTCTTCTCTCGCAATAATAATATATATTTATCTGTCCCTTTTCAACTGATTTTAAAAGATAGTCTTGCCTAGGATTTTTAGGAATACGGACCTTACTCTACTTAGTCACTTAGTGTGGTAACCGCGCAGGTAGTGAATACACTAGACCTGTAACTTGCATCTTACAATCATATTAAAATAATATTCATAACATCACAGTTCAACATAAACTAAATCACAATCGTGGTGATTTTAATTAAGGATAAGCCAAAGTTCAATAAACTAGTAGGTAAGGATATTGATAACAATATTTATAGCTATACAATAAAATCATAAAGGCAAAAGCTGTACATTGAACATATCCGGGAAATAAACAGGGGGCCAATCTCGCACTTTTACAGCCGTTTCTACTTCACTTTAATATAACCAAATTATTTTTACTTTTACAACTTTAAGATTTGGCTAAATGATAAAGGGTAACGTAAACTTTATGTATTTTGTGGCCTGTGACCTGAGTTAAATAAAGATTTTTTTTTATAAACTTTTCCTTTTCGAAACTTTCTTTTACGAGTTCCACTGTATTTTATTTCTGTATGGCGCGCAATATCTCCGACTTCTGTGAACAGATTTCAATGATTAATTTTTAGTTTGAAAGGATATGCTGCCGGGGTGGTTCGTTCGTTCGTGAAAATTTAATGATGCACTTCTGAAATAGAGAATAGACCCGTTTTCTTTCCTTTCGATGTCACGGCAGGCGATGTCGCAGGCGGAAAGCTAGTGCTAAAAGACACTTGCTCTTTATTAAGTGTATCCCGTTAAACTTTGACTTAATGAAATATAGATAGATGATATTTGTTAAAAAAAAAATTAAAATCAAAAAAATTATACAATAAATTTTAATGGCAAATATTTTGAGAATGTAATCATTTAACAAAGTCATTTTACTTAAATAATTTTTGTTGTGATTTATTCCATGTGTTGATTTTAAGGTACAAAGAGAGTCATTTTCAAAGGTGAATAGTTTAACAAACGAAAAGAGTCAGACTCATAATTGCTTTAGACCATTTGTAGATTTATTTGTCTTTGCACAAACACACAACGCTATCTAGGTCCACAGTAAGCATCTAGGTTTGTGTTATGGATACCAGATGGTTGATAAACTACACAAATACATTTTTTTTTGTAAATAAATACATGTATAAATGAAAAACATCCATAACTCGGGAACACATGTCTGTATTCATCATACAAACATATGCCGGTAGCGGGATTCGAACCCGCGACCATTTGGTATAGTACCAGAGTTTCTAACCACTACACCAAACAGGTCTTCAAAGGTATTTCGTTTGATCAAATGGTTCGTCTGAACACATTGTATAACACAGGATATATTATTTCCATTATCATGGTATCAGCTATGTGCACTGCTGAACATAGTCTATCAAATTCTATCAATATGGAAAATTAATCAAACATTTCAGCGAAGTTTAGTGTTCCTCTTGACTAGGATCGAACCCGAATCTTTTAAAGAAATGTCGTGTAATTGCATAACAAGTTCATCGAACTAAATAGATGTTACATAGGTATAATTCACATTTGGAGCTGTACTGATCATATTTCCAACTAAGGACCCCCGAGAAATTAGACAAAACATTATTTGCATATTACAGAAACATATACAAAAATAATCGACTGGTTACTGTTTTCGAAATGTACCTTTATTTCACAGTAATTATATGATAAAAACCAAGTACAACAGTTACTATATATATATATATATATATATATATATATATTTATAATAAAGTTGTATGTGCATTTGTATTTGATACGATTCTCTTAAAACATATCTGTATTATGTATAATTCGTAGGGGGGGTAAGGTAGCTCAGGCACACATGGTGGCGCTATAATGCTGTCAATCAGTCAAAAGTTAAGGCCGATTTTGCGTGGGTCAAGTAAAGCGAGTTTAACCTTAGACAAATCGTACAAAAGAGCATGAGGATTAGTTTTTTAAAGCTATCTCAACCTTCCACGGATTTTCTAAATACTAATAAAATAGGAGAGTAACTCTTCACTTCATTTGGGACTCAAATATAAGTACAATGTTTTTGTTATATATTTTTATATCAATTATTCGCAAAGTAAACACTGAATTGACGAAGGACAATTGACACATGTATTAAACAGGCTCGACGCTACATAGCAGTCGTTCGTTATATAATGAACTTGTATTTGCAAAACTAAAATAAAATCATTAATTTCTTATTTTATATTAGGCATGTTAATGTCGTAACCAATCCGAAGAAGAGCATTTTGAAGTGAAAGAATTGGAATGATTTAAAAATTGGCTCAGCAGGAAGGAGTTAAAGATCGGTGCATCTCAGTACCCATTGATACTCTCCAGCAACGATCTTAAACAAATTTTTATTCGATACTGTTTAGATTTTGATTTCCAGGAAACCTATTGGTATTTGCAGTCTATTTCATGGCCAAAAAGCCGGAACTAGTTACTCACTATAGTTCCTTAACTTGAACAAAAATGTAATGAAAAAATTGCTAACTCATGAATTCTCCTAAAACCTGCCTCTACAAATAATTTTATAAAAAAAGTAAGTAAATTAGTCATGTTATATTTTTATGTTGCGTTGCTGAATTTGTTTCACCGTTTAAAGTAAATCTACTTCAACCGAGTTGAAACCAGTTCAGGGTTAATTTTTGAGATACTAAGTAATACTTAGAAGAGAGTATAGAGAGTATATTTGCTTGTGAGAGAGTTATTTTCTTAAAGACTTAATGTGAACTCCATTATTATTAGAATAGTTCTTTTAAATAAATAAAATAAATAAACCAATCATCTAGCCCCAAACTAAGTAAAGCTCATAATCAAGAATCATAAGATAAATGACATGTGATATAACTACACATAATAATTATATAATAATAATAATAAATATTTCGGACACATACACCAATCATCTAGCCCCAAACTAGCTAACGCATACATATTAATATTTATATAAATATCCATGACTCGGGAAAAAATGTTCGTATCCATCGCACAATCCAGTTAATCATAAAAAAAATCATTTACCCATAGCAGGATTCGAACCCGCGACCGTTGGTTTCGCTGACTGAGTCACATCCACTGTACCAACCGGTCGTCAGACTTTTGAAGAAGTTTAATTTCAAATGTCAGTGGAAGTCTCTTTCAAAAATTGGTACGTCCAACCAAGGTTCATAGTCAGATTGTTAGATCATAGAACCAAGTTAATATTATATATAATAATAACTAAATCATTGTCACAGAGAAGTAAATGTTATTGTGTTTCTTCTTTTTTAACAAATTTCAAACTAAAGATCTTTCAATTCCACTCTGTCCGGCGCCGGACAGCGAAAAAAGTAAATAAGATTGCACTCGAGTGTTTGATAATTAATTATCTCGCTCATCTCTCATAACTTCGACTACAAAAAGCTCTCGCACAGCATTGATCCATTGTTATTGCAAGCTTGTCTGACTGACTGCAACTATGATGAATTATTGATGTCTGCGTTATATACGTGATTCTCAACCCTTTCCTAAGCTATAATGGGGCACACAACTTAAAACATTTGCACGTATTAAAGTTTTTACATAAATTCATAACAACTGGAAAGGTATTTAAAAAAATTTTCGTCAACGAATTAAATGAGTTGCTTCAAAGAAAAATTATCAGAAAAATTTGTGTTATTTATGAAATGAGTTATACGTATTATTTAAATGGACGTCAGATCTGTTTAACACGTTCATTAACAGAATTCATAATGATTAGTGTAGCTCTTTGTGGACGAGGTTGTACCACTGTTTAGGTAATTCTATTATGTTTTATCAACAAAAATAGAAAAATATGGGGATATGTTTAGTACAATCTTTGCTTAGTTTGAGATTAGATGATTGGTTTAGGTGTCCAAAATATTTATTATTATTATTATTAATATTAAGAGCCCATAGAGTCCCACCGCTGGGCAAAGGCTTGCCTCATCTGTTTCCAGTCGTTTTTGTTCTGGGCGAGCCATCCCTTATTAAAACTGTCAAACTCGTCTCACCACCGACTTCGCAGTCTGCCACGTTTGCGTCTGGCGGTTGTAGGAGCCTAAACAGTGGACGCATTTGCCCACAACTCGCACGGCATGCGGTCCCAACGACCCACCCAGTCCCACTTCAACGTTGCCGCTTTTTTCCCTACGTCAGAGATCCGAGTAGGACACTATGGGCTCTTTCTTAATAATAATAATAAATATTAATATTAAGCTTACATTGGTGTCAATTCGGATGTACACCAACTAAACTAAAACCAGTTTTAAAGTAGTACTGACTCTTTCTCCCTGGAACAGTACGATGCGACGTACTTTAAAGTACGTGTAGTTGGTGTACATCCGAATCGACACCAATGAAACAGGAAGTAATTTTATTTTAATCATAAATTAATTTTAATCATAAAGTTAATAAACTTTATGATTAAATTGAAATATGTAAATATATATATTTACTGGGATAAAGATGGTGATGTTATGTATATATATATTTAGACATTTAAAATTTCCAAAATATTTTATTTCGTAATTAAATTATATAAATAACATTTGCGTATATACACCATGACGTCCATGACGCAAACTACTACCGACGACAGTGTAAAACTACTAAACAATTTAAGTTCTTGCAATAATTTGACCGATTAGCGTAGTGAACAGTGACCCTTTCAGCGAAACAAACGGTTGCGGGTTCAATTCCCGCGACGGGTAAATGTTTATATCATTAATACGAACATTTATTCCCGAGTCATGGATGTTTATATAAATATTTATGTATCCGTTATCCATAGTACAAGCTTTGTTTAGTTGGGGCTAGATGTGTATGTGTCCAAAATTTTTATTATTATTACTATATAATTATGTGTAGTTATATCTTATGATTTAAAATTTGACAGTTAAAAAATGATCGTTAAGAGCTCGATTCGAATACAAATGTTCGTTTTCCCATTTGCTTTTCTCTAGATATACAAAATGTTATTCCAAGAAAACATTCCCCGTTCCTTGTTACATAAAACATGGTCGTACTTTGGAGGCAGCGGTTCGCATTAGCTCGTCTCGTTAGTGGAAATCGAATTAATAAATTAACTTAATAAAGTTTTCCAATCACATAACCCGTGGGAGAATTGCACTTGCAATTGTTTATTGTTTAAATCGGTCACAACATTAATGCCATTAATATTTATGTGACATCGAGGAACACTAATTTTGAAACAAACCCGTTTAAGGAACTATATCAATGACTGTGAAGAAAGTTTTTGAATTGAATCAGTATTTGCGGAATGTTGACGTTTGTAGAACATAAACAAAACGCATATGATTTTTTATTTTTATGAGCCTCGTAAAATGCAATATGTTTCAAAGGCCGAGAGAGCAATAACTCAAATAGAGTGTCAGATAAAAATGCATTAAAATGCAGTTTACGACGGAACCGACAATATCTATGATAAATATTCATGCAAATATCCACACATCCTGGATTCTCTTTAAAAAGGAAAATAACAACGCGGACGGATTACATCACATATTGAACGCACTGTCGCATTTTTTTTATATTAATAAAAATATTTAGGATCCTGTTAGATCTTTATTTGGTTAATTTGAAACATAACGAGTAAATATTACCCATTGGATTCCTATCCATTGTTAGACTGGCAGTTAACCTTTATATTTACTATTTATAATACTTAAATTCATTCATTCTTCTCCAAGCAATTTACAAATTAGCTCAACAGAAATGATTACAAATTTTGACTAGGGAAACCAGAAAACCTTTGACAATACAAAAAGTTCTGAGCTTTTATAAAAGTTGGAACGTAAGCTCCGAACCTTTAAATCAAAACCACTTTTATTTCAACTTACAAATGCCGAGGTATATAGACCCTGAATCTCATTGACTACATCAATATATATTTTGGCTTATTTTTTATCGAAATTACGATTTTTAATACTTAAATGAGGAAAATCACACCGTCGAGATCTGTTTCAGTCTATTTGACTATTATCCAGTATGCTGTCTAAGACAAATACTTTTTGAAAATTTTATCGTTCGTCCTACTAATTTAAGTACCAACTTTTGGTTAGCAGTTTAGGATATAAATAGAACATAAAAACCAAAAAACCAGCATATCTTGTATTTTGCGGACGCCATATTGGATTTTTTTGCCAAAAAATGTATCCTAAGACACTCCAGGTATCAAAAACCGAATCTAACGACACCATGCACTGCGAAATCGGTCAAGCCGTTTAGGCTATAGGATATGCCAAAGGAACGGGCATACATACATATACATACGCTTGAAATCATCCTTTTTTAGGCAGTCGGGTAAAAAAGTACAATACATATTGTAGTTTTTGTAATTATGTGATTTCAATTCACTGTTTGCAGTGACCATAATCTTGGATAATTGGTTTTGATTTCATACCATTTTCAATAACGTTTTAGGATGTATTACAGTTTTTTAACATAACTTTAACCGCCTCCGTGGCTCAATGTAAACAACATTGGGTTTACGATTCGGAGGTCGCGGGTTCGATCCCCAGCGGGGTACATGTTTTAAGTACTCGGTTTGGTAGCTAAATCTGCCGCCAAGCAGCAATGTTACTAGCATTGTTGTGTTCCGGTTGTCAGAGATAAGATAGTCAGTCCCCCAAATGTGTTGGGCTTTCCGGGTCAGTACGCTTCCACCTTCGACCTCATCTTTACTTAACTTCAGGTGTGATTGAGGTCAAGTACGAATCCGTCGTGCATAAAAAAAAAAAACTCAGTAGTATCTCAGCCAATTGTGAACTAATTTGAGTAATACTTTTTTATTTTAGAAGAATAACTTTGTATACATTTGGGGAAGATTTGTGGATGAGCATGCGCAACAGTGATAGAGATCAGAATCCTGTTGTAGTCGGTTGTTTTGTCAATTGCTGTCGGTTCAATCAATTTATGTCAAAGTAAGTTCAGTTGCTGGATGCAGGCGACTTCCTACCGGTTGCTCTGAAAATCAATGGAGGAGGCTTATATTCAGCAATGGCTAATATATGATGATAAAATTCAGTCAATTTCATACAACGGAACAATGACCAAATCTAATAACTACCAATTAGTAACTACATTGCTAAAATTCTAAAGTTACCCCCATATAGTGTCAAGTTCCTTACATATAAAGTGTTTTCCGTCTAAGCAGCAGCGATTCCTTTATTCATGTTAATCGAAATGAACTGATATTGAAAACAATTGACTGTTTAGCGCACGACTCAACAGCATCTACAAAGTGATGTGTAGTTATCGTATCGATAAAAATAACATACCTACGACTACTAGAACTTTCGAATGACGAAATATTATCTATCTACCCAATTTGTGACTAGTCTGTTAGCCTTCTAACTAAGCAATAGATTTTGAAAGAAAAGAAAGAAAGAACTATAATTCACTTGACTTTAGTTAAGGAATGGTTGCAGATCATGAAATATAAAAAGAGCAAAGTCAAATTGAACTCCACTCAGCATAAGCTGCAGCTATGTAATAATATACGCAGCGCTGGTATTCTGTCATATGTCATGTGAAACAACATGTATGGTGTGGGGTATATTAGTAAATGAGTGTGACAAATGATAAATTAAATTCAATGTGTAAATAAAGGATTTTGATACGGTTTTCACTATAATTTTAAGAATTTCTTTCGGAAGGTTTATTGTATAATACATGCATATTACATTCATAGAAAGTTCGTGCGAAACTGTATCATATTATACATACATACATGTATATTGTATTGGTTAAATTTACAAATCTGGGAATAATCCGTACAAATTATCGTAGGTAAATATGCGTAATAACATTACATACGTATACATACTTTCCTTATAAAATATAGCCAATATTTCACAAACTCTATTTGTTTGCAAGGCACGGCTTAATGATCTAATTTTGTCACGAGTTTACGAAAAACACTGACTTAAAATACTTTCATTACTTTCTCTTAATATAAAGCAGATTACCCATTAGCTACCTGCTGAAGGACTACATCGCATTTTATTTATCTCTTATTTTAAAAGGACCTGCGTCCTTTAAGAAGGACTTAGAGTGAAAGAAGCAAAGGTAGGGATGTCAGGATCGTTGTGGAAAGCAAATCTCTACCTACCCAACTGGACACTGGGACTATGGGATGCTTAAGTTTAATAATCGATAAAGATATCGATAAGGATATCGATGGAACGACATCGACATCTATCACTATTCATTTCATACAAGTGCACGATTTCCATGTCGTTTGCCACGTGTCCACCACATGTACACGACTTTACCTTACACCCTGAATTTGAGATTAGTATAAAATAATATTCTTTGTTTTTACGATTTCTAATTCTAATTGTTTGATACGCACGCGCTCGCAACACGTGCCGAGTAAGTCGACTGAATTTAAATCACTTTAAAATTTTTGATACCGATTAAAATACAAAGGGATGTAATAGGTAACGGTATATCGATAACATCGATGTTTCGGCGTTTCCTTGAAAACCGTTAGAGATATTAATAAGTTCTGAGTGCGGCGTCCTTAACAGATTTCTAATCTTAATTTAAACGTCAGATGTTCCTGTTGTATTGTACGTAGAAATCCAAGACTCAACGGTAAAAAATAAATACTTACAAAAAATTTTATAATAGTTATAATAAATATATAGGACATTTCCACCAATTATCTAGTCCAAAACTAAGAAAAACTTCTACTAATGGATATTGGATAGATAAATATATTTTAATATTTAAATAAAAATCGTGACTCGGGAATAAATGTTCGTATTCATCACTGAAATATTTACCCTTACCTGGATTCCAACCCGAAAACTTTGGATTCGAATATAGATCCACTCGGCCCGTCGAAGTCAAACAAGATTTTAAAGAAAAATTAGTATAATCCTAGTGTTCCTAGCCTCTCCACCTTATCAATTAGGTGTTTGTAAGAAATGGCAGGTAAAACATCATCAATTTTGATATAATCTTTAAATGTTAACGGCGATTGCAATGGTCACCGGTTTGAATTCAGCTAGAGGTAATTATTTTTGAGCTGTACACATTTTATTCCCGAGTCATGGCTATTTTCCTAAATATCTGTTATCTAGTATCCATACTATAATCTTTGATTAGTTTGGTATTATAAAACTGGTGTAAGTGCCCATTAATTATTATTAAATTGTTCTTGATAGGAGAGAGAGTACGACCTGATAATACAGCTGATGAATGACAAATTAATGAATGATATTCTCAGCTACAAATAAAAGTAATAAGCTAATGTAATCCATCATCTAGGATGGAAAAAGTCGCGTTTGTTTTTTGTAAAATACCAAGAGATGTTCAACTTGAATATGTCGAATCTTTCAATTCCACTTGTGTAAACGAAAATTCAAAAATGGGTTCTCTTTATGGAAAGGTATGACACATTAAAGGCAAAGTGAACTTGATGACAAAAATGATAATTCAATTTCTATTGCGTGATTTGTTGGCTTGAAAGTAAACATATACTTTCGGTGGCTCTCTAAACAGGAACACTATTATTATTGGACTATTGTCGCTGGATAGCAGAATAATGGTGATTACGTATTCTGCCTCTTGGCAAAGTGAGTATTCTACCTTTTATTTAATAACGACTTTTGCAAACATACATTAAGAGCACTGTTGCGCGAATGCCAGATAAAAATCAGCTTGTGACAGTGCACGTATACTAAACAATGTTAGATTGCACCAACAAATGGTATGTGACAATAACAGACGGGACTATCCTATCAAGAATAGCAGTTGTAAAGGGCTCAAGTTACGCGTGACAAATGTAAGTTTTACTTCATAATGTAGTTAGTTAGAAGTTTTTCAGCCACGGCAATAGAATAGAATATTTATTTATTAAAATTACTCATTTTGTAAATATTTCATTATTATTACCCTTACTTGCTTATTCTATGTTGGTAGACAGAGAGAGTATTATTCTTATTAGGAGCCCATACTGTCACACTGCTGGCCAAACTCCTCTGTCCCCACGCCTCTCTATGTAGGGCTTCCTCTGATCAGTTGTTGACGAACTTATCCAGCTCGTCCCACCATATCCTTTTCGGTCTGTCGCGACACCTTCTTCTAACGGTGGGCTCCATGGTGGTAATGATTTGTATCATCATATCAGCCAAAAGATGTCCACGTCGGTGATTTGTATACATCGATATAAATATAACAGTTTTATAATACCCACGAAAAGAGACGGGGTCCCATTTTATTCTTCTAGCAAGTACAAAGTTGTTATATATATTTTTGGCTAGCCTTTATATATGACAAGCTTTTCGCCAGAGTGTAATAGCTTTATCGTAGATATGTTTACTTTGTTTATCCCGCAGAAACTACTCACTTTATGGGGATAAAAAGTATCATATATCTTAATCCAGGGTATATTCTACCCAAATACCAAATTTCATCCAAATCCATTCATCCCTTTCGCCGTAATTGAGCAACAAACAAAAACAAACATCCAAACTTTCGCCTTTATAATAGTAGATTGAAAAAAGTGACAAGTATTTTGATACTTATAACGTAAAATAACGTATGGCAAGCTGAAATAAATAACATAAATTTATTTCTTAGCTATACAAAGTATAGTTAAATTGAGCTGAATGGAATTTTGTGGCCACTATTACACCCATGGAGCAACAGCTGAGCTAGGAGTTAACCTTAAAACGGTTTGTAACGATGATGAACAGATATTTTAATTTTAAGCAAAAATAATCCAGATTCGACTCTATTAACTTTCATTCCGTCAAATATTCCGTTATTATAATAATGTAAGCCACGAATATTATATAAGTATAAGGAGATCGTGGGAAAGACAGGTGGAGAGGGCGTGGGCGCTCTATCTAATCTTGTCTACAATAAGCTGACATTTTCTCTCGAAATGGTAAAGGTTGTCTCGCAAATTCCACTCCTTTCGGTGTACTCGTGCGAGCAACACCTTCTTAGACTTTTATAATATACACTGATAAATAGCACATTACAAAGTAGCTACATAGTATATTGTTACAACTAAAAACATGAACAAGATAAAATAAAATTGTAATCCACAACGTGTAACAGAAAAGGTATAATGACCCGAAAGGGGGTGAAAGGGAGTAACAACCGTTGTTCTACAACTTTCGGAAAAGCGTAAAAAAAATAATAACCCATTCTCAAGGTTGGATGACCTTAAGTTAACGCTTGAGAATTCGTTGCATATTAAAACAGTATCAAAAAAATTGTGACTGGGCCCGAGTTCTCAAGATCGATTTATTAATAGGGCCCTAAGTGTAAGTGTATAGGTGACGGTACATTTAATATAGAGAAACGAAATTTCTTTTCACGAATTGCCAAAATTTGTAGCACAAAAGCAGTTTGCCCTTTTCTTTTTAGTGGAAACCATACCGATTAGCTATATTTTAAGACTGCATGGAAAGAGTCATTGAAGCTGACGAGGAACGTTTAGTATGATGCATCTTTCCGGATTTGACTATTTAGTGATTTTGCTATTATAATAATAACTTTATCGCGGAAATTTTATTTATGCCGCAGGAACTTCTCACTCTATCGGGACAAAAAAATCCAGGGAAATTTCTACCTATAAACCAAATTTTATCCAAGTCCGTTCATCCGTTTCGCCGTGATTGTGCAACAAACAAATAAATAATCAAACAAACATCCAAACATTCGCAGCGTTCCCGGCGTCCCTGGAGCCACAATGGCTTATTCAAGGACGATGGGAAAAGACGTTATGGAGCCACCTTAGTACCCTGGTGCTTGGGGCGCACTTTGGTATAGGACGCAACTTGTGCGGATACTTCGACACCGTCCCATATACTAGGAACTGCGCAAAGAGCTGGAACCGCGGCTGAACAAGCTCAAAGTAACAAGCGCCGTAAATATGCGTCAATCTCTATAAACCACGAGTTTGCGGCGCTTGCAGTGGAGACATTGGGCTCTTAATCTTGTGACACAAAATAATTTGTAAAGGATTTATTCGTTAGACTGGTCCACGCTTCTGGAGGTGTGAGAGCTGGTGCCTAATTTGCTCAGCAGCTGAGCTTATGCATTCAGCGGGGCAATAGTGCTAGCGTACTAGGTACTATGCCTCTCGGAAGCGAGTTTGACGGCGTATTTTAGATAGATAGATATAGATATTTTCAATTGTGTTTTATAAATTTGTTGTTTCATGAAATTTAATTTAGATACAAATTAAAAATTGACATGTGATGATACTTGTGACAAAAAAAAGAATTCGCATTTGTAATATTAGTTAGATGACAAGTTATTACTTGCAAGACATAATTTTAAATAAGTAATAGAAATTAAACGTCCGTTAAGTCAAATATTTATGAACTATATTAAAAAAAAATCCATTCGTTATGAAACAGTGACTTTCAATCAAGTGATGATAGTATGTGTCCTAGATATTAAACAATTAATTACATCGTTTTATTTATATAACGTATAGGCATTTTATCTATGTAATTATTTACCAAGTCTCGTGATAGGATTATTAAACATGAGTTTTGTTTTCACTTGAACGAACTGAGTACGCCATCTAGTGATTCGGGTGCAAGCTAACCATTAATACGCGTCAAAAAAGAACGAGTGGCTAAACTAAGTAACTTAACTTCTACGTAACTTTGTTGTGCGATACAATAGTAGAGGGCACCACTAGTATCGTTTTCATCTACATTCGATTGTTGCATGTTTGAATGATTCGTCCATGATTATTTAAAATAATAAATTATAAAATGCGGTGTATTCCATTATCATAAAAGGAAACACTGTGCCCACTTGAATGAAATTTCAGAATTGTTATAATATAATACATAACTTTGCCACTGCAAACCCCTTTGCATTCCTCTATTTACTAATATCTACAAGTTCCCATACACTAATATGTATATGATATACTTGATGGCCATTTCGGATAAAGGTGACGTTCGTGATGTTATGTATGCATGTAAATTATATTCAATGTTCTACTTACCTACAGAATCCAATTCCGCAAACATAACTTCAACCTCTATATCTCCCTACTAATGGTGAAAATTTAAATTGAAATAAATTCAGTAGTTGGGCTATTTTCTTGATGATGACCCGTAACTTAACACAATCTGAGTAATTTTTAAGGTTCTATAGATTTGGGTAAACTGAAATATACTGACGGACTAGACGGACAGCTAGATAAAAACTATTTGTATTGTATCATCAACAGTCTTACGTCATCCTAGTACTGAGGTACAACATCCTCTCATTCGGGGAGGTTATACAGGGCGTCCCACGGTTATGCCAGAAAGGGGGAAAGTATCTTGAATATTGTATATAGAAAATTTTACTGAAAGAAGATTTCATTTTGATTTCAAAATCATTTCAATCTCCATTCAAAAGTCTTTGAATAAACCAGGAATCGACCCCGTCATTATGGTAAAAAAAACACCCGTAATTTTACCGATCAAAAGGCTTAATCATAAGGTTGATTTTTTTCCTAATATAATATAGCATCTTAACTAAAAGGTAGACCATGAAATTTTACATTTATAATCAGGAAAATAATTCATAACCTTTTCTTTGACTTTGCCGTACTTCGTACAACTGATTTTATCATTTTAAAGCCGTGTTTTAAAGTATCACAAATAAGTAGCCACTGGAGAAATACATATCATTTCCCTATATTCATATTCATTTATTTCTTTGTGATATACATGTACAACAATGATGGTAAGGATATAAAAATAGCTGGATCACTGTGATCAACCAAATGGTATACAAAAAGAAAAATAAACAATACAAGTCATAACATACATGGATTGTTAGTTTTGTTATGTAGGTATCATACAATTTACAACAATTATAATTTGCCTGGAGATGCACTACACTCGACTTTTTACCTATTATGGATGTATTCATCATACTTCTCATTCATTTGCTTGGCATAATTTACAATAAAACGTTGAAATAATAATGTTCCCAATGTCATTTTATAATAAATCCATACAATATTTCAAATAAATAACAATAATAATATATTACAGGCGAATGTCAAAAGTGCATGATAAAATCATAATGCCACATATAAAATTAATTAAATAAATTGTAGCCCCTAATTGCATGCAACTCTTTAGTGTGCTTACAATAACAATACGGCCAGCTGATTAAAGAAAAAATGGAAAAGGTGTTCCATTTTCAAACCCCTATTCTTTCCTTTCTTGTTGGGTTTCATTTTTGTTTTTTTTGTGGGGTTGTGTAAAGTAGCAGTATGAAAATAACCAAGTATTATTTAAAAAATATTCACAATGAAAAGATAAATAAATCAACAGGTTGCGAAATTGTTAAATGAGTGAGAATTTGTATAGGTACTACAGAATGGTTCACAATTTGAGCATTTCCTAAATTACATTAATTGTAAGCAAAACTTAATTATTTTAAGTGAAAGTAAATTTTCATGGTCTTTCTTTTATATTTAAGTTACTATGTTACTTGGAAAAAAGTAATCTTTCGATTGAGCCTTTTAATCGGTAATCGTAAAACTACGGGTATTTTGGGGGGTTTGATTCCTGGTTCAGACAGGTAGTTATTCAAAAATCTTTGAATGAAAGAAAGAAACAGTTTTTATTTGGCACCATTATTGTTTAGTTCTGCTGTCTAAACAATTAGTACAACATGAAATGGTGGTGCCAAAAAGGCATCCAACCAAGCATAAGGTTGCGATATTGGACTCCCTAGAATCCAGTGACGCTACGCTAGTATTCTGTGGACACCAAAAATCAAAATGATTTTTCACTGAGTAAAAATTTCTATCTACAATAAAAAGAGAGCGTATAGCCGTGAGACGCCTTACTTCTACCTATTTATGTCAGAAACTTTAAAAAGAAACAATATTAATCAAGGAATTTATTCACTAATTTACTCGTTAATCTTGAAATAAGCCACATCATCCCATCTTTCTGAACTTCCTGTGCCATAGTCCTCAAACCCTTGTAGGAATCAGTGACTAAATCCCACAATCCGGGTTCCCGAGCTGGATAAAATATCTTGACCCATGAACAGTTAAAATTCTTTTTCTCATATATATAAAACTCTGTAATAAAAAGTAAAAAGAGAGTTAATACAACTGAAGGTAACAAAATCATAGACAAGCTTTTATTTATATTTTTAATCTAGTCGACAGCACGGCGAGCGTAAATCTACTACCTGTGTAAGTTACGTGCAATGTGAACGCAGTGAGACCCACTTATACTGGAGTTAATACGGCGTCATACGACCGCGATTACTAAAACGAAATTGATCATTTTAATCTTGAACTCTCAGGTTTATCATTAATGTTGCGAAAATTTGATGACGTGTCTGAATATCAGTAGCCACTGGCTGTAGCACCAGGTCGCTGTTACCATACCATTGCATTGTCATTCTTTTTCTATATGTATACCAAGTTTCAGCTCGATGGAAAATTAAAAAGTTTATCAAAATTTATACTACCAAACAATGAATAAAACAAGACAAGTAACTCGGCAATACGCGGAATATCTCTGGATCTTGAATTCGAAATTATCTGATTAGGTATCCTAGTTCATGTTACCATAGCTGCTTTAAAGACCTTTTGTGCATAATATCAATAACATCCCCAGTGCTGAGGAACAGCCTCTTCTCACTAGGAGAGAGTAGGGGTAATATGCCACCACTCGGGTTCAGCACGATTTGTCTCACCTGACAGTTTTTTCGACTCATCCGCCATCGACTTGTTTTAACAACTGCCTTCAACTGAAAATCGCAGTACCGACTATTTAACGTGCAATTTATAGCACGCAAGCACTCGTACAAAATTGCCAATAGTGGTCAATCTTTCCGAGACTCCGCGCTGACTGATACTCAACTTCACTAATTGGAAACAATTAACTAATGCGACTCTACCATGAGTGACCTTTTCTGCTGAGTGTTTCTCGAAAACAAATAAAATAAACTGATATAATCTGCCGCTATACTAACCCCCTTTCCCATCACAGTTCCTTTTATGGAACGTGCATATGTCTTCAAATCTCGCCAGATAATTCTCGTTGCGCTCAATACCACACACTTGTGGGCCATGTAGTGGGCAATGTCCATATTTGAAACAATGATAACCCTGGAAAGATATACGTCTTGTTGCTAGGAGCCTTGGCTAAAAATAATTATTCGGTTAATTATAGTGGATATACAATCAAAGCGATTGGAATCAACACAACCAAGGTAGTACTTACAATTTCAGATGATTTAGCCATGCAATAAGGTAAAAGAAATAATGCTGAAAAGGTAACCATAAGATCAATTAATTTATCAAAAATAATGTAACAAACCCTTCCTCGAAATTGTGACCTGTCCAATTATACACGACAGGACACCATGAACTCTGTGAAATGGTTTATAAGTCCTCTATAAAACACAGACAGCTTGCGGGATGAAATTAAACGTCTCAATATATGCTGCTAATGGTAGATGACAGAGTTTGATACATTTGAACAACATTTTATATTATAATCAAAATTACTGTTATGTTGTGCAGTAGTAGACTTTATAGGCAGTTGATACGGAATTGTGTGTGAAAATGTGTCTTTAAGAGTCACCTCATATTAGTCCACCGATTATTGTCAACTTCAGACCTCTCTCGACGTTCGATTTTCATCTCTTTTGGTGGGAGAAATTAGTTTTTAAAGACTTGGTAGTCGTTTACGACACTCTGTCCTATTTATTTTCTTTATCGCAATGCAAAAAAATCATTTTGACTCAGATAAACAAAGTTTATGCATACCCAATAAACGACCTCGATAATCCATATTTCGTATACTTCTGTACCATAAAATATGTGCAGTCAAATTAAAAGGCAGTTAAATTAAACGCAATATACTTTACTAGCTGTTTTCTTCGATATTCTTTGCATTTCGCATAATTTTACATGGTTAAATGAAATGTAGTTTTAATGGTTAGATTGTAATCATTCACCAATTAGCCGATATATGGTTACTTTAGAGTTTATTGAGATATCAAAAATTTTACAAGAGCGGGTTTTTACCATGGAACGCGATGCAAATGTAGAGAAGCTTATGTCCAGCAGTAGATTTATACAGGTTGTCAGAATCAACCAAAAGGGTTGTAACCAATAAGTAAATTTAAAACAATTAGTTTTACCTATTAGGATAAGTAAGTAAAATGGACCGCGGGACGAACGTAAGACTTCCAGTATTACGCTATAGTAACACAACCAGTGTACGCCGGTATTTTTGTTTTAATATACCGTCTTGCGGTCATCTGATTGATACTAGAAGTGTTACGCTCGTCGCCTACTATACCTATTCTAATAATTTATAGGTTAACTTTTTCTGACATCCTGTATAGGGCGGACCGAACCGGCCGAACATATAACCGCATGAGATACAAATAATAATAAACAATACCTAAAATTATCTATTCGAACAGGTAAATGTAAATTATGATGTTAAGTCAGGGAAATAATTGGCCATATTACCAGGAGGTTGCAGCCTTGCAGCAAACTTTCCCCAAGCTGTCTACCCCCTTGACTTGAAATGCAAAAAGGTGGAGAAATTATTCCCTTTCTCATTAGTTGTGTGGTGGTATCAGACAATATTGGACTTAACAACTCGTTTCCGTACGTGAGTATGATAGGTTACAATCAATTTGAACGTAGAGTAACTACGAGTATAATAGGGCACGTTATCGCTGTGTAGTCTGTAGGTGTTTATAGTTAGATGCATGGTCGATTGTAGAAGGTAGAAAAATTTAATTTAAAAAAGGCGACCCAAGAGCCTGTACTTATCTCGGTCAAAGATGCAGGTAATGCAGCCGGCACCTTGGGCACTCTCACACACGGCCGAACCTGTACCACCTTCTTGTGCAATTTAGTTGCTCTTATTTTGTAAAATTGGTAGTAGTATTTAGATAAGATTTTTTTTTATTTTATCTTTGAGGTAGTGATTAAGTTCCAAGTGTATTCTTCAGTTTAGTAAAGTATTATTTTTTTCATAAACGAGTGATATCTAAAATGTATCAACGACATTTGTCCTACCTCTATATTTATATTACTAATGACAAACCACCTCAAATACTTCTTATTCGGCAAATTTGTTTCTGAGAAAATGTTTACTTGCCAACAAAGAATAATTTCACCGCCACGATTATGTTGACAAATACGTCTCCATCAACAACTTGCCTTAAACTATACTAGACACCTACAACTACTACAAATACCTACCACCATCATCAATAGACCTGATAACTCACCAATATAGAAATCCACAAACACCACGTACTTCTTCTTCTTAAAGAGTCGGTGGTAACAACATCAAATTCTTAAGGACCAGAATGTGGCCACGCGTACAGCATTGTCTGTGGCATCGTAGAGGTCTTGTAGCGTATAAGTGTCGGGATACGCAGGGCAGCATAGAAGATGCACCATAGTTTGTGGTGTATCAAGCACCGGCTGTCGTTCGTGTAGCCCCACTTGGACATGTTCTCTCGACATCTACCGACTCCGATACGCAGTCTATTGAGTGACTTCCATACGGACCATTCCAGATCGTTAGCTTCTCTGCTAATAGAATGAATAGCGCTAACCTCGGCATTGCGATCCTCACTACTTGAGTGAAGGAATAAGAAATCAGTGGACGAACGAAAGTCACCGATAAACCCCAGTGGATTAGTAAGATGAAGTGGCAATAAACAGGGCATATAACTCGGAGAACGGAAGGCCGGCGGGGTATTAAAGTTGAAGTTTACAGCGGGGTATATGTTTAAGTACTCGGTTTAGTTGGTGCGTAGGACATTTTAAATGTCTGCCTGGTTAGCTACCACCATCTTATCTAAATCTGCCGCCAGGTAGCATTGTTATGTTCCGGTTGTCAGAGATAAGATAGCCAGTGTGTGTTGGGGTTTCCGGGTCAGTACGCTTCCACCTTCGACCTCATCTTCACTTAACATCAGGTGTGATTGAGGTCAAGTACCAACCCGTTATGCATAAAAAAAATACCACAGTGCTTGAAGGCTATTACTTTTTAATTAATGTGGGTGACCAGTGATGATTTATGGCACTGAAACGTGGTCTCTCACTATGAGCCTTATAAGCAGGTTCAAGGTTATGCAAGAACGGAAGGCCGGCGGGGCATTGAAGTTGAAGTGGCAGTGAACAGGGCATATAGCTTGGAGAACGGAAGGCCGGCGGGGCATTAAAGTTCCAGAGTGGAGACCACGCACCGGCAAGCGCAGCGTAGTGCATCTACTCACAAGGTGAACGGACAACCTCATGAAGGTTGCGGGAAGTCCCTCGATGCAGGACGCATACAAAAGCTTTGGCAATCTATGGGGGAGGCATATGAAATGAAATGAAATGAAAATCATTTATTCATGTAGGCAATACAATATGCACTTATGAGCGTCATTTGTTTTTTAAACTACCACTATCTCGGAACGCGACAACTACTGAGAAGAGCTAGCGAGAAACTCAGAGGGTTTGTCTGTTTTCAATCAATCATTTACAATCTAGAAAGGTTACAACAATTTTTATATATCGTTTAGAGGAGCCGTTTAATCCCATGAATTACTATCATTAATGTAGTCTGAAATTTTGTAATATCCCTTTTTACATAATTTTTGTTTTACAATAAGTTTAAATTTATTAAGCGGAAGATTCCGTATATCCATGGGAATGAATATATATTTCTCTTAACATATACAAGATTTTCATATATTTTCAGAAGCACTATTCAGGATGAAATAAGTAAAAAAAAAATGGCAAAAAGTAAAGATTTGTAGCAACAGGAAGGTAAAAACTGTTACAGGGTGTACATTTTCCCGAATAAAATGTTTTTTGCTATAATTTTAAAAATACTAGACATAATTTTTTTTATATATTTTTCTGATAACTGTTATGACCTTACTCATCATGCGATTTCGGCTTGACGTCGACTTTTGGGACACCCTGTATATATATTGTGACGAAAATGTTAAAATATTAATTTCTTTAAATATTTGTCTTAATGTATCTCTTGACCTTAATTTATAGATTGCACGAATAGCTCGTTTCTGCAAGACAAATATGCTATCTGTATCAGCAGCGTTTCCCCACAGCAAGATACCATATGACAACAAGCTGTGAAAGTAGCTGAAGTAGACTATGCGCGCTGTTTCAATATCACAGATATTTCTAATTTTCTTAACTGCATAAGCGGCAGAACTGAGTCTTTTCATTAGTTTTTTAATATGGGATCCCCACTCTAACCGAGAATCTAACGTCATACCAAGTCATACAGTTGTGTCCACAAGGTCCAACTCTTCATGCTTAATTCTTATTTTGGTGGCAACCTGTTCAACATTAGGTAATGAAAATCTAAGACATTTCGTTTTGTTCTCATTAAGGAGCAAGTTATTGACTGTGAACCATTCGACTATTTTTGAGATAGCATTATTCACTTGTTATGTTATGTTCAGCAATGGACATCTTGTGGCTGAAATGATGTTGGTGATAGGTTTTAATGATAGAAAAATAAAACTATATTGGTAAGTTTCTATATACTAATTAAAGAATTTTTTTCATTAAATTAGTTGTTATCCTTGAAACAAACCGCAGCAGCCCGCCGGTTTTAGTTTCTCTAGCCAGGGTTCTAACACCAGCGTATGTATCATTTAGTAATTCGAGCAATCCAGCTGCAGTTGTCGTAGGTACAGTATAATATAGCTTTACCCATGCACAGTTAAAATTCTTTGCGTTGTAAAGTTTAAAATCTGAAATATTTAAAGCATGTATGTAATAAATAAATAATGTTAAAACTTAAATCTTTACCTGCCTACCTAAATAACAAAACCTAAATATCGAAACGGCTCAATTTAATTCCATGGCACATGGCTCCAGGACTGAATATAGTAAATGTAATCAAGCGTTTAGATAAAACCTGAACAATGTATTAGGGAAACTCGATCTATGTCTTGACAAGCCCTTGGTAATAATCATGCTCGTAAACATCCCACTGCAGGGATGTTGCTTTCCCTCGTATAATGAGGGAGTATGGGCCATAGTCCGCCACGCTGGCCCAATACGGGTTGGGGACTTAACACGCCATTGAATTTCTATTCCTCAGGCATGCAGGTTTCCTCACGATGTTTTCCTGCACCGTTTAAGAGCAGTCGGATAAATGGACATAAGTAATTGAATAAAATTTAAAAACTCATTGGTATATTGGCCTGCCTAAGAATCGAACCAGGACCTCCTAAATTGGGAGACCGCGTCCTAACAGCTGAGCCACCGATGCATGTTAACAATCAACTATCAAAATTAGACACTGACAATAATATAAAAAGCTGTTGCACCAGCCAGTTGCCAATAATGACTAAGAACAACCATTTTCAAATCAGATCAGTCGTTTGGCACTGCAATGCCACAGAGAGACAAAGGCTTCAAACTAATAACACCCCTTTTCGGGGGTTAATGATTGTCATCTGGTTTAATAAGGTCACTAAACTGAAGTAAAAGATAAACGTTCGCCGCATTGATAATAGATCATTCTAGATTCCTTTGTGTCTTTTTCTAGTTCTTACAGGTAGTTTTAGATAGAATTGAAATGCGTAAAAGAAAATGTGTCCCGATAAAGCTTTCTGTATACTTTCTAGACAACAAATTAAATATACTAACGGCCCTCCTTCTCACAGTTGTATAAATGAAACGTGCACATGTCTTTAAATCTGGCGAAATATTGGCCATAGCGTTCGAATCCACACACTTCCGGTCCACCTGGCATACAATGTTGTAATCGGTAACAATGATATTCCCGGAAAAGTCGTTGTTGTTTTTCAAACCTTACCTAAAAATAATTGTTCTCGGGTAAACAAATAAACTTTACGTGAAAACAAACCTATTGTTCTAAATTGAATTATACTTACAAATTCAGTCGATTTTGCGAAAGAAGAAGTTAACAGAAATAATACTGGAAAAAAAGCCAAGATAATTAGCCAAATAATAATTCCAGGAGGTCCCGTCCTTTGTCAACTATATTTTAACAGTTAAAAACATGTTCATTATTATTACTTTTTGAACATTTATTTTCAGGGCTATAATTAGACAGCTCCTATAATTCCACTACTGGACAAATTGTCTCATCGCGTGAGAATGAGCACGTAGTTTTGCACGCTGTCCAGATAATTAGGTGAATCGCACCAATATGATCCTGGTGCTCGTCAAACCATAACTTGATAGCGTAATTTTTTATTTATTTTCTTTGCTCCTTTTTAGTATTCCAAACCAAAACTTCTCAACTAACTATATAAAAATCGCTTTATTTAATTTAAACTTGGACAACATAAAAAAATGGTCTAAATGTAGATTTTATATGGCTAAATGTAAAATTTAAAAAAATCTAAACAATTTTAACGCTGCAATATTTAAAAAGAGCAAGCTCTATGTTTCTTGCACGTTTTTCTCTGGGGCGTCAGATTTTGAGTAAGTACCATTAAACTAATAAATGATTTTACTTTGTCGATTATACACAATAAGTTGCGTTGATATTTTGAGTTTAGAATTTTGTAGAGTTCCTTTGGCAACTTTCATAAATATTCACCAGAGAAAAAATGGGTTTGTCCTGTGCAGAAAACTAAACGGCGCTATTATTATATATGCTCACAAATAAATCCCTATAACCTTTAACAATATTATTTATCACAGGTAAACACACGCAATTCATACCCAAAGTACGACCTTGATTATCCATTTTCTGTATACTTTCTTAAAACATGTTCAATCAACTTAAAGGTAGTTAAAATCACCGTAAAAGAAAAGCAATTTAGCGGTTTACCACAATTTGGTTATAATACAGCATTACAATAGTGACGCTTTCGTCAATAATAGAATGGATAATGGTCAGATTTTAAATCATAGTTTTTCACTTATTAGTAATTAAGGTTATTTTAAAGCATCTTGAGTTAACCGCTTCATGAAACCACATTCTACAGCTGGAGAAAGAGAAAGAAAATACTTACCATATTTTTTTTTATGAAGGCTTGATATTTACACGATAAGCTAACTTGTAAAGATAATACAAGAACTTAAATTTAATAAATGGATGATACCTACATTTCTACATGCCCTGTGTAGTAGATTTTCAGGCTGTGGATAAAGGTCAGCAGCTGCTAATTCCCACCAACTTTAACATAACATCATAGCATAAACATCTTTATATATACTTGTGTGTTATGTTATTATATCTGACGCAATGTACACATGTAGAATAGCATAATTAACAATTTTGAAGGTAAAGAGAGAATATAAGAGATATTTCCCTTGTATACATATAGGAGGTATTATTTATATCATTACTAGCTTCGCCCGCGGCTTCACCTGCCTGGAATAACTTTAAAGTGGAAATTTGTTTATCCCGCGGGAACTATCTATATACCAAATTTCATCCAAATCCATTCATCCGTTTCGCCGTGATTGAGCAACAAACAAACAAACATCCAAACTTTCGCCATTTATAATATTAGTTACATTAGATTGCTATGCAACAGCCCTCTTTGGCAAATAACATCTCTTGTATTTTGTGTAGTTTAGTTTTATCGTGTTCTTCAGTGGCAAATAGATTTCATAGCATATATTCCATACATTAAACATGTTATTGGTGTTCTACTTGGCCCAGATATGCTCTTGTATGGAATACTGCTGTTACTTCTGGAATGGCCAATTGATAAATATTATCGATATTGTAATTGATAAATGCATCAAAATCATCGAGTCTTAAAATATCACTACACGTCGGGGTGTTTCATCTAATTTTAACCAATATTTTATTTTGTGACTTTAAGCTTTTATTAAAAAAAATAGCATTGATAAATTGATATTATCAACTACAAATTAAAGATATTTTCTAATTCGATGTTTCTTAAGATTTTAGTTAAGGCGCACATAGCATCATTATAGAAATCCGTGATCAACTTCGACTGTTAAGTAAAGTGTTAGAAATAAAATAACATAAATTTTCTCCCTATAAAATACAAAACACAAAAAATACAATGTGACAATTTAACTCTGTTATAATAATAACCGTATTCCAATTCGTATTAAAGCAGTTAGTCGATATATCGGTGGCTACATGTAAGGCATATATGTAAATACGTACGAAGGTGACGATCGATTCCTACTAAATTGCAGAGGTTTGAACACTGTTGCAAGGTCGCATACCTGTATCAGTGTTTTATCGGAGATATTGCAGTGTGTATGTGTGTGGGGGAGTGTGTGTGCTGAAATAGTATGAAATTTTTCCATCATTGACCGTCCACTTAGGAAATGCGAGTATGTGAGGCGTATGAGGTGACTGAATGAGTGTGTAAGGTGATTGAGTTGAGTGCAAACGATCGAGCGACAATTAAGGCGTGTGAGTTGAGTGAGTTGAATACAAATTCGCGTGTGTGGTGACTGAATGAGGGTGTCAGGTGATTGAGTTGAATTCAAACAGTCGAACGCGAGTGTGTGACGTGTGAGTGGTGACAGAGTGAGTGTGTAAGGTGCTTGAGTTGAGTACAAACGATCGAGCGACAATTAAGAGGTGTGAGTTGAATACAAACGATCGAACGGGAGTGTGTGACGCGTGTGTGGTGACTGAATGAGGGTGTCAGGTGATTGAGTTGAATTCAAATGATCGAACACGAGTGTGTATCTCGTGTGTGGTGACTGAATGAGCGTGTAAGGTGATTGAGATGAATTCAAACGGTCGAACGCGAGTATGTTACTTGTGGGTGGTGACAGAATGAGTGTGTAACCTGATTGAGTTGGTATGTGGGGTGATTGATTGATTACAAACGACAACGAGAAGCGCGATTGTTTATGGTAACATATTAAGTAAACATCACTAACTTATATAATGTTCACCACTCACCTCAAAGTAAAACAAGTCCACCCTCATCCTCATTTTTTACATTGTATTTTAAGACAATTGTATGCAGTTTACTTACCTACCGACATGGAAGCGGCCTACATTCTGTACCACAATGGGTATTGTGTTCACGATTATTGTCTCCAACTTTACAGGGAGTTCTCCCTCACTGCTAGTTACATTTGTTATAGTGACTATGTACAGTCAGCATCATAGTTGTTTATATAGGGTTGTTTTACATGAGTAATATTAACTCGATACCTATTCACGCTATATTATACAATGATCTAAATTGACTTTAGATAATTGTCTTAAAGAACCAATGCGCTGCATACTATAAATCATGTAAAATAGTCCTATACGACTTTGGAGTCGACTGTACTGCCATAATATTCTCTATCCTACTGATTACTTTGTAGCAACTACGTAAACAACGTAAGCGCATGTTTTGTGTCGGAACGGATGCAGTACATCGCTTACCGCCTGTTATCGTACAATACAATACAAATACCTATACTTTATTGCACAACAGAAAAGTAAATACATTTACAGTTTGATAGAACTTATAATTTGGCGAGCCAACTACAAAAATTAATACTACAGTTATATACAGTTATATAGGTACTAATATAGTTTATATAGGTACTAATATATTGTTCTGATTGCAATAGGTAAAAACCTGAGAAGACGAATCGGAAACGCATACATTTAAGATTCAGTAGCATGTACTAACTGTATAGGCGCTACTATTTATTATACTGTGGTATAGGTACCTTCGAATTGAAACTTAAAAGCGTTGAATGTATAATTATGTATTTCACAAGGTTCAGTAATGTATCTTCTTAAAGATAAGTTAGACTTTATTAATAACTTTGGAGCCCAAGTAACGATCTATCCAATGAAACACTTTGATGTGCAGGATTTTTTTAATTATAATCTTCATTTCACTACTTCAATTGTATCATACCTACTTTACAGAATGAAATACGCCACGCCACTAATGTCTAATTTTCTGTATTTTTTTTGGCTGCAAACCCTTAAAACACAAACTGTTTTTTTTTATATAGTTGGAGATGCAATTAAGGTTTTTTTTTATGATTAACTGGATACGCGTTTGACCACAATCTCACCGGATGGAAAGTGACCATGTGGTCGAAGATGAAGCAAGCGATCACAGTAAATGCTTATTCACTCTTCTCTTGAAGATCCCAAGGTTGTAGGATTCAGGAAGACTGACGCCGGAAGGGAGTTCCATGCCTTGGCTGTTCGGATGATGAATGAAGAGTCCAACTTCTTAGTGCGAATGTTCGGTATATTAACTATATGGAATCCCACCCCACGCTAGTAGTCCGAAGATGGAAGGGCGAAGGTGGAATAAGATTATGTAATTCCAACGCACACTCCCCGAAACTCATGGCACGTCGTCCCACAGAATCGAGTTCAGCTAGTTGGTACTTGGTTGAACCATCCCAGAGGTGACAGCAATATTCCAAATATCGCTTGACCTTAAGGAGAATGTCAAGCTTCTTGGCCGCTGTTTTAGCGTTCTAAGGTAAGCAGGTCTTCATTTATAAATATTGGTATGTAGAAGACACCCTAAACGGAAATTGTTATTCAAGTTTATCTGAAAGCAATGACACATGATGTAAAGGAAAATAAAACAAAATCCAACCAAGACCCTCGAAACAATATCATAAAAATTAAGCCTTAACCACTCAAACGTCCATGGTTACACCTGTATCCTGTCCGATCGCGCCACGTTTGAACGATAATACCAAAGCTAAACCATAACCAAAAACGTTACGTTAAGCACATTTTGTATCGCGCTAATCATTTGAAGGAAAATTAACCAAGTTTAATTTTTAATACCTGTGGATAACTCTAAACATTTTAGGTTTGGTTTTACCTTTGGTATAGCATCAACGATATAATTGTTTACAAAAATAACTCGATACCATTTTTTACATCAACAACACTAAAGCTAAACTAAAACCATAAACGTTCCGTTCGAACGGTAAAATCGTTATAAAATAGCGCGATTGGTCTCAAAAAGGTCGTTCGTTCAGTTATCTGTAGGGAACAGTGTTCCAACTTTATGTCGTAAATAATTCCATTATTTTACATATTTCTTGTATCCGACAACTGCAATATCACTATTACAAACTATTATCGGAAACAGAGAGCGAATATAGGTCGTCACAAATAGAAATACATTATTAAATTAAAGAAGATATAAGCATAACAGCCCTCGCGATACTATGACCAGATTCAATAATTGCTTTAAATAATCTTGTTTTAACTAAAGTTATTTTATACAACAAATTATATCACAATGATTGTGAGGATTTATACTTTACGATTACGCGTAACTATATTATAGTTTGTAGCGATAAATCGAGTTTCAATTCAACATCAAATTTCATGTTTTTTTCATATCTGAGTAAAGTTCTTAAGTTAACTGCCTTAAGTTTTGCTGATAATTTTACTTTTTGCCTAACGAATAATAATAGTGAAAATGAATTATGTTTTGTTATTCAATATATTCATACACTTTTCTGATAGAAATACATAGGATTTGATAAGGGGATGCCATAAACTTGAACATGTTCCGTCGGTTTTGGTCCTCGAGCGAGTTGAAGACCGTGTCAAAATTATTATGGAGAGGGTAGTTTGTATCGACTTATTTTATTACATAAAATTTACTAAATGCAGACATCTTGGTATCATTACAGAAGAATATTAGTCTAGATTTATATAGAAGTTACTAAAGTCGTTATTATACTTTTTTTTATGCTTGTTTTTTTTTGCTTTCGTACTTGACCTCAATCACACCAGATGTTAAGTGAAGATGAGGTCGAAGGTGGAAGCGTACTGACCCGGAAACTCCAACACATTTGGCGGACTGGCTATCTTATCTCTGACAACCGGATATTCGCAATATTGTTCACTAAGAGCAGAGAAATTTGCAGATTTTTTTACCGATATCGTATGTTACATGCAGTTTTTACCCCACTGCCCAAGGAAGGAGGGTAATGTTATTCGAGTAGGTATGTATGTATGTAGATTTCTACGTAACCTTCTGTAGCCTAAACGGCCCGACCGATTTTTATATGCAAGCGTCGTTCGATTCTTCTTGATCCTAGAGTGTCATAGGATTCATTTTATATTAAACAATTCAATATGGCGCCCGCAAAATACAAAATATGCTACGGTACGCTACTGGATCGCTCCACGTTTAAAGTCGCCACGGCCCTTCGCTTAGGCGCCCCCTGCATGATCCCTCATGAATGCAGCTGTGGACATGCGGTGTCGCAACTCGGCCACCACGGTTTGTCATGCTGCAGGAGCGCTGGGCGTTTTCCAGGTCATGCGGAATTAAACGACGTTATCCGCCGGGCGTTTACCACGGCTAGGTCCCCAGCAATACTGGAACCTAATGGACTGGCGAGGGATGACGGCAAAAGGCCGGACGGTATGACGCTCGTGCCTTGGAAACTGGGACGGTCTTTGGTATGGGATGCAACCTGCGTCGATACCCTTGCTCATTCCCATCTTCCTTCATCTTCAAGTACAAGCGGTACAGCTGGTTCCGCTGCCGCCTCGGCAGAAAGCGTTAAACGGCGCAAATATGCCGGTCTCAGTGGAGATCACCTATTTGCGCCGTTTGGTGTAGAAGCGCTTGGGCCGTGGGGACCGGGTGCTCACACTCTTTTTAGGGAGTTATCTGAGCGTCTGGTTGATGCATCCCACGGTCGGAGGGCTGGCCAATACTTTGGTCAGAGAATCAGCCTCGCTATACAGCGAGGCAATGTGGCCAGCCTTCTGGGTACCTTTCCACCAACCAGAGACTTGGGGCTAGTTTTTTATTTGTGATATATTTTTTTTTTATAATACATTGTATTATATTATAATAAGTTGTTTATAATTATTGTACATACATATAATGTAAATAAATTGTATATAATTAAATTATTCAATAAATAAATTTAGTTAAAAAATATGCTGTCGGGTTATTTGGTTTTTAAATACTTACATAGTTATTAGTAGTCTAGAATAAGATTTTCTATATTTTCTTTTTGTATGTATTGTTTCGCTTTAGCTGTTGTAGTTTACCAGATACGAAGGTTATTATTAATAAACGTACCGTGCGCGCGGCATGAAAGTGAAACCGCACGGAGTGGACAGTCGAGTGGTTAATTGTGTTGCCGACTGTACATTAAAAAATCAACAACAACAACAATATTGTATTTATAACAGAAATTTCTCCGGCGGCCTGGAAGAACTCAATCGAGTTTACCACAGCGGCTGGATCCAGAGATAGAAAATTACCTTAAAATATGAGGTAATACCGCAGACCGAAGTAAAAAGATTATTTATTTATTAATTGTATTATTAAAAGAAATCGTGTTCAGTAAACGTACCACTTAAAAAATATGCGATCGATTGCTAAAAGAAGAAAGAGAACAAGAATATGCTGAAAACGGAATACGTCCAAACAGGAAAGTGTCGAAACAAGAATATGTCCAGTCACGAATACGACGAGAAAGGAATCAATCAATTTGCCGATTAGCTAACTAGCGGTGGATCGTCAATTTAGTATTTTTTGGTATTAATTTGGTAGTCGTATCGAGTTACCTTAATATACTCTTAGGGCACATACGTGGTACCACATTTACTGATAGAAACGCAAACATTTTTACTTTACATTGTGTACTTAATAACGCAGTCCTGTTAAAGGAAGGTACTGTACCTTACAGCGGACATAATGACAAATTAAGTTAACTATATTTTTTTATAATGAAGCTCTACCGTGCTTGCAGTACAAGAAGAAGCTTGAATAGAAGCTGAGTATATATATATTTTTAAATATTTACATTTACTCCAATCATCCAGCCCCAAACTATAAGCAAATCTTGTACTATTGAATGCTAGATAACGGATAAACATACATAAATATTTATATAAACAATTCGTTGAATTATATCTCCTGTTACCTGTATAAAAGACTATATTCCTAACGTAACCATTGTTTCTACACATGTTACTCGAGAAATGAAAAGGTTAATCATCACAAAGATCATTGTGCGTTGGACTCGTCAAATTCATAAGATCTACTTGCCCTCCGATATTGGTAAAAGTATGAACTTTATTTCTTTTTGATTCTATCAACAAAATTGGTTAACCTTTTCGTTCCCCTGTACATACATAATAATAGATATGTTGCTATTAATTAAGGCTAAAACTGTTGAATATTGCTAAGCACTATCATTGTAGTATTAATTAGGTACCTGAAATTTATTGCTATTTTATGTGTACGATTTATTGCTATTGCTTTCCGCAATGATTTCATTGCGAATTGATATTATGATTAGAACTTTTATTACCTTCCATTCTGGGGACTATTTCAGATAATTTATTATTTGTCTTCAAAATTGAATTCAACCCAACTCGAAAGGAACTTAAGCAACAAGAATGTCAAGTTCAGTAAAATTAAAACCTACATATGCTTTGGCTATACAGACTACGCCACGATCCTCCATCCCCGGGCCATTGGGATATCGCAATACTCAATTAGCGACGCGCTGAGCGTAATGATGTCGCGTAACTAATGGAATCGCCTATTCAGAGTCATACTTGTACATTATTATTGTTATAACTTAAAGGTAGGGTTCGCGTTCCACTACAAATACAGAGATCTTTATAGGTCTCTTGCGCCATTCCCCCTGGTCAAATCTCGTGCCTTAAGCCATCACCGCAGTTTAGTGTAAACATGTAAGCTTCCAACAAACGGGCTCTTGTGTTGATGAGTATGTAACATTCTCGAAGGATATCGTAGGCCTATTAACTATCACTACATTATCTGCAGATTACAATACTGTTCAAACGGACCTGGTTTATGATGCTTGTTTGACATGTAATGTCCTGATACTAGGTCCGTCCTAAGGTCCGTCTGGCCAAATTTATAGCTCGGCTAAATAGCTCGAACATCTGCAATAGGGTCAACCTGTTTTTTCCAGTCGGTGGTGTAAAAGACGCAAAAATCACAAAATAGGTAATTGTTGGGCAGCAGCGTCATTGGCAAAGGTCAGCTCAAATTTCTGCTCAAGAATTGATCACAACTTATATACTTTCTGTAATTCGACTAACACTATTTTTATCCTGAAGTTTCTGGTCTTAAATTACAACGGACTAAGTGAAATACACAAATGTAGGTATACAGGTATTTATTCAAACCGTGTCAATTCATCAACGGGAATATAATTTTGTAACTTTTAGGCATAACTGTATGTTTAAATCCTTACTCACTATAGTCATATTGTGGTCCGCTTGGGTGGTGATGGTTTGCTGTAACAGCATGCATCTGTGGGAGAATAGGAGGCGCACTTTCGCCATGCGCATTTTGAAGGCACGCTAGCTTCAGCAATGTGGGCATAATACTCTTAAATATATTTATTGTTCGTTTATTATATTTAATGGATTTCCACAAAGTACCGCCTGATTCTATTATTCTTTTATCTTTGGAGTTGACTAAGCGCCGAGCCCTCGGCTGCTGCCAGCGCCTTCGACTGCGCCTATATATGTACAAAAGCTGAGGTGTTGATGAAATTGATTATTAATTGAGGCTCGATAAATGGATTGAGGCGAATTTTGGCAGCAAACCTCCCATCTGAGAGTTCGATAGTAGCTCTGGTCAGTTGATTAATTGAGGCATTCAAAATTTTTACAAAAAAAAACAACCTCCACAAATAGAAAATTGATTAACAAAATCGATTTCTGGTGGCTTCATTAATATTCCGTTAAAAGTTTTTAAGCTTCCCAGCAATGTATGCCGAAATAGTCTCTGCATTTAGGATGGAAGTAGTGCGGTCGAGACCTTCCAATCCACTCAATTGGACTCTAACTGTTCTAATTTCGAATATACCTACCTATTTCCTAATTAGATTTTCTACAATTAGAATAGTGCAATAAGCGCTTTAAGCACGGCATGCACAACAAAAATGTTGATGATTAAAAATCGTTATCACCATTGAAACAATTTTTTTATTACAAAACTAATTTAACCCGATAAGGTATGACTTTCGGGCGTCTCTTAGATTTCTTAGTACTAGATGGCCAAAAGAAGCGCGTAAATACAGTGGTAGTTGTTGTTGTAGTATTTATGATGTGAACCCATTCAAATGTTTCATTCCCATGCTGGGCCATATAATCCTTCTGCATTTGACACACTTCATTCTCAACGAGGCGAAATTCTGTAACAAATATTTGACCGCCTCCGTGGTTCAATGTAAATAAGGTTTTAGAAGCGGAGATCGCGGGTTTGATCTCCAGCGGGATACATGTTGGCGGCAGGACATTTTAAATGTCCGCCTGAATAGCTACCACCATCTTATCTAAGTCTGCAATGTTAATAGCATTGTTGTGTTCCGGTTGTGTGAAATAAGATAGCCAGTCCCCCAAATAAGGAGGCGTTTCCGGGTCAGTGCGCTTCCACCTTCGACCTCATCTTCACTTAACATCAGGTGTGATTGAGGTCAAGTGCTAACCCGTTGTGAATAAAAAATAAAAGCAACTCATAAAAGTAATAGAACACGATTTTACGTAAAGTTACTTCGTTTATCATTTCGCAACAATGGGTACGCACTTCACCAGGTTCTTACCCAGCACCCCCAACTTATAAAACGCGCGGGCTATATCTTATGCCGGTTCCAAACTATCGTCCAACACTCCATAACATGACTCCAATCCGATCGCTCAAAACAGACTCCACACATCAATGGGCTACGTTCCAACCTTATTCACTATGGAGGAAGTTGAAGTGATAAGTGCTTCTGTGCATATAATTATTTTTACACGACCATAACCGACGTAAAATTAAAAAACCACGGCGGAAACGAAGATGGTGGGTGCTAAGTAAACATAGGAGTATAACAAGGTAAATCTTATTTAAATTAAGTAAAAAAAAAATATTGTCCATTCTAGAGTATGCCATACTGTTGTGTGGACAGTCTGTTCGTGTGAGTTGGCCAACTTCTTTGATCTCGGTACGTTTTACCGCCATCGAAGCGATTGCAGGAACTCTACACGTGGAAGGTGGAACGAACAATTGGTCTGTTGGATGACAGTTTGGAGCCTTACTTTTGTTTTATCTGCAGAGTTAGATAAGATGACCCAAGGTTACCAACTCTTCTAAAAAATACCTATATGATTAACACGAAATACCCCTACATATTCCTATCTCCAATAAATAAAACCATAAATTCCTTGTATACTTATTCGAGCGTAAATATAATAATATAATAATAATATCCTTAGACATACACACAGCGCCATCTAGTTCCACAGTAAGCAACTATAGGCTTGTGTTGTGGTTACCAGATCGTCGATATACTACATAAATACATTTTTTTTGTTATAAATGAAAACATCCATAACTCGCATACACATATCCGTATTCATCACACAAACATATACCCCTAGCGGGATTCGAACCCGCAACCTTTTGGTATAGTAGTCAGAGTTGCTAACCACTACATCAAACAGGTCGTCAAAAATATTAAATATCAAAAACATTTTATTAAAACGGTTTCTTTCAAATTAACAAAGTCTATCTCGGTGTTTGTCAGTCATCGACAACCTGTCAAAGTGCAACCTGTCGGAAACGCCCTTTTTTACGTTACGTTTTTACTTTTTTTTACCCTATCTTTCTGTTTCGACCGTTATACAAACTCGAAATAAAGTTATTGGCAATTAGTTAATCGACTTTTGGCAGTGATGCAAGTATCGTCTTCATTAGCCACAGTACGTCCAGTGCTGAACATAGGCCTCTCCCATAGACTTCCCGCGACCTTCATCAGAGATAGATACCACCGACATAGCCCAGCGGAAGTAAGTTAAAGTAACAGTGGGCGGGCGCATTAATATTTGTTGTTTATGTGGTTGTTTTAAGTCATCCGAACAATAGCAGGGTGCATACCTTTAATAACTGATGGCGGAGGGGCACTAAGTATTTGAGTGGAGTCAAAGCACTGGCAAGCGCACTCATAAGGTGGGACGAACGACCCAAATGTATGTATACCAAACTTATTATTAAATAGTTTAAACTCTATAGATAGGTACTTACTGCCACGTCTTGCACAGTTCGTTTCATGTAACGTGCATTTGTCTGCAAATTCTGCGAGGTAGGTGTCGTCCTCATCGTAACCACACACTTTTACGCCTGGTTTACAATCATTTACATAACGACAATGCATGCGAGCAAATTGCTTGGCTCTCACGTCCTCAATGTAACAAAAATAATAAATAAGCAATAGTTCCCTCCCTGATCAACGAATAAAGGGGAAACAAATAAATCTCGAAAGAAAATCATTTAACGTTCGCGAGTTAAAAAAATGAGTTTTACTCATTTTTCAACTTTGATGACATAAAATTTAGCATGTTTTTTTTTTAATTCTCGTACAATACATACATTTTATATCATTAAAGTAACATGATTAAAAATCGCTTTTTAAACCAGTTTTTCATCGATCCAGAAATAAGCGAATGAAACTTATTAGGAAAAAAAAGAATTGAAAATTCCTCGCCAATGAAAAAAAATGATTTTTTTTATGCATAACGGGTTAGAAGTTGATCTCAATCACACCTGACGTTAAGTGAGGATGAGGCCGAAGGAAAAAGTAAGACTTTATCACGGGCTTATCACACACCACGTGCATGGTACAGAATCTCTTGAGAGCGCCGCTTCCACTACACATTTTCAGACGTCATTTCGTGTGTGTGACACAGAGAGAAAAATACTTTAAGTTTTCATTTTTATTTACTGCGGGCAGCTTATTTGGGGGACAATCTTTTCTGAATCACAATAATTAAAAAACAATAAATTCACTTAAGAAAAATTACGTTGTTAAATTTTAATTATAGTAAAATTTACTAATTTAGTGGATAAATAGGTTGGAGCCTCAGCAAAATAGCTGTTTTTCAGTCTCCACCTCCTGCATTCACTGATTCTACCAACACTGCTGCACACGCTGCATTAATTCATGGCAGCAAATGTAGACAAGCCATGCGGACCTTTAAAATTACCCCACAGACATGTATTGAATCTTACAACCAACCAATTCGAGGAGTAAACATGTACCCCGCTGGTAATCGAACCCACAACCACCGCTTTGTAAACCTTATGTTATTTAAAACCAAATAAATACTAAACAACCTCTAGAGACACTAACTACCCAGAATTATAAGAACCTAGGGAATTATTTATATCAATTTCACACCAACGAAATTCTTTATTACAGGAATTACTTACGTCTACATTTTCGGAAAAATATGTGCCAACACAGGATAATAATATAAATAACTCTGTAAATAGTTTATATTGTTAGTAAAGTACCTATCTAATAATTATTTGCGGATATTAGAAATTATCTTTAACTATTATTTTACCTAACAAAATATAGTAATTATGTATCATACTTTTTAGTTTAATCGATTTAAGTTATTAGCCCTCATAAATCAGCTCACAAACTAAGATTTATTACTATGTACATACATAATTAAAAATTAAACACCATTTCATAGATTTATAATTTTATTGTTTCTTTTTCTTCTGAGTTTTTAATGGTGTACATTTCTTATCTTGTATCACTCTGAAATCTGAAAAGAGCATTTTGCAATAAAATATTCCCCTGAAAATATAATACTTCTAATAATGTAAATATTACCAAAACATTTTGCACAGTAGTGCAAAATATACAATTATAAATATACATAGTAATGTATATTTATAATAATAACTTTTATATTTCATTCGCTACTTTAAGACTATTATTATAATATCAATGAGAGGATCATCATTAATTTACATGTAAGCATATAATACTTTTATTCGCTTCCCCTGCGTGTAATTCGTTTATATGTATTAATTATATATGTATTGTGTAAATGCCACTGGAAATACTCACCGTATCGGGATAAAACGTATTGTATGAGTAATTCCAGAGCATATTCTATCTGTGTACCTATTTTTATTTAAAACCATTTATTCGTTTCACCGTGATTGAGCAAAAATCAAACAAACTTTTACATTTTTAATAATAGTTGGAAGATGGACTGGACTAGTTCTAAATTTGAACTAGATTCCGGATTTAGAGGCAAAAGTAGTTCGTGGTTTTCCAATCCTACAACTATTGTGCAAAAAAATTAATCAACTTAATGCTTCACAACTACGTGAAAGAAACACAAAGAAACAATAACACTTTATCATTTACATTAGGCAAAATGTAAAAATCTAATCTAAAAACTACAAAACGGAGAGCAGAGTATCCTAACACAAGTTTTAAGAAGAAGCAGGATGCTCTGACAATTGAGTACAATATTGTTATGTTTGGTAATGAAAATAAATATTTTGAAATTTTTAATATAATTTTCATCATCATTCACACACAGGACTGCTGAATAAACCCTTCTGCAGGGATTGGAAGGGCGAGATTAAGTGTGAAGTATGATGATAGGACGGTTTTTGAGATATTTCTATATTCGCAAATTATACTAGTTATAGGAAATTTAAATAGATTAGGTCATGTCCCTACGATTGTTTCTCTTTATTATTTATTGCACAAGAATTACAAACAGATTACAAAATATGTACAAAGGTGAGCTTATCTCTTAAGAGATCTCTTCCAATTCAGTTTTTAATTCGGACTGTATTTATATAATCCAAAGATATTTTCTGACGACTTGTTGATACATACCCTGACTAGTCCGACAGTTGTGTTTATATAAATCACACTCGCTGGCAAACTTCAACTTGCGTACGATTCTACCATCGAAGCCGCATACTTTTTCACCAGCTGTGTGACAGTACTTGGATCGCCAGCACCAGTACTGGTTGACCACAGCCGCCCGTCCAGGGTGGAACTTCAACTTGGGCCACTATTTTCGTTAAATAAAGAAAAGAAATAATATAATGCAGGTAAGTACTCGTGTATAGGTAGATTATTAGTAGAGGAATTTTTAATTTCAACATAAGATTTATGTAAAATTTATGATTCATATACTCGTATTATCTATTAATATTATTTTATGTTTATTCCTACGAGTATTACTTCTATTATTGTACAGGCATTTCATGCAGTATACTGACTTTTAATTAATTGACGAGCTTTATGAACATAGAAAGCAACAAACTGAATGATCAATGCCAGTGGATGATTTTTGATCAGGTGTCAATGGAAAACACCGCGCCGTTTGCACTGTTCGTGTTGAAACGCTTGAGCCATACGACATACTACCTTATCTCAAACAGCGAAAATACAACAATGCTATCGACATTGTTAAATGGCGGTTACTTAGTTAAAATACGTACTCAAGCGGACTATTAAAAATGCCGTACCACCAAGCAAACTTAGTACTGCCTAGTAGTACCACAGCCGCGACGTACATTTTGCTTTTAATTAAATTTACTCAATTTTTTATTAAATTGAGATACGGAGTCATACTGCACAATCGAATAGAGAATGGGCTGTTATCAGCACAAGTATGTAGCTAATGGGCAACATCTATTGGTTGCACATGTTTTTTTTTATATGCGCAACGGGTTAGCGCTTAACCTCAATCACACCTGATGTTAAGTAAAGCCATATATTTAGGAAACTAGCTATCTTATCTCTGACAACCGGAACACAACATGCTATTAACATTGCTGTTTCGCGGCAGATTTAGATAAGACGGTGGTAGCTAGCCAGGCGGACATTTAAAATGCCCTACCACCAACCAAACCGAGTACTAAACATGTACCCCGCTGGGGATCGAACACGCGACCTCCGATTCGTAAACCCCGTGTTGTTTACATTGAGCCACGGAGGCGGTTAGAAAAGTATGTATATGAAAAAAAAGCTACCTAAGAATATTGACATATGGCATCCTTTAGGTAAATAAAAATTTTGATCCTATAGTTTACCAAAGTTTTTTTCTAAGGCCGACATTATCGTACAACGAAGTGCATTTCTTATGCCTCGTGAACTTTACAAGACACATTTATATAAAGAGATATTGATGATTATGCAATTACAATTGAAAAATGGAAGAGATCCCTAACCCCCGCCTTTGTATGGTCTGCGTCTTAGTTATTAATACAAGGCTGTTCTACATGATTCATAATAGCATGATGATGCCTATTCAAGCTATATCAATCGCAGTTCTCTGAAATGATTCTTTTGATTATCATTTTAGAGAACTGCGGATGATATAACTCAAATATAGTATTAATCATTTAACATAGCCGTGCATTACGGATCTGACTCTACATTATTCTGACTAAAATGTACTTGTTTTTACTTTGTACAATAAAGCTTTTACAAACACGTTTTGTTTTCAAATACAGGTTTATACTTTTAGAGTTATGAATTTGTTTTTGTTTTGTTGATACAATCGACAGTAATAAATGCCAGACTTGGCTCTACACGGGATCTCACAATTTTAACTTTACTTTTACCATATTTAATATATTCTTTCTTGTACTATACAGCCAAGTCTTCATTTATATTAAATTAAAATATAATTATTACATACTGACACACTACCTACTTTGTTTTTGAGTATTCTCATACATAACAGCGATCAAGTTCATACAAAATTCGCGCGGCGGAAATGAGACTGTTTCCATGAATCGTAGTGAATAGTTGCTCGAAAGCTTAGGCGGCTTATTAAAACTGACTGACTAGCCATTTTTAGATATAAGTTTACCAAACCCCACTTATCGATTACTGCATGATCCATGCCTACTTTTAGAGATGCTCTTCAGTTCCGCTTCAATGAACCGCCATGACGTCGTTTTTTTTTTTAATTTTATTAAAAAAAACAGTTTCCACTAATTTCTATTATTCATTCATTTATGGCACGTTTGCCACAACAACAGGTTGTTTACTCAATTCATTATACAAATCTGACAAATAGGTATATGGTTGAGTTATATTCTCTATTGTAACAATTAATAATAATAATAATGAATAATAATAATAATGAATAATAATAATAATGAATAATAATATTAATTAAAAACTATATTCGAAACTAAGAGACTGCTAGTCAAGCACAAAATTTCTTCTTGAGTTTTACTCGAAACCATCTTTCGACCATCTTCGGAATCACAGACAGTTTCTAATTGCCTCTATATTTTTAAAATCATATATATTACCACTTTTGAAAATTGGAGTTACGATACTTATTTCCACTGTCTAGGAACAACGCGCGATGTGAGGGACTTAGACAATAGCCACCATAAGGGAAAGGTAAGAGAAGTTCTCCCGTTTTTTCAAAAAGAATAGAGGTAGCCCAGCAGGGCCTGCACCTTTGGAAACATCCACAGAAGCCAGATATTTATGGACAACTAGCTTTCCGCCCGCGGCTTCGACTGCGTGAAATAACTTTATCGTGGAAATTTGTTTATACCTACCACAGAAACTACTCACTTTATCGGGATAAAAACTATCCTATGTCTTAATCCGGGGTATATTCTATCTATATACTAAATTTCATCCAAATCCATGCATTCATTTCGCCGTGATTGAGCAACAAACAAACAAACAAACATCCAAACAATCGCATTTATAATATTAGTAGGATAGGATGTTGACCGAAACATTAATAGATTATATTACGGTGCAATTCGTTTCTGTTATAAAAGTAGAAGTCGGTTCGAAAAGAGACTGAAAAAATACATATACTCTGACCATCGTTGGCTATGGCATTGTTGAAATAAATAATATTTTTTGCACATACACACAGCGCCATCTAGTTCCACACTAAGCAACTAGGCATGTATTATGGATACCAGTTGGCTGATAAACTACACAAATACAATACAAAAATAATGTAGCAATCCGAGTTTCTAACCACTACACCAACAAAATTATCGTAACACGACGTTGCAAGCTCCTGTTTGCTTCGCAATGCAGTAGGTTATGGTGCTTCACTTGATTATTTATTTTCCGTTTGAAATGAACCTTCATTTTCTACCTAATTATTTTTTTTAATTAATTCGAAAACCAGACTGGATAGTACTGGTTCTGAGTGCCTACTTAAGCAAGGACACGAATCAATAATCTCATAACTAATGAATAAAATTTATCAATGGCCTCATCCGATTAAACAAATAAAATTAATAGTAAGTAAAACATTGTCAATTGTAAATTTTGTCAGTTGCCTTTATTTATATCAAATAAGAACCATCAAAATTTCTTTTTATGTTTTTTAGCAACTTTAGTTGGTCGTTGTCTTTTAAGTCTCTTTTTGAGCACTATGATTCTCTAACTTGTCTTGTTATTCTATGCGGCGTTGTACGAGTATAGTCTGGATGGACTACCCTTTGCTCTTTCCCTTTATCGTCTATCAGTGGTCTTGTTATTCTATGCCGCGTTGTACGAGTATAGTCTGGATGGACTACCCTTTGCTCTTTCCCTTTATCGTCTATCTGTGGTCTTGTTATACTATGCCGCGTTGTACGAGTATAGTCTGGATTGACTACCCTTTGCTCTTTCCCTTTATCGTCTATCTGTGGTCTTGTTATTCTATGCCGCGTTGTACGAGTATAGTCTGGATTGACTATCCTTTGCTCTTTCCCTTTATCGTCTATCTGTGGTCTTGTTATTCTATGCCGCGTTGTACGAGTATAGTCTGGATTGACTACCCTTTGCTCTTTCCCTTTATCGTCTATCAGTGGTCGTATTGTCGAATCACCATCGTTTTTTTTACCCCTTGCCTCCTCTATCGGGGGCAGGGTTTTGCATTTGCTCATTGCGGTTTTCGTAAAATCTGAAAAACATTATTTCAGTAACATATATCGGTTTAAGTAGGTACCTAACTTTTGTTCTTATTCATATCTACACATCACCATTTTTATTCATAATATTTCTTTAGCTTATACATAACTACATCAATCTAAAAAAAATATGCATGAAATAGTTTCTTAAAAACATTAAGAGGATAATTAAGTACCAGTTCCTTTCAAACAATTGTACTCCAGTATATCACAAGAGTCCAGGAACCTCCGGTACTTTCCTTTCTTGTCTACACCACATTTCTCTCTTGCATTGTGCATACATATCTTGGCATGGTAGCACTTCTGAAATACGAGATAACAACGTTGTAAAGAAACAAGTGATTCGTACTTATCTTTTCCTCAATATACTCACATGTATATCCCAGAGTGGCATGCCTACGACAATACCGTTTTAATTACTAAGTCCCTAACACACCTCTCTAGTCACATCCACTCTCATCAATCTCAAATACAAATTCAAAACCTTAGGATACTCGGGACTTTTCTCAAATCCTTGAGTTGATCAAGGTAAGTTTACGTGTAACTCCAAGCTCCGAATCTTCATGTCACATATTAAGCTCTCTGACCATCGTTCACTAATCATCGTTATATCCAGAACAACGAAGTTTACCATTTTCAATGCTTGTTACAATACTATCATCTTTTTCACGCAGCAACACTCTCTTATTTTCATACAATGTTTTCTCAAGCTGTCTTTTTCCAAACACACAATGTCATTTCCATTACGCTATCTCCTTACCACGTATACTTTCGCTACCACACATCAGCGTTGAAACCAGCTATATTCTACGCACTGCTGTGGTATTTTCGAAGACCTTCTGAATCATAAAATTCTATATACCGAAGTAAAATAATATTTTCGCCCTATAAAAGTAGGGTACATATAAACATTGAAAAGAATGAAGTTTGTCCATCGCGATGATTGTACTATTCATTTTATTATTATTTAAATAATCTATCATTGCTCACCTTGCTACTTTCAACTTCCGAAATGCCGAAAATACTTAACGATGTAACTGTCGCTGTGAAAATGTAATATGTACTACATTAATATTCGGTTAACTTAACTAATTATGAGTAACTTCAGCTGGATTAGTTTAATAAATTCTCACCTAAAGCTAGTACCAGAAACCGCATGTCTATTTCTCCAAATCGATTGTAATGAAAACTCAGCGCAAATTCTAAAGAATAGTACACAATAGCATCGTTAATACGGAACGGAATAAGCTCTATGAAAATATCCAGATATCGACAACTAACATTTTTTGGTGAAAATTTTTATAATCACCGTACATCATATCACCTATTAATCCTAAAATACGTAAGGCCCATTGCGCCATATGTAGGTATTGGTCAATCGCAGATCTTTGACAGCCGATGCGCTGCTGCCCTGCACTGGTGTAAGCTGTTACTCTCACGAGGAGAAATCCGCAGGAATATTTCGCCTTGGGGGAAAGGGTTACACCGGATTCCTACAGCCTAAAACGTTGACACATATTAACGTAACCCAGGAAAGAAATCCAACACTGCAGTCAGTGGTTGTCCGGTTCCGGCCACTTCATCAGAAAACATTGGCACGTCATCGAGCTCCAGGACCAATTTTAATAGGCGCCAGGTCCCCGCGGTCCCACCTCGGCTGAGCAACGCAATACCGGCACTCCTTTCCCCCCGTAGGCCACCGTGTCGCATCTGATTTAGATTCAGACCCAACTTCACTTGGAATACCAGCCAGCCTACGTACAAGGTCACACCTTAAGGAGGAGAACCACAGTTACTGTGACCGTCTACCCCGCCGCGACCCTGGGCTGCTGCCAATCGGGCTGACAAACCTATTTCAATGTAAACTCCGCCTAATAACGCTGTGAAACAACTTTATCACTTATCTTGAAATAAAATTCGCTTGGTTGCAAAACCCGCAGCATTTTACCCACAAACCGATTTCAACATTCAATTGTTCTCCTAACTATCGCTGAGTACATTCTCATTGTTGCGCGCATTGATGGCTAAACGCTCTTTGATAGTGGCGTCGATAGTTATAATTTTATATATAATCTTTCTTCTAGGTCAACTGCAAGTACGTAAATGATTTCGAGAGCGTTTCTCAGATTTTGTGACAATAGAAAGCAAAAATCCATTTCGTTATGATTAAATTTAAAAATTCCTAAGTTTTCTTAATTGACTTTAGATTTATGTATTACTTGTTCATTTGCATTCCTAATGGTCACATCATCTCAGTATCATATTGTCTTCATCATCATATCAGCCACAGAACGTCCACCCCTGAATATTTGCCTCCCCATAGATTTCCATTGTATCTACATATACATTTAGATAATTGATAAATGGATAGTATTTTAATATAAACAAGAACTAATATAAAAAATTTGAACGTGAAGCAATGTACCCAAAACGCTTGCAGCGTTTCCTTGCTGGATGCAGATACTTGAGAGTTGAGCGAGGAAACAGCCAGCTCGCGGGTCGCCAGTGATATCGGCTAAGCACCTTGAAATGTTAAAGAAAAATTTAAGAGCGCCCTGCCCCCATATAAAGAAGAAAGCAAGAAAAATGTATTCGGGGCCGATGTCCCCATATTTAATGCTATAGAATTTTTCTGCACTCTCGGCCCCTAGATAATTTCTAGTGATTATGTATGTTATTTTTTTACATTTTCAGGCTTCAGTATGTTTCAAAGCACTTACTTGCAGACACAACAATAAAAGAAAATGTGGTATCGAATCTAAAAGCAGAGAAGTCAGATGGTTTATAGACAAATGTGATATTTTAGAATTCAATTGCGAATACAAGACACGTCAGTATCGTGCTAACATTAATACTTGTGTAGAATTTAATGCGTACAGGAATTTGTCTGGTATTAACTAATTGTTCGATATCAATGATAAAACTTTGGATCCTTTGAAATTCCATTAGGAATTATTCGTATTTATTATTATAATATTATAAAATGTACCACATTTAACTATCCAACGTAGATTAACATTTATGTACAAAATTTTCAGATTTTTCTATAGTTTCGCCGAACAAATGCAATCATGTACCGCCAATTTAGCTACAAGCAACGGCACATACAAGTAACGCACACTAACATGTGAGATTCCAAAAACCATTAAATTAACAGGATGTTATAGTAACTGAATAGACAATAGCTAACAATTGTAAACACTGTTTGACTATGACAAAACACTGGACAGAGTCTCATTTGCTCTCTATCCTGCATCGAAATAAGTCAGATATAATAAAATGATGTCTCTGTCGGCCAATATATCAGGTAACAATTTTCATATTATTTTTACCATCATCACATCTCAATCACGGATATGTGAGATGTACGGTCAGGGTCATACTGAGTTGCCGAACGTGTTGAATTTTAATCATACTGTAGCGCTACAAGTCCCGCGTGAACTTTTGTCCAATTACCTAAGTGACCCTTTTCGTAAGTAGGATGTCCTTTTTAACCCCCGACGAAAAACGGCAGGTGTTATTTATTTGACGGCGTTGTATGTGTGTGTGTCTTTGTCTGAATGTATCTTAATAATGCGTCATCCGATTTGAGTGCGATTTTTTTAATGTTAATAACTAAACAGGTTATTAACCAAGTTTTAACTACTTTTAACTACCTCAAAACTGAGTTATTTAGAGGTCATTGTGAAAAGGGGCAGCGCAGATGTCAGGCTTTCTGTAGGCCGGACGAAAAATTGAAATGAGACAATTTTGTACGCGAGGATGGAATGTATAAATATACTATATGCAATAACACACACGTAGAACAAAAAAGTGCGGCCCTCTGCCCCTTTTGCCTTCGTTGTTTTTGAAGCACTAGCTGATTCAGAGATCATCACACGGCCCAAACACGTAAACTGTCAATATTGATGAAATTAGACAGTGTATTTTCTTAGAGGCACATGCAGGCAAAGGGATTTTTTTTATTTCCACTTCCAAGGGATTCAAAGGGAAGTGATTTCAAACAACAGTCTGAAAAAAAAAATGGAATGGAATAAATAAACATGTTGTGACGGCCTGTTTGGTGCAGTGGGTATAACTGCTATATCAAAAGATCGCGGGTTCGATTCCTGGTGGGGGCATATGTTTGTATGATAATTGGATACGTGTATCCGAGTTACAGATGTTTTCATTTCTTACATGAAAAAATAATTAGTGTAGTAAAATCAACCTTCCGGTATCCTTAACACCAACCTAGTTGCTTAGTGTGGACCTAGATGAAGCTGTTTGGTTGTGTGGATATTTTTTTATTTTTTTATTTTTGATTACTTATTTCTTTATGATTACGCGAACGGCTACGTGTTTGACCACTATCTCACCTGATGGTGAAAGCCTCAGATCTCAGATTGTCACCAGAAGATGAAGCTCGCGATCGCTCATTCACCCTGCTCTTGAACATCCCAAGGTTGTAGGATTCAGGAAAGACTGGCGGAAGGGAGTTCTATGCCATGAAAAATAAAATAATCTTTAAAATTTTAAAAATAAAATAAAAGTTTGGATGTTGTTGCTCGATCACGGCGAAACTTGTGAACGGATTTGGATGAAATTACTTTTTATCCCGATAAAGTGAGTAGTTCCCGCGGGATAAATAAATTAAACATATCCGCGATAAGCTATTTCACGTAGGCAAAGCCGCGGGCGGAAAGCTAATAATGTTATATAATAGAAATAAATACAATACCTATAAATAAATACAATACATACTTATACATATATACATAAATAAAATATAATTTAACCATTTATTGAGATAGTTTAAGATAATGTTCCTTCAGTCGCGATTTGAAGATAGGTGACGACTGACTATCACGTACGTCGGCAGGGATATAGGTATTTATTTACAAATAAAAATGTATTTGCATGTTATATCAACCATTTGGAATTCATAATACAAGCTTAAATGCTTAGTGTGGAATAAAATGGAGCAATGTTTGTATATGTGTAGATACAACTATATTTATTTACATAAATAAATTTGATCAACGCGGTCTCCCAATTTATGAGGTCCGGGTTCGATTCCCAGGCGGCCATGTGCCTAAAAGTTTTTAAATTAAATTTAATTACTTCTGTGCATGCATCCGACTGCTCTTCAACGGTGAAGGAAAACATCGTGAGGAAACCTGCATGTCTGAGAAATAAAAATTCAATCTGTCATCATACACTCTGCAACGTTTGTCGGGTTAATTTTGTTAGACCTTATTCATATATATTATATAATAATAATATGTTATTACAAACAACGTTGCTGAGTCTATCTAAAGTATGTACCTATTAAGAAAAAAAATAAAAGTAAAACATTAAGGTTAACAGATTTTATTAAAAAAAAAAATAGAAATGTAAATTTTGTGAGTTGCCACAACACAAACACTTGCCGCGGTATCTATGAAGATGCCGAAAGACGACCACAAGCCGCTCGCCGCCGGCGCTTGCCCCGGCGCCGCGACTTGCTGTGATTGGTTACGCCTTGTGCCCCGTCACCCCCTTTGGCGTCTTTAAATATACAAACAACGTTGCAGAGTGTATTTATAGAATGTACCTATTAAGAAAAAAATAAAACATTAAGGTTAACAGATTTTATTGAAAAAATAAAATTTAGAAATGTAAATTTTGTGAGTTGGACCTTAATGGCCGCACCCGCTAAGTACTTTGCCACCACTCACAAACACGCGCCGCGGTATCTTTGTAGATGCCGAAAGGCGATCACAAGCCGCTAGCCGCCGGCGCTTGCCCCGGCGCCGCGACTTGCTGTGATTGGTTACGCCCTGTGCCCCGCCACCCCCTTTGGCGTCTTTATATATATATGCCAAAGATTGTGTGTAGTTGTATGTGTGTGTGATGTATGTATGTCTGTTTATTACCTCTTTACGTCTATACGGCTGGGCGGATTTGGATGAAATTGGGTTTCGAAAAAAGACCTGGATTAATATATAGGCTACTTATTTTGCTGAACCGGTTTTGATGAAATGTTCCACGCGAACGAAGTCACGAGCAACAGCTACTAGGTATATAAAAACTCAAAGGCGCTAACGGTATTTCAAAACACGCTATAGTTATTGCGAGATCTACGCGAACTTAGTCGCTGGCAGAATGTGAACAATAATCCACTAACCGACGTGTGGAATGATAAACTTGAGCATACAGTCCGTTATTACAAATACCATTTTCTCATATTAAGGATGGCGTGGAGCTGCAATAAGATGTTTGTAAGTTGATCATGACCGCGTACGATGCAGGTACGTGTGGAGACCGTGTACAAATATATATGTACCGAACTATACTTGAAATAGATGGCCGTTTGGATGAGGAAAGCGAAGTGAGAAAAGTGGAGGATTGTGTTTTGAATTTGGATATGGGTAACAGATGTGGGGCAACAATGAGACCCTTTCGTGCGACAGTATCCAGACCAACTCTCGATTGACTTAATCTATTCTAAATTCATTACGAGTACACATAATTGTTTTACTCCCTTTTGCTCAATGCGTTGTGATTATGTACCAGAACAAAGGCTTTGTTCTCCACTTTGACGTAGATGTTTTTTATAGTAGACTAGCTCTTGACTGTAACTTCACCCGCTTTTTCAACATTAGTATGAATTATCGGTGTACATACATCAAAAATATACAACCAAAGGGCCGATAGAATCTCCTCCTTTTAGAAGTTGGTTAAAAACAGTTGTGAAACAGATACGCTTTGACCGCATTCCATTTTTATTACGCCCATCTACCTGTACACCGGCCTTTTTAGACGTTTTTAAAAATAATATAGAATAAAAAGTATAATAGTTAGTAACTTACTTATTTCTTTTATATGTTTGAATAACTTATATAGTATAAATTATTATTAAGAGCCCATAGTATCCCACTGCTGAGCAAAGGCCTCCCTTATCGCGTTTATGTTCCAGTCGTTTATGTTCTTGGCGATAAAATGTATAAATATAAACAATAAAACACAAAATGTTGGATATTATTTATTAAAAAAAAACGAAACAAAACACCCTTTTTGATAAAAAAAAAAAAAAAAAAACTATTAGGTAAGTACTGCGAAAGCAGCGCATAGTTGCAAAAAATTCATCATTTATAAAAATCAATTTGTCGGTTCTCACTACAATAACTAGGGTTAATTCCTCTGGTTTCTGAGTTTCGTAACCATTTGGAATCGAAGATCTCTGTCCATCTCCGAAGCCGGTTACGTGAATCTACGTACATCAAACCTTCACCGTTAGTACTATATTAATTCTGTGCCTACACATAAAATACTCAGCATTACATAAATGTCGATGAAAGATAGTGTAAGCAATAGTGTAATTTGGAGTTACGTGATGTGAAAGAAGACGTAGTGGTAAAGATTCAGTCAGGTATTAAAGATAAGGAAGGATAGGACGATGTATGAAAGAAGACTAACGAAGTAGATATAGTAGGTCCTTACCTATGAAATTAGCGTTTTGTATGAAGAATTTCATTAAGACTGTTTTCTCCATACAAACATTTTTGATTTTTTTTTGGGAACGGCAAATCCAAATTTAGCTAAACTTTGTGTGTATTATCGGATAACATTAAGTTAAGTATAGGCAGCGTTAATTTTTAAAAATAACCGCTTTATAAAAGTTTCAGCGAATCCTCACATGAAAAGAGCTCTGTTCAAAAATTTTTTATTATGTGATTTAGCCCAGAAATTAAAAAATATTTCATGTGGAACCTTGAAATAATATTCCATTTTCCAAATAAAAAAACAAATTTGGATATAGCTTTGAAAATCGCAGGAATTGGTACAATATGATTAATGAAGAAAAAATACTCCAATTTCATAGGTAAAGAGCCAATACAACGCGAGAGTATTGAACCAGTTAAATCAGACACGTCAAGCATCTCCAAGTCAAAAGTAGGTACCCTAAATAAACGAGCCGCATTATGAGACTGACTCAAATGAAAGAGCTGGTGTCTCAGTATCTTAACAATTGAAACTCTGAGGTTTCTGCCTACCCCGACGGAAAACTGTTGTAACTTCATGTATAGCTACATAAATCTCATTTCAAAGTTTTAACTTGTAACCATGGTGATGGTGATCATGAGTGCTATGATGGTGATAATTAAAGTTCCGGTCTGCATGCTTCGTAACTTGTGATAGCTTCTGTTTCGGCAAAGGTCGCCATGTTATATTGTATAGGAGGGATCGAGAGATTTCAACAGAAAGCCATTGCTTAGTCAAAGTATATCGATGTGTTAAATCAATTCCAATAATGCATTGCTTATATTTACAAGTTATTCTAAATTACGTCACTATACTTAGCCTAATCATTCATATTATTGTCATTGAAGTGACCCACTTACCATTTCCATTTATGACTGATTTGGTAAATTTATTATACATATTACTTAAAATCAGTATACTGCAAACTAACTTGTCTTATTATTTCTAGTTTTCCTGATAATCTTCTATGCGTTGTCAATAGTCACCGCGCATGGCCCTCCGTTAGAACGAGATAACGAAGACATCGCGATGGGGAGGAAGGTAAAAAAAGTAATGGAACATTCAATATTTTTCCATTTACTTTATCCGATAATTTACTATAGCGTTTAATACTAGGTGCACATCAATTTTGCCATTTCAGTCAGGATACGTCGGTAACTCGCAGCTCTAAAATCTAGAGTATCCATGATTTTAGGCATATTCTAGAATATAGATATTTTCATTAGATCTTACACGAATGCCTTTAATTTAGCAAGCATCGACGATTACATAATAAAAAATTGAAATATTACATTATTTTATTTTCTTTCACTTACATTCGACTATAAGTCAAGCATAACAGGCACTTATAACACGGTACCAAGGTTTACCAGACTTATGTGTTAAGTTTGAGTGCCACTATACACCATTTATTTATTTCTATCGTCATTAATAAAATCATTCTTAAAAGTATTCTTATTAGAGATTCACTGAACCCGAAGTATGAGGCCTTTGCTTTTTAATCTTCGTATAGTAATTCATCTGTGACCAAAAGTCGATAGTTTCGTCACAGACACCGTAGGCGTAACTAGATAGGTCAATACTTATCTTATTGCACATAAAGGAGTTACTGATCATTTTCCAAATGGCAAGTTACTTTTTAACCACTGACGCAAAAATAGAAGTGTTATAAGTTTAACAGCTTTGTATGTGTGTCTGTGACACCGCAGCTCTTAAACGGGTGAACCGATTTGGATACGGTTTTTATTATTTGAAAGCCGGTTTTTAGCGGCGGTTTTTAGCCATGTTTGATGGAAATTAGTTAATCCGTTACGAATATATTTATCTTTTGGTCTAATCTACCTGGATGATTTGGTCTAATCATTAATTCGATAATTGTTGTTGTTCAATATGATATTGAAAACGAAGAAAATCCACTAAAAATCAAATTGGAGGTTTACCTCTTTTTTATGCATCCTAGATTTTGACCTCAATCACATCTGATATTAAATGAAGATGAGGTCGAAAATTGTAGCTCGGTCACCCGAAACCCTTAAAATATTAGGGGCTCAAACAAACACAACGAATCCATCAACATTGCTGTTTGACGACAGACTCAGGTAAAATGGTCGTCGAAAGTAAAGTAAATGGGTTCTGTTTTTAAAATTCATTGAGAACAGTTACCTACTTACTCGGTTTGGTTGGTAGACCATGTTAAATATCCACCTGACTGCAACTGTATACTACACTCTTGTATTGACCATGTGGTTCCCAGCAGAGGAGCAGAGCGGCCCACCTCTTAAAAGATGACTAAGAAATCGTGAGCAATATGAGCAGGGACAACAACGTCAGAGTTGCGCTTAGAGTAACTACCGCTGTTACTAATAACAGGAGACTTAGGTCCAGATGTAATTTTCTAGAGGTTGATATATAATACATACACCAATCATGCAGTCCCAAAGTTGGCGAAGTCTGGTCCATGGACACTAATGCATAATTAATACATATAGTTCTTCAAACATATAAATATGGGTATTCGTTTTATGCACACAATAATCCCCCTACCCCCTTGAACCGTTGGTTTAAAAGGGTCAGCATCCACTGGACCAATTGGCCGATTCGATCGTAATCCTCTCAGTATTATAGAAAATTAGTGGCTATAGGTACTCGGAGGTGAGCTGGGTTCTGTAACGCGATGTATTTTGGTTGGTTGGGAAATTAGGAGTTCTGAGTGAGCACACTTTTACGCGTCGGTCTCATCTTCACTTAACATATTGAGCTATTTACAAGTGCTCTGCTTACTCACTGTGATATGATGAAATAAAATTTAAAACTAAAACTCGTCTTCGCAAATGGTTTTTAAAGTAAAAAAAAGCACAACATTTTAAGATTTTCACATACCCAATTTTATTTTCATTAATACATAGTTACAATGTTTTTTGGCGAGTGTTCCACTTATTTCGAATTTAAATGAACGCATTTAATTTCTATTGCACAATATCAAAGATTTTAAATATCCAACAAGGAAATATGTAGCATGTAGTCTCTATTAAACTTTTCCAGTGTTCATAAAATTGACAACTAATTTGAAAGTGGAAATATTGGCGTCACTTATTTAAGAAAGATTTTGGTACATTCCAAATCTTTGTAATCAGTCTAAATAAATACATATTTTTGGATTTTATTTTCGTTTATCTTTCGTTCATACACGTGACCTATTGGAAAGTTTTTTCAATACCCTTATTGTTATTTAATCATAGCCACCATATTGATTTTTCTATTGTAGGCATTTCTTGTGATGATCCATTAAAAAATCGCTGCAATCGAATATACCCGTATATATTAAAAGCACATTACATAGTATACTGTTAAGCATCACCCTGTCTTTGATTTTCCTTAGTAAAAAGGTGTTGTAACCCGTTTCAGATGGGCGCGAAGTGGTGCAGCATGGCGAAGGTGTGCAACCACGACCGCGTCCCGATCTGCGGCGTCAGTCACGCCGGTGACGTCATGGGCTTCCGGGACCTATGTGACATGTTTGATTTCAACTGCATCCGGAGACGAAGTTATTAAGTTTTAATTATTTCAATTTAATTTAATTAACGTACAAGTCAAACCAAGAAAAAAGGAAGATAGAACAAGGTCTGATAAAAGTGAAGCCAAAACCGATTTTCATACTCCTTTACGCTCACATTCGCATCAAAACCATGCGGAATCGTATGGACCCGCATGCAACAATAGCTCACACACGTTTACACTTCACGTTATTCTCTTTGTTTGTATTTGGTCTGAGGCTTAGAGGTGCATCGATCCAAAAGTCACAATTTCTATCATTTCCAAGACAAACTTCCATCTTTACGAAATATCTAAATGAAAATTAAATTACATTAACTTTACAAAACACAAAGACACTCAGATGTTATCAATTTAGCGAGTGATAACTCCGTCTGGAGAACCGACCTCCTACTCTACACTTTTCCATACAACCTCAAACTTGATTTCGTCTTCATCTTCGAGAATAAATAAATCATCTAAATTACCAATTCTGCTGTCTACCATAATTACAAATAAATTATTGAACCAATTTTAATAAAATTTTCATTGACATCAATTTCAGAGTATCCCATTCCAATTAAAATCCTCTACATTTATATAAAAAAAATTGAAGTCGAGTAAAAAACTTAATGTAACAACATCTTTATAATGTAACAACATCTTTGTAACACAGTTGTATGCAATAAATAAATTCTGAATTCTGAATTCTGAATAATTTCAGTACTTTTAAAGGCGTTTTAATGATATTGCGATAATTAGTAAAACTGTTAAAATTAAGCACAATCATCATAACTATACTTTCATAGTCATAAAACCTCCTGGTAGAAGAACATTTCATTTCATCCCAACTTGACCTTAGGATAAGCCCATAGAATCTCTATGAATATATATAAAAAAAATAACAAACAGTAACTAACTACTTACAGTAATTGAACGCCCAAAAATTTGCAAATCGACCTACTTCACTCAAAATCAAAATCAAAAATGCTTTATTTTGTAGGTACACAGGGTACACTTAAAATACTCAGAATTTACATTTTTAAAGCTACTGCTTGTTCAAAAGGCAATTTTCCCCTGAGAAGAACAAGCAAGAAACTCGCGAGGTTGCTCTTTAAAAAAAAAGGTTTTTATATTACAAAATTATTAATTATTATTTTATATTATAATATTTCATTATTAATTGTGAAATAGCCTGGTTATGCGAACGGACCGGTTATGCCTATGAATGTTTATCATCTAAATAATCTGATATTTTTTTATAATATGCTTTCTTAATAAGTTTCTGTTTTATAGTATCTGAGGTTCCATTCTCTATCATCGGCGTGCATCGGAATTGGGTACATGAAGTTCTTAAAGCTATATTGTCTCCGCAAATTCTACCACTGTGTGGTGTGCAAATATTGTCAAGATTTAATTCACCTAAATAATTATATAATTAATTTCTACACTAAATAATTTTCATTTATAAAAAGTTCATTAAATAAATATCTAATGTCAAAGATTTGTTAAAATTGATAATGTCGTAGATTATGTTGTGAGATACTATTCCATAATTTAATTACATTCATGCCCAATTAGATTACATTGGGTCATATAATATTGTTAATTGTTAAACAGATATTCTTTGAGATTAAATTTTAAATCGCTTTTCGTTGCAGTAGTCTTTTAAACATTCTGGTAATTTATTATAAGGTGTTCCTTTTAGGTTCATATTACGTAGTTTTGTGGTGGACTGGAGACTCGTTGGAACTCAATCCCTCATGGTGACTAATGTATATCTGCAGACCGCTTCCATTTGGTCGCTCTGGATATCAGTGGCCTATATGTTCAGCAGTTGATGTCTTGTGTCTGATATGAAGTAACTATGTAGCCAAGATCAAACAATGCCGATATATACCCTAGACTTGAAGAACGGTACAAATTATAATCATCAAATCATCATCAGTATTTACAAGTACGTCCAATTAACAGTGCTTACATCTCTACGAGATTGATTGGAAGCGGTCCATTTATTTGACAATAGTCAAGTTATCGTACTGTAAATATTTTGTATTTATTAAATATATATTTTATATTGCTCATTCTCTTTTATTTAAGGTTTTATAAACATTGAGTACATGTCAAATTTCCTTAAATAGGTACTGTCACTGACGAGAAGCCACGATTAATGGACAGACCATGATTGCGGCATTATAGAATAACATGCTCTGGAGACACCATCATCTTCTAGATTTAATCCTAGCTCAACGGCCGTCTTAAATTTTCATTCTTGACACATTCCATCAATAAATGAACATCTTCAACTTTATCACAAACTTCGCAATCTACTTCCTTCATCATAAATGAAAATTATTTTATATACCTAAAAAGTTTAAGATTTTGAAACTCTTTGACGTTCAACCATTTCTGATATCTCTTATTCCGTTTAGTAATTCACTTTTGAAGTATTAAATAGAAATGTTGAAATACATTTTTTAAAGTATTCTTCGATGTTTATTACAGATTACAAGCAGACTGCATGTCCAGAAGATAGATCTGTATTGACAGTGTCTCGACGACCCACCAGCAGCTACTACGATGATTAAAATTCGAAGTCTTGCTTCTGTTCAAAATGTTTAGGTATCTAATACATAATATAGCAACTCTCGTATTATTATAATTTATAGGTATTTCTCTGTAACTAATTTGACATATCTAATGACAATTTTGTGAGTCATCGTAATATAAATTATTAATATAAAATCTTTGTGAAATAAATATTTTTGTTTGAATTCGATGTTTGAGTGTCGAACTTCTCTTTGATCTATTTTTAATTACTGAAGTTTTCGAGAACTGAGACTCGTGAAAGTGTATTTACACGACTTGTATTAGACAGGTACAATCGCGTTCAAATTTGCTGTCGTAGACTAAGTTCAAACGATTAAATTTTGTTCGAATACCTTTGAATTTTAAAGAAAAGTACCTTTCATTCTTATGCAGTACATCGTACTACATAAGAATGGTACTCGATACTTACCTTCAATACAAAAGGTTTCCAAAATTCTAGGACTATGACTTCTCTTGTGATCGCGACTCTACTTGTTATTATTAATCCCGACGAAAAACGACGTGTGTTATGTGTTTTACGCCGGTCCAGTCAGTGCCGGGACGTATCTCAGCAAAGCCTGCTCGGACTTGAGTGCGGTTTTTTCGAATAGATTTAGCTTTTAACCCACATATTTGTTTTGTACTTCGATGATATCATAGTCTTTCTACTGTTTTTAAAATTTATATTTAAGATAGATAGAAAAATTCTTATCCATTTGATTTCGAAGATTTGATTTAGCTTTTAATGCTATGTGTTGGTCTACTCTATAATATTTGGACGAAATAATACTTTATTCCATCAATTTTTTATGGGGGGATTTAAAAACTTTCAGTATCTATAAATAACATAATAATGTAAACTAAAAATAGATTCTATCCAAATTTTGCATTCTAACTTCAGATATGAGATAGAAACAAATGAATGTTGGATTGAAATGACGCGCTCCAAAACGCCAACGACAGGAACAGTTTCTGTATGTCTACAAAATTAACAATTACCTACACAATAACAATTGGCGAAAATCGATAGTGTTTGCGACCGCAGGACGCCCGTAACACTTCCACAATAAGCAGGGGGCCAATCGCGCTAATTTAAACCATAACCAAAAACGTTATACATTAACATTAGCCTAGTATTCTTTAATACTCGCGGTAAGCTCCAAATGTTTTGCGTTTGGTTTTACATTGGTTACGTCATCGATTTAATCATTCAGAAAAAATAGCGCGGTACAGTTTTTTTACATCAGCTAAACTAAATCTAAATCAAAACCAGAGCCGTTGTAAAATAGCGCAATTGGCCCCATGCATTCAAAGGCCAGCTTACATTGGTAGTTTTACGGTCGTCGTGCTCTCGACTGCACCTTCAACTTTATGTTGCAGTCAGCATAGCTTTATTACACTCCAAGTACTTAATAGGTACTATAAACTAGTAAGTAACCAGTTGCTCAAAGTTGCTTTATTTTTATGACAAATCAGCTAAGTTATTCCATAAGCCCACAGGCTCGCATCGAAATTCATTTTGTAATCCCATACGACTATGAACTTTACGCTCATAGTATAAAGGCCATGGCACTACAAATCACACTGCAGATTTGATAACGAGCCGCACACACAAGCTTATCGAATCGACGCCCAAATATCTTGGTATGTCGTTTCTAATCGTTGGAATGGAATTTGAGGCTGGCACTTTTCCTTTCATATCTAATTCAGGTGCTAAGAGTCCCCCCCACTTGCGATGAACTGAATGAGTGGGTACCTATTTTCAGTAAATTTAGTATTTTCAGTTTCTGTGACCCCTTTATTTGAAGTAAAAAAGTCGACATTTGATTTTTCTCTCTCACTTATATTTAAGAGCTATGCTCTTGTAAATGGAGTTCTTTCCTTGGTTTTTCTACTTTAGTGAAATTCTAAAAATCTAGAAAGTAATAGCTAAACATGTAGCTAGCTACTTAAACATGTACCCCGCTGGGGATCGAACCCGCGACCTCCGAATCGTAAACCCAATGTTGTTTACATTGAGGCGGTTAAGGCGGTCAATATTTAAGAAGTACACTTGTAGTGATATAATTTCTACCTTGGGATTTTTAGCAGCGGATTGTAAGCGTGACAAAGCGACTAATCTCTCCAATCCTCCTCCAATCCATTGCCCGTGGAATATTTAGCTGAAGTTCTGGTGATCGACTGATGACAGTATGGAACCATGACATTTGTATTTGCAGGATTATTTACATTCACATGTAAATTCACTTTCCATATACAGGCATTATCTCCGACCGATAAAAGCATTGACCCTGGTACAAGGTGTCGGATTCTTCAACTAGTACACAATCTATCTAATCTGTAGCACGATTCAAAATATTATCAAAAAATTAACCATAAACAACCTCTTAGATCTTCATATTACCCATATTGATTCCTTCAACGAATAATAATAAATCACATAGTAGAACTCTCAGAAACACGGGTATGGCCACTATTTACATTCAGAGCTATCGACGGACACAATTTCAAAGAAAGGATGTTTTCGATTGAAAGCAAATAATAATACCTAGTTAAATATCATTGTATAATAATACAGTATCGTCTTTGTTTAATATATAATTTTAATATTGTCAGTTAATATAAGATACAATGATTACATATACAATGATGTTAACAATTATTTGTGCCCCCTTCCGTTGCGTTCTTTCTTCCTTTATTATCTCATCAACCAGTTTTTACACTGGTACCTACATGGAAGAAAACAATTTCACCCCATGTCGGGTGGTCGTATAAATTGGATGCTTTGCGAACTTTATTAGGTATGTTTATGTATGTGCTATTCCCATGGGGTATGGGGAGTAAATGAGACTACTCTTATAACTAGTTCACCATAGTCTATAACAATTAATTATACATTATTGTAACTTATGTAATAGGTCTTTACCTATGAAATTTCCGTTCTGCAGTACTGGCCATTACAAATCAAAATAATTTTTGTTTGGCTAAGAATTCTAATTTCAAATTAATTTTATTTTAAAAACATGGAATTCTTTTTCCAAAAGTAGTCATTTGTTTATTGATTAGTGTTACATTTTCATCGCATTTCAATCTTTTTCGTCATCATAGATACGTTAAAAATTCGAGTAATTATGGAATATGAGTACCGTCGTGGCAGCAACGCGGCACAAGCGGCACGCAACATCAACGACGTTTACGGAGCTAACACTACAAACCAACGCACCACCTGTTATTGGTTTGCTCGCTCCCGTTCTGGGAATTTCGACCTGAAAAATGAACCTCGCGGTCGTCCGAAGACTTTGGTCGACAATGACGAATTAAAGGCGATTGTGGAAGCTGATGATACACAATCTACGGCTGAATTAGCAGCAGCTTTCGACGTTAGCGTCAAAACAATATTGGTCCATTTGCGTCAAATTGGCAAGGTAAAAAAGCTTGACAAATGGGTGCCCCACGAACTCAATGATCGCCAGCGCGAAGTACGCGTCGAGACGTGCCTTGCACTGCTCAACAGACACACAAATGAAGAAATTTTGAACCGCATTGTTACCTGCGATGAAAAATGGATTCTGTTTGATAACCGCAAGCGCTCAGCAAGTTGGTTGGATCCTGGTTCAGCACCTAAACAATGCCCTAAACGAAAACTTACCTCTAGAAAAGCGATGGTCACGGAAGCTGGCACATCTCCAACCAGCATTGATCAATCGCTCCTCTCCGCTGCTCCTGCACGACAACGCGCGACCTCATACTGCACAGCAGACGGTCTCCAAATTGCAAAAACTGGGGTTGGAAGCTCTCCGTCATCCGCCCTACTCACCAGACCTTGCGCCTACAGACTACTACTTTTTCCAGAATTTGGATAACTTCTTGGCAGGAAAAAAATTCAATACCCGAGAGGCAGTACAGAATGCCTTTGAAGAATTTGTTGCCTTCCGTCTAGCTGATTTCTTTAAGAGGGGCATCAATAAACTGCGACTGCGTTGGCAAAGATGCATTGATTGCATGGGTGATTACTTCGATTAATACAAATAAAAAATACATTAAAAAAAATCGTCTACATTTTTTCATACAAAACGGCAATTTCATAGCTAAAGACCTAATATTAAATACTACATGTCTAAACTTAATTCTACCAAATTTTTGTATATGTGATATCTAGGATCTGCATCACGTCAGCTCATCAGCTTCACCGAAAACTCACGATACGGAATAGCACATTCACGTGCTATATATTAAGTATTTATATATATATTTATTTATTTATACATATTTATTTTTACATATATTTATATAATTAAATCTATTGATATGATATTATTATTATTTTTATGCATACTTATCCATAATTATATATCTAGTTGGTAGTATAGTGCACCCTACCTGTTTTTCTACCTACAAATGTCCCATAGCTGTAGGTTGTCTGGAAGAGATCGCTTTTAGTGATAAGACCGCCTAATTGTGTTCTATTGTTATCATCAAAAATTATTGTAAATTATTTTGCGAAATAAAGAGTATTTGTATTGTATTGTATTCACGCCGCAATACCTACTTACTTACTCTCATTATGTGTTACAAATACTTAGAAAGCAAATAGATTTACTTGCCATTCTAGCGAGTACCTGATAAATTCCTTCAAGCAATCTCAAAGCAAACAGTAACAATTCTAATGAAAAGCTGAAAGGGTACCTAACATCCGTGCATTGTACAAAGTTTAGAAGTAGCACTCTACAAGTTGTAGAGCTGTACTCGTTTGACGATGTTAGTGAAAGCAACTTCTTACAACTTGTCTCTTCTATTCCCGCTGACTGAAACCATTGCAAAATAAAGTGATTTCTATTTGAGATGCATTTCCTTTTATTTGCTATTTTATTTATAATACCAATGTACAATTGCCATTTAGTCGGCGATAAAACTAAACTGGTAAGTAATTTTTAATTTATTACTTAGTTGCATAGTTTATCTACTAATAACTCTCTATTTTATTCCACCATGCTCTGGAAAATAACCAAACCGCAAGTAAGCAAATTTTGTGTCGCCCACATCAATAAGACAGTATGACTGACTCATTTAAAAAGAGCAACCTCGGAGTGACTTGCTCGTTCTTCTCTGGGGAGACTGCCTAGTGAATGAGCGATAACTGTATGACATGACGATTTCAAATGTTATTCTTATAACTTACGAAATAAAACATTTTTGATTTGATTTGATTCGACTCCTACACATGGGCAAACACGAAGATGTTTATTTACTATCTCTGTATTTATAATATACTGGAACAGATTTGATTTAGAAATGTTTGTATTATGAAATAATAGTAGACAGATACTTTAATTTTAACATCTTTAATAAAGTTGAATCCAAAAATTTTTGAATATACTTTACATGGAATATATTGGCTCATGGCAATTAAGATAAATTCGAGCGACAGTCCAGCAACACGCCTTCACACTCCTCTCACTGTAACTCCTATAAGCTAGGATCAACAGTGGTATACTACACGGCGCCTACTGAAAGTGCCCTACATGACTCTATTATTGCCATCCCAGACTAATTAAGTAAAGAAATAGGTGTGTGTACGAGTAAGTAGGAAAAGAAGTTTCCTATCTTGCCCGCCTCGATAAAGAGTCCCGCAATGAACTTATTTAGACTATTGTTGATGATCGACTAAATTAATTATATAAAAGTGTGCAACAACGAATTCAAATACAATCAAGTGCTATTCAAGCTGGCTCACCCATAAATTAACAAAGTCACTATTAAATTGGATGTTTTCAGCATCTAGGAGAACAGAACGAAGACAATAGAAGGTTCGCTCTCATTATTAGAAATAGCACTTTGAAGTTATGTCATTAAGAGGCGGACTCTCCTGGAATTCAATTAGTGTCTTATTATTTAAGAAAATAATTTCCTTTCTCAGTCAGAATTGAAGAAACTCTGCGAGCATGCCTACACCTGTTTCCACGACACTATTATTGTTTGTGGGAAATCTGTAAACGAAGCGAGAACATTTTTGGATCTTTGCGACATGTATGAATATTCCTGCGAGTACAACATGAGTAAGATAAATCATGAAAATATTAATTGCATTTATAAACCCCACTAATAAATTCGTGTTAGCTAGTAGGTGTCTATATTATTAAAGGATGCATTCTGTGGATGCATTTATGGAATATTTTATTTCTTTCGAAAAATAAAAGTAAAATAATTAAGAAACTGGTTCGTTCGCGGAATCAATTGGTAGGATCAATATTGTAAGGCCAACGGGAGTGTTCCCTCGCGTTGTTAAAGTAATACATGACGCTCGCTTTCAGTCACGAAATGCGGTGGATAAAGCGCTTATACATACATTGCTAAGAGGCTTTGTTCTGTCAATTCCAATATCCTTACTTCGTCCAGCAGTGCATGCCGAATTAGTTTCTGTCCTAAAGATTGTGTAATAAGCGCTTAAAGCCAAAGATCACTATGTCACTGCGAGGAGGAGGTCCAGTATTAGACAGTATTGACTGTCAGAAATGATTATTATACCTAATCATTAGTGGTATACAATTTTTTATTACAGAATAGGGCAATGATTTCGTGATAGACAGATACCTCGTGGTAGTAAAACCCATATACATTTCTCGCGTTAACCAGCTCGCTGTGACAGTAACCATAATCTGCTATCCACAACCTGTCGCGAGATTAAATCTCATAAAGTGAGATCGCACCATGTAAATATTGGTTTGTGTAAAATTATTGCTCTCACTCACTGCGCCTTGTTGCTTTTGATAAACAAGTTATATTTATCTATAAATACAAATATAACTTGTTTATACCGTATAAGTCAGTCGGGTAATAATTTGAAATTTTTTGTTTAGTCTACAGACACGTGAAAGAAGAGGAAGGTGTTTGCCCAAATCCAAAGGAGTTAGGCGGTGGAGTTGGATAACGCTTTCAACAGAAAAAAAATATGTTAAATACAATGCTATTTTATTATACAAATATCTCTATTTACATTGTATTCTTAATACAATTCTTAGTAAATAACAATAAATATCCTTGGACATACACACAGCGCCATCTCGTTCCACACTAAGCAGCTAGGTTTGTAATATGGATACTAGATGGTTGATAAACTACACGAATACATGTTTTTATTTGTAAATATATACCTACATATTATAAAAAAAAATCCATAACGCGGGTACACAATATGTCCGTATTCACCATATAAACGTATGCCCCTAGCGGGATTTGACCCGCCACCTCTTGATATAGTGGTCAGGTCTCTAACCACCAAACAGGTTTCAAGAATTATTTTAGTCGATCGGAATCAAAATGGTATAATATACATAAATTTAATGCCAAATCTGTAATTTACAGAGTTGGCCTGCAGTTCGGCACAAGCGAGAAATCTGGAAATGAAAATGTTTATTTAATTCCGACAACAATTTACAAAAAAATGGATAAATATTAAGCAGGTACTATACTTACTGTACTTCCAATAGCAATTGACTTGAAGCATGTGGCATATGTCATCAAATTTGCCGTAACCGAAGTTATCGTCATAACCACACACGGGGTTTAATGTTCTGCGGCAAACCATCGCAACTGAGCACCAAGGGCTTAACTCTCTGTTACTCTGTAGACTAGGCACTGCCACTGGTGGGCCGTTGAAAGAACGCCGCGACATAAACTGAAAATAAAAAAAATCTTATGTGTAATGTAGGTGATGTCGACCAAACAAATATTTAGTATACTATTGTGTAGCAAACAATAATTTACAGAATTTACAAGGGATCTAAAAATTTGTGAAAAAATAAAGCAAACCCGCTTCTAAATACACATTTATTTCGTAAGTAGCACAAATTTTGAGACAAGTGTATGCTAGCCAATTGAAGCGACATACCCAGTTATAAAATATACAATAGATACTAAAGTAACATCATACATTTTTTTAAGTCGCTTCAAAAGACTCACATAACGCCCACAAAAGGTTCATTGGCAACACTATCTTGCTCTATAATTGGTATTGGATCGGGGTCATTTCGTGTATGCTCCAAAATCATATCTTTGACCAGTATTCCATATTTAGGAATCTGTTTGCCTAGTCTTAAAATTGGATGGTCATTTTCATTTTCATCATAACTGCTTCTAGATTGACGATGTACCTCTACTTTTTCAGGCAGATTTGGCTTCTCAACATGAGTACTCGTACTTAAATTTTCAATCAATGTTTTAGTCAACTCTTCATTTTTTTGAACCATTTTGACGATGTGCTCCAATGCTTGCGTGTGTTGTATCAACTTATCTTCTATAAAATCATCAAAAGAATTATCCTTCTTCTTGCTAGTTGCTGATGTATCACGTTTTCTTATTCTCTGGCAAAACAATCAAAAACTACTTACTTGAAACGGAATACTAGGAGTATTCGTTGAAATGTCCTTAATGCAATAAAGTACTGCCTATATTTACTTATTCAAAGTAATAATTTATTCCTCTTACCGTTGTAGGTTCTACTGGATATACTAATATGTCCTCTAATGCTTCCATTGGAGTTTGGCTGGATTGTTCCACCAGTAACAACACCACCGTAAATGCTGTGGAAATCAAAACAATCTCTGTAATTACGAGCGAGTACATGCCAGGCTGGAAATCTGTGGGGGAGCCCTAGATTCAGCAGTGGATGTCCTGTGGCTTACGATGATGACATGCCAGGCTTTTATTTTAAAACTAACCCTAGTCAACTTCATCATAAGTTTTACGAGAAACTGGTATAATAATTTTTATACCACGATTTTGCTATCAACTTCGGTGAAAATTTCCGGTAGCTAAGGTACTAGTAGTTGCCAGCAATGAGAACAGCCATTTTGGAGCGCTGCCTTAAACGTGATAGTTATATCCATTGATTTTGAGTTATCTACTATATAAAGTATAATCATGCGACAAACATGATCACATAATGAATATTGAGTCTCTATAATAGAAATGATTATCATAATTGTTGATTATAGTATTAGGAAAAAAGATGATTTATTTATAAATATATTTGTCATTGGCTTTTCTTTCAATGTGTGCTAAAACCCGTTGTGGCCAACTTTACTGTAACACATATCACAACAGCAATATGCACGTGATGCTATAACGCACAAGGTAAATTTATATTAATAACGTTAAAAAATTGTGCTTAAATAATGCCAAACAGTGCCCAAAGTAAAAAAATTGTGCCTACAGTGGCACAATTTTAAGAGTTATTCAATATTCTAAATGAGCTTCCTTAGCGTCGTGTTTCTGGCTCCCTAATTTCTGCTTTAACTAATTTATATACAACTCCCATAAATATTTCTTCAAAACAACGAAGTTATTTCGATGTCTTTCTGAAAAAGAGTAGCGCAGACAACGGACTTTTTGTCGGCCGCACTTTTTTAACCTCCGTGTGTGTCATTGCATATAATACTATACAATCCTTCTTCGCGATCAAAATTGTCCGATTTTGATTTTTTGGCCGGCCTACAATAAGTCCTACAAAATTAGATTTTAAAAAGCAACAAAGTTATTTAAATGTCTTATAAAGGGGAAGGCATGCGACTGAAAGTCAGCCGGGCAAAAAAACAAGATCGAATTATTTTCTCCGCCAGGATGGAATGTATGGCATTTCATGTAATAACACACACGGAATACAACAAGTCCGACGTCTGCGCTGATCATTTTTCCAAAGACTAATCAATAACTACAGTTAGCGATAGTTTGTTCCTTTGAGCACTATTTGGCAATTTTAACACAGATTTCTTTTTTCACATTTACAGATTTGATGTTGTGTATTTAGCATCATGTACATTAAGAATAGCTAATTACCGCATTCGTTGGGTTGAACTATAAAAAAAATACTGTAATTTTCCACTATTTTCACAATTTAAGAAAAATATTTTCATTAGGTTTAAAACAAAACAATTGAATCCCCAAAAATATAACAAAACAGTCGATTTCAGTAAGGCTCTGCTATCTTAGGAGTGCATCGTCACAGCTTCACCAAAGGGCATACCCTGGCGGTATTACACATTCAACCAAAAAAGAACTAACTAAAACAGTTTAAGTATTTAGAAACCAAAAAACCCGACAGCATATTTTATATTTCGCGAGCGCCATATTGGATTTTTCACCATTAAATGTATCCTAAGTCACTCAGGGGATCAAGACTACTTTTAAAAATTCAATAATATACTAGTTTTCCTATAAAGGAAGGAGGACAAGCTATTATATTTAATCGAAAAATAAACTGATTAGAAATATATCTCACCTAGAAGTGTGGGCACCATAGTGTTCGTTAGCTGCAGATCGCTGTCCAATTAGATTGTGGCGGGAGGCCTCTGCCACTTATAGTGGCGGTAGCCGTACACTGCACAACAAACATTTTGATCCTTGATATTATTTTAAAACATCAAGTTCAATCGTTTATTGTTAAGTAGGTTCTCCCTTCGGGATTTCTGAGAATAATCCCATCAAGAATCAAGAAGACATTTCCTAACATTACAAGACTCATATTTATTTATAATTCCTGGATAAGTAAATATTCAAATGAAGAGAACACATACCTCATTTTATCTATACGAAGAGATATATATATAGATTATTTCTAATTAGCTGACTGCCCAAGGGAAGGAGGGTAATGTTTTTCTAGTGTATGTATGTAGAGTTCTATGTTGCCTCCTGTATCCTGAACGGCTTGCTTGACCAATTTCGAAGTGCATGGTGTCGTTAGGTTCGTCTTGATCCTTAGGGTGTCATAGGATACATTTTATGGTGAAAAATCCAACATGGCGCTCGCGAAATAATAATATGCTGTCTGGTTCTTTGGTTTTTAAACTCATATTGTTTTTTGAACTAAGTGTGAAGGTGCACATACACCAATATAATCTTTTTTAACCCCCGAGGAAATAAAACGTGTGTTGTGTTTAACGGCGTTGTGTTTGTTCCGTCAAGTTTTTCAGTATATATCTCAGTGATGCGTAGTCCACTTTGAGTGCGATTTTTTTATATATTAGAGACTTAACGAAGGGACAGGTTAGCCGCGTTTGATGAAAATCAGCTAAGTCGTTTCGAAGACATTTAGCCATTGTTTTTTGTTATATTTGGAAGATATCGTAGTTTTTTGTGCCGTTTTGGATTTTAAATTTTTTATATAATATATAATTCTTAGCCATGTTTGATGGAAATCGGTTAAGCCGTTTCGAAAATATTTAACCCTTAACACAGTCGGTTTGGTTAGGTCATTTATTTTCTCGGGGGTTTACTACATTGACAATTTATAGTTATGCTAATATAGGTTAAAGTAGCAAATGCATTAATATCCTTTATGAATATGAGAGTGAGTAGTAAGTGCATTACCAATAAGCAAAGTTGTACTCTTAATATTTTTTCAGACGACACGTAACAACGTTACAATTAATATGACATTCCAGATATCAAGACATCAAGACGAATCTACCGACACTATGCACTTGGAAATCAGTCAAACCGTTAAGGCTACAGGATGCGCCAAAAGAACGGACATACATACATACATACATACGCTAGAAAAACATTACCCTCCTTTCTTAGGCAGTCGGGTAAAAACAACGTGCGACAAAACCTATACAAGATTTATACGTATAACGCCCTTTGCTTTACCTCCTAACACAAGTTAGCAATAGAATTAACTGTCAACCATATAGTATACCTACTCTGCTATAAAGCCTATACCACAGTAACTTCTAACAGAAATCCAATTGATTGCTTTAGCAGGCCCACATTTGCGGTTACCGGCATACCTTTCGTTTTTGACCAAGTTTCCAATAAGCGTTTTGGGAAATTGAGAAAACATTTCTACAAAACAGGCAGAATATTAAAACTAAGAATAAAGTTCACCCACACATTGATAAAATGAAATACTCCTACACCAGTTAACGTAATACTTGTGTAAGCACTTAGTGGATCTTCACATTTACTCTAGTAAATTAAATTCTGAGCTACCAAAGGTTAACAGCGCTATGTAAATACTTGATTAGGTTATTTACACAATTAGTCCGTCTCTACCTCTAATGCCGCGCAAATTTGTAAAGGACTATGGTATATAGATTAGTTGGATGTAGGTATTTTAATTTCTGCCAGTAGTTTCATTATAATAAATCAATGTACCATGTAAGCTAATTGTAACACCGTTTTAATTAATTGCAAATAAGTCTCTACCTATTATTTAAACGGCACGTGTAAAGAATACAGCTAACTCGTCTCTTCCCATGGGTATTGTTAAAGGCGACTATGGAACGTACCACCAAAAAAACATCTATAGATTTGCACGTCATGTGTGCATTCCTACATATTTCGAAAACTGAACCGTAGATGTTGTTTCAATTAATCTTTAATATTTGGAACACCCAAACGTTTATGTTTGGGATATCTCTGACATCCCATTTGGGATAAAGGTCGTGACGTTATGTATGTATGAAAAATGAAACATCATTTTAATGAGCCCAAATTTAAAGTAACAACTTTTTTTAACAGTGTGGCCAAATCGTTGGCCTTCTGGATGGGTACCCTGCCTCAAAGCAGTGACCTGGACCATGTGTTCTACCTATAACGTGAACGTGTGTTCCAAGGCCCTTCTCCCTTTTTATTTATCTCTTTTTTATTATGTTTTTGTTAATATATTTCATTATGTCCTCTACAATAAAGATAAATAAATAATAAATATCCTTGAATATCACATAGCACCATCACAGAATCACAGTTCCGCGACAGTGACTCTACGACAAGATATGACTAAATAGTCATATTCACAGCGGAATCGTGTTCAGTTTTTCAGCTGCTAGGGGTCCACCGGAATCAGCTAAATTTTGAAATTGGTACCCTTTGGTATAAATGGTCAAGAACACAGCAGTGGCATACAATTTTCGATGTGATTTATAGTTAACTATATCGTGATTAAATTACCGACGGTGAAACGGTTCTCTGTCACTATTAGTGATGTCGCATTTTCAATGCATTTTCATGATTAAAGCAGATAATTTAATGCGATAACGGTTATCGGGGTATTGAGACAACCGAACACAATTAAGAACGTGGTTTCAAAGCTACTAATTAAAGCACATCGCACGCAATGCTTTGTCCTTTGTGGTTGTATACATTTTGCGACGCATAGAGCTTGAATGTGCCATCATATTCTGCCTGCCGTGCCGGATTAGTCTACATGTAATAAGCAACTGCTTAAAAATATGCATTCAAGTTTGTATAATATTTATCTGTTTTGTATAATAAAATAAAGTTCCACCTAACCCCGTCACGCTTTGGGTGGCACCAAAATCACAGCACAGAAATGAGTTGTGATTTATATAATCAGTTCATGGTTGGACCCACTGACTATCAGTTAATATTGTGTCAGATATACACAGCTGAACTTGTGGACGAAGAATCCGATTCATTTCTTCAATCAATCGATCAAATCAAATACGTTTTATTGTTTAAATAAGGAAGGTACATTTAAATATCTTATAGAAACTACAATTTCTTCATGTACCCGCACCTCTTATTAGCCTGTATCATATTTTTTTTTTTTTTTTATGGTTAATTGGATACGCATTTGACCACAATCTCACCTGATGGGAAGTGATGATGTGGCCGAAGATAAAGCACGCGATCTCAGTAGATGCCTATTCACCATGCTCTTGAAGATCCCAAGGTTGTAGGATTCAGGAAAGACTGACGCCGGAAGGGAGTTCCATGCCTTGGCTGTTCGCATTATGAATGAAGAATCGAACCGCTTAGTGCGAATGTTCGGTATGTTAACTACATGCGGGTGGAATCCCTCCCCGCGCCTAGTAGTCCGAAGATGGAATGGCGATGGTGGAATAAGATTGTGTAATTCCAACGCACACTCACCGAAATGTATCCTGTAAAAGACCGAGAGACAGGCGACCTTGCGACGGTGTTCGAGGCTCTGCAATTTAGCAGTGATCGAATGGTCACCAATGAGTCTTTTGGCACGTCGTTCCACAGAATCGAGTGCAGCCAGCTGGTACTTGGCTGAACCATCCCAAAGGTGACAGCAGTATTCCATGCACGAGCGAACCTGAGCCTGGTACGTACCAAAAGCTGTTTCGGCATGAAATATCGCCTGACCTTGAGAAGAATGCCAAGCTTCTTAGCTGCTGTTTTAGCATTTCGTTCTATGGAGCGCCCAAAATTTAGGTTGGAGGTTAGCTCCAAACCCAAAAGATTGAGATGGTCAGAGATTGGTATGGATGGAATTGAGATTGCAGCTGAATTATATTATAAAGAAATAATGCTTTGTAAACTAAATTGTTTTGGACACCATATCTTGACATATTGTAAATTCTTTTTTTTTTGCACAACAGGATTGAACTTGACCTCAATCACACCCTATGTTAAGTGAAGATGAGGTCGAAGGTGGAAGCGTACTGACGCGTAAACCCCAACACATTTGGGGGACAGGCCATCTTATTTCTGACAACCGGAACACAACAATGCTATTAACATTGCTGCTTGGTGGCAGTTTTAGATAAGATGGTGGTAGCTAGCCAGACGGACATTTAAAATGCCCTGCCACAAACCAAACCGAGTACTTAATACATGTACCCCGCTGGAAATCGAACCCGCGACCTCCGAATCGTAAACCCTATGATGTTTACATTCCTGAACTATGTGGTTGTGGTATGATATATGTTGGAAATATTGTTGATCTCTTTTAATAAAGATAACAGAATATTATAGAGAATTAGTAATATTAATAGCAAAAACTACTAAAGTGATTGTGCACAAATTGCAATCGTCTCTCCTTTCATATACAAAAGATTCACGCGAATCAACTACCAAATTTGGGAGATATCTCTCCCTCCTTTTTCGTTAAAGTCAGTTAAAAAGAGCATTTTATTCGGGAATGTGTACAGGGGAAGAAGGTAGAAATAACACGAAAAGAAAATGAAAACATTGAAGCTAACGATAGCTTTACCACTTCCCAGAATAACAGAATTTCGACGGAAAATTCGGGTGGCGTGAATTCTGAACCGGAACACTGAATTATAAATATCATAATGTAGTGAATATGTAATATCGTTGACTTTTCAGTGAACCTTCAGGCCCGAGATGAAATTTTGAGGCATATGTAAATATCAGACTAGGCCACGTGGATCATACGTCCGTGTGCTCATTTTGGATTTGGTAAAAAAAGAGGCTAACTTATATCTCATTCATTAAATTCGCATCATCTTCAAATGCTAATTGGGTGACTTGCATCACTCCTTCTGTGGAATAATAAGTATATTCCACAAAACATCCATCTGAACTTTACTATTGATGAATAAACCATCTCTGTTTTTATACCATTGACTTATGCTCAGGACCTTTGTAAGTACCTACCACGTTGTTCTATCAATAAAGTTATAAAAACAATTCCATAAAGTTTATCGTTCAATAATATTACAGGAAAATATTGAATTTATTGGTTTCACTTCCTAAAAGTTTGCGTTAAGTAGTGATGCATTCTCCAACAAGTGGTTAAATGTGTTTTATTATGACGCTGCATACAATATTATGATAATATTACTAGGTGAATATATTTTTCTTTGACTGAATATATAATATTCCTAAATTAGGGTCATAATCTTTGTTATTCCACTATAAAGGTAAAGTGAAACGAAGTCTGCGCTTATGTAGCCGCTAGCGAATATTTTCTAGCCTGTCGAGCCTGAAATTGATTAAGCCACCCCAGCTACTTTTTTAGCGGACGCTTGCCTCTGTGTTCGGGAGAACGTTGAAAAATAATCAACAACCTTACCACCAAATTAATCTACCCATTGTTTAAAAGAACACATATTATCACTGATATAAGCATAGATAATGAACATTTTTAGTAAACTCATAAAAATATTTTTTTTTACAGTATTATTACCGTGTCTAGTATCAATCGTTGATGGGCACAGTGAAGCTATAAGGGTAATTTATAGTCACTATTCTAGAGATGTCAGAGCTTTGAATTAGTTAAATATTAAATATAATTTCATGGGCTACTTTTAGAATGAAGAAGAATGTAAAATAGCCGATCTATGTGTTCACGACAAAGTACCGATGTGCGGCATAGATTCTTGTGGAGAGATGAGGACTTTCATCGACACCTGTGACATGCACGAGTTCAATTGTGACAGTAAAAAAGGTACCTTTCCATCTTTGCTTATCTGGTCTGAACTTTATACATCTATGGTAGGTAATTATTATATTTGCTCCAATTTATCTTAGAAAATAAATTTCCTCTCCGCTTCCAACGTTCTAAGAAAAGAGGAATTTTGTAATGCTTATATTTCTACGAATTCGAGTCTGAGGAAAATATTTAAATATTATTTTACCATACAATATTATAACAATTTCTAAATCGCACACAGCGCTTCAGTTATTATATTCCCTCTTAGGAATAAAACATTATTCGGTAATGTAATGAATTCTTAAACGAAATGGAAATAACTGCTCTTTTTTATTAAAAGTGGCTGTAGGTACTTAGCAACAGTTGACAGCGATACGTAGCTAAATATTCACGGTTCACGAGATAGACCTTTTCAGTTTCTACCTTCGGGAATAAATGCGTAATTGACTTTCAGCATTATTTCCATATACAGGTGACGTAACCAAATGCCAAAACACGAAACCAATTTCATCATGTCCTTCCTTCCATCCGTATATGTGATAGAAGTTCCTAAAGTAGTTAACGATGGACCCTTCTCTCTTACTTTCCAACCACGTGATTAAAGGATAATGAACACTTTCATAGAAAACAACAAGTTTTTGGGTATCCGCAATATTAAGTTTCAAAGCTATAATAACATTAAATATGTTCAACATTAAAAATACACAAGCTTTTAATGCACATCATGATTATCACATATAATATTATTCTCCAGTGGCAATCTTCTGGCTCCATCTTCAGACCCTCGTCATCATGCGTAATGGAAAGTTCCGTCCCTACTTTCCGGCTCCATCATCAGATCAGCTCGATGGTATCATAATATTGCATTGTCATCGATCGTACAAAAATATGTCAAATTTCAGCTCAATCAGATACCAGCAAGTGGTTGACAAATGCTGTGCAAATTTTGAAATGGACAACTTATATAAATGCTTACCTACATACGAACATTGCCAACTAAATAAAACTTATAATAATAAATGAATGTCGAGATTTGTTACTAAGTTAATGCGCTTATGATTACAGACTTTAAGCATCGACCAATTCATGAGTGCTGGGTGACTTGTAAGCGAGGACGGTCATTCAAGAAGCCCGAGTACCGAACGGACTGCAATGTTAATGGTAAAAATAATAGATTATAATAAAATTTTTGACTGCCTACGTGTTTTATCTTATGACTTACCCTCCGAAATTACTTATAAAGATAATTAAACTGTCAGCAAAACATTACTCAAGGTTCAGAATGGAAGCAAAAGCAGCTATTTTCATAATGCCAAAAAAATATACGTGAATAAATAGTACCAAATACCGCCCAAAGGTAAACAATTGTGCCACTGTAGCTTAAGAATTATTTAATAATTTAAGTGAGCATTCTGTTGTCACTTGTTGTTGGAATTCTCATTTCGCAAACGCAGAGACTGCTTTACCTACGATTATAATTTGTACCCAAAAAAGTGTGCTTAAATAATGCCACCGAAATATCCCATGAACATTGTCCCTTCAAAAACAACAAGATTATTTAGATGTCTTTTATGTACAACTGGTTAGCACTTGACCTGATTTTAAGTGAAGATGAGGCCGAAAGTGGAAACGTACTGACACGGAAACCTCATCATATTTGGGGGCCTGGCTATAGCTACCACAATTTTGTCTCTAACAACCGGAACAACAACGCTATTTACATTGCTGTTTGGCGGCAGACTTAGATAATAGATGGTCGCAGCTAGCCAGGCGAACATTTAAAATACCCTAAAACCTACCAAACCGAGTACTAAACATATACCCCGTTGGGGATAGAACCCGCGATCTCCGATACGTAAACCTTATGTTGTTTACAGCCGTAGAGGGCGGTTAAAAGGGGAGCAGCGCAGACGACGTACTTATCATCCTCCGTGTGCGTTATTCCATAGAATGCTAATTTAACTCTTAAACGACATTGGCATAACTTTTTCCTTTAGGCACTATTTAAGCACAATTGTTTGACGTTATCACCTTTTTTTCAGCAACTTCACAGTAAACAACTAGGCTTGTGTTAAGGAAACCATACCCAGTAGCATGACATCGTTAGTCGCGAGCGACGTAAGAGGGAGAGTGGCTAGTGGCGAATGAGCAGGACAAACATTATCTCTCGAGACAAAAACGTTTATCGCGCCTGTCATGCTACTAGTATTGGTGTATACATAATATATATAAATGAATACTTTCATAAACCGGGTACACATGTCCGTATTCATCATATAAAATGCCCCTAGCGGGATTCGAACTCACGACCTTTTTAATATACCTAGCAGTCAGGCTTTCAAACCACTACACCGAACATGTCGTCAAAACATAGGAGTAATTGGAAAAATCATAGGTAAATCTCAGCCAATTTCGGCATCCTTCAAAACCACATTTTTCGTAATACGAGTATTCGAAACATTTTTTAAGCAAAGTAGATTCATATTTCAGTACGTATTTCCGACGGTAAAAATAAAATGATTTCCATTTTGTGACTCAAATTGCTTTCTTGATAAAGAAATACTTTATATCGCTTCAATTCTCGATGTAGCGCTTCATCCACCCACATTCACAAGTTTTTACGCAGTATAATCGAAAGGCATGGATATGGTATCGTGACATTTAAAATATTTCTAAATACATAAAATGGGACTTTTATACTATTGAACAATGATTTATTTCTTGTTATAAACTATTGAGTGAAAGTAATGTTTGATCACGTTGTTGTGAATTTAGCAGTTTGTATAATATTTTCAGTAATTGAGAATAGTCATTCTCATGTTGATAGTGAGAAGGTAAATAAAGAATATCTTTGTATTATTATGCCATTTACAAGCAGTTAACCGTTAAACAAGCCGGCCATGGACTTTTCCTCCGTAACCCTGTCATTAGGTGGAGAAAACTTAAGTATTTAAAGAGAATTTAAATATTATTTATATAATCTTATCGATCCACAACTTCCAAGATAATCACAATAAATGTTACATGTATATCAATTGTGCAAGCGGGATCTGCTTGAAATATTAACTATATTGTTATATGGTGAGTGACGTAATGTGAAAATAAATTGTGTGTATGTAGCACTAAAGATGATTTGTTTATTAAATAAGTAATTGATTATGTAGGTATTTCATATCTGCATCCGTATTTTGCACAACCTGCCTGTTCTATAGAGTTATACTCCTACACCCAAAGGTTGCCTGGAAGAGATCGCTTTTAGTGATAAGGCCACCTAATTGTACTCTTGTCAGTATTGTGTTTTGTAAAATGTGTGTCCTCCTTTTGTACAATAAAGTGTATTTGTATTGTATTGTATTGTATTGTAAAGAGGGAAAATATTTATTATGTAAAAAGGAAAATAAACGCGCGTTCCAGCTAATAGAAATTTAATGAGTAATGAAAAAGAAGTAAATCTATAATTCTCAATGTATTAGTTTAAGAAAAAGGTGCAAATGTATTTTTTTGAAAAATGTTCCTAATCGATGAAATGTAATGACTAAATTTAATGTCTTGACCTAACGTGCCTTACTTAATTTCCTTCATTTCATTTACACTGTAACTTGACTTGTTTTATTTTTAGAAAATTTTTGACATTTATATGGAAATACGACTTTATTTCATTTCCTAATCATAATTTTGATGTTTTTACATAAAAATAAGTAATTAATTTTGAGTACATTTTTTCGAATTATAAATGATATTTGGTGTTGAAATAATTATTATGGAGTACTTTCCATTGTTGTAGTGTGAATAACCTCTTTTGTTTAACTGGATGCTTATGTATTTAACATATTCACGCCTCCACTGGTAGACTACGTCGAACTACATTTTATTATAACTAAGATCATTTAATTTATACACGAACATACATGACATATATTGTATACAAATCATTTCATACGTTTCGCCGTGATTGAGCAACAAACAAACAAACATTCAAACATTCGCCTTATCTAGATATATATATATATCTGTATATCGTCGTAAATTAGTATAATTCGTCCCTTCACAAAAGGTACTATTTTTTTTTTTGCACAACGGGTTCGTACTTTACCTCAATCACACCTGATGTTAAGTGAAGATATAACACCGAAGGCAGATTGTTGAGTGTACATTAATTAAAATAAATAAAAAGTGTATAGATGCCTTGATAGAAGTAACTATAACAGTAAAGCTTATTGTCAAATCGACCTTCCTGCACTTAGACCCCGAAAGGTTTAGTCCTGTGGTTCGGATAGAACTAATCTACTGGCAAGTCAATTATGTATAGACAAAGTTTTTCCAACATGCTTATAACATGAGTTTGACTATCAGTAAATGATGCAAATTTAAAAACGCTGATTCCCAAGCTAGTATAAACTATGGTTATGGTAATCGGCGGGTTACTAAATGAATCTTAAGTTTAATCAAAAATGAGAATGTCGTGTTTAGTGTTCGTGTACTTGATGTGTTTAGTTCGTGAGGTAGTTATAGTCAGGAATATGTAGTCACAGTAGTTAGAATGACAGGTTGGTGCAGTGGACGGCGCCCCGTCATCGAAACCACCGGCTGCGGGCTCAAATCCGGCCAATGGTAAATGTATGTGTGAGTCATGGATGAATATATAAATATTTATGTGACTATCTGACATCCAGCATCTACAGCACAAGAGGTTAGATGAATGGTGCAAGTATCCGAAATATTTAGTTATATGTCTAAATAACAGATTATACGGGGCGTCCCACGGCTATGCCACATGGAGGGAAAGTACCTTGAATTTTGTAGATGGAACATTTTACTGAAAGAAGACATTATTTTAATTTAAAAAACAATTTAAACTGCATTCATAGATTTTTAAATAAGTACATGGTTGAACCGGGAATCGAACCCTTTATTTATAAAAAAAAATTACCATGTAGCTTTATCATACCGATCGAAAGGCTTCATCATAAGGAATATTTTTTGCTAAATAACATAGTGTCAGAAATAAAAGGAAGACCATGAATTTTAACATTAGATGTGCAATTGTGTTCAGAAAAATGAAAAGCTGACATTGCCGTAAGGACATACAACTGTCATTATCATTACTAATACTAATTACCCACTCGAGAAGTATGCATCATTTCCCATTATAATTTAGGTTCATGATAAAATGATAAAGAGATACGTAATTAGTAAGTAGGTACCTGGTTGTATGCCGTATCCTGAATCTGCCGAAAGACGCGTAAATGATTTTCTCCATCGCAATGCGGCTGGCTGATTAGATTTTTTTTTATGGGGTTATGTAAAAAATTTAGTTTACAAGAACCAGTATCAAAGTGTCCACGAGCTACAAACAGAACTTCGACGTATTATTCTAAATATCCACCACAACATGATCAAAAAATCGACAGGGAGCGAAATAATCAAAAGAGTGCGACTTTGTATTGAACAGGAAGGGGCTCATTTTGAGCATTTGATAAATTGATTAATTTTGTATTAAAAATGTTAAAATTCATGGTCTTCCTTTTATTTCTGACACTATGTTATTTAGCAAAAAATAATCCTTATGATGAAGCCTTTCGATCGGTATGATAAAGCTACATGGTAATTTTTTTTTATAAATAAAGGGTTCGATTCCCGGTTCAACCATGTACTTATTTAAAAATCTATGAATGCAGTTTAAATTGTTTTTTAAATTAAAATAATGTCTTCTTTCAGTAAAATGTTCCATCTACAAAATTCAAGGTACTTTCCCTCCATGTGGCATAGCCGTGGGACGCCCTGTATAGGTATATTTGAGCTGTATAAAATAAAATTGTATGGTGTTTAGTTATTGAGTGATTTTGAGAGTGATAAGTTATAGTGTTGTCTGTTGAGGTACATTTTATAATATATGAATGTATATAATGTGTCGTTTATCGTAGTCGTTGCTGTTGGGAATTACAATAGAGCTTCTTATTGTCATAGTTAAGGATTTTAAACCATTTTTTAACTTTGGTCTTGGTTTCATAATATGGACAGTGGGTATAGATTTAGGTCTTTGTTAAGCCTGTTATATACGACAGAGCTGAGCACATAGTAATGACGTTTAGCAAGTCTTGTTCTATGTTTGTTATGGATTGATTATGTCATGTTTACGTGTGTAGATGGTGGGGTCATATTTCAGCGAACCATGTTTCAATAGTACAATGTGGAGCATGAACAACTGTCTCACCGCCAGAACAGAAATAATTGTCAATTTGAACAATTATTGAAGTAAATTTTATGGGTACCATTAAGAAATAAATAATATAGGTCCTTCATACTTAGATTATCATATATACATAATTATCTTCTCGTCTTCAATTCCACAAAATCTCAGGACGATCGTTTTCAATAACATTCTATAGCTTTAATAAACACACAACGTTAGCAAATTGATACTTCAATTTGCTAACGATATCGTAGCAAAACCAATAACCGCGGGAGCAAATAGAGTTTGGAGGAGACCGCGAGTGCCGCGAGTAGGCAAACATAATATGGAAAGGCCCCTGACTAAACGAAGCGATGTAAAGTCGGAAGTTGGGAAAATAGGGTTGTGTTTTGGCTGAGGTCGTCTGTCTGGATGGATGGAGGAAGTCTGTGGGGCTGATAATGATGATGAAGAAATGGGATATGCTATTTATATACACTTATTTAACAAAGCATAAAAAATACTGTTTTCTAAATGTTTTCTGACTCTATGGGTATTTATCCAGAATAAGCTGAATGGAGACATACATACACAACGTCACGACCCTTATCTGGGGCGGTCAGATATATATGCCAAACAATAAACGTTGAGGGTGTAAAGATAAGAAGTACATCCTTTAGTATGAAAACGGCAAGTACCCGAGCCGATCGTTAGGGCAAGTTTTGTCGAGTTAAAGTTTTCCTTGTTAGGTACTTTTTAGTTCTGAATTAGATCACGTCCGCCATCTAAACTTCGCTACCTAAATGTTTGTAATATTATGTTGATGACTGAAGCAGAGCGCTCGGCTCTGCTTGAGTCATGAATTACTTGTGATTTATGAAGTACAGCATCAGCTGAAATTACAAAAATGTATTTTTTTATCCGAATATCGCAAATGAAATCTAACATGTCTCTACACTATTGAGTAATAATAAATGTACTATGTAATAATGTGCAATAAATGTTAATCATAATATGTACAAGAAAAATAATTAAACTTTCCAACATTCTAGTTACTTGAAGAATGCAAGATTGCAGACATTTGTCGACATGACCAGGTCCCCATGTGCGGGATCGATTCCTGTGGGGAAATGAGGACTTTCATAGACTCTTGCGACATGCATGAATTCAACTGCGATAGTAGAAAAGGTTTGTTTTAAATATGCAATGTGTAACCGAAAGGGTATATCGCACCGAAAGAGTCGGACACGGTATCTTATTCAGAGCCTCTGTGTGTGGTTTCAGGCCAAATGGGATTACTTTGAAAAATACTACTTTAATCTCACATCAAAATACAGGTGTCCCCAACACTACGCTGTCATTGAACTTGGAAAATGGAATAGAATTTTTCGTACTGCTGATATTAGTATTACACAAATGTGTAACAAATGTTTTTATTATTAGGTAGTTTAGCGTAGACGACTAAAAAGTGCTTCAGATAGGTTACATTTTGGCTTGAGATACCCTTTCCGTTACACGTTGTACATTATACAGTTTATACAGTTTATAAAAGTGCTTATCAATCATAAAATAATAACATTATATATATACATGTCATAATTTGTAGAATTACGGGATTATTGAATATGATTCTAATGTTGTGGAAACACAAAATGAACAAGATTAATAGTTACGGAATAATCGCCTGGACACACTTAACGATTACATCCTGTATATGTATGTTAAAACGAATCAATAAACTACCATTGTTACGTCAATGTCAACATATTGTTGAAAACTCAAAATTATACAAAATAAAATTACACCATATCATAAAATTAGCGATATGCTATATTCACCTTTTCATTTTTTTTTATGCACAACGGGTTGGTACTTGACCTCAATCACACCTGATGTTAAGTGAAGATAGGTCGAAGGTGGAAGCGTACTGACCCGGAAACCCCAACTCATTTGGGGGGCTGGCTATCTTATCTCTGACAAACCGGAACCTATGTCAAATAAGAGTAAAGTACTAGTTAAAGTAAAATTAAAATAGGAAGGCATGTCAGGAGATTATGAAAATGTCATATCCAAAGTATTTCAGTTGAAAATTGCAGAGAATCTCATAGTACGTAGGTCCGATCACACAGGTTTTTTTTTAACTAAAGTAGGTATGTATATCTAATCAAATAATATCTATCGTTAGATCCCAATTCTCAATACACCCACTGTTTTCGTTATATCTGCGACGCAATTCACAGAAATTGCAATGCAATCGCATTTAATTTGGAAGAGCATGGTGAGCGAGCACTTAAATGGTTTGAAGATGGGATTTACTGTCTCAAGGTACCTATCTATTTACGTTCTCACAACATTGATAGAAGCTTTCTACGCAATTGCAGTCTGTTAAAGCCATTTCACAGACGAGAAATGACACGATGCGGTTTGACGCTTCTTGCTGTTTCGATACAAAGGGAGGGGATTGACTCCCCCTAGCGATAGACAGAAAGACAGTATTATTATACCTATCTTTATAAAATAGTAATGAATAACTCTTTCTTTTACGAAAGTGTAGGTATATTATACATACGTCCACTACCTTTACCCCAAATGGATGGTCAGCGATATCCTAAATATAAGCATTTTGGTATGCAGATAAACTTCAAGAGGTATGTAAACACCAAAGGTTACTAAATCTTCCATCAACACTGAATAACGTGTGTTATCGGATCTCAAAGCATCTTCCATATAAATTGACCGAAGTTGGTACTTTGCCCCATGTTTCAAAATCATATTAACCAATTGCCTATAACTGCAATGGTAGGTCTATCTTCGTTCAATGTTATCTTGTTTTCATTTTGTAGTAAAAACATAAGGAGAATCTCACATGGCGCCATGGATTTTATAGTGATGCGCCACGCGGTGATGCAATGTGCACTGCTTCACCGCGCGCTTATCGAGTTCGCACGGCAAATCGACGCGATGACGTCATTGTACTCTACCACAACGTTCGCTCGTTGGGTCACCGCGCGGAAGGGCGGGGTCGATTCGAGAACCGCACGATCGCGCGGACGTGCGGTTGAAATTAGTGCGACATTAGATCCACTTAACCACCCCCCGTGGGCGATTAGTTTGCGCGGCTGGTGGTTAATTTCGACAATTATTCGAATACTTATTCATTCGTCCTTGTCATGAAAATTGAGGTCATTACATTATTCCCTATCCCTTTCCTCCATATTGCCATTCCTGACAAGGTACATATGTAGGTATGTTAGTACTTACCTACGTATTGTAACTATTGCACGTGTATTGCAATAAATGTATGAATATTTACTAGTGATGCTCACTTGAATGTAAATGTAAAGGTACCCCAATATGACAACTTCATGATGATATTAATTCCCGACCGAATGAGTCGAAGGTTCGGCCAGAATATTCTGTATTCGCGCTATGAACATATCCTTAAACGTTCAACACCGCACCAGCCACTATAAAAATTATATTGTTAGAACGTCGAGAGCTTTATATTTCTTTTATTTTGAACTTTTCGGCCGCCTTTACACTAGCACCAGCTTTTATTGTCGTTATTACGTTAAATTGTTTTTCTGTTATTTGTCTTTAGAGAAATAGCAGAAAAAATACGAAACTTTCACTAATTGACCTTGTCCAACATTTTTCCGATCGGATAAATCTAGTAAATTAAAATTGGGTTTACCTATATCACCGTGGAATTGATGAAAATCCACTTTATTTCCTTAGAGCTGTCACCTTAGCTTTATTAGAAGCAATAGATCACAGTAATAGCGCTAAAGAACGCCTCTCCAGCAGTTTTCTCTAGATCAGACAGTGTACATCCAGGTATTTATGAAGACCTATTTATAGTTATTGTATAACTCCTGAAGCATTTCCATTCAGATAGAAACCCATTAGTTAATATTGGTAGGTAGGTAGGGGACATCCACCCTATTATTTTCTCCTGTCGTTTTGTGGAATGTTACTCGTAGGCCTCCATTAAAAGGACTGTCACCTGCACCCTCTGGATCCATCCCTTTCTAGGAATTACATTCAGTGAAATCCAAATGTACACCCAAACAAATAGAAGCATCCCACCTTAAGCATCAAGTCCTACAAATATTTTAATCCCTTAAATACAAATATTTCAATAAATATTTCCTTAGTATACAAACTTGTCATTTATTTAAGCAGACCATGTTATTTGTTAATTAATCTGGGGGCACGGCCGTGCCCCCACCAAGTCGAGCAAAAAAGCGTCACGGCCGTACCATCCTTTTCTCGAAGCAATTCAGACCATTTTCGACCCCCTGTAACTTCGTTGTGGATAAAAATAGAAGACTGAAATTTTCAGTAACTATGCAGGCATTGTAAAGACACGTATATTTAAAATTTCATTCAATTTGAACCAGTATTTTTAAGAATTATAACGGGTCAAATTTCTTAATTTTGTCACTCACTGACTCACCGATCATCAAAATTCTAAGGCACTTCTAGCAGACCTAGAAGCTTCAAATTTGGAATATAAGTAGTGTTTGGTGTATGAATCAAGGAAAAACTAAAAAATCTAGAAAAGACAGCAAAGAAAATTAAGCCCATACAGCCAAGTCTTCAGTTAATTAAATTTTTCAATATTGGCTTTATTCGTAACGATGTTTTATTATTTTACGGCAAAAATTGTAACATCAAAGCCTCCCAGAAAAACCCATAGAGACAGGGAGTGGGCTCTTAGAAAAACTGTAGCTGAAGCTCAAGAAGTAGTACCGGAAAAGAGAAAACGGAAGGCTACCTACAAAAATAAGAAAAGTTCATAAGTAAGAGAGAGGGCTTTAAGAAAATTCGTTGCTGGTAGATATACATATATACAATAAGTAGAAGGTACCGAAAAGGAAAAAAGTAGAACTGTCTACAAAATACAAAAAGAAATGAGATCCCATCAAAAACAATACTTGTCAAAAAAACCAAGTCTCGCAACTCAGTTGTTCTGCGGTAAAAAGTTGTGAGACCCATGTAATACCAAGTCGGTTGTTAATTTATTCAGTCTCTACTTAAGCGACTTTCTGTCTTAATACGTCCAGTCTCTAAGACCACGATCGTGGTCCATAACAATTGAAAATCAATTGTGTCTGGAATCTCCGTACTCGAAGCATTAAGTTGTTACGTAATAATTAACAGCATCTTATAGTGACGCATATCAATATTAAAATTCTTTAATGTTTTATATAAATATATTGAGACTTGGCCATCGCCTGAAAAGACGTGTAAATTCAATCGCCTGAAAACACATGTAAATTCAATTATTTAGTGCGATGGCCAAGTCTCGATATATTTATATAAAACATTAAAGAATTTTAATATTGATATGCGTCACTATAAGATGCTGTTAATTATTACGTAACAACTTAATGCTTCGAGTACGGAGATTCCAGACACAATTGATTTTCAATTGTTATGGACCACGATCGTGGTCTTAGAGACTGGACGTATTAAGACAGAAAGTCGCTTAAGTAGAGACTGAATAAATTAACAACCGACTTGGTATTACATGGATCTCACAACTTTTTACCGCAGAACAACTGAGTTGCGAGACTTGGTTTTTTTTGACAAGTATTGTTTTTGATGGGATATTCATTTCCGTAAATGGAGCATTCTGACATTTGTTTAACGCTATTACTCTATAAATAAGTTGTTTTTAGATAAAAAAAGATAATACCTATAATTTTTCCAATATAAAGTGGTGTAATTTAGTGTTGATCCTGCGGCACACAATTAATATAGGACTAATGTACCTGCGGAACGATATCGAAATTATTTAATAACAACTCTACTACATTGATTGCACAAACCTCTGACCTATGTTGGCGCAGTTTTCCTTATATTCAAACAGTCCAAGGATGGACCCTGCATGCATGGAAGAGAAGTTTAACTGTTTTGACTATTTCAAACGAATCATAGACTGAATGGGTTATTTATTATTCAGTTGGTGCGGCTGTATACACACGAATTATTTGCTGTTTTCTTTAAACCACTATCTTGTGGTATCTGTACTTAGCGATAGAGTGGATTTTATAAACCAAGTAACAAGTTCTAGGGGCGCTAAGTACCGATAGTATACGCACCTCGTGTAAAGTTGCTATATACATAGTAACATCTATATCCAAAGACGGATAACTGTTACTGGTATGTCTGTGATAACGATACTCCCTTAGTCTTTTGGTTGAACAGCAACTGTAAAAAGACCCCTTACAAATCCTTAAATATTTTATATTTGTGTGAAAAGTAACAGCGCTCGGAGGTCAATGCTCGATGGCCGGGACACCGCCCACGCCGGCGCCAAAGATTTGTTTTCACCAACATCTAGTAAGATCCCTTAATATTCCTGACTCACAAACATGATTAAATATAACAAATAGTTTATTTTCGACACACAAAAACTTCTGGGAATATGTATACCAAACAAATGGCTTACTTTATTATTTTACCAAACTCTGCCAGGGTTTCCTAAATAAGGACTAGGTACAGTCGACGCCATACATAATTCACGTTGACTATTTAAGCTGTAAATCTGCCGCTCACTAAGTTCAAAATATCTTTTAAAAGTATGCCATTGGAATATTAGATCCAAACTCTTGGTCAAATTAATAGATCTGTCAAAGAGTCGTTTACCTTATGGTAAAAGGTATGGTATGGTTTAAGATATTATTATCTATTTTAAAAACATATCCTGAATCTGGAGGAGCGGGCTTAGGAGTCATAAATGTTTGTACAATCTTCTACAGATCGTTATACTTGGTAAATCCTTTGCTCGGATGGACTAAACATAGGCCTCACCCTTAGATCATGTCACAGGTCAGAAGATGCCTGCATCCAGCGACTTCCTGGTTTAGCGTTTGTTGGTGCGTGGTGACTTTAATGGTATTAAAGTCACAGTGAGGTTCACCGGTCATCAGTTCTTCATGCTATATGTCCTTTTTTAATTAGTCAGAGGTCCTAGGTAGCAATAGAGTCACGTAGGGCACCATCCACCTTGAGTAAGCGCTGTGCAAAGTACGACTGTTGACTCTGGCTTGCAGGAGTTACTATGGGAGGAGTGAGTGCGAAGGAGGGATTATTAATCCACTAGGCTATGTTGGTGACTTTCTTTCCCACCTTATATACCCTTGAGGACTTGGTAAATTCAATGCTCGAAGTAATTAGTCTCATTTCCACCCCATAACTTCAGGTATTTCAGAAAGTTCATTTTATAGCGAACCGGTGGGTGAAATTCCTTTAGTCCGTGTTCTGTCCGTTGGACTTGGTGAACCGTTACTCGTTGGAGACTACGATGAAGTAGACTGACTAATTTCCACCACATTCAGGTATTCCAGAAGAATCATTTTATAGCGAACCTGTGAGCCAGAAGCGTTTAGCCCGTCTTCTCCATTTTGTTAGACCTGGTTAATCCATTGATGTATGGATGGACAACAAGCAAGTAGATTCCAACAAATCCCCATTCCATACTGTCAGGTATTTCAGAGGAATCAACATTCATTGCACCTCAAAATATTAATATACTTAATTTACTTACTTACTTACATACTTAATTACTTAACGGAATATAAAAGTTAAAGGTATTCATTCCTACAGCTATATTTGATGAGTCAAATGGTTTACCTTTTACTTTAATGGTTGAGTAATTTGCATGACAAATTCCTAGAATATCGCCTTTAATATTTGTGGTCGAACAACGTCTGCACGATAAGCCCAAAAGGAATTTGCTTTCAGTCGGTTTCAAATCACGGTGAGTAAATATTTGCTTACCCATCGCAAACGAAATTACTACTACCAGCTGCTTCGACCGGACAGATATTAATAGGGCAGCAATTTCACCGCAGCATTTGAATTACTAAAATCATGAAGTTGAAGTTGTTTCCTACAATTTGCATTTTTCTTTTAAGTCCAGTATTAGAATAATCAATATATCTTTGGAATCATATTTTACGATATAGATAAATAGTTTTTTGTGGCGGGTATTCAATTTGAGTAAAAATGGAGACGAACGAATTCGTGCACCGAAAAGTGTTTTTGTATTAATGCTATAAATGATTCCAAAGTGGTGTAGGATTTATTCAGCATGCATATTTAAGTGCGGCAGAAGCAGTTGTGAAGTTCAGATTCGCTTCGGAAAGCCAAGAACGTCTTCTACCTAACGTAGGCTCACCTACGGACAAGATTATATAGCATTTCCGTTTCGGAATACGGATGGTATCAAATGTACGCCTTAATTAAAAATTTTCGCGATGAAAAAAAGTTTGTGTGTGTAAGTGTTCTTCGTTACTACAATGCACAGCAATCGCTCTGGGTTTCCAAAGAGATGAGATTGGTTGTTGCAGCGCCCGCGTTATTCGCCGAACCTAGTGATATTCTTTTTTTTTGTAAGTCATTTCGAGCTTTACAAAACACTAGCGTGATATAAAATTCGGCGGAGACGAGTGTAATTTATTAAAACAGAATCGTGCTTTGTTTAGGTAGTCCACTGGCTTTCGAAACTTTATTCAACTAGAAATAAATTCGATTTACACATATCCGTTATCTAGTTCCCATAGTACAAACCTTGCCTAGTTTGGGACTAGATAATTGGTGTACCTAAGTGTCCGAAATATCTATTTATATTTTTCTTGGGGTTTCACTTCATTTCCAAAAACTTTTGATTAATACAGTAATATCGCCATATTTTAGATTCAGGTATAGGTTTACCACTACAAATCATATATGAGGATTTATGCTAAATTTCTCCAATCAACGGCCGGTCATTTTTAAACGACTTCAAAAAAGGAGGAGGTTCTGTATTCGGGGCGTATTTTTTTAATTTTTTTTATGTATGTACACCGATATCTCCGAGATTTGGCGGTTGATTCACATGGTTCTTTTTGTAAATGAAAGGGGATACCGTCGAGTTGGTCCCATTGTAATTTCAGCGCAATCGGTCTAGTAGTTTTTGTGTAATCATGGTAAACATCAGAGTGGCATTACATATTTAAACGATTTTGTAGTTTTTACACAGGGAAAGTAAGTAGATACAGTTTGGGTTTGTATGGAAAAAGTGTAGACAAGGTCGGTGTGATTATCAGCAATAAATATGACAAATCGAAGATCATCAGGTCCAGCTGGTACACCCGAACTGCCCATCTAACCTGTAGGAGCGAGAAGGTCGCCATCGCACAAAAATTATCAGGGAGATTAGCAACCACGGATAAATACTAATAACTTTTTTGACCGACTACAAAAAAGGAGGAGGTTCTGTAATCTTTATGTATGTACATCGATTAGTCCAAGATTTTTAGGCCGGTTTTCATGATTATAAGGCCATACCTGCGCTCACGGTGCTCAGCGGACTCCTCGGCAAGCCGGTCGTGGATAAGACCGAGTTTATGCTCGTTCTGTTCGGGAGTTTCCTGGCGAATACGTGATTTTACGTAATCTTTTATAGCTACTAGACGTACTCGGCGAGATTCGGGCGTCTCCTGGGAACGCGAAATTGCCATATTCGCCAGGAAACTCCCGAACAGAACGAGCATAAACTCGGTCTTATACACGACCGGCTTGCCGAGGAGTCCGCTGAGCAGCGTGAGCGCAGGCATGGCCTTATAATCATGAAAACCGGCCTAAAAATCTTGGACTAATCGATTTACATTCAGTGTACTAAGTATCGGGAATTTGTCAATAAAACAAAAAATACAAATTATTCATCTAAATTTATTTTATCGCCTTCAAAGTAGGCCCCATCGCTTGCAATACAACATCTCCACCGCTTCACCCAGTCTTCCATACATTTTTCATAGGCTATTTGCGGTATGGCCTTTAGCTCATTCAGCGAATTTTCTTTTATGGCTTCTATCGACTCAAAACGTTTTCCTCGAAGTGGTAATTTTAACTTGGGAAATAAAAAAAAGTCAGACGGAGCCATATCAGGTGAATACGGTGCTTGGTCGAGAACTTTTGTTGAATTTTTCGCTAAAAACTCTTTCACTATAATGGCTGTGTGTGATGGTGCATTATCATGGTGCAGCATCCATGAGTTGTGTTGCCACAAATCTGGACGTTTTCGGCGGATACTCTCACGCAAACGCTTCATGACGCCTAAATAATATTCTTTATTCACTGTTTCTCCCTCTGGAAGGAATTCGGAGTGAACCACACCACGGTAGTCAAAAAAAACTGTCAGCATCACCTTGATTTTGGAGCGACTTTGCCGCGGTTTTTTGGGTTTCGGCTCGTTTTCGAGACGCCATTCTGAAGACTGTTGGCTTGTTTGCATGTCGTACTCATAAACCCATGTCTCGTCGCCAGTTATTATACGTTTCATAAAGGTCGGATCCGTAGAAGCTCGGGAAACCATGTCTTCAGCGACATGCTTTCGCTGCGCTTTTTGAACAAAATTGAGCTCTTTTGGAACTAGTCGAGCAGCGACGCGTTTCATGCCTAAAATGTCAATGAGAATGTTGTGGACGGACTTAAAAGATATGTTCACCTCACTAGCCAACTCTCTCAGACTCATACGTCGATTTTCGAGCACTAGCTTCTTGATTCTGTCGATGTTTTCTTTGGTCGTAGCGGTTGAAGGTCTACCAGAACGAGACAAGTCTACTACTACTTCTCGGCCTTCTTTAAAAGCCTTATACCATTCATAAGCCCTTGTTTTCGATATACACGATTCGCCGTAGGTATTTCGCAACATTTTTAGTGATTCACCACATGAAATATCATTTGAAACACAAAATTTAAGGCACACTCTTTGTTCAACAATATTTTCCATTGTAAAAATCGCCGAGGACTCAAAACTATGACCAACAAAAAGTGTAGTTTAAAACAAATTAAATGACAGATCCCGCTCAAATTTTGCGCGCTAAATCAGTACAGTGCTACCAACATGCAGTAAAAAAATTAGAACGACCTCTTTTACGCGGGTCTTTTTATTGACATATTCCCGATACTTTTTACACAGAGTAGTACATACATAAAGATACAGAACCCCCCCTTTTTTGAAGTTGGTTAAAAAAAGTTATTAGTATTTATCCGTGGTTGCTAATCTCCCTGATAATTTTTGTGCGATGGCGAACCTTCTCGCTCCTACAGGTTAGGTGGGCACTTGGGGTGTACCAGCTCGGCCTGATGATCTTCGATTTGTCATATTTATTGTTGATAATTACACCGACGTAAATCGGCTTCAAAATCTCGGACTAATCGATGTACATACATAAAGAAGATTAGGCAGGCACCGACTTCAAAAAGTACCTATTGTATAAATATTTCATTTCATTATTATACCTATCTATTATTGTATGGCATATAAATTGTATTGTATTCTCATTATATATAATACTGTATATCTATCTATAAAGAACATTCTGCTTTGGTTTATTATTTCATAGTTTTCAGTTATTATTATTGCAGTAGTTTTAAATAATTTTTTCCGGGTTTTTGAAGTAGTTTTTTTTTAAATCTTTTTTTAAATATTAATATTTGTTGCCAGCAATTCAAAGCATAATATGACTTGACGCAGACTGTCATCATACACATTTCTGACACTTTGTAGAATAATTTTTGTGAAATAATTAAGTAGTACAGTCATCTGCAGTTAAAAATATTAGAGAAGTATATTTTGTCACACTGTGTCAAATCACGTCACAATGCAATTGATCTACCGCGCTTGAGAATGCTAGGCTATTAGCTGCAGGTGACTATGCTACTACACTAATGAATTATTTTGTATGGGAAAAAATTACGACATGTAAATATATTCATTAAGTTTGATACTAATCATCGTTAAAATATACACCATTACTCTTACACGCTATACAAGACTTTATTTTATCCTCTAATCGATGGCGAAGATCAGTTGCCATTGTTAACTGTCCGATTAGTTGGGCTTCATCATCCATTGCCTCACACAACATCTGTACTTGATTTTAAAGTAAGATTAGCGTCTTGCAATTAAGATTTTGGATTTTAGTTACTTCAGGTAAGTCAGGTTATCTTTGGTTGAACTATAATTACTACTTAAGTCTAATTTATGAAGCTGAAATACATTATTTATGCGCCGAATGTATCTTATAGAATATTTTTCTATAATAAGGTTTACATGAATTACAAACAATATGTGTCATATATAAATAGCTTTTAAATAAATTCAAATAAAGCAAAAAAGGCTATTATGATATTCTTGATTATTTTAGATAACTATAGAAAACCTGGAGGTGAGTGAACAATTTTCTCAAGGATATTTTTCTGTTTTATTGGGGAGTAGGTATTTTTCTTGCCCGTTTCTCTGAGCAATCTGTTTTCTCGAAGCACGGTAATATTATCTTGATAAAAAAAATTTAATTTCAAGTGATCTTCTTTATCTTGTTTTAAAATATATATTAGCTTTTCGCCCGAAGCGTTGCCTGCGTGGAATTACTTCGTGGATATGTTTAATTTGTTTATCCAGTGGGAACTACTCATTTTATTAGAATAAAAAAATGCCAGGATAAGTTCTACCTATATACAAAATTTAATCCAAATCCGGTGATCCGCTTCGCCGTGATTGAGCAACAAATAAACAAGTATCCAACCTTTCTCATTTATAATATTAGTTAGATTTTAATAGGAAGCTTTGTCTTTGTAATTTACTGAAATCTGTAAAATCACATATCTATATTATTTCAAGTTTGGAAAAATAATAATTTACTGTGGCATGGACCCGTCCTTCCCGTGAGTATCATGAAAGACGTCTTTGGAAGTTTCCACCAAAAAACATCACATTTAGAAGTTTTAATGGCGATGGGTTCTCATCTGTCACGTGCGCATTTCTGTGTATTTAGAATAGTGGACTGTGGATGTTGTTTGGACTGTTGTTCTTATTGGATCACCCAAACAGTAATGTTTGAACCTCCCCATTTGGAATAAAGTTATGTATGTGTTATGTATTAAACGTCGTTGTTTTGTTAGTTTTTTACAGTGTTATAATGAATCACTCCCACCCCTCCATAAGTATCTATTTGTATGTAGCCCTAATTAATCATTTCTGGCAACGTTTAAGAGCATTTATGGTTATATTAACATAACTCCAACATGAGCTTAAAAGCAGGTAAAGTTTAGATGAATTTTACCTTACTCCTAAATTATAAATAGATTTCCCAGAATGTTTCATTTGTACTAAATAAGGTAATTATTTTTTTAATTACATTACCTTTCAGATTTTGTACAAAAACCTGTTCACGAATGCTGGGTGACTTGCAAAAGAGGGAGGAGTTTCAAGAAACCTCTCTACGGCGAGGGCTGCGACAATAAAAATATGGTCTAACACATTTTATATTAACATAAGCATTTTATTTATGAATAAATTACCTACTTAGTCTACAACAATGGCTGAACAATAACTTACAACAAAGTACTTATTGCTCGAGATCACAGTATTAAGGATTATCTTTTTACAATCTATCTTACTTATAATCTAAATTACAATTCCCAATTAGGATTACTAAACAGGTTTGTTTTACATATACATGCATGTATATTACTCACTAACTATTCTGTAAGTTTATTATTATACAGTAGATACTAACAGTAACAGGTGGTCGAAAAATATAACAGGTAGGTAAACCACTACCAATGATATGACTCAGACTCTTACATTATATGCTTAATACAACTAGTTGCAGTGGTGACACCTACCACAAATTATCGTTAAAAATATTTACAATATAGCATTTTACAAGAACCGTAGAAAATCATAAATATATATATCTTTGATAGAACTAGCACTCTAATGTTGATCCAGAAATCCTGCGCTTTTAACGATATGGTAGATTCTTTCGCGGGGTATTTTCTCAGCTTCACGTTCAACTACCTGCATTTCCTTATTCGTGAACCACGACTCCTTTGCCAGACCAGCAGCGATGGTGGGATTATCGTAGAAATCGCGAGACTTTAGCAGATCTCTTGGTAGTAGGGCTTCACTTGCGGCATTTAATTCCACAGCAGGATGGGAGCGGACCGCCGGTACTGAAGTTTGAGCATACTCGATGCCAATGGGCTGCAAGGGCTGGGTGTAGATCAGGCCAGGTCTACCCTGGGCGACGGCCAGTAACGCAGCAGCGATAATGAGAACACGCATTTTGATCTATAAAAAAATATTACAAAAATCTTTTAGTTTACCTGTGTGTAATGAAACTTCATTAGTAACTACTAAGAGCTAACAACCTCCGTAGCTCAATCTAAACCACAGGGTTTACAAAACCGAGCTTTCGATTTCCTTTTCGATTTTTTCGATTTCGTTTCCCAGCTGATTACATGTTTAGCACTCGGTTTAGGTGCTGATGGGACATTTGTAAGAACTATTTGTATTGTTGTGTTGCGCTGTCAAATAAGTTCTAATCCGTCGTGATTACAAAAAAAGGTTTTTTACTATTACATGGAACATTCAAATTTACGAGCTGAAACTTGAGTCTATATGGGGTGTGGCTCCATGCACGCCAACAGGTCCTATATGGGGCATGTCTCTAAGAACGTCAACAGGTCCTCAAAAGTTCTTTAAAAGCTCTATAAAGGACCTGTTGGCGTGCATGGAGCCACACCCCATATAGACTCAAGTTTCAGCTCGTAAATTTGAATGTACAATGTAACATGTAATCAGCTAGGAATCGAACTCGCAAGCTCGATTCCCAGCTGATTACATGTTTAGCACTCGGTTTAGTTGCTGATGGGACATTTGTAAGAACTATTTGTATTGTTGTGTTGCGCTGTCAAATAAGTTCTAATACGTCGTGATTACAAAAAAAGGTTTTTTACTATTACATTGAACATTCAAATTTACGAGCTGAAACTTGAGTCTATATGGAGTGTGGCTCCATGCACGCCAACAGGTCCTTTATAGGGCGTGTCTCTAAGAACGTCAACAGGTCCTCTGAAGTCCTTTTAAAGCCGTTTTGGGAGAGTATTACTATCCCTGTGAAAGCTATCCCGCTGGAAACTGTCTGAACACACAAACAACACAAGAACAACACAACAAAAGTAACAGGTAGAAATTCACCTCTCACAAGATTAGCAGCAAGTGTAGCAATATTTAAAACATTAAAATAAAGGTGGAAACACGATTAGGTACTTAAGTTAATGAATACTATTTTATGTATTGATCAGACTAGCTTTCCGCCCGCGGTTTCGCTTGCCTGGAATAACTTTATCGCGGAAATTTGTGTATGCCGCGGGAACTACTCACTTTAACGGGTTAAAAAATATTCCACGTTTTAATCCAGGGTAGGTTCTATTAATATACCAAATGTCATCCAAATCCGTTCGTTAATTTCGCCGTGACTGAGCAACACCATCATTCAAACTTTTGCATTTACAATATAGACTAGTTTGATAATCTTAAAAAGTTAGGCTATTGTCACTCGAAAATGAGAGTGAGTTGAGTGTTTCTACCAATGAAATGGTTTTCAGAATTGGATCAGTAAGTTCCAGAGATTATCTCAACAACAAACAACTTTACCTCTTAATACAATTTGAATAATATTAAATGAAATTAGAGAATAATATCAATATCTTTAAAAGGAAGTTAAGGAAATGGCTTCCGTCAAACTGTATAGTATAAGGGAATATTTGGAATTTAAAAGTGAAATAACAATGATAAATTATAAATTATTAGATTATACCAAAAACCCTTTGCACACCAGCAGGGCTACTACAACTTAACCCGACTCGAGTGACAGAGTCGCGTGCGACATAGCCTACATCTCTCAAAAGTTGTCAAGTTGACAGCTGTCAAGCGACAGCCAATCAGCTACAAGAGACTGAGACTATGTCGCGCGCGACTCTTTCCCACTCGGATCGCTCTAAGTTGTAGTAGCCTAGCAGTTTTAACCTGTAATGGAACTGAACATGCTTTAAGACATTTGTATACCTGTGTTCTGACAAATAAACATACGACTATGAAAATAGATAAGATGGCAGTAGCTTGTTTGTTCAGAGGGTGATTTTTAAAAATACTCTATATTCTCCATAAACGCCTATGTAGAATTTGATCTCTATGAATCTCGATTTACTTAATGTTGAAGTTGAAGTAAAGTTACAAAAAAGGAATTTCACCTCCACACTCCTCTCACTGTAACTCCTATAAGCTAGGATCAACACAACAGTGATATTTGTTAATTGTTAATTGGATGGGGAAGTGACTGGTTACCCACAACACAGGGAATCCTAGTGTGGGGACCAGGGCTACCTCACTGCTTATATTGTAACACTGTTTTTGACACAATAAAAATGATTTTACTTTTTTACTTACTTTATATTACTGCGCCTAATACTGCAGGTAGACGGTGCCCTACGTGACTCTATTGCTACCTTGGACCCCAGACTTATTAAAGAAAGAAATAGAGTATGTAAGTAGGAAAAAGAAGTCTCCCACTTCCCCCTTCAACAAATGGGAGTGTAGCCAATGAAACGCAAAGCTGCACTGAGGCTGACCCTATTATATTACACAAAAGAATGTACCTTTTTTATAGTAATAAACAAAATCAAATTTTATATACGTATAAATTTATATACATATATAAATAGTACGTTAAGTATTTCTTTACTTTTCAAAAACTTATAATCGAAAAGGATTTTTTAGGAATTTACCACAATATCAAGATAATAGCGACTGAGTGCCTTGTCTTATTAACCCCTAACTCAAAAAGAGGAGTATTGTATGTTTGATGCCTATGTCAGTCTGTGTATCTCTATGTGGCATTGTACAGCCAGAACAGCTGAACTTATTTGAAGACGGATTTTTAGTTTCGGAACCTGGTCGCGAGATGATTCTCAGCCATGGTTAATGGAAATCGGTTAAGCCGTTTCGAAGATATTTATAGCTTTTCACACAGATGGTTTTTATGTCTTAATAGTATAATAATTGTCTCTCGAGGACATTCCAAATTTTCACAAATTAAGTATGAATTTTCACAAAATAAATCATTTATCTAAAAATATGACTCGCATTTGCAGCTTTATTATGCTCTGAAGTACTTATAAATTCATCAATACCTTTGTTTCTAGTTATACTGACTAATACTAATTATTGCAGCTATAGTGATAAAGGATTTGTTATGATCGTATTACTCCCACTGGAGAAGGGCCTAGGGCCTTCCCTATTTTTCCAGTTCTCGGTTCATTGCACTTGCCTCTCCGTGTCAAAGACGATCAACCAGCCAACTTCCCCTAAGTTGGTCAAATACTGCTTACATAAATAATATCATGAATTATCACTATGGCCTTATGTATACTTGCAATCATTTTTAATTGTAGAAGATAAATAAATTTGCAAAGGGTAAGTTTCTACTTGAATATCGTGATTTAAAGAGATCATCTCATAACATTTGGCGAGAAGAATTCAAACGATCTGCAAGTTAATCCAGTGCAGCAAAATCATATAAGTATTATTATTAATATAGCAACCAGCTGCACCGCTAGGAACACGCACTCTAACTTTTCACAATAATTAGGAGAAAGATACATGAGCTTCTAACACAAAACACATCTTAAATTTGAACTTAACGAAAATCTAATTACACACTCACGCACACAGAAATGCCATCACACTTACGGAGTAAAGTCACGGTCAATGATGTCACAATCTACGCAGTCGTTCAACGAACACTGCGCGGGCGCGTACAATACCTGCGTTATATAGCTTCTGAGGCAAGCCGGTAACCTTCTGCCTTCTTCCGGGACCAGTGCGGCCATTCCATCCGCAAGATGCTGGGGATTTAGTACGAAATAGTTTTATAAGTACATAAGGATGTTTTTGCCTGCGATTCGTGAAATGTATATTTGTTAGTGGTACGCCCATAATGTTGAACACAGCGACGTTCCAGGAATGGAGCGAAACGAGAAGCTATGCTATAGTCCACAATACAATGTTGGGTATGAAAGTAAACAACAATGAAAGTTTACATAATAGAGGTAGCGGATTCAATTCCCAGTTTGTATAGTTGATACCAACCCTACCCTGAGCGATGTAGTAGAAATGCCACTGTGATAATGAGTACGGGCGTTTTTGTCTAAAAGAAAAACATTACAAAAATCTTTCAGTACGTGTAATGAACTAAGAGTTAAACGTCTCTGTGGCTCAATATATAATATAACGTTCACAAACGGAGATAACGAGTTCGATTCCCAGCGGAGAACATGTTTAATACCTAATCGGCTATGTTAAGGCATATAAATAAATGCACTTACACACAGCGCCAGCTAGATCCACGTTAAGCAACTAGGCAATAAACATATACAACCATTTTATAAATGTTGATAATATTGTCTTATTCCTGCTGTTTGTGATAAGATAGCCGTCCACCAAATAAGTTCAGGTTCAGATTGAGCGCTTCCACTTTCGGCCTCATCTTTACATTATAGAAATAACCTTTAAAGCTTAATATTCCTTAAACTAACTACTTACTTACTACTACTTTCTCGTGTTAAGTTTAAAATTAAGAGCCTCTGAGCTAAGCCTCGGTCAGAGAGACAGTAAAACAGACAGACTGACGGACATTACGAAACTATAAAGGTTCCTTATTTATTACGAAACCTTAAAAACCGGCATTTTATTGCAACTCCAAAAACTCTTATGTACAAAAGTATATATAGATAAAAACTCTGATACGTATAATATCTTAATACACAGATGAAAAAAACTTAATTGAAGTATTGTTACAACCGTACTTATTCTATTATACTTACATAAACATTAGACCTTTCATAATAAACCATGATGATGATGTTAGATAGATATTTAATGGCCCCTTTCGACAGTGTTGGGTGCATGGGGTCATGGTTACATTATTATATTTTTCCTTCTTCTCTGAGACTATACTGTAGTAGACTATACCTTTGATATAATACACGGACATCTATATATATATATATATATATATATATATACTTGTATGAGCACATTCGACTCCCAATATTAAGCCTATTTGTTTCCAATGAAGAAGTTAGTAGTAACATCGTAAATAATTTAACAAACTGTAGATTTTGTTACAAGAAATTGAAATCTAAAAATTCTTTAAAAAATCTATATCGACTTGACTTAAAAAATATTTTAACAAGTATTTGTAATACAAAGACACTAATTTCTTTAATGAAAACATACATATGTTCAGGCGTATGTACTTTGGAAACTATACATTCTATACGACTCACTTGATACCATTATTATCGGCTAATAAGATAAGAATTAGATCACTCAGTGGATTGCCTTGCCATCAGATCCTATAATGACGACGGTCGACACTTCCGCCCTCATAAGATTTGCTCAAGTCGATATTAGGTGCTCAACTTCCTTCCGTAAATACAAAATTGTTTATGACACTTATACCAATTTTTTGCGTCTTCGTTTAGTAAAGTTATAGGTAGGTAAGGTATATAATGTTATAGATTTGCAAGCCTCACCAATGAATTTAGATGTTTTGATAATCATTTCTAAGCAATTGTACTTAAATATTGAGAAACAGCGACTCGGGTAAAAAGTCAGGTCAAACTCACCTTTCACATGCAGAACGGTTTAGGTCAAAGTCATGAATTTTATTACCTACATTAAATGATAGGAAGAATACTTTTATTCCGAAAATCTAGTCGCTATCTATGTTTCAAACTAGGACAATGTGTATGCCATGGATACTAGATAATGAAACATACATAAATAAATATATATCTACTTCCATGCTTGCACTTTCCCATGCATCAAATTCACATTTACCCCTGGTGAGATTCGAATCCTAAACCGTTGCGTTCAAAGGCAGGGTCACTCACAATCTACTAGGTCAATCGATAGTCAAATGATTTTATCTCCTTCTTCCACCATTAAATATTCGTAATACAACACAACTTTGACCTTTGCGCCATCCCTATTTATTATGTACGATTGTACTACGGTTTCATAACAAAGGTATAATTGAAAAGCTGGAAACATACACATAAGTTAAACTATATTCTCGTTGGAAATTATATTATGGTTCAATAATATTAGGTATCTGGATCAGGGTCAACATCACGATCTAGTAGTAATGATTCAATCATCTCATACGACCTACATAACAACAATTAGACATGCTTTCGAATATTAATATATAAATATCTCACAATGCAATGTAGCCCTGGCTCCCAAACTGGCAAAGCCTGTAGGTGTATCAGGAGACACTATACTGTGCGCAAATTACTATAAATAAGTAGTTTCAAAAGTTCCGATGATAAGTAAACAGAACAAACTAAATGCCAACGCTTCGGCCGCCGAGAGGGCTACATCTTGGCCCCGTTTTCGGGTGGAAATCTTGGATTCATGGGGCCCAAAGGCAGGGACAAAAACCCAACGGGTCGATATCTCTGGCGACAGGAGGGCTGGCAGCTACCTCTGTCAACAACAAGGTATTGCGATACAGAGAAGTAACATTGCCAGCCTGCTAGGTAGAGTAGGTACCTAGTTTAGTTGGTAAATTTAGTAATTTCTATCCGACTCTAAAAAGGAGAAGTTTCTATGTGTGCCTGCATTTTTTTATGTATAAGTATGTTCGCCCATATTGTCGTCAATTTGTTAACCAACTTTGATGATTGTTTGTTTGATAGGGTTTATTACCAGGGTGGTTTCATATTTAATCAGTACCTACCTACCTAGGAGATAGAGAGTGGACCCGTACTGAAGTCGGTTTTATGCCAATTTTTCGCGGTGCGATTACTTATAAATGTAATTTACCTATTTTTATGACAAAAGAGGACAGAAATTAATTATAACATTATTTTGTATACTTGGCGTGGGGTTGTTTAAATGTTGAGTTGATTTGCATTAGTGTGAGTATGTGTTGGAGTGGGAAGTAGTGTATGTGACATATGGGTATTCTTATTTATTACAAGAATACGCCAGATTATGTTTAGTATTCAGTATTGTAATGAAGAGTTATTGTCGGTAAAATTGTGTAAGTAGATTATTGTGTAAAATATATTCGTTCCTATTTTACATATAGGCTGAAGTCATAATAACAATCACAAATATTCGAACTATGAACAATAATTTGATGACCCTAAATTTTGATAAGTGGCATTTAAATCTGTGCCAGTACGTATTATGTAGATACCTAGACACTACAAGAAAATTACTATGTATATTGATACAATTATAACGTTCAAAATTATACCAATCAACGGAGTAACCCAAAATTTATTATTTAAGAACTCGTTTTGTGTATTGCGTGCGCCATGTTGGATTTTTTTTAAACCGATGTCTCCTAGGGTATACTCTAACGATACCTTGCACCTCAAAATCGGTCAAGGCTACAACAGGTAACATAGACATCTACATAGATGCACTCGAAAAACATTACCTTCCTTGGTCAGGTAAAAACAAAGCTCACAACAACCCACACAATAATAATTTCAAACAAAACATTGTTGTTTAGAATAAAATACCTATCTAAGTATAAATTGATTGCCTGTTTTGTTCGAATTCCTCTAAGTAGAGGACACAGTCTTGAAGCAATGCTAAGGTGCGAGAAGTGAGCGATATGCAAACTTCGTTCGGCCGGGAGCGGAATGCAGGTCAAATGATGTAACTAACTTGCGCCATGAGATGTTTCTTGCCTAGGTACCTGGCGACGGCGCAATTATTTTATCAAAATAATAAATTATAAGCTAAAAAAGAGAAACTTTTCATTACAGGTAACTGAAAGTCATGATCTCTTCATATCCTACTTATCTGGCTACATTATAACAAAATAAAGATTCAATTTGGGTATCTACTAAGAGCTGTTTAAATAAAAACACTTGACAAAGCACCTAATGTTTAAAGATTAATATTTTTGCTTTTGTTTTTTACGGGTTAGCATTTGACCTCAATCACACCTGACGTTAAGTGAAGATGAGGTGAGTGAAGTGAAGGTGGTAGCGTACTGACCCGGAAACCCCATCTTATTTGTGGGACTGGCTATCTTATCTCTGACAACCGGAACACAACAATGCTATTAACATTACTGTTTGGCGGCAGATTTAGATAAGATGGTGGTAGCTATCCAGGCTATATCGACCTTGGGCTGGCGAGTTGGAGATCGCAGAATGTCCCTTATGTCGCTTATTACGATACCCACAGGAACGACGGGTTAGTCCTATTCTCTAATATGATTACTGCGAAAGTTATTTGTATATCTGTCTATTATTCCGTTCCGAAGCATTAACATAACTTGGATTATCGATTGGATGACATGAGCTCTTAAAAATCAAAATCCTCATACAATATGAATTAAACCAGTCGAATTGGATAAGTAATTGTTTTTAGAAAAGTTTATCGATTGTGTTGATAAAGATAAAAAACATTAATTTGACGGATCCCAAAGGAATAACAAAGTTTTGTGAACCATGTAGGTATATTCCTAGTTCGGTACTTGGTTAGTACCACTCATATCATCATATCAGCCGAAAGACGTCCACTGCATTGTCCTAAATCTGTCACCAAAATATAATTGTGTTCCAGCTGTTTCAATACAAGATATATTCCAGCTTTAAAGTACATGGGCCGATTTTTCAGATGTATAAAAATTATCAATTGTCAATTTATTTCAATAAAAGCTTGAGCCTTGTAGCCTCCTTACAAAATCCGGTAGTTTCGAGTCCGAGGACGAGTCAGTTTCTTAAAGATGACTTGAATCTACTGCGCCGTCTTGGCAACAAATTATTTGATAATCCATCGTTTGATGCTACTCGCACCTTCCGTTATTACAGATATCCAGCTTCGTTATGACGTCCAAGTACAAATGAACCTATTTTATTGTAAGCCAGGAACGGTGTTCGTCTAGGCCAATGCGTGGTAGCCTTCATAATCCTAGCCCGCCGTCCATAAGCTGATTTGAGGATCTGTATAAAGTCTCTTGTCTCTCCCTTGGCAGTAGTATCCCATGCCACGGGCCTGTCGCATTCATCAGGATATTTATCACAAGTTATTAATGAAGGCGATGTTACTAGTGACGTTGTTGACGGGGTTGTTGTCGTTGTTGTTGTTGTTTCGGCTGTTGGTGAGATCGTTGTTGGTGTTTCGGTCGATGTTGGTGGTATTGTTGTCATTGATGTTGTCGTTTCGGCTGTTGATAACGTTGTTGTGGGCGTTGTGGTGGTGGTTGTTGTTGTCGTCGTTGTTGGTGTTGTTGTTGTCATTGTTGGTATTGTCGTTGTCGTTGTTGGTGTAGTTGTTGTCGTCGTTGTTGGTGTTGTTGTGGTAGTTGGTGATGTTGTCGATGTTGTTGTAGTTGTGGTGGTTGTTGTAGTTGTCGTTGTTGGTGTTGTTGTCGTTGTTGCTATAGTCGTTGTCGTTATTGGAGTAGTTGTTGTCGTTGTTGGTTTAGTTGTTGTAGTTGATGGTGCAGTTGTGTGTGTAGTTGCAATTGTTGTAATTTCAATGGTTTTGATTTCTTCAGCTGTTGTTTCTGTGGTAGCTTGAGTAGAATCTTGCTCACTTTCTCTAGTACATTCTATAGGATTGGTTTGTGTGGTCGCTCCAGTTGTAGGTTCTGGGGTAGTGGTTGTAGTGGTAGTCGGTGTTGTAGTAGTAGTAGTTGGTGTTGTAGTGGTAGTACTTGGCGTTGTTGTTGTTGTTTGTTCACATTCCTCAAGACTTATTTTAGCGTAATCTGAAAAAATATGTGTTATGTAGTTTTACATGAATATGTAAATATGTAATACAAGAGAAACCTGTTTACAAACATAGAGCATGATAATGTAAACACATAATGTAGAGTACCTATTCAGTACCTAGTGCAGGCTTACATAATAACACAAAAATTACCTACTAAAAGTACCTATCCTTAGAAATAAGCTTTACAAAGGACCAAGGCTAAATTTGAATCAGAACCTCGACTTTCATGCACGTGACATTTCACTCTCGGTATGTCTACCTATCTCTTTCTGACTTATATGCGTGTGCAAATTGACACCCATATTGATGTCTATCGACATTGAAATCATCAATCAATGCATCAATGTGAAAGAGTTGCGAGTTGTGTGTCATTCATTTCTTAATCTGATTGTTTATTATTGTAATTTTTGACTATTAGGTACTATTATGAATGTTATTGAAGCATTCGCATTCGCTATTCGTTTTCGATTAGCGAAGTTAAGTAATGGATAAGTCCTTGGATGGGTGACCACTTGTGGCATTTTAATACGAGTGTTTCCTTGATGCGAAGGACCCTTGATCCCAGTTGTTTTCAATTGAAGGCAGTCATTAAACCAAGTCGGTGGCGTACAGGGGCTGCTTAAAAACACTGACTGTCTGGTGCCCACTAGTATCACACAAATCCAGCAATCCTCACTGGGCTCGCGTGGTGACCTATGGCCCATACCTTCTCCCAAAGAGAGAAAGTTGTACCCCAACAGTGGGAACGTATAAGGCTGTTGACGATATGATATTATTTAAAATATACCTTTTTTATGGTCACAGTTATATTCATGCATATCACATTCGTCTAAAAATTGTCTCATCGTTGAATCTTTAGTTTCTCGGGCACATTCTGGAATTCCGGTGTGATTACAAATTTTTGATAACGTACATTGATCAATATGCTGCAACATTTTTATTGTATCTTAGTTACCTATTTTTTTAAATTCTTTACACATGTATAGACTGAATCAAACAGTTACCCATAATGTATCCATAATCTAATTTATTATGTTATTATATATGAATATATAATAAAATATCAAGTGGAAGTATATGGTCTCTGCCTATCTCAACAGGAAACGGACGGGACTTTATGTATATATATATATATGTACACTACTAGCTTTCTGCCCGCGGGTTGGCCTGAGTGGAATAACTTTATCGCAAAAATTTGTTTATCCCGCGGGAACAACACACTTTAGCGAGATAAACAATAGCCTATATGTTAATCCAGGTCCTTATCTGTCTACCAACCAATTTTCAATCAAATCGGTCCAACCGTTTAGGCGTGAAGAGGTAACAAACATACATACATATAATCTAAGTTGTTATATAAATACGGATGTCAGATAAGCTAATAAGATCAACTATATAATCGACCGATAATTGCCCTTATTGCACTAAACAAATAGGTAATATAAATTGCAAATTGAGTACACAAATCTAGGTCACGCGTGTAAGTGCTATGAAAATTATGCTATAGCATACCTACCTACAATAATTCCAATAATGTCAAACAATATTAAAATTTGTATTCCACTATATCCCTTGGACTATTTCACTCAGAGGCGTGCCTAGGGTTTCAAAATAGGGCAAGCTCTACAATGTTCTTGTGATTTTTAAACAGCTAGTGAAATTAGATATGTGACCTAGCACGACCTTTTAGTTTGACAAGCGCGAATGTTTTACATATTCTTTCTCTTCAATTTAAGAGCTATGTTCTTGTCGGTGGAGTTCTTTCGACACATCTCTACGTTCCGCCTTTTCTTTGTATTCCTGATACGACACAGCATTTATTTTTTTACTTGAAAGCCAAATATCCTATAACTGTTTAAGTAGTAGTCCGGATCGAGTATTTAGTAAGGCAAGCCGGGCTTTTGAGCTTTTATGAAGGTATCGCCACTGTCACTTATAATAAAGTGCTATTTTACTTATACCGTACCTCATTGTAGTGCTGAATGGAAGGCACAGGTAATAAAATGAATACTGAAATAGAATAATAAATAACACTTCAGTATTTTATTTAAATAATATCGTAAACACACTCACTAACCTATATTTAACTACTGGACATAAGTCTCTCCCACGGATCGATTTTCATCGCTTTCGCAACGTCATTCTCGTATTCCGAATTACAGAAAACTACTGTGTCTTTCAATTATTCATAGAATTATGTATCATTCACAGAATATTTACAACTTCCCAAACGAGGTACGTATTTTTTTATATACTAGAGGTTTATGTCGATAGATACCTAGTTATTGTAGGTCACCCTAGGTCACACGATGTTGAGCAACTCACTTTGTAAAAAAAAGTGAAAATATTACCGTGTTTTACGCCGGACGGTAAACTAAGGTCTTCTACTTTACTTTAAGTGATCTATATTATATATTGAAATAAATTACATAACTACAATGTGATCTTATTAATTATCAAAAATATGTGTACTTACCTACTTTAAATATTACATACATTATTTTCTATTCCCATTTTGTCATTTTATTTGTTCTATACTTTTGTAAATTACACTAAGTAAATTGAGGTTAGCCCTGGAATGAACATTTTTTAACTTCTTCAAATCGAGGGGCATTGACTACGAATTCGATTATTTCTACTTGCGATAAAAATATTTTACTACAATAAGTTGAAACGTGATAATATAATACGATGCAATTTCAATTCTTTGTCGTTTTTTTTTATACATTTGTAGTCACTTTCTTTAATAAATAACTCACATAATTGTTAGGGTTTCAAGCCTCAATAGAAAAATCCCTATAGTTTCTACTAGGTGATCTTTCACCTCTTTGTCAAGAATCGACAATTAAGGGTTTTGTGGATGATGGTGTCGCCAGAGGCTGTTCCTAGGGAAAATTTATAGAGAAAATTGACGACACTGCGAGGTGCACAGTTCGATATGAAACGCTGGTATTAACAGATGGGTAAAAATGGTGGTTACCTGCCAAATTTGCCTGATACGAGCATCTCCTTCAGCGTCCCGTTGCACTCCAGAGGTTTCCCGCCCTGGTCAGGAATACTCGAGAGCACTAGGAGCTCCCACGGAGTATTCCACGTAAAATAAGCAAGATGGCGGTTTCAAAGATAGCAGTCGCGATTATACGGTGTTTGTCCAAGGACGATCGAATGACAACTACTGGTGGTGTGCAACTACCACGCGTGCGTTTTTCTGTGGGGTTCACACATCAACTCTCGCGCAATCGGGAGCCGTTGGATGCTCTCGACCAGCGAAATTCAAACAGTTTACAACCATTTCCTTTACTAACGTTAACAACAGCGTTAAACAAAATATTAAAGAATAAATTCCTACGGGCGAAACCAGATGTGTTAGTGCATTTTAAAATTAAATTATTAAGTGTAAAGTTTATTTTTCAGTCATGTCCTTAATACATAAATAAATTAAGAAATAAATTTCACTAACATTTTTTTCAGAATGTTATTTATTTATTTATTTATTCAGTCTTTCACAAACAGCATTACAGTAAAATTACCAATGCACTGTACGGTTACTTAGGTAGTACAAATTAGTCCATCAGGTATGCAATGATCGAAGGTGTAATCCTTTTACATGACCGTAAAGGGCCTGGTATGTTATTCCCTAAGGCCACTTGTTTAACTCGCATGGGAATCCACAGATGACTATGATCTTGGCGGTTACTGGGAAACCTCATTTCAGATTTGAACGCGAGCTGCTTGAACAAGTTTACAGAATCGACGGCCTGAAAAACTTTTAATCCTATCACGAATCTATCGCCGTACAACAACAGTTCGAAAAATCTCCCTGATTACATACACATATATACCGATACGTATATATAGCTTTATAACTTCTATTACTCTGTACTTTGTCAATATAATATTAGCTATTATGGATAAGTAGCGCTGATTTGCCTGCAAACATAGATCGATCAACTATCCGTAATACTTCAAGACGAAGTCAGTATTGACTCGAACTAAATTTACTCTTAACTTAGAAAATATTAAGGATAAAAATTATCAATTCATCCTCATGTTGATGGCATCATCAAGAGAGAATTTAGAAACTTCTGATTTATCAATAGAGTAACTAAACCTTTTAATAATCCGTTTTTCCCGAGTTATATCCACCCATAATTGGGTGGGCAGTTCGGAATTCCTATTATCAAAGTCACATCGATATAATATACAAAACGCAGAAACTCATCAAATTTTTTAACTTCCGTATTAATAGACTTAAACCACCCTTTACCTCTCGAGACTTTTTATCCCAACAAAAACTGTTTTCTTTAAAAATTCTTCATAACGTAATCGCCTCTCCTACACTATTATCAAAAGTCACCAGATAAGGCATGCCTCGCTCACCTCTAACATCCCAAAGATATTGTACCTCCACGTTTCAAAAGAAAATTTACAGTAACTTCTTGTACTCATTAAAAAAGGTAATTTTGAAGAAAATCTCACATTAAAATATTTTGTTTAATTTAATTTGTGATTTAGGTTCTTCTTCAATTTAAGAGCTATGCAAGTAATGACCACGTCTCTTTGCTTTCTGCCCTTGATTTAACCTCTTGGCACAGAATTAATATAGTACTAACCTACTCTTGGTACGACACGACATTTACCTTTTCTTTCACTTGGTCAAATTAATTGCGCCTAGATCTTCCCCTTCCCCTCTTTCCTTCAACCGTTCCCTCAATTATGTTCAAAAAAAGATTGTGTCGGATCAAGTGAAGTTCGAATAGAAACAGACACTAAAGATGGTCGGTTATTTGAACCTGCGAAAATATTGTTTTTGTTTGTTTGTCGCTTTGTTATACAAAGTAACATACGCAACACATTAATTCAAAATAATGTATAGTAGTGTTTTTATTGTTGAAATTTACAGGAAAGGAAAAGTGTCAGGTATTTTTAACGTGTTTTTGGTTCATACACTTTTTGTACATTCTATGAAGAGTGAATATAGAAGTAACTTTTTACAATAATGCCAATGTTATTAGTGAGAGTTATGTGTGTGTAAGTGTACGTATGATCTGCATTGTCGAACCGCCTGAGTAACGTTACAAAATAAGACAAGCCGACAATGTTTTTGTGATATTCACACAGCTAATGAAATAATATAGGTAACCAAGCACGACGTTTCAGTTTGACAGGTATGAATGTTTGAATATAAGATTTCCTATACGGTTAATAGTTCCGATCGAGTATTTAGTCAGGCAAGCCGGACTTTTGAGCTTATATGAAGGTACCGCCGCTGCGGCTGAACCCACTCAATCGATCGTTTGAAACCGTGAAAAGAAAAAGCTTCTATGTGTGTAAACACGAGTTTGATCAGAGGTCTGTGAAATTTTGACCTTTGTTATACAAAGCAGCAGCTTGTATTTTATATAAATATAAACTGGATTTATTTTCCGCTAGACTAAAGTTGACAAACATGCTATAAAATCTCTTCCAATTAAAAAAAAACATCAGATTATAAGGCATTTATAAGGACAATAGCGTCAAGCATACGTCAAGTTGTAATATGTCATTTTATATATTCCATAAAAGAATTGATTCAATAAAATAACAAGTTTGTTGTTAGGGACATATGTGTAACAGAAATTCGATTAGAATATTTATAGGAAATTAAGCTTAAGGTGAGTCGAACCCGTTTCTTCAAGAGTACGTTGGTAGATCTGTTCTAATATTAAAAAGGAAGGTGCTACCATAGAATATCCAATGATGGTGCTACTTGGAGGTACGGTAAATAATGCGTTACGTACGATCCTTCACCAATATTATTGGCCAGAATCTTCTAATCGAAACCCAGAATATAAAATTGACATAAGTAATATATATTGATGTACGTACGTACCTACACACCTGTTTAAACAAATGTTCGTACATTCAACGGACCGTGAAGAGAAAGAAATACTGACTGAAATTTATTTTTTAATTATAATACAGTCCTTTTTATTGTTGCCGTGAAAACCACCGACTTCAATAAAGTTCCATTCTCAATCTCCAGAGTACATAATGAGATCTTAACTAAATTTATATGGGTCCACTCTCCTTAACAAATAAACAAATAATCGCCAAAATCAGTTAATAATTCACGAAAACTTGGGTGAACCTAAAAAATACATATAAAAAAATACTCCTCCTGATTGGCAGTCGGTTATAAGAAGACATACGAAAACTTACACAATGTCTCTTTTTTATCTTTATAAGACACAATACTTATCTATACACAGATTTGATCTATATTTATCAATTGGTACCTTTTTTGATTTCATCTCCAATAATGTTAGGAGACAAAGGGATGCGAGCCCGTACAGCCTAGGCTTATGCAGTATTCTTCCGTATTCTAGTAGTCTTCAGTAAAGTGACAGAATGCTTTTCCGAAACCTTTGACGACCTCTTGTGGTGAAGTCACTTGTACACAATCAGTGACTTTTGCTCTAGGTGCAATATTCTGCCGTTATTAAACTTGAAAACTCAGAATGCACAAATTTCAAGAAATAAAAACAAAAATGCAACATCACTCGCTGAATTCCCGCCAAAAAGCATCGATGTGTGCAATATATACAGGTAATTTTCTCGTCATATGTGTCGATTCCATTCCTGGCTCAGACACATTACTCTCCAAAATTCCAACTATAAAAATAAAATTGAAGATTCTTTTTAGATATATATTTACCGTTCGAACGGAACATAAAAATGGTTTTGGTTGGAATTTAGTTTAACGCGCCACGTAATGTGCTTAACGTAACGTTTTTGGTTATGGTTTAGTTTTTGTATTATCGTTCAAACTTAGCTCGATTGGCTCCCAGTTTTCCCTCCCTGGCGAATTCAAATAGAGCACTATATAGTTGTACTACGCTATTGATTAGTACGAATTCCTAGAGACAATTAAAATATCGTTTAAATCGGTTTTCGTCACCTGAACTTGGATGTAAGTACTAGCTGTTTTCGGGCAGACAGTCGAGGTGCCTGATGCAAGCTGGAAGAAATATATTAAACTTTGTACAGACGCTGACTGATGGAGTTCTTTGAAAAAATAATGTATAATAATAAAATTTTAATCCGCTGTGACAATCTTTTGTAAAAGTGTTTGAGTGCCACATTTCTATTGCTTTATTCTTTTGTCTATACTGTACTCAGACTAAAAAACGGAGTACACTTTACTATTGAAGTGAAGTCACAAAACGATTTTTTTATATTTTTACACACTTTTACGCATACAACGCATCAATACCAACTCTGACTCCAAATATCCGGGATGTATCCGTACCAATCTCTAACCATCTCAATATTTTGGGTCTTGAATTAATCGAACGCTAAAACAGCAACGAAAAAGCTTGGCATTCTCCTCAAGGTTAAGCGATATTTTACGCCGAAGCTGCTTTTGGTACATTACCAGGCTCAGATCCGCTCGTGCATGGCATACTGGTGTCACCTTTGGAATGGTTCTGCCTAGTACCAACCGGCTGCACTCGATTCTGTGGAACGACGTGCCAAAAGACTCATTGGTAAATTCCGTCGCAAACACCGTCGCAAGGTCGCCTGTCTCTCAGTCTTTTAGAGGATGCACTACGGTGAGTGTGCGTTGGAATTACATAATCTTATTCTACCATCGCCACTTCATCTTCGGACTACTAGGCGTGGGAAGAGATTCCACCTGTATGTAGTTAACCTACCGAACATTCGCACTAAGAGGTTCGTCTCTTCATTCATAATGCGAACAGCCATGTCATGGAACTCCCTTCCGGCGTCAGTCTGTCCTGTATCCTATAACCTTGGGATCTTCAAGGGCAGAGTGAATATGCATCTGTTGAGATCGCGTGCTTCATCTTCGGCCACTTCGTCACTTCCCATCAGATGAGATTGTGGTCAAACGCGTATCCACTTAATCACAAAAAAAATACCAAGCGAACCGCATAGTAGGACTATACGCAATCACATACGCCGTTCGTCATAAGCGGTTGGAATTTTTAGTCTATCATATTTGCTGTGGGTCATGTACATTGTTTGCCATATACGCTATGTATGTTTGTACCGCCCCCGCAGAATTCGTTTACATTGTGTAATTTATTTATCCCTTGGGAACTACTCACGTTATTGAAATAAAATGTATCCTGCTTCATATTCCCCAAGACCTAAAGCATAATCCGTAGCATGGCTTTGCTTAATATTCGCCTAACCATATTAATGGACCAAAAAAGTAACATTCGATTAGCGATGATCGTGTTAAAAATTTCTTATATCTTGAATTCTGGAAAATAGCCACCATCAAAGCTATTTAACTATTATATATAATTAACTTTTAGGTTTCTCGAATGGAGGTCAGGGAAATATTTTTGATTTATGCTGTATTTTAACAGAAATCTTAATTTATCCAATGTGGGCGCCACTGGACGGAATAAACCCTGTTAACAGGGAAAAAGAAAAATGTCAACCTGTAGTTGATTACGGCCCGTATTAATAAACCATTCTCAAGATTGAGAACAGCCTTGAGACCGGGCTCAAGTAAACGTGTTGATTAATAAACCTAACTTGAGACCTGAAAAGCACGTGCATAATCACGCAGTACTCACTTGAGAGGTGCGCGTATTAATAAACGAAACTCAAGACTATCATTCATTCGCCGCTGAGGGCGGATCAGCTGAGTAGAACGTGAGATTGGTTTATAAATTAGCACGGAGCTTGAGACTGCGTCAACTGCTTAAAACGCATCTCGGTTGATACAGCCTCATGACTTGTATTGAGATTGATTTGTCAATACGGGCCTTAGATTCCGATATTTTAAAGTGCCTATAACAGTTTTGTGCTACTCAGATAACCTACAGTCGCTAAAAAGTTTCGGCGCCCACCGTGACCCATTTTAATGATTGTGGATAATTGTACCTACTTCAAAACATCGGAATCTAACTCAACTGTAGTTGTTGTATATAGATCGAATATTATATAGCTCGAAATTCTTACTCGTATTTTTAACCGACGGCCCAAGAAAAGAGCTTAATGTTTAACGAGTGCATTTGTATGTATGTCCATTTCTTTGGCAGACCATGTAGCCTAAACGGCTTGACCGATTTAGACGTGCATGATGTTGTTAGATTCGTCTTGGTACCCGGATTATCATAGGACACATTTTATGGAAAAAAAAACCCAACATGGCGCTCGCAAAATACGAAATATGGTATCGGGTCTTTTGGTTTTTAAATATGCGATATGTATTATTTATCTTAGTTGGTAGCACCGTCAACTTTCATTTTATGAGTACCCTCCTTCAAGTAGTCGATCTATTACAAATCAGCATATTATCTACCAACATTAACTCTTATTTAATGTTGGTTAACGCTTTTACGAGCTGAATTTATTTTAAAAACCCGGAAAGTGCATAACTGCCTACGCACATTGTAGGATATATTCAGTTATCAAAAATAATACGAAAACTAATAATGTATTATTCTACAATCAATTATTATTATTACAATATAGCTATTGAGCTTAGCTTCAAGATTTCAGCTTTTGCAAGTACCACCTCTAGCACACCTTTTTGAAAGTGTGAATTGATTTATACTGTTATACCAGTAAAGGTTTCCTGTAAGCTTTTAGAGCTTTCAGTTTCAAGTCGGTTTCAAGCGAAGTTCGAATTTCGAGTCAAAGCTGTGAAAGCTTCAAGTTTCAATATCTTCATATTTCGAAGCCAGAGATCTGTGACATAAAAAACAGACGAACGGAGTACGGAACTTTGAAAAGTGAAAGAAGCTGTTTTTACGTGAGATTCTTTGAGTCTAATGTTTACCGATTGTCTCATTTGAAATAATTCTATTACTTTAGTTTCGTATTAGCCACAGCCACTTTCACGGATTTGTTAATTCTTGATTCGATCTCGAAGTGAAACACCGAGCTTCGCCATCGAGCTCATTGTGTGACCTTGGGCTTTCTTCGAGGCAGCGACCATGTTTTAGTTAAGGCAGTTGTTAACCCAAGTGGGTGGATAACAGGGGCGGCTTAAAACAACTGACTATCAGGTGGTCACTAGTCTGACACAAATCCACCAATCCGCAATGGGCCCACATGGTGGATTATGGTCCATACCCTCTCCCACTGACAGGACGTTGTGTCATGCGTGGGGACACGTAAGGCTGTGACGAATAAAGTATTTGGTAAAAGTATAAACTGAAGCAGGTGTTACAACTAAAAGCTTTAGATAAGTAATTCAAAAGTCAAAATAAAGCAAAGATTAAACTGTCTCAATAGATTATTATTATTTGTGTACATTTGTTTAAGTTTATATATTTTATTATATTTATTTATATTATAACAACACCATAATTTAAGTATGTATGTCATCAACATGGTTGTTATTTTCTCTCTTTATTAGTTGTATGTTTGTTTATAACTACTGTTTTTGTAAGTGTACTCGCTGTCTACTTTTACGTTACCTGATGAGGATTTGTCTCCTTACTGAGGTTTGCTGGAAGAGATATATTTTGTTTTTTTGTTTGTTTTTTTTTGTTTTGTTTTACGCGTTTGCTTTTATTTGCAATAAAGTGTTAAATAAATAAATAAAGATTATGCAAATCTTTATAATATCGAATCCTTTTTCGATTAATTATAATTATACGTTTTTTATTCAAGTCCATGCTGATGGCGGTTAATTACGGACCGACGCTCGTTTATGTCAAGTCACCATTCAGAAATTAGATACTACGGAACATAATGAGTACCTATATACCTGGTTATAAGAAAACAATGGAATACAAAATATAGTACTTAAATATGATGAGCTTAATTGGGTCAATTTGAAAAGTAGAACTGTGGTTAGGAAGAGGATAGCACTTTTAAGTTAAAGTGACAGGCTTGGCAAGTACGTCGTGTTCTGCTAAGAATCTAGGAATCGACTCTTGAAAATAGTTAACGAGACTAAAAATGTACGAAAAGAAACCCTGATGAGAATCCAGCTTTCATAAGTATGAAGTTGTCTGTAAGTGAACCTAACACTATGTTTTCTTTTTCTTATTTCAGTACTGTTCTCAAGTCGGTGGAATAATCCTGAATCTTATTAAAATAATAGTTTAAGATAAATACGCGGGTGTGTGCTTGATCCACTGGCAGACAAACTCTAAAGTGATACCGAAAATTATATAACACATACCATGGTTAATAGGTCTGTATAATTAATATCTTGATACAATATGAAGGTCAAGCTAAGCTCCGGATGTCTGAATTGTGGCAATAGTATTTTCTGTAGTTGTTTGAGCTTGAGTTGTTCTTGTGCATTCTGTTTCCTTGGAAACAGTTAATGTGGTAGTTTCAGGTGTAGTATCTGGTGTTTCTGTAGTATCTGGTGTTTCTGTAGTATCAGGTATTTCTGTAATATCAGGTACTTCTGTAGTATCTGGTGTTTCTGTGGTATCGGGTGTTTCTGTAGTAGTTTCCATTGTAGTAGTAATTTCAGGTGTAGTATTGTTGGTAACAGAAATATCTGGGCAAGAACAAGTGACTGTAGGGCAAGTCATGGCTGTTGAAATAGTTGTTTCCTCAATAGTTGTATCTGTTAAAGTTGTATCTTCAATAGTTGTATCTACAGTAGTATCAGTGATAATTGTATCTATAACGGTCGTATCCGCAACAGTGGTATCAGCTATAGTCGTCCCTGTTATAGTAGTATCAGCAAAAGTGGTATCTGCTAGTGTTGTATCCGTAATAGTCGTATCCGCGGTTGTAGTTTGCTCACATTCGTCAAGATTTATTTTGACATATTCTGAAACATATTATTGACTGACAAGCGAAAATCTCCACCAAAATTGTCCGTTTAAAATATTCTGTGAAGTTAGTGGTACCTTTCTGATTATCGCAATTATATTCATGCATATCACATTCATCTAAAAAGGATCGCTTGCTTGAATCGCTACTATCTAACCCACATTCAGGAATTCCTGTATGATTGCACACTTTTGCCAGAGTACATATATCAAGTGGCTTAAATACATATCAAAAATTAATTTCATTATAAGTAGGTACTTGATTTATTATGTATACTTATTACTTTACACATCATGAAATTAAATTGATGAAATTGGTAGATATAAATATGATCTTACCGGAATATAATGTAGAATACAAGGTAAAGGTAACAAAATTGTTGCAACTGAAAAACATAAGACAATAATCTACATTTTCTAACAGTCTTGTAGCCCTGATTCATGAACGTTGACCCAACATCTAAACACTCGAGAAGTTATAGATCCAATGCTGTTGAATCATAAATATCCAGAATTATAACTCCACATTAGAATTTGCAGTGAAAGAAAAAATCGTAAGAAACCCTAACAAGCGTTTCTGAAGGCTTTTCATTCGCGTTTCCTAATTGGGCCCACATATTCAACTGTCCTCATTTTAAGGAAAGGCCTTTGCATGAAGTGTGACGGTTAGGAATAATGATGAAGATTAAACATATTATTTTGTACAAACCTTACCAAATATAAACATGTGAAACATTTTCATATGGGTCATTACTCCACCGACAAGAGCATAATTCTTAAATTGAATAAGAAGAAACATTCTACTTTATATACGTAAATCCTCTTAGTATTCAAATTACACATTCTTTCCGTCATAAAGTCTTAGCAAACATTTAATTTTGAACAATAGCCTAATATTTGATTCAATAAAGTAGACGGATAATAAAAACATACGGTGTAAGTGAAAGATTTCCTATGTGTAACTGTATACATATATTTCGATTATTCGCATTGCGATAAAATACGAAGTTGTAAAACAAGTTGAATAATTTTATTTTGTAACCACAATTGTTTTCAACACACAAGAAGAAAAAAACTGCTTTATTTCCCAATACATTACTAGATTTTAGGTATACATGACACACCTGATCTGGTATCATTTTATTGAAGTCCAACGACTTTAATCTTAATTATTGACAATGTATTCGCAGACTGATCAATTTCAAGATCCACGTGGATTAAGTCGCGGGCGGAAAACTAGTATAGTTCACATAGGTGGGCATTAACTCGTTAATCCGTTAATTGTTAATTAACGAAGTTAACAAAATGCTTAACGGATTAACTTTTAAGTTAACTCAAAAAAATGTTTACGAGATCGTTAACTTCCGTTAAATTTCCCCAAGTCCGTTAATCGTTAATCTAGTACCTACTATTTGCCGCATCGTTGAACGAGTCTTTTGATTTCATATCTAGCCACATTTTGACGACTGTTAACAACGACGATGATGATGAAGATTTTTTCTATTCTGTTACTCAGTATAACTGTGTAACAGTAAGTGTTACTATTAACAACGACGATGATGATGAAGATTTTTTCTATTCTGTTACTCAGTCTAAAGAAAAACCTAAGAGCCACAAATCTTTAAAGAGTAAAGCTCAATGTCTCGTCAAAATGTGGCTAGATATGAAATCAAAAGACTCGTTCAACGATGCGGCATTCTTCGGGGAACAGATTTTTATAAATCTGTTTATTAAATATAATACTGCTTATTAAATATAATAATGCGCTGCAGTTGAACGTCTTTTTTCCACGAGCAAAGATATTTTTACGCCGAAACGAGCCTCGCTTGCAGACGAGAGCTTCGACATGTTCATGACAGGGAATATCCACATTATGCTAGATGACTAAATTACACATTACAATTATACGTCTCTTTTTTTTTGTTCCTAACCTGTTAACTTCCAGAATCCATACCAACAGTTTTTATAACATAACGATATAAAAATGCAATTTTTATGAAGGGTTAACGGATTAACGAATAACGTTAACTTGCGTTAAATCTTCCTAAATGTAACGATTTAACGTATAACGAAATTAACTTTTTTAGTAACGAATTAGCGATTATGGTACTTAATTATTTCATTAACGGCCCGGTGCCCAACTATGATAGTTCACTCTAAAGGTAGCAAAATGAAATTTCGAACTGTTACCATTGTTGGATTCAATTACTAATGCAAGGTAAACCCTCAAAATATTGGTACAGATACGGAATCTTTGTCTAAACTTTTGAGTTCGATTTCAAAGGTGTTACAAGATCGTAGGAAAGTTATAACGGCATCTGAATAATTTGAAAAGTACGTTGACTTTGTAAATTACTAAACTAATTGCTCGCCTTTTGTCAAAGTCAAAAATGCTTTATTCTAATTGGATCTTGTTGAAGTTTCCTAACATGAGGCGCGAAAAAACATTTTCTTTTAAAATTTTTTGGTATTGATAATTTTTATTGAACCGTATTAAAATAACTATTTAAAAACCAAAAAACCCAACAGCATATTTTGTATTTTGCGGACGCCATGTTGGATTTTTACCACAAAATGTATCCTTATATGACGAAGTGTCACTCCAGGTATCAAGACGAATCTAACGCCACCAAGCATTTGAAAATTGGACAAACCGTTAGGCTACTGGTGCGCGCCAAAGGAATGGACATACATACATACTTACACAAATACATACACTTGAAAAACATTACCCTTCTTTCTTGGATAGTCGGATAAGAGGTATGCATAGCCTGCTTACATGACCTGCAAGTTTATCTTTATTTCTTGTATTGACATCATGTTTATCACTATTTTTCCTAAAGGAGTTATATTTTATTCTTTAAAGTAAAAATTACTTACACAGACCACGATTACTGCACACAAATGCACCCTGTATATTTATACAATAACAAAACTGAATCCTACTTAGGTTTTGAAATTATTAAACAATATGTCACATAAAAAATCATTTAATTGGTGTCAAATTGTTACATCCGTGACCTTATTTTTGAGAGTTCTCTGAAGCCACATAGTATTATTTATAATATTTAGTCGTAGTAATATTATAAATGCAAAAGTGTGATGGTTTTCTTTCTGTGAATTACCAAAATTTTTGCGCAACAAGGCAACTTTATTTCTCAGGATAATAAAAATATTCCACACTGGCGGAACTGCGGCGGAGGCTAGTTGTAAGTAATTGGAGTCGGTTAAATATGGGTATTCAAATTTCGCCTGTCGAGTTTTGTATAAAAAAATATTAAATACTTATTCTAGGAAAGTAGAATCTGGATCATGGTTCTCAGCTACAATTTTCAAAGGTTTTCCGGAGCGCCACGCAATTCCTTTAACAATCCTCAACAACTTTTTCCCACTTCTAAATATTGTTTCTCGTTTTAAAATTACAGTTTGAAAGGTAGTCGTCTTCCCTGTCTTTTTAGCAGTTTTAACAGTTCTAATAGTCTCAACAGGTTTTTTCATACTCTTTGTTGAACCACCACAACCAATTGTACAACTCCTTGCCACCGTACGCCGTGCGTTCCATCTACGGTTCCTAGGTATTGGCGTGTATCTTCTTTTACCTTTCAACATACGGTTTGGTAAGGGTGGTATGGGGCCAGTGCGAAAGCGTCCGCGGCCGCCGTTCCTTCTTCTCACTGGCGTAAAAAACATGTAACGTTTAGGCACAAGTGGCAGAGTTGGTTTGGTTTTCACTTCACACGGGGAGACAGAGGGGCACCTCGGACGCGTTGGACATCCCATTGCGGGCTTAAAGCAATCCGAGTAATTAACCATTTCATATTCTGGAAACATTGCAATAGATCATTTTATTTGTAGTTAATTAGATATACCGAATGAATTTGAATTCGTGTAATTCCCATTAACTGGTGAGAACACTCTTTATGACGAACAACTTTCCCCAAGGAACAGTTGAAAGCGATCAAAATATATTCGGTTAACCATACAAAGTAAACCATTCTGAAACCACCTTTAGTATTCCAACAATTTTCGACTGGTGACACCACTCCTAATTACGAACAACTTTCCCCAAGGAACCATAGCCGAATTTAATCGAAAACTGTTGGATTTCCATAATAAAGGCGATCCTGTAAACTCTATAATAAAAAAGAGGAGTATACAAACCTCTGTCATTGTCGCAATTAAATTCATACATATCGCATTCATCGATGAACATTCTGAGATCAGTCACATTATCCACGAACTCCAAACCGCACTCAGGTATCCATGTGTGGTTACAGATATCTGCGAGCAAACACCAGCTGAGGGGCTATAAATTTAAAATATAACAAATTCATACATACATAATGTCACGACTTTTATCCCAAATACGGTGGTCAGAGATATCCCAAATATTAGCGTTTGGGTGTGCCAAACATTAAACGTTTAATGCTTGAAACATCCGCGGTTCCCCTTTCGAAATATACAGATCAAGTGACAAAGGGTGACATTGATGGTTTTTGGTGGACAGACCCTGTCGCCTTTTACGACCGCCGCGCCACGAGAAGAGACGAGAGAGAAACCACACAGCAATTAATTCGATGAATATTAGATAATGATGAATGATTTAAAAAATAAGCTACATGCAGCAGATAAAAGAGAAGTTGAACGTCATGTCGTATCAGGAGGTCAAGAGGAAGGCGGAGAGCAGAGAGATATGGAAAAATCTCCACCGACAAGAGCATGGCTCTTAAATCAGATGATGATGATTTAAAAAATATAAATGTTACAGGTAGTTCAAGATTTACCATACCCAAATAAAATGTTCGATTGAGGGCGAGGGCAGAAATGCAGCCCCTGAAAATTCATACATAATTAACAATCTGGGTGTTAAGTTCATCAAATTATCGGTATTTAGTAGTAACAAATTAGTTACCAATAATTATAATTACACTAAATAACAAACTTTCCATTGTGGAGCTATCCCATATTAACTACCAATTTACCGAGTATCTCCCATTTATGTCATGAGCAGTTATTTTACTAGTTTAATGATATGTCTTACAACACGGCAAATATTTGTATATATCCACAAAAGCAGCTAAAAGACTATCCGCAACGTTTGTTTTATACTGTACAGGTACAGTCGGCAACACAATTAAGGTAGCAGGCTTAATTTTTATGAGATTGTTTGGAGGGTCTTGATTTTATTTTGTTATGTTCCTTTACATCTTGATCGGTGTATATCATTTGATAGATAAATTTCAGTTAACTTAAATAACATACATATACATATAACGTCATTCAGATCAGATTGTTAAATCAAATATATTAAAGAATTACTAAACATACATACGTCTCGACATCTATCCCAAATGGCGTGGTCAGAGATATTCCAAATAATAGTGTTTGAGTGGTGCAAAAATTAAAAGTTTAATAATGATTGAAACAACATCCACGGTTCACCTTACGAAATATACAGAAATGTACAAGTTACAAGGGTTGCAGGGAAATCCGCGAAATTAAGGATGTTTTCTGGTAGAAAGTCCCTTAGTCGCCTTTAACGACTCCCAGGAGAAGAGACGGGTTGGTTCTATTCTAACTTGATTTCCCTTTAGACTTTTTATAAATAAAATATATTTTTTATAAATACATACATTTATAAATTAAAAATATATATAATATATATCCTTGAACATATACAGACAGGGCCATCTAGTTCCACACTAAGTAACTAGACTTGTGTTGTGAATACCAGATGGTTAATACACTACACAAATACATTTTTTTTGTAAATACATACATATTACATAAATGAAAAACATCCATAACTCGGACACACACGTCCGTAATCATCATACAAACATATGCCCCTAGCGGGATTCGAACCCGCGACCTTCTGGTATAGCAGCAGAGTCTCTAACCACTACACCAAACAGGTCGTCAATAAATAAAGACCTGCTACCTCAACTGTGTTGCCAACTGTAGCTACGTATATTTATTTATAAATTATTAGGTTGTAAAATACAACTGTAGTAAAATAAGTAATGTTCGTAGTATTATGTAACTGCTCGCTGTATTACACAAGCCTATACACACCCGAGTACAATATAGTGGTTAATGAAACATCTATAACCATCTGTAACATATGTCGGGGTCACCTACAATAAAATATGACCTCAAATATGTACGCGTTTGGTGAGTATTTCTTTATCATTGCTCAATTTTAATAAAATGTATGTCGTGTAAAGGTATGTTCCTATTCCATTATTTATTATTACCTATCCGTTAAGTGACACGCGCGGAAGTGATTTGTCTGTCGAACCGGAATGTCGGAAGTTGGAGTCAGCGCAAGCGCAGGCGGCAGCGGCGCGGGCTGTGCAACATGCCGGCCGAACAGCCAATGCCAATCTCGAGGTGAACGGGATCGATTCCCACCAGACATGTCTTTAATACGATGATATATCACTTTAAAAGTGCTTTCAAATACGTAGAAATCTAACAAAAAAGAAGGATACCTAAATGCAAGTTGGACCCGAACCCTGATGGTGTCTGTCGATAACGGTTCAAGCAAATAACATAATGTTTGCTTAAAAATTATTACTGTAACATCGACTTTAACTCTCATCCACGAAACACTTTTCTTGGAATGAGCTCGTTAATAATAAAGCAGACTGACTACAAGGGGAAATGAGAAAGCAATAGAAAAGTACCTAGTTATTTATTAATGTTTCCGTACTCATTTATTTTTCTGTTACCTATCACAAGAAAACTTGTATAAAATTTCAACATAATAAAATAAAGCAATATGGTTTGTAGGTATATTAAAGATATTCAGAAAAAACCACCCAGGGTGAATTAAAATCAGTAACTGGACGTGTTGAAACAGTTTCAAAGATTTTCGTTTATTTAATGTGCGCCTCACTGAAAAGCTGCTGAACGGGTTTTGATGATTTTTTTACAGAAAAGTAAATTAAGTCCGGATTACAAAACATTTAGCCTCAATGATGAAAAGAAACACACTAATATAATCGAAATATATTAAACATAAATAATATACCTATTTTGTATTTTTATACTGATGTTATATAAACTAACTTTGAAATTATCTATACTCGGATAATAGGGATATTAATAAAAAAATTGTCAGTTAAATGCTACTATACTAATCTCTGTGGAGTGTGACAGTAAAAAATACCATAAAATGTACGCAATGTCGATACTTTGGGAGCTAAGACCCATCATCTAACGACACATTACACTACAAAACCGGTCTAGTCGTTTATAGAAATCTACAATATAGTACTTACATACATACATCTAGTGATCTAGCCGGCAGAAATATCCAGTCGAATAACTAAGAAAATAATAGTCACATTTTATATTCTAAGAAAACCAACGTAACCAGTAGCTAGAAAAACTTCGAACAAAAGTTATACAGGTGGATTTTTTGTTATATATAATTGACAACCAATTCATGATCTAGCTGGAAAATACTTCCAACCAACTGTATCAAATTAAGAGAACCCCTACTAGTTACGTCCAATCAACCTCACAATACATAACCTTGGAAGGACGAGTCTGAATTTAATCAATAATGAATGATTTATGAACTTTGAGAGAAGACATCCATTCATAATCTGTAAGTAAACCGCTTAGTAGAAAGTGAAATGAAGAGGATGTGACAGTAATTAATTCCATATTTATTTAGTGGTAACTTTGCTTTGCAGTAACGGTTAAAATATACACTTGGTGAAATGAAATTCGCAAATTTACTGACTCTCTATAACTCTTGATTGTTTTGAATTTTCTGAATGGATAAACATTGTAAAGCCATCCAGCTAGCGTCCTAGCAAAGAATACTTTTTAACCGAATTCATAAAGGAGGTGGTAGTTCACAATTCCGATGTGTATTTTTTTTACTAATCTGTACCACAAATAAGGGTTACCTTCAATTACATGTGTAAATTAGATCATTACTCGTATAATTTTTTCGATAGGTAAAATAAAGGAGTAGAATTTTGTAGTAACACAGGATACTTTTCTTACAATACAGTACAGAAATTAATATCTACTAAGGTGTAAGGCCAGAGGAATTAAAAATTTTAACTTAGTGTAGTAAAAAAATATGGTCTTACACAAACACATACTAACGTAACAAACGCAGTAAGTGACTCATAAAAACATACGGTTACTTACCATTGACAAAGAATTTGAAATCTGACATTTTAAGAAAGGTCTCACTTCTTTATGATGAAACTATAGGAAATACAGTTTTTTTTAGGGTTCTCTCTCTTTGTGTAGAGGTATCATGTTGAAATTAATGTCAAATACTACGTAAGAGCGTCGCTCAGCGGTTAAGATGCGGTCTCCCAATTTGGGAGGTCCGGGTTCGATGCCCACCCAGGCCATGTGCCAATCACTTTTTAAATTTAATTTAATTACTTATGTGCATTTATCCGACTGCTCTTAAACGGTGAAAGAAAACATCGTGAGAAAACCTGCAAGCCTGAGAAATAAAAGTTCAAGAGGATGTGAAGTCCCCAACCCGCATTGAGATAGCGTGGTGGAGAATGGCCCATACTCCCTCATAATACAAGGGAAGGCCTATATCCCTGCAGTGGGATATTTACGGGCTGATGATGATGATAATGACTTAGGTCCCTTAGTGTTTCAAAAGTCAAAAGAGACGATCATTTATGTCGCATATTTTGAAACTCGCAAATAAATCGACACCTAACTTCCCGTTGATCTAAAATCATGAAATTTGGCAAGTAGATAAGTAAAGGGAAAAATCTACTTATTTGACATAAAAAAATATTCGATATTCGATTCGATAACCGTGATGGAGGAACAATCTACCTGTAGGTGTACCTATAGGTACAAGTTTACAAGTCTACCTAATTTCATACTTAATTTGTCAGTTCAAAAACTTTGTCAATGTTGCTCAAATTGTATTCGCGCTAAGAATTATGTAACGTCTACCAGCTAATAGCTGTTTTTCAGAAATCAAAAAGTATTCACAATATTACAAGTATACATATAGAAGATAATTACATCGAAATAAAAGAAAAACTTGTAGAGTAGTGATTTACGAATGTAATAATGCCTAATGACAAACTTCACGTTGTTCATCATTTTCCTGCCCTTATCCCCACTCTAGGTGGGGTCGGCACAACATGTCATCCTCTTCCACTCTCCTCTATCAGCCGTCGTCTCCGTACTCACCCCTTTCACACATATATCATTCCTCACGCAGTCTACCCACACCTTCTTTGGTCTTCCTCTACCTCTGTATCCCTCCACATTCATACTTAACACTCGTCTTGCTACGTGCCATTCATCCCTCCTCATAATGTGCCCAAACCATGCTAACCTATTACTCCTCAACTTTTCTTTTCACATTGTTGAATCTGTAAAAAGTTTCAAGAAACCAATTCAAATTAACTGCAAAAATAACTTTACAAATATACCCCACGAATTAAGGTAACCTCACACTTCCGCCATCGCATTCATCTTCACTTAACATCAGATGTGATTGAGGCCAAACGTTAACCCGTTATTCGTAAAAAAAAACTATCTCCCTACGGAACTCAATACTGTGCCGGTGCGTAATTCCCGCTAGAGAATAATAATAAATAATAAATAAATAAATATCGTTTCAAGCCTTCGCACATAATGCCGAGGTCTTCCGTCGACTCTGCCATGACTACAATATCGTCTGCAAACTCAGCTGCAGTGATGTACTCTCCATTAATAATAAAGCCGAATCTTTGTCGATCAAAGAGATTATATCCGCTAGCCCTGAGGCAACATGGATAATAAATAATTGACTGTTGATTAAAATTTGGCCCGACAACCATGGAATTGTGAAAAGGTGTAAGTTCCACTCGGAGGGGCCAATTTTTTAAACGTTTTCTACTGTTTTCAAGAAATTAACTTAAAATTCTAACCGCCTGCATGGTTTAATATAAGCAAAACGGAGGTCGCGGGTTTTGACCAAGCGGGGTACATGTTTAGTGAGTATACTCGATTGGTAGTAAGGCATGGCTAAATGTCCGCGTGCTGAGAAGCTTGATAGAACTTTTGTGTTCCAGTTGTTTGAGATAAAATCGCCATAGATAAATAAGGTCGACTGGATGAGATCCCCCATGGGATAAGTCCGCCTTTATGCACTATTATCATTAATGTATTACGTGTGTTACTTTGTACAATAAAGCTTTTATAAAGAATTCTTATTATATGCCTCGAATGGTATTCGGGGAGTGAGGTGAATGTGTTTATTTTCATTCATGTAATTGACTTTGTTGTGTATAAAAAAATATTAGAAAGCACACAAGAACATTCCCAAAATTATTTTTTTCCCACATGCACTCAAAAATGTGTGCTAAATTATTGGAAATATCATTTTAAACCTACTAAAATATATTTATTGTTGCTACTAATTTTAAGTAATTAATCATCCATAATTTCTTCAAATAATTCATAAGAAGAAGCTTAGTATTATAATCCGCTTAAACTCTATGCAGACTATTGCAGTTTTATTGGAAAAGATCATCTATCGAAACACCACTATAAACGTAAATCTCATTTAGAATATATCTAAAAAAATATCAAACTAAAATAGAAATGAATATCTATCATGTCGCCATGAATAACAAAAACTACGAAGGTCAAACAAAGTTCCATCCGATGGCATCTAGATGAAGGGAAACTACTACTACTTGTGTTGAATTGGGGGTGCCGCGTCGCTCAGATGAAATAGCGATATATATTCATCTCCTCCTCTCCGCCTCCGCCCGTAAAGTTATGCCACCAAAACTTACAACATTTCATTTATAAAGTAGTTGTATTACATACCTACCTATCTGTAAAGTAAAATAACTAACTACCCGTAAGCTAAAAAAAACTTTTTTACATGAGACAGTGAGAAACAATGAAAAAACTCCTATATTTTCTCCGGCGTTAGTCCGATTAGGGGCTGTGTAGAGTCGCCAACGGTAACGTGTCGTTCATTACGTAACACCCACGTACATTCAGAATCGATTTTTGTCAACTCTCTATTGCGCGTGCGTGAAAAAGCCTACGTGTACACCACTAAAGATTCTTTACTCACACGGCCACGTTTGTTTCTGCGGTACAGGAGATTCAACTCCCTCTTGCTTAAATTAAGGTTTAATTTAGAAAGGGTTCTGATGTTGACATTTTTAGATAATTTAGGCCTATTTCGTGGGTTTAGACGCGCCCTATTCTTTACAAATTGAGAACGTCGGTTGTGGAAGGATTTCTCGTCTCTGTATATTTAAAAAAATCACTTTTTCATGCTGTAATATTTTTTTCCTATCCTCCACTAAATGTATTGTTGAGTAGCTTTTTAACAATATTCAGTGACTTCAATTGTATAGTCTATACTATAAATAGGTCGTTCTCCGTTGTTCGATCAGCAAGGTAGTAAGACCAACCCATTCATAAAACACATTCATTTCATGTTCAGCAGTGGAGATAATCAGTTGTAAAGAAACATTTTGTACATACTTTCGTAAATAAACATCGCAAGAAGTGTGAACGTAAATTGAAAGCAGCAAATAAACAAATAGAAGAATAATATACAGAGAAGTCAGCCGATCCAAGGAAGAAAATGTAAGTTTTACTATTATCTACCTCTTATAAACGCTTTGCGATATGATAAAAATATTGCTTAAAAATACATTTATGATTCATGATTATTATATATATATATATATATATATATATATATATACAACATTTAATTTATTTTATTAACTATTTACCTAATATTATATCTACAAACACATTTTCGTTAGTTTAGAAGTTAGTTTTGACAGAAACTGAAATTTTAAAACTTTCATAAGGCAAGAAAGTCCTTGCGTAGTTTGTCCTGCGTAACCAGGACAAAAAAAAAGATTTTTTTTGTCCTGGTTACGCAGGTAGAATGTGAACTACCATGAATACATTGTATTTGGATACTAAGCTAGGCGAAATAACAATTTATATCAAAATATATAATTCATTACTTATTCATTTGTGATTTGATAATTATGTGGCAAGATGTCAGTCACGCAAATGTTTTATCATGGGTCATTGATTCACGTTCACTATGTAAGTTGTCAGGACTATTGGTAGTTTAATTTTACTGGTAAGTCTACTGGGTACAAAGTTCCCAATGGTCTTATTAATAAGTCTATTGGGAAGGAAAGGCCCAATAGTTCAAGTGGTAAGACTACTCGATTAGACTACTGGGAAAAAGTCATAGTTTAATATTAGTATATAAAGGTGTGTTCTATTTAATAGAAACATGAGATTCATTGCTATGATTTTGGTTTAATAAAGTAAATCAGAATAATAGGTAACGTTATTATAAGCTTACCAGCTTGCGTACGTTTAATTTACAATACGTGAACCATTTAAAGAGGTCAAAGTCTTCGTATGCGTGTGTAAATTGATGCTTATAACTAAAGTGTACCCTACGTAGCCGTGTGGCTGTGGGTGAACATAGAAGTTGTCGCACATTCTGTTAGAAAAATATAAATCGTAAACAAATGAATATTACGAATGTTTTCATAATTCATCAAACCATTTAAAAATTCACGGAACAAAAATACTATATAGTACAACAAACAGGGACAAAATTCAGAAGTTTTCAAATTATATCTGTACCTAATACATACAACACATATATGTAACAAAACTATAACTTCATTAATTAAAGAACTTAAATCGAAAAGACCAATAGGGTGTGTTGTATTCATATAGTCATTTCCAAGTAAATAGTACATAAATAAATGATGAAAATGTCCCGATAAAAATATGCGGTCTATGAATACAACCCATCCTAAGCGCAACGGAACTGTAATGAGTAGTATGGACCATGAAAAGTCAGCAGTTTTCAATTGCGGAATATACTTTTGATGCCGACTGTACGTGAACGAAACTAGAATAATTGGATATGATAAGAAAGTTTACCGTTATGTACCTACCCAAATTTATATGAAATTAAATGTTGCGGAACCTGTTCATCCTACACTATAACTTAATTACTTTTGCAATCATCATTCGCACTTGTTAACCGGCTTCAAAAAGGAGTAGGGCCTCAATTCGGCCGTTTGTATTTTTTTTAACCAGTTTACTTACTACAAATACTTACCAAAATATAACAAATTAGTATTTAATTATTTCGATGTACATTTAAATTGTGTGTCCAACAACCGAAACAACAACCGAAATAAACACGCAAAAAAAATTGGGATCGATCGCTAATAAGTTTTTGCCATTTCGCTCGCATGAGTTCGATCGCTAAATTTTGTACCACATAAGCGGCCATGATCTCTATCTATTTTGTGTAATTTATGTGTGTTAAATGCAATAAATAGAAAAAATCGTTTGTCAACAAAGGTACCTAGGCTATATCACAATTAATAATAATGAAATATTATTGTGCCTTTTGTAATATAAAAAACCTGTTTTTAAAACGCAACCCTTCGTGTTTCTTGTTTGTCCTTACAGCCTTTTTTTTATACTTACTTATTTTGAATAAACGATAGCTTGAAAATTGTAACTTTTAGTTTTGTGATTAAGTATAACCCTGTGTGCCTACAAAATGATGAATTTTTGACTGACTTGATACTAGAAGTACTAAAATTTTTACAAATAATCACATGTACCACACACAGATATACGTTTGAAAAAAACATATTTAGAAAAAAAACATCGGCGTATACGTAACCTACTTCCCAAAAGTTAATTTGAAAATATTTACCTACATTAAAAAACTTTCTACCAAATGTATAATGAATAACCACGTGTATGTACACTCAACTAGAAAAGCTTGGCAGAGCTTGTGTAAATACGGAAAAATATCAACAAGTGGAAAGAGCAATTTCATTTTATGAATGAGCGCATACCTGCCTCGAGAGGTGAAATGCAATACAACTCGTGAAATTCCTGGAATGAGAAATGTTAGAGAATTCTCCGAACGGGGTAGGTCGTACCTAAAAGGCGTAAACTGAACTGAATAGTTTGAATAGTAACTCGTGTGAATCCACCACTTCTATTCGATTAAAATTTAACCACATAGTTTCTGTTTGTTGGTTTATAAATGTTTTGATTGTACAAAAGACGCAATAAATGAGATTTACACAGGTATAGAGTTTGAAACAACGGCGAACTTATCCCATAGAGAGATTTGTTGTTTTTAGTAATTAATGATAATATATCAAACCAGTGAGAGCCCGGCTATGTATAGTAACAAGTCTTTCTTTGGCGTAAAAACACTTAATTTATTTATATATTTTAAGTTAATCCAATTATGATCAACAATCGTCCATAACCCTCGTCGGTCGTGGTCCAACGGTATGGCTCGTTGGTCGTGTTTTGTAGTTAATTGTATTAAAAATAAATATTATTAAAATCCAATACCTCATAATAATTTTGAAAATGAAAACAAATGTGTAAACGAAAAATTTTCACTTTGTGCCTAAAAAATACATCAAATGCTTCCAATTAAAAATCTCCTCACTTATTACAACTCGACCAAAAGGAACTTGATAAATCTCAATTGAACGTGTATTGCATTAATTTATGTTCCTTATTATAAATGCTTTATTATAAACACGTTTAATATTATAAACACGTCAAACAACTGTCTGCATCAAAACTGTCAAAACTGCAGACTTCTTTAAACCTCCCTGGTCATAAAAAACAAGGTGTTTCTACATTATATCCCGGAGTATGGTGGTATCGAAGGCAAAGCAGAAGCCGACAAACTGGAAGTCCTGGAGCTTAGTAGGAACAATTTACTCATACTTGCAAGGGCACTCAAGGTCTGTCTGAGCAAACATGTTGACCATGGGGCTCCGGGACACTGATGATGGTGGTGGAGGTGCTCATTCTGCCTCCTTGTAGAGGAAACACATGTAATCTGCTCCGTGAGTAGGCTCGCTGATACACAAACGTAATACCACCCGGATGAGATAAAAACTATAAGTGCCAGGAAAGTACGTACTACAATTACTGCAAACCTGAGCAGCGAAGTGTAGGTTAGTGGCGATCACAATAGATCGGCAACGGTCGCAGTGATACAGGGCTCTGATGACCTGCAACAGCCACACATACAAATAACACCAATCACTTGTATCATACATATAAAGCTCATTGAAGTTAATTAGTGAAAACCGTATCAAAATCCTTTGCGCAGTTTAAAACAACTAAGCGCACAAACAGACAGACGCGAATAACACACACAATACTCTGGCATAAAGTTACAAAGTTGTTCCATGTAAATAACAGGAGGTACGATAAATGTGTAATGCAACAGATAAATGGACCGAACTTAGTTTTTCAGTCATTCAGAGAGAGATGAAACGGTTTTGATGAAAGCTTCACTTCAATTGGGTTCCATTGTAATAAGGTACACGTGTAAAAAAAGCATGCATTTTCAAAAAAAGAATTTGAAAAGGTATGAATTTTATGGTGCTCTTTAGAATATGTAATATACGAAATGTTTTATGCTTATGCGAATTGATCACACTAGAATTTTAATAGAAAGTTTATGGATTTGTGAAATGCTTAATAATTGGTTGCTAAATTTTACTTTACTATCCATAACTTAGTAGAGTAAAAGGTTACACCATGAGCGTATTCAAAAATAAACGAAAGAAATTTCATGTCAGCGATATATGTACATAGATATATGAATAATAACAATATAAATTTAAAACCAAAAAACTCGACAGCATATTTTGCATTTCACGGGCGCCACGATGGATTTTTTACCATAAAATATAACCTATGACACTCCAGGGATCAAGACGAATCGAACGACACTTCGAAATCTGTCAAGCCGTTTAGGCAACAGGAGGTAACATAGAAGTCTACATACATATAGACTTACATACATACATATACTCGAAAAATAGTACCTCCTTCCTTGGGCAATCGGGATAAAAATAGATTTAGGGGTTACCGCGGAAAGGGCGCTTTTTAAATGTAAGGGTGTAAATGTCAAATTTAGGTCGCACCGATCTCGTGTCCCAACACACATCGTAATTGACACATGAAGCCTGAAATACAAGTTAAAATTAGAATTCAACTTAGCGTTGTTAACTAAATTATATGGTAGCGAAGGTATACAACGCCCTTCCTAAGTCATTAAAATTATTGACTGGACGACAATTTAAAATCAAGTTGCATGAACGGCTTATCAACAAATGCTATTATTTAATTAAGGAATATCTACAACTATTTTAAAATACCTACATAACGGATAATATCGCTTTTCTGATATCGACAAAGATCGACAATTAATTAATTTTCATTCGGAAATTAGGTCTGTAGTTACCTAAGGAGCAGCTTGAAAGTAATACTTTGACACCTGTGAGATTAAAAGAAAAATACATCTACATATTTTCAAATTTCTATTGAACCATGTTCCAACTTTGTCTACAACTACTCAATTACAGTGCGATGTAAAATTGAAGTGACAAGTATTAAATTATTTTTTTTTAAAGACTTTATTTTAATTTAGTTTCAACTATTTCTTTAAAATAATTTGGGCAAAAATTATTTTAAATTTGATTTTCAATGATGAAAAGGGAAAATAACAGTTGAATACCTGGCCGGCCATAGAAAAAAAACAAACTTGGAACATGGTTCAAAAGAAATTTGAAAATAGACCAGTTTTTTTTTCATTTGACAGCGGGCTTTTTGGCGAGATCTCAGCAAGTAATGTTGCAATTTTATTTCTTATAATTTGTGCATTACGAGTTTTGAAGCTTAATATCGTCAGAATATTGTGTACCAAAAGTCAGTGATGGTGTACAAGAGACGAGAAGTGTAAGGTGAATTACAAAGCTTTCGGGTTCCCACAAGAAGCCGCCAAAATTTTTCGTAAAGCATTCTGCCACTTTACTGAAGAATTACTTGACCGTCAGTAGATTCTGTATACGCCAAGCGAAGTATGACTTGTTTTGACTGAAACTGACTTCATAAAACTGAAGAAATAAGAGAAATAAGACATAGCTGTAATCCCTTTGCCGTTCCGAGAGGAGGGAATTGAAACAAAAAAAATATTTGACAGCTGTCTGTTTTCTCTCTCTAGGGCTGAAAAGTATTACTTTCAACCATGGACTTATTATTAAACAGGACTGAGTACTCGCCGCTGAAAAACGAGCCGAGCAGGATGTGTAACGTAGAGGCCGTTTGTCTCTGTCTAACAGGGTGACCACAATATATTTGTTACTTGAGACAAATGTTGTAATAAAATATTTGTCAAAAAACTTTGGCGTTTTGACATTAGCCGGCGTGAGCCATTTATTTCGCATTTCTTCATTTTTTGGGAAACTGCAATAATAGTACAACAGTCAGGACCCTATATAATCAATCACACATATTTCACATATTTCGACTCATTTCAAGAATTCATGGGCATCCTACTTCTTTGATTTACAAAAATATTATTTTTAGCTTACCTGTGGAAAGATATGTTGCAACCACCATAGGATTCACTTGGGCAAGTATAAACGCAACACTTTTTCACCATTTCACTCCTTTTACTTGTTATAATATAACAAATACTTTAAAAAACTTTTAATGCAAAGAAAATTCAAAATCACACCGAACCGCCATGACATGACATGCTTTTCAGGGTTACCATAAAAATAACAAAATCGAAATAAAAATGTATGTTTTCTGTTTGATTTAACCTCTGTGTCCTCTCTTTCCTTTTTATAATTCCGCGGTTAAGAATATATGAAAATAAATTAATGCGAATGTTATTTGTTTATTTATAATTGTTAAAATAACATAAAAATATAAGTGTTTCAATGGAATTTTTGAGTAGCCAAAACTGTTGATCATAATCATTTTTTTTGCTGGCAAGATGTAAGAACGAGACACACGGCCTCCGTTATTTCTATCTCTCTCGGCTCGGATTTGCCTTGTGTATGGTGCATCCAATTTAATACCTTATTGCGTTGACATAGTGATCATTTTCCTAAATGATTCTTTTGATAGTTATCAGTCCTGTTTAAATAATAAGTCCATGCTTTCAACCCGCTCTTTAGGCAACTTCAGACTTACTTTCAGAGTATGAATATTGAAAGATATTATGCTTACCGAATCTGCGTACTCTACACTAGTTATGGTTCATTATTTTAATTTGAATTTCCTTAAATACGTGGACGGTGAATTTTCCACGTGCGTGATGCTAGAATTCACGTAGTGGCATTCAGCTATTCTGATAATGTCATAAAACTGTACTGAAATATTACCAAATCTAGTTCACAAAGGAAAAAAATTGTGCCACTGCAGTTTAAGACTTACAATACAATACAATACAATACAAATACTCTTTATTGCGCAAAATAATTTACAATAATTTTGATGATAACAATAGAACACAATTAGGCGGTCTTATCACTAAAAGACTTATTCAATATTTTAAGTGAGCATTCTGGCATCAAATACAGTGCTGGTTTTAGTTATATCTAGTTGCGAATTTCATAATGGACAAAAACATCGAACACAGAGTTTGTGTTAAATTTTGAATCGCCAATGAAATTTCGTGTTCGGAGTCGCTGAAAATGTTACAGAAGGCTTTCGGTGAATTATCAAACACACGTGTTTATGAGTGGTACAAAGCGTTCAAAAGGGGTAGAGATGTGATAGAAGATTTGCCTCGCTCTGGTAGGCCATCAACATCTGCAACTGAAGTTAACATCGCAAAAGTGAAGGAAATAGTGACTGAAAATCAATACATATTCAATTTTGAGTGAGATAGATGAATCGATCCGTACCATTTTAAATAATCACTTGAGTATGAAACATGTTGCCGCCTTAAATATAGACCTGAATTTTCTCCAAAAAATTTAATCCCTTAAGATTCGCCGAAGACACGCTAGAACAAGTCAATTCCGACCCAACCTTCATGAAACGAATTGTTACACGGTGTACTGGCGACGAGACGTGGGTTTACGAGTTTGACATACTAACTAGTCAACAATCTTCTGAGTGGCCCCTTCCAACTGAACCGAAACCGAAAAAACCACGCCAAAGTCGATCAAAAGTCAAAGTAATGTTGACTGTTTTCTTCACTATGCGGCGTTAAAGAGAACAAATTCGATGAAAAAGGCCAGATTTGTGGAAAGAAAATCGCATAAGGCCATCATTGTGAACGAATTTTTGACCAAAAACTCAACAAATACCATCGAGCAACCACCTTATTCACCAGATATGGCTCCAGCCGATTTCTTTCTTTTTCCTAGACTCAAATTACCACTTCAGTGGCACCCCTTTTCATTCGGTAGAAGACAAAGAAGAATTCGTAGCGAGAACTGAACTCAATTCCGGAAAAAACGTTTAAAAAATGTTTTCATAGTTGGATTATTCGTCGGCGTAAGTGTATCGTGTCTGAAGGAGCACACTTTCAAGATGATAAAATAAATTTGGATAAATAACTAACATTTTGTGTATTATTGATCTTTTTCCGGTACTTTCTTGACGGAGTAATATAATTAATTAATATAATAATAATGAAATGTGTACACCATTCAACTATGTCAAACTGTATCCTATTAGAACATGTTATTTAGCTTCAAGCTTGTCGGTTTGTGTAAATCAACAAGCCTTGTAACCGGCGGGGCAGGAGATAGTTGAGCTTCTCCACAAGTACCTCAGATCTGGGTTTACAGCTCAGACCAGTTTACAGTGAATATTTTGCATTCACTCACTCCGCTATTCTTATAACTAAACTATCGATACCTATGTTACTTGCGTCGAGACTTAGCAGCATTATCGATAGATTTCGAAAACGAGAGTAGTTTCTGTAAACTTGTGCAGACACAACATACGATTGTAGCTATGATTTCGTTTACGTTTTGACGTGTTTTTTTGGCTCTTTGTTGGTTACCTTTCATTTTCATGTTGGTTCCCATTCGGTTTTATCATTAGACAACGTTATCCATTATCGCTACCGATAACGATGAAGTTACGTCAATACATATTAAACTCTCTGAAAAGAGCGATTTCAGCATTCAAAAGCTTTTAGGGTCCATTTAACACTTACTACCCTAGTAGGTGTAGAGTGCTCTCTGGTTTGTCTATGAACCCTTTTAGGTAGTGTACAGGATGCTATCAGATTCAGAGCTAATACCTGAAATGATATCCTTCGGCTCATGTTTTTTTTTTATAATCTGAGCCAAGCTGCAGTACCGGATGTAATGGAAACATTCTCGATAAACAATATTGTAGCCTATGGCAGGGCTGAAATGCATACAAAATATATATTAGCAAAAGTTTCTTTTGATTTATTCCCTAGACTGTCCCCAGTGGCCTCTCCCAGTGCCCGTAGTAATTTGGCTACAGTCCCATTTAGGAAGGGAGGGGGAAAACTTCTTCAGAGCTTTCATTAGTCTGAAGGTACTAAGGTACGATAAGAGAGTTTAGAAGCCAGAAAAGTAAAATGCTCAGTTGAGGAAATCGTAAAAATAACTGAAGCTTCAGCTCATTCGTACTTGTTCATAACTATCACATATTATGAAATAGTCAGTCATGTGATCTCATAACGTGCCTATACCTACGTGTAATATTTATTATAATGTGTCATTGCAAAATAAGAGATTGCTATCGTTATTTTACGATCATCTGTACTGTTTGCGATTCGTCAGGCTGCGTTATTATTATTGTACTACCTAAATAGGTATAATGATTTTAGAAATAGGTAGATAGTATACATTTCCATTGCAGGTACTTATGCTCTATGCGATATTGCTATGGTTTAACTGAGTAGAGCATAGCGTAGTGTTAACAGCTGGGTTAATGCGTAAATTTTATGATTTTCAATTATTATCTCAATTAAGTGTGAATTTGAGATTCTCGTAGACATACTTTCTTAATTGAAAGTTACACTATCAAAGTCCAGAACTTCATATCGAATACCTTTCGATAGATAATATTGACCGATAGACGACCTGTTTGGTGTAGTGGTTAGAATATCTGACCACTATACCAAAAGGTCGCGGGTTCGAATCCCGGTAGGGGCATATGTATTGTATGATGAATACGGACATGTGTACCCGAGTTATGGATGTTTTCATTTAAAATAAGTATTTATTTCCAAAAAAGAAAATTTATTTATTTAGTATATCAACCATCTGGTATCCACAACACAGGCCTATAGCTGCTTAAATGGAAGTAGATGGCATTGTGTGTATGTCCAAAAACATTAATTATACATATATATAATTTACGATCTAGGCTGTTGCCTAGATCGCATTGTTATGCGATTAGCACAAAATGATACTAGAACAAATTAATTTTAGGCCATATAATAAACCGTTCATTTCGCTCCAGGGCGGCGGAGGGAGGACTGGCGCCGGCTGGCGACGGCGACATGCCAGTGGGCGGACCTAAGACGCCACAGCAGATCGCAGCCCAACGACGACTGCAACAAACGCAGGCGCAAGTCGACGAGGTACAAACGACGACATATTAAACAATCAATCTATCAAACAATTTCATGCCTTTCCTTTTCAGTCGCAAGCCAATAGTATTAGGTAATACCGATTTCCCATACCTATACCAAAAAAATTTAAGACACAGTATCTATATATCGCTGAAAAAAAATTTGAAAGACTGTAACAAAGATGCTGGAAGAGATCTCTTATAGAGATAAGCACGCCTTTTGTATATTTTAATATTCTCCTGTTTTTTTGTTTTGTTTGACGTGTATGCTTATATACAATAAAGTGTTAAATAAATAAATAAAAAAAGATTTTGTTACTTGCAACACGGAAAGAGTGACATCCGACCTCTTATCCGTTAGGCATCCATAAATCTCAGTTTGCTTAAAAATGCAACCAATCCTTTGCAACCAATCCTTTAGCTAAGTAAACACTTAAGAATATAGGAAATAAAGGTCTGATGATTTTTTCAAAGTTGTACACAAAAGCCGAGCCGATTTTTCAAAGGAGGGCCATAATTACCTATAGTTAAATTGCGTGTTTTGTAAATCTTTTCATCATATATTATAAAAACATTACATTACATTACGTGTGTGATGTTGTGGTGTGTTTGGTGTGTGTGGGTGAGGTGTGATTCAAGTCAAGTACCAACCCGCTGTGCATAAAAAAAAACACACTTTCACAAATGTTAGTTACAAATTACAATTTAACATTTATGCGATTATAATTATCGCGGGCCATATATTATTCATTTCGAAGGATCGTCATCGGAAGGGCCGAATGAAAACCTTTCGCGGGTCGGAATTGGCCCGCGGGCCTTACTTGCCCACCACTGGTCTAGTCATACAATTTCAATCACACAAAATCAACGAACACAGCATAAACTACTAAATAACATAAACATCAACAACGGTCTTATCGCATGTAGCTTGAGCATTTGATTTAAATTTAATGCGGTATACCGACTATAGTCGCTGACTAGACTAGCACCTGCTACGTTAATAATTATTAAAATTAATGTAGCAGTCTTAATTTATATGATTATGTTTGTAAGGTCTTGATTCGATGTTGTCATGTATATCCCTTTAGACTTTCTCACACATATATTTATAATAAAGACATGCTGCCTTAATTATGTTGCCAATTGTACGTGTACATATTATAATTAATAAACAACTGGGTTAGACAGTATCACCTATTTTATTAGATAGATACTATAATGAATTTTTTGTTGGCTATTTATTAACTATATCACGAAAACACCACTGCACATACACCCCACACTGTCACACGTATACACAGTTTAAGACACACATTTACAACACCACACCCTTCTGGATTGTTTTGAATTTCATAAAATCTTACTAGGTAGGCACTATAACAAAACTACAAATTTTACAATTTAGTTTATTCAACTCCGCTCCCTACGCGTACTGCTGAGATTGTAACCCCTTATATTCCTTCTCTAAATATACATTGAGTATAATGTTATAGTGGAATATTGTGATGTCTGATTTATTATCTACTATTTTTAATTTTTTTTTTCTTAAGCGCGTTTAAAACCTAACACTAACCTACTCTGTTCCTCTTAAACGCTTTATTACTACAATTATTTAGAAATATCTCAATCCCTTCTCTGTGTACACCATTCATACTTAATATGTTACCTACCTATCTGTGGAAACAATTTGGTCTATGATCTATCTATAATTACTTTAATATAGTGTTTTATAATGTACTGTAAGTTTCCCAAATAAAAAAATTGAAAATTGAAAAATTGAAAATAGTTATTCACGCAACTGGTCTTACCTACCCTAGAGACGTCTGATTTTTTTTTACTACTACTACTACAGTAATAGCCATTCCTCCACAATACAATTACTTTGTAATAATTTATGAATGCCTATAATTATATAATTAATTCAATGTCTACAATTGTGCTACAGGTCGTTGACATCATGAAAACGAATGTGGAAAAAGTACTAGAGCGAGATCAAAAACTTTCGGAACTTGATGACAGAGCTGGTAGGTATATATAAATAAATAAATATCCTTAGACATACACACAGCGCCATCTAGTTCCACAGTAAGCAACTATATGCTTGTGTTGTGGATACCAGATGGTTGATATACTACTATATATAAGTACTTAACATTAAAATTTTGTTTTTATTTTCTTGATTTTCTTAATCTCAATAATTTCAAATGTTGAGTGACGATAGCGTTTAGAAAGTGGGTGACCTTATAAAATAATCTCTCTGAGAAATATCTAACAGAACCGATATAAGCTCTTTTAAAATTTATTCATGTAATATACCTGAAACTGGGTCCTAATCTTTTTTCCAGATGCACTTCAACAAGGTGCTTCACAATTCGAACAACAAGCTGGCAAGCTGAAAAGCAAGTTCTGGCTACAAAATCTTAAGGTATGATTACAAATGATATCTATATATTGATATTAAAAAATAATTACTTTCTTTGATATCGTGGATTTTAACAGTAATTTACATTAGAATCATTGGATCCATAATTATTACTTATTTTACTTAATAATAGTAATATGAATGTCTGGAGCGAGCATGCGGTTTTCGATAAAGTCTGCTTACGTAGTTCAATAATTTCAAAATTGAGGATCCCCAGAATTAAGTAATAAGACAAAACATAACGAGTTCGTTTCAAGTGCGTGATGCTAGAATACACACAGTGGTATTCAGCTATTTTGACAATATTAAACACTGCTAATATTGCCAAATAGTGCCCAAAGCAAAAAAATTGGGCCACTGTATTATTCAAAATTTTTTGTGAGCATTCTGGCGTCACGTGTTCCTGGAATCATCATTGTCATACCCAGACACTGCTTTACGTATGATTATAATTTTCAGCCACAATCTGTGTTTTCAGCACTGTTTTTGACATTGTCAAAATAGCTGAATTCCATTTCGTGTATTCTAGCCTCACGTATGTTTTGAATCGGAGTTTGGACAATTTAAGTAAATACCTGCAAGTTTTCCCGGATCTGGTATTCTAATTTATAAAGGTTCTAGAAATCTCTCAGATAATAATAATAATGTTAATGTAGACGCAATTTCCTAGTCTGAGTCCAAATAAACTACTTATTTCAATGTTTGCTTGGCATTATTAATATAGGTAAATCGTTAATATAACCATTTGTTTAAAACTATTCTTTTGCCTGTAATAAATAAAATTAATACGAGTAAATTAATTAATAACTGTTTACATTATTTAAGCAATCGTGATGTCTTTATTAGGCTAACACATGTCCTTGTATTTCATAATTATTTAAAAATTTCAGATGATGATAATCGCAGCTGTAATTGGGATCATCATTCTGGCTTTAATCATCGGTAAGTGTTAAACCACACTTTAAATTTCACTGACATTCTCATATGTCAGTGTTCTATAACAGATTCAGTTCTTAGACTAATTATGTCATTATTTTTTCTCACATTTTCAGCCAACTTTGTGTGAAAAAGTTTCGGTAACCGAAGTTTAAATTTAAAAATTATTTGTTATTATTGGATAGTAAATATAACGTAATGTTGTTAATTCTTTTTACATTGGTACTATAGCCTATATTGGTAAGTTGGCAACGCATAACTCATGTACGTAACGTATACTCGTATATGTCGTTGTTGATGATTTTAAGTGTTGGCTTTGTCTGTTCTATTGTCACTTCGTATATCTATCTCTATTGATAATGAATGAAAGAATGTCTCATATTATATCATCTTGCAGTTTTCTCTCTAGCTCCTTTGTACTTGACTTTCATATTAGTGACAGATATCCTATATAATAAACGGTTAACTATCTAAGACCTTTAACTTTATATATTCATTTAGTTAATTGTTGACTTCAATATGGAAGTGCCATTGATAATCTAATCTCTTTTTATCTCTTGCTTCTTTATCCTTCCAGAATTTTTATTATTCTTGAAGTGTCTCGATATTAAATTTCGCGTTGTTTTGAGTAGGTATTCAGTCACCTCAGTCACTATGATGAAAGGTCATTTTGAAAAGGAGCGTTGAAAATTATTTTGCAACTACTTATATCTATACATTCTTGTGTCTGGGATGCTCTTTCTTTATACTTATATATGGTTAAACTCGTGACGAGTTAATAAAACTATTTAGTTAAGTAATTATTAGATGTATCGCTTTAACATGAAGTACGTATTTTAATCATCCAAGAATGCCATACCCTCCCCAAAATAATGTTCTGTACTTTTGCTTTTTGACTAGTACTGCAAAGAGCAAACTACCCCTAAAACTAGTGATAAACACGAGACTTACCTCTTCGAAATTGTCTAGAAATAGCTTTCAATGATATTGTTATCGCTAGCTCATATTTATCTGATATTTGCTTTTATCTGGTTTTGGAATAAAATGACCGATTTCTTATTATGCATCTACCAAAGGCCTTACGTCCCCACTGCAGGGGCATGGCCTCCTCTCGCTAAGATAGGGCATGGTGAAATTAGAGGAATTATGAATTTAGATTTTGGTCATCATCATGCATTATTTACTATATATAGTATACATATATACCACTACAATGTTGGTTGCATCAGAAAATATTACACTACAACTGAATACATTAAAAGGGAATGGTAATATTGCCATTAATTATTAGTCCACTCACTGACTTATTATTAAGTTTTATAATATACAATCAGTATACCTAAACATTATATACTACACCGTAAAATTATTTACCACTTTTTTTGTGTATCTAACGTGTTGCACACTAAGTAATAAATAGCATGAGATATTTACTTGTTTTTACTAAAAATGGCGTGCATATTTATCTATTCATTCATCATTCATCCGTTGTACTGTTCTTATTTTTATACTTACGTACCAATAAACTATCAGCACTTATAATGAATTAAATAAAATATATATATAATTAAATACATAATTATGTGTAAATCTTGTGCAATTGTAAATCTGCTGATGTAAAATAATGATTCAAATTTTCTTTTTGTTTGATATAATAATGACTATGTTAATATTTTTAGGTCTGTAAACAAACGTCTGTTCTGGAGGATCCAAATCGAGGTAAATATTGTATTGATTTCTTCATTATTTTGCCATCTTATTCCTTCAATGGAATATTTATACAACCACGTCATGTTTATGTTTCAGATACCTACCTGCGGGGTCCGTCACACCATGAAATTCTGTGAAATATGCAACAGGTTTTCCATTAGAAATGTTAGTATCAAGAAAGTGATATATTAATAATTATAGACATAATAAATAACGAAACTCAGCAATAGATATCCGCATCTATCTCAAATAGAGTAACTTATAGTGTGTTTTGTAATCACAGGTCTTAGACATGTTTTCTAATTAATATCACACTCGCGGAATAGAGTATTTTTAGATGACCTTTCTTTGTTACAAATATTTACCGTCACTTATAAATCTGATATATTTGCTACGTAGGTACCTATTTATATCAACAAATCATATCTCAAAGATTTAAATTGTGTTCAAAAATACTAACTCATATGTTTTATTTTGCTATATTGGACCAAATTTTTAAAGGTGAACAAATCAATGACTTTATTTTATTTTCAGATTCATATAAATATTTTTATTATTGAACCATTAATTGTTAAACTTTGCTAAAACAGTCTATATGTATGTTTGTATATGCTTATACATACTTATATTCGTAAATCCATTTTTAGATGTTGAATATGTCTAGGTGATTATAAGAATTTGTAACGATCTACATCTTATTAATAACTTTTAGTTTGCTTTGAGTGGAAGTCTCTAGCAGGATGGCCCTTGTTTGACCATCAAATAAGTTTGACGTAGGCGTTTTACATAAAATACAAATCAAGTGTTCCATTAAAAATAATAGGTAAATGTTATTAAGACAGCTCGAGCAAAATATTAAGCTAAGTACTTAATATGTTTTACATAAAGCTTACAAAAAGCTTATTTGAAGGTGATATTTATAGGCCTTTAAAGTTTAGGACAAAATGTAGTGTTAATATAAAATAAAATCATAAGTATAATATAAAATAAAATCCTAATAGCAGCTGTTTGTTAGTGTCTATATATTAACCATTATTTAAAACGAAGTTTGTATTTAAATGTTGTTTAATTAAAAACTTAACAATAATTTTAAATATTTTTGTATAAGATAAGGGTAACGATGTTTGAGATTCGAATTTTCTGCAGACATTTGAAACTCAACTTTAGAGAAATAGGGCGTGTATTTTCTTGCAACTTTTAAAATTTATTTGTCTGTCAGTTTAGTTTGATTTCAAAATTTTTCAAGTTATTTATTGTTTGAGAAAATGTGTTTGTAATATCCATAGAATCATGCAAGACAACTCGGAAATCCATCGCATTGATTACGAATATTGATCGATATAGGTACGATATATCTGGCGAAATAAATGTTAAGCCTTTACCCATAGAGCAATACAGCCATCGTAACTAACCTCACTTGGTACTCGTAGGCCGATTTTTTAAATTAAAAAGCGTTTATTGTAGGTTTGGAATTCAATTTAGTCGTTTAACTTCTTTCAAATATGTAGATAAAAAATTTATTTGATATAGGTAGTGATGATACCGTTGAGCGTTGCTTTTTATTTTTCAGCTTATTCTTAAGCTCCTTGAGAGATTAATTTAAATATAAAAATGTTGCTTCAAAATCGGTTACGGTTATTTTAATATACATCTTTTTTCTTGTGTATTTATGATAATTATGTTGTACGTGAAACGGTTTACGTATCTATAGCCTTAAACATGTACAACAAATTATTTGAGTTTAAACCAATATAGTCATTGCAAAACAATTAAATTAATTAACAATTTAATTAAACGAGATATCGTGAGAGTGTAATTAAATTAAAAATATTATCTGCGTATTTACGCTAGTGTGATGGTAATAATGAGTGATGGGATAAATTGGCCAGCCGCGACTGTTTGAATTAGAAGTTTTCAAATTTGATCGCAACTAATTTTACTGAATTCGATCTCCATGTATTTATATTTGCACTCGTATCTAATATCTTGGAGTTGAATTTTGTATACTTAGTTGGTTTGAAAGATGCACTTTGTTGTTGTTGGGAGCCTTTATAGGAAAGGCCTTTTAGAGGAATAGATTCGTACGTAACTAACCCGCCTCCTTTTTTGAAACGAATGGAGGAGTAACTTATTTCCTATTTGAGTGCCTACCCGTATCTGTTGAGGAAAAAGATTAAAATTAAATAAAAGATTAATTGTTAAGAAAATATTGCTAATTAGCTGACAGCAGTCTTAGAAATACCGCGAGCTAGGGCCATTGAGTAAATAGCTCTAAATAATGACTACGCGTTTCGAAAATTGAGGCCCAAAATACCATTCACTGTAAGGTATTTAAAACACACCAGTAATGTACCTAATAATGTTATGATATTAGATGTATCTTTGGGTGTATTGTATCATAGTTTATATAACATAATGGATATAAAGGTTAAAAGTATTACATGTTCAAATAACTTGTGACCTACCTCGTTTTTTAAATATAGAAAATTAATTAGGTTGGATGTTTATCTACGTGATAAAATCGTAAACAACTCCGTATAAGAGTAAATAAATCGATCTCGATAAATAAATTCGATCCGATCCGATGGGCGTAAATAAACCCGTACAAAAATTTAAGCGAATGCCATTTATAGAAAAGAAGACATAGGTAATAAGAACGGTCAAGCATAGGATCGTTTAAAATGTGACCACAAGTCATGTGACCGTTTAAAATGGAATGGAGGCAAGAGAATGCCTATAGCAATTAAATATACTGAAATTATGAAGAATTAAATACTTTTAACACTTTGTTTCCGGAGAATGATATTTTAAAAAGTAGAATTGTGTGCATTTAGTTAAACATAATGATTCGTCAGGCGTGATACATAAAATCGTGACGCCGACGGAACCTTACTCTAAAAGCAAGAAAATAAATTGCGAATACATTGGTATCAGCATAAATTAAACACCTACCTATGCAGGGTATTCTGTGTATGTACATATACACGATAGTCGTCGTCGTGTTGAGAATAGTCGTGTTGATTAGTCAAATTATTGGCATTCACATTGTTTGGAGTCATCGGGAATAGAGAATCAGTAACGAACATATGTACGAGTAGGAATCGATAAGTTAATCTTAAGTAACAGTGAATAAGTTATAGAGAGTTGAAAGATGTAGCTAGTTTTTTTTTAAATTATTTTATCTCTGGTTGATATAATAGTTACAACACTACCAAGTGCAGGTATGTTAGAAACACTATTTTCATTTTAAATTAATCGTTAGTGTTGTAGTTAATAGTAGGTAAAGAAAGAAATGTGTCGCTGTATTTTGTTTAACATTTGACACAATACACTGATGATTTCCCCAAAGCAGAAATGAATAGTGTATTGGTCCAATATCGTAGCTTTTTCAGACACGTTTTTACACGCATGTTCACAAAAGGGTTAGTAAAAAATTAATAGTTAGTTACACCTTATATCGAATTAAAATTTAAAGAACTTGTTAATAAAATAAAGAATAATTGTTAGCTAACTTAACACTCGCCATAGCTGTCATACATAAACATAACATGTTGATTACTATTGTTATACCTATCTACTTTCATAGTAATATTTACAAATCAGATATTATGATATAGGTACCAAATATTTACAAAATTACTGTAATATCAATGTTTGTCAAAAAATTATATCTAATATTGCCGATGTCTATTGAGAGTTATGTTTTAGTAGTTACACACGTTAGGAAGTAACTAGAAACAGATCGATCATAGAAATTGAAATATTAAGAAAAGAAAATTCAATTTTTAAAGTTATACACATCGTCTAATCGTTGTACATAGTGGTACGTATTATATACCTATGTAATTATAGCTTCAAATAAAATAAAGCAACTTTAAATAAAAATGTTACCGCTGTCTCCCGTTTTTATATTTCTCGTCTTCGCCGAACACTGATTATAATTGATATTCCAAGAAAATAGAAGAGATGATATATTGATATATTTGTGATAGCATGCCTTAGAGACAATTTAGGTACATACCTAACAAATAATATTAACAGAGCATTTTATGCTCTCAGACGTCTTGGGCGCTACTTAAGCCACCCAATAAGATCCAAGGGGCCATGACAAGTATTTTCGAATTTTGGAGTTCAAACTAGGGTGATGGTCGGGCGGGACTCCTTTTTATTTTTCCGACATTTGATATGATATCCAGACTCCCGACAAAATATAAATTCCCCCCGTTTATGATAATTAAAGCTGAGCTAATTATTAAATTGAATTTTGAGACAAGAAACTTAACCAAGAAATAAGTCTGTAAAATCTAATGGAACCGAAATGTGGCAACGTGAAAATTGATCGCTACTTAAAATTAATGCAGTTAATTTCGATTATTTATCTCACAATTGTTAAATAAAATTATATACAGGGTGTAACGGTTAAGTGTAGTCATATTTTAAGGGCTTGTTCTACCCATCAATACGAACAACTTTTACTATGGGGGCAACTTCGAAATCGCGAAAAAAAAATCAGCTGTTCCATAGAAAATTTCAATAACCTCCCGATGCAATGTATGAAACAGCTGATTTTTTTTTCGCGATTTCGAAGTTGCCCCCATAGTAAAAGTTGTTCGTATTGATGGGTAGTACAAGCCCTTAAAATATGACTACACTTAACCGTTACACAGTGTATATATGAGTTAATTCATATAAAAAAAAATTTAAGTTGCCCAGATATTTTAATTTTCCAATCTGGCAACCCTTGTTCGAACATGGACATTATGGGCCGTATTTCAAAATGTTGCTCAAGCGTACATCTAAGCTTGAGTATAGTTAAAAAAAGGTGCACTTTACATAAAACTGTTCTTAACAGATATCTCTGCTTGAGTAACATTCTGAAATACTGGCTTATGACTCCTTAGACATACTGACGCTTGTACATATAGACTAATGGCCTTTGTAACATCTGGACATTATGACTCCTTGGACATACTGACACTTGTACATTTGACTAATGATTTTTATAACATCTGGACATTATGACTCCTTGGAAATTCTGACATTTGGCCCAACATACTCCGGACTCCCCTGTGGCTATACTGGATGAGGTTTTTTACCGTAAAGAAAAAATGGGGATATTCGGTAAGTGAAATAGAGGGTATTGGCATAGTAGTTTAATATTTTGTTTTTCATAACTATCATCGACAACATTAAATTAAATAAATAAAGAAAACTTGGAGAAAATATGAGTTCCAAATAAATTTCGCATAATAGGAACCCTACAAATCCCGCCAGTCGCATATAAATCCATGGACGGTGCGTGCATTTTTTGAAAAAATAAAATCAAGCTACCTATTTTATTTCCTTACGGAAAAAAGCTCATCCGGTATGTTAAAAAATAATATATTAGTCTTATTAGATAAGCTTAGCTTTGGGGGAGGCCTTTGTCCAGCAGTCGACGTATTTCAACTGATATGATGATGATTAGCTTATTATTAGTATTCGCTTACTCAGTCATTGGCAAGTGTTTCTCTGACTTCTCAGACCCATGAGTATGGCTTGTAACGCAAGAGGTACTCTTCTCGCGATATCAATAACTATGGCGGTCCGAAACATAAATATTAGCGGTGTGAGTATTATGAACGAGCTCGCAATCGGTGTGTTTCTTTACTCACAGGTTCCACTGAACGCACCCGATCAGACGAAAACCGACATGCCTCAATCGATTATGTGAGCTGATGCGCCACGCGCATGCGCGAAGTCCTAAGTGCACAGTTTTATCCTTCAGACTATGCATAGACAGGAAGATTATGACATGTGTGCACAATTTTTGAAGCCTGTGCGTGTGCCATACATGGTGCCATATGGATAAGGTCATAATGCTGTAGGTACTCACAGTACGTAAGTGCAGCAAGTATCCTTAAGTGTGTGACTATTTTAATCGAGGCCCAACCATTCTGTGAAACTTGAATCAAACAAAAAGTGACAAGCGTGCTTTCCAGGATTTAATTTGTAAGCTTACTACGCTTGATTTACATTAAATAGGTATTAATTTTAAACCAACACCCTCAGCAGTGTTCGTAGCTTTGACAAATAAATACACTTGTCAGAACTTTAATACATTGTCGCTTTCATATCGGTGTAAAGAAATAAAAAAGTTGTCTTAAAAAGAAATTATTATATCTGTTAGTATAGTAGTTAGGATGTTGATATGGTAAAGACATCATCTTTAAACTATTCTTTGTGCTCGGTCCATTTTCATACGGTAAGCCTAGGCAGCACCGCCCTATGAGCAGATACAAACAGTGAAATTAAGCAACGACATAAGGCTTTGTACCTATATTCGAAGTAAGTAGTAACAGAGTCCCAACTAGAGCCATGAAACAGTAAGACTGACGACACAAACATAGCATAAAGAGACCCAACAACTCCACATAAAATATCGTACGTATCGTACGTACATCAATTTCGTTAATCGTTATATTTCGATATCTAACAATTTGAAAAAAAATAAACAACCGATAAATCTGAAAGCATGCCCAATAGTGCAACTTGCTAATAAGAAAGGCCAAGCACCAAATTGTCAGTTAGTTTGGTTGAACTTGCATTATCAATAAAATCTTTTGTTTGTCCAAATATTAGAGAAGTCAAATCGATTCGAATTTTCCGTTATTTCAATCCCGGAAATCAGAGGATCGTTATTCGGATATTCATAAAATAACATTTCGATTTTTTTATTTTCCTTTTTGAACGCGCGCATTTGTGTTGATCTGATCACCATACCTGCACTCTTCCCTCCTCATACACTGCGCATCGAGGCATCAATCAATACCTTGGTTTTAAACACGAGTTGAATGATTGAGCGATTAAATATTTTTACCACGAGTACGTGCACGCGTGTGACGAGACTAGGATAAAATGTGAGTGTTGATTTGAACTCGGTTTATTGCAAAATACATTGTGGGGCCTGGAACAGGGGCAAATAAAAAAAATACACGTTCTACAAGTTGGAGATGGTTCGAACCATTTTCCGCCATTCGAATCTAAAGCCCTTTTTTCGATATTTTCTAATAATCTCAAATTCAATGTATTACAAGTAACTTGAAGTAGTGTTCAAGTTATTTGCTTATCTCGTTATCTCGTTTTTTAGTATTACGAACCAATGTTAGATATGCGGTCTTTGTCTTCATTTAGAAGTATCTTTGTACTAAATCAATTCACAATCTATCAATCCTATCTTACTCTCCAATGAGAAGAATCTTTGCACGTGGGTTAACGTGTAAATCAATTCACATTCAAGGTAAATAAAAATATTTTATTGTACAAATCCCTAGGTACTATTTCATACTTCGAAGTATCATTTACAACCTCGTGTCTCTAGGATGTCTTCCGCCATCTTGTTTCGTAAATTAAAATACTTAACATTATTGTGAAATCTCTCCAACTCCACATTAACTTGCACCACATAAAAAATCTCGATTATTCGGTTCTTTGGGATACATATCATTGACCACTCCTTCACAAAAGAAGCTGGGCCTTGAGGTCATCATCGAGGCTAAATCGTCCGATTAATTTTTTTTACGATTTTCACGTACTCGAACCAGCTTACATTCCTGAGAACTGAGAGTCACGTATTGTTTGTACAAAATTTGTGAACACGTAATTATTTTCAGGATGTCGTTTGTCTACACGATACCGCTATAATGCTAGTGCTGCAGTTGATGCAATTCCATGCACGGTGTTTGTCCTTACAGTAGGAACATAACATTTCATCATCATCATGAGAACCAAATAATAAAACTAAATTAATTATATTTAAACGGTATCGCAATTTCTGCAACAATTTACTTAAAAAAATTAAATTACAATATGAACAATCGGAATTCGAGAAAAATAAAAATAACCCAAAAGAGACGTGGAAATTAATAAAGCGGCTCTCAAACCTCAAATCTAACTCTTCTCCCCCCATTGAACTTTTGCATCTTCATGATGATCCCACTGCCTCTGTTAATGCTATAAATGATTTCTTTGCAAATGTAGGTAAAAATCTGGCTTCTAAAATAACTGCACATACACACGAGCCGAATATGGAACACTCTGTTTTGGGGCCTGTCGCTAACCAACGGCTTTCTATGGCACTGCTTGATACCGATAATCAAGAAATTGAGACAATTATAAATGGACTAAAAACACATAGTGCTGTAGGGTGGGACGGTATCCCAACTTCGCTATTAAAGGCCGCCAAACACATTCTGATTCCAATTCTTCGACACACTTTCAATCTGTGCCTACACTCTGGCACTTTTCCTAGCGTATTTAAAAAGGCTTTAGTACACCCTATTTATAAGAGCGGAGACAGAGACAGTGTCACTAATTACCGACCAATATCAGTGCTATCAGCCATGTCTAAGATCCTTGAAAAGATTTTAAACAAAAGATTGCTATGTTTCCTCAGATCCAAGGACACTTTCGCACCTAATCAATTTGGCTTTAGGACAGGCAAAGCCACTGAAGATGCGGTTTTGGAGTTGACTAATTCAATAGTTAATAACTTAAATACAGATAAGAAATCTATTGGCATTTTCCTTGATTTATCTAAAGCATTTGACACTGTCTCTGTCCCAATACTATTATATAAACTTGAAAGGCTTGGTGTCCGAGGGATTGTACTTGACCTGTTCCGTAGCTATTTAAGTGACCGGCATCAGTATGTAACTTTGGACGCTGTGGTGAGCCAAGAACTAATTGTATCCTATGGAGTTCCACAGGGTAGTGTCCTTGGACCCACCCTATTTTTGACATACATTAACGATTTATGCAAACTTCAAATTCCAAATTTGAAAATCATAACCTATGCAGACGATACTGTATTACTGATCTGCGGAGATAGCTGGGAAGAAGCTCGCACTCAGGCTGAATCGGTCTTACGTGTTGTCATGTCCTGGCTTTCTAACAACCTTTTAACCCTTAATCTTGAGAAGACTAAATTTATTACTTTTGCGCCTTTACTGTCATCACAACCTAATACTTCCTTTGTTTTACAAGCTCATACTTGTCCTAACTTCGCATCTGGCCCCTGCAGTTGTTCATTCGTATCACGTGTTCACTGTATTAAATACCTTGGTGTTTACGTCGATAGTCTTTTATCCTGGAAGGAACACGTTGAGTCTATGATAACCCGCACCCGTAAACTAATTTTTGTCTTTAAAAAGCTAAGATATAGTACCAATCCCACTATTTTAAAAACGGTATACTTTGCCTTGGCGCAGTCCATATTATCGTACTGTATTGTATCGTGGGGTGCAGCAGCAAAGACTCTAATGTTACGACTTGAAAGAGCACAGAGAGCGGTCCTTAAAGTCATGGCGTGTAAACCGATTAGATTCCCTACAACTGAATTGTATGCACTATGGAAGGTTCATTCTATACGTAAGCTCTTCGTTTTAGCCACTATTCTGCGTAAACATTTAGAAACACCATATGATCCGTTTTTATTCGAAAACAAAAGGAGAATGGACGGGGTTTGTGAAGTAAAACGATTTAGATTGGCTTTACTTGGTCGGCATTTTGACTATCTTAGTCCACGTGTCTATAATAGAATTTGCAAAGAAATCAACATATATCCCTTGTCATACCAAGAATGCAAACTTAAACTGACAGTATGGCTTCACACTCTTACTTACGATGACGTTGAAAAATTAATTAAATTGTAATTGATCAGAATTTAAATTATTTGAACTTAAATTTGAAATTTAAATTATTATATTGTTAACACGCTCACTGCGTACGCATTCACACTTCCCATTCACACTAACACATACACGTACTCAAACACACTCACTCACTCATTTTCACGCACACACATTCCTACATAGATTTAAATTCATTTCATTATTTGTAGCAACTGATCCTTAAGTATCGGAGTTTGGGCGCTGATACCTGCGACTCAGTCTTATGACTAATGCGGTTATCAACGTGCAATGCCGTTTATGTAAAATTGTTTATTTGCAAATAAAAAATTTTTGTATTTTTTGTATTGTATTTTGTATCATATCATCCACAGGACGTCCATTGCTGCACATAGGCCTCTCCCCATAGAATTCCAAACGAACAAACGGTTTTGAAACAATCTTTGAAACCAAAAGAGTAAAGGTAAATTATGTATGTAAATTCAATGATTGGGCTACGAAGGGCGGAATGTAATGGAATGGAATGTAATTAATCGATATTTATTACATTCCAAACATGTTTCGGTGAAACAGCCAAAGTAATATATAATTGCAATCATGCAGACATACAATTGCAATGGTTACTGTCTTAGTAACTGAAAGCAATGAGGCAGCTCAAATTTTTTAAACATTTTTCACTGATAGCCTGTTTAAAGTTACGGCGAAGTTAAATGCCACTCCTGCAGAAGCAGAAATTATACTGAAGGAAAATTTTAACAGTTGTCCTGGGGAATTTAAGATTCATAGCGTTGATCCTTCAACTATTGTTAAAACATTTAAAGAAAATCTCTCAATTTAATAAACACCGAGGATCTTTAGCTTTTATTAGTACCATTGGTAAACTCTGTTATAACTTTACTAGCCCCCCTCTGAAACATTTGCTTAATACATGGTATTGAAAATGGAATCTTTCCAGATTTACTGAAAATTAGTAAAGTAGTCCCATTGTTTCTGATTAAACACATTTTTCAGGTTTGGGGAGGCTAACAAAATGCAATTAGTGTTTTTTGTGATCTTTCAAAGGCATCGATCACAAAACATTAGTATTGAAATTGAAACATTAACGGATTCAAATATGACAGCCTTATCATGATTAAATCTTATTTAGAACATAGAATACAAAAGGTAGATGCAATAGTAGGCGTGACACAGGGCTCAATATTGGGTCCTTATCTGTTTCTAGCTTATATTAATGATTTCCCGTTTATGGTTCAAAGGTGGACCAAGATAGTACTATTTGCTGATACATTATTAGTTTTTAAAGTTGACAGAAAAGAAAATGTTCTTAACAAGGTGAATAGTATTTTCTTCGATTAATTTTACGCGGGTTTACAGCCAATAACATGATTTTAAATGCGAAAAAAAAACAAATTGTATAAATTTCTGCCTACCCAATGTAAGAAAACTTGATTGTAATATTATGAGTGATGAAGATAAAGCAGAATTTGTAGTTAAGACGATCTATTTAGGAATTACTCTCTACTTCCAAGCATGAGCACATCTAGAATCTTTAGCGAGTAGATTGAGTTCCGCAGCGTATGCCGTCTGGACGGTCGGACATCTCATTGATGTGGCTACTGCACGATTGCTTTATTTTAGTTATTTGCACAGTATCATGTCCCACGGCATTTTGCTTTGGGGAGGAGTAGCAGACATAGAACATAATTTTATTTTGCAAAAGAGAGTAATACGACCAATTTATAATCTGCGGTGATATGACTCCAGGACAGCTTTAAAGAAATTAATATTTTAACTGTTCCTTCACAGTACGTTTGAAAAAATATTTCTGCTTTCCCGAAAAATAGTGACAAGCATAACTTAAATTTGAGATATATGGACAAATTGGCTACCCCTATATTCAGTTAATAAATTATTCTACTTCCGATCAATGGCCCGTTTATATTTAAGTTGTTATGCCTCAAATTATGTCAAGTTATGTCATTCGCAACTTTAGATAGATCTTTCTGCCTCTAAAATTTTATTTTAATATTGGTTCTCTCTTAATACGTAACGTTTTACCCTAGAAATATTAAATCATAAAGTCGAATAATAACGTGAAACCTGATTGATGCCTGTAATTATGAATAACTATCTTCAGTTGTCAGCTTCTATGTAAAGATTAGAATATCAGTATAGTTTAAATTAAGGAGCATAAAGTCGAAGTTTGATTTTTAGATTATCTATAAATACGTTTAATCCGATTTTTCGGTGTAAAACCGAACCTAAAAACTCCAACTGAATAGTACCTTAAGTATGGAGTTCCGTCTGGAGGGCCTATTACAGCATCCTAAATGCAGAAACTAATTCGGCATTACATTGCTGAGAGGCTTGGCTCTGTTAATTCAAATATCCATACTTCAACCAGCAATGTATACAGAATTAATTACTGTCAGCATTTAGGATATTGGTGTAATAAGCATTATTGACTTCTATTAAGCTAATACGAGTATTACACGGATCAACCAAATTGATTCACTTTGGTTGAATGACGCAGAAGGGTGGTAAGGTGTGAAAAAAACATGTTATCCAGTTATATTTATTAATGTGCTATTACAATGATAATTATACTTACCAATTGAACAACACTACTTTCTTTTCTTTTTTAAATTTATTTATCAAGATACAACAAAAATTACAAATCTTTGTATATCCATCTTACGGACACCTCATCGGTTTATGTGTAGATGGTGTGTTCACAATTCTATCTGGTTATATGTACAAAGAATTATATGCCATGGTTACAAAATATGGCTTATATATATCGTTAGTTTTCTTAAAATGTTTTTTTTAACATAGTTTTGACTTTATCTTTATTTATATATAAATAAATAAAATATATATATCTTTGCACATACACAAACAAAAGCCATTTAGTTCCACATTAAGCAACTATAGGCTTGTGTTGTGGATACCAGATGGTTGATATATACTACATAAACACATTTTTTTTGTAAATAAATACTTATTATAAATGAAAACATCCATAACTCGGGTATACAATATACATGTCCGTATTCATCATACAATACATATGCCCCTAGCGGGATTCGAACCCGCGACCTTTTGGTATAATAGTCAGAGTTTCTAACCACTACACCAAACAGGTCGTCAATATATATACAGGGTGTAATCGTTAAGTGTGCACAGGCGATTATTCCGTAACTATTACAGATATCAAAAGACTTTAAACTGATATCGAAAATACTTTACCTAATGAGTAAAATGACATTAATAACTTTTTAAAAATAAAACGAGAAATATCCAAAACAATTACATTAAACACTCCCATACATTTAGCATGAGATAGTAGAGATTTTAGTTTCGCTTATTTTAAATGGAATAGTATCAACTCATTTTACCCTTATCATTTTATAATTATGTATTATGATAGTGATGAATTTCAAGTAGATACACGTGTAGGTTAATTATCTTACCACTTCAAATTAATAATAAACCTTGTTTCAATATCGCATTAAAATTTCGAACTGGCTGAAAAGCAACATACTGAATAAAAACAAAAAAGATACTATTTGGCGATCGTTCTAAATTCAAATTCTTTATCGCGGATTCTCGTTCCCGCCAATTTATTGCGTTTTTTTCAATTTGCGTCAATAATCGTGATTGTTGCATTTATTAATTAAAAAATGGCATATTCCAATACAGAAAAAAGGGGCATGTTAAAAATGTACTTACTACAAACATGATTGTAACAATAGGGCAGGGATTGTAACAAATTTTGTACTTACTAAGAAATAAAATGTATGGGAGTGTTTAATATAATTTTTGTGGATATTTCTCGTTTTATTTTTAAAAAGTTATTAATGTCATTTTACTCATTAGGTAAAGTACTTTCGATATCAGTTTAAAGTTTTTTGATATCTATAATAGTTACGGAATAATCGCCTGTGCACACTTAACGATTACACCCTGTATAATGAAAGGTATACTTATGTGTGTATAATTTTACTCTTTTCTGTAATGTGTTTTGTAAAATATATAATCTCCTTTTGTGTAATAAAGTATATTTGTAGTGTATTCGTGGCTGGTGGGCCTATTGGGTGCATAATACAACTCATTTAGCTTGAAGTTCAACCTTGTACAACTTCATTGTGGCGTGAGAAATTACAATTTTTTTACGTTTACTTTTTTTTTTTAATATTCCTCCGGATGGGTTACCAACTAAACCTTTTATGTGGTCACATGATGACAACGAAAAAATATTTAAAATTATAACAATGTTTACAGAAATTATGAAGGCGCTTTGTCATTTACATGAACATAATTTTATAATTGTGTTTTACACATGTCTTTGAAGTTTTATTGCATAGTTCATATTTTTAATTATGTTTAATATTAAATTAAGTCAATTCCGTGTACAATAGAGTTAAATTCTGTAAACATTAAAAAGCGTTTTTCTTAAAATAAACCTAATAACTTTCTTTACTTTTTATATTTTTGAAGTTCAATTCAATGTGTTGAAATTACCAATAGGTACCACGATTTTTATTTTTAAGCTTTTGAAAATGGTATGGCCCAGAAATCAAAGGTATATTAATAAATAAAAAGTATATTTGAACATGACATTGAACGATTCACTTTTATGTTTATATGATTCAATTTGGTTAGATACTTCATCCAATTGAACGGCACAAGTGAACCGTGTATTTTTCGTTTATGGCCCGGGTTCTTCAAACAAAATGGTACCACTTCATTGGTGTCAAAACGGGAGTTTAGAACCAATGGGAACTCAGACACACACAGACTGCGTTCGCATCATATCAAAGGCTGAATGTTGTAAATAAATGTATCACTTTTTTTTATTTTTATGCACAATGGGTTAGCACCTGACCTCAATCACACTTGATGTTTTAGTGAAGATGAATCCCAAGGTGGAAGCGTACTGACCCGGAAACCCAAATATTTATTCACTTACCACAGAAAACAGACCAAAAAACATGCGAGTATCTTTTAAGTATAACAAACAACGTAGGTACCTATTACCAATACCATAAACTCATATTTTTAATCAATATTGTATTTTTTTCTTGAACCTTTATGTGACTCATAGGTTGTGAAGACAGTACATTAGTACTTTACTAATTCTGTGACACAGGCTAAAACAATTCGGGTGTGCGTGGTGGTTTTGCCCATTTATTGTCCCCTCAGTGGTCCTATTAGTTCTCGACGATTCCAAGAGATGACGGTGTTTTATCTACTTAAAAAGCGAGAAAAAGATTTGTTTGCACGACTTTATAGCATTTAGCAAAGACTTTCGTACACAGAATATATCGTCTTACTCGTTGAACGCTCCCCAATATCCTAGGAAAATGATTTTTACAGATAATCTTGGTACCTATTAGAGCAACCGGAGTCCTACTCGACCCTTAGTGTACTTCCGTTAAGCGATACATTTGTTCAAAACGGTATTTTCATGATGTCGTTCAAATCTTCCTAAACGGATCGCAAGATGTATGACGTGAATATGTCATGCATGCGCTTATATTATTAACATAATAACCTCGTCATAAAGCTCGATGCCATCCATCCATGTAAGCTTGACAATTTGACGTATCCTCATTAGACATTGTTATCGATGACCGATATTGATGAAGTTGCAAAACTTGAACTATTTACAAATGTTTGTCTTTGATTGAGATCGAGACTCTCAGTATTATTACTCAGTATAAGTAATACTGTTTACTTAAGGCCGCATTAATAAACCGTTCTCATAATTGAGATGACCACTTGACGCTTGAGAATCTACTGCATATTAAACAAGTATAATATTGAGAAAGACACGCGATCTGGATCTCAAGATCAATTTATTAATATGACCCCAACGTCATCACAATCAAGAATGGTTTAGAAAACGTGGTCGAATTTTTTCCACCATGCTAATTTTATACTCATTCTTGCAGCACGGTGTATAGGTACTATATTAATTCTGTGACGGTGTGAAAGGGGGACAGCGACTGAAAAGCCATGGACTTATTAATTAAACAGGACTGAGTACTCGCCGCTGAAAAACGAGCCGAGCAGGATGTGTAACGTAGAGGCCGTTTGTCTCTGTCTAACAGGGTGACCACAATATATTTGTTACTTGGGACAAATGTTGTAATAAAATATTTGTCAAAAAACTTTGGCGTTTTGACATTTGCCGGCGTGAGCCATTTATTTCGCATTTCTTCATTTTTTGGGAAACTGCAATAATAGTACAACAGTCAGGACCCTAATCAATCACACATATTTGACATATTTCGACTCATTTCAAGAATTCATGGGCATCCTACTTCTTTGATTTACAAAAATATTATTTTTAGCTTACCTGTGGAAAGATATGTTGCAACCACCATAGGATTCACTTGGGCAAGTATAAACGCAACACTTTTTCACCATTTTACTCCTTTTACTTGTTATAATATAACAAATACTTTAAAAAACTTTTAATGCAAAGAAAATTCAAAATCACACCGAACCATCACCGAACCGCCATGACATGACATGCTTTTCAGGGTTACCATAAAAATAACAAAATCGAAATATAAATGTATGTTTTCTGTTTGATTTAAGAATATATGAAAAGAAATTAATGCGAACGTTATTTGTTTATTTATAATTGTTAAAATAACATAAAAATATAAGTGTTTCAATGGAATTTTTGAGTAGCCAAAACTGTTGATCATAATCATTTTTTTTGCTGGCAAGATGTAAGAACGAGACACACGGCCTCCGTTATTTCTATCTCTCTCGGCTCGGATTTGCCTTTGTGTATGGTGCATCCAATTTAATACCTTATTGCGTTGACATAGTGATCATTTTCCTAAATGATTCTTTTGATAGTTATCAGTCCTGTTTAAATAATAAGTCCATGCTGAAAAGCAATTCTCGCCTAGTCCGTGTTTCCTTTTATAAACATTGAAATAAAAAAGAACTGAATGTTTAAAAGTTGTAAATTCTTTTTACATTGAATTCCTTGTACCTAAGACTTATACAAAATTCCCCGTGCCTGGGCGAGGGCTACTGTCATCCGGTGTTGCCATATGTACAGATTAGTCCGAGCACGTACAGAAATTCACCTCACCGTGCGGAAAAAAATTGCGTTCGGATATTATGTTCGAATTTTCGCTATCAGTTACATGCAATATACATTATAGTCTTATGATTTTTGCAATTATCTACGTTAGTTATCTACGTAGCAACGTGGCCACTATTAAAGTGCTTCTCGCCTAGATAATTGATCTCGCCCAAAATAAGTCGTGTCCCTTTATTCAGAGAAAAATTATACCACAATAACCTACTATTATGGATAAAAATTGTCTGTATGTGTGTCTTTTACGTTACGTTACACTATCAGTAGTGCGGCTTAATAATGTGGTGGGGAAGGAGGGATTTAAACATAGGCTACTATTTCTTTTTTAAATTCCGAAATAAAACTTCACGGATTATCTGTGGGGCACCTTGATGATGATGATGATGCTTCCGACTGATTTCGGCCATGGCGGGGTACTTGTTTTCTCGGTTTGGTTGGTGATAGGGTATTTTAAATGTCTGCCTGGCTACCACCATCTAAATCTGCTGCCAAGCAGCAATGTTAATAGCATTATTGTGTTCCGGTTGTCAGAGATAAGATAGCCAGTCCCCTAACTAAGATGGGATTTCCAGGTCAGTACGCTTCCACCTTCGGCCTCATCTTCACTTAACATCAGGTGTGATTGAGATCAAGTGCTAACCCGTTGTGCATAAAAAAAACGAGAAACATTGACGATCACTATAAAAGGGTTTCTACATATTATGAGGATCAACGTGACGTAACTCAAAATTAAAAAAATGTAATTAAGTTAATAAGTTATTGTGAATGGAGCATTAGATAAAATATAATAATAAACTTATTGTACTTGGGGGTGATTTTAAAGTCAAAATTAAAAATGGTACAAAGTTTGTGAAAACCACATTTCATTCACAACGAAACTGAAAAAGTCAAGCAATCAATGATTTATTTGTGATACACAGGTACAATAGTGATGGAGCCACTTGAAGTTATTTAGAATATGAAACAATATACATACTAATCAACACTTTACTTAAACGTAATCCAAAATATCATGGATTAAGACAGGACATTTTTTATACCGATAAAGTGAGTAGTACCCGCGGGAGAAACAAATTAAACATATATCCGCGTTAAGGTTATGCCACGCAGGCGAAGCCGCGGGCGGAATACATCTTATACAGCAGGTTCTCTGTGATCAAGGCTTGCAATTCGGAGACTGAACTAAAAATTTATGATTGTATTCTTAGTATAACATTTTAGACTGTAGCTACTTTTTTTAAAAAGTTTCCTTCTTGACTAGCGTATTGCATTTAATTGTTTTATACGACGCGTTCTTTCTGCTTTTTCGGCCAACACAAAGAATAAAATGTTTAAACTTAATAACCACCTTCTTAGCTGGTTTGAATTGAAAATTTCTATCTTGGTCAGAACTGGGGTTGCGCGTTCTTCGGCCTCTCTTCTCACAACATCATTTGTGTTTGAAGTCGGGCACTAACCCGTTGTGCTTAAATATAACTTTTAATCCTTTAACAGTTTAAAGAAAACTTAACACTATTTTTATTTAATGCATCATCATATCAGCCACAGGACTTCCACTGCTGAACATAGGCCTCCTCCAAAGCTTTCCATAGCGACCGGTTGAATGCCGTCTACATCCAGCGACTTCCTATTAATGCATTGATGACTTCTACTATTGTATCGGTGTTCCATCATCAGGCCTTCGTCACCAAATGTAATGCTTAAATATTTAATTAATTGCCGATAATATTACTCGAAATAATAATCAAAACAAACCGAATGAACCCAATTAAATAAACCTCGTTGCGAGTCATTTGAGGTGTAAAAGAATTTCATTTGTTAGAAACACTAAGACTGAAACTGTTTTAGGTTATGTTGCGATTATTTATAAAAAACCGGAATATTTCTCAGGCAAAAAGCATGCATCTACTTCTTTCTTAGAAAATAATTTTATAAGTTTTTCTTTTTCACACGGAATGACGTCAGTAACACTATTACATACATTCATAAAAGTATCGCCTGTTTCCCTTAGGGATAGGCAGAGACCACAGACTTCCACTTGCTATGACCCTATCCTGACACGCCTCTTTTGCTTCATTCACTCTCATAAGGTCGTTCACACATTCTAGTCGGTTTAGAGTAGGTACCTACTCATGACTTGGCCTTTCTTTAAGACGTCCCCGATTTGATCTTGATACTATGGCCGTGGTCTTCCCCTACCAACACTACCATCCACATTCGCATAGTATATCTCTTTCGTTAGTCTTCTTTCAATCATCCTCTTCACATGTCCAAACCATCTCAGCATACCTTTTTCAATCTTTGTCATTACGTCTTCTTTCATACTGCATAGCTCCCTAATTACATTATTCCTGATTCTATCTTTCAAAGTCACCCCACTCATACCTCTCAATGATCTCATTTCCACTGCATTAATTCTACTTTCATTTTTCTTCTGCTATACCCAGCATTTACTCCCGTAAATCAGCGTTGGAACCAGCACCCCGCCATCAACAACCAGACGAGTCCAGTTTTGGACACATAGCTCCTCATAAAGGCATGCAGTACTCCATTCACCTGATTTCCGGCATTCACTCTTCTTTCGATGTCACATTCACTTTTTCTCCATCTATCTAAATACTGCAATCCGTCATTCATACACCTCTCTCAAATATCATAACTTTAGTTTTACTCACATTGACTTCATTCATTTTGCTTTCAAAGCTATATTCATAAGTGTTACCATCTCTTGTAATTACTCTTGTGACGATGCAAGGATTACTTGATCATCGGCCTAAAGGGACATTTGACGAGCAACCCATTCATTCTCAATCCACATTCATACTCTTTCAACACTTGCAGACAACTGTCCATGAATAGATTAAACAGCCAAAGGGACGCAACACAGCCCTGTCTAACACCTTGCTCGATGTTGAACTATCTAGTATACGCCTCATTAATCCTAACACAAGCACAACACACTATACCTGGAAGTTAATAATCCCAGGGAATTACCTCAGGATTACAAAACCAATTATACTGACAGCAGAGAGAGGTAGCGTAGGTAGGTAGAGATATTATTATTCATATATATTGCAATTCAAGTATTTTTTCAAGGCATACTACATATTATAGTAAGTAAAATATGGTTCAAGAGTGCATAGCCCATCGCGGTTCGAACTAGTAAGTCTTCAATTTCATTTGCCTTTTCCTTTGACTTTATATATTATTTTTAATATTTTTAATTCTTGTAAAGTCAAACGTACTACATGAAACCAGCAATCGATATTTGCTTTTATTACTAGTGCGGTTTGTGAACAAGTCTACTCTCTGTTTTAATATAATTTGTGGTTAACTTTTATTAGTCTATACAATTTAAATAATAACTAGTTGTATATCTGTGTTTTAAGGCTGTTGTTAACCTGAATAAATAAAATAAATAATAGCTTACTAAAAGGCTTACAATCATTTATTTACTTATTCAATCTTTCACCTAAGTAATGACTGTATCTGTAGCTGAACACTCTTTCATTCAAAACAGTTGTTATGTTAGTTAAGTAATACACCCTATTTCAGTTTAGATATGGAAATATTATCTGTCAGTCGGTATGTCCAAGTTCCCCTAATGTTATATTACTCTATGGTCCAAGCCAAAGATTATAGTACCGCTTCGGAAAGGGAAAGCATATGTGGGAAAAGAAACGGCGCAAGAAACCCACAGGATCATTGTTGCCCTTTTTTTTTTCAACTAATACAATTTTATAATTTTGGGGAGCTAGTCGAAGTAAACCAAGCGTGTTTGTGATTCAGGTAGTCACTAATTTTGTAATAACCTTTTTTTGCTAATGTTATTTTGACATGATCTTTAAAAAAACGGGTAATTCAATAAATTGTTATGAGAATTGGAAGCTCTATGGCAGGTTCCTAAGCCTGTTCTAATAAAAAACAGTAGTTGGAATTCTATGCCTACACTCCCACCCTTAGATCTCCCACCCAAAGAGAAAAAAAATATTTTCGCAAATACAGACTAAATATCATAGCTAACATGACATGGCGCACATTATTGGATGCGGAATTTAATAGAGAACAAGTTCAAACACAGTCCAAAGGAATTGGAACTCTATAATCATTACAATTGAGAGTTGAAAGTCGGGTGTCCGTGGACACCGATCGGTGTTCGCGAGTGTTGTCGGTATAAAAGTATTTTGGACACCGGTCGGTGTCGGCGTCCGCCTAAAGGTTAACGTAGATAATGATAAAAAATTAATAAAGACATTCTTATTAATTTGTATTTATTTTAGAAGTTTGATTTTGTACGAATTTTTAAATATTTTCTACATCCGTACGTAGAAAATATTTATAAATTTTTGCTTTTCGATGTAGATTTTAGGCGTTTATATACGGCAACACTGCTGTCATCGATCGAATGAAATGTCAAAAGACTAGCTAGATTACAATGTGTGAATCTGTGAAGTAAGTAGATAGATAGTGATTAGGTACCTACATCCTCTTTGATTGTGAAAAGGACGTTTGTGCGCCACGTAATTTGAAAAAGTAACAAAATTGATTGAATCTCAACCAATATATATACCTAGTTAAGTTACTACTCTTTGTTGTGAGCGAACGACTTTTGTCCCTATAGGTATGAAATAGTAGATAATAAATAGCAGTCTGGCCACAAGGTAACTTACAGATAACAGTAATTTATTTGAGATTTCGCTAAATATAGGTATTTATTCCTATTTGGATTTATTCCAACTCGAACAAATGAGCAAAAAATCGAGTCATCCAATTCCCTGATATTTAAGCCAGCGTCGCCGCCGTTTCGAAAACAACTTCGTATGTTAATATATTGATTGGCAGGCAGTAGGTAGGTACTTAACTATAATTCATTGTTCATGGTACTGATCGCATTGCAGGCACAAGACCGATTGTAATACAATACGAAGTTGAATCTGGTAAGTGTCGTGACTTTATTCATATTATCGTCTATGCATCTGATTTTCTTTCAAAATACAGAAAGTTAAATTGATATCCATTTAACGTAACTTTCTTTGGGTAATATCTACATTTTAAATGTGTACAGAAAAAGCTGAATTATGGTTGAGGTGCCTCGCATATCGAGAGCCCTCAGGGCACACACACAGCTTGATAAACCACGACGTTTGAAACCATCAGATGAAGCTTTCAACCTAGACACAAGTAATTTAAAAAGGTTAGTGACACTTTCTTAATGTACTAATATGACTAGTCTATTTTCCATATCATACCATACCATATACCATATACCATACTAATTTAAGAGGCTAGTTTTTGAAGTCTCATAAATGAACAGATATTGCACAATATTATTTCCATATGTAGGTATAATGATTGCACAATGAAATTGTGATAGCTAATTAATGATAATCCCTACACATTAAACCTTACTGTACCTGCACAGCAATGCAGTCCCGTAGCTGATATGATGATGATGAAAAAAAGTAAAATTTAAAAAAATAATCTACCTACAATAATTACGATCCTTTTCATATTGAATCACTTGATAATATTTCTTTGTTTGTTCAATGAATAAATATTTGTAACATTGTCAATATGATTAGTATTGGGGGTGGCTATAGATGGATGGGCAGTCCACTTGTGGGACTATTCCATCCAATTCCCTTTGCAGAGCACTACACTGACTAGACTGAACTAAATCTAGATTTAGTTGATAGATTATCTTCCTATTTCAAATATTGTAGTACATCATCTTCAATTCTGTCCTTTTCATACATTTTCTATCTTAGTCTAGAATAGACCACACACTCAGCTAGGATATGTTGGCTGAGTTAGTTTAGGATATACCTGCAATGAGTCTTGTTGGTATTCTTCAGGGACATTTTAGACTGCAACCCTCAGTATTGTTCCACACCTCTTGTGCCCCTAATTTTATTACCCTGTTATCTCTTTTGTGACTGCAGCAAATATGGGGAGTAGCAGCTCCAGGCCAATAAATTGTTCAGCTGCACCCTGTTTTGCCATTGTCTGCTACTTTGTTACCAAACATACCTTTGCATCCCGGGACCCTGGCTATAGTCAGCTTTCACCTGGCTGCCAGTTGGATTTAGGGATAGCTTACATTCACTTACCAATGCTGATGATGTTTCTATCTTGTTGAGTGCTTTTAGATGCTTGACTGTCTGCACCTGTCCCTCCAGAAGCTCAATCGGCCTTTCTTCACAAATTTTAATACCATTTATTTCTGCCTGGAAGACGGTGACATATGCTCCCAAGGCCATCGCTAGTTGACTATTGAGACCTGCTATGTAAACACCTGTGCCAGCTAGCTTTGTACTTTCCTATATATTGATCTGTGTAGCAGATGATTTGATTTTCTTTCTCCTCTAATTCCCAATGATCTCTTGGTACCTATGTGAATCCGATACTCTTATCGAATAAATAATAATAAATAAATACTTTGGGCGTTCACACCAATCATTTAGTCCCAAATTAAGGAAAGCTTGCTCGTATTTTTCGTACGTAGTTTACCAGCAACATTGGATATCTGCTGCAAGCAATTACACCAATGAGAACATGTCCATGTGGATACCTTTCCTTTCTTTGTTCGATTCCATCCTATACCACTAATACATACATACATATACGTAATATAATGCTTATTTACTTATGTATATTCTGTAATTTTAATACTTCAATTTTTTATACAATTAATGTTTTCGTGGCTTCTGTAAATGCTTTACAGTATTTATGGCTTGGTAGGTTGAAGATTTTTTTTTTTTTTTTTTATGATTGACTGGACTTGCGTTTGACCACAATCTCACCTCAAGATAATGCAACATTACACAACTTGTTCTTTAAATATTTTCCAATGTTTTTGTCTGTAGTAACGATTCTTCTTTGTTTGTGGCAGTATCACAGACTAGGTTAGGTGATTGATTAATCAGGTAAGTAGCTTGCCATTCAAGACATCACTAGGATAGTGTCGTACGGAATAGTCATTCCAAACAACACCAAACATTCTGGTGATGTTGAGTGGAATGAACAGCCTTTATATCATTTCCCAGCTTTACAGGGCGATCCCTTACTTCTCTTATCATCTCTTGGGTACCATTCTGTAACTATTTTGATTAATTTATCTTTTTTTTTTCTCTCAGTTCCGATCCATTTAAACCAGTTATTTTCAGTTTCTTGGCTACTGTTTCTACATTTTTAAACTTGGTGTAGTTTTTAATTTGTGTCAGTTTTGCTCTATCCTTTAATTCAACATTATGCAATTTGTCTTGTCTAACTTACGGCTTTCAGATGGGGCCACTTAGAGAAAAGTAATTCGGTAAACTAACAGTCTGTCAATTTCATAATTCAATTCGGAATAGAACACAGTGTAAAAGGAGTGCCTCTTACCGAGTTGCTTTTCTCTAAGTGGCCCCGTCTGACAGCCGTAAATTAGACAAAACAAATAGCATAATGTTGAATACCGTTCATATATGCATCTGCAGGTTTCATCATCACTTCCTTCAAGGACCAATATCTGTTTCATGTGTTGGCGATCATTCTGTCCAACTTGTTGACCATATAATCTTTAGTAGATAATTAGGTGACCTGGGTAGATGTATTCTTGGATGTATTTTATTTTATTTCCCTGGACTTATATTGCTATAGTCTCAGAATTTGTCATTACTTTTGTCTTTTTGATCCTCACACAATCCAATCTTTACAATACAGAATATTCCTTGAAATTATTAAAGTCTGAAAATTAAGGTCTGTATTTGTAAGGTTGCTTACTGCACAATCTTTAAATGATGTATAATTTTTATTTGAGACATCGATTTATTAATATTATCTTATAATAATAACAATGCTAATGATTACGTGGTATGCTGATTGCTTGCTAAACGTAGACTGATTTGATGGATGAATGAAATAAGTGCTTACCAGCATAAACTGCTGACTGCTCCTCTGCTATTGTTGAAGTGCTCTCTACTTAAAAGCAGTTTGAAAGGATTGGCAATATTATAAATCCGGATTCAGACTTGAGAGTCATTCTATAATACAGACCTATAATCCTACAAGTCCGAACGCTATTCAGAAGCAGATATCCAACAACATATGTTGGCATTGTAAGTATAACTACCCCTATTTATCTCCTTTTGCTTTTTATTAACATTCCTTATTTGCAGATTTAAATCATTTGGCGACATAATCACCTACATAAAAGAAAATGAAAGCAACTATAGAGAGCTTCTAAAAATTCTGGAACACCTAAAAGAAGAATGTAAACTCCTCACTGGAGAACAAACTGATGAAATCATAGAGGATGCTTCCATGCTGGTGTTAAGATTGTTCCTCAATCATGATGTTGTTATGTTAAAGCATTTGTCTAAGCTTCGTCAATTATTTGGGACGGTTTTAGCATCTACTGCTAACACAATTTGTGAGGTTAGGATTTTTTTATTTTAATACCTAAAGCTGCAATAATTATTATTTCATAATAGAGCATGGTGTCATGGTGGGATCACACAATAACAGGGTGACAAATACTAATAATACCACCTACCAGTAGTTTAACTCCTTTAAACAGGACACAGGGTAGAGTTTTGTTCACAAGGATAAAAATATTTTTATTTTACATCAGTTTACACAGTAAAGGTCTGTTTCACTCAGTGTCAGAAAAATGAATAATTTTTAACTTTTTGTGAATGTACTATATATTTTCAGATAGTAACTAAAATATCCAGTTCTATATCAGAAGAATCAAAGAAGTACATTCAAGAAGAAATAATAGAAACAAATACACAAAAAGTCAAATTGTGGGGAGAATCCATTCAATGTAAATATACACCATACAATCCTAATATGCAACCTTTGCCAAAACTGACTTGTAAGCCACCACCAGTTTGTAGTTACGCCGAAAATTTCTCTATGGCATATACCAAAAAAAAGGAAAAGAAGATTGCTGCCAAAGTTCCTCAACCCGCTCCTGCTTCTAAGGTATGCTTTTGTAAAAAAGTTATCAATATGCAAAAGGTATTTTGTTTTGCTATTTTCCCATAGTTATATTACTAACATAAAAACATAATTATAAATATTCTTTTTTAGTTTGATAAGACCTGGCTAGAGCTGTCAGTCAGGAAACTATTTGAGGATAACCGTGTGGATATCTTACAATCTATACTAGGCTTCCTCCACTCTCCGCGGACTAATGATGATATGCAAAATGATCTAGTTGACTTACTGGGTTTTGAACAATTCGAATTTATTCAAGATTTATTAGTGCATAGAGAAGAGCTCCTTACCAGTTTAAGGGCGCCATCACCACAACCTTCAGGAAGTCAAAGTAAGTAAACACATAGAATTATAATATAAGTCTTAGCATACTTTTGATGCAGCCGTTATTGATATTAGGACTCCTAGTAATTGTCGTTGATTTGTATAATAATTATTTATAAAGTTTCAGCACCGCTACCAGAAAAGAAAATGCCAGAATATCTTTGCCAAGTATCAGTTAAAACAGAACAAGAACAAATGCAAGCGAAGATTGCTAGAAAAAAAGGAAAGAAAGGCAGAAATAATAAAAAAAAAAGTGTAGGCGAAAATTTGCAGCAAGGGGAATTGAATATAGCACAGATGAGAGCTACGAGGTAACTAAAAACGTAGAGATTATTATGCCATATATGGAGCCATCCATAATTTAGCCAGCATCCCTGATAAATTGACAGTAACGAGAGCTTGCGCTTAGATAAGTTAGGTCCGCTTACGCTTAGTTAAGTCCTGCAAAGTCTTGATAAATTAATAATTTATAGTTGAAAAAAAAATACTTCGTGATTCTATAGCCACTAAGCAATTATATTATAAAGTGTAGATATGTTACGTTATTGGATGGAATGGAAATGGATGCCTAAAATTGCAAATTTTGTTCACAAGATGCTAATGAGTGAGAATTGGTTTTTACTTTCCGTATGTTTGTTGGTTTGTATGTTTATACGGAGAGTAAATGAGATAGCTCTTTAAAAACAATTGCGCTTCTAATGTGTCGCCTCGGGATATAGTAATCTATATCCCGAGGCGAGTAAATTAATAGTAATCTATTAAGAGTTGTCCAACACAATGACAAGATGCTACAATTGGAGCAAATTGGCGTCCTCAGCTTGCCTCTTTTTATATAATATTACTGCGACTAAATATTACATATGATTTCAGGCAAAAGCTCTGACAATCATATAATGGATGACTATGAATAGTCAATATTGATATTTATACATAAAAATGTTATAAATTTAAAATGTATTTTATATACATATACTTACGAACTGTGTAAGTTATTGAAATAATAAAAATTTACTAACCAACTTCCGCTCTATTATTTTACAGAATATCAGAACTTACAAAGCCACCTGCGCGATTTTCTGTTACAAAATCGAACAACGAAGACCCTATTTTGAAAAAAATATCGTACTTTCAAACGAAAGTTGATTACCCTCATGTTTACGATTCTGCATTAAGTGCCAGAAACTCTGCTGGTAAGTGAATTAATGAAGTTTATAGTCGCAATATTTTATTCTGTAGCAAAGATTGTTTTCTTTCGAGTTATAATTTGTCTTTGTTGCATTTAAGTATTTACAGAAACTTTACAGCTTAGTGTTCATTTTTTTATCCGAAGTGTAAGTAACATACCTCAAAACAGTTTAGCAGGCTTATCCCCTGTTTCAAAACTTTCGAAACGGATAGTGATAATTTGGTTATTTATAAAAGTCCTTTACAATTTTAACGTATCGGAGTTATACTTCTATGAACGTTTGAAAAGCTTAATTTTTACAAGTGGGTGTATGTATCTTGTCTAATTTTACAGCAGGATTTGTGTCCGGTCAAAAAATGTTGCTACCTGAGAATGCGACTCGAAAAAAATATAAGGATTATGAAGAAGTTATTATCCCTGCAAATGAGTTAGTACCTTTAGAAGTTGGCGAAAAACGAGTGATTGTTGCTGAATTAGACGAGGTAAGTTTCTTATTATTAGTAACTATATTGTAGTTTGTAGTAGAAATGTAATAAGAGATTACATGAGTAGAAAGACATTAGTATTATAAAATTAAAAACTAATTAACAATCACAAAACCTTATAACCACAATATGGAACACTTTTGTTATTTAAAACTAAAACACTAGTTGAGTAGTGCACACCGTGAGTTGAAATCACAAGGTGGTTAGGTACCGTCATCGCCACAACAAACAATAATCCTGTTAAATGTTACAACCATGGAACCAGGATACCTTGTGCTGGTATGACAAACGTGCAGTAGGTCACTCAATAATTAGAGTTGCTCGTTTAAAAAAAGAAACGCAGCTTTATAGAATACTAGCAGCTGCCCGCGACTTCGTCCGCGTAGACTACATGAATCAACACTTTATTACTTTCCCACGGGAATACATTCAGCAGAAAAATTACCATGTAGAGTTTATCTCAAACAGGAAAAGACCCTGGGCAGATAACAGGTATGTTGAACCATGTTGATGTTTTGCCAGGTAAATGAATTAAGACATGGATCCATTAAAAGACCTTTCTATTTATTAAAGTACTTTATATTTATTAAAGTAAGTAGTTTATATTTATTAAAGTACTTCCTTATAAACAACATTTTTTGCCATGTTTGAAGGTGGTAGCAATAGAACCAAACTTTGAGGTGAACTTACACGGGAGCATGCCACATAGAACTGACCGTGAGAGAAACAGTCCTGTCGTAGGTCTACTCCGGCGAATTTGAGAGTTTGCCCCTGCGACTTATTTATTGTCATGGCAAAGCAGACCTTTAGTGGAAACTGAAGCCTTTTGATTTCAAAGGGAAGATCATTTGGTATTAATGGAATACGCGGTACAAACACTGTTTCTCCCTGAGCAGGTCCTGTTAAAATAGTGGCCTCTACTACGTTCCGGTGCAAAGCCTTGACTTGCAACCTAGTACCGTTACAAAGTTTGGGTGGCTTTAAATTTCTCAATAACATAACAGGTGCACCCACACGTAGTAAAAGTCTGTGATATGGCATACCCGGTGGGTTCAAAGTGTTCAACTCACCCTTATCTCATTCTCTAACCCCAAGGGGTTAGCTTCAAAACAAATGGCATTTTCGTAATCAACGTCCCAAAAAACCTAAATAATGACACCAATATTGACTTTTTTCGTATCAACCCCCACCCCTATCTCAACCCTAGAGGGTTAACTTAAAATAAATGTCATTTTCATAATCAACATCCCATAAAACCTAAATAACGACACCAATATCGATTTTATGGTTTTAACCCCCATTTCACAACCCAGGGGGTTGAATTCGAAAAATTTCAAAACACGTATTAGCTTATTTGTTCCTAGGAGTACTCTTGCGAAGTTTCGATTCGAAAATAGTCGAAATGTCCAAGTTATACTGTTTCTTCATACAAACTTCCCACTCCTGTTTCACCCCCTTAAAGGGTGAATTTTGAAAAATCCTTTCTTAGTGCTCCCCTAGACCTCGTAAGGAACCTACGTGCCAAATTTGGAAATTCTATTCACCCCTTTGACTATGACTATGACTTTGACTAAAACTTTAACTATGACTTTGACTATGACTTCGACTATGACATTGACTACGACTTTGACTTTGACTATGACTATAACTTTGACTTTGACTATGACTATGACTTTGACATTGACTATGACTTTGACTATGACTTTGACTATGACTTTGACTATGACTTTGACTATGACTTTGACTATGACTTTGACTATGACTTTGACTATGACTTTGACTATGACTTTGACTATGACTTTGACTATGACTTTGCCTATGACTATGACTTTGACTATGATTTTGACTATGACTTTGACATGACTTTGACTATGAATTTTACTTTTCGAATTTGAGTCTTCGACTTTGAGTCTTCGACTTTGAGCCTTCGACTTTGAGCCTTCGTCTTTGAGCCTTCGATTTTAAGCCTTCGACTTTGAGCCTTCGACTTTGAGCTTTTGACTTTGAGTCTTCGACTTTGAGTCTTCGACTTTTAGCCTTCGACTTTGAGCCTTCGACTTTCAGCCTTCGACTTTGAGCCTTCGAATTTGAGCCTTCGTCTTTGAGCCTTTGACTTTGAGCCTTCGACTTTGAGTCTTCGACTTTGAGCCTTCGACTTTGACTCTTCGACTTCGACACCAATTTGAATTTGTGATTTTAACCCCTACCACTATCGCAACCCGTAAGGGGTTAGCTTCAAAATAAATGTCATTTTCGCAATCAACGTCCCAAAAAACCTAAATAACGACACCAATATAGACTTTTTTGGTATCATCCCCCACCTCTATCTCACGCCTAGAGGGTTGGCTTAAAATAAATGTCATTTTCATAATCAACATCCCAAAAAACCTAAATAACGACACCAATATCGATTTTATGGTTTCAACCCCCATTTCACACCCCAGGGGGCTGTTTTTCGAAAAATCTCAACTCACCCTTATCGCATTCTCTAACCCCAAGGGGTTAGCTTCAAAATAAATGTCATTTTCGCAATCAACGTCCCAAAAAACCTAAATAACGACACCAATATAGACTTTTTTGGTATCATCCCCCACCCCTATCTCACCCCTAGAGGGTTGGCTTAAAATAAATGTCATTTTCAAAATCAACATCCCATAAAACCTAAATAACGACACCAATATCGATTTTATGGTTTTAACCCCCATTTCACAACCCAGGGGGTTGTTTTTCGAAAAATCTCAAAACACGTATTAGCTTATTTGTTCCTAGGAGTACTCTTGCGAAGTTTCGAGTCGAAAATAGTCGAAATGTCCAAGTTATACTGTTTCTTCATACAAACTTCCCACCCCTGTTTCACCCCCTTAAAGGGTGAATTTTGAAAAATCCTTTCTTAGTGCTCCCCTAGACCTCGTAAGGAACCTACGTGCCAAATTTGGAAACTCTAGACCCAGCGGTTTGGCCTGTGCGTTGATATGTCAGTCAGTCAGTCAGTCAGTCAGTCAGTTTCTTCCTTTATATATTTAGATATTATATTATTTTTAAATGGCAAATTTATTTAAAAAGAGAACACAATTTAGCAGTTTGCCCAATTAAAAAAGAAAATGTTCGAACTATTTTGCTGCTACGCTTGCCGCGCTTTTTATTTAAAATATGGAGCTTAAGCTTAAGCTCCATCTTAACCGTCATTTGCGCTCTATGATTATGATTTTAAATTTGGTTTAACCAGACAATTATGTTTACAACAACGGTTACAAACCAGCATTAGGAGACTCGGCTCCATCTCGCGTAATAATGTTTAAGTGGTTTGCTGAATTCAAATGGGGTAAAATTAACCTAAAGATCACCAAAGAAGGAGAAGAAGAATTACATACATGAACATTGATGAGATCCTATGCATGAGTTTGGGTAGTGTTCATACCACCCTACATAACATCTTGGAGTGAAGAATCCTTTTTGATCTTGGATCCCTCGTTTGCTCACCGAAAGCGAAAAATACGTTAGTGTCGATTGGTGCCGCAAAATGCGTCCACGTTTGGAAAACGGGGCAAAAAACGTGTTATAGAAATAATTACTGGTGACGAAACATGGATCTATCAATATGATCCGGGAAATAAAAGGCAATTGTTCAGTCCATCCAGAAGGACAGTTACCGACAAAGACCTGGAAACGAGGGCAAAAAAATTGGTGCTTAAATTTTTGTTTCGCAGAGCGGACTTTTGTCGACGTCAATGCTGGAAAACTGTCTGACAGTTAACTCAGAATGGACTTTTTGGCGGGATCTCGGCGAGTGAAGTTGCATTTTTCTTTATAATTCTTATAATTTGTGCATTCTAACTTTTGAAGCTTAATAACTGCAGAATATTGTGCAGCAAACGTTAGTGTTGGTGTACAGAGGAAAGGAAGTGTAAATTAAAGTGCGTAACGGATCTTTCGGGTTCCCACAAGAAGCTGCCAAATTCTTTTGTAAAGCATTCTGCCACTTTACTGAAGAATGACTTGACCGTGACTAGACTCTTTATACGCCAAGTATACGACGAATTACTTGTTTTGACTGAGACTAACTTATAAGAAATAAGAGAAATAAAATTTTTCACTCGAAACTGGCAGTAATGTCCCTCGACAGTGAGGTTGACTGGTTGACATCCTCAAAAATAAGAAGAAGAAGAAGAATGTTCTTCTTCTTTGAAAGAATGAATGAATGAACTCAGAATGGTATATCGTATACTACAGTAGCAATGTGATATCTTTTTGTTCCCAAAAGTGAAAGAAATATAAAAGGAGCATTTTTTTTTCAAGTCAAAGTCAAAACATCTTTATTTTGTAGATACACTGGGTACACTTAAAATAGTCAGTTTTTACATTTTTTAAGCTACTTCTTGTTCTTGCCCCCGAGAAGAAGCTCCGCCGAATCCATGGCTGCCTATGAAGTAGCAATTTATGACCAGTCTTGACTGGCAAAAGTGTTTTCAAAGTTGGTTTAGAAGAATGTAACTTTGTATAGAGCATGATGGAGAGCATTTTGAAAAAAATGTAAAATAAATAGTACTAATATACTTCTTCTTTATCTCCAAAATGTATTGAGTCACCTACGTAGCACACCTGGTGGAAAGTGATTAGATTCTACTGTCCATAACATCTGTAGCCTCCTATAGATAACGGTCCATACTTTTAACCTCAAACACTGTCACAGATGCGTTATCTATCACCCCGAGCACTAAGAAATGCCTCTTAATCATATAAGTTCACTAGCATGATTTAGCTTTGTTATCTATCACACTAATTAGTTTAATATATTTATTTAAAATTTTCTTTTACGAAATAGCAGAAACATGTTGCAGTTTTTATATGAAGCTAATATCTACTTGTTTAATACTAGAATATATGATTTATAATGAAAATGGTTTTTAAGTAATTGGAATCATTTTTCCATAAAAAGTCGACTGCGAATATAGGAGCTTAAAGCAAAACAAATCTTCCTTACATTACTAACATTAGGCGGGAGCAGGACTCAAAAAATCAATCAAAAAATTACAAAAAATACAGAAATGCTGCGACTGAAACTAAAAATTCGTGACAATACTCAGGATTGAATAATCAAATATAGGATCCATCGGGCGTGCAATGCATGACACAACGGCAGTCTTTGAATAGTAACATATACTATTTTTATCCTAAATTTTCAGATTGGTCAGAAGGCGTTTGAAAACGTCGTTCAGCTCAATAGGATACAATCTGTGGTTTTCCCAACAGCGTATAACACGAACGAGAACTTACTTATTTGCGCTCCCACTGGCGCCGGAAAAACTAATATCGCTTTATTGACAGTGGTGCAAGAAATCAAACGGCACATGGAAAATAATGTCCTTATGAAAGATAAATTTAAGGTCGGTACACTTCTATTTAGTTTTACATATTTTTACTGATGTATTCCCCTGTCAGTCGGGTCGTCGACCGGTTATCGCCTGTATGTCGTTTGTATTACGTTAAAAATTGTGTTTTTCTAATTGAAAAATATATTGTAAATATGCAGATAATCTACGTAGCTCCAATGAAGGCGCTGGCTGCCGAAATGACTGAAAATTTCGGTAAACGACTAAAAAGTCTAGGCATCAAAGTACGCGAATTGACGGGTGACATGAAACTGACCAGAAGCGAAATACAGGAGACACAGATGATTGTCACCACCCCTGAGAAATGGGACGTCGTAACCAGGAAAGGAGCCTGTTAGTATCTTGACTAACCGAATAATATTTCCTAAATATCTTCAATTCTCTTTTCTTGTGAATCCAACACCCGTCATGGGTTCTTTAATAACCCCAAGCCACACTGAACTGCAAGATTTATTTAATACCTTGATTTCAGCTGAGACTGAACTAGCGTCCATAGTGAAGCTTCTCATAATAGATGAAGTCCACCTTCTTCATGGCGATCGAGGGCCCATAGTAGAAGCCGTGGTAGCAAGAACGCTTAGGCAAGTGGAATCATCTCAAAGCATGATACGAATTGTGGGTCTTTCTGCTACGCTGCCCAATTATATAGACGTGGCCAGGTGAGGAATACCTTTTTATCTTATTTAATATTAGCTGTACCCGCGACTTCGTACGCATGGAATTTGATTTATAAAGCTTCGTTGTATAATTTGATGTACAATGATTGGGAACTTGATCAAAGTTGTTTGCTTCACTTACACGGGACAGCGCCACATAGACTTGGCCATGCGAAAGCTGTCAATCGTGGACCCTCCAAGGCAGCAACCCGTAGCCTCGCGCATTTATGGTCACTGCATAACACAAAGCCACCTAGAATTGCATATATTTAATACGAAATGGGAAATAGTTGTAGCAGCATTCGGGGTATAAAAACTCCCCCCTGCACTACTCCCCCTTACCACAAATTTGAAGTCTCCAAACAGGCTCTTGTTCTCTATGTTACTACTGGCTAGGTCTGCCTATAATCGCCATAAGAATACCACCTTTTGTTAGATATCTCGTGTTCTATCGATGGTATCTACTACTTTTAAAATAATAATAATATTAAAATACTAAATATACTTTATTGTACAACAAATAAGATGTGCCACGATGCACTCGTCCCTTATTATCAACAGCAATTGCGTAGATTCCCTGCTTTTGTCACTAATTCTGGATATGTCACAATATTAGATCCTCTATTCAACTAATAACATACCTAAACTTGGTACTATGTTGTTTAATTGTGCGAGTCCGACTTTTTAAAAAATACTATCATAATGTAGGAATATTGATGCAGTCGTGCTGTAAATCAGGCCCGTTTAAGCTCTAATCCATTCTAATATTATACATCCGAAACTCTGTCTTTCTGTCCGGCTTTCACGCCTAAACTGCTAAACTGATCGTATTGAATTTTAGCAGAGAGGAAATCTGGAACATGGGGAAGGACATAGGATGAGATGGGTAAATCCACGCGGGCGAAAAACTAGGTTAGTGTAACATACAGAACAAGAGAACACCTGTGATTCGAGGGCATTCTAAGAATCGATTTATTTAGATTGCTAATGAACTATACTAGCGTAAATCCCTATTGTCGTGGTTTAAAGATAAGTTTGTCATTTATTTAAAACAATAAAGCTAAAACGGAGACGAGGCATTACGCTACCCAACCCCTCAGAATCTGAAACAATTTTGTTTCAGATTTTTGCGTGTCAATCCAAAAGTTGGTCTATTCTTTTTCGACTCTCGATTTCGTCCGGTGCCATTGGAGCAGCAATTCATCGGTATAAGAGACGTTGGCAGCGGTGGATTCATTCATCTTAAACAGGTAATGTGGGAAGATACCTTACGTGTAGTCTGAAATATATATTTTGTGTTTTGTCCATAATGTCAATTGATAGTTACAAGTAATATCGTGCAAAAGCCTAAAGTTGCATAATTCTCTATTGCCATGCGAAATTATTTAATGACATAGTGTTGGTCTTTTGCGAATTTTTATATTACTTTTTTTCTTTTTTTTTCAGAGGTTTCCGTTTGTTATTTTATTAATAGTATAAATTGGTGCTGTGCTATTTTATCGCGCGCTATCATTATCTAGTTAATATTTATAGTTTTATAAAAACGTCAGAGTGCCAAATTATTATACATATATAACGTCACGACCTTCATCCCTAATCCCAAACATTAAAACTTTAATACTTGAAACAACATCCACGATTCACTTTTCGAAATATACAGAAACACACACATGACAAGGAATGAGCCTGTCGCCGTTAAAACGTGCAAAGCTATAGATATTGTTATATGGAAAGTCCCATAGTCGCCTTTTACAGGAAAGAGACGGGTTGGTTCTATTCTTTTGACGTGCCGAAACCACTTATTATAATCATTGCTAATTAATCACTTATTGCTAATTATTAATAATTATATTATTATTGTGAATATTGTATGTGTGTAAATTGCATAAGCGAAGGACCGTTTTGGAATATTATTTTGGAACTCTTAATTAGATTAGCAAATCTGTTGCAAAATTATACAACATTTAACACAATAATTCTTCGTCAACCTATATAACACTATGTCTGATACACTGTAGTATTACAGGCCGCAGTTAATCAAGTGTGAATGCTGATTGGTCGATTTGTTTTCGTTTTTTTTCCTTCACCGAAACTCCACCGGTAATTGCGGAAGGTCAGAACAGAACAAAACCTGTTAAATACAGATTTCATAAATTTTACAAAAAACGCAACGCTTTAAATAAATTTATTATCCTCTTCATCATTATCATATCAGCCAAAAGATGTCCACTGCTGGACAAATGCCTCCCCGAAAGATCTCCACAACGATCGGTCTTGCGCTGCCTGCATCCAGCGGCTTCCCGCGATCTTTACCAAATCGTTGGTCCACCTCGTGTGGGGCCTGCCCACGCTGCGCACGCTCGCTGTAATTCTTCGGGCTATATCGGTCACTTTGGTTCTCCTGCGGATGTCCTTATTTCTGATTCGAACCCGCAGGGAAACGAACATAGCTCTCTCCATTGTCCTTTGGGTGACCTTGAATCTTCTTATGAGGCCCATAGTGAGCGACAACGTTTCAGTTCCATATGTCATCACTGGAAACACACACTGATCAAAGACTTTCGTCTTGAGACATTGCGGTATTTGGGACGAGAAGATGTTACGTACCTTCCCAAATGCTGCCCAGCCGAGCTGGATTCGACGATTGACTTCTTCTCGAAGTTGGATTTGCCTAACTGGGGGCCGATCGCGCTAATTTGAACGTTATTACCGAAGCTAAACCATAACCAAAAACGTTACGTCAAGCACATTTCGTATCGTGCTAATCATTTGAACGGAAATTAAACTAGTTTTTTTTAATACTCGTGGTTAGGTCTAAACATTTTGGGTTTGGTTTTACTTTGGTAGCGTCAATCGTTCACAAAAAATAGCACGATATCATTTTATACATCAGCTAAACTAAAGCTAAGCCAAAAACGTTCCGTTCGAACGGTAAAACCGTTGTAAAATAGCGCGATTGGTCCCCTGAACTGTTTGTCCCAGGTATGGGTCCACTCCTATCTTCAAAGGTGTGGGTACAATGTGAGCATTTATCATGGTCTTTGTCTTGTCCATATTCATTTTAAGACCCACTCCTTGGGAGACTCTATAGAGGTCATCAAACATTTTGCCGATGTCCTCCAGGGTCTCAGCCATGATTACGATATCGTCGGCAAATCGAAGGTTTGTGATGTACTCGCCGTTGATGTTGATGCCGAGTCCTTTCCAGTCCAGAAGCTTGAATGCATCTTCCAATGCAGCCGTAAACAGTTTCGGTACACCTCGCTACAGTTGGATGGGCTTGGAGTTCCGATCCTTAATACGGACTGACATGGTGGCGCTTTCATACAAACACTTCAATACCTCGATATTCCGATAATAAATTTGGCACCGCTAGAGTCAAGTAGTAGTAGAGTCTCGATCAAATCGAAGGCTTTTTCGTAGTCCACGAACGCTAAGCATAGTGGCTGGTTATACTCTTCGGTCTACTGTAGGTATAATCTACCGCAACGTATGTATGTGGCCTACGGTGCTAAAGCCTTTTCGGAAACTGGCTTGGAAGGCTGGAAGTCGTTAAACCTGCGTGTGAGACGATTCGTAATGACTCTCGAGAACAACTTGTAGACATGACTCAGAAGCGAGATGGGTCCGTAGTTCTTCCACAGGGTATTTTCGACCTTTTTAAAGAAAGGTACCACTACGCTCCTATGCCATACCTTTGGCGTTTTTCCATCGAGTATGACAGAAGGAAATAGCCTGTGAAGAGCTCTCAGCATTGGTCTGCCGCGTGCTTTCAGAACCTCAGCCGTGATTCCGTCCTCACCCTGCAGCTTGTTGATTTTTAGCTGTTTGAAAGCCGTTCTAATCTCATACAAGCTGACATCTGGAATGGCTTCCGTATAGTGCCGAGTCATCCTGGCTCTTGGATCCGTGGTCAGATTCCTTACAGGTGGGCGTGATGTCGTGTATAGCTGTCCATAGATCTTCTCGACCTCTTCCACCACTTCCGTCACTAACGAGACTATCCCGCCATCCTCGTTCTTTACCTTGATCAGCTGGCTCAGTCCCACAGACAAATCTCTTGCAAAGACGAGCCCTTATTCCGCTCTATTACCTCTTTAAAACGGTCGGTATTAAATTGGCGGAGTTCGCGGGTCAGGGACTTAGAGACTGTCTGTTGAGCCACCGGTATTTGGAAGCATCATCCGAGGACTACAGAACCATCTGTCGTCTTTCCTCTATGAGTTTCAAAGTAGGTTCAGCGATTTTCTTGGTTCCTTTTGTACGGCTGGTCTTAAAGGTCTTAGACATGGAGTTCATCATATAGAGTCCCTCCTTCTCCATAATGCCAGCCAGCATTCGGCCCCGGGAGCTCCGATATCCCACTCCAAATTGCCCCACTTTCATCTCATCATCGCTTCGTTCGCCCAGTTTTGCGTTGAAGTCCGCCATGACAACGGTGAAATGATTTTTGGAGGTAATATGGCTCTAGAGACATCTTCATACATAAGCTCTACCTCGTCGTTGGGATGTGATGAGGTCGGGGCGTATACCTGTAAGACCTTCACCACGTTGTTCACAAGGGACTTGTGGACTAGGAACCCGACACCTCCCTGGGACAGTTGGTAGCATCCTGTTTCAGCATTGCTCCGACCTGTAGCAATGAATTAACCGCCATTATTCGGGCTACTGACTGCGCTAATGGTAGACACGCCTATTAGCGAGCGATGGATTCGTCACGTCCCGACTCCAACTAACTTAATATTTTACTATACTGCATTTTAGCATGATTTGACGCGTTCAGAAATCAGATTGATCTAAAAAGGTAGAAGAACTGCTAGAAAATCCTAATTGAAATTAGCGGCTTTTGTTCTGGACTTCTTCAATTTCGTGCATAAATTTAACCTTTGCATTTGAAAGTCTCGACCTTGTCGTTAGGAGGTTACAGGTGCCTTTAAAGGCAGCCATAACTTGCACAAAATGGGTATTCATTTAGTGTCTTGGCCCAGACTTAAACCTATATCTTCGTGGCTAGCTAATAGGCCAAAATAACTAAATTATAAAATAATTGACGGCGTCATCATTACAGATGCAAATAATGAATGAAGTATGCTATGAAAAGGCCTATGATATGGTGCAGAAAGGTCACCAAATTATGGTGTTCGTCCACGCACGAAACGCGACGCAACAAGTTGCTACGGTACTTAAAGAGCAAGCACAAAAACGGGGCCATTTAAAATACTTTGAACCTGAAAAATCAGGTGGATTTTTAAGGGCGAAGAAAGCTATTGCAAGTAGTCCGCACCAACAATTATCTGACTTGTTTGCTTGTGGCTTTGCCTGTCATCACGCTGGTATGCTGAGGAGCGACAGGTAATATTCATTTTGGATAAAATACATTTTATTACAATTTTTAGATGGGTAGTGGCATCAGTAGTCCCAGGTTCTTAAAATTTGGCCATACAAGCCCAGGGCCTGCAGTCTCGACATAGATAGCGATCGTTATGTTATCGAATTCGGTCGTTAAGTCCTAACAATGTTATTTTAATTGGAGAATTAGAGTCTTTAGTATCAAAATATCGGTTTCCATTGAAACTACGATTCAGGTTTCCAACAAAAACCGATGTGATTATGAACACTATAACATTTAGAATAAGATCGTTAGGAGTTAACGACCGAACTCGGTTGCTATCTATGTCGAGACTGCGGGCCCAGGGCTCGGCTAGGCTCTGTTCGATCACTTTGGAAATAAACATTTTTGTATTGTATTTTTAATGACCTTGGTTTTTTATGCACAATCTCAATCACTCCTGATGTTAAGTGAAGATGAGGCCGAAGGTGGACGCGTACTTACATGGAAACCCCATCTTATTTGAGGAACTGACTGGCTTGACATCGCTGTTTGACGGCAGACTTAGATAAGATGGTGGTACATAGCCATGCGGACATTTAAAATGCTCTACCACTAACCAAACCTAGTACTAAACATGTACCCTGCTAGGGTTCGAACCCATGACTTGCGATAAGTAAACCTTATAGCGTTAACATTGAGCCACGAAGGGGATCAAGTGTATACAGGGTCTATACATATTTTATTATTACTTATATTTAATAGTTAAACATATTTATCTTTTATAGAAACATGGTGGAAAAATATTTCTCTGAAGGATATATAAAGGTTTTGGTGTGTACCGCAACCTTGGCATGGGGGGTGAATCTTCCTGCTCATGCTGTCATTATAAGAGTAAGTGAATAGCCTACAAAGTTTTATTATTTCGTGGGTGACCAAACTGTAGATAGGTACCTATAACTATATTAGTTTTACTGCTCTGCCATTTTAAAGAACAAAAAGTGATGCTTTTGAATTCATGTTTTTATGAAATTAGTCACTAGTCGCTACATATCCGCTAAATAAAATTTTATTTAACTAATACGCCTTAACACATTCAGCAATAGAATTACGTTGAAAATCATCTACCATCGCAGTAAGTGTCGCTACGACTCCCACTTAGAATGGGAGAATAGTGCAAGTCAGTCACAAAGTGAGCAGTCCAGCTAGCTAACGAATCTGATACTTTTATTTATTCCCAGGGCACGGAAGTCTACGATCAGAATCGTGGCTCATTCGTTGATATCAGCGTACTAGATGTGCTTCAGATATTTGGCCGTGCAGGCCGTCCGCAGTTTGACACCTCTGGAACTGGGATCATTATCACAACTCAAGACAAACTGACGCAATATCTCAAGTCCATGACAAATCAGTTCCCCATAGAAAGCAACTTTATCAACCTTTTGGCTGACAATTTGAATGCAGAGGTGAGTCATATCAAAGCTGCCCACTACTGGGTGTCGTAATTTGGATCGCTTTTTGGAAAGCGGTTTTTGCTGCTTGGCAGACGGGTTTACAATTGCATAAGTTTGGGATCTTGGTGCGGATCAATGACGCCCATGACTGGTATGTACTGTTAAGATCCCTTGGTCGCTTTGTTACGGCACCCATGGGATGAGACAGGTGGAGCCCATCCTGTGCTCCGGGGAACTACAGACCTTACTATTGTTTATTTCTACAACTATATATTTAGTCTTTCAGATATTAATTATTACGTATATATAATTACACATTTTATTAATTATTATTTTTTAATACAGTTGCTCAAAAAGTGGCATATTGCAGGGACGTATAGCGTGCGGGAAGTGGGATTTCCCGAACTAGTGCTTTTTCTTTGCAAACTGTCAAAATAATGTCTATTAAAAAGAAAAAACCAACCATGAAGTTTTTACTAAAAAGATTCATAGAAGTTTTTATGATTTATGCAAATATTTCTAAAAAAAGCTACTAATTTGTTTCAATATCAGATTTAAAAGTAATTTTAATTGAAATTTAAACATTAAATTAATATTAGTATCGGCCAAATAAAATTTATAAATATAAAAAAGTTGGCTGTATGACGTATACTGCCATAGTCTCTGCTTGTATTCTTTTACAGTTGGCGCCATTTTCCAAAAATTTTCTTTGCGAGTTTAGTTGTTTGTTGCACAAAATGAGTATATTCGACGACAATTTAATTGAATTAACACCACCGGAACTCAGTATAATTGCACAAAATGCTTCGGAGAACACTTTACCGGAAAAGTCAAAAAGTCGCTACATATCTACATACGACGAATTTATTGCGTGGAGAGAAGAGAAAAAAGCAAATAGTTTTTCAGAAAATGTTATGTTGGCATACATTCAGTGTACTAAGTATCGGGAATTTGTCAATAAAACAAAAAATACAAATTATTCATCTAAATTTATTTTATCGCCTTCAAAGTAGGCCCCATCGCTTGCAATACAACATCTCCACCGCTTCACCCAGTCTTCCATACATTTTTCATAGGCTATTTGCGGTATGGCCTTTAGCTCATTCAGCGAATTTTCTTTTATGGCTTCTATCGACTCAAAACGTTTTCCTCGAAGTGGTAATTTTAACTTGGGAAATAAAAAAAAGTCAGACGGAGCCATATCAGGTGAATACGGTGCTTGGTCGAGAACTTTTGTTGAATTTTTCGCTAAAAACTCTTTCACTATAATGGCTGTGTGTGATGGTGCATTATCATGGTGCAGCATCCATGAGTTGTATTGCCACAAATCTGGACGTTTTCGGCGGATACTCTCACGCAAACGCTTCATGACGCCTAAATAATATTCTTTATTCACTGTTTCTCCCTCTGGAAGGAATTCGGAGTGAACCACACCACGGTAGTCAAAAAAAATTGTCAGCATCACCTTGATTTTGGAGCGACTTTGCCGCGGTTTTTTGGGTTTCGGCTCGTTTTCGAGACGCCATTCTGAAGACTGTTGGCTTGTTTGCATGTCGTACTCATAAACCCATGTCTCGTCGCCAGTTATTATACGTTTCATAAAGGTCGGATCCGTAGAAGCTCGGGAAACCATGTCTTCAGCGACATGCTTTCGCTGCGCTTTTTGAACAAAATTGAGCTCTTTTGGAACTAGTCGAGCGGCGACGCGTTTCATGCCTAAAATGTCAATGAGAATGTTGTGGACGGACTTAAAAGATATGTTCACCTCACTAGCCAACTCTCTCAGACTCATACGTCGATTTTCGAGCACTAGCTTCTTGATTCTGTCGATGTTTTCTTTGGTCGTAGCGGTTGAAGGTCTACCAGAACGAGGCAAGTCTACTACTACTTCTCGGCCTTCTTTAAAAGCCTTATACCATTCATAAGCCCTTGTTTTCGATATACACGATTCGCCGTAGGTATTTCGCACCATTTTTAGTGATTCACCACATGAAATATCATTTGAAACACAAAATTTAAGGCACACTCTTTGTTCAACAATATTTTCCATTGTAAAAATCGCCGAGGACTCAAAACTATGACCAACAAAAAGTGTAGTTTAAAACAAATTAAATGACAGATCCCGCTCAAATTTTGCGCGCTAAATCAGTACAGTGCTACCAACATGCAGTAAAAAAATTAGAACGACCTCTTTTACGCGGGTCTTTTTATTGACATATTCCCGATACTTTTTACACAGAGTAGTACTTCTCCGAACTCTCAGCAAAATTGAAACCTTCTACGTTATGGTCGAGGTTTTCGATGATAAAAAGTATGCTGAAAATAAGAAACAACGTGGATATAAGTGAATACCCAAAACTAAATGCTTTCTTAAAACGACAATCAGACGGTTTTACAACTAAAAAGTCGAAAATATTAACATCGAATGAAGTGGAAAGGTTTTTGAACGAAGCTCCCGATCATCGTTATTTAGCCACAAAGGTAATTTATTAATAAGTACTTATATTTTTCTTTAGTATGTATTCAGTTTACGAAATCGTAAAATACACTCATTATCTTATTTTAAAAAATATTAATCACATCCCTTTTTTTGTAGGTTGCGCTGATTTTTGGCGTTGTTGGAGCTTGCCGCAGAGAGGAGTTAGCCAATATAACTTTAAAAGATATTGAAACCCATAGTATAAGATCCGGCAATAGAAATATATACCCTCATCTGTTATTCGACGATAACAAAATTAATATGTTAGTTAATGAATATATTAATACATTGAAAATGGGTTGCCTAGCTAAATCGCGGGCCAAACGGTTAATTAATGTAAATCCAAATTAATTGTTTTTCAATTAACTTCCCCGATTTGTTATTTATAAAAATCGACCATTATCTGAAAGAACATAACATAAGGAACTGGAAAAATATAGGTTGCCTACTTTCCCTTCAGCATAACTATGGAGTTGTCATGTATAAACATGCGAGCAAGCGTTATTAATATACCCTCATCAGTTATTTAATTGATTTTTTTTTAATTAAACGTTATTTTATTCTCTTTCTAACAGTATAAGGTTGCCTCAGTAAAAGTTTGTCACATGCACGGTTGCTGTGATTTTAGATGTGAAGTTTTGAGCGCAAGCTTATTACATTATTGGCAGATTCAGGAGCCAATTTGACGTCCTTAAAGCGACTAGAAGGTTGGAAGTCAGACAAAGTTGCAGAAGGCTATATTGCTGATTCATTAAACAACAAACTAGAAACTGTTAAAAAAATCACACAATCCATTAATTTAAAGTCCAGTCCGTCTCCTTCACATGACAATACTGAAGAGAACGTTCGTCCATCTACCTTCGTTGATAATGATAATTCATCAGATCCAATTCCATCAACTAGCAAACGCCATTGTATACCACCTTTGACAAATATACATGAACAATCATACGAAATTAATAATAGTTTGTCTCAAACAGTAAATATGCAACCTAAAACTTCCCCAGTTACTATAAAAAACTGTACCAATTTCAATGTATATGTGAATTATAACTTTTGTAAGAAATAAATGATTAGTTAGTTGAGTTTATTGTGTTTTTATTATTTTATTAAATTGCTTAATTTTTTCGCAACTGTATTAAAAATAGTCGTTCAGTACACGTGCGGAACCGTCATTGCAACTCGTTCCGACTGTCAACCCTCACCTTCGAGTGCGCCTCGGCTCGGGTGACATTTGTCGGAACGAGTTGCAATGACAGGCTTTCCGCAATTGTATTGAAATATACTATTTAACTTATTTTTAAATTATTACGATTATTTGCAGGTTGCACTTGGTACTGTAACAAATATCGATGAAGCAGTGGAGTGGTTGAGTTACACCTATTTGTTCGTGCGAATGAAAATTAACCCACAGGTAAAGTCTACTACTACTAAAACTATTTCACTTACCTAATATGCCCTATTTTTTTCCTTACGGTAAAAAAAATCATCCGGTATACAGGGTGTAATCGTTAAGTGTGCACAGGCGATTATTCCGTAACTATTATAGATATCAAAAGACTTTAAACTGATATCGAAAATGCTTTACCTAAGGAGTAAAATGACATTAATAAGTTTTTAAAAATAAAACGAGAAATGTCCAAAAAAATTACATTAAACACTCCCATACATTTAGCATGAAATAGTAGAGATTTTAGTTTCCTTATTTTAAGTGGAATAGCATCAACTCATTTTACCCTTATCATTTTATAATTATGTATTATGATAGTGATGAATTTCAAGTAGATACACGTGTAGGTTAATTATCTTACCACTTCAAATTAATAATAAACCTTGTTTCAATATCGCATTGATTTGAACTGGCTGAAAAACAACATACTAAATAAAAACAAAAAAAAAGAGATACTATTTGGTGTTCGTTCTATATTCAAATTCTTTATCGCGGATTCTCGTTCCCGCCAATTTATTGCGTTTTTTCAATTTGCGTCAATAATCGTGATTGTTGCATTTATTAATTAAAAAATGGCATATTCCAATACAGAAAAAAGGGACATGTTAAAAATGTACTACAAACATGATTGTAACAATAGGGCAGCCATTATTGCCTACAGAAGAGAGTACCCAGATAGAGAAGTTCCTTCTGGTACGTATTTACGTAAGCTGGATCATTGTATTGCACAACGAGGACGTCACTTCGGACATCTGCTTTGAACAGGTACAAAATTTTGTACTTACTAAGAAATAAAATGTATGGGAGTGTTTAATATAATTTTTTTGGATATTTCTCGTTTTATTTTTAAAAGTTATTAATGTCATTATACTCAATAGGTAAAGTACTCGATATCAGTTTAAAGTTTTTTGATATCTATAATAGTTACGGAATAATCGCCTGTGCACACTTAACGATTACACCCTGTATATCAGCCTCCTTACCAAAACCATCCATTACAACTGGGATATTCTCTCTAGGAGGAGAGTACTAAATGGTGATTTTGTTACCCAGGTCTATGGTTTGTCTTACACTGACGTGCAAGACGACCCGTCGTTGGACGCGAAACGTCGGGAACTAATCAAGGCCGCCGCTTTGGAGCTGGACGAAACAGAAATGATTCGTTACAACGAACAGACCGAAGACCTGAATAGTACTTGTGAGTGGTCATTAGAACCTTAATTTTTTTGGTAAATGCGAGGTTAAATCGTCCAACATCCAAACTAATTCGGAAAATTCACACCTTTCCTTTAATTTGTATGAATATAAGTGTAACTAAAACGAAACACTAAGAGGCAAATGTCCCGTGCGTCGTCTTCGCACGACATGTCCGGCAACAAGCTTATAGATTATTATTACTTCTATGTGTATTTCTGGAATACATATAAGAAAGACGATATGATAGAATCAACTACAGAAATATGTACTGAGATAAAATGTCTGGCGACTCGTGCGATGCCCAACGACAACGCGCTATATAGCTGGCGTTCTATATCTCACGACATTAGCCCCTAGTGAAGGCATAATTTTATCCTTTACTGAATCTAAACCTCACTATTACTCTGTGCCACACATCTGGGTAGCTGGGCGTTCTATATCTCACGACATTAGCCCCTAGTGAAGGCATAATTTTATCCTTTACTGAATCTAAACCTCACTATTACTCTGTGCCACAGATCTGGGTAGCTGGGCGTTCTGTATCTCACGACATTAGCCCCTAGTGAAGGCATAATTTTATCCTTTACTGAATCTAAACCTCACTATTACTCTGTGCCACAGATCTGGGTAGCTGGGCGTTCTATATCTCACGACATTAGCCCCTAGTGAAGGCATAATTTTATCCTTTACTGAATCTAAACCTCACTATTACTCTGTGCCACAGATCTGGGTAGCTGGGCGTTCTATATCTCACGACATTAGCCCCTAGTGAAGGCATAATTTTATCCTTTACTGAATCTAAACCTCACTATTACTCTGTGCCACAGATCTGGGTAGCTGGGCGTTCTATATCTCACGACATTAGCCCCTAGTGAAGGCATAATTTTATCCTTTACTGAATCTAAACCTCACTATTACTCTGTGCCACAGATCTGGGTAGCTGGGCGTTCTATATCTCACGACATTAGCCCCTAGTGAAGGCTCAATTTTAATCCTTTACAGAACCTAAAACTTTTACTTTTTTCCACAGCTTTGGGTCGCACGGCGAGTCACTATTATATAACATGTGAAACAATGAGAATATTCAATTCCATGGTCCGCAAATCCATGACTAAAGGTCATGTGCTCCACATGGTTTCTATGTGCTCTGATTTTAAGCAACTTAAAGTAAGTATTCCACTCCTAAAATAAACGTGGAAGGTGACATATTTTTTAATTCCCTTTATTATTTATTATCTCTATAACGAACCAGAGGAACAATTTATTTTATTCATAAAATAAATTTGGAAGATCAGGTATTATCCTAACTCCCTTTATTTATTGTTATTCTAAACTTCATTTTCTGCGTCTATGGTTGCTCCCGTATGCTATGGGTGGAGCATGGGAGTAATAGTGATCACAAAATGGTGTCTATCAAATTTAACCGACTGTATTTTGTATCACTATGAAATAAATTTATTTTGTTTGTTGTTGTTGTTAAAAAATCAAAACAACCTGCAATGTTCTACTTAACATTATTTATCCAATTTCCATTTCCTTCACTGACGATTCTTATTGCTATAGGTAAATACTGGGAATCAATTAACCCTATCAGTTTCTTGTCCAATATCCATAGACCAGAAAATACTGGATGAGTTTTTTACCGTAAGGAAAAAAATAGGGCATATTAGGTAAGTGAAATAGAAGGTATTTTGGCATAGATAGTTTTATTTTTTTCAAAACTATCATAGAATAAAGCGTTAATTGTGTCATTTGACGGTCCCGTTTGTAGCCTATTTTACGTAATTACATCATTTAATGAAATAAAGAAACTTGGCGAAAATATGAAGTCCAAATAAATTGCATATGATGGGAACCCTACAAATCAACCCAGTCGTATATCAATCAAAGGCAGGCGCGTGCGTTTTTGAAAAAAAAATTCAACTACCAATGCCAATAACTTCTATTTCACTTAACTAATATGCCCTATTTTTTTCCATATGGTAAAATAACTCATCCGGTATATGTATACGAGTAACTTTTGATTTTTGTTTTATTGTAGGTCAGAAGAGAAGAATTATCAGAATTACGAACGTTACGAGAGAAATATGCGGAAGAGAGTATAGAAGGCGCAGACGCGGAGGATGTACATTGGAAAATCAATATACTGCTTCAGACTTTCCTCTCCAAAGGGCGGGTTCTAGGATCCTCCCTTCAATCAGATATGACTTACATCAGTCAGGTTAGAATTTAAATAATTTAATATATACCACATTCGAAAGTCATGATATTATAATTTAGTTTTAACTATAGTAATATCATCTTAAATCAATTAAAGGCTTGTTATAACTTGAAACATTCAAGAAAATGGCATTCTTATTTATATTTTACTCTAAAGAGAGACTATTAACCGCCTACGTGCCTCAATATAAACAAAAGAATGTTTCCAAAGCGGAGGTCGTGGATTCGACTCCCAGTACAATATCATTTCTTCATGAAGTACTATTTCTTAACGACGAGAGTGTCACACATACCCCCATACTCTTACTTCAACAACACTCTTTATTATTAATATTGCATGTGTTAAACTGTAAACCTTTAACTATAGTAAAAAATTAATATAGCAAACGACATTTTAATATATTATTCCAGAACGCAGTCCGTATAGTGAGGGCTCTATTTGAAATTACACTGCACAAAAACAACGCGTTTATGGCTGGATTATATCTCAAAATGGCCAAAATGATGGAACTTCAACAATGGGACTTCTTAAGCGACATGAGGCAATTCGATAACTTCAACATTGAATATCTTAACCGTCTTGAAAATCCCATGTTGAAACCAGAGCAGATTAGGGAAATGGATTGGAAAGACTTGGGTATGTGTAATGTTTATGCATAACATAAATAATGTAGAGTTCGGTTACGTTTTGTGTGTACAATACAATTATAACTGATTTTACAGGTGATCTGATTCACAACCCATTACTTGCCAAATACATAAAGAAATGCGCTGATGAATTTCCGTTGCTGGATTTGAATGCAACCTTGCACCCCATTACAAGAACTGTACTTAGCATAAAGCTTACAATCACGCCCAATTTCAGGTAAATGAATGGTTATATCATAAAACTGAATTATTGTAGCACTCGTGGCGCTGTCGCATTCGCTTTAGTGGCATTTTAGTATGAGGGATTCCGTTTTCTGACGGCACGTTAAATAGAAGTCGGTGGCTTAGTAGCTTAAAAACACTGACTGTCAAATGGCCACCAGTCTGATAAAAAACTACCAACCGCCGGGTATGGGGCCACATACCCTCTCTCAGTGAGAGGAGGCTGTCCCCCAACAGTGGGGACGAGTGAGGGTGTTGATAAAGACGATTGTATGGCAGGCGCGATAAAAGTTTGTCACTTGTCAAACTATCCCACTCTCACGTTTACATCGCGCGCGACAAAGATGTCATGCTACGGGGCTTTTGATACACAAGGTGGAATTCAGCTATTTTGATAAAATTGTGCTGAAATAGTGGCCAAAGGAAAAAAATTGTGTCACTGTAGTTTAAGAGTAATTCAATATTTTAAGCGAGTTTTCTGACGTCACGTGTTGTTGGAATCCTCTTGATTATAATTTATAACCCAAAAACTGTGCATAAATAGTGCAACCGAATTACACAAGTCCCATAAATAATACTTCAATAACAACGAAGTTATTTACATGTCTATGTGAAAAGGAGCAGCGCAGACGTCGGTCTTTTTGTCCGTCGGACTTTTTTGTCCTATTGTGTCCTCGCGGACAAAATTATTTGATCTAGATTTTTATGACTGGCCGACAAAAAGTTCATTGTCCGCACTGTCAAAATAGCAGTGGCGGTATCTTGATATAAGCCCAAAATCCCGACATGCCTTTGCCTTATTAAAAAAACTCGATCGGGAACATCAACTTTAAACTTTATTGATCTTTAAATAGTACCAGGAATTGCATATGAACCTACAAATGGAACAGAAAGGCAACAAGATGTATTTAACTTCATTAAAGGTGTAAAAACCACAAATCATTAATCAAATATTACTCGAGCTTGCCCTACTCTGAAACCCTAGGCACGCCACTGCAAAATAGCTGAATTCTAGGTTCTGTATTCTAGCATCAGGTACGTAAATTGATTTATAATTGCATCGAGTGTTATTTAGAGCCCAATCATAGTGATGGCTCTAAAAACACGAGCGCAAGTTATAAAACACTTAATTCACAGTTTGCATTCTACTAAGAGAAGCATCCAATCCAAAACAAAGAACACATATCTATATCAAGAATACAAATTAAAATTACTACAATAATTGACCTTTAATTTAAACCCGCCCGTTCGTTTTGTTAATTAATATTACTTAACATTATGTAATTTTAATGCACCAGGGCATTCATGCGCCGCTTTGTTCTTTCAGGTGGAATGACCAACAACACAGTCAAGGTGCTGAGGCATTTTGGATATGGGTTGAGGATCCTGAATCCGACACCATGTATTACCACGAGTATTTCCTTATCACCAAGAGACAGGTATGCATTACTCTGTATTACTTGATATGTGGAAACATAGAACAATAATTTATATACACTCTTGCCCTAGTTTTGGTAACCCAAAATATTAATGCAAAATTCAGGTTTTGCTAATGCTATTTCATTTTGCATTTTTGATGTTATGTCTTAAGTTCAGCAGATAAACTGGATCTCACGTACGTTACACTGTAAAGGCCTTATTTTTAGGTAGTGAAAAAGGAACCTCATGAGCTAATAATTACTATTCCCATCATGGAACCATTACCGCCGCAGTACTATGTGAGAGCCACTTCAGAAAGGTAAATACTATATTGTCGTCTATTTCTTGTATCGCTTAAGCAAAGGACCTACTGCGAGAACTTTTCTTCGATATTTCGCACCTAGTGCAACCGCGATTACAATAGGTTTATGATAATAATTGACTCCAAAAAAAAAAGATATAACTACTACACTTATTAGCACAACAATTTAATCTCGTATTCGTTTTCTTTGCGTTCTCATAGTAGTATGTATGAAAAAAGTCATCTCTTTTACTAACTCGCAAGGTATATTTTAAATATCAAACAATTGCCTTGGCTATTGTGAGTAGATCTTTGCATGTGTATGCATTTACCCAATGTCACTTCAATCCAGTCCGATCCCTCTTTTATGAGCTACCCTTGCATTCCCCCTTTCCTACTGCCCATAAGTCTTATATTACAAATTAGAGGAAAAGAATGTAGTCATCAGGTTCGGGATATCCCTTAGCCTTACGCCCATGGGATCGTAGTCGCACAGGTGATTCCTTATATTACCGTTGTTACAGACTCTACTGATAGATTTTCAGACAGGCCAATTCTTGAATAAAAGGCCCCTCCTGCCGAAGCACCCATTATGAAAGGTGTTTGCTCTCTGTTCAATTTACAAATCTTATTTCTGCCATAAACATTTTAGAATGTGACTCCTTAGCGTGTTGCTCTCTTTTATCCGAAAAATAAGCGAAAAATGACACTAATTCTTTCGTGTTAAAACAAAGTGTATACGAACGAAAAGCAAGTGCTTCGAGTCCGTAATTTCGTCAAAATTATTCGCCGTAGGCCCACAGGTTGTAAACTAGAACATTATTGACCTTAAAAAACATGTGTATAACAAAATGTGTTAAGCATGCCTGTAATCACGTATCTGGCGGAAATCAGGAAAAATATTCACCGCCAGTGTTGGCGCTGTGGTGGTGAATATGAGACAGGGATACAGATGTTTTATCAAAATTAATTGTTGTAAAACCTTTTATACAACTTTTATAGTGAAATTTTTTATAAAATATTATAGAATTGTCTTTAAAAAATATTTCTGTTGAGTTCTCATAAAATATCACTGTGAAGCCATCTCATTAGATTCGCTAAATGTGTAAATATATGTTATTCATCAAAACATACTATTCATATTTTTGTCTTATAGATGGTTGGGGTCAGAAAGTGTCCTGCCTCTATCATTTCAACATTTGATTCTGCCTGAAATACATCCACCTCACACAGGTAAGTTTGTTCTTAAACCATCTAAAACTGGGTCTCAGCTACTGAGCTTGATTGGTATAGAGAAATAAAAAAAAATTTTATACACTCGAAAATTCGACTGTTAAAAGGCAATGTATGAGTATGTACTTATTGCAGTGGGATGATATGATGATATAACGTAGGATACTAGGTAGGTAGTAATTCCACAATTTGAATGGTCAACTATGGAACGAAACAGCTTCTTAAGAATTTTAACTTAAGTGATGCTAGAACCCTATCATGGAATTCAGCTATTTGTCCTCAAATAGAGCCCAAAGGAAACAATTTGTGCCAGTGTAATTTAAGAGTAATTCAATATTTTTAGGGAGAATTCGCATTATTTGATGCAGGAATCCTCATTTCTCATACGCAGATACTGTTTTAACTAAGATTACAAATTTTATTCCAAACTGCTGTGTCTAAATAGTACCTCCGAAATATACAAGTCGCATAAATAGTTGTCCAGCCGTTTAGGCGTAAAGAAGTAATAAACATACACACACCCAAACTTTTGCATTTATAATATTAGTGCGTGCTGCTAAGCGTTTCCTAGGAGGAGAATTCTAAGAGCTCATAAAGTGATCCAATGTTGTGAACATTTTCAGATCTGTTAAATCTTCGACCGCTACCCATAAAGGCTCTAAAAAATCAGTCATACCAGGAGCTGTACAATTTCAGCCACTTCAATCCAATCCAGACCCAGATCTTCCACTGTCTGTACCACACTGACCACAATGTACTGCTCGGTGCGCCCACTGGCTCCGGCAAAACTATAGCCGCAGAAGTGGCCATGTTCAGAGCGTTCAACATGTTCCCCGAGGGCAAGGTACAAAAAAGATTATTATAATTTGTAAACAGAATATCGTCACCGCATTAGTTCCACATACATTTTACTCTTTAGTTTATCGCCAATTACTTTAATCATAATGTAACGGTGACCAATTTTTTGTCGGCATGAAATTAAACCTACAGATTGCAATATTGAAATGCACATGCCCTACAAAAAGTAGGTCAAAAAATTAGTGATAAAAGTCGGTAAATAAAACCACCCGATTGTCGGACCCACAAAACTCAGACGATGGCGAACAGCCTAATTCTGTGGTGCCCTTTCATCGACAATCTTTATAGAGTTAAACTAGCACCTTTTGTACATCCTATATCTAGCAAACTGGTTTTATTTTTATGTGTATCGGTGTGCAATAAATTATAAATAGTCAAGTAGACTGATTGGTCTCATTTTTTGCCGCAACCCCCATGACAGTGTTTTAATAAACTGGCATACTATTCACGTTATTTAATAAATTCAGAGATATGATCAAAAGAGATTTTAAAAATCAATTTCAGGTTGTGTACATAGCACCAATGAAAGCTCTCGTTAAAGAGAGGATGAAGGATTGGAAAAACAGATTCGAATTAAAGTTGGGAAAGAAAGTGGTCGAGCTTACAGGTACAGTGCTTTTTTCTGTAGTCCTTTTCAGTGTTTTTGATTTATACTAACAAATATATTGCAATATTGTTTGCTGTTCAGGTGACGTTAATCCTGACGTCAATGCAATACGGAGGTCGGCCGTCATATTAACAACACCGGAGAAATGGGATGGGATCAGTCGCTCCTGGCAAACACGTGAATACGTGCAAGATGTCTCACTGATTGTAATTGACGAAATACATCTGCTTGGTGAAAGTAGAGGACCTGTGCTGGAGGTTATAGTCTCAAGGTGAAATCTGATTCTAATATACAGGGTGCTAATGAAAACATTGGACAAATATTTTTTTGTCTGAAGAACGGTTTTTATTCCGAATCAAATCCGACTGGCTTTCCGCATTCCGATTTAAAAATTGGCGTATATAGTCGTATACCATACAATATTATGCAAGCGCGAAAGACAAAAGCTACAAACACTAATGTTACACTCATCATCGCCCTGGTTATTAACAGACTAGCAGTTATCATCATCAATTTGTTTTCTTTACCCTTTTTGGTATTAATATTCCATAATAAAATAGGCAAAACGAAACACTCATTTAAAAAGCAATATTATATTTTATTTCATTAAAACGATTCTATCACTTTGTAATATAAAATATTATTTATTATGTATATTATTGGCCGTGTGGTTTCCGGCAGAGGAGAATAGAATCAACCCATTAAATCCCGTGGGAGTCTCTTACAAGGAGACTTATGGATAGGAAGAGGGTTTTTAACATCTTGGTACAGTGATGGGCAGCAGTGTCACTGGCCTAAAGCCCCCGAGGTTGCGATCGCTAACGCGCTTGTTTAGCGTGGCGATTATGGCTCACACACACACAGGTAATGTATGAGGATATTTATAAAGCCATACATACCTCGAAAACTCAGTTTAGTGTTGTGATGGGGGCACTTGAACGCAAGGCTGGGCAAAAGAAGCAATGAGGAATTGAGAGTGGCTAATTTCGGATGTATACGTCGGAACCCTAGGGGACAGTGTTAGGCCGATTTCCTGGAAAAAGAGGGACTCTTTGCGAAGACCTCCTTCTTCCAGAAGCCGCCTCAAAGGATATGGACCTGGGTGAGTTCCGATGGTTCCACGAGAAATGAGATGGACTTCATCTTGACCACAAAGCTTCCAGCCTCCCGAACAAGCTATCATACACCACATCCACACGCTACGGCAGATTTTAAAGAAGACCGAGAAGTACAAGTATTCAGCGTTTGTGGACTATGAGAAAGCCTTCGATTCGATATGAGACCAGGCGCATTATTCTGTAACTTCATCGATGTCGTTGTTGATAACGATGCAATGAGAAAACGACATTGTGCTGTGCGAGCGATGCGCCAACCAATCGCACGTCAGAACGTAATCGATGACGATATCGATGGAGTTACACAATAACAATGGGCGGTGCTGCCAAATATCGTTCGACCGTGGTGCGCTTTCTTTGACTCACTGACCGGGCTCACTCAAACCGTAGTAGTGCGTAATTTTCGTTTATTAGGAGGAATTATTGCTAAAAAAATGTTTTTTTTGCATAAATTGTATTTGTTATCTTGAACCCTTTATTTATTTAATCAAAAATTTAAATAATAGGAGCTCTACATAGGAGGGGACTTTAATGGACACGTGGGTAAAAGGAGCGAGGGTTATCCAAAGAGTACATGGCGGGTTATTCGGGAACCGCAACACTGAGGGACAAACCCTATTACAAGCTGCTACTGCATACGATCTGGCAGTAACAAATACGTGGTTCGAGAAAAGAAGTAATCACTAAATACCATGTAAACTGTTATTTGGTGATTACTTTGGATGGAGTGTGATTAGGAGTGGTGTGCTTGAGAAAAAACCAGTGAATGTAGGACTAGTGAGAAAGGTTAGCGTGGATGAAGTGAAGAGAGCTGTGAGTGGAATGAAGAATGGTAAAGAATGAAAAAAAAAATACCTGTCATAATGTATGGATCGGAGTGTTGGGCCATGAAGAAGATGGATGAGTGGAGTGACGAGAATGGTTAAATAAGGAATGAGTATGTAAGACAGAGTTTATTAGTGGCACCCATGACAGAAAAGTTGAAAGGAAACGGTTTAGGTTGGTATGGCCATGTCATGGAGAGGAATGAAACGCATTTTACTAAGAGAGTGAGGAATATTGATGTCGATGCTTGGAAAGGAAGACTAAGAACACGGAAAAGATGGATGGATTGTGTGAAGAATGATATGAACGAAATGAGGGCGTGAATGAGGAGGTAACGACTTATAGAGGTGATTGGGAGAAAAAGTGTATTGCGCCGACCCCAATTAAATTGGGACCAGGACAGAAGATTCATCGTCATCATTATTTTCCTGCCCTTATCCCACTCTAGGTGGGGTCGGCACAACATGTCATCCAATGTCAATTTCATGTCAATTTTTGTCAAGATTATGATGACAAAAATTTAAATAATAAAATATGTAAATAATTTCAAAAAGTTGTTTGTAATCATGAGTACATGCATACTCTTTGGTATCAAGTAAACCTATATATGATTATTGAATTACCTACACATTAAAATATTATTTCCATTTAGGTTGAACTTTATTCAAAGTGAGACGTCGCGAAAGCACAGAATCGTCGGGCTGTCTACAGCAATTTCCAATGCGATAGACTTGGCCAACTGGCTGCAAATTGGAAAGAAGGGACTTTATAACTTCAGACCTGCAGTCCGACCTGTGCCAATACAGGTAAATGGGTACTATAGTATGAACAAAAAAATACATAAAAAAACTGAAAGAAGACATGTGTTGGGATCTGTGTTTTTTTTTACCCTTTTCGTTTCACTTGAATTTAATTTAACTGGTAACAAGCAAATAGAATATACACATATGGACTCTTATAAAATGCAGTTTTACGTAATTTAGCTAAACTTGAGCTCGTTGAAAGTAGTACTTCTTTTTTGCTTAAGAAGAAAAATATTAATTTTAGCCCAGAACAAGAACTAATGCATGGAAGTAGCTCAGTTTACCACAAACAAGTTTAAAAATTACTCTGACTGACTAATGTCAGAACATGTCAAGACGTTAAGTAACAATATTGTACATCTTTTATTTAGATCTCTTGTTTGCAAAGTGTGCCTTCGTATCGAAATTAATTACTCTTTACACTACTCGTACTACTTAGGGCTTACTGAAGTTTCTAGATTCTGATAAATAATACCAGATATTTTATTTATGATACATTTATTATTTTACAAAGTATATGCCATCACGCTTGATGCATTTTTACATTCGGTAGAACCATAGTAAGAAGTGGTTGGACCAGTCTTCTTTAGAGACCTCTTCAATAGCTTCGTAGAAATTACTCACCGCCGATTCAGGAATCGTAAAACGTATTAAGTATGAAGAGCTATTACACAACCACTTGGGGGAGATGCTGGTATGTCTTCCAGAGACCAGAAAGACCATAATATTCATGCACAACGGTTGTCCAGCACATTTTAAAATTACTGTACGCGAGTTGCTGGATGATACTTATTCGAATAGATGGATTGGTAGAGCAGGGTCAATCCTTTGTCCTGCAAGAAGCCCCGACTTCATCTCGTGAGATTTTTATGTCTGGAAACAAATGAATGATCTTGTCCTTCAAATCCGGTTACACGAAATAGAAGACTTGGCAACGCATAATAAATGCAGCTGAGGCAATGGAGAGACACCTTTACTTCATGAGTGACTGACTAAAATGAACATGAAATGAATATATAAAACATTTTCTGCTCAGTAAGTCTTTTTCCTGCCTATTTTTCATAAAATTCTGTTTTTTGAAAATTTAACATACTTGCGTTTTCTATGTTTACTTAATTTTTAACAATTGTTACTACATTTATAACATTTTATTGAATATTTAAAGAAAATCGCGGTTTTGCGTTATTCGATTCGATCGATGTGGCGATCTCGCCTCAGGTTAGGGGTTCACAATAAAACATGATGATAAGTCCCAACCTTTATAGTAGCCTTGAATTTCCCTGACCGCCGCAACGTCTCGAAAGCAATATTAAGGGAATCACTGGCCTGAAGGTCTTCGCTCTGCGTGGACAGGACTCCTCCACAGCTCCCGGTCGATTGGGTTAGGTTGCCGTCAGGTTAGGGTCCTCCACGGTCGCCTCAGCAGGGGTAGTAGGGGTAGTGATGTCCGCAGGCAAACTCTTAGGCAAGCTGGGATCCCTAGAGGGATCCAAAACACTTAATAGTTAGTTGCGTAGGAAAAATATTCAGATAATCTTCCACCGAACCACACAGCTGTCGCTCTGGACTTGTAAAACACAAGTGCCTAAGCGAAAACCGAAGGAAGCCGATTAGACCCGATCGTTAGTCTTCGGAATTCGATCGTGTTCTAGAGTTACGCGTCCGCAGCGTTATACGAAGCGAGGAATGAAAACCCCTGCGTGCGCGTCGAATATTTATGCCTAGTTTGGTAGGTTCCGTATAGTAAACAATGTTATTTATTAATTTCGATCTACTAGTTACAATTATTTTATCATTTTATATTGCACTTAAGCTCCACAACGTTACACGAGGTCAAACCTTATTTTCCCTGAGCTAATAAACATGTGACAGAACTTGTGACCCGATTTGGTTGATTACCACTGACTGACTGATATTCTCTAAATCTTGGAGAGGAGATGGTTGAAAGAACTTTGAATATAACATTCAAACACACACAAACACTAGTTTTTTGCCATTTTAATGGCATAATTACTTAACATGAAGGGTCAAATTTGACATATCATTGTATACGCTCGGTAAATACTAAGACAGTGTCTATAACTTAGTTCTTGTTCTGAGATTTTAGCACATATCACAAAATCAGGCATAGAATTATCCATGTCAAGTAACATTTTGTAAAAAAACAGGTGCATATATCGGGATTTCCGGGCCGCCATTACTGCCCGCGTATGTTGTCTATGAACAAGCCAGTACTGCAAGCTATCAAGGCACATGCACCAAAGACTTCAACCCTGATATTCGTCTCCAGTAGACGACAGACACGGTAAACTTATATCTATCGCTTAGTTCTGATTTTATAAAACGGTGGTTAGTGATGATCACATACTTATTTTGCTCAGCAAGCCACTTGGAGTGAATAATAGTAATAAATTATTTATTTCACAAGAAACTTAAAACCTAGGACATGTCCTACATCTCTCACGCATCTTGCTGCTTACACCGATAGACTATTGATGACGGTCGAAGAACCACAGACATCACATTGTATGTGGTGCCTGTATCACTTGGCAAATAGAGAGCTAAATTGTAAATATTCCTTAGCACAAAGGAACCTTCGATACGAAAGCATGCACTTAGAATTTAGTATTTTTTTATTTTTAGGCTCACGGCACATGATCTGATCTCTTACCTAGGGGTAGGCAACAATACTCACAATTGGCTAAAAATGAATGGATCGGAAATGGAGCAGTTATTGACCCGTGTCCGAGATCCAAGTCTGAAGCATACTTTAACTTTTGGCATCGGAATTCATCACGCAGGCTTGCCCGAAACAGACAGGACAACAGTCGAAGAGTTGTTTACCAATCGCAAGATACAGGTAGGTAAACCTTATTATAATAAGTATATACTGGTACAATATTGTAGACATATGGTCACATTGTAAAATTTATCATTGGAATGAAATTGTGACTATATTCTTCAAGTAATTATCTGGCCTCTAACCTAGTTATTCCCAACGCCATATCTGCTAAGTATGACAACCTAAATACGACTTCTATAAGCTTCACCGTAGAGTAAATATTAGGTTTTACGTCGAAGGCTACATAGACGTCGTGTGGCTGATATGATGTCGAAGAATTACCCAGAACACTCCAAGACAATTAAAATGTACTTAATGTAGATTTAAGTATTGATTAAATTGTAGTAGGTATGAGTTTATTGATATAATATAATATAGATGTATACTAAGCTTTGTTCTATCGTATTTTACTTTATTACTGAATCAAGTAGATCTCCACCTAACCATTCCCAACGTGATAGTTGATTTATTCTATTGAAGCTACATGTGTCATACATTCTTTATATTATATCTTATTTGTTACTATAATTTGAATGTTTCAAACAACTGCCGGTCATTAGGTTTATTTAAAATTATTTATTTTCATAGCACATTAAATTTTTTCGTCACGTCATTATGTATTCTGTTACAACTCTCACCTATACACACGCTCATTTTCCACAGGTGCTAATCTGCACAGCGACATTGGCATGGGGTGTTAATTTCCCCGCACATCTGGTAGTGATCAAAGGGACTGAGTACTTCGACGGCAAACAGAAGCGCTACGTGGATATGCCAATTACAGACGTGCTTCAAATGATGGGCAGAGCCGGCCGGCCCCAAGTACGTTTACGTCATAAATTTATTTATTTTAAAAGTAGATTTAAACAAACAGTCTACAGCGTAGTCTCGCGGTGGTCTTCTCCTATGAAAAACGGGTGCCAAGCTTCACACGTTCATTGGCTACACTCCGATCTACCCAAGGGGGAAATAAGAAACCCCCCTTTACTTACCGATATTATTTTTATTTCTTTAATTAGTCTGGGGCCTAGAGTAGCAAACTGTCACTTAGGTCACCGTCTAGCTCTGATTACTGGACATATCTTCTCCCATAGCGTAAACCAAATATATATTTATTAATTGTAATAATACATTAAAACGTATAAAATCTACATAATAAATAACTTAATGGCAACTATAACACTAGTGTCTGAACTAGGAAAATCTTGTGCTTCGGGCGAAGCTAGGGCTTCTATAACTTTGAGCTAAACACGCATCGGGCACGCCTGTCTCGATAGCGAATAATTTAAGCTGGGTGCCTCTTATACCTATTGTTTCAAGCTTGTGCAATAGCATGGGAATGGAAACGGTATCAAAAACCTTAACCAGATCAAGGAATATTCCTATTATCTGATTCCCATTGTCTAGTTCCTGCACCAAATGGTCCGTTAGTTCGTGCACGGCATTAGCCGTTGATAATTTATGAAGGGAGTACACACTGAATACAAAAATACTGCATTCAGTGAGGATTTATTATATGGAATCCCATAATGAAAGTCGAATTTATTAAAGGGAGAAGCTACATTAACTTTTCGTAGCAACAAAGAAATGAAATTATCGTAAATTAAGTATACCATCGAACGAAGGCGCACTTGATCTCTTTTGAACCTTATTTTTTCGCAGTAAAATTTAAAAGTTGTCAAACGCAAATCTGTTTGATCTTTAGTTTATGGCTGTGGCTATGGTTTTCGCTAATATAACTACAGGGTAGTCTCTTAACTTTCTAACAATAAGTTAGAGCGTTTGCTCTTTCTCTTCAATGTAAGTTTTTGGTTTGTTATTTTTATAAAAAGAAATTATAGACGGGAATGGTTGCAAATTCATGCTGGTTACAAGTAGACCTGCGGCAGCCCAATCTAATGATAGTAACACAGGCAAATACACTATTTACTTGATCTTAAACTAACAACCTTGTACTATACGAAACAGTTAGCCCAGTTATTACCTAATATATTATATTTAGATACTAGGATACCTCTCTCAGAACAGCTCCCTAAAGTCAGTGTTCGATCAGAGCCTAGTTACTGTTTGTTGATTTAACGGTAGTGCTTTGCTCTGTCAATACACAACATTCGAAAACTTAGCAGAATTGACTGAATGGTGCGCGTTGTAGACTCACATATACTCTAGTATATTTTGTGTATTACTCAAATCAAAATCAAGTCAAAAACATCATTTATATTATCACTTGAAAACGTCACATTTTTAAGACTATATTAAAATTACTGACATTACTCCTCATTCACAAAGCCGCCTACCCAGAGAAGAAATTCAAGGGTTACTCTTTTTAAGTAGGTTTTGGGTTACAATGTATAATGTTATATTGTGTAATTAGACTGAACATCGTCGACGACCTATGTCCATGCTTGATTATCATCCAAATAGCCGGAAATTTTATAATAGCCTTGTGTAAATAATATCTGTTTTATTATGGTTTTGAGTTTATTTCAAGGCAAAAGACATCCGCATTTTTGGGCCAGTGTTTTGTCACCTAATAAAAGGTACACCTAAAAAAAGCCGGTACTAAAGACTATCAACTTAGCTATTCAAAAGAATTTTTGGAACCTTAGTATAGTTATAAGAAATATTTGAAAATATCGCTCTCAGAAAACATTTTGGCTCACAAACTATACAAAAACTAAATTCTTTCCAAAAAAAAAAAAAAAAAAATAGACAAGTGACAACTGACATTTTTGACTGTGAGGTTATAATTTAAGTAGGGATAACCATGGACGTAACAATCAAACTGTTACGTCCATGGGGATAACAGCAACAGCGAGCGAGCGACGGACGACTCTGAAAAGAAAAAACAATTTTTCTTTGGCCTAGCATCTTGTTTCCATGCGTGAGAATGCATGTGGTTAATGTTGCCAGTATATAATTTCAAAGTTCCCCAAACCATATTTCAAACCTCTTTTGTTCTTTTCTAAAGTCCTTTAAAAATATATGTGTTAGGTTTTTAGCACGTCTGGTACTAAGAGTTTAAGACTATATTTATTAATTGAAGTGACAACAAACTGGCCCAAAGATGTTTGGATCTGTGCTGTTGTCCTTTTGAATGTCGACTGAATCCTTATTATAAAAGCGTATACACGGCCCCTTAAATGACAGTGACTTTATATAAACGCTGTCAGCGGTGAATAATCGATTTGATTTCATTGTAATTCTTGTTTCAGTTCGACCATTACGGCATTGCTGTTGTGCTTGTCCACGAACAAAAGAAAAACTTCTACAGGAAGTTTCTGTATGAGCCATTCCCCGTAGAATCTAGCCTGCTCACTGTACTGCCAGATCATTTAAATGCAGAAATCGCTGCTGGTAATACCTAAGTACATTCCACTAGTCTTTGCTTTCGTCGCTTTTCATATGATATTTATTATTTTTGAAAATTTATTTTTATAATGCATTCAATTAACTTGGTGAATTTGAATTCGTATAATTCCCATTAACTGGACCTTGATTACGAACAACTTTCCTCAAGAAACCATAGTCGAATTCGATCAAAAAAAATTTCGATTACCCATACAAAGTAAACTATTCTGAAAGACCTTTAGTATAAATTTTCGGCTTCTAAAGCTAAAGTTGTCCGTAGTCAGGAGTGGAGTCACCAGTAAATGCGCAGTAAATTTGTCACATCCGTTTTATTATAAACAACTCAAATTTCAGGCACAATGAAATCTAATCAGGACATTCTCAAGTACATGTCGTGGACATATTACTACAGGCGTCTATTGAAAAATCCAACGTTCTACAAGCTTGACAGTTTGGAACCTGAGCAGATAAATCTTTACCTAACAAATGTTATTCAATCAGCGATTGATAAACTAATACTTTCTAAATGTGTGGAAGTTGGAGAGGTAAATATGTCCTGATAATTTTAGTAAATTTCAAGACTATACATAAATAATGCCTAATTGTAGATTATCCTACGTCCAAGGTCCAATATTATTATCTAAAAATGTTTTTTTTCTAACATTTTTCCTTTGCACCGGCGAAGAATCAAATCTTACGAATGTGTCCGACTCATATCTAACATAGGTGACGTGTGCAAGTGACCTAAGAAACTGTAATATATGTACATACGTGGGTACTGCACATTTTGTAAGTGTGCCACTGCCAAATAGTTGGGGAGCCACTGCAATGCGAGTGTCACTAAAGATAATACCAGTGTTATAATGCCTATTTAGTTAATTTTAGCTATTATCGACATGTTTCTTTTTTAATATTTAAAAATCATTGCCATAGCTCACAGTTTTAACATTAATTACTACGTCTTCTTCAAGAGCTATGCTCGTTGAGAGACATGATCCTTACTCCACCGACTAGAGCATTTATTGCTACTTAACGGAAAACCCGTTTCATAAAATTTACAAGTCCACTGCTGAACATAAGCCTGTTCAATGTCGCGATTTGCGTTCTAATTGCCAAGATCGCGAACACGCTTGGGAAGAGATGGGTTGGCCTTGTTCTATTCCGCCAGGAATCACACAGCCGAATTATATTCTAAAGGTAGGGAATTGTTTAATTAATGTATGACGTTTATTATGTTGTCATAAAATTTACATAACAGGGATTCCAAAGAAACTAGATTGTTGGTCAATTTTATTTCTGTATAGGAGCCAGGTACATGGACATCGACGAGAATGGGATATATCGGGTCGTATTATTATCTTTCGCACAAGACTATCGCCCACTTCAGCTCCAAGATCAAGAAGAGGATGACAGTGGACACACTGCTACGTGTGTTAGCCGACAGCGAGGAATACTCGACACTACCTGTAAGGCATAATGAAGACATACTAAATGGGTGTGTATTTGATTTCACAAGTAATATTTGTAATACGAGTACAACAGTTAAGACCTGACGACAGCAACTACAAATAACGTACGTATATTGAGAAACGTCCAACAAGAGAAAATACGGACAATTTATTTACCTGATGGTTGACTTTAGAATAATTTTCCTACACGAAGTGAACTTATCGTGAAATCGCTTCCAGGCCTCCTTTTTTTTTTTTTTTTTTTTTTTTAGCCAGGAGAAACGCTCATGCTTATCCGCCCTCCTCGGGGGAGGGGGGCGGATTATGTCGGACTCCGGCACAGAAGGTGCCGGCCTACCGACTAAAAACTCCTGGGTGTTCCTTCGCGCGCGCCTGTGCGGCGTGGCCACGGGTACCATCTGGTATTCGTCCGCAGCCACGCCAGCGCGATGCCCGCCGCCGAACAACAGCGGCGGCGGGCCCACCTCTGGGCTGGAGCAGGGAGGAATCGCCTGGTCCAGCCACCTCTAGAAGGCGCGCGGAAAACCGCGCGCGCCTTCTCGCGGGGCCTATGTGTGGGCGGTGATCCCCCCGGATCGCCACCCACGGCCCCGCAGGGTAGGGGGGCAGAGGATCGCCTATCAGTAAAGATAAGCTCTCCTCCGTGCCCCCCGTGCGGCTGCATTTCCCCTCGCTCCGCGAGGCCTCTGCGAGTGACCTCGCAGAGGTTGTCCTTGCCTCGCAGAGAGAGAGGACCGCTTTCCACGGCCTCTCCTTGGCGTCCGCAGCTCAAACCTGGCTGCGGACGGCAAAGAGTGGCCGTCCCGCACGGCTACGACCTCTCAACAGAGAGGTCGTCCCCTACCATAGCGGCCTACAACAGCGGGAGGCCCGGAGAGGCGGTGTTGTATGCCACCGCCCCTCCGACCCGCCCGCCGTCTCCCCCCCTGCGTGCAGAGGGAGAGGGCCGCTTCCCACGACCTCTCGTCGACGGCCGCAGCCTTAGCTGCAGTCGTCAAGGAGAGGTCGCCCAAGTGCTGCAGACAATTCCACGGCGTCCCCTGCCCAGATGGGCATTCCTCAGGGAGCGCCGCTTCCTCGCCGCAGCCCGCTGTGGTGGATTATGCCCTCCACCATCCCTCGTCGTTCCACTCCCGAAAACGAATTTTCGGGAGTGGGACGACGAGGGCATTCGGCGCCGAGGCGGGCCTCGGAGCCGAAACTTGGGCTGGTTTTTATAGAGGTTTTCCTTCCTCGCGGTCCGGGCGGTTAAGCCAAGACCCTCGGTCCCGGACTGCAGCTGAAAGCCGCGGTCCCGGATTACGAGCCCGGCGGTGGCAAGGGGTAGGAGGTTCCCCCTAACCTCCTCCCCAGGCCTGCTCGGCGGCAGTGCGAGTGCACACCGAGCCCACCCTTACTCCCCCACTAGGAGGGGAGCGTCTCCTGCTCCATCCGCAGTACCCTCTGCTAAACCAGAGGGACACGCGGAGGAGCCCCCCCGGTGTCAGACTATTCGCCATCGGTCAACAAGAACCCTTAAAAGGGAAGTTGTTGACCGATGCCCAGGGTGCACCGGCCCAACGACTACCGTTCCCCCCAGACGTATCCAGGGGGACAAGTAGCCATCAGGCACACGAGGAGGTTGTCTGACATCGCACCCCAATGGCAAGGCCTCCTATCCTAACTGTGGCTAAGGGTCAGTTCACAATTATTCCTGTAGGCTTCACTTTCTGGCATCGGTTTAATATATAAATTACCCTTGCAGAAAATTTCTACTTGCTGAAAAAATTGCTGCTAAATCCAGCAGCCCAATTATAAGAGAGACCTAAGTTTATTTACTCGTTGCTTATCTACAGTAAGCACTGTCCAATTTCGACGAAGAACAAACGATAACTTTATCGTACATGAGCAACTCATTAAAATTATAACATTTTTCCAGCGAACTCTCCAAGAAATGCCGTCTACCCGTAGACTCCCACAACTTGGACTCGTCTAACGTGAAAGCGTTCTTGCTACTTCAAGCGCACATGTCACAACTCGTACTACCGAACACTGATTATCAAACAGACACCAAGTCTTTGCTGGATCAGACCACTAGGATCGTTCAGGTATAAATACGTTATTTATTATCAAAACAGAATATCGATATACTATATGAACCGCGTCCTTGGCTCAATGTAAACTAAATTAAACATTGCTAGTAACATAATGGATAAGTGCAATTCTAAACAATTTGGGAAGCTTCGATATAAGAATCATGTTTATTTAAAAACACGTGTTACATAGACGAAGTCGCGGGCAACAGCTAGTAATAACTTAAAATATCCGACAGCATGTCATGGGGGCGCGTTGTTGGATTTTTAAGTTAAACATGCCTATCCTACGAGACTCGATATTAAGACGAATTTAACGAGTCCTACCACTTCAAAATTGGTCAAGCCATTTAGGATGCAGGAGGTGAATACAGAAATCTTCATACATACATCCGAAACACATTACCCTTCTTCCCGGGGCAGTCGGGTTATAATGTAAATTCGCTAATAGCGAGTAAGGCATCGACAATATTACACTATTTTCAAATTCTCGGGGAAGGGCATTGTATGCCGAAATACTTGTTTTTTTTTTATGGCCTACTATAATATAAATATAAAGATATTTATATTACAGTACGCAATAAAAAAAACTGTGTGGAATTAGGCTTGTATTATGGATACCAGATGGTTGATATACTACATAAATCCAAATATGATTATCCATAACTGATATCTATAACTCGGGTACACATGTCCGTATTCATCACACAAATATCTGCCCCTAGCAGGATTCGAACCCGCAACCTTTTGGTATAGTGGTCAGAGTTGCTAACCACTACACCAAACAGGTCGTCGAGTTATTACGCAATTGCCTTTTGTACATCTGTGTAAATTGTTTTTTCTGTATATTTTTTATAGTGTAAAATAAAGAATATTTCTTCTTCTACATGGCCGAAAGTGTACTTCCGAATTTCCCAAAATTTTTAGAAGTAGAGCAGCAAATTAATTCTTTTAGATACTTAATTGAGTGACCGTGCAAGCTTGAAATCAAACTTCTTTTGCTTCTTATTATGTAAGATAAGAGACAAAAAAGCAACAGTTAGTTCTCGCGCGACAGTACAAAAGCCCGTTGGTTTCCGCCACGCTCTGACCCGAACCACTTTGGGTTTTGTAGTTGGCTCAAACACTTTTAACCCCAGACAGTTTCAGCCAAGTCGTGGGTTGAATCCAACAGGGTATTCACTGCATTCCCCTAGGAGTCCTATCAAATGTCATTGTAGCTAAAAGAAAACAACATGTTTTTGTTAAAACTTCAAATATTACAATATTTATCTTCCAGGCACACCTGGGGAAAGAATAAATAGGGTAGGTCAAAATAAAATCTCGTATCGCTGTCTCTTTTAAAGACGTAGTCAGGCACTTTACGGCATTTTAACTCTTCTTGAGCTATCGAATATTTCCTTCAGTATTGTTCATATTTCACAGGCTATTATAGACACGTCGGCGCAACACGAGTGGCTCTCAGTCACCTTGGCCAGCCAAACACTGCTGCAGTGCATCGCCCAAGGGCGTTGGCCCTCCGATTCGCCGCTAACAACTCTGCCCCTCGTAGAGACGAAAGACCTGTATCTGTTCGAGCCAATGACCAATGAAACGATTAAACCGTGCTCCATGCTGAATGAACTCAAGTCAAAATACATTAACAATTATGAAGGGTTTGCACAGCATTTTCGAGAAAAATTCGAAGAGAAAAAAATTAAACTAATTCATTCGGTAAGTACTTACCTCTTACCACGTACGACCACCCTGTGGAACGGACTTCCGGCAGCGGTATTCCCGAACGAGTACGACATTGGAACCTTCAAGAAACGAGCCTACACCTTCCTCAAAGGCCGGCAACGCATCTGTGATCCTTTTGGTGTTGCGGGTGTCCTAGTTTGCCGCCCTCTCATACAAAAAAAAAAAAACCTCACTGTTTCAAGACGAGAAGTTGCTGGTTCTATTTTATTAAGACTGGAGACGCGTTTACCCATAATCTCTTCTGGTAGAAAGTGATGATTAAAATCGTGATTGCAGTAAATGCGTATTCTCCCTAAACCACCATCTTTAATACCACATCAGTACGCTTCCACCTTCGCCTCATCTTCACTTAACATCAGTTGTGATTGAGGTCAAGTGCTGACCCGTTGTGATTTAAAAAAAGATAATATTTAGGAATGTATGCGTGTAAGTAATTATGTAGTGCAAAACCGTGATAAACCGACCAAGTTTGGATTCCTATCAAAAAGTGATCGTGCATTACATCATGCCGACATTATCGACATATTATGTGTATTTATTTGACACCACACTATAGCAACAACAATATTAATAAAAAAACAAGAAACAGAATACAAAGTATACAGATAGTGTTTTCGCATACGTGCTCATGTTATTTACGGAACCCTCAGCACTTGACCATCTTGTTTAATTATTATGTTTTCCTTTTACTCTGTGTATTAATTAAATGACATTCTTCTTATTACCGTCATCGCAAAAAGTATACATGAGTTAATAAGTTTTTATGTGTGTAAGGTAACACAAAATTTCGTTCAATACTTATATATAATGTGCATTTTATTCTAGGCTATAGTCGATCTTCCCACATTGGACATCCAACTGTTCATGCGGGGTATATGGTCTGATAGCGACCAAAAACAGACCAAGAATTTAGAACCGAACGATACAAATTTATGGATACCTTTACATGCTGAACAGGTAAATCTATCTTTTTTAATTAAACACGCATGTGTAACATACACACACAGACGCACACGCGCACCCGAGCACACACACACGCGCGCACACACACACACACACACACACACACACACACACACACACACACACACACACACACACACACACACACACGCACGCACACACACACGCACGCACGCACGGAAAAATACAAAACTTTGCCACAGCCTTTTCGAAATCGATCCAAAATCGCAAGGAATCTCAAGCGCATCTTCAAGTGTAAATAAATGATTTTTTTTTATTCGGCCTCATATTTACTTAACATGGTGTGATTGAGGTCAAGTGCCAACCCGTTGTCCATTAAAAATAGTCGTTTTGAAGATGCATCTTTGACAATAGGTAATACATTTATTCATAGTATAGATTCATAAATTTATTCTAATCTATATAGTCTTTGAAATTATTTTCTATCGAGCGAACTTTAACCCGTTGGTTTCAGGAACGGCTACGACATTACTACATAATAAATATATTATTAACATTAACATTTCTTGCGATGCCGAATGACGTGTATTTTCAAGGATTCTATCTATTGTTAAATATAATCATGTCAGCCCCTTATTGATTTATTCATGGCGGTGTCTTATAAGACATTTTGCTTTGTTACAGCAATATTCTCTTTGTGTCGAGATACATCGCCGCGACTGGAACCCCAGCAATGTGACTTCTCCAAGTTTCATTCGTGCCAGGACTGCAGGCTGGTCCATCACACTTGGGACTGCTAGTGATACGGTTGCTAATGTGGAACTGTGTGTATTTAAGAGATCCCCAGCGAGAGGCATATCGTGTTTACCTTTCAAGGCCCCTAATCGGAAAGGTTGGTTAAATCAAATACTTCTCTTGCTGTGCATGAATATTTTTTCTGGGGCAAAATGTAGTGCTAGAGCTAGGACAAGTCTAACGAACATGGTGTCGACTCTAATTACGTTTCTCTGAGCCAAAACCTTAAACTAATATTAATGTGGTGCCATCGATTTCTTCGTGGAATAATAAATTTTAGATAGTAAGTACCGTTTTAAAATTAGTTTTAGTTCAGAGAAGTGCAATCATGATCAGCACAATAATTGTCTCGCTTGTTACTAACAAAAGATTTCCAAAAGCATTAAAATGAATATGTATGTAAAATAAATAATTGAGGATACCTTTAAATCTAAAAACCGGCCAAACGAGTGTTGGACCACCGAGGTTAGGAATATGTAATGTATAAATGCTTGCAGTTTGAATTAACAATAGTTATATTTTAGTAAAATAGTAATAAATAATCTCCATCGCTAGTATAGAAACCCAACCAGGGCACGCACTCGATGTCCATGGTCTTCAAAATGAATCCTCAAAGTAGAATTTAGCTATTACGATAATGAAAAAAATTTTGCTCAAATAGTAGTTTAAGTTTAAATAGTAGTTGGCGCAGTCGCTTCGCTATTCTATTTCGATTGGCAAAGTAAAGCAATGTCTGGCGCGGTCAGTCCTTGGATGCGTGTCCATTAGTGGCATTTTAATACGAATGCTTCCGAGGGCACGTTAAATAGTCTGTCCCGGTTTTCAATTGAAGGTAGTCGTTAAACCAAGTTGGTGGCCTACAGACTTAAAAACACTGACTAAAGGACTACTAGTCTGACACAAATCCATCAACCCGTCCTGGGCGGACCCACGTGGTGGATTACGGCTCATAACCCTCTCCCAGTGAGAGGAGGCTGTGCCCCAACGGCGGGGGCGTGTAAGGCTGTTGATGATGAGTCGTTTAATATTTTTAGTGAGGATTATGAAGTCATTTGTTGGTCGAATTCTCATTTCTCATAAATAGAGACTGCTTTATTTATATGATTATAATTTATATTTTATTTAGAATCAACAGCATTATCACAAAAACATTTATACATATTACAAAATTTAAGCCAAAACAGATTTTTACCTCATAACATTAATAAGTTTATTGTAAATGATGGAAGGGTGAACTAGCACGCCGACGTACCCAGGACTATTGGCCGTACAATTCGACATTACGTTTGCTCCTAGATTGTGTTCCTTTCTACACTGTTAGATATAATTATTATTGATTGTAATTTTATGTTCACAGGTCGAATCATCTTCAATCTATACATAGTGAGTGACACCTACATGGGCATCGACCAACAATATGATCTACAAATTGAAATTATAGATTCTTTGCCACATCAGTCATAAACGCTGCGTGCGTGACACTACACATAAAGGGATCGAACTTTTTTAATGGTCCCGGTTGGCCATTTTGATTTCTTTTTTCAGAATGACGGTGCACGGTATAACCTATAACCTCAAAAAATGTCATATGATATAATGTCTTAAATTGTCACATTATCTAGATAATTGGAGTTAAAGATTGCCATGGTGGTCCCAAATATTGTCGTTTTATTCATATCAAAAGCGGCCAATTAAGGCTACAAAACGCTTTCTTTTGAAAATGTGTGATGTGTTCGTTAAGTTGTATTAGATATTTACCTCTTTCAGTAGAAAGCTTAAATGGTTCGAAGTGCGTGGTTTGAATGCTTTCAAATCTTGCTATCTTTTGTCGTATACTAATAGCGCTAATTAAATTTAGTTGTCTCAGGTGGTTATTACAAGTTTTATTACCATAACTACACTCCCCTAGTGTAGTTATTGTATTAACACTTGTAAGAAGATCGATTTTGTTCAAGTCACAGGTGCAGTATGTCAGGAACAAAATATTTTCTTGAAATTGTGCATACTATTCTATCATTTATTAACATTTAGCATCAATGTTAGTGCACACACATACACTACATATACTGAGATGACCTATATTTGCTCGAAAGGGCGGCTGCTGGAGGATGTAATGCACTTTCTTAATGCCGGATAGATATACCAAACTATGCACATGATATGTGCGCACCATCAGAGTGTTCGCATTCCGTACGAAACAATTGCAATATCCTATTATGCTCATCATTATCATATCAGCCACAGGACGCCCACTGCTGAACATAGGCCTCCCTCATAGAATTCCTAAGCGACCGGATGGAAGCGACCTACATCCAGCGAATTCCCACGAACTTTATCCGGTCGTCTATCTACCTTGTAATTGTGGACGTAGTAGGACTTCGCTTGCCGGTGCATGATCTCCACTCGAGAACTTTAATGCCTCACCGGCAATCATTTCGTCGAGCTATGTGCCCTGTTCACTTCCACTTCAACTTGCCAATCCGCTGGGGGATATTATGTCAGTGACTTCGTTCGTCTACGAATTTCTTCAGTCCTGATTTTAAATTCTACCACCTATAATAATATTTTGATGTGATTACATAACAGAAGTAAATAAATATAACTCTCTCTGCATCATCTGACGAAGCGGTGTTCATCATTAGTTGAACGCGTTTAATATAACGAGGTGAAAATATATATTTTCGGTAATGTGACACTAAGAAATTATGTCAAATAACATTTTTTGCTCATCTAAATGTCAATCAATACATATTTGTTGGTATGCTCGAGCGAAGCCATTTTGAAAACAAAGAGGCCAGGTTTACAGCTCTATTTATGGAGGACCTGTCTGGTCAAATCTGATTGGACACATTGACACGAAGAAGAAAAATGGAACTTGATAAGATCATGTATTTGCTGATAATAATTTAGCTGTATAGTCAGCGGAAATACTAACCAACTTCCTTATGTCTTAAGTACCCAAGTATGTTATCATCATTATCATGATGATGAGTATTTAATTTATTTAAATAAATTATTTTTTGTTATATATTATTTTATTGTTATATATTATTTTATTGTTTTATATTATTTTATTGTTTTATATTAAACAAACTTGCATGAAGCGCCCACAGTGCTACTAATGCCACTGGCACTGAGCAAATACAAAGAGTTGGTGAACACGACTTTGTCATGACACATGACAAAGTCGTGTTCAGCTAGAGAAATCATCGTGGTTTATGTGATAGAATCGTTGATACAAATTGTGACAGACTCAATTAGCATTACGCTGTTCTGACTACAATTAAAAAATGAGGAGGTTCTATAATTGTATATTTTTTTTTGCAAGTATTTGTGACAGACTCGCGAACCAATATCCTCGCAAATTATATTTCAATTGTATGTACATTTATTTTAATGAAAACGTTTTTAAACTTCAGCCGTGTTGGTGCCACGCGACATTCTCTAAAGTTACTTTAAATAATATTAAAAGAACAATAGCATCTTGACATATTTATACTACATGGCTGCATGTATTGTCCATAACATGTTTTTGTATGCGTACTCACTCACACATACTAGGTACAAATATACCTTATAGTTATTATACGTATACCCGCCAACTTTCCTTAAGAAACTAGCGATAAGTACTGATTTTGGGAACCTCGCAAAACCCCCGATATCGATGACCATCATCTGCTGAGTGAATGACTTTGAATTTGATATTTGAACGCCATCTAGATACTGTGATGTAGTGACTGATTGTTGTTCTTTGTATTTGCTCCATGCTAATACATTACATAACATGGTACGGTATGTCAAACTTAGTGTTATTTTATCAGAACATTCTTATCGAAAACCTATTCAAAAGTTTGCGAACTTGTATTGTAGTGAGATTTATGTAACCTTCTCTGATAATTATAAACGATGATACGAAACCTATTAAAAAATTCATGAACTTGTATATTAGTGAGATTTATGTAAACTTCTCTGATAATAATAAACGATATGTAACCTATTCAAAAGTTTGTGAACTTGTATTGTAATGAGATTTATGTAACCTTCTCTGATAATTATAAACGATGATACGAAACCTATTAAAAAATTCATGAACTTGTATATTAGTGAGATTTATGTAAACTTCTCTGATAATAATAATCGATGATATGTAACCTATTCAAAACTTTGTGAAATTGTATTGTAGTGAAATTTATGTAAACTTTTCTGATAATAATAAACGATGATATGTAACTTATTCAAAACTTTGTGAAACTGTATTGTAGTGAATTTATGTAAACTTCTCTGATAATAATAAACGATGATATGTAATCAAATTATTATTTCTGTCAGTACTTTAAGATCCCCACCAGGATACACAAAGTGGAATTCAGCGGTTTTGATAGAAAAATAATGCTACAGTAGTTTCCGGGTTACTCAATATATTTTTAGTGAGCATTCTTGCGTCATTCTGTGAATGTGAGATCTGTTATGTTATGAGAGATAACATTTCTCAGTATTTCGGTATATCATGTAAGTGACGTGTCCAATAAAATTAAGAAGGTGGAAAAACAGGCGAACGCTTACTTTTTTTATGTATAACTGGTTGGTACTTCACCTCAATCACACCTGATGTTAAGTGAAGATGAGGTCGAAAGTGGAAGTGTACTGACCCGGAAACCCCAAGACACTTGGGGGACTGGCTATCTTATCTCTGACAACCGGAACACAACAATGCTATTAACATTGCTGCTTGGCGGCAGATTTAGATAAGATGGTGGTAGCTAGCCAAGCAGACACTTTAAATGCCCTACCACCAACCAAACCGAGTACTTAAACATGTACCCCGCTGGGGATCGAACCCGCGACCTCCTAATCGTAAACCCAATGTTGTTTACATTGAGCCACAGAGGCGGTTACATTCTGGATATAACGATTACCAGCCAAAAAGTATGAATTTAACAATGTTGAGGTACAGTAACCTTAAAAAATCAAATATATAACGCACAAACAATGAGTCAAACCTAACTGATTGCATGAAGTCTACTTACAAAGAAATAAATCGTTCAATATTTCGTGTGCATCGTCCCAGCAGCGCCACGGTCTCCGATTTGCATGTATACCTAAAATTAGACTACATTTAGTCAAGATTTTTACAAATCGCGCAGTTTACGATGTGTATTGCAAGTAATCAGATATAGCTGTGACGCGGTTTGGTTGACCTCAACCCAGCAGACCCCCCTTTATTTCCGGAGCCTGTGAAGTGAAAAAATCAAGACGATTTTCATACGATTTGTAAGTCTTGGCAGTCTAATTTACACGCAAATCGGAGACCGTGGCGTTGCTGGAGCGATGCACACCAATATTTGGACAAGTATACCATTTGAATTACACATTTCGGCATTGTCTTATTAAACGTACGTATTTAATTTCATTTTTCAATGATGGTCCGATGATAGAACCACAGGCAAAAAAAATTACCCATGTAATGTAGTCGCAAAACTACTAAGTAATTAATGGAAAAAGGTGCACAGTTTTGGGTTGTGTGTCCCACGTTAGTCTTCTATTGTTGCGTCACTTGAGATGTGAAGTAGATAAAGTTGAAGTAACGGCAATCACTCCACATAATGAGACAAAACCGACGTTAAACGTCACGACTTTTATCCAAATAGGGTGGTCAGAGATATTCCAAACAATAGTGGTTGGGTGTTCCAAACATTAAGAATTACGGGTGCCCCAAAGTTCACCTTTTCAACTCCGATAATTGGAAATCCGAAAATGTTCTTCCTAACATTTTTCATCCTAACAATCACAATTCCTAACTGAAGAGTACTGTCTCTAATGTTCATAATTTCGAAGCATTCAACTTCATAATGTCATTACATTACCAATAAACATCTATTAGACTTTCATTTGTTTTCCTATATTTTCTCAACATAACCATCCATCTTTTACACTATTATTCAAAGTCATATCTTTTTTGTTTAGGTTTCTTTTTATTCATAATAATCAGTATTATATACGGGTAACTGCGACCATAACGCACGATCCGAGCGAGCGATGCCAGATTCATAATTATTGGCTTAGGTTAAGCCCGCTCTACACTCGCGCGCGAACCGTGGCTGTGATTCACGGCCGCGGTTCGCGCATGTACACGGGCGGCGCGACAAATATAGCCTCTACACTCGCAACCTATCGCATTTACGTTCGCGCATTTGACTCAAATGGACGTGGAAGTTACTGTCGCTGCTGCTCTGACATTGTGCGGTTTAGCGTGTTATAATTATGCATATATAAAATCCAAAAAAAACAAGTAAAGAAGAAATGGAGGAGAAGAATTCCATGATTGCACTAATTCTCATCCATGCATCATGTATTTTACTTTTTTTTTATGTCCTTCATGTTGGGCTTGCCAAAGCACGGGTTCTGCTTGGTAACACTCAAGGAACACCAGTTCCCGATCGTTACTCCACTCGATGCTCATTTTTTGCACAGAACAACACTACTTTTCCGAGATTTTTTGCGCCCGCATGTCACTGCGTCTCGCACGCAATTGTGAAAACAGCGCGAGTGTGGATGCGTTTGCGTTCGTGTTTCGTTCACGCTTCGCAAACACTTTGACGCGGACCAAAAAACCGCCACCGGACGGGGAACGCCGCCAAGCGCGACCGCGATGCCGCGTAATCATCTACATTCGCGGTTCGCGGCTTTCGCGGGCTTTCGCGCCGCGAGTGTAGAGCGCGCTTTAGGTTAGAACTGTGACGACAACGCATGAGCCGAGCGAGCGAAGCGAGCGTGCCGCGGCAGCGGCACGCCAAGTGCCCGAACCGAATCGATCCTATAGTTATTGGTTTAGGGTGAGGATATAAAGAAGCGGGTTTCCGGTACGGATTTGTCGGTGCGGGTCGGTACGGATCGGTGCAGGATACCCTATATAAAGAAACAGGTAAATCCCAACCTGTTTCTTTATGCGTGAGTGCATATTATAACATTGGGATATTTTACCTGTACGAATCGGTACCTACCCGTACCGGTTTTTCTGCACCGGGAACCCGCCTCTTTATGTCCTCACCCTTAGGTATAGTTAAAACTGCGGTATAAACTCCTTGGTAATTTTTTCTTTCTGAGTATAAGTGAAAATATTATAGTAATCATGTTTAGGGATAAAAGCGTTATGATAAAAAACAGTAGGAATTTAAATATATTTACATTAATGATATTATTAATATAATAACCATTTTCGGAAACATGAGTGTTATGAAGATCGCCGGTAGCACTACAAATAGTTTGAATGAAAATTTTAGGATGAAAAATTTTAGGAAGAGTGATCATTCGGATTACAAATCATTAGGTAGAACAATTTCGGGTAAAGAACTTTAGGTGAGCCAATATGGACCCAAGAATTACAATGTTATCATGAAGAAAACATGAATTTACTTTGTATGAAAAACATAAAATGTGACTATAATTTTTACTTTATAGTTGAACGCATATAAGTAGTTAACGATTTCAAAGAATATGCAGGGAATGTTATGTAGGTAGGTACATATAAATACTGAAAGCTAGTTCTATCTAATAACTCAGCTTGTGGATTTCTAAATTTGCCATTAGTACCTTTCATCTATAAATGTATTTATATTTATTCAATAAATAGTATAGGGAATCGAAATAGTCGATACACAATAATAGTTACTCTAATTGTGAAATTAAAATACATAAAATAAGTCAATTATCTGGTTTATTAAATAAATGATTTGAAAATAGTGAGCGTTAAGATAGTGTACCTACATACATAAAACATACAAATGAGAATAATATTGGCTATTTATTTATATTATATTATATTATATTACATATTTTAACACAAAGATAAAAAAAGGTTATTTAAAATTTTTCAATACCTATCAAACGGGAAAGAAAAAATATCAAATTATTTCCATGATATCGTCTATACTAATAGTTACCCCTTTAATTTGATATGTTTTCTTAGCAAATGTGTAACATATACATACATACATTACATCCATAAATTTTAAACATAATTATTTAACTTCAAACTATAAGTTCTTAAAATAATTGAATTTAGTGTTAGAAAGTGGTATGGTTAACATGTCAGTTATCTGACTTTCTGTGGGACAGTATTTTAAAGTATAAGGCTTTCAGACACCTTCTCATGTACAAATGATAACGCACATCTCTGTGCTTTGAGCGCTTGTTAACCACACCATTTTTAATTATAGAAATGGCACTTTGTTCATATCAAGTACTGCACTCACTTCCTTTTTTACTCGACTGGCCAAGGAAGTAGGGTAATGTTTTTCGAGTGTATGTATGTATGTCCGTTTCTTTGGCGCATCCTGTAGCCTAAACGGCTTACTTGACCGATTTCGAAGTGCAATAGTGTCGTTAGATTCGTCTTGGTACCCGGAGTGTGTTAGGATACATTTTATGGTAAAAAATCCAACATGGCGTCCGCAAAATACAAAATTGCTGTCAGATTTTTTTTGATTTTACTACTTGCTGGTATCTGATTGAGCTGAAATTTGTTAAATGTAACTTTGGTGACAATGCAATATTATGACACCACCGAGCTGAAGTGATGATGGACCCGGGATGTAGGGAAGGGAGTGAAACTATCTGATGGCAAATGTCAAGATAGTCGAATTTAGGCTTGTTTATTTTGTTGCCATGAGTACTTTCCATTACACATCATAACGAGGGTCTGAAGACGGAGCCAGAACATTGCCACTGGAACTCCTTAATGCAGTTTATATGAGTCGTCTTTGTACTAGAATAACATGTGACAATCATGACGGAGAATAAGCCTGTTTTTAAAAGCATTTTTACCCCACTGCCCCAGGAAGAAATGGTAATGTTTTTCGAGTGTATGTCAATGTATGTAAATTTCTATATTACCTCCTGCAGCATAAATGGCTCGACTGATTTTGAAGTGCAAAATTCATTAGATACGTCTGTTGATGCCTACAGTGTCATAGGATACACATGGCAGCCGCAATATACCAAATGACGATATGTGTTTAATTACTTAGACGATTTAATGATATTTGCCGCCAATAGTAATATAAGTCCGTATAGTAAGTGAAACTATACCTAAGAATTATTTTTGTACAGTGTGCTACGTCTGTCATAAGTGTTCGGCAATGGACTTTGAATAATAATCGGCAGGTTCAATATTAGACAATATTTAAGTTGCTTATCATTTTTAATAAGTAGTTTTCAGCTTTGTGGTTCGACTTTTTGCATACATGACAAGGTTTTCAGAAAAATCATTTTTCTTCTCGGTGAGTCTTTTTACAGTAGGGTAGACCGAGGCGAATCGGATCAATTTTTGTTTGAGGTTAAATAAATACAACTTCTTAAAAAGGTCCACTATTTTTTAATGCTGAACTAGATACATCAGTTATCGCTAAACAAAATTCAATGGTCAAAGTAAAAATCAACTTAAAATTTGAACTTTGAGAGTTAAAAAACAAAAAGATTCACAATATCCGATTCGCCCCATTTTCATGGGTGAATCGGATCAAACAAAACTTAGGCACAACACTGTTATTTTGAATTAATAATAAAATTAAGAATATAATTAAGAATAAACTAAATCATATAATTGAGATCCTCTACCACTGGTGTCATTAGAGTAGCATCTATGTGATATTTTCACAACTTGTCTATAACCAGCGTTCGATGTCATCATTGTTTAACAATTAACAACATAAATATCAATCTTCTAATTATATATTTTTCTTAATAATTAATACAACATAATATTAGCCTCTTGAAGACAACATTCAATAACCAAAACTAAAATTAAACTAAAATGTCAACTTTGGCAAACAAAAAATCTAAACCTCTAAATATCCGATTCGCCCCATATGCAAAGGGCAAATCGGTTCAAAGAAATAAATAAAATATTTGTGTCAAAATAAACTTTAAATTAATTTTAAATATATTTAGCGTTCCATTAATGAGACCACTAATCACAGGCATTGCAGAGATCACATTTGTATGTCCCTTTGAGACCCTCAAGTTTTCGTATAGTTAAATGCGAATTCCTTTTGAGGAATCGATGAAACTAGTCTTGCCCTGCCATTTTAGCTTTTTTATTAAATTTATGTGGTAATTTCTGGCGCTCAACAAATTCAAAAGCGTACTTACGTATAGATTCAAATCAAATCAAAAAAATATTTATTTCGTAGGATAAAAATTATCACTTGAAATCCGCTTTTTAGGCTTTATAGGAAGGCGATTTAGGTGTGAGCCCAAATCCATGGGTTGCTAAATGCACTAACCGCTCAGCAAGTATCTTCTCCGCATCCTCGTTCAAAGCTCGCTGTCCACCTCGACGTTTTATTGTGCCACGGGAGAGTGTGACTCTTCTCTGTAACCTTGTAAACGGGACATTGTATAACTCGGCAGCCCCGACGTATTGACAGATGTTTAGTCAGTACTTTATTAGCAGCTTCAACCATGTTTTGTGAGATGCACTCACCTTGACTAGTCTTCCTGTTATATGTGCGAACCATGTATAACATATAAACACAGTATATTATAAGCTTAAATATATAAAAAGCTTGTTCAAAATTGTGATCCCATTCACCCCCAATCTGGTGATCCGAATAGCCTCATATCACCGGTTTAGAATATTTATGTCTAACGTAAACATACCTTTAAATAAAGTTTAAATTAAATCAAATTATACAACAATACTCCCTTTTAGCAATATCTAGTAATAAGTACTTACCTTCACCCAAGTACTTTCTATTTAAACACAAAAAGTATAAACACGTTTTTTAGATCAGAGGCAAAATCACAACACACCCGCACGAACGACTCTTCGGGAACCGTCGCCGAGAATGGCGCATGAGATTTATCCAATGGCTGTCATTGTTGCGGCGCTCGGGGAGACCAAAGCCAACACGAGACGCCAATTGGCTACCAGTACCTAGCCGCGAACTTTTAAATTTAACAGTTATGCTTATTTTGATCCGATTCACCCACCGATCCGAATCGCCTCGGTCTACCCTATAAGCACGGTTTTATTTTGCAATCTTTTATAGTGTGACCTTCTTGTCACATTTATAGCATTTCATTTTTTTTTCGAATCGCTTGGAATGCAATTACATCAGCGTCAGATGGAGTAAACGATTTTTAAAATTTTGTAGTTTTTTAAACGATATTGGAGTGGACTCCCATGCAGTTATAAAAAATAAATATCTAGCCGGCAGTGACATGAGGATGATTATTTTCTGTTCCAATTTTTTGCCTCTGAATGCAACAATCCCAATATAAATTCATTAAAGACAAAACATAGACCTGATTATCTACGTAAGCTGGAGTATATACCTTTGTATGAGTTACCTATAAAAAATACACTAACATTTACGGAGCGAGGACGTGGGAGTACATGTTACCAAACATTTTAAATGATATTCCCAAGGAAATACATACAGATATATTTATAAATATAAAAAAATGTAAACAATCACTTAAAAAGTACTACATGGGTGGTGCTGGTGATACTGTAACTTGTAATAGACAGTAAGTGGTAAGCGATGAGGCTCAGTGTGTTGCGTATAAACCTTGAATAGGTTTCTGTGTTTTCATATATAACTAATTATATTAATAACTTAATTTGATGAATAATAATAACAGCACTGAATTAAAAAAAAAAATGGGAAAGACGTAAAAACAAAGAAATTATGACTAAAATAGTGCAGGAGGTCAGACATGTCTATTAAAAAAAAAGGATTAACAATTTTTAAAAAACAAAAGCAGTTAGGTCTCTAAATGTAAATGATTTATCGATAATTTTGTATAAATTATCAAACTACGCCCGCTGGTCACTTCTCTCCGGGACACATTGTATAAGGCCTAACAAAATTAACCCAACAAACCGTAAACGTCAAAATAGGCGGCTGTATTTTTTCGCGCTTGAAAACTTTTAATTTTTAGGATCAGTGGAGTGTTTTTTCTTGTTCTCAGTTATGGACTACGAACCAACAGACGTGATTTACCTTGATTATGAAAAAGATCGACTTCCCATAAATAGACTAACTGTAAAACTCGTACATTGCGGAATCCGTGGGAACCTACCTAACCTTAGTCTAATTTAATTTCTGTTCAGAAAGCTGTTGAAAAAGGTTTTACATTAGTTTTTCATAAAAATGGTTGTGACTTTTTTAAATCAGATACTTTTTCTTTTATAGGTGACTCAATTTTACATGGTACTGCTTGCAGTGGACTGTACAAACAAGATTGTACTGTAAATGTCCCTCGTGATTTGGCTTTTAACATGCACTCTGACTCCACGTCAAAGTATCAGTTATGGCACAAGCGCCTAGGACACTTATGTCGTATTGGTATGAATCAATTCAAGAATAGTCATATAGAAGTAGATTATGAAAAAGTAGATGGTAGTAGTTGTGTTGCCTGTGTACAGGGCAAACAAGCACGTCAACCTTTTAAGAAAATAGCATACTCTCGAGCTACCTCTATACTGGAGTTGGTGCACAGCGTCCTCTGTGGGCCAATGTCTGAAACTTTGTTTCAAGGTAATAAGTATGCATTAATATTTGTTGATGATTTCTCTCGTCGTCTTTTTATTTATTTTCTTTCTTCTAAAGCTCAAGTAAAGGACAAGTTTTGTGCTTTCCAAACATTAGTGGAGAGACAAACGGGAGCCCAGTTGAAGTCTATTAGGACTGATTGTGGTCGTGAATTTGTTAACAAAGATCTGTCGGATTATCTTTGTTCCAAAGGCATTATTCACCAAACAACAGTACCGTACAGTCCGCAACAAAATGGTGTGGCTGAACGTACGATTAGGTCAATTGTGGAAAATACTAGATCTATGTTGACCCAAGGCTCACTTACTAAAGCTTTTTGGGAAGCTTTGGAGACAGCCGTGTACCTGAAAAACAGTCCCCACATCGTGCCCTAGGTCCCCTTCATACGCCATACGAAAAGTGGTACGGGTGTAAACCAGACGTAAGTAATCTTAAAGTTTTTGGTTGCAGAGCTCTTGTCTTTATACCTGATTGCCAGAGGAAGAAATTAGATGTGAAAGCTGAGGAATTGATATTTGTAGGATACACAGAAGATCCAAATGCTTATATTTTTAGAGATCCTCTTTCTCCAAGGAGATTACATAAATCGAGAGGCATGCATCATTTTCTTTGAAGATTGTTTCACTAGTTTGAAAAATAACAAATCTATAGTAGTATGTGAGAAATCTGCACTTTTAATATTAACAGACAACAACGAATCTGTGGAACAGTCGTGTAAACAAGTTCCTTTTATGTTGCTGTCAGACAAAGTTGAAAGTAGTGGTAGCATGTTGGAGGACCCTGTTGTGGAGTTCAGATCGGGAGTTGAAGCTCGACCTCCTGCTACCATATTATTAGAGATGAAGGAATTCCATCTACGTCAACTGATGCACCGTTAAAACACTTTCCACCACATAAGATGGAAGAGGACACGGAAGAAATGTTGATCGATACCATTCATTCGCCTCAAATAGAGCGCAGGTACCCATCTAGAGATCGGCAGCCACCTGATTTTCTCTCCTACCACGTTTCAAGGGGAGATTCATATGAGCCTCAATCATACTCGGAGGCAATTCATGATGAAAATGCTCAAGATTGGCAGTTAGCTATGCAGATGGAGTATAATTCGCTTATGCAATTAAAAACGTGGCAGTTAGTAGATAAACCGGATAAGAAGATAATTCCGTGTAAATGGGTTTTCAAGTTGAAGACAGACGAACATGACAATGTTATAAAACATAAGGCCAGGTTGGTGGTAAAAGGTTTTAACCAGGTACATGGAGTAGACTACAATGAAACCTTTTCTCCTGTCATCAGAAGCTCATCTCTGCGCACCCTTATAGCCATTACGGCTGAAATGCACCTCTTTTCTTAATGGTGATCTTACGAGGAAGTTTATATGCACCAACCCTTAGGATTTATCCAGAAAGGTCAAGAGGACAAAGTGTGTCTCTTACAGAGGCCTTTATATGGACTCAAACAAACGCCGCGTGCTTGGAACAATAAGTTAAATGATACTTTGGCGAAAATAGGTTTTAATAGAATACCTTGCAAACCTTGTGTGTATAAAAAACTTTATGGTTCAGAGCTAGTGATATTGGCCGTTTATGTCGATGACATAATAATATTTTATGTAAAAGAAAAGTCTTTTGACATTGTCAAAACTGACTTAAAGAAATATTTCTCACTTAAGGATTTAGGTGAATTAAGGTATTATTTGGGAATTAACGTGTCTCGACAAGGAGATGCAATTGTGCTAAATCAAAAGACATACATAAAAAACTTACTTGAAAGGTTCAATATGGGTAATAGTAAGAAGTTTGATACGCCGTTGTCTAATAACAAATTGGAGCATGAAGCTGGTGAGCAAACGTATCCATATCAGAATTTAATTGGCTGTCTGATGTTTCTCGCCGTAAATACTAGACCGGACATTGGTTTTGCTACGAGTTATTTGAGTCAGTACAATACTAGATACGGAAAAACTCATTGGTTGGCAGCAAAACGCCTGTTACAATACCTTAGGTACTTTTGACTACTCTATTGTCTATAGATGTCTGATGCTGACTGGGCAAATTGTCCCGTGGACCGCCGTTCCTATACTGGATTTTGTTTCAATTTTGCACATAGTCCAGTTGCTTGGGAATCCAGGAAGCAACCTACTGTGGCTTTGTCTTCGACGGAAGCGGAGTACATGTCTCTCACTGATGCCGCTAAAGAAGCCATATACCTAAGACGCTTCATTTCGCAGGTTTGCGGTAAGAACTTTAGTAGTATTTATATACTCAGTGATAGTCAGAGTGCACAAAATTTGACAAAAAATCCCATACATCATGGACGATGTAAACATATTATAGACACTAAGTATCATTTTATTAGGGAGAAAGTGTCTGAAGATTTAATTAATCTAGTGTATACTAAATCTAGTGATTTGGCAGTAGATGTGCTAACTAAACCTTTAGCCCGTGTAGCACATCATAAATGCGTGTGAGCAATGGGCTTAAGAGCCTAATTCGCTATTTTGAATTTCACTTGTTATTTTTTGTTTGGATCTTATTTAGATGTTTAACAGAATTAAGTTTAAGGCTGCATGGGTGTTGTAGATAGAATACTGGTTTTATAGTCGTTTTATATAGATTTATAACGATATTATATTTTAACCCTAATTCTTTACATTCCATGTCAAGATACTTCAATAAATTTTCTCTTAGTTGACACATGTACATTTTTCATTTCCATGTAATTCTTTAATTTCTAACACACACTGTTTTAAATCGTTTAGATATTCCAGTGATTTCACGGTGTGACATGTTGCTCCAGAATCAATAACGAATTCAACTAATTCCTTCTTAAAGTTTATATTACTTACATGTTCCGTTTTATTTAAGCAAAATTTTCTATAATGCGAGTTTACTTTACAGTTTTGTCCATTATTTCGGCAATCTTCATGTCTATGTCCAAATAAGCATTTAAAGCATTGTCTATTCTTCCCCAAATTTGTGTCTCTAACGTGCCCTGGCTGATTATTTCTACAAAATCTTGCAATATGTCCGGTAGTCCCGCATTTAAAACATTTTCATTAGAAAGGTATTTCGATATTTGTTTTCTAACTTTGTATCTTCACAATCATGTTTAATTTGAATTTTGTTCTCTCTAATAATTCGTGAATTAAGTTGGTTAGAGTTTTTTCTTCTTTATTTGTGGATTCCCAAGCAGTTCTGAAATTATCATTTTTTTCCGGGACGCTTACTAGAATCATTAACATAACTTGAATATCTTGCATGTCAAATCCTAGAGCTCTTATTCTTGTCACCATATTCTCGATTTCATTGACATCGGTCATTATATCTTTGTTTTTAAATTTGAAATTGTAGAATTCCTCGAGTAGCTGACATTTCTGGGTTTCTTCTCCTCCCAGGAAAATGGCATCGAATCTGTCCAGCATTTCCTTTGCTGTCGCACAGTTGATGATGTAATTTTCAATTTTTTCACTAACATTAATAATTATTATTTTGGCCTTCTCATTTTTCTTTACTTAATCCCTGTCTGTTTTATCTGGATCTATGGCGCAACCCAGATCTTTCGAAAGTAGTAACATTCTCAATTTCTTTTTCCAATTAGGATATTGCTGTTCAAAATTTAGATTTGATGTTTCGTCAGACATTTTCATAATTTAATTTAGTTCTCAGATATCTAGGCCTGTAGCATATTATTTATGTGCTAGTACGAATATAATTCAAATAAAATTCAAGCTTCTTTTGAAAAATACGGGTAAAAAATCCTACCCCTTGCATCTGCTGTAGCTGTATCATAAATAAAAAACTTACATCACATTCCAGTACCTATATTGATCACTCTCACATTATTAAACAATTATAAAATATTCATTGACTACATCGTGTTCTTTTTCCTAGCTTCATACAATGAGTGACCCCTTAAAATATTCTCAACAACCTATCAAAATACAAAACAATCCAAATTCAAAACTGACACATATTCCATAGATAAACACAGACTACAAAATTCTTCTTCTAACAGTTTTTATATTTCAGGAGGTGGTAACCCTGGCCCCCCAGATATCAGCCTTCCTCTCCCTCAGTTGGGCGGTCCAGAATTTCAGAAAATATAATAATCGATCCTACTAAAACTGAACTGAGTGATTCGTACGATTATATTCTGATACTATGTCCTCAATAAGGATGAATCTTTGCAAAGTTGTTTTAATGGTGATGATTTTCGCGAATTTCATTTCTAATGTTGTAGTTGCAAGTGATTTTCCTAAAGAAGCTCAGAAGCTTGTAATCGATATTTTAGACAAACCTGATGGATGCCACTTGAAGAGTGAATTAGGAGATACGATTTTCATTCATTATGTGGTAAGTTAAATTTATTGAAAGGTACACTAATCAATTGTGTCTATTTACATTGATTTGTTGTAAAACAGTTTGTATATTTTTCTCAGGGCAAATTGGCAGATGGTACAGAATTTGATAGTTCTAAGACACGTGGTTACCCTTTAGACTTTAAGCTCGGCGAAGGACGAGTCATACAGGGCTGGGAAGAGGGTTTGCTGAATATGTGTGAAGGAGAGCAAAGAAAACTAGTTATTCCCCCTGACCTAGCATACGGTGAAAACGGATCGCCTCCAAAGATTCCAAAGAGCGCAACTGTGACATTCCATGTCAATCTTATAAGGATTGAACGGCCTTATGATGAGCTGTAGGTTTCATAGCATTTTGTTACCATTCATGCATAATCTAAATTGATGTATCTTTCAGTAGTAGCACAGGTATACAATATAGAATTTGTGTCCAGTGATTTCAAATGTAAATGAAGTAATACTGTAGAAAAGTGTAGTCAAATAATTTTTTTGTGCTGTCTTATCAATACTATATTATTCATATACTGACTGTAGGTACTTGTAAGGGTGGTTCTTGTTTGTGATTATCCAGTGAAAAGAATAATTTTCTTTATGCACTACAGTAATTTGGTCATATACAATTAAGCTTGAATGGGTTATTGCCATATAACTAGCATTATTATTCTAAGCTGTCTTTATGTATAATAATACCTAATATTAGTCATTTTTATTAAAAATAAATAATTTATAATGTAATAAATGAATGAACTGAATAAATAAAAATATTTGAAATGTACCTAGTTACTTTATTAAACCTACCCAATAAGAACTACAAAGGTGCAGTCGGGTTATGACACACAGTAGTGTTGTAGTAGTGTGAGACACGAGTGGTGAGTTTGTTTAAAAGGTTACGCTTGATCCCTTGATTCTGAATCCTATGCTAATTAATATGGCTCAACTTAGTAGTGCCACCATATAATCAATACCTCCTAAATGTTTCTTCTAAAAACTTAAAACATTCTATATTGTTTGACAAGACAAACTCCATTTTAAAAATAATATTTCATAAACTATTGATTATATATAGTCGCAAACATATCATTTCACAAATTACTCATTATACCAATGTTTTACTTTCCATATGTGTAGAATGTTAGTGTCATTTATAATTTTATTATTTCTTCATATAATTTCTTTGCTTTTATGGTTTTAAAAATTACTCATACTCCCAACCATTTGAAAACCTTCCAATTTACTGAAGTACCTACGACTAGGTTTTTTTTAAACCAATATGTAAAAACCTCACATCAAAGGCTAAGGCTTAACCTTCTGAACCTAAGTAAGTGTCGGGGTGCTCCGACCCATGTTCTTTGTTCACTCGCTACACTTTCAAATTTAAATTGGATCAGAATTAGGCTAAGGTCCCAATCACAACTCCTCGCTCTCGCCTTAACCATCTGAACCTAATCAACAGTGTTCTGACCCATCTTGCTCGCTCGCTTCATTTTAAACATTGACCAGCCGTGTTAAGACTCGTAATTTTCAACTTCAACTTTTTATTTTATGGCAATCAGTTATAGCGATAGTTGACAAACAGAATCATTTATTGTAGAACTATGTTAGAATTAATATAGTACTCTATGTGACAATGGCGGATATTATACATAACCTCTAAATAAGTATCTCCTTACCGTTAAAGTGTGTGAAATACGATTAGGTCTAATATGCAGTTTATGATTATTTATATTGCAATTTGACGGTGATGGCAAAGGAAATTAAAAAGATCCCGCTGCTCTCTCTCTTCGGTTAACGCTTACCTTACGTTACGAATGATAACTACATGTCCTCTATGATGGAACTTACAGAAGACGAAGCTACTAGGTTACACTTACTCTGAAGTACAATTCAACAATTTGAATAAGGCATCATTTCAACGAACATAGGTATACATGTTATCATTTCTTGAATGTCAATTTAAATCCACTGGAAATAAAAGGGCTTATTGCATTTATCTATCTGTCAGTCAGTCAGTATGTCGAAGCTACTACCGCTTCGGAAAGGAAAATCATCTGTGGTAAAAGAAGCGGCGCAAGAAATACAGGATCATTGTTGTCTTTTTTTTAAATACAATTTTATATTTTATGGAGGCTGGTCGAAGTACACCAAGCCTGTTTGTCATTCAGGTACTTAGTCACAAACCTTTTTTTGCTAAATGTGATGAACTGAAATTAATTTAAAAAAATCATTGAATTGGAAACTGCTATGTGCATGTGGATTGAGTGATCCTCTCTCCAATCTTCACAAAAAATTTAGGGGGATTTCGTAAAAAATTTAAAAAATATTATGGTGAAGTCAAAAAAATTTGTAAAACCAGAGATAATCGAAGTATGGTCAATAAAATGGATCACTCAACCCGAACAAGAATGTGATAGAGGTCGATTATAAATAATACGAAGATACAGGATTTAGATATTATATTAGTGTGCCTTGTCACACAGGAAACATCATAAAGTAAAGATGGCGACCAGACAACCAAGGAATATTATTATTCCTAGCAGACAATAGAGATGGGATATAGTGTTCACTATGGTTGTCCAATACTCCTCCTCACGATGACAGTCCCAGCTTTTGCTTGAGAATATTCAACCTCGGTCCAGGTATTCCTTTTGTGAAGATGTCTGCCTCCATGTGATTTACATCCATGTATTCCACATTCCTTGCTGCATCACATTCTCTTAATTTCAATCAATGTGTTTTGACTTTGAGGTGATTATTGGATTTTTGGTGAGCTGTTGTGCGGCCTGTTTGTCATTATAAATTATTATTGATTCTTTTTCTTATTCACAATATCATTTAGAAGTGATTTCAAGTTAATAGATTCTTTTGTGTCTTTTGTTAGTGACATGTATTCTGCTTCAGCTGTAGATAATGCTGTAGCTTTTTGTTTCTATGACTCCTAACTTATACAGCCATCACTAAATTTAAATTCATAGCCCATATAGAACTTTCTGTCCAATGTACAAGAAGCCCAGTCGGAGTCAGCCATTCCATATAGACATTTTTAGGAATTTGTATAATCCAACTGTTTTTGTTCCCTGTAGATAGTGTAGCACTCGTTTAGCACATTGAAATGCTCCTGTCCAAAACAGTTGTTAAACTAAGATAGATAGCTGACTGCAAACTTATATCTGGTCGGGTAGCGACTGCATTTTGAGCTTTGTAAAATACAGTCAAATCATTTTTAGAACTTTCATCAATTATTCAAGATAATTAGGTTCCTTCATATGAATATTTTCTGTCAATTCTCCATGAAGGAAAGCAGTAGTTATATCTAGCTGATTTAGTTTTAGTTCCTCTTTGACACTCATAGCCAACAGCATTCGTATAGAGCTCAGTTTTGCTACAGGAGCCCAAGTTTCGTTAGAATCAATACCGGGTCTTTTGGCAATGTTTCGTTTACAATGTGGGCTCTTATTTCAGATTTTATTGCCTTATGCCAATCATCACTATGTTCATCTTCGGACTCGCAGATATACAATGTTTCATTCTCCATTTCATCCTCGGTTGTGGATTCTGACAACATATTGTAATCTTTTGTCCATTCTGGTGGTTGCTTTGTCCTTTTTGGCTTTGCATTTGTTTTACCCTGGTGATTTATCATCAATTATAGGTTCGTCATTGTCATCAGTGGGACACTGTATACTGTCAATGGAATTATCTTGATGCTGAAAAGAAGACCTAGGAGAAGGGAAGCTGGTATCCTGAAAAGGTAAGTTTGAAATCGGTTTTTCTATAAATTCAATTTCTACTCTCTCTATCTACACCATTCTTGTTCTCATTTTTCTTCCTGTTTTTGACTTCATTAATGTTTTCATTATTTTTATTTTCTGTTTCAGGTTCCTGCTGTCACATTACATCAATCATGCAGTCTTCGCTTTTATCGAAGAACCATTTCTCAACAATTTTTATATCTCTACTTATAACAACTGCCTTTTTATTTTATAAATAAATTCTGTAATCTTAGGCATTTTGGGCGTAAACCATGAATATTCTTTCAGTTGCCTTAGATGGAAATTTACCTCTTCTGTTTTTATTTAAAATAAATCACTTTGATGCTGCATTAGCTGAAGGGGTACAGCCCACCCACATCCTATAGGACCTGTTTCTTTTACTGACTGACTGATGACTTTGCAGGGCATCGATTTATTAAATAGTTTGCGGTATGTATGGCTTCAGTCCATAATTCCTCTGGAACATTTGATTCCATCATTAGGCATCGAGTCTTGTCAAGTAGTAAGCAATTTTTACGTTCACTTACGCCATTTTGCTGTGGCATACAAAGGAGCTGTCAACCTCCTTTTTGTCATTACTTTTTAAATATTGATGAATTTCCTACCATATTTTTATCTCCTTTAAATTTTTCACATACCCCACTCTTCTGTTGTCTTCTGTCTTCTTCTGTTCGTTTGATGAAGTATACATAGCAATATTTTGTAAATTGTCATCGATGAAGGTAACAAAATATCATGAACCCGCCAAAGTCTCTTTCTTCATTGGACCACATACATCACTGTGTATAATCTGTAAAGTTTCTGTAGGTTTTCGTTCATCACATGTAGAAAATGGTAGACATGTATTTTGCCTTTTATGCAGGTCTCACATGGTTCTAAATTCTCGTTATTCAGTCTGATACCCCTGATCAATTCATTTTTGGCAGTTATTCTTAGGTGGCTTCATTAAGGTGGCCAAGTTTTTTTTTTGGTCACATTTTAAATAAAAGAGACCATTACTTTAGTCAGCTGTTAATAGGACTACACCTTTTGGACTCTTTATTATAGCTTTACTTCTTGTGAACATCACGGTATTTCCTTTTTAAGTAACTGACATTAAATTAGTTGATAAACTTGGTACATATAGGGTGTCGTTTAGGTTTATTTTGTCATTTATTTTAATAACCCAGATTGATCACTCAATGATGTGAAATGTTCCTTTTTTCCACTCATGTGTGTTGTACATCCACTGTCCAAACACTATAACTTTTCATTTACATTTCAGGACATACAGGTAGCAATAATTCTTTTCTTTATTATGTTTTGGTTTACTCCAATATTTTTCAGTAGAATGACACTTCTTTTTGCATTTTTGACATGGTAAGAATCGTTTGGATTTACTAAATAATGCTCCTTATGCTGTAGACTCTGTTGTCTCACTGTTTTTCCTAGCCTCGCCCTCTTCAATGACTTTTATTTCTAAATCCTCGGGTTTATGTAATATATCCCTGGATTCTACAACAATTCAGAAGTTTTTATAACTGGATGGCAAGCTATATAACATCTTAATACTTAAAAGCTCTGCATTCATGACAACATTCACAAGCTTGCCAACGGTTTCCATAAAATAATTTAAATGATCACGGACGTCATCATTATCTGACACCTTTTTGAGCATTAATTGTTTCAACAATGTTGCCTTTTGGGCCGGGCCTTGACTTCGATAGGTATTTTTTAGCTTATCCCACACCTCTTTAGAGGTTCTGGAACCTTTTATTTGTTTCAGGTCTGATGCCGGTATTAGGAGCATTAATTCCGAACGTGCCATCACTGCGGGCGTCATCGTCGATGGGAAGTGTAATTTCTCTGCTTACGTGGCCCACAGGTTATTTTTAATGAGGACTGCCTGAGCTTGGACGCTCCATGTGTCTTAACACGTTAACAGTGCATGCCCCACATGTGGGGCATTTCGAGGTATAAATGATACGTGAGTGCATCACATATGGGTCACGCTACCTTGCGAAGTAATAGGCTTGTAAAATCTCGCACGTGTGAATTTAAGCATACCAGTTAGGTTACACGTATGGACCATGAAATTGTGAAAACTAACATGTGATTACCGGAAGGACATTTTGATGTGTGTTGCCAGAAAATCAGGTCAAAATAAAACAAAAAAACTACTGTATTTTTTTTTAATTGTTGATGGAATATGTATCTCAAAAAAACAACAAAGTATGAAAATATAAAACCAAAAACTATATGAAACTATAAACTATACAGCAATAGTTATAAATATATCGCAAAACAAGCAAAAAAAGTAAGTAATTAGAAATTATGGGCAATGTTGTAGCAAGGAAGACAAAAACCTTTCTTACAGGTTTTGCATTCAGTGTCTGTTTTCTTCGCCAATTTACGAGCTTCTGATGCTGTACGTCCTTGTTCAGTCAAAGTTTTATAGCAACCAGCACAACGTTTTCTAGATATTTTGTTATCGTGATTTCGTTGAATCTTTGTCAATGCGTGGTTAAAACTAATGGAACTGCTTGAATTGCTAGCACGACTTGATGGTCCACTTGATGGACCAGCATCTTGAATGCCCAGGAGATGTTTGATTATAATTTCATGACCTGTCAGTACTGCCATTTTTTTTGTAGGATTTAGGTCCTTGTATATCAAAACTGCATTTACAACAGCAACTGACATTAGATCCGCCGCAATTTTCTTATACCAAAAGCAAGTTTTACGCACAGGCGAATTATAGCTTGCAAGCTGGTCGGCCACATCAATACCTTTCTTGCCGCGATTATACTCTAACACAATTTTGGGCTTCATAATTGGTCTGAAGCCAGTGGACATAGCCATTTCATGGTCATGACATGTTGATAAGACCAACACATCTCGCTGGTCTCTCCATTTCAAAATTGTCATACAATCATTTTGTTTGGCAGCTATTTCTCCTTTTTTCAGAGATGCGTTTACTACTTCTGGAGGAAGATTCCGTCTGTTCTTTCGAACTGTGCCACAAAAATCTGTTCTATTTTGCTTTAGATATCGAGTTAAAGGAACACTGGTATAATAGTTATCCGTAACCAATAATCTGCCTTCGTTCAATAAGTCTTGAGCCAAAGTAATAACTACTGAGCCCGGTTTGTCTAGACCTTCTATTGCTTGATCTTCTCCTGAATAAACTTTATAGCTCCAGGTGTAACCTGTATCAGTACATAATTTATAAATTTTAATCCCATATTTATCGCTTTTTTGGGGGTTGTATGTACGGATATTCAATTTCCCTCTGAAGCCAACCATAGACTCATCTACTGCAACAGTTTCTCCCGGTGTAAATATTTTTCGTGAGTTTTCTATGATTCTATCTATGAGTGGTTGTATTTTGAATAGTCTTCCTCTGTGTTCACTTGTATTGTCTACAAAATGCCAACATCTAAGAATAACACAAAATCTGTCGTATGACATTGACACTTCATGAAACAGTGGATGATTGTATAATTTGTCCTTTTTCCAGTAACATTCTGTAGTGGGGAAATCAATTAGTCCTGTTAATAAGTAAACACCGATGAATTTACGCATTTCGTTGGCAGTAATATCTTTCCATCGTTTTATACGAGAATGCTGCTTCAACGTGGGTAGTTGTTGTAACTGTGCGGCGTAAATATTAGTCTGACTAACCATTAAATGAATTGTATCGTCATCAAGGATTGAACAAAATATAGACCATAAATCAGTATCAGTTGGAAAACATTGAATCTGCCTCTTCAACTGATCGTAGCCAGTAAATATTTCCCTTTCCAAAGGTCTTATTTGAGTCCTCCAAGCTGTAGGCAACAAATTACACGGTTCAACTCCTATAGCTGGCGGGCTTCGATTTTCCTCTATCCTTGGAACTGGCGATAAAGCAGGCACATTCTCTTCCACCCTTTGAACTGGCGATAAAGAAGGCACGTTTTCCTCTACGCTTGAAACTGGCGACAAAGCAGGCACATATTCTTCAGCCCAAGGAACTGGGGACAAAACATGCACATTTTTCTCAACCCTAGAAACTGACGCTAAAGCAGACATTTGAATCTCATTTTCTGCTGCTGGCAACACAGGATGCTCCTGAATTTCAAACAGTGGTGGCAAACCTGGTTCAGGCGACGACATTCTACGTTGTTCAAAAACAACGGACTCTTCATTGATGAAGTTTCTTATGTCATCAATAGTTTCTTCGTTTTGAGGAAACTCACCGAAATCCTCCCATTCTTCCATAATATGATCTTCGCCGTCACTTTCTTCTAATATATTCCAAATTTCTTCGGAAGTGTACTTCGATATGTGTTTTCCTGTAGATCTGGAGCGTTTCATAGTGAATCACAACTTCGTAAAGGGAAAAACCGTGAAAAAATTGCAATCAACACTTCGACTCGCGTGAATTGCTTTGTACTAACATCTCGCCTATGACAAGATCAATATATTTTATTAGAAATATGAATCTACCCTCTAAAACCAATAATTGTGGCACTAAGTGAAGAACTCGTACGTGCGTGCACCATATACGGGGCACTTAAAAAGGAACTCATACGTGCATGCACCATATATGGGGCACTGAAGAAAAATGACAGAGCTGGAAAACGGATTTTCAGAAATAGTTTTCCTTGCCATAATATGTCTATATAGATAAATACCAACGTACCTACTAGAAAAAGTAATTGCACGTGGGGGGTCATTGCCTAATTTCCAGTTGCACAGGTAACGTGTTAATTTTCTTTGGTGAGAAGATCTATTCTATACGTCAACATTTTTACACGAAAAGAAGATGCACTTTCATTCAGCTCTGTTACCATTCGATAGAGGTCGATTGTAAATAACACAGATTACTCAGATAATGTCTAAAGGTAAATAATGCCAAGATACAATATATTATTGTGCAATGTGATGTTGTTGTTGTTGTTAAATTCGCCACTTATTGGCAGGCAAAGATCAAAAGACCATACAGCCTTGTCTTTCGTATTTGTCTTCATTGGTATTATGGGTTTTTAGAGGCCTGAGCCAAGTCTTATTTATATATAGGCATTACACCATGTCTGTCGTATATCACGATATTCAGGCCAAAGCCTAGTCTTCTGTTACTTTTTATTATTTGTCAAAAAGTCCATAAATTTTGTCATAATCCTTGTATTTTTCTTTTCCTATCCTTTTTCTAGTTCGTCTTGTCCTTGGGTGTTTATAGTTTGATATTACACTGGGTGATATACTTGAACAATGGAATATAGGTTTCGGGATTCTTGAGGGTTTCTTGAATTGCGCGCGGGACATTTTCAGGGCCTTTATAGATTTTAATTAATTCATCAATTAACAAGAGTCTTTCAATGCCAAAAGAGGGGCATGTGTAAAAGATGTGATCTAGAGTTTGATCATCTTGCGAGCAGAAATTACATAGAGGTGACGAAACCATTCTCATTCTGGCTAAGTGAGAGTTTAACCTGCAATGACCAAATCTGAGACGACATATTACAGTGTAGAATTTTCGATGTAAGTAACTGCATGAACGGGCAAACCATGGCGTATTTACTTCTGTGTTAATCGAGGCATACCACAAGCCTTTACCACCTTCCAATACTTCAGCCCACTCCCTTGTCCAGTTTTCAGTTATTCTATGCTTTATGACAGGTAGAATATCCGAATAAGGTATAGCCACATTCTGTGACGTAGTCGAGCTGTCACTGTCAACTATCGCTTTGGCTAGAAAGTCCACGTGCTCATTTCCATTTACTCCTATGTGAGCCGGAGTCCACATGAAAATCACATTGATGTTACTTGTCTGAAGTTTCCACCACAAATTCTTGATTTCATAGATTAGATAATTTGTGCCTGAGTCCAATGTTTTGGTTTGTAAGGAGCTAAGTAAACTCATGCAGTCGGTAATCAAAAGCCAGTTCGACGCAGCAGATGAATGTTCGGAAATATATTGAAGTGCTACCACGACAGCGAAACATTCTGCAGTGTATATGCTCAATACATCTGGAAGTCTGACACCATGACCAACTTTTAGTTCAGGAATGTAAAAAGCACAAGATACTCTGTTATCTTTCTTAGAACCATCTGTATATACACAGCGAAATCCAGAAAATTCAGATATTTGTTGATAGACCTCTTCTTTACGTTTAAGCTCTTTATTAATTATTACATTCATACAGCTAAATTTGCTCTCATAATTGCCGTGATAACAGTGCCAGGTGTTAGAACTTTTATGGATATTGTAAAGATCATCCAGTTGCAACATTTCATTTAAATTCTGCAGAATGTATGGATCTGAATCCCTTATGGGAGAGAAAGTATTAAAATAATATTTTATTTTCTTGAGAAGTGGATGATTAGAGAGTGAAAACAGTTTTAGAAGAAAACGGGATTTTAAATATTTGAATCTAATGGATAATGGCAAAACATTGCACTCAGCCTGTAAGGAAACTATAGGAGTTGTTCTCATAGCACCAGTTATAAGCCTTAAATTGTTATTCTGAATAACATTGAACTTGCAAACAATTTTTTTATTTGATGCAAAACAGAAAAACCCATATTCAAAATGACTTCTAACTAATGCCTTAAATAACATCAATAATATCTTTGGATCAGCACCCCAGCAAGTGCTAGTCAGGGACTTCAAGATGTTAGTAGCTTTGGAAGCGCGATCTGCAATAGAACTCGCATATCTAGTCCATGACAAATTATTTGTAAAAATTATGCCTAAAAATTTAGCTGAATTTTCAACAGGTAATAAATTATTATTATAGAAAATTTTTACATTAAAAGAACGTATTCTGTTGAATACCACAACCTTGCTCTTGTCAGCACTAATGCTTAACCCTAGATAAGTGAAATATTTCTGAAGTTTGATAAGTGATTGATTAATAGACTGAACCAAGTTATTTACATTTGAACCTGAAGCATAGACTACAAGATCATCTGCAAACTGCAGATTTAATACCCCGGAACCTAAAATATTATTAAGTTTGTGTATGTACAATATAAAGATTAAAGGGCTTAAGATACCTCCCTGGCATACACCATTATGAGACAATCTAGGACCAATCAACTGACTGTCATTACTCAATATAACATAAACATTTCTGCCATGCAAGAAGTTAAAGGACCATCTTATTATTTTTTCAGGAATACCCAAAGATTGCAACTCTTGGGCGAGAATGTGATGATTAACATTATTAAAGGCTCCTACTATATCGAAGAAAACACTGATCATCACTTTATTGCTTTTGATGGCATTGAAAATATCAAGATACAAGTGTGATATGCTTTCCCTAGAGGACCTACCGCGCCGAAAACCGAATTGATTTGAAGGTAAGAGGTTATTACTCTCAATGTAAAACTCTAATCTTTGTTTTATCAGTTGTTCAAAAATCTTTCCCATACAAGATGTAAGGGCAATAGGTCGATATGAATCAACCTCATGCAATTTCTTCCCAGGTTTCAAAATAGGAACTAAGCAGTCTACCTTCCAGTCTTCTGGTATTAATGAACGGTTCCATAGAGAATTATAAATATTAAGAATTATTGCTTTACATTTAGCATTCATGGTTTTTATAATTTTGTAAGGCAAACCATCCAAACCACAGGATGTGTCTTTTCTAGAAGATATGGCCGAATTAAACTCAACTAGAGTGAAGGGCTTAGTGAGATAGATGTTACATGGAAGTGGAGGATTACTGTTAGTGATTAAAGGCTTCTCAACAGTGTCTGGTGTGAATTTTTCCAAAAAAATATCAGCCCATCCAGTATTATCACATGTGTCATTTTTAATATATGATTTATTAAATTTTTTCATGTAGGTCCATATTCTTGATAATGGAGTTGTTCTATTAAATGACTCACACAATTTGGCCCAACTCAATTGCCTTTCTAATTTTATAGTTAATTTCTTTAAGGCCTGAACTCTCTTAAATTCGATATAATTACTCAGTGAGGGATCAGCTTTGAATACTAAATAAGCTTTTTTACAGTTTTCCACTGCCATAGAACATTTTTGATTCCACCATGGTAGTTGCAATTTTCTATGTTTGGAACTGTTTTGTTTACTCTGCGTGCCAGATTTTTTTTTAAAAGGTAGAGAATTCTGAACAGCCAAATTAATAAGAATAACCAATTTATTATAAGCATCCAAAGGATTGAACTCATTGTATTCAAAATCTTCTAGAAGCATATCAATCTGCTTACTATACTGAAACCAATCTATCTGAGAAAAATTTGGACGAGTTGCCTTACTCTGTTTAAATATCTGAGGAGCAATATTATTAAACGCAAATTTTGTTATTACAGGAAAATGATAACTACCCAGACTATCATCATGCACTTCCCACTGTGAAATAAGCGCAAGTGCAGGTGACACCAAAGTCAGATCCAGAGCATTTTGTCTCCAAGTACTAGAGCCAACTGTAGTCATCTGACCATCATTAAGGAGAACAAGATTGTTGTCATCAATGCTCTTAAGAATGTCAGCACCTCTTGCATTTGAGGATGAGCAACCCCATACAGTATGTTGAGCATTAAAATCACCACATACAACTACTGGTTCAGGAAGACTATTAATTAAGTTATCGAGTTTAGATTTAGAAAATTGTGGATTACAATTAGTGGGACTATAAAAGCTTACAAATGTTACTTGTTTTGAATTATATGTGAGCTGTATTGCAATATTTTGTAATGAATCGTCATAAAAGGTATCAATTTTACGAAAAGATAAATTATTGCGTAATAATATAGCTACACCATTATGACTATTACCAGAATCTAATCTAACTAAATTAAAACCTTTAATATTGAAAGTGTGATGCGGGCGTAACCACGTTTCACATACAAGGGCTATGTGTATTTCATTCTCATATAAAAACTGTGTAAATAGATGACGATTATTTATTAAGCTCTGAGCGTTCCATTGCATAATTTTCAACTGATCCATTGAAATTATTGATGTTATTTTTTAATAGTGTCCATGAGAACATCTTTTATAAACTTTGATGAAATTGACTGATCTGAAGTTTTATTCATTGTAATAATTTTAACTATAGATTTTACCATAAAGTCCATTATTTCGTCTATTTTTAATAAAGAAAAGAATTGATCTGTAGGGCTTGTTTTATTCTTACTTAATTCGGGAAAAGTCTTTTCATTGAAAAGACCAGCAAATGATTTTTTCTCAATAAGGGATCTATTCTCATTTATTTTCTTTTGCTTGATAGGGCATTTAGCAGACACACTAATGTGATTACCTTTACAATGAAAACAGACAGCTTTTTCTATAGGCACATTGCATTCTTTAAAACCATGACTTTCAGAGCAAATCGAGCATTTCGGTGAGTTTTTACAGAATTTAGCCATATGTCCATACCTGAGGCATTTGAAACATTGTTTAACTGGTGGTACATACTGCGTCAAAGTAAACCGCCAACCATGAAGGTCTACAAAGTCTGGCAAAACTGACGATGCGAAGGTGATAGTGACTGTACCTGTGGGTTGCATAATAAAGTCATTGCTATCCTCATTTTTAACTTTTCGTAATATACGGCGAACACATATAATTTTCCGATTACTGGAGATTAAGGTAAAAATCTTCATATTTGAAATATTTGTAGGCACATTAGTTAGCACTCCCGTGACCTCTGTACCAGTTGCCGGTATGGATGCCTTAAAGCGATAGTCTTTTAAAAACGTTTGATTATTCAGGAAGGCGTTCGCGAGAGTGGGCTTTTCGAAATGAACGCCGATTTTATATTTATTAATGGTTTGCATATACTTTATGCCCTTATTAAACCTTTTCATATGGCTAGAAAGGGATATCATATCTCGTGTACCAATTGCTTAATCGTCTGAAGATTCTATAAAAACAATAAAATCAGTAAGAGCTGAATCCTCTGGGTATCTCCTCGTGTAATCAGTAACAAAATAAGCTTTAAACTTATCCTTCTCTTCAGAGTCCGATGGGGATGGGAGGTCAGCATCATCAGACGAATCATCAATCCACTCATTATCTTCATCCTTATCCTTAAATTTCTTCTTTTTCTTGCCCATAATGACGAAAATGGGGTTAAATAGGGATGGAAAACTTTAAATTGAAATTAATTTAAAATTAATTCAAAAAAGGCGCCTATTGCTTTCAGAGGTTCCCGCGCTATATCACAAAAATCAAATCTTATCGAGGGGCAATTGATAACAACTCTGTGCAATGTGAATTCGTGACACACAAATCAGTGTGACCATTTCTAAATTACAGATCCTGCCTTATTTTGATTAAAACCTGACAAATCCTGCCATAGTATGTAATAAAAAATGCTGCCAAAGAAAAGTAAAAATACACAGCACGGCGTCCCACGTCTATGCCACATAGAGGGAAAGTACCTTGAATAAGATTGAACATTTTACTGAAAGAGGAAACAAAATACTGGAAGATATAAATTACTGAGGAAGATGTTGTATGGCTATGCTCCTTGGCCTGCCTATCAAAGTGCGAACATTATTAAAAAAAAAAAGGAAGTCTATGATTGTCTACACAGATTACTCAGATAGATAATGTCTGGGCTTTTTGGCGGGAACTCAGCGAGTGAAGTAGCATTTTTCTTTATAAATTTTATAATTTGTGCATTCTAACTTTTGAAGCTTAATAATGGCAGAATATTGTGCAGCAAACGTTAGTGATGGTGTACAAGTGAAGGGAAGTGTAAATTAAAGTGTGTGACGGAGCTTTCGGGTTCCCACAAGAAGCCGCCAAAATCTTTTGTAAAGCATTCTGCCACTTTACTGAAGAATGACTTGACCGTGACTAGACTCTGTATACGCCAAGTATACGACGAATTACTTGTTTTGACTGAGACTGACTTACAAACTGAAGAAATAAGAGAAATAAGACATGGCTGTTATGGGCTAGATCCCTTTGCCTTCTCCTAAAGGAGAGGATGAAACCAAAAAAAAAAAGATAATTTCTAAATTGTCTATATACTTAAATGACGAAACGAGACTAAATACGGAAGAGTTCGGAATAAATAAGTATTATAAGCTTAATAAAATGAATGATTTAAAGACAATAGATATTTTATTCGCCAGCCGCGATAATCAGCAACAAACCATAGCAGTGGTAGCAGTACGTGGTTAGGTTATTTTTTTGTAGTTGTTTGCACGGATGCCATCAGCCCGTTTGCACGTGCAAATTTTAGTACGTGGGCGTTTCGAATGCGGAGTGTGTTAAAAGAAAATGGGGTTTTGGAAGCCATCGATGAGCCGTCTTATTGTAAGGAGGACTCCCCACAAGATGTAAATTAGGAATGAAGCAAAGGCCCAAGCCTTGATTATCGCCGGCTTGGCAGACAGTCACATTGAATATATTAAAAAAAGCTCTGCATATCACAGGTTTCATTCCTTAAAGGAATTTTAGGGGTTGGTGTTGCTCGCGTCCGTAGGCTGTACCCTCGAGACCCTACACGTGACCCCTGGGTGGTGCTAAACGAGCAACAGTTCCGGTGGTAGGCTTCGGCCGCGGCTGGTCACCACCCTCCAGGCAAAGCCAAACCGCCAAACGGCTCAGCCGTGTTCCGGTTTGATGCCTGGAGTAGCCACATAGGGAACGGGTCTGAACAGTTGCGCTGCACTAGTAGACCGGTCCTGATATTGCGGTAACGCTGTGCTGGTCGACTCGTCGAGGAGGGTAGCGGGATCCGAAGCACGGTTCTCCGCTGGCCGACCGCAGTTAGTAGGGGGCCCAAGTAGTAACCTAGCCAGTTATGAAAGGCTGCCCCGCCAACTCGCGAAAAATCCCGAAATGCTCCATTGTGCCGGTTGGCGACCGGTTGAGAGGACCCAATGGCCATTTCGGGGGGGTTCGGGCGTCCCCGCAGTCTCCAGACGAGTCCACCATTGGCGTGGCGGGTCCGTTTACGTCAGCGGGTCAACGGTGTAACGCCTCGTTCAACTGCCGTTCCCTTACCTATTCACTCTATTTAAACATAATGGGAAAGTTCAACAATAAGAAAGTGCGGTTTACACAGCGGAAGCACGTCCTCTCTCTAAAAGTGCACCTCAGTAATATTCGAGGCCTGCACTCAAATCTCGACCCAGTCCACCACCATCTTGAGACTGAAAAACCGCATTTGCTTTTCCTCACCGAGACGCAGATCAGGTGTCCGACAGACGCGGCATACCTCCACTACCCAGGGTACTCCCTGGAGCACAATTTTAAACCACACGCTGGAATCTGTGTGTATGCTCGCGATGACATCTGCTGTCGGCGTCTCCGTAATCTTGAGGATCCCAGGTTCTCAGTCTTATGGATACTTGTGGATACCGGAATAGAGAAGATTCTCTATGCTGGTATCTACAGATCGCACAGTGGTGATCAGGAGACAACCAGACTTATTGACAACATCCGATACCGTACAGCAGCGATATCCCACTGCGCAAATGGTTTTCTTGGGGGACTTTAATGCACACCACCAGGAGTGGTTGTTCCCTTTCAAGAAGACCGACCACGCTGGGAAAGAACTTTATAAGATGGCAGTGTCACAAAATCTTACCCAGCTGGTAGATCAACCTACGCGCATACCTGATGTTGCCGGTCATACACCCAACTGCTTAGATCTTCTGCTGACAACTGATCCCGACAGATATACGGTCTCAGTTTCATCCCCACTGGGGACATCCGATCACTGTCTGGTGAAATCTGTATCAAACTACTCTCCTCCCGATCCTAGTCCTAAAGGTAGCAGGCGAGTATGGCGATACAAGTCAGCAGACTGGGATGAGATGCGAAGTTTCTTTGCGTCTTATCCTTGGCAGCAAACATGCTTTGCTTCGGATGACCCGTCGAGCTGCGCGATAGCCATTACCGATGTAATGCGTCAGGCGATGGAATATTATATTCCATACTCTGACGTTTCCACCGGTGGCAAAGCGCGCCCATGGTATAATGCAGAGTGTGCTGGTGCCGAGGCACTGAAACACTCTGCATATCAGGCCTGGACTACCGCTCGTTCGCAAAAAGCTCCGGATGTTCATCGTACGAAGCAGGCATTCAACAAAGCTGCCAAATCATGCAAGAAGGTGCTGCGTAAGGCTCGTTTCGACCATGTTGGCCGGATCGGTGACAAACTCGCCTCATATCCCTCAGGAAGTAAGGCATTCTGGTCGCTGGCCAAATCGGTCGAAACGAATTTCTGTCGATCATCGCTGCCGCCTCTGTTGAAACCGGATGGGTCACTAGCTCATACTGCGACAGAGAAAGCAAATTTATTTGCATCGCTCTTCGCAAGCAATTCGCGTCTAGATGCTGTGAATAAAACTCCGCCTGTCATCCCTCCCTCTGGCACTAAGATGCCAGAGGTGCGAATTCACCAACGGCGAGTTCTTAAAACACTTCGCAATCTGGACGTAAACAAAGCTAGTGGTCCTGACGGTATTCCTGCAATTGTTCTGAGGCGATGCGCGCCTGAGTTGTCTCCTGTCCTGACACGCTTGTTCAGACTTTCTTTAAGAGCGGGTCAAGTCCCAAAATCCTGGAAGCTTGCAAATGTGCAGCCTGTGCCCAAGAAAGGTAGTAGTGCCGACCCTGCCAATTATAGACCTATCGCAATCACTTCCGTACTTTGTAAAGTTATGGAACGTGTATTGAACGACCAGCTGATGGCATATCTGGAACACCACGATCTGCTCAGTGATCGGCAGTATGGTTTTCGCCGGAACCGATCTACTGGCGATCTGCTCGTATATGCCACTCACTGCTGGGGTGAGGCCATTGAGAGACATGGCGAGGCTCTTGCTGTGTCCCTCGACATTTCTAAGGCTTTCGACAGGGTCTGGCATGCTAGCCTGTTAAGCAAGCTTCCAGCGTATGGGTTACCTCCGGTATTGTGTACCTGGATATCTGATTTCCTGAGCGAACGGTCAATTCGGGTAGTCATTGACGGCTGCTCTTCTGACTTATTGGCTATTAACGCCGGTGTACCTCAGGGGTCTGTTCTCTCTGCTACTTTGTTCTTATTACACATCAACGATCTGCTCCAACCCGGTACCCATGGGTATGCAGACGATACCACAACGTCAGAGAGATACATGTCCAGTGTACAATCTAGTGGAGATGAGACTCGTTCTAACAGGGAGTCAATGGTGGAGCGTACGAATTCGACATTAAAGGCAGTGTCCGACTGGGGCGACGCCAATCTTGTCGAATTCAATTCTTCCAAAACACAGGCGTGTCTATTCACTAGCAAACGGAGTCCTTTCCACCTCACTCCGACTTTCCGGGATGTATCCATTCCAATCTCTGACCATCTCAACCTCTTGGGTTTGGAGTTAACCTCGAGTCTGAATTTTGGGCGCTCCATCGAATCGAAAGGGAAATTAGCAGCTAAGAAGCTTGGAATTCTATCTAAGGTCAGGCGGTATTTCACACCAAAGCAGCTGCTGGAGCTTTACCAAGCTCAGATCCGCTCGTGCATGGAATACTGCTGTCACCTCTGGGACGGATCAGCCAAGTACCAACTGGCTGCACTCGATTCTGTGGAACGACGCGCCATAAGACTCATAGGCGATGACCCAACGGTTACCGGCAAATTGCAAAGCCTTGAACACCGCCGTAGGGTCGCATGCCTTTCAGTATTTTACAGGATACATTTCGGTGAGTGTGCGATGGAACTGCACGATCTTATTCCACCGTCCCCTTTCCATCTTCGGACAACCAGGCGCGGGGGGGGTTTCCATCCATATGTTGTCAACATACCGAACATCCGCACTAAGCGCTTTGCTTCATCATTTATAATGCGGACTGCTAAGACATGGAACTCACTGCCCGCGTCGGTTTTTCCCGACACTTACAACCTTGGGATCTTCAAGTCTAGAGTGAATAGGCATTTACTGGGTGCGCGTGATACATCTTCGGCTTCATCGTCACTTTCCATCAGGTGAGATTGTAGTCAAACGCGAAACCAGTTTTTAATAAAAAAAAAAAAAAAAAAAAAAAGGAAATTTTCAAAGAAAAGGAATGCGTTCCAAATTGTTTTTAAGAAGGAGGCTCTCTGAGATTCATGGTTCATTAAGATTAATTGGAAGAATTGTTCAATGAATTACAACAATCCGATACAAGTTTGGGTGAAGAAGAAAAAGTTAATTACTTTCTATGCCAAAATCATATGAAACTATAATCACTGCATTAGAAACATTAGAAGAATTAAAGGTAGATTTTGTCAAAAACAGGTTGCTGGGAGAAGAAGAAAAAGGAACTTTTAAATAACCAAACAAAAAAGCCAGCAATTTCAAATAATGCTTTTTGAATAATAAAAAAAGGCCACAAAAAATACCAATGTTGCACGGGAGAACGCTCCTATCAAGGACAAGGGAATTCCAACCAAGGACAGGGAAATTTGGGAGGCAATAATGCACAGCCATGATAAAGCCCAACCCGATAATGAACGACCAATAATGTACAGCCAATAATCCATGTACATGGTCGCCGATTATCGGGGCGTACATTATCTGGGTGCGCATTCCGCTTCTGTTCTAAAATTGTCCATAGCGATAAAGCACAGCCAATAATGCACAGCCAATAATTCAAGTACATGGTCGCCGATTATTGGCTGTACAATATCAGGGTGTGCATTACTGGTTGTGCGTTATCGGTCCGTGCAAATAATGTACAGCCAATAATCGGCAGCCACTTGTCACGGGCTATTGGCTGTGCATTATGGGTCGCGCATTATTGGGTGTACATTATTTGACCGGGCTGATAATGCGCAACCAGTAAGGTACGACCCGTTAATTGGGATCCACTTTTTTTTTTTTTACTGTCAAAACTGTCAAATTTCTTTTGTAGGTTTTCATAATAGGAGACCAACCATAAACATTTTTTTTTGTTTTTCACAGAATAAATATGAAAAACAGAGTGAATTCATACTTTACTTCACTTGTTGGAGCTTGTTGGGGAGTTCTATCGTGTTTTGTGTATTACTGTATTATGTGTAGCAACATCGCCTTGATGCATAGAGCCTTAAATGAAGACCAAGGGCTTCTATACAAGGAACAAAGATTGGCCTAGGCAGAGCTTTCGTCATCACATCACGTAATCCACACCAACTGGCAGCTCAAAGAGTATAGTAACTGTCCTAAAGGAAGGTTGTGGTATCAAAGAAATGCAAATTGGCCTCTTTACATTTCGTTGTCGTCTATGTAACCAAAAATTTGTGATTGAGAATGACGAATGAGGAGAAAACTACGTAGACGTAAATAGATGTGCTGTTGCAGGAACTGTTTCTATAGAATGTGAGCATTCACAATTTAAAAGAGTTTCTGTCGTCACTGAATTTACCGTGGATATCTGTCGATACCCATATGAAGAGCCACGAATCTTGCAGTAAGCATTGGGACAAATTATTGAGTGGTAAGAATGGCTGTTTGTTACAATAAGTATACTTAGGGGTGTTTAATCCAAATAGCATCTCTTACAACTTCAAAATACAAAATCTATCAGACGTATTAGCCCGATAACTAATGTAATTTTATATATTATTCTTCTTCTTCTATATATTATTTAATAAATTTTGATTGAAATGTTTGCCTTTGTTCACAGAATCCATGCTAGAAGCTGTAGAGGAAAAGAAGCATTGGGCAGTCAAAAATCAAAATCAAAATCAAAAATGTTTTTATTTCGTAAGTTATAAGAATAACATTTGAAATCGTCATGACATACAGTAAAAGAAGGCAGTGTAAAAAATGGACTCCCAATTATAGATGTTATTGCTGATGGTTGTTGGTGCAAACGCTCATATAAGAAGAATTATTTAGCATTATCTGGCTGGAAATGGAAATATTATCTGGAAACAAACGGCAAAATATTATTTTTGGGAGTTAAAAACAAGTAGTACAACAAATAGTACCTGCAGTTTTGCAGCAAAGGAATTGAAGTTAAACACCATTGCTTTAAAAATTTTGAAGGAGCGTCTAATAATATGGAAAGCGAAATAATTGTGGAGGGTTTAAAAAAATCCATCAAAATGTATGGCATTATTTTTACGGTCGACTTATCTCCGATGGAGACTAGTATATATTGGAAAATATTTGAGGCTCGTCCATATTCAGATGTTACAGTTAAAACAGTGGAATGTGGAAACCACATCCTCATCCTCCGCAATTTCTGTAATAAATTAGTGTCACTAGCTACTCATACGAATTACAATGTCAAATCACAAAGAAAGCCATGTGTGCAAGGGTAAGGTAATGTAGGATATGGTAAAACTAAATAATAACCCGTAACTTCAAATTATTTATTTTTACCTATTCATAATCAATTAATTATTATTATTGTTTTGAATTTAAATTATAGATAATAAACATTTGTAATCTTATTTCGTATGTAGACACGACGTAAATTGTATAATTGTTTGATTTATTTGAAATTTAATTGTAACTAGAAAATTGTATTGTGTGTAGTTAAAGACCTATTATACATATCTAATTCGTTGCCTATTATGTATCTATGTACATGACTGTGTGTGTCTATGTACGTATAAGGTGCATATAAAATGGTATGGTTTGGGGTCGCTATTTACTGGGTTTTCTTTGCTACTATTGTAATGGTTTGACAATTTTTGTAAATAAAAAACTAAATATTTACAAAATTATTTATTTCAAATACCTTTACATCATCATACATACTAAATAGTATTATAGTAAATAGAGCTGTATTACTGATAAATCATATACCTAATTTATTGGTGATACAGCTCTATTTACTTTTCAAAGAACATAATAAATACACCTTCGTATCGTTCCATAATTCACATATAGGTAACTAGCTTTCCGCCCGCAGCTTCGCCTGCATTCGATGACTTTATCACGGAAATTTGTTTTTCCCGCGGGAACTACTTACTCACTTTATCGGGATAAAAAATATCTTATGTGTTGGAAAGGAAACTAAAGGAAGATACGATCAGATACTTGCGCAGATTTATTTCGTAAATAAGTAAAAATATAAACCATTACATTTTACGTGAGGTGACAGATAACAATTAAATACGTTGCCTAGTAACCACACTATGGCTACCACAGATGAGACGTGTGGGTGATACGATCTCTTTTCAACACTATGTTTCAATCCAGGGTATGTTTTGCGTATATACCAAATTTCATCCAAATCCGTTCATCCGTTGCGCCGTGATTGAGCAACATAAACAAACATCCAAACTTTCACATTTATAATATTAGTAAGATTAGTAAATGATATAGCGATAACACAAGATCGATGCACCTCTAGTCTTCAACATGGTGGTGCACAAGCGCTAGCAGATTTGGTTCGGCGCCTCCCACTCAGGTATAGGATATATAAACCGAGAGGTTTAAAATTTTAAATAATTACAAAGCATTAGTGATGCAGATTATGGTACTCAAACAGGACGTTTTACAACTGGTGTAGTCTGCGGGCTATAAAACAGGCATCCGTGGCGATAACAACCACAGAGGCTGAAATAGTCGCGGCAAGTGAAGCTGCCACATTAGGACAGTTACTCTTTGCCACATCCCAAGGGCCCGTTGTTTTGCTGTTGTAGTAAATTTGTTGGAGTCTAGAAAAGATTGAGTGACTGACACTATTTTGTCCAAAAAAATTTATGTGGTCACATTTTCACGTTCCGTTTTGGACACAGAACATTATTACACCTAGCGGAGGTTTTGGAGCTGTAAAGAAAATCAGAATATGAATTAAGAGATATACATATTTGTCATGGAATTTGTAGAAAAATATTACCTAACCTCGCTCTCATAACTATTTCTCCATGCGCTTTATATGCCTACAGCAGAATTTGTTTTAAATTAAATAAGTAGCATGCCTCTTTTATAAAAATAAATTTCATAATCCTGACAGAAATAAAAATAGGTGAGTATTGTTGTGCAGTCCTCCTTTCTACGGGCTTAGGACCGACACATTCCATTGTCCAACTTGTAGTATAACACAGCACATCATGTGAATGGGTGGGTGTATTGGGTTTGGTATCCAGGTTGAAATGGGATGATGATGAGACAAGGGCTTGTGCCGCGACCCAAATATTTGTCTTTGACTCGTTTCGGTGGCAGAGGTGCTACTCTATTTCAGGCTTTGTACCGTGAGCAATAAAGTATGATGTGTTGTATTACATAGAATGTGGCGGAGTTACACAACTATACCAATCACCTTGTATTCACATGCAACATGTAAAATTGTTTAAAGGAATATTATCCTCGCTCTTACTTCCCTTTTTTCACATGCAATAAAACGTACATATATAAAAAAATATCATGTACACATCTATTTCTTTCGCATGCAACTAAATAAAAAAAACTAAAAAAAATAAATAAAAAAAACTAAATGCATAAAATTTACTTTACCAAATGTTACAACTGCCTACTGACATATTTGTACGAGGTGATAAATTGGACCTTGTATACACTACTGTCTTTTTAGGACTGACATTGGATGCTAAGCTTCAGTGGGGGCCTCATATTGAGAAACTAGCGAAAGAGCTCGCTTCTGCAGCGTATGCAGTCCAAAAAATCAGAAATTTAACAGACATTCATACCGCAAGACTGGTTTACTGTATGACTTCTCAATACATTTATGAGAATTTGTTAAAAATATAACCTTATTCGCTAAAAATAGTGATAGGTACAATGTTAATACAAGGAATAAGAACCAGTTATCAGTTTATGCTAGCCGACTTCATAAAGTTAGTAAATCGTTCAAAGGGCAATGTATACGCTTTTATAATAAGGTTCCAAAATTTGCCTTTAAATAAATTTAAAGCAATCATAAAACAGAAATTATTAGCAAAAGGCTATTATAAAATCACTGACTATTTGAATGATAAGCAAGCATGGACATAGCTGTCTTATTATTCATATAATTATGAAATCACAAATTGTAACCCATAATCTGTTTAAAAGAGCAACCCGAGAGTTTCTTGCTCGTCCTTCTCTGGGGAGTCAGCTTTGTGAATGAGCCGTATAGTGACGTTTTCAAGTGATAATTTTATCCTATGAAGTAAAATATTGACTGCCTCAGCCCATACCCGTCTGCATAAACCTGCCTCTTCCAGCATTGTTCTAGCTTTTTCAGTGATAGTTCTGTTAGCTCGTTCTGTTTTTCATTTTGTTCGGGTGTATATTCCACTGTCAGTTGATGACGAATTTCCCTTGTCTTGCAGAACTCATCCATCTGCCTGTTAACAAACTCCTTGCCATTGTCGGATCTGATAATTTTCAGCTTATTTCCAGTTTGACGTTCCGTCATATTCACGAACTCCACAAACTTCTCAAACACCTCTCCCTTGCTTTTCAAGAAGAAAAGAAATGTTTTCCTTGTGAGATCATCAATAAATGTGAGAAAATATCGGTAGCCTCCATACGACTTCTCACTAAAAGGACTACACACATCAGTGTGAACCAACCCTAGGACCTCACTTGCCCTATTGGCACCCGTTTTCTTGAATGGCTGTTTGGTCTGTTTCCCCATGACACATGCTACACACTCTAGTTTAGAAGCTGTATGAGAAAAATTTACCCCTCGTGCCATTTTGTTTTTAAGTAATGTAAGGTTCCGTACCCCTAGGTGCCCCATTCGCGTGTGCCACAGTATCATCTGATCAGTAGCTGTTGCAGCTAACGCCACTTCCTGTGAACAGTATTGTAGCTTATAAACAACATTATCTACAGTACCTGCATGCGAAACTTCACCAGTAACCTTATATCCATCTGCTCTCATTATCTTAAAGCCGGATTTGTCAAACACAACAACTAGATTTCTACGTACGATTGTACTCACACTCAGTAGATTAGATGCTAATCTGGGTACATATAGGTAATACATGTCTTATTGAAATATCCATTTCCTCATTAACCACATTCCCAACAGCCTCACCAAATACCATTCCACCATTTGCACAAGCTACCTCAACTTGTTTATCTAAAGTTCTTAAAGTCCGTTAACCACTCTCTTCTATTAGTCATATGGTTAGATGCTCCTGAGTTAAGAATCCATTCTCCAGATCCTTGATTGCCTGCAATTGCCATCGCCAAAGACGTCAAAGCATTCTTCTTTAGTTTCGGGTTCTTTGGACAATCGTTCGCTTTATGAGGGCCATCACAGATGAAGCATTTTATTCGACATGATTTGTTCGTGCTTCTCTGCAGTCGCTTGTCCTTGTGACTTTTAAAATTAGCTTGCAGTGCATTCGTCGCTGTACTAGGACTTGCTTGATACGCATCTGGATATGATCATCATCTACATAGATACTCCATACTTTTTATTACCTACGCATTAATAAATAAATATTCTATTATAAATCTTATAATTTAGATATAAATATCTTATACTTAACCACTTGTGCACCCGTCTGTACAAAACACGTATTATTCTGTAATTTTTAGAAGGTTAGTATAATGTATTGCGCGGCCGCTTTTTTATAACATTTTAGATTTGGTCCGGTTACCTTGGTATAAAAACATTATTTTTTTCAATAATCCTTGTATGGTGAAGGTTAAGTCGGCCCTAAGAAACATATTATGTAACAGCTGTCAGGCACATAACTGTAAAGTTGAGTTTGTAGGGGTAATGTGAATTTAGACAGCTGTCACTTTGCTAGAGAATCTTCTCACCCTAATCTCCGCAATATTCCCATCTTCTATTCTATCGTCTATTAATTAAAAAGTTTTACACTATATTTTTAGAATGATGGATATATACTGATATTTATTCACCTTGTGGATTGTTAAACCCACCCTGTACATGTATGTTGTGGTATTTAGATAATTGAATACAAGTATAAGTAGGCAAAGTTTTAATTATAAGTACATATAAGGATCCATCGTAGCTTATTTCAGGTGAAGACATACTATATATATTTTACACTATGTGAGTGTCGAACTTAAGTATAGACATTGAGTACTTGTCTCATGTGAAATAATGATGCTTCAAGGATCACAAGGTCAGGAAAAAAAGCACCATAAGAAAACCTGACCTTTTTCAAGAACATAAAATCAAATACACAGCCTAAAAAATATATGTACATTTATTTAAGAAAATACAAATGATATGAAAATTACAAATTAAGAAATACTTATATTAAATCAATCATAACACTTATTAAAATCAAATAATACAAATATCTTAAAACTAATTAAAAAAGTAGATGGCCTCGTCAGCACTGCCCCTGCAAATCAAAAGTGGATTATTAGTAATCACCAAAACCATCCACAACGATGTAATCTCTCCTTGATAGCATCAACAGCTTTTTAGAGATGATCTACCCCAGTCTCACACTGGTGCCGCTTTATAGCTGAATATTACATCTTCAAATTTGTTCATTGTAATACAGAAAAGATATAATAAACTTTAAAACTATTTACAATTGGGGATTCAGAAGTTAATTGAGGGGGATGGGAGGAATGCTATCATTAAAGAGAAGTCAACCTCTTTCTCATACATACATAGGTTTGCTACATTTATCTCAAATGTGATAATCCCTATACATAAGGGTTAGTGTGTTATAAACATATTGCTTGTATCCAAATAATAAACTCATGTGGTATTAGATATAGACAAAATAGTAATCTAATAAACCAGACAAAATAACCAATTTCTAGATGTAGGTCAAGTCTAAATGCAGCTTATTACTTTGTATGAAAAGTGGTCATACTATTTAAGCATTATGTTCGGTCTGCTCTAATATTCTGAGTTTGTTTATAATCTATAAAAGTTTTTGGTATAAAGTGTTATCCTTTAGAGGTTGGTTCAATTCTTATAACGCGTCGGTAACCACATGCACTGACCCTTTACGTTCTACTTACTCTCTTCCCGTTTTCATTCATCTTCTTAGAGAGTCGATGGCAAAAACATCACTGTCCCATCATGGGCATTCATCACGCTTCCTAAGTCTTCCCAGAGTTATGGGGTGCGCCGGCGACCAAGTCGGGGTGTTAATGTAAGACGGGAGTAACGTCTCCCCGTCCCGTCTGAGCAGCGTACACTCGTGTCCTAGGGCCTCAAGGAAAACGGGGTACATGGAGCGTAGCTGAAAAATAAATGTTTAACTATTTAGTATTTTGTTGTTTGGTTTATGTCGATGATTCTTTAAACACTCTTACTTACCCATTGCAAACGCCAAATGTAAGTTTATATGTATATATATGTATAAACAAAGTCCAAAGTAAGCAAAAATGTACTAAATTATCAAACGCTCCAAAAACTGCAACAAACATTAATAATAATATTATCCGTTTTTTTTTTTTCGTTTCATTCTCTCCTCTAGGAGAAGGCAAAGGGGTCTAGCCCATAACAGCCATGTCTTATTTCTCTTATTTCTTCAGTTTGTAAGTCAGTCTCAGTCAAAACAAGTAATACGTCGTATACTTGGCGTATACAGAGTCTAGTCCAAGTCTAGTCACGGTCAAGTCATTCTTGAGTAAAGTGTCAGAATGCTTTACAAAAGATTTTGGCGGCTTCTTGTGGGAACCCGAAGGCTCCGTTACGCACTTAAAAAATTTACACTTCCCTTCACTTGTACACCATCACTAACGTTTGCTGCACAATATTCTGCCTTTATTAAGCTTCAAAAGTCAGAATGCACAAATTATAAGAATTATAAAGAAAAATGCTACTTCACTACGACATTTTCAATTTCAACTTAGGAAATGTCGAAATCTAACAATTAGCTTTTTTAATTCAATTGGTAAATAAAATATAAATTAAGAATCTCCACACTATTGCGTAAAAAGGAACAATTGTGAGTATTGAATATGTGAGTGTTGCTAGTTAAGGATTTTTTTTTACTATAACGTATTTCATGGTTTATTAAGTTAACTTAGTACTTTTGGGAAGAAGTATATATTACCAACCAACGTTCGTTCTTAGTAGAACAAGTGGCCTAAGTATATTTTATTTTTAAGCTTTTCTTACGAAACTATTGTGTATTGGTCTAAATAAAAATTCGAAAATTATAAAACTTGTTTTAATCCTAAATCCTTAGATCTTTATTAGCTGCTACCTATTCTTAGTTTTACTCACAATTGGCTTAGTTTGCAAACATTTCTAAATATCCATTTACTTACATATAAAAGAAAAGATTGGATATGTTTGCAAACTGAGTCATCTGTGAGAAGTAAGGTTTTATTTTTCACTATAGAATACTCTAATGCATCCTAAGTACGTATAGCACAATTAGTACCACCCGCCTAATACCAGAGGGCCGATCGAGTCCATTTTGACTTGACCTCTGACACAGAATAGGTAATAGTGCCTCTGAGGAGAGATTATCACAGTAGAGACAGGCCTTCTTTTCCGGATGTATTATTCTACTCTTTGGACGAAAATATGGTAGTCAGTGTTGCCAGCATATAATTTCATAGGCCCCCAAATCATATTTCAAACCAGGCGTTGTTCTTTTCTAAAGTCCTAAATATGTGTGTTACACGCATGGACTTATTATTTAAACAGGACTGAGTACTCGCCGCTGAAAAACGAGCCGAGCAGGATGTGTAACGTAGAGGCCGTTTGTCTCTGTCTAACAGGGTGACCACAATATATTTGTTACTTGGGACAAATGTTGTAATAAAATATTTGTCAAAAAACTTTGGCGTTTTGACATTAGCCGGCGTGAGCCATTTATTTCGCATTTCTTCATTTTTTGGGAAACTGCAATAATAGTACAACAGTCAGGACCCTAATCAATCACACATATTTCACATATTTCGACTCATTTCAAGAATTCATGGGCATCCTACTTCTTTGATTTACAAAAATATTATTTTTAGCTTACCTGTGGAAAGATATGTTGCAACCACCATAGGATTCACTTGGGCAAGTATAAACGCAACACTTTTTCACCATTTTACTCCTTTTACTTGTTATGATATAACAAATACTTTAAAAAACTTTTGATGCAAAGAAAATTCAAAATCACACCGAACCGCCATGACATGACATGCTTTTCAGGGTTACCATAAAAATAACAAAATCGAAATAAAAATGTATGTTTTCTGTTTGATTTAAGAATATATGAAAAGAAATTAATGCGAATGTTATTTGTTTATTTATAATTGTTAAAATAACATAAAAATATAAGTGTTTCAATGGAATTTTTGAGTAGCCAAAACTGTTGATCATAATCATTTTTTTTGCTGGCAAGATGTAAGAACGAGACACACGGCCTCCGTTATTTCTATCTCTCTCGGCTCGGATTTGCCTTTGTGTATGGTGCATCCAATTTAATACCTTATTGCGTTGACATAGTGATCATTTTCCTAAATGATTCTTTTGATAGTTATCAGTCCTGTTTAAATAATAAGTCCATGGTTACACGTCTGTTAAAATAAGAGTTCAAGACTACATTTATTAATTTCAGTGACAACAAACTGGTACACAGATGTATGGATCTGTGCGTTTGTCTTTTGACAGTTATGTTATGATACTGCCGCATTTATTGGTAATAATTGATTTCCATTATCAAAACCTTAAAACAACAATGAATTAAAGTAATGCATTGCTTTACAGCGAAAAATTGGATGCTATCATCTACATAAATATTCTTGCGTCTTTTCACGTTGTCTAGTGAGATTTTTTCAATCATTTATTTTTTCTTCTGGAAAACGCCTCATTGGATAACGAAAATTTAACTAATTAAACCATTAGCAAGTTTATTATTATACATTTACTTCTCTGAGACATTTATACAGGGCGTCCCAAAGTTATGGGACATGAAGGGGAAGTACCTTAAATATCGTAGATAGTGAATTTTGCTCAAAGAAGACTTTATGTTATTTTTAAAAGTTAGTAATTCTGCATTCATAGATTTTCTAAAAATTATTTGCTTCGGCTGGGAATCGAACCGACTCAAATGTGAAAAAAAAAACACCCTACTTTTATGATGCCAATCGAAAGAATAGCTAAAAAATAATAACTCTGCCTAAGTAACATAGTATTTTAAAAGAAAGGAACAACGTGAAATTAATCATTTTAATCAAATAAAAAACATACATGAAACTGCCGTAGTCAATTAAGTAGGTATTTTTTTGTAAATTAATTAATTAAATGCTCAAAATGTGATCCCTCTTGTCTTACGCAAATCGCCAATCTTTTAATGAGCCCGCTGCCTGTTGATTTTCTAATCATTTTATGGTGAACACTCGATGTGATATGGCACAATTCTGTTTGCAACTCGCCTACGTTCTCGTATCGCTTTTTGTATAGCATATCTTTCACGTATCCCCAAAAGAAGAAATCACTTTAGCAATAAATAACTTTCTTGAAATTTGACTCAATCATTTTATGTTGTTCCTTTCTTTTAAAATACTATGTTACTTAGGCAGAGTTATTATTTTTTAGCTATTCTTTCGATTGGCATCATAAAAGTAGGATGTTTTTTTTTTCACATTTAAGTCGGTTCGATTCCCAGCCGAAGCAAGTAATTTTTAGAAAATCTATGAATGCAGAATTACTAACTTTTAAAAATAACATAAAGTCTTCTTTGAGCAAAATTCACTATCTACAATATTTAAGGTACTTCCCCTTCATGTCCCATAACTTTGGGACGCCCTGTATACACCGCTTTTTATGAGTTGTGGGTTGGTTGTTTGGGGTATATATTAGAATCGACCCCTATATTCCAAGCCAAAAAAGTCATAGACTAAGGTGAATAGGAGGAATAAAATTCCGCCAATGGGAATAAGAGGTGAAACATTTCTGCCAATATGGCGGAACCCTAACAGCCAATAGGAAGAGGTCACGTGATAGTGGTCTTGGATTATCGGGTCGTACATTATCGGGCTGTACAATATCGACACGGGCAATAATCCACGACCATGTACTTCAAGTATTGGTTGCGCATTATTGGCTGTACATTATCGCCCCGAACAAAAAATGCTCAGCCAGGAATGCACAGCCCAATAATGTACGACCCGATAATTCGAGTCAGTGACTGGTCGCGAATTATTGGGTCGTACATTATTTGGCTTCCAATTATTGGCTGTACATTCCCGGGCCGGGCATTCCCGGTACGGGGTGATAAACCGAAGCCAGTGAGGAATGTCCGACCCGATAATTCAAGTACATGGTCGCCGATTATTGGCTGTACAATATCAGGCTGTGCATTACTGGTTGTGCGTTCCTTGGTCGTGCATTATACGGACTCGGAAATTTCAATCAAGTACAGGGAGATTTCAATCAAGGGCAAAGAAATTACTATAGAGGTTGAGGAAATAACCAAGTATGAGGATATTATAATCATGGACGCGGAAATTACAATAGAAGACAAGGACATCGAGGAGGACAGGATTTCAGTGGCGGATATGTACAGCAAGCAGGACAAGGGAGAGGACATCAGTCATATTCAGCAGAATTTGATTGTGATGTAGTGTTTGGAAAGTGAAGTGTATAATTCTCATTATAACAGTGACAGACTAGTATGGTGCGTGGACTCCGGGTGCTCAGATCATTTGATTAACAGCAAGGACTTATTTACAGACTTTATTGAATTAAAGTTTCCAAAAAATATGACAGCAGCCAAGAATGGACTGATGTTAAAGGCAATAGGTATTGGATACATCAAAGTCAGATGTTATGTAGGCAAAAAAATCACTATGTGTACCATAAAAAATGTGTATTATGTGCCTCATTTACGTAAAAATTTGTTGACAGTATCTAAGATGGTAAGCAATGGTTTAAAGAGTGTTTGTTTATTTGAAGGAAAGGTTCGAATATACGATACTATTGAGATGGAGGTCGAACAGGTTAACAGTAATTATTCAATAAGTAACGAGTCTAATAAGGTAGGACACTTATGGCATAGGCATAACATGAATTGGGAATTGAATTGAGAAATATAAATATGTTAACTCAAAGAAACATGGTAAATGGGTTGGAGGTTTTAAAAAATCATGTAATCGACAATACATTATGTGAAGCATGTTTGTTATGCAAAATGTGCCGCAACCTTTTAATAAGAGTGGATATAGAGCCAAAGAACCGTTAGAATTAATAGATACAGACGTGTGTGGGCCAATTAGCCCTGATAGTAGAGAGGGTCACAAAAACTTCATGACATTCATAGGCAATTTCGCACATTTCATCATGGTTTACCTTATTATTCACAAATCTGAAGTTTACTATAAATTTAAAGCAACATCTTAGATATATATAGCAACGATTAGAATTTTACAATGAATGATGAAAATATAGTAGACATGAGTTATAAATATCAGTGTAGGGCATTAATAGGATCTTTAATGTATGCCACAGTAGGTTCACAACTAGATTTAGCCGTTTCAGTTTCACTTGAGCAGATTCTAATTAAAACATAATGTAAATTTGTGGAAAGCTTTGAAAAGAGTATTGCCTTATGTAAAACAAACTGTCAATTAGGCTTTAATTTATTCTAAAAAGGATCATAATACTTTGTCACCTCTTATAGGGTATGCTGATGCAGATTTTGCTAGGGATTCAGATAGGAAATCTACTACTGGTTATTTATTTCAACTCTATAACAACACTGTAATATGGAGGTCAAAGAAGCAAACTACAGCAGCATTAAATAAATTGGAAAAACGGTGCATTATTTAAAGGACAATTTACCTGGACGAGACAGGGCACTGAACTTATATCAACAGACAGAGCAAAAGTAACCGCTGAGATTATCGATGCATTTTTCGACAATTACTCAAAAGCTACGACGAAGCTAGGACCGACGATCCAGGAGCAAAGAAATATTTATTTAAAAGGGCATGTAAATATCTTGAATGACTTATAAACACTTCAAAAACAGCTGTCAGCCTTATGTTTAGTGGAACTGCAAGTGCAGATTTACTTCCAGTTTATGTTGTATATAAATCTGAGCACTTATGGGACCAGTGGGTCGAAGGTGGAGAATACAATAGAGGTAAGAGCGGATAGTTTGATGCCGTTTGCTTCAATGATTGGTTTTTCAAGTTACCCTTCCATATGCAAGAAAGAAAGTCATTATAGGTGACAATTTGTCATCACATTTTTCGGAGAGAAGAAAGAATGTTTTTGAAGCGTGCGTAAAATATGAAATATCATTTCTATGCTTACCTCCGAAATCCACATACATATTGCAGCCTTTAGATGTTAAACATTACATTACTTATTAACTTTAAAATATTGACCGAATGGAAAGCTAATGGTGGCGGAAAGCATAAATTTTCATCAGGTGAGATTGTGGCCAAACGCGAAACCAGAAACTATAATCAAATCTGCCTTCCCTGGATTGCTTAAACTCTCAGATTTAATGTTTGAGAAGCAGGTGGCTCCCACAAATATTCAAAGTAGATTTAAAAATGTGGCCTATATCCTGTCAACTCTGAGCGTCCCAAAAGTAGGATTCCGACACGAAAGGCGCCTTTTGAAGAGCTCATTGTGGTCGTTTAGTGGTCGAAGTAGTGATTGGAATGTTACAGGAAATACGTGGATTTCCGGAGACTTCCGAGATTTAAAGGAAAAAAACGTTGTGAAGTTCAACCGGGGAAAAGTATCACAAGCAAAGATATTGTTGTGAAAAAGACTAAGTTGAAGAAAACACCATTAAACAAAGAAAAACAAAAAAAGAAAAGATGACGGCAAACTAGGCGCTATAGACACGATAACTGTTAATATTCATGGGTATTAAGTGAGTCAGGTGAAGAAATAAAAAGGTCATACAAAGTATCTGCAATAAAACATGAGCAATGTAAACGTGTTAAGGGTGCGGGAAAAATAAACAGTCCACAAAGATGCCAAAAAAAGCGCCGAGTGAAACATCCAATTCGGATAATGATATCAGCATACACAGTGATAGTGACATAGTAGACTGTATTAACGAATTCGACACCGATGCAACTAACTGTACAGATTCCATGTTACAACGAGAATATGATTCAGACGATTCAGTTAAAAGAAGAATTGAGGAAATAGAAACCAAAATATGGAACGAAATCGTAGAATTAGATACTCAAGAGGATGGAAGAGAAACAAAATCCGTAGCGACTTTATCACAAACAGTAAAAAAGCCAAAAGTCAGATCAAAGAGTAACTCTAGCGCGATACAGAAGACAGAAAAGATGACCCCAGGAGGAATAAAATCAATAAATTCTGCGAAGAAGCATGAAGAGATTGTGTAAAGGTTGGATGACAAAATAACACTGATGATCAATTATTATAACCAAAGAAGACTATTTTAAAACAGACTAAAGGAAAAAACATTGAAAAAGAAAACAACGAAAATGTGCAGGACACAGGTGGAAGAAACGTGGAGTTGCAAACAAAGACTGACAAACTATTACCATATGAGACTATGACTGAAGAAAACTAAACCTGGATTGATATTCAACGAGGCTAACTGAATAATAGGTGACAAGGTATTATAACAGAAAGTCTTCGAAATATTACATTGGTGTCGTCCATCAGATTCATAGAAGAGAGCATTTATTTTTGAGTTCCCTACAATATAAGTTACAATTGCCTAGACTTAAGAAAATGTGCCATAATTTTATAAAAGTATCTTTTATTGAAGTAAGTAGGTAGGTACCTACTTAGACAGTTTCGTTTCAAAACATTTAATTTTTGTTAAGTAAATGTAAAAGTTGAATTTTATTATTTATTATGTTCTCCAAACAATTTTGACAGTTTTTATTTTTTAATAATTTTGCCTTTGAAGTTACTTCAAAAAAGTGTTATCTTCCTAATAAAAAATTTATAAAAATGTATGTTGTTACCACCATGTTAGTTAGTTGTTTCAGAACGTCTAATTTGAAATATGTGTTAATGTGTAAATATGTGAAAATTGTTTACAAAGACTATTAAAATTTATGCGAATTATATATTTTTTATTTAGACCTCATTTTTTTATAAAAATTAAATATTTCGTTTTTAACATAACCCTGAAGGTGGGTTTTTTTTTTTTTTTATACGAGGGCGGCAAACGAGCATGCGGGTCACCTGATGGAAAGCAATCACCGCCGCCCATGGACACCCGCAACACCAAAAGGGTCACAGATGCGTTGCCGGCCTTTGAGGAGGGTGTAGGGTGTAGGTTAGGTGTGCCAAATAACCCGTATGTAGTTTAATTTAGCTATTCGTAATATTTGTGCTTAAAACCTATAAACTATTTTGGTGTCCAGAATAGCCCCAAGTGCGGGATATTTGGGACAGGTAAAATTTTTTTTAAAGTTGTGTGGCTAGGATACCTAACTAAGATGATTATTGTAGGGAACTGTGGACAGTACAACTTAAATAGGCTGGTTGCACCTATCTATTTAATAAGGCACAGCAACAGCACAAATTTAAAACTCACAATAACAAACAGGTTCAAGTATTACTTCTTATATTACAGATCTGACATATGTGCTAGCAATAGACATGTAGCTATATCACTCAAGAAGACACGCAGCATATAAACATAATTATATTTTTTATTACCATTGATTCTAACAACTAAATATCTTGATCACTACAGATTAGTATGTTTTAGGAGATTATGACAATGTAAAAAATAATATGACAAAACTTATTTAGAAATGAAATACATTGCGTAACTCATGAATCCGTCGCGCATTTTTAAGCTCCGCTTTGCCCTTTGCGCTGTTCCATGTGTTTGATTTTGTCTTGACTTTCTTTCAATTCTTGTTCCAAATTATTTTTGTGCCAATTTAATAACCTTAAGCGTCTCCGTATCTCAATTTCCCGAACGGTTATTTTGAATTTTAGGTCCACAAAATCAATCAAGACGAACATTCTGCCCACGGGAGTGTAAATTTTCACATGAGGTGGATATGTATTGATCTTTGCCAATACTACTAAATCACGTAGCAATTTGCTTTTCAGTGAATCCATTTTTGCGTCTATAGCATTTACTGTCTTGGCGGTCGTCACCATTTTCTCGTGTAGTTCCACGATGGCTTTCTTCATTTCCAAATTCACGACGGGTTCAGCCATTTTTTGCTGAACTGAGCGCGATGTTGATACTCCGTATATAAAAGTGTTCTGTGCTTTCTCTCAATCGGAGTCACACAGAGAACATTTATTTTTAGGTCTGTGTGTGCGACAAACAAAATAGGTAACTCCGTCCGTCCGAGTGACGGTGAGGGAGGGACTGAGCACCAATTATAGACTTTTTTTGTCATTGCAAGGCTCTATTTGCGCATGTGCTCAGACTATCGATTTGAAGCGCCTTATTCACGGTCCAGCATGCTAATATTTTACTATATAGGCACATATTAATAAACCGTTCTCAAGATTTAGATGGCCTTAAATAGGCTTAAGAATCTGTTGCTTAATAAACAGTTTAAAAAAAAATTGACTGAGACGCAATCTCAATCTCATTTATTAATACGGCGCTCAGACCGTGTTCCGCGATCCATAATGACATGCAGTCATCTTCCGCTACCAGCTCTAAATGATGGATCGGCTGTACAGCAAGCTTATACACGATATATAAATAAATAAATATACCTACCACGCATACCACGTAATTGTTTAGCGTTCAACCTTAAAAGTTTAAGGTTTAGATCGTTTGCGATCGGCAGCAAATTTGGTACCACGTAAGCTCAAAAAGCTAAAAAGCTCCTAGAAGTAAATTTAGGAGGGGATAATTAAGGTTTATTGAATTACCATTCCAAAAAAATACAAATGAACCAACTTCTAAGCGACGTATCAATAAGTATCAATAGTATAGTGATTTCACAGCTCACACAATTTGGTGATTGGCATCATAACCCCAACCTCAAATCGACTAAATCTATTCCAATGCAACTTTTTTTTAAAACTTCATGTATGTACTATCTAGAAATTAGTGTATAGGTCACTCATTTGTTTATTATACAGATATTATAAACAATCTTTGCGTATGTTTGCAGACCAACGATGTCCAGATCAAGAAAGATATTGTCACTATGCCTTGAACCAAATGCTTCTAATCGTCATGTAGAGGAAAATGGATGTTCACCTTCGTTACTGCCAGAAGAGCTAAATAAAAATATGGGTAAAGAAACTTATCAAATGGAGGTACAGAAAGAAAATAATTTTGCACATCTAAACACGGACGTGTGTTCAAATTCTCAGCATAATTCATGCTTACCACCATTATTACCAACTACAGGAGTGCTTCTTCGAGTAAGGCATTCTTTGGTGATTTTCGTGGAGGACCTAAACATATATACATCTCTACACCATTAAGTGTCCACGCAGAGTCTTCCAGGCAGAGTGTATGAGCATCATACTGGCTACAACCGCGATCGTTTTAAGGAAAATAAAGGACTACCCCGTCCGCATTCTCTCTGATAGCCAATCAGTCCAACAAGCCCTAAAGGAATTCTACTACGACGTCAGGGCTAATATACGAATGTCACCTAGCCCTGTCAGAGTATGTACATTGGTTTAAGGTGCAAAGTAACTCACGTGGCAACAACGCAGCCAATGAGCTGGCGAGAGAGGGTTCGGGAATGGAGATGGTGGAACCCGTGATCGTTCTGCCTCTGTCATTCAGCTGACTGGTAGACCTCCAAAACACATGCAAGCAAGCCAGAGAGGCCCTCCCGATGATCAACACCAGGCTGTCACGGAAGCTACTTCGGTATCGATATTTTAAGGGGCTACAAGACTAAACTAACCAGATCTGTTTTATCTCCGTATGACAATTGCAGATAGGCTAACAGACTTAATTTTTTTTAATTATGAATTTTGATTATATATTCTACTTTTGGACAAAAGAAAAACATAATTGAAGCAAATTTTCTTAGCAAGGGAGACTCTGTTTTTACAAACATTGACTGAGAAATCGGAAATAGAAATGGTTTTATGTATAACTTTTTGCTAACTTAAAACATTATCAAATCAAGCAAGAGGAAATAATATTTCGTCTACACACTTTTATTTTCAAGCCATTTCATTATTTGGCGCTTACGTCGTTTAAAATAAGCGCATGCTTTCTTCGTTCCTCACATACGAGTGTATAAATGTTCCCACTCAGAGCGAACGCCTCTTCCGCGCCGTCATACGCGGAGTGCTGACTACAAGAAGATCTTGGAGGACCCTCAAGCACAAGGTTTCCCCACTCTCGAAGTACCTACACAGGATGTACAAAGCGCCGCACCAAAGCACCGTATGACATGGTACTGGTCATCTTCTCCATGACCCCTGAAGGCAAGTTATCTAGGTTTCAAATTTATTTTCAATTTAATTCTGTTAAACATTAGCAACTCTCATAAACAATTATTACGTAAGAACTTCAATACTTAATACTTCTACTACCTACCATTCTGGTTCGGTTGCTAATGGACAAACTATCCATTCCATCGGTACTATGGACTTGCCAATCCAATTCAAGGATAAGATTTTGCTCATCACAGCCCACGTCATTCCTTCCATAAAACAACCACTAATTCTGGGTATCGACTTTTGGAAGTCATTTAATTTGTTCCCCGACATTCTTCAATACATTACTCCTCTTGACTCTTCCTCTAACAACATTTCTTTTCTCGTTAATACTGACTCTCACGTCACTCATTACGATTCTCTCTCTCTAATACAACTCATTACCTGCGATTCGCTTATTAAGCAATTTCAGAACATTTCCACCGATACTCAACCCTTAGGACGTACGCATTTGGTTGAGCATAATATTGACACCGGTGACCACACTCCTATCAGGCAGCGGGCATATCGTCTTTCTCCCGAGAAACAAAAAGCATTATGTAAAGAGGTTGACGATATGATACAATTAGACGTCATTGAACCTTGAGAAAGCCCATGGCTTAATCCCGTAGTCATGACGCCTAAAAAGAAAACGCCAAAGAGATTAACCGAAAAGAAGACAGAATTTAGAAGAGGTTGTTACACCTAGTTACAAGAAGATTCAGAAAATGTTCCAGAATATATGGACTAGATGGCAGTCAGGGTACCTGTATTATAGTTTATTAATTAATTGAAACGACTAATATTGCAATAAGACATCAGCTTTATTCACACTCTCCCCATGCTGTCCATAGACAACCAACTAGTGTTGTGTCCTTTTCACAAGTAGTGTTGGGCTCATACTACATCTTATCCCTTAATGCAATAAGGACCTAAATATAATTAAAATAATGGTTAACAACATTATCGTTAGAGAACAACTCAAAATTATTAATCAATCACATATGTAATCATTTAAATATTTAGGGCGTACAATGTTTCTTTGTGGTCTTCCCTCTACTCTATTATAATCCTGCGTCTGTTCCTGCCCATTCTTATTTCTACTGAAATCTGGACTATTGCTTCTCCTTCCTTCCGGGGATACATTTTGTTCTGCAGATTGTAAATCCTCATTGTATCAAGTATCATATAAATCAAAATTGCAATTTTGCTGAATATCTTTGTGAAATGAAGGTTTTACATGCAATGTGTTCCTTCTAAATAAATGGCCATTATTATTTTTCAAAATTAAAGATCTAGGAGATTGGTGGATGTCTACAATTTTTCCTGGTCTCCATAAATTATCTTTCAAGTAAACTATGTCTTGGCCAGGATGAAACCTATGATTGTTACATTTGGCAGTTTTATCAAAATTCTTTTTGTTAGAAACATTAACTTTGTTTTGAGTTTCATTAAAATTTGTTACCAATTTTGGCTTTAAAAGTACATCATGGATTGGAAGTTTAGTTCGAGTCAATCTACTAAATAACAATTGAGATGGAGTGTATGAAGAACCCAAAACAGGGGTATTTCTATATTCTAATAACACTTCTTGTATATCAACACCACTCTCATTTGACTTATTGAGTAAATTTTTAGCAATTCCTACATATCGTTCTATAAAACCATTGGACCGAGGATATCTGGGGCTTGATGTCACTATTTTAAATTCCCAATGCCTTGCAAATTCATGAAATTCATAAGAATTGAAAGGCATGTTATCAGCTCTTAATGTCCTTGGTATACCATGCATTGAAAATATGTCTTTCAATATATTTATTACAGTAAATGCAGCTAATGAGTTTACTTGAATTAAGTCAAACCATTTAGAATAATAATCTGCTACAATCAAGTAATTTTTACTGTTCCAGTGAAGGAAGTCACAACCAACCTTTTGGAAAGGTAAATTAGGGACATCATCAATTATCATGGGTTCCTTTGATTTTCTTACACTATACCTTTCACATATCTCACATTTTGATATGACATTAATAAAATCACTCTCAAGGCTAGGCCAATAGAACAAAGATTTTGCTCTAGAAATAGTCTTAGAGATCCCAAAATGACCTGAATGAACTTTTTTAATCACTTTTTCTCTCAAAACTACTGGTACTATAATCTTATAATTAAAATAAACAATCCCATTCTCATAAGTAATGTTGTCTTTGAACTTGTAATAAAATTTCACAGCATCAACTACTTTATTCTTGCACTTGGGCCACCCTCTTTCATAATATAATTTTAGTTGTTGAAGCACAGAATCATGTTTAGTTTCTGATACAATGAGATTCTGGACTTCATTGCTAATATTGATGGTGTGCACTGTTTTTGCTAGACAACTATCCACATCTGCATTATTGGCAGTACTAGAAGCGCGACTCAGAGCATCAGCTACATGCATCTTAGAGCCAGCAATGTAGTGAACATCTAAATCGTAGATATTTAATTTTATTTTTATTTTCCTTAAACGTTGAGAATTGATGGTATTGATTTCCTTCTTCATAAGTGCCACTAATGGTTGGTGATCTGTTTGCACAATTACATGCCTCCCATATATATAATAGTGAAATTTTTTACAAGCAAAAAGTATAGCTAGAAACTCTTTATCTATTTGTCCATATTCTGATTCACAATTAGATAGACTTTTTGAGGCAAAAGAAATTGGATGACCCTCTTGCATAAGTACACAACCAATAGCGTCTTTGGAACTGTCAGTTTGAATTACAATTTGTTTCTTAGGATCGAAATTCATAAGCACTGGTGGGCTGATTAAAAGCTTTTTTATGTCGTTTACACATTTGGTATAACCATCATTCCATACAAATTCAATATTTTTCTTTAGTAACTGTCTTAAAGGACTAATAATTTCAGACATATTCGGAATGTATTCCCTAAAATAATTGACAAAACCTAAAAATCTCTGTAGACTTTGTTTATCATTTGGAATATCATATTCCAAGACGGCTTTAACTTTATCATTGTCTGGTACTAAATTTCCATTTACAATCTCATGACCAAAATATTTGACTACCTGTGGTAAGTATTGAAACTTCCTGAGATTAAATTTGATATTCAATTCACGCGCTCTGTCAAGGACCTTCTCTAAAATCTCATCGTGTTTATCCTTAGATACAGCATGAATCAAGAAATCGTCTATATAAATAAACAAACCTTCAATATCACTAAAACAATTTTTACAGTTTTCTTGAAAAACTTCTGCAGATATCTCCAATCCAAAGGGTAAGACATTGAAACAGTAAGATCCATAAATAGTAGAGAATGTACAGAACTTTTTACTATCTTCAGTTAAACGAATTTGCCAAAACGATTCTTTCAGATCTAAAACAGAAAAGAATTTAGAATTACCTATTTGTGACTTTAAATCATTGATGGTTGGGATTTCATAATATTTTTTAAGAATGCATTTATTGAGATCTCTAGGATCTAAGCATAAACGGATGGAACCATTATCCTTTTCCACAATAACTACTCTATTTACCCATTCTGTAGCTTCCTCAACCTTCGATATCACACCTAACTTACAAAGTCTATCCAGCTCATCTTTTAATTTATCTTTTAATTTTAAAGGAACTCTATGTGGTGGTTTGGACACTGGTACAGAGTCATCTTTTAATAGAATTTTACATTTCTTCGGAAATTGGCCTGAACCTGAGAAAACATCTTCATATTCATTAATGATATTTTGTTTGTGAGAATTATTTCCAATAGCATTTACAAATTTTCTCTGAATTAAACCTAATAATAAACACGAATCCTTTCCTAACGTTGGATGATATCCAGAACTAGTGACAATAAAATCTAACAGATAAATTTTTGTTTTTAATTTTGCTTGTAACAAAACAGTACCAAATGTTTTAATTTTCGAACCATTGTATGCCTGTAATTTCACTTTGGACTTAGATAATTTAATACTGTCTTGATAATTTTCCGACATTTTGTTCTGAATATCATTGAATAAAGAAATTGGAATTAGGTTAACATCTGAACCAGTATCAAGCTTAAAGGTACAGTTAACCAAATTTTCTAAAATCAGTTTTTGATCCCAACAATCATAACTATTGACATTGCAACATACCGAATCACAATAAAAATCTCCATGATCTTGACTTTCACTCTCTGGAACACTTTCCACAGATTTAACCTGGTCATTCTGCAATGCTTTTTCCTTATATGTATTGCTTCTTGTTCGACACACTTTGGCAAAATGGTTCAATTTGCCACATTTTGTACACTTCGCTCCTCTTGCTGGGCATTTGCTAAGGTTTCTCTCATGTCTTCCACCACACCATTTACATTGCACAAGTGAGTATGATTGTACTTTGTGAACATCCACAATGGTTGAATTGCCTTGTACATCTCTAGTCTGAGATTTTGTGATCTCGGATAGACGGAGCCTTTTAACTGCATTCTCTAGGTCAATATCCCCCAAACACAATAACTTTTCTTGTTCAACTTTATCTGTGGTGCCAAAAATAATTCTGTCACGGATAGTTTGCTCCTCATCTGCAAATTGACAATTTCTGGAAAGACTTTTTACATCTTTATAGAATAGGTCGAATGGCTCACCAGACTTTTGGCTTCGGGTATAGAAGAGGAATCTTGAATAGAGAATATTCTGCTTTGGTTCGCAGTAATCGCTGAATGATTTCAATATATCTTTAAAAGTAACCTCACTTTTATTAAAATCAAAATTGTTGTAAATTTGGACACCTTCTTCTCCAATGACGTTCAACAAAATGGCAATCTTTCTCGTGTCTTTTTCTTCGTCAAGACCTGACGCGATTAGATAAATGTCTAACTCTTGGGCAAACCTCCGCCAGTTGCTGGGCAAATCTCCGGTGAGGCACAATTTCTCTGGTAATTTATATGTTGCAGCTGCCATGACTGAACACAATACCTATCACTGTACAGCAACCACAATCTTTATTATACGGTAGGTAGGTCAATACTACTGCGCCATGTATTATAGTTTATTAATTAATTGAAACGACTAATATTGCAATAAGACATCAGCTTTATTCACACTCTCCCCATGCTGTCCATAGACAACCAACTAGTGTTGTGTCCTTTTCACAAGTAGTGTTGGGCTCATACTACAGTACCTCAGTTCTCTTCAGACCCGGAAAAAATGGTATGTACAATCACACAATTTTAAATCAATGATTTAGTTATCATTAGAGATGATATCACACCGCCCCTTCAATGGAGGCGTGGTAGAGTAATTGAATTACACCCCGTTAAAGATGGTGTTGTAAGGTCAGTAAAACTTAAAACTCAATCAGGTGAACTAATCAGACCAGTAGTCAAACTCTGTAAACTACCAATAGATTAAGTATATTTTAATGTACCATATTCTTTGTGTTAATCTTAAGGCCTCAGTTATTATTTCCTTGTATTTGTCATGGGGTACTATCATGTTATGAGACTTGTCAGTATATTTATGTTTTCAGTTAAGAATTCAAAGGATTGTCAACCCCTGCCTGGCCCCGCCCAGGAAATGTACATTAAAAAGTAACGTAAGTACATTTAAAAGGTAAATAAATGAATCTTCTGTTCTGTTCATTAAAAAGTGAACAGTTTACTTTAACTTTGGCAATACCTCAATTCAGTCATGCTAGCTTAGGCTTTACTCAATAGAATAGAATAGAATAGAATTAGAATAGAATAGAATAGAATAGAATAGAATTTTATTGTAAAACTGTGTACAGGAGATGTATAATTATTAATTAATAACTACCTACATTTTGGATTTATGTTGTATGTGAAAAGAAATCTTTAATTGTATCAAATAAGGGCGCCACGGGACCCGAAACACGCTTGCCAGCTTCTAACCTAAATAAAGGCCCGCGGAAATTAACTACGAGTACATTAGGTAGATACAATAAAAGTTATAGAGAGTAAACACATTTATTTTGGTAGCTAAGTACCTACTATGTAACAAAAAAATATAATAAGGCTAAGTCAACTAACACAAGGATAAAAAATAAAAATATAAGTAAGCAGGTACTAAAATATAATAAGTCATATTGTTCTAAAAGTGCCAGATTCTAAGGAAACACAAATCAATATCCATAGAAATAGTATCAATACTTCGGTAAATAAAGTGTGTGGATTACTAAATTGTAACTAAACAGATAAGGTCAGCCCAAGTATAACAGAAGAACAGCAGATACATAGTTCATAGTGATAACTTCAGCTTGCTGTGAACTTGAGTTTGTACCCCATAATAGAAAATCCATATATGAAACATATAATAGGAAACATTCTTTCAATAAACCGGTGTTGGGCCACGCGGAGTGTAGGGTTCCGTACTTGCCCTCACAATATGTGGACTTGAAGGGGGCTTTGAGGTGTACCAAGGGTCAGAACAAGTGCCCCTAGTCCACCCAGGTGAACTTCTCAGGTGGACCACGGGTCGGGAAGAAAATAATTTTCAACGAAACATACCTACATTTTATAAGTTTGTAGACTATTTATCATTAACTTCTAAAACATATACCTGTAGTTTTCCTTTTAACTTCATAATATACAGGGTGAATTTGAATTCGTGTAATTTACATTAAGTGTTGACGTCGATCTTGATTACAAACAACTTTCCCCAAGGAACCATAGTCGAATTCCATAAACAAAATTAGATTACCCAAAGTAAACCATTTTGAAACTAGCTTTAGTATAGAATTCCAACAATTATGAATTATACGAGTAAAATTTCACGCTGTATACAGTAGCCGTGAATTTTTTCACGTATCAAAAATTAAGCTCTTAAGAGGGAGGGATATATCCCTAAACCGAAAATTGTTTAAGATAACCTCAAATTTTTTCTTGGACGGCCTATCCAATGACACCCACACGATGGGGCACAAAAATAAAAGAAAATTATCGCGTTGGGTAGTTGGTCACTCACTACTAAAATGACTCTCAGGGTTTTGTAACAATTTTTTTTTTTTTTATGCATAACGGGTTGGTACTTGACCTCAATCACACCTGACGTTAAGTGAAGATGAGGTCGAAGATGGAAGCGTACTGACCTGGAAACCCCAACACATTTGGGGGACTGGCTATCTTATCTCTGACAACCGGAACACTTAATGCTATTAACATTGCTGCTTGGCGGCAGATTTAGATAAGATGGTGGTAGCTAGCCAGGCGAACATTTTAAAATGCCCTACCACCAACCAAACCGAGTAGGTACTTAAACATGTACCCCGCTGGGGATCGAACCCGCGACCTCCGAATCGTAAACCCAATGTTGTTTACATTGAGCCAAGGAGGCGGTTATATTATATTACAATTACTATAATAAATAAATAAATATCCTTAGACATACACACAGCGCCATCTAGTTCCACAGTAAGCAACTATATGCTTGTTTTGTGGATACCAGATGGTTGATATAATAGGTACATAAATACTTTTTTTTTGTAAATAAATACTTTTTTTTTGTAAATAAATACTTATTATAAACATCCCTAACTCGGGTACACATGTCCGTATTCATCACACAAACATATGCCCCTAGCGGGATTCGAACCCGCAAGCTTTTGGTATAGTGGTCAGAGTTGCTAACCATTACACCAAACAGGTCGTCAACTATCATAATAAATGGTAAGTTCGGACACACAATTCCAAGGTTTAGGTACACTACGAGATGTGGTTCCGTCCATGATAAATACGCGTGAGCGGGCGAGTGGGATGTACATTGACGCCAAGCGAGAGTCACGTGGTAAGTTTGAAACGGCGGCGGCGCGGCGGGGGCGGTTGGACACCGGTGATAGCCGAGCAGCCCTGACTAGTAATTGCTTGTCCCTTTCACTCGAATCGTGAAGGGAACTTCCCGCGATTCTGTCACCGAGAAGCCGAGTGCTCCTGACCGTCGACGAGTATGGGACATACGCTATAAAATTCAAAAACCATATTTTTTTCAACATTTTATTACCACTTTGGCGGCGTGATTTATATGTATGGGTAATGGGTACAGCTTTCTAGTACTAAGAGCCTCTGAGATAAGCCTCGGACAAACAGACAGACGGGCATGGCGAAACTCTAATAGTTGTTGACTACGAAACCCTAAAAAAGAGCGAGCAATAAAGAACACACAATTTCATTGTAATAATCGATAGCAAATAGAAAATCTTTCTAATAAACATTGTGCCTTACATGGAACTAAGTTTCCTTTGAATTTGCTATATTTTAAGTATTTTCTCTACATATCCCGCTCGATCTTGCCATGGTGATTATATTAATATACATAATAACGTCATGACCTTCATCCCAAGCCATGACCACCCCGTCAGAGATATCCCAAACATACACGTTTGGGTTTCCAAATATTAAGTGTAATGCTTCCATCCACAAATATAATACTCAAATAATACTTTTTGGAATGTGGTAGGTACCTAATTAGTATTAGATATAAGTATACAATATAAAGTCTAAAAATTGTGTTCAAATTGTGACCAAAGGAAAAAAAATTGTGTCACTGTAAACTAAGAGATTTTAGTGAGGATTCGTCACGTGATCCTGGAATCACCATTTCTTATATAAGTACCCACAGAAAAACAGTTTTACTTATGATTACAATACAATATGTACCTACCTATACCAAAAAACTGTGCCTCTAAAATATAAATATTACTTCAAAATGGTCGTTTTAGATTAATTTAAAAATTCGCGAGTAGTTAGCTTCTGTAGATCAAAAATGGCATGTACTTATGTCAGCAACGTTTCCCCACAACAAAATGCCATATGATATCGAACTGTGTTTGCTAAAATACGTAAGCTTGCGGTAAAATGTCTCAGACAGCCTCACAAAGACATCTAAATAGCTTCGTTATTTTTAAGTCATATTTATGTACTAGTCTATATTTGTATTTTTCAGAGGCACTATTTCGGTACACTATTGGTGTAACAGTGCGAAATATTATTAGTTTTTTGAGATACAATTGTAATCATGTTTAATACAGTATCTGCGTATGAGAAATGAGAATTGCCGCTTCACGTAGCGCCAATCACCGAATACTGAATAACTAACCTTTGGTTACAGTTATTCAGTAATAAGCCGTAAAACTTCTCCTTTAGGCACTATTTGAGCACAATTGTTGAGCATTATCAAAATAGCTGAATTCCACTGGATTCATCATGGAAAAGGAGTAGAACAAACTGCCTTGTGTAATAATTGTAATAAATTAAAATTATACCGTGAGAATTGTTGGTTTAGCTGTCTGATACAGTTTCCGAATTAATTTTTGAATGTCATTAATTTAATCAATAATTCTTTTTCGCTCACGTCCAAAAATTTACTTCATCCTCCCCATTACTGGTTTATTATCTATTGTAATATCTTGACCTCAGTTTATAGAAATGTAAACAATATCTATTATAAACTATTTTAAAATGTGGACCATTGTCTCCTTTGGTTTGTAGTTTTTATGGAATATCGACTTAGGAGATATCTTCATTTTTGCAGTTAAATAAATAATTAAATTTTATATGAGAACTTCAATACCTTTAGATAGGATGGTTGCATTGCATCACTGTTTATTAGTAAATAGTAGGGAATGGTTGAAAATCAGTCAGTCAGGTTCCAATTCTCGTGCCAACGATATAATATTACACTCGATATTTATTGATGAGCAACTCTTTTCGTATTCTCGGGATGTCCAAGCGATATTTATCTATCTCTAGCCGTTGATATGTATCGAGTGGTCAGGAGTACTCGATAACCCGTTATCAATTATCGTCGAACAATATTGTGCAAACTTGATATTTGAAATATACCTTCTTAGAAGCACTTCTAGTTGTCACCCATCCACGGAATAAAGCGGTCTTAAGACTATAATAGACCTTGAGATACTTTTTCATATAAAAGTTCTCAAGATCGGTCTCATGTATGAACTCGAAATTGAGTTTACATTAAACTTGAGATACTTTCCATATAAATTAGCATCTTAAGTTTGAAATGGAACTTGAGTTGACGTTAGATTTGAGATTGTTCGTATACTTGTAATCGTTAAGGAAAAAAACCTGATATTTTATCGATGACGGGAGAATTGGCCTCCTGCTACAAGCTGACCCTCTTGAACTATGGATAATCTACATTATCCATAGGTCTACACCTAGCCTACCTGATTAAAAGTTTATACGGACACTATCACCAGATGTGAATAGTTTCAGAGTTATGGAAAATCCTATGTTTCACTTATATTTCGCTTATATTTTCGTTTCTAGTATTATTTATGCTCAACATCAAGAGTGCGTGTTTATCTACTGCTGGGCATGGGTCTCTCCTGTAGGGAGGAATTTATAAGTTCATAACTATCAAACTGGACATATCCAAATTTCAGCTAATTTAACTGAAACCTTTCGTCATTCGTTACAAAACTGTAATACAAAAAATGTATTATAATGAATAATTAAGTTGTAAACCTTTGTGTTGTTAGTTTCCTAAATTGTCGCGTCCCCTAATCATAGGACCTTGTGGAGCGATGTAGATTTTTCATTATTTTTGTATACTACATTGAATAAAATATTTTTAATTTTGACCAATTTACGGTTGCCGCATACTTCATCGCCTCGGCACCGGATCGCCCGCCGTCGATTCGTACCTAATTTGCTCGAGAGTGAGTTAGACAGTGTGATTGCAATCGAGTAAATTCAAGGCGTGACGATTAGTGTGCGGCAACATTTATCAACAAACTCAACCGGGGTGATTTCTATAATAATTGTAACTATCTATTGCATCAACTGTCTATATAATATTTCGTTTTAAAACGTAGTTGCTGGTGGGTTTTTACGCAACCGCTAACTCAACATCCCACCCTCAACCTCTATTCCGTCCCTAATATTAATCAAATATTAACAACTTCCTCATCAACCCTAAACAATTTATTTCAGCCGGTGCAATATTTTGTAAGGTCTTCGATAACGTTGTTCAATGGAACAACGTCAAATTGCCCAGCGAGCCATCTACTGTTTTTTAAAAATACTCTTTGAATAGGGCTTACAAAAGCCGTAAATTGTTCGTATATTTTTTAATATTCTCTGTTTTTTATTTACTTCATCGTTTTCCAGTATTTGTATGTGGAATAAATGAACGTACCTACATTTCAAAAATTTAATCCCAGTATCTATCATTGTTATCTGATCCTAGGGCGGAACAATTATGAGTACCTACTTTTGTAATACTATTAAATTAATACAAACCGTAATACCAATATCACATAAATTCTAAATTCTGTATCAACTTAAAACATTAATTAGCTAGAATGTGATAATTTTTGATCATCTACGGAACGAGTCCTCTATATTACTATTATATAAACCTTTATTATATAAATAGTAAATTGTCTATCCATATCCATGAACTACGGGTGCATTAAAAATGGATACAGTCAGCATTAATATTATATTAACAGAAACGGTGGTCAAATATATTGTTAACATCTTGGGCGATAATGATTAGCTGATTTCGGGAATAACCTTCTACACTAGCATGGGTAACATGAGCACACGCGATAGTTTCGTAGCATCTGTCAAAATGTTACTGTACGACTGTTATGTCGCTCATTTTGACAGAGATAAAATTGTCTAACAAAATTAACCCGACAACATGGACTTATTATAATAAGTCCATGCCCGACAAACGTTGCAGAGTGTATGTATAGGACGTACCTATTACGAAAAAAATAAAACATTAAAGTTAACAGATATTATTCAAAAAATACAATTTAGAAATGTAAATTTTGTGAGTTGCACCTTATTGGCCGCGCGTTCTGTGTACTTTGCCACAACACACAAACACGTGCCGCGGTATCTTTGAAGACTCCTAAAGGCGACCACAAACCGCTCGCCGCAGCGCTTGCCCCGGCGCCGCCGCGACTTGCTGTGATTGGTTGCCCCTGTGCCCCGCCACCCCCTTTGGCGTCTTCCATATAAACGTTGCCTGTTTTTTCTCATTGATAAAATAAGGTACAATCGAAATGAAGTAAGTCTGTTAATTTGTATTTGTATTTTCATTTGCACTCACATTTAATTTTTTAACTCGGAAACAAAATTTTTAAGACTAGTTTTTTTAATGAATATTTTATTTTACTGTCATGTACGTGAAATTGCCAAAGTTTGTCGGGTTAATTTTGTTAGACCTTATCAAGTTGTCATGCTACCCCTGATGGTTTACAGCTTGCTCTTTTATCAAAAAGGAACCCTAAATAAATTGCAATTAAATCCACTTATTTATCTTAGTACTTCATCGCATCATCATGCGATAAATGCGATGCGATGCGTGGGTCATCATCATCACCCATCATTGCATTATATGACTTTGACCACCTCGTTAACAATAATCTGATGCTGACGAATTACACCACGAGAGTTAGTTAGTAGTGGACCCATACAGGATGTCCCCAATATATCACATATAAACTTACCGCTAGAATTAAGTACAACAAATATAGTGTTTCACAAGACCAACTGAAATATCCTTTGCAGTTTTAAGCAAGTGAGGTGCTTAGTATACGACAACGCTAAACTGTTAACAAACTAACTGTCTTGAATATGTATATAATATACATATTCAAGACGGCGTGTTAACACAGTTAACCAGACATATTATGTTATATAGAGTGAAATTTAATTCATGTAATTCCTGTATACTGGTGACTGCGCTTCTGTTTACGAACAACTTTCCACTAGGGACCAGCCCTTAGATTACGTAACTTCATCGGTATCGTTATCGCTTACGTTGACCAATAAGAAACCGTCAAATTTCCGAGCGAGTGATGGACCAACCAATCACATGTCAGAACGTAATCGATGACGATAACGATTAAATTATGTAATAGAACCCCAAAGCCGAATTCGATCAACAAATTTTCGATTACTCAAAGTAAACCATACTGAAACCAGCTTTAGTATGGAAGTCCAACAATTTTGCGGCTAAATCCGGTTATAGTATATAATTAGAAGTGAAGTCATCAGCCGAAAATTATTGGACTCCCATATGTCCCCAGATGGTTTCAAAATGATTTATTTTGTATGGGTAATCGAAAATTTTTTGATCGATTTCATTTGACTGTGATTCCTTGAGGAAAGTTGTTCGTATTACAGAGTGGCGTCACCAGTTAATGGGAATTACACGAATTCAAATTCACACTGTAAATGACATGTCTAAGACCGAAAACGCTCATTGAGCCAAAAAGAAAGCTCGCAACGCGTTGTGGTTCTGTAAAATATCTAAATCGCGAAATTTGTGTCGAGGCTATCATGCTATTCGACCACAACGCGTTTTGTCAATGAAGAAAACCCGTACCGCATTCTGAGCCATAAACCGGTTTATAAGAGCCAGAACACGAATACCGCGATGTGAATGTTTTACACAAGCACAACACGTTGTCAGCTATTTTGCGGACAATGAGCGGTTTCGTTCTTTGACCATATAACATATATAACTATTATTAATAATAATAACAAATATAGTGTCTTCAAACTCGACTGAAAATCCTTCGTTTTTGCCAACGACTCTCTCAAGAAGAATAAACAAATCGGTCCACGCAAAGTATCAGTCGTAGGCAGTTGGTTAGTCATTAAATTGAATGCCTAGGCGGATCCTTATGTGCGGCGGAAATCTGCTGCGTTATAGGAAACAGTGCTGCTCAGAGAGGCCCACTTCATGAGGCGTCTTGGTAGTATCCATGGCAATCTAATACAACTTAACCAACCCGCTCTGAGTAGCACAGTTTTCTGTCTACCATACATAATGATTCGTCGAGCCAGGCATTTCAATTGAATAATGACAACATTATTTGTTGTAGTGGTTAGAAAACCTGATTGCTATACAAAAAAAGGTTCAAATCCTGGTAGGGGCATATGTTTGTGTGATGAATACCGACACGTGTACCCGAGTTATGGATGTTTTAATATATAACGTGTATCATAATTTCCTGTCCTTATCCCACTCTAGGTGGGGTCGGCACAATGTCTTGCACTCTCCTCTATCACCCGTCATCTCCGTGCTCACCCCTTTCACACACATATCATTCCTCACGCAGTCTATCCACACTTCTTCGGTCTTCCTCTACATCTGTATCCCTCCACATTCATACTTAGCACTCGTCTTCGTATGTGTGTTTCATCCCTCCTCATGATGTACCCAAACCATGCCAACCTATTACTCAACTTTTCTGTTATTGGTGTCACTTTCAGACTCATTCTGATGATAATAAATAATAGTAATAAATAAATATTTCGGACACTTACTACACCAATCACCTGGTCCTAAACTAAGCAAAGCTTGTACTATGGAAACTAGATAATGGATAAACATACATAAATTAAATATTTATATAAACATCCTTGACTCTGAAAAAATGAGCGTATTCATCACACAAACATTTACTCCTCGCGGGAAAAATTGTGATGATTGGATGATTTTTATAAGTACTTTCCAATTACAATGGTTTAAAAAAATGGAAAATACCCATTCCTTTGACGATCTCACAGCTTTGCTTCAAATCTGTGCGATTGTGAAAGGAAATACATTGTAATATAAATCATATAATGTATGGTATTCAGAAGTCAATCGCTGACCAGTGGTGCATAAAATAAAACATACACATTACAAGAGGACTACTGATTCCAGACCTTGCCTATATTACCGTTGTATTTCACGTATACTGGATGCTTTTAATGATGTACCATTATATCCTCATACATCCGGTGTGGTGTATCTTTTTGAGAATATATCGAATATTCGAAGTGACGCTTTCAAGGATGCCATTTTAGGTATAGTAGCTGAACGATAATAATAATTGCACATCAGTATGAAATTCGAGGTTAAGCAATAATAAAGGTTACAGCAAGAGGGAAGACACTTTCATAAAATATTGCCACCAAATATTCCAATTCCCTTAAACTAGTCTGGGGTAGTCTAGGACTACATCATGTATGAGTCCCAATAATAGTGCTTCATTGAACTACATTTAGTCTACACTTGGCATGCGCCTTCCTTCTCAGGGATGTACAGATGATCAGATGGGTCCACCTTTTGCCATTGCAACAGCTTCGACTTGATGGCCACTGATTCCTGAAACGTGAAAAATAAATATACATAAATATGGATTGGATTTGTGCTAGGTTTGCAAAGATGGAACATATAGTAGTAAGTAAGTAGAGCGCACCAACTGAATGTATGTACAGATAACACACGTCCGGGCATATAATAACTAATGTTCGTGTAATGATTTCGTTACCTAATGTGCATGAAGAATAATAACTAAAAACAAAGGTAGGTTAATGAAACCCCTCCGGCCACGTGGTCCGATAAGCTTCGTCTAACCAGTCGGACGACAAGCCATTCACTTGATGGAATCGATCACTACTGCCTCTGACACCTGTAACCTCTCACTCAAGGATTAAAATAACCCAATTCACTTATTTCCCTATATCTACGTTCGTTTCTAATCGACAGACATACTCATATGACACGTATTGATTTTTTAAAACGTGATGTCTCGGTTATTTTTATCTTATTATACCTGAACTTAAGAGTTTTAGCCAAGCAAAAACTAATTACATTTTGCCATGTCTTGTCTAGACCGTATGGCACTTGGCCAATATTGGTGTTGTTAGTTGAGACACACCCTCATTACGTTGAAGTAATAAATAATTCTAATACATAATGAATATTTTAAATGCGTTTCTATGAGAAAATTCTGAACTGTACGACATATTATATTCATATGTTAGATTAGATTACCCTACCATCCGGTATGGACAGGAACCTTTGTTATTAAAAAAAACAGTTAAATTGGCACAAATCGTTATCTTCATTTTTAACCTTATGTGAACGGACTTGTGTGATGTATACATTCGATTTCGAATCATTTGCAAATAAGGAAAAATGTTGGTTACATTTTGTTTTCATTTATTGTTGTTGTTTATTACTTATGTACATGAGGCCCCACAACGATCGTAAGCTTACACAGATCATCGTGTTGTCGACAGTACCTAAAAGAGGCTATGTGATTGTTTGTTTAAAAAATTCCTCACGCATCGAACTATGCCGTACCTATCTATAGTACTTAGATAATGAGGGTATTCCTTGTGTTAGTAATAGGAAATCTTTGGTATTCTACATCGACATTGGACAGCCAGACCAAACATAGTGGTCTCTATTGGGTAAAACACGTTTCAAATTTTTAAGTACCTCAATTTAAAAAATAATACTCGGTAGCATTGCTCGGTTAGCATAAACAAATAGCGATTTTGCGATTCCCACCAGTAGCATTACAACCTGTAAAAGGGGTCGTTTACAGGAAACAGGCGCTTAACAGAGGCCGTACAAATGTACGGACGGAGCATCATAATTAACGATAACCCATGGCATGCAACCAACCCAATTCAATTGTAAGGCTTGTTGTACTGAATATGAAACTTAAATAATATAAGTAACATATATAAAATATAAAGAGAGAGAATTACTCCCTTTATTTGATCACTGGACTGTGCTACTCATGCGCAGTTTCATGAGGGCCAAATCGTCACAATCATTTAATTGGATTGGAAAGTTAATCTGTGGCGCCATATTGTAGAGATCAAAAATATAAAACTTCATTGCAGTTGGCAGCAGACATTAAAGAAATCTACTTTGTCAGATAGGAAAATTCATGGAATTATATCATTCCCCATTTTGGGAGCATTGCCAAAGAATAAATGGACATTACGCTAATGCCAATAATCAGGTAGGTGTATGTCAATTCCTAGTTATATTAGAATGTATTATTTTAATAAAGTTCGATCGCTAATGGTCAGATGCAACTTTAGGTTAGCAATACAAACAAAATAGCCGCCTGGAACCGCCCAGATTTTAATGAATCAGGATGTTATGCAATATGTCTGGTTGGTAGAGACGTTCGTATCGATACCTTGGCATTGGCCAGTCGGTCAGGGATTTCAGCGGCGCTCGTCACAACGAGCGTGCCTTGATTGGATCGTAGTCCAGCCCCCGCAGTCTCGACATAGATAGCGATCGCTATACCACTGATTTCGGTCGTTAAGTCCTAACAATGTTATTTTAATTGGAGAAAGTCTTTAGTATCAAAATATCGGTTTCCATTGAAACTACGATTCAGGCTTCCAACAAAAACCGATATGATTATGAACACTATAACATTTAGAATAAGATCGTTAGGAGTTAACGACCTAAATGGGTTGCTATCTATGTCGAGACTGCGGGCCCAGGGGGCCGATCGCGCTAAGTTTGCACGGTAATACCAAAGCTAAACCACAACCAAAAACGTTACGTTAAGCACATTTCGTATCGCGCTAATCATTTGAACGGACATTAATCTAGTTTTTTTTTATACTCGTGGTTAGCTCTGAACATTTCGGATTTGGTTTTACTTTGGTAGCGTCAACGATATTATCGTTCACAAAAAATAGCGCGATACCATTTTTTACATCAGCTAAACCTAAACCAAAACCAAAAACGTTCCGTTCGAACGGGAAAACCGTTGTAAAATAGCGCGATTGGTCCCCAGGTGTGACCGACGAGCTCAAGCTTTTCCTGTGATGCGTCTGCAAGTATACTCGAAACTCGCCGAAGCACTGTATTAGTTACCGTCTTACTACCTAATATGTATGTAACTACTGTCTAGATCCATTAACACCTCCCTCAATTCATACCATGTTGTTAATAGGCAGCACTTAGTAAGATCTATTCTAACTAATATTATAAATACAAAACTAGAGGTTTGTTGTTTCTTAATCAAAGATATTAGCAAAAATAAGGTATGCGTAAAAATCACAACTATAATTAATTTTGACGACGAGTTGATGTAGTACCAACTACCTAGTGACGCTGCCTTTGAAACCAACCGTTGTGGTTTGAATTGCGCTAGGGATAAACGTGTGTACAATAATATTGTACACTTTATGCCGCAAGTGGGAGTCAGAGGGGGGCAGAGTGAACCTTATTGTGCCAGATAATAATAATAAAAAAAATCAACGACAGTTGAGTAAAATACTTCATACAGAATGTTACTCTACCCCCTGTCAGTGATAACTGGCTCTGAGTACCTACCTACACGATTTCAGAGAAGTATCTTTTTATTTAATTAAATTATTGTTATCGCTATTATAAGAGAAATTATTACTCTCAATATACTGAATATTTACGCGCTTGCAAAAGCCCGCATGCACACACACGCGCGCACGCACGCACGCACGCACGCACGCACGCACGCACGCACGCACGCACGCACGCACGCACGCACGCACGCATGCACAAACCTACCAGGACTGGACCTTTGTGGTCCAGTCCAGTGCCCTCATCTGATTTTTATAATATTACCTACCTACAAAATGCGAAAAAGAATAGGAATCATTAATTTTTATTATACTTTATTTAATTAATCAATAATAGGGAAAATTAAAAGATAGGTTAGATGATAAATACCTTTGCCATCAGCTTGCCATCATCGCCAATCAGGAACTCTTCCAAACCGAAGACCAAGGGCGAAGCTAACCCAAGATGAAAGATGCGTGAGGATGTCCCGCGTGTCACTCGAAATTCTATAGTCTTGGCCATCAAAACATTTGTGATCATGTAGACGGACTTCTTATTTTTTAAATCTGAGGGAGGAGTTTATGACAATATAATGCTTTGTGTCATTGTGACCTTCGACTTGTAATGTTTCTAATTCAAACTTATTTTATTACTTACCTATTCAAAAATAAAAAGGAAAACATAACAAAAGGATTAAAGCATAGTTATCGTTGTGGCACCAACTAACAATAGAACATTATTCATATAGTATGTATGCCTACGTGACTTATATTTTAATAATGAGCAGTAGGTATCACACTAAATAATGTATTCGCAAGGTGTACATGCCAGCATTCTTACAACCTCATTGCCATATTAAAACACGCCCAGGTAGGTAATTAAACATTTGTTTCAGTTAATATACTACAATATCTTCTTCAATTTAAGAGTAATGACCACGTCTCTGTTTTCCGCCCTCGATTTAACCTCTTGGTACGTACGACACGATATACTAAAATATCTATGTATAGGTAATGTCCCATAGTCGCCTTTTACGACACCTATGGCAAGAGACGGGTTAGTTCTATTCTTTTTACGTGCCGAAACCACACAGCACTATAATTAAGTATTGTAGGTAATGTTATTATGAGACAAGGTGAAATTCTGAAATATCGCCAGACGATTTTTTTTTGTTTTTTTTTTATGCACAACGGGTCGGTACTTGACCTCAATGCCTGATGTTAAGTGAAGATGAGGTCGAAGGTGGAAGCGTACTGACCCGGAAACCCCAACACACTTCGGGGACTGGCTATCTTATCTCTGACAAGCGGAACACAACAACAATGCTATTAACATTACTGCTTCGCGGCAGATTTAGATTCGATGGTGGTAGCTAGCCAGGCGGACATTTAAAATGCCCTACAACAAACCAAACCGAGTACTTAAACATGTACCCCGCTGGGGATCGAACCCGCGCCCTCCGAATCGTAAACCCAATGTTCTTAACATTGAGCCACGATTATTCTGTAAACAATAACACATCAAACAAACACCAATGCATCCACCGCGATCGAAAGCTAAGCTACTTTAGCTCACGTCACTACGAGTCTTTTTATACTTTCCTTTCCATCATGCATGAAGCCATGGCTGGTGTACAGTTATGAGCCTTTTGACATTTAACAGCTTGGGTATTTTTGATGTCTCAATAATTGAACACTATCTACGGTTTAAAATTTCAGTAAAGCGGTTGATTAATTAGCATTAAAGCGGACGACATTGTAAACTAGGGCAGCTAAGCTGTTAAGCAAGAGGGTCGCCTGCCATCAATGAGCCGAAGGCGGACCTGTGATGGAACTTTATACATTACAATTTTAGCCGAAAAAAGCATTTCCTACGGTGAATTAACCTAATAAATTAAATTTGACGTGGAGTAGTTTGAGTCCCTGTTCAGCCACGTTTTACTTGCTATATTTGTGAAACGATATCGATAATTTTTTTTTGGTGGACTTTGGTGGTGGTTTTCAATAATTTGACGTGGAATCAATTGCGCCACTGTCCGGCCGTGGACTTTTCAGTTTGAACTTCCATAACTTTGTTGTTTGGCCACTGATGTTGATAAATTCTGGAATGGAATTATGGGACGTGTTTCGGTAATGGAGGGAAGTAATTTGACCTGGTGTTATTTGCGCCATTGTCCAGCCGTGGACTTCTCAGTTTGAACTTGCGATAACATCTTTGTTTGTACACCGATTTAGGTAATATTTTGACATTAATCTCATAAATGTCAAAATTTCAAAGATGTCGAAATGTCGCTAATGTCAAAATTGTCAAAAAAATCAGAAATACAAAAAAAAATGTCTAATAAGTCAAAAATTTTATATTTGCTAGATTTTTTATAATATCCAAGGCCAAGGCGAAAATAATCTCAAGGGCTGCTCGCTGCCTGAAAAACCACCGGGAACACTAGATATAGTTGTTACTCCAACAGTTAATCAGTGACAGGTGCTCTCCCCATGTGTAAAATTCACGAGCTTTAAGATTATAGGAAGTTAACACTGTATCCTTACTAGAATTCACTTCCCCATAACATAGGCGCCAAACTTTAAATCCCGTTTCAAAACGCATTATCTTAAGTCCTGTCATGGTTATTGACAGTTTGTTTATATATAAGATGAGGTTTCCGGGTCAGTACGCTTCCATCTTCGGTCTCATCTTCATTTAACATCAGGTGTGATTGAGGTCAACTGCTAACCCGATCGGCATATACATTCATTTACATATTTATTACATTTATGTAGTGATTATTATGTATTTTCTTATTTTACTTTTTATTTGAGTGCACTCTATATTCCCCTTCACTATTGTTATTATTCTAAATCGGATTTGCTGGACGATCTCTCTTTTAGGGATACGCTCACGTGTTGTATATCTTATTTATCAATATAGTTAAGTACCTATCGATGTAATTCTTTTTTTTTCTGTATGCAATAAATAATAAATGTGTCAAAAATATATCTTTCTTTTAATAGCGAATTCATCTACATGACGGAAGAAGAAGAGTACAAGGTTTACAAATAAATTCCTGAAACCGACCACTGATTATACTTGACCAATCATTGTGTAATTTACCCGGCTGTTTGTGGACATAAACAATGACCCAATCCTCAATTAAAAAAGACCGTGCTACCAGTTAATTTGATAAATGCCAAACTAATCCCAATGCAATCCTTCCTTTGAAATTTGGGTGGCTCGTGGATGGACTGATTACTTTATCCATGTGGAATGCTACGTACTGCGCATGAATTGTGAAACAATATATTATATGTTTGAGGGCGAAGTGTGTGGAGTGCAGGATTAGTATTTGGAATCGAAAGTATGAAAAATACTAGCATCGACGACGACGACGTGAGCTAAGCTAAGATAGACTAATTCTAGTATTGTTTCCAATGCGGTATTATATCATTACCTTTCACACAACACTCATCAATGTATTTTTAATACTTTCTTCCATAGTCGGATTCAAGCTTAAACAGGTAGGTACTAATTGTTAATGCATCTTAAAATGCATATTCACACTTGCATTAAATACTTAATTGCCAATAAAAAAAATAAGTGAAAGATAAACTGCTAAACTAAAAATTTGAATATAGGTAGTATTGTGTTACTTAAATGAATTGATGTCATTACTTACCTATATAGTTTTATTGCACAATACAGGGTGTCCCTGGAAGTATGGATCAAATCGAACAGGGGCATGGGGAAGGTCATTCCCAAACTTTTTAACCCTATGAATGTCGGTGCCATTTTTGACGGTTCAAAAGTTATGATCAATTTTTTACATTTTCATATTATCGAATAGTGCTTATACAAAAAATTTTTTTAAAAGAAAACTAGCAAAGCTATCAGCTTAATTTTTTTTTCACGATGTTTGTTCGAGCATGTGACTTTCATGTTTTAATACTTTTATGTCGATAGCAGACATGATTCCTACAAAAAAAAAGATTGAATACAAAGACATTGGTCTGCCAAAAATTTCACTCAATTTTCAAGCGATTGCCATGGGAAAAAAATTTACTAGAGAAAGTTGACCACGTATCACAAAAAGTTGCCCATTCCATACAGATTCTTTTGAGATGTGTAACACTGGGTTACTCTTATTAATTTAAAAGTTATTAGATTTTTTTATCATAAAGGTCGCTTTTTCAAAACTTTCGAACTTCTAAGATTTTAATATTTTTAGCTTTAAATACGATTTACTCTCAACCCTCATGTACAAAGTCACCTATCCGAGCACACAGAACTTTTCCTAGTCGCTGGATCGGAAGAGGGGGACACATTCGATGGCCACCACGTTCCCCTGACCTAAACCCCATAGATTTCTTTCTATGGGGTTATTACAAGGAAATAGTATACGAGACAGAGAGTGCTACCGAGGAACAACTTCGACAGAAAATTACAGCTGCGACCGCCTACATAAAAAATAATTCAAGGGCTTTTCGACGAATAAAAACAAATTTCATTCGTCGATGTCAGTTATGTTTGAGGATGAGGGGCAGAAATTTTGAGCAATTACTTTGATAACATTATTCAAATTATTTTTTTGTTCTTTAATTCTTTATTACACATAATTGTTTTAAATCTAAAAAAAATAAAAGTTTGAGATTTTACTTTAAAAAATTTTGTCTTATTATTTTAACCACACCAAAGTGCTCGGATAGGTGACTTTGTACATGAGGGTTGAGAGTAAATCGTATTTAAAGCTAAAAATATTAAAATCTTAGAAGTTCGAAAGTTTTGAAAAAGCGACCTTTATGATAAAAAAATCTAATAACTTTTAAATTAATAAGAGTAACCCAGTGTTACACACCTCAAAAGAATCTGTATGGAATGGGCAACTTTTTGTGATACGTGGTCAACTTTCTCTAGTACATTTTTTTCCCATGGCAATCGCTTGAAAATTGAGTGAAATTTTTGGCAGACCAATGTCTTTGTATTCAATCTTTTTTTTTTGTAGGAATCATGTCTGCTATCGACATAAAAGTATTAAAACATGAAAGTCACATGCTCGAACAAACATCGTGAAAAAAAAATTAAGCTGATAGCTTTGCTAGTTTTCTTTTAAAAATTTTTTTTGTATAAGCACTATTCGATAATACGAAAATGTAAAAAATTGATCATAACTTTTGAACCGTCAAAAATGGCACCCACATTCATAGGGTTAAAAAGTTTGGGAATGACCTTCCCAATGCCCCTGTTCGATTTGATCCATACTTCCAGGGACACCCTGTATAGGTACTCTCGATTGTAGTTTTTTATATAGGTATATGTATTTACCTAATAATCAGCTGGCGACACTTGACAACTACATGAGGTATATATACATTTTGTAAAGTAAGACAAACACTAACCTTTGTTGTTTTCTACGTCCAGGTAAATATTGTTAACCAAGTCCTTGCTTTTCGGGACAATGGCCTGTGAAAAGTTAACCATAATAACTCTCACTTTGTTCTTAATGGCCTCATCTTGCAATGTAATCTGAAAGCATAATTATTTACATAAAATATATAAAATACCTACAGTACCTATTTAATTTACAAGTTAGTCGCTAATGGGTTCTAATTCAACTCATGTTCCAAGAGAGGATTTTTAAGCGCATCGTAGAAAATTATTAAAAAAGATTGATAGATGAGCTTTCCAAAATCGTGATAGTAGTAGGTAATTCACTCCAGAATTGTAGGTACTATATGCAGAGATATGATGATTAGATTATGATTAAAGTACCTACCTTATCTGTGCGGATATAAAAGATAAGATAATAAAGTTGTGTACAATGTTTATCAAAAGAAGTAAACCGAAACCTAATTTTAATAGCCTTACAGTCATTAACGGATTACAAAACAAAGCATTTTATGAGTAGCAATAGACTACTGCAAGTATTTATTTATTACTAAGTAGCAAAAGTAGGGTATAGTATCCACCTCCAACTGAAATCTCTAGTTCAATAGATATTTGATTGAACAGATGAAAACATTGATGTAATAATATGTTTATTATCTTGTATATTGCTCATAGAGACAGAATCAGAAATGTATGAAGAAAGTTATAAACCTTAACACATCTGATGGAAGAAAATCAAATTTTGCAGAAAAATCAAGATATAGATTTTAAAATCTTGAAAATCCCTGAATATACTACATAATATAACAGTTAAACATCTTCGAAATGGCTGACCTACTTCCATGAAAAACCACACAAAAAAAACCAACACAAAACACCCCTCTTTTTGCAGCGAAGATTAAAAATTTTTTAACTTTGTAATTTGTAAAAGCTGTGATTTTGGCAAGAGGAGGTCACACTCGTTATTAGGTACTTACATTTGCAACTTTATTTAACTAAAAAAGTAAATAAATCTTCTTGCCTTTGTTGACGATCACTTCTTATTGTTTGGCCGTGTACATCGGTTTTAACGAATTCATCGAAAATTAATGAAAAAATTTGCCAGAATTCACTTCACGTGTATTAATTTACACGATTATAAGTATTACAGACTATGTCAATCAATTAACTTTTTCAAAAGAATTTCTTCATATAGTTCTAGGAGGATTCGATCTCGCTACTTTAATGCGAGTTATCTATCAGTCACAGCAACTGTTAGTCTACCTGAACAATAAGCATTTAGCCTAAATTTTACCCCACATTATGCTATACTCTACGTTTCTCTAAAAAAGAATCAATGTACTGTCTTGAAGGCTGAGGTATTCCATTGGGCTAAGTATTCGGGCTGTTTTTTATAGGCCATAAGATTTGCACACACACAGTTGCAATTAGTTTTGAGAGGATGCGGTTCCCCCGCTCACCTCAGAAGCGCACCTGTACTCGAATTCACATTATTTTGTGACAAAGTTTTCTATTGCTTAGTAATTCCGGAGCCAAGAGATTCCAAGACCAATAAGAATAGAAATGGAAAAAAGAACTTCATGTAGGGGATTCGGATCCCTCACCCTATCAGACTATCTGGGCGTATGTAACCGCTACACCAAATAAACACGGGGAGAGGTGAAATTTTACTACTACACATTAAAGTAGTTCCACGGACTCTTTCATTAGTAGAATCGTTATAGTGAATTGCAATTCGTGTCGATATACTTTCTTTCATTAGCTTTCTGTTTGGTCACAGGCACTTCAAATGTTGCTATTTGAAAATGCCGTAATAAACGATAAAGACATAAAATATTAGAAGAATAAGGGTAGTCTACACATATGTTTCAGTCTGAACCTAACAAGCCAAATGATAGAAATTTCTTTTGTGGAAACATAATTTGTAATTCAGATGTACACAATTCTTTAGACTGTAGATAATAGGGCCTTAACATAATTTACAAGTAGGTAGGCACATATCATGCTAGCTATCTACTTCATAGCATTTCTATTGTGTCTACTCATGTAAGGAAACAACATTGATAAATAATTGAAACAATAATCATTGTCAACAGTCTATAAATAATACTAATAAATAAATATTTCGGACACTTACACGAAAAGTTCCAAATTAAGCAAAGCTTGTACTATGGATATTAGATAATGGATAAACATACATAAATATTTATATACACATGCTTAAGTCAGGCATAAATGTTCGTAATCATCATACAAACATTTACCCCTCGCAAGACCATCAACTGGTTTCTCAGACGGGGTCACTACCCCCTACACCAATTACTCTTCTTGATATAAAAGCCCACTGCTGAACAATGCCTCTCCCTTGGCATGATTATATAATAAATACAGGGATGTAAATTCTCAATTAATCCCTCTATTTGATTTAACATAGGTAAGTACTTACTTATGGACATAATTTAACATTGATTAGTTTAACCCCTAATTCCATGACTGGAATGCAGGCGTATGATTGACACGCCTAATTCATTCAAGCCCCAGTGGTATGCCAACATACAGGTCATGAATTTCAACCTACTTTATTTAATTTCTTTGTTCGCTGTTAACTTTTTGATTCAATCTCTATTGACTTAGTCTATGCCATAAACAAGTATAAAAACAATAAATAAATATATAACATTAATATATTTACTGCTTTTAATCTTTATTTTTGTGACCAATAATATGATTCCTTTGCTTAAGTAAATACAAAAGTCGCAGTAGCACTTAAGCAAAAAATTTAAAGTTATTATGATAAGTGAAACAGAATAGGGATATTAAACAAGCATATTACATAGATAAAGATTACACAACTATTTCAGGGATTGGAAGTTTAACTATCATAAAAACCCCTGCGTGCCCCCACTGTTGGGGCACAGGTTTCTTTAATACTTAGGTAAAACGCTAAAGCACAGTTTACATGGGTATAATTAATTAGTTATTCTGTTACGTCAGTCCAAGCATCATTCATTCTTCTCTTTTAATTGCATAGTAACGGCATTGCTTTTTATTTGATTACTTTGTCTCTCGATTTGCTGGAAAGATATTAAAATTTACTTGAATAGGACACCTACCAATTCACATTTTACCTATTTACCTGCAGAAGTAAATCATTTGAAATTCTCGAAAATAACCATAATAGCTTTATTACCCAACTGCCCAAAGAAGGAGGGTAATGTTTTTTAGGTGTACAGTAATAGTTATTATATAGCTTTTAAACTTTTGGAGTACAAGTCTTAATTTATCTAATGAGGGTCCTACTGGAAAGAATAAACCCTCTTAAACAACTGTTAAGATACAAACCCACCACCTTCCCATGGCCCTATCAACCATTTTGGTTATATGGGCCGAATCGTTGAGAGATGTGTCCGGTACTTGCGCGACGCAAGAAAGATAAGAGTGTTAAACCCTAGAGTTACAATACTAGGAGCTGGCTGATCATAAGGAGATTAGTTGCCATACAACAGTTTTAGCCATGTTCATATCATTCATATCTCTACATGGTTTCACTCATTTCACTGTATTGGAGTAAATGAGTTGACCAACAACATTTATTTTTGTTAATAAAGAAATTACATGAAATATTGGATTTTACTGCAGTTTCCAAGTATCAAGAGGACAGGTCAAGGTCAAGGAAATTTGCCATAGTTACCTAGCTATAAAAATTCTGTTACCTTTACACTCTCATGTGGAAACTTGAAATCAGCGTCTTGGAAATTGTCGTCTTCCAACCATTTCACATAGTCAGCATTAGATTTCACCTTGTTTATGTTTTTTTTCAGTTTACCAAGTGGAGTAAACATTTTACCATTAGATTCTTTCTCGTTTTGGACGAAGAGTGACGATACTTTATACAAATTGGCTTCAGTTATATGCGGAATGCACACTAACTCACTGCTACCAATTTCGATTTCAATTTCATCTCTTATAAAAGGCCAAGCATCTTCAAGTTTTAGAGACTTCAAATTATCTAAACTCACGTCTTTGCGAATCTCGTGTGAATATAGAGATTTTACAACTACTTTCAGTTTTTTAGGCATCCTTACTTTTGCTTTCTTCCGATAGAGTTTCAGTACACCTTCACCTACAACTTCAGAAACAAAACTAAATGATAATGAAATAGTACTTCTTTCAGCAGCCAGCTGTCATTGCGACTTAAAGGTAAACACACACGATACGAAAAACGCTACGATCGCACTGCACAATTTGGTCAGATACTTCACATCATTATCACTCATTAGAGCCTGTAGGTAGATAGCAGGCAGGCCACTGCACTGTGTAATCGGTAAAAATAAGTAATTTTTACTTGGAAGAAAGACAAGAAAGAAAGATAATTTATAAGTGACATTTAGCTGGCTGGCTGAATAATTTTGCTGCCTTTCTCCATAGTCTATGATTAAAAAAAATGTGTAATTGGTGTCGATTCGGATGTACATGATTCCGTACAAAACCAGTTATGGAGTGGTGCTGTCGCATCGTACTGTTCCAGGGAGAAAGAGACAGTACTACTTTAAAACTGCTTTTAGTTTAGTTGGTGTACATCCAAATCGACACCATTGTGGCTGAAACAATAATTAGAGGCACTTTATGTCATTTAAACCAATTTTTTTACGGAAAGCTTCAACTAGAAGGAAAAATTGTGACAACACATGTTTCTTCACATCACTTTTTTATTTAATGGGTTGTCATTACTTTGTAGTAATTCTGCCAAAAACTGGTGTTTGAAGAGGCAAGTGTTTGAGCTAAGAGCCGGTATTTCCAGTCATGTTGCGTATCTAGAACAACAATGTTATTGTATTAGGAATGACAGAGAAAAAACCGTCACAGTCCGCAAGTAATCGGGAGGTTAAAGCTTTTAATTACGGAACCCTAAAATTTCATCATGAAATCATCGATATGCCCCGGCCCAGCACACTTCGCACGCGTCCTTTGCGTTGTGTACTACAGATATTTTTACATTGAGGCTCAATCGTCGCTGTTGCAGCGTCAGGTCCGTCGTCGACTGTCAATTTGCCTACGTCTTCTGTCAACCTGTCATTTTCCAAAACGTCATGATATACCTATCTCCACAGCTAACAATCTTTGAAAATGTCTAATTTTAAACCCGCTCTTGATGCGCACTTTGGCTACCCTTTCGAGACCATCTGCACCCGCAAATACTTCAACGATCAACCCTAAGGGCCAATTAACGCGTTTGTTTGTTCGTTTGGATTAATACTACATCTCCAACACGATTTACTAAATGTTGTTTCTTGTTAGTCTGAGGTTGTTTCCTTTCTGAATTGAAGTATTTACTAATTTGTTGCGGAAACGTTGCCGGAAATCATTTCGTTATTTTTGACAATATCGCGCTCGAACGTTCATCTAAATATCACCAACACAGTGTTCAAACATAGGTTGAATAAACATCAATGGCGTTACAGGCTTGAGCCATACCAGATGCAAATAAATTTCTGAAAGGGTATCTGAAATACTAGATATAATTGATACGTATCTTTTGAATACGTTTTGTAGATAATAAATCACATTGATCGCACAAACGTGATACAACATAATATTATATATTTAAGGTTTTAATTGAGACTTAAGTAAAACCAGTTCTTGAAACAGTTTACCACCATTGCTTCAATGAGGCCTAATGATCATGTCCCAAATATGAAGAGTCGCTCCAAACTTCTTTACCCGAAATTGTTCTTCCTAATGATTTGTAATCCGAATGATCACTCTTCCTAAAATTTTTCATCCTAAACTTTTCATTCATACTATTTGTAGTGCTACCGGCGATGTTAATAACACTCATGTTTCCGAAAATTGTAATTAATAATATCATTAATGTAAATATATTTAAACTCCTACTGTTTTTTGTCGTAACGCTTTTATCCCTAAACATATGTTTATGGCCTGGGAGTTTATACCGCAGTTTTAATCGTAAGTAAACCAATAACTATAGGACCGATTCGGTTCTGGCACTTCACCGGCCGCTGCTGCGGCACGCTCGCTTCGCTCGCTCAGGAGCCTGATTCTCACATACTCGAGATTTCAATGTCGAACGACATCAATAGGTTTGTCACTTTTACACACGTACATAAGTGTGAAAGAGATAGACATGCTAATGTCTATCGATAGGCAAATGTCGAGTGTGCGAGAATAGGGGTCCAGGGCCCTGATTCTCGCGCATTCGACATTTCAATGTCGAACGACATCAATAGGTTTGTCACTTTTACACACGTATACCGCAGCAGCGGCCGGTGAAGTGCCAGAACCGAATCGGTCCTATAGTTATTGGTTTACTTACGATTAACTCTGGCACCTTATTAAAATTAATTAAGAATTATAAAACTATTAATAGCCAGCCCACAAAAATATGTAAATTGAACAATAAATATAATCTAAAAGTATTTCATCAGAATATTCAGGGCATTTTGGGCAAAGATCTAACAATCGAATTATTTATGAATAATTTTAAAATTGATATTATGTGTCTTACTGAACACTGGTTAAAGACCTATGAACTCTTATTTAATTTTAGTGGTCACCAGGTCGTAAGTTCGTTCAGCAGAAAAAACGCCATACGCGGAGGCTCCTTAATACTTATTAGAAAAGATTTGAAATTTAAAGAACGTAATGATATTGTGAGTCTATCTGTTGAACGTACTATTGAAATATCTTGTATAGAACTTGAGCGACTTATTGTAATGAGCGTATACAGACCCCCAGCTTCCTCATATGACCAGTTTGAAATATGTTTAGATGAAGCGCTGTATAAAATTGGTAATACCAATAAGTACATTTTAATTTGTGGCGATTTTAATATCAATATACTGCAAGACACTCCTTTGACTAGAAGATTCCAATCATTTTTTCTTTGTCACAACTTAGTTAATGTTTTTCTTGAACCAACCAGGACAACAGCAACTTGTGCAACCTGTCTTGATAATATTTTTGCGAACATTAAACCTGTTTATAAATCTATTGTTAACAAATTACAGTCAGACCACTCCGGTCAATTAACTATTTTTGAGATTGCTGAAAGAAGGTTGAAAAAAATAATTAAGTGTGTGCCTGTTAACGAAAGTCGGCTAAAATTATTTCGAAATAATATAATAGCAAAAGTGCCTTATTTGACTTATAATGATGATCCCAATAAATTGTATAACACTGTATTTGATTTAACTAAAGATCAATATGAAAAAGTTTTTAAGTCAAAAACAATAAAAGTCAGCGAGTCGCTAATGTTCAGTGATTGGGCGACAGCAGGAATTCACAAAAGCAGAAATAGATTATATGAACTTTATGCCGAAAAATCATATAATAAAAATGATACCTTTGTTAGCTATGTTAGGAATTATTCAAAAATTTTTATTTATTTATTTATTTATTGTAACTGCAACATGTACACAATACTTATGCTAATAACAGGTAATTATAGTATAGTACTCATGCACATACCCTGTCAGGGTGAAGCAGCGGTCAGAGGACGTCCTGTCTAATTTGTTTACCTACTATGCAATTTTTGTGTAATCTCACAATTTATTTATTTTATATATTTCCCTTTTTAAAGAACCAACAACAGTAATTAAGTACATGTGAGATAATTTATATGCTATATTATGTGCGAGTTATCAGATTATTACTATAAGAATTACAGTTTATATATTTTAGATATTTATGTTTTCCGTTAGTAAATGAATGAATTGAATTGTTATTATTTAATTATTTATTATTGTCAATATGTGATTGTTTTTTATTTTAATTATGGAGTATTTATTATTATTAAATTAATGATTATTTTATAATTACATAATCTATTACTATTAAGTTCTTTATATATCATGTCATTGTTACCTAATCATTTAAATTGGCTTTTTTATTTTAGAAGATTTAATATTTGTTACATTTTTCTAGGAGGAAGAAGCCTGGAACTCCTTATCGTTCATAAATTTATCGATTTCATAGTAACATTTATTTGTTAACAAACATTTTAGTTTGTTTTTAAATGTTTTGTCATCTTCAATCGTTTTCAAGAAGTCAGGTATTTTGTTATAGATGACTATGCATCTGTATAGTGGGCTGTTTCTAAACATTTCCAGCCGGGCAGTTGGAAGGGCAATATTTCTTCTTCGGCGTTCACTTTTAACAAAATCAAAAAGATGGATGTTCTGTCTGACAAAGATAGCGGTCTCTAATATGTATATGGATGGTAGAGTTAAAATATTATCCCGGATGAAATGCGGCCTGCACGTGTCCCTGGGGTGTATGTTATTTATGATGCGTAGGCATTTCTTTTGCGCTACAAACAGATCATTTGCGTCAGTGCTGTGTCCCCACAGTACCACTCCATATCGCAGCCAAGCATACGCATAGGCGTAATAAGCAGAGAGAGCACATTCGCGTTTAGTATTTGCTTTCAGTACTGATAGGGCATATGTAAATTGAGAAAGCTTGGTTTTTATATTTTCGATGTGTTTTTTCCAATTTAAGTGCGAGTCCAGTGTTATTCCTAATAAAGTGAAATTTGTTGTTTCTTTTATATTTAAGTGGTTTGAAATTTCTTTTAAATTTAATTCCTGTTTTTGATAAGGCTTGAACTGTATTATTTTTGTTTTGTTATCGTTAACTTCCAGGTTATGTGCTTGTAACCATTTTTTTATTATATTGTATGTTTCTGACATGTGAGTCTTATAATTATCATCTATGTTTATACATTTATACAGGGCGTCCCAAAGTTATGGGACATGAAGGGGAAGTACCTTAAATATTGTAGATAGTGAATTTTGCTCAAAGAAGACTTTATGTTATTTTTAAAAGTTAGTAATTCTGCATTCATAGATTTTCTAAAAATTACTTGCTTCGGCTGGGAATCGAACCGACTTAAATGTGAAAAAAAAAACACCCTACTTTTATGATGCCAATCGAAAGAATAGCTAAAAAATAATAACTCTGCCTAAGTAACATAGTATTTTAAAAGAAAGGAACAACATAAAATGATTGAGTCAAATTTCAAGAAAGTTATTTATTGCCGACGACGTTCGAAAAGTAGCGATATTATCATTCCAAAGATAGCATTGATTATTCGTAAATAAGTACCCACTTCATAAAATAGGTACTAACATAGTTTTCCTTATTATAAGTGCACGTGTAGATGAAATGATAACAAGAGGGATCACATTTTGAGCATTTAATTAATTAATTTACAAAAAAATACCTACTTAATTGACTACGGCAGTTTCATGTATGTTTTTTATTTGATTAAAATGATTAATTTCACGTTGTTCCTTTCTTTTAAAATACTATGTTACTTAGGCAGAGTTATTATTTTTTAGCTATTCTTTCGATTGGCATCATAAAAGTAGGGTGTTTTTTTTTTCACATTTGAGTCGGTTCGATTCCCAGCCGAAGCAAATAATTTTTAGAAAATCTATGAATGCAGAATTACTAACTTTTAAAAATAACATAAAGTCTTCTTTGAGCAAAATTCACTATCTACGATATTTAAGGTACTTCCCCTTCATGTCCCATAACTTTGGGACGCCCTGTATAGTAGAGAGATATCGTCAGCAAAGAGGACACACATAGGGACTGCGATTTTTGGTAGATCGTTTATGTATATTAAAAATAGTATGCATCCTATCACACTTCCCTGTGGGATGGAGCAGTTTATTGTGACTACTTCTGAAAAAACATTATTTAACTCACCAGAGTCGTTGTCAAGATGGTCAACCTGTACGCATTGCTTTCGGTCGGCGAGGTAGGATTGCATCCATTTATGTGCTTTCCCTCTGATTCCCATCCCATAGAGCTTTTTAAGCAGTATACTGTGCGACACCCTATCATATGCTTTTGACATATCAAGTAGTATTCCTATTGCATAGCATTTGTCTCTAATGTATGTCATTATTTCTTGAACGTATTGGTATACAGCCTGTGTGGTTGATCGCTTTTTTCGAAAACCGTATTGATTTTTGTCCAACAGATTATATTTTTCCAAGAATTTAGTTATTCGATTTGTCATAGTCTTTTCAAATATCTTAGATAGAGCTGGAAGCAAAGCGATGGGCCTATATTGACTTGGGTCGTTAGCTTTACCGCCCTTTTTTAGGATTGGTTTTATCTTTGCCATTTTTAATTTATCGGGGAAAGTACATTGATCATAGGATTGGTTTATTAGATAAGTTAGTAAGGGTGTCAATTCTTCTATACAAGCCTTTATCAATACAAGGGGAATACCATCCATACCACAGCTAAACTTATTGGGTAGTTTTTTGATAATGTTGTATATTTCCCGTTCGGTCACTGGTTCTAAAAATATGGAGTTTAGAGTAGAATTGCCCTGCGGTAGAGTTGGTTCCGGGCCGTTAGGTTGCGCAATTTGACTGTTTCCTACCATTGAGAAATATTCATTAAATTTATTAGCTACTGTTTTTGGGCATGTTTCAGTGGTACGGTTTGATTTTAGCTCTATATTTTTATGGCGTTTGATTTTTGCATTTGATGTTACCCTGTTGATTATCTTCCACATAGTCTTAATGTTGTTTTTTGCAGATTTCATTTCTTTTGTGTACGCAATTTTTTTAGCAATTTTTATACTTTTCTTTTGGATCTTTGAATAAGTTTTAAAGTATTTCTGTATGGTTTTATTATGAGTTTGATTTAGTATAATTTTTAGAAGTCGTTTATGTGTACAAGATATTTTAAGTCCTTTTGTCAACCATGTTCGATTTGTTTTATGAGACATTTTAAGTCGGGTTTCTGGGATAGTAGAATTTAAGATAGCTCTCAACTTATTATCAAAGTTATCATAATTTTTGTTGACGTCATTATGAGATAATATTAATAGGTTCCAGTTTACTTTCTGTAGTTCTGTTTTAAAGGCTAAGGTATTTTGTTCACTATATATTCTTTTGTAGGTGTAATTTGGTTTTTGTTGCGTATGTTTATATAGTTTGAATTTATATATTACAGATTTATGGTCAGAAATCCCTAAGTCCTCGACATCCACCTCCTCAAAATCTCTATTATTCGTGAATACTAGGTCTATACAACTTAAACTATTTGGGGTTTCTCTGGTGGGTTTGTGTACTATTTGATGAAGGTTATATTCTAGCATTTGATTTACTAGTCTCTTATAGTTATTACAATTTTTTATAGCACATATGTTGAAGTCACCAGCAATAATAACGTGCATATGGAGACAACTTAGTTTTATCTTTGCTAGCAAAATCTTCAAAAAATCAAAGAAAACTTCTATGTTTCGGTCGGCTCTGTATATGTTAATTAGGAGAAGCTTTGGTTTGACTTCAGTAGCACAACATTCCACAATGTATTCTACCGATAGATCATTTATATCCTGTCTTATGCTGTTCTTTATATTTTTACGCAGCAGGGTTGCCACACCTCCGCCTCTACGTTCCCGTCTGCAAAAAGCTGTGGCAATGTCATATCCGTTAACTTGTATATAAGGTTGCTGAGCTTCCGTTAGCCATGTTTCGCTGAGGTATATCGCTTGATACTGATTCTGCTGAAGTATATTCTCTAATAGATGAACTTTGTTTTTTATACTTTGTACATTTTGTATCATGATACCAAATTCACTCTCGAAAGGAGTTGGTGTCGTTTTTGTTGTTATTTTGGTTTCGAAATGTCAGGTTGTTTGTAGAGTCCGTGGTCAGGGTTTCATGTATTAAGTTCCCCGTATTCGAAATAGACTCTATGATTTTGGTTAGTTTTGTCTGGGTTCGTAGGGCTTCTGCTGGGTAAGTGGTTCGACATTGCTTTGTTACAACATTTTTACTTTCCTCCGTCTGATTCTGTATGAACTCTATTCCGTTTATAAACAATTTATTATTTTTAATGACGGCATGGTTACCCTTGCGTCTTTCTTCGTGTAGGATAGAGAACAATTCGTTGCGCTTTTTAATCGATTTATCATCCAGGAATGGTGACACCGACAGACCACTACCCTTAAAATACATATAATTTTGTAGGATAGATGTGGACATTCTTTTGCTTAGCAGTTCCATGACAATGGGTCTTCGATTTCCTCTTTTTCCCAAGCGTTTCAGATCTTCAATATAACCATCCAAATTTATTTCGAGTATATCATAGAAAGCGTTTGCTATACGGGTACTGAGTTCATATTCATTTTCCCAAGCATGTTCTTCGATCCCGTAAATAACAATTTTTTTACTGTTGTTTTCCACAGGTTTATGTAACGCTTTGCTCTTACTTTGTATTTCTGAGATTTCGTGTTTGAGTGCATTATTATCACGTTCTAGATTTTGTATTTTCATATTTAAACTCTGCATTTCAGTTTTCAGTGTATCTTGATTTGTAATTTGTAAGGTTTTATGTTGGTCGAATTCAGTTTTTAAGTCTATTAATGAATTTTGGATTTCTTTTCGCATTAGTGATTTTAATTCGACGAATACTCCAGCTTTTATCTCCGATATAATGGACAATTTATGTTTATCCAGTTTTTGATCCAGTAAGTCGCTTAGTTGATCGATAGTAATTGGCTCTACTATTTGCTTGGTTTTAGGAGATTCAAGTTGTGAGATTGAAGTTTGTGTGTCACCCAGTATGCTACAATCTTCTGTTTGTTGGTCAGCTATGGTTGTATCATAGTTCTCCTGGTGGTCTTCAGCATCGTGTACTTTGTTATTTGTTGTAGTATATTGCTTTCTTATTGCTACATTTGGGTGGTGGGATATACACTCTGATGTACTGGATAAGACAGGACGTATGGGTGTATTTGTGTTGTTCCCTTTTGGTCGTGCGTTTCGACATCCATCGCAAATCCACGCCAGTTTATGTTCTGGGGTCATGGTGTTTCTGAAGCGCACTTCTGGTACATTTGCACAAAGTAAATCATATTTCAGTTTACATGTGGTACAAGTGAGAAAGTATCTATCAAGTATGGCTTTAAGGCACCCGGCACAGGTATTTCTGGGAGCCATGGTATGTTAGTAAATATATCTCACGTTTATTGTGAATAATATTAATTCCCACAGCGTCCTCTCCCGTCGAGTAGTGCAAGCTTTAATGTGGTGCCCTCTGTGATCGGATAGCACGATAATATATTTTTCAATAGATGGCGCTACCTTTTTGTGTAATAGCGCCCTCTCTGGTTGAGTAGCTAGATTTATTGTTTATCAATAGATGGCGCTTGTTGATGTTATTTACTAATCTCTGTGATGGTGGTTTTGAATTTTCACTTTTAGTTATATGTATTCTCAAATACAACGTTTTAATAAAATTTCTACTCACGGTTTAATTAAGCATCCAGAGCTATCTCAGTTTTTGCTAGCACACTAGGGTTTCACTTCTACAATTTGGTTTTTTAACTGTGTTTTAAAGGGTTACCGTTCTATTAATTGTTTCTCGAATTTCTCAAAACTCCTTTATAATCTGTCGTCACTAACAATTTTTCACCGGTAAATTATGTTGTTTGATCACGTTCCACGCTATATTTCTTGTTATAATTAACTTATAAGGAAATTAGCAAAATAATCGACAGAGACCAATGTTTACAAGACCACAGTGGCGCCCTCTCTCCTAAAAAATTATAAAATATATATCCATAAAAAATAAACGCGTTTAAAAATTTTTAAACGCGTTTGTACTGAGGCTAAATCTATGTTTACCATTAGTAAAATTAAAAACAGTTCTAACATCATTAAATCCACTTGGAAAGTCATAAATAATGAGACAAAAAAAGTCGAAGATCGGAATTCAGAATTCAATTTGAAATTAAACGATAAAATTATTAGTAATGACTTACAGGTTGCCGAATCATTTGAAAAGTTCTTTACCAACATTCCAATCTCGACCACTAAATCTCTTAATTCATCTCCCGCTCTGGCTGAATCACTTATCTTACAAAATGTAGAACCATGTGAGATAAACTTTAAATTTACTCATGTAAATAGTAATAGTGTACTGAAAGCCTTTAAATCATTGCAAATGAAAAAGACTGCTGACGTTCACGGCCTATCCGTTAAAATTATTAATTCCATAATTGATTGTATTGCACCCCACTTGGCTACTATATTTAACAAATGTGTTGATCGTGGAGTGTTTCCTGATTTAATGAAACTAAGTAAAGTCATTCCATTATTTAAAGCAGGTAGTACATCAGATCCCACTAACTTTAGACCTATATCAGTACTACCCACATTTAGTAAAATTTTTGAGAAATTGATTTTAAACCAGTTAATGTCTCATTTTTATCAAAACAATATCATGCATCCCAAACAATTTGGATTCACACGGGGTCGCTCAACAACCGATGCAGGTGTTGAGCTAGTTCAACATATTTTTGATGCCTGGGAGAATTCGCGGGATGCAATTGGCGTCTTCTGCGATTTGTCAAAGGCTTTTGATTGTGTTCATTATGATATATTAATCAGGAAATTACACCATTACGGCATACAAGGTCAGGCTTTGAATCTTTTAAAATCATACTTGTATAATAGAATTCAGAGGGTAGATGTTAATGGCACTAAGTCCTCTGGGTCTGAGGTCCATATGGGCGTGCCACAAGGTTCAATTCTAGGACCATTTTTGTTTCTTGTGTACATTAATGACTTGCCTCATCTTGCCCGGAATAGATGTGAAATAGTATTGTTTGCAGATGACACCTCTGTGCTATTTAAAGTTAAGAGATATCAATCATCTTGTGACGATGTAAACACTGCTATTTTTGAACTTGTTAACTGGTTTACAGTAAATAATCTTCTTTTGAATGAAAAAAAAACTAAATGCTTAAAATTTACTTTACCTAATGTTAAACAAATGCCTATTGACATATTTGTACGAGGCGAAAAATTGGACCTTGTAGACACTACTGTCTTTTTAGGACTGACATTGGATGCTAAGCTTCAGTGGGGGCCTCATATTGAGAAACTAGCGAAAAAGCTTGCTTCTGCTGCGTATGCAGTCAAAAAAATCAGAAATTTAACAGACGTTCATACCGCAAGACTGGTTTACTTTAGCTATTTCCACAGTTTGATGTCATATGGCGTATTGTTGTGGGGAAACGCTGCTGACATACATATGATTTTTGTTCTGCAGAAGCGTGCTATTCGTGCCATTTATAAATTAGGACCTAGAGAGTCTCTTAGAGATAAGTTTAAGGAAATTAATATCTTAACAATGGCATCTCAATACGTTTATGAGAATTTGTTATATGCAAAAAAAAATATAACCTTATTCGCTAAAAATAGTGATAGGCACAATGTTAATACAAGGAATAAGAACCAGTTATCTATTTATGTTAGCCGACTTCACAAAGTTAGTAAATCCTTCAAAGGGCAATGTATACGCTTTTATAATAAGGTTCCAGTAGACATTCAAAATATGCCTTTAAATAAATTTAAAGCAATCATAAAACAGAAATTATTAACAAAAGGCTATTATAAAATCACTGACTATTTGAATGATAAGCAAGCATGGACATAGCTGTCTATTCATATAATTATCAAATCGCAACCTATAATCTTTTTAAAAGAGCAACCCTAGAGTTTCTTGCTCGTTCTTCTCTGGGGAGTCAGCTTTGTGAATGAGCAGTAAATTTAAACTATAATGTAATATTAATATTAATAGTGACGTTTTCAAGTGATAATTTTATCCTATGAAATAAAAATATTTTGATTTTGATTTTTTGATTTTATATAAGTGTGAAAGAGATAGACATGCCAATGTCTATCGATAGACAAATGTCGAGTGTGCGAGAATAGGGGTCCAGGAGCCTGATTCTCACATACTCGACATTTCAATGTCGAACGACATCAATAGGTTTGTCACTTTTACAAACGTATATAAGTGTGAAAGAGATAGACATGCCAATGTCTATCGATAGACAAATGTCGAGTGTGCGAGAATAGGGGTCCAGTTCGTGCGTTGTGGTCACAGTTCTAACCTAACCTAAACCAATAATTATGAATAGGACCGATTCGTTTCTGGAACTTAACTAAACAAAAAAGTTATGACTTTGAATAATAGTGTAAAAGATGGTTATGTTGAGAAAATATAGGAAAAGAAAAAAATATATAATAGATGTTTATTGCTACTCACATTATGACGTTGAATGCTTCGGAATTATGAACATTAGAGACAGAGTATTGTGAATTGTAATTGTTAGGATGAAAAATGTTAGGAAGAATATTTTCGGATTTCCAATTATCGGAGTTGAAAATTTAGGTGAACTTTGGCGCACCCCTCCACAGGGGCAAAAATTAGCAGTTGTGCGGTATTATTTAAAAAAAATACAAACGGCCGAATTGAGAACCTCCTCCTTTTTTAAAGTCGGTTAAAAAATGACACGAGTCAAAGGCCATAGCCGATGACATTTTGTAGAAAGAGAGAACTGCCACACTATTTATAATTTGGCCCCAGACTAAAGATTCAATGGAGCGTTCAGTTTTATCTATGATGACCTTGACATTGACATAAGTGTCACGTAAGATATCTGTCACCATAGAACCGTTATCTATTACTAACCCCCCCCCCCCCCCCCCCCCAAAGTATTTTTTAAAGTTTTTAAAAAAGTATTCTAGCAAACACAGTATCTACAAAATACTAACATACCAAATAAAAGGTATTTAAATTTAAGATACAAAATGAATTTTTTAAAACTTTTATAGATACCACAAGATGAAATTACGTATTTTGTATCTTGTATCTGTATTTCAGATACTTGTATCTTAGATAAGTTACATCGCTATATTTACAGTTGGAACAGTGTTCCCGACAGATAGAACGAACGAAGTAACTTTGACATTTTTTTGTCTATGAGAACAGCCGAATACTGCCCTCTATGGACATAATATATGCCGCAAAATAATTTATACCATACCTACTCTAAAAAGCTTATTTTATTCACGCAAAACAGTGAATAAAAAGGCCTTTTATTCACTGTTTTGGTGTTTGAATTTGGAACACAAAATATATCCGATCTCCATTTCAATGCTTACACAAACTCCTTGCGCTAAGATTCGAAATTCAAACTCTTTGGTGCAAATAAATTCTCGAGATTTGATTGGTCGATATTTGCGACAAGGAGTTTGGCATTAGATTATAAATATTGTTTCACAAGTTGACCACCCTATTGATAGTAATAAGAAATTTCAGTCATTGCTCTAATTTTAATGTCCATTTCAATTAATGTAACATTTATTATTTCTTGATTAAATTTCTATTTTCGCTTAAATTATGTCTTTTTCTCGTAGTCATGGTATAAAGTTATAGTATGCAACTCCTGAATAAAGTACGAATTTATATCGAGGGCCACGAATCCCTCGCGTCGCTCAGGATTCTAACAGTTGAATCACTCGCTGCGCTCGTGATTCAATCATCTTAAGTCACTCGCTACGCTCGTGATTCAATCGTTAGAATCCTTCACTTGCTCGTGACTCATCTACGGCCCTCGCTTTAAATCCGTCCTTTATTCACTAGTTGCATAATATACTATTATTAGTGGTCACACTGAATATTTACACCCCGAAACAGTTACTAACGGTAATTGGAGGAATTGTTGCGAACCGCATGAAGGTACAGATTACAGGTGTAACCGCGGATATAAGTTGTATAAGATGAAAAATAGTAAACAACCCGATCCAAGAATTTCACATTCTCCAAAACGACATGTACGACAGTGCTCCGTCGTTCACCATTAACAAGACTTTGAACGGCTATCAAGTATGTGTACGATGCTAAATGATGACGAGGATGATTATTGATAGTCTGCTGTCCAATATATTGATTTAATCACCAATTCACAAATAAACTGATAGAATGCTATGATAATGAGTTCACGTGCCGTGTTGCGATCGTAAGGGCGTTTTGATGTGAACTGACTTAAATTACGTAAAGGGAAACGGACCGCGTGTCAAATTGATGCGTTTGTATTAAATGTACGATTGCTAGTTCGTACAGTATGTAAAAGGCTTATTCTTCAGGTTTTAAACGTAACTAAGACGGACCTTCCCACCAACGACTCCAAGGATATCCTTAATACTGGTACCTCTAGAGGGTAAATCAGCAGGTTTCCGGTGTCCGGGGACATGTCTCCAAACATCTTTCGACGTCGAGTTTCTTATCTCTCTTACCCTGTTCGCAAAACAAAAATGAACCAATCACCATCACATTTGATCCAGCTTAAAACCATCCAGGAACAGAAAGTTGAATTCCTAAAAATTCAACTTTTTGCAAACCCAACATTTTACGAATTCAACTTTCTGTCATTTCCTGGACGCTTAAAACTACTGTAGAGTCAGATCAATAATCAGTCAGGTAAATCCAATACTCCTACGACTGTAGTCGCCAATCTTGAACCCCAAGTTGCTGCGACAAGCTCGAGTCAAGGAATAGAATTTCTTTAAGAGGAGTGACTCTAGACTTAGCTAGAACGAGACTAACGTATACATAACCTTTTTACACAGAACGCAGAAATATACACGCAGAGTAGGGTCTGGCCAGCATCACATAAAACATGGATGGAGTTAGAACAAAGGTAAATATAGCAGTCTAGGTACTTTAATTTCATGACGAGATGAAGATGTTTAAACTTCCTGAACTCTATGCTCAAGTCCAACGGCAGCTCTTCCTTCCACTTAATTTTCCATTAAATCTTTCCTCACCTACCGGGGGCGTTAGGTTCATAAAGCTTTGGGGGCGATTTCTACCGGCACAATATTGGCGCCTATTCGAAAATGAAAATTTTGGTTTTATAAACATATAATCAATAGCCAACGATTTGTTTGACCGTTCCTCAAAACAATTAAATCTTATTACGCAAACTCTTTCGTTTATCGTTAACTGACAGGTTTGTTAATCAAGTTTTAAATTCGACTGATTTTGACATCAGGTTTGACTAAGGAATTTTCACTTTAAAATTTTTCGGAATACTCGGTCAGGCTCTGTGAATAGTTAAAAAATGCAACAAAAATAAGCCATAATGCTCTTCATTGTCGAGATAGTCGTGGATGTATTTCCCCAGTCTCAAATTTATAAATTCCTTAGGTGTTAAAATGGTTTTGTTTGATTCGGTGTTGATTGTTATGGATTCCACATCAAAAGAATTGGACTAATCTTGATATTCTGGAAGATAAGGTTGGATATCTCAGTTATATAATATATGTAGGGAATGTATCGTTCGCCATTTTTCGTGTGCGTAACTCCTGCAGCCAGAAAATGTCGAAAATCGTCATCCAAGTGCAATAGATAATTAGATATACAGCTTCTGTAATTGGTAAGCAGATTTTAAAATTTGGTAAGATGATAGTTTTTTAATTATTTGATAAAAAAAACAGTTCAGGCTGGAGTAACGTTAGCGCATATCTTTTGTTTGTAACGAGTATGTTGAAATAAATGTTTACTTAATAATTAGATATAATTTGAAATAAATGTTAAAACTCAATTTGTATTTGTATGTGCTGTGGTTGCGAAGATATTATTTAAAATCCTGCTGCAGTAACGTTTGCACGATTGCTGCATCTCGCAATTGACTAAACGGATGATTATAATTATAAATAATAAAACACTGCAAAACGAATTACTAGATTTTGAGCGAGGTGTGTATCTAGCGTAACGTATCTTTATAGGTGTAAAAATAATATAAACATTTAATTTATCACATTTAATCTGATAGCAATCATACTACATGCTTCAGTACATCACATTGATTATAAATACCTACCTATTGAGTACATTTTAAAAGTACTTAAAATTTAATACGTTCATACATGGGCGTATCCAGTACATAGGGCTCACCCCTAAGTAAAAGTAAGGAAAACTTAGAAAATCACCGTTAATTTGTCGGTTAATACTATAATAATACCGGTGCGGCGGCGGCGCGGTTCGGTGACAGAACATCGGTTACACGACATGCTACGCATGCGCGCTCGATTCATCGATACTGTATTTTTAATTTTAATACTTAATTAATTTTAATAAAATAATTATATTATTTTATTTGGGATGGACGCAACTCCTGAATCAATTAATTATTTTAATAAACGAATAATTAATTTCGTAACTTATTAAGTCAGGGTGGAGGGTTATAGCAGCGGCCCCACCTTCCCCACGGTGGGTACGCCCATGCGTTAATACAAATTTAATTAAATGAATAGCGAATTTAAAAATATCGCTATTTGAATCTAACAATCACATATCTTTGTTGGCCTTTGCTTGTAAAATTATAGCACAAATATTAATATTTTTTTAATGTATGCCTATTTTAATGAAAGATACATACCTAGTGAATTTGAAAATATCGCTATTTGGATGACATGACCGTGGAATACGCCCGGGAATATTAGTCCGATAGTGTTTCCGATTCAAATCAAATCAAAATATTTCATAGGATAAAATTATCACTTGAAAACGTCACTATTAATATTACATTTAAATTTACTGCTCATTCACAAAGGTGACTCCCCAGAGAAGAACGAGCAAGAAACTCTAGGGTTGCTCTTTTATATCATTGTCTGATCGACTATCTAATCGTATTCACTCGATACACGTCCGATTGGAACGTCAGACTTTTTGCACTCAATCGTTCTCGAGCTATTATCCCAAGTGCTGTAGGAGTAGAAAGAAAAAATGGACAACGAATTACTGTTATTAATTGCAATAAAATAAATAATAATATTTGCTCGTGTTGACGCGAAAGAAGAAAAAAACTGATAATAAAATGGTACGCACCTCAGCGCTGTTTCCGACTCGGACGTCCGATCTAACTATCGGATCTGACGTGTATTGAATGTTCAAACAAAACTATGGCTCCAACGCCTTTCGATAGTCTGATCAGACTATAGGATTCGACTATCGGAAGGAAGAATCTGACGTATATTCCCAGCCTAAAACGACCGACAAAACTCGAGGCATCACGTTAAGACCCTTAGACACAATAGTTTTATTCCCAGTACAAGCGAAAAACATTTTTTTTTTCACCAAACCTAGTAATTTTTATGTAGCGATGCCATCGCAGAGACCAATCGATCGATCGAGAGAGAGAGATCGAGGGACTGAACAGGGACCCCCGGGGGCGCCCGTATTGAATGGTGCTGGGCAAGCTCAGACCGTGGGTCCCTCCGTTGACGGAGACCCTGGACCCCGAATTTGTGGGAAGAGTGGTAGACACGCTCTTTTCTAGGGTCCAGGATAGTCCGTCGAACCATCCGTTTTAGTGGGACTGGGATCTCTGATCTTGAGTGAGCTGGACCGGGCCGTTCGGCGGCTGGCTTCCCGAAACACCGCGCCGGGACCCAACGGGGTCCCGGGTAAGGCGCTGGTGTGGCACTGGCTGTCCTGGGGTACCGCATGAGGCATCTATTCCCTTGCTACCTCCGTGACGGTGTGTTCTCCCTCGGCTGGAAAGAAGCAAAACTGGTGCTCCTGAAGATGGAGGGAAGAACCGCACACAATCTCTCTGCGTCCCGACCGATACGCCTGCTGAACGAGACGGGGAACTCTTCGAGAGAGTTATCTCCGCTCGTATCAGTGGGCACCTGTCGCGAGTGGGTCCCGATCTATCGGACCGCCAGTTCGGATTCCAACAGGGACGGTCGACGGTCGACGCGGTTAACCTCATTCGTTCTCCGTCGGAATCGGCGGTCCGCGGGGGGAATGTGGCGTTGGCGGTGAGTTTGTATATCGTCAACGCCTTCGGTATCCTTCGGGAGGCCCTCGTATATCACGACGTAAGGTTCGTCGGTCGGCACGGGGTGGAAACACAGAGAGATGTCTGTTGCGGGGTTCCACAGGGGTCCGCTTTACGCTACGCAGACGACACACTGGTGTTGGTCGGGGGGACCGACTTCGAGGAGGTGCTTCGGCTGGCCGAACTCGGCGTGGCATGTGTCGTCGGGCAGGCCGCGAGCTGGGCCTAGAGGTGGCGCCTCACAAGACCAAGCGCTATGGTTCCACAGCATCCGTCGAGGTCGGCAACCACCCAGCTCGCGACTCCGGGTAGGTGACGCTGAAGTCCAGGTGGGGCGGTGTATCAAGTACCTGAGCCTCACCCTGGACAGCCGATGGGGCTTCGAAGAGCACTTCGAGCGCCTGGTCCCCCGAGTGAGAAAGGTAGCAGGCGCGTTACACCGCCTGCTACTTAATCTCGGGGGACCATGGGACGAAGTTCGCCGTCTCTACGGTGGGGTCGTGCGATGCATGGCCCTCTACCCCCCGTCTGGTCGACGACCTGGCGGGGTCCTCCCGCTGCAGAGCTCTCCTCGGGAGCTTGCAGCGGCTGATGGCCATTCGGATCGTACGAGGCTACGCGACGATTTCGTTCGAGGCGGCGACGGTCCTAGCGCGGGCTCCACCCTTCGACATCCTGGCCGAAATAGACGCGGCGGTTTACAACCGTATCCGCTCTGTCGAACGGGATGCCGAGGGAGTGGCACAGGACCTGTGCGCTCGAAATGCTACGGCAGAATGCAAACCGACGGGCGCGCCCGACGACCGAAGGACTTTGAGGAGATGCTTCGGCTCGCCGAACTCGGCGTGGCATGTGTCGTCGGGAAGTTAGTTTTATCAAAGAACAACAAAGTTTAGTTTTATCTTCTTTAGACAGTATACAGAAACTGCAACATAAAACATCTTGTTGTGAATACCAAAATCTTAACAAAATTGAGCGAGGTCAATGAACTGATGGGGAGCTCCGCCTTGAGTACATCCGAATCAACTATTTTAGGGATGTGAAAACGTAGATTTTAAGTAAATTTTTGATGTTCATATCTCGTAAAGTATTAAGTTTAGAATAAAAGTTCAACGGGGGTTTCAAAGTAAGGGCCAACCATTTTCAAGATTGAGATGACCAAAGTTGACACTTGAGAATCTGTTGCACATTAAAACAGTATCATAAAAATAGTATTGAGACTGAGACGCATACCCAATCTGAAGATCATTTACTAATACGACCCTAAGGTCCGTATTAATAAATCGATCTTGACATTGAGATCGCGTCTTAGTGTCAATAGAATTTTTTTTGAATAGTGTTTTAATATGTTACAAATTCTCAAGCGCCAACTTGAGGCCATCTCTGTCTTGAGAACGATTTATTAATACAGGCCTAAGAGTGTGAAAATATGTGAATCTGGGCTATGTCGGTCGTTCCGTTCCACTCGGTATAATATCTGGAGTTACTTTATAAATACTTATAAATACTATTACTACATCTACTTATAAATCTTATAATAGAGGATTATCTAGACACCAAAGGTACATGAAACGTTAGTCGAAAAGGGGGTACTAAGCCGAAAGGGTGTAAAAGTACCCGTTATAACGAACAACTTTTGTTCTACAACTTTCCCCAAAACTCAATACATTTCGAGAAAATGCTGTTTAAACATGTCATAACAAAATACTACCAACTAACCAGACATTCCAAGCTGAAACGCTACCGCTAACCATGATTTTCGAAAAACAATTAGATTTCTCACTTGTGTCGGATAGGGTTTTTCTGTATGTATGCTATGTAATGTTATCTGAATAAACGATTAAGAATGACTAATTTGTTCAGAATTATCGAAGTAAATAGTGAATTACTAACTACCATTTACATAATTCGTTATCTCGTAAATAATTTCATAATTAATTAGTAATCAGCCCCATATCCAGGTTGAAAAATTCGTATAACCCTACACTTCTGATTACAACATGTACTTACAACTTTCTTGAAGGAGCCATTTCCGAGTTAGGTCAAAACTACTGAGATGCGTGTTTAGCTATTAGCGTTCGTTAGACGTATGTACGATACAGTACAGTGAGCGGGTGAACCGTGATTAGCAGTGGAGATTTTAGCGATACCTAGCGTTTTTAGTTGCTTGACACATGGCCCTAGTGGAAACTCAATTTCAACCTAACTTACTCAATTGAAAGATGTTATGGCGTTTTTGTTTTTAGGAGATTAGGATTATGACCTTTTTGCGTTATTCTTTAGTTTTAACCCTTATTTAATTAATAATTAAATACATCTTTTTTTTAATCGCCTGAATTAATCTTAAGCGAAATGGGTCAGACAGACTTGGTTTCTTTGTAGAAAATGTATGGAAAGCGAACAACTACTCAAAATGTGAGCTAAGTAGATTTAGTAAATATGTGAGTGAGGTTAGTGGACTTTTTACGAGCGCGGCAAGCTTACTTCACTATCAACAGCATGAACGAATTACTGCAGAACACATGAGATAGGTACCTAGTTACCTGTAATCTACCATCTGTGCCTAATACCGCCTGGCAGATTTTTTACCTACTCCTCATTATTATCCTTCGGGTTGTCCAATTGAGTTAATGTATCGACGCTCAAACCCCCATTTCTTTGAGTGAAGGGCAGACTAAGTTCCTACACCTATCTACCAGGTCCAAAACAATAATAACCAAAAAATACATATTCCTATTAACTTTGGGGTACAACTTAGCCCGGTTCCCCTTTTTATTAATACGAAGAAATAAAAAATACGTAAATTAAATCCAGTCGCTTCTACCACTGCCGTGCAAGCAGTCGATTATTTTCGCGAGTCGTCCTAGTTCGTTGTTATTTGTTATTATCGTTAGAGATTTTCATTGTTAGTTGTTGTCGCTATTAATTGTATTTGTTTGGTAGGTATTAGTTGTTAATAATTCACGATATGTCGGCGGAGTATACCAATCAAAAATACTACGATATGATGTTATGTGTAGGAAGACGTGATGACGTACTTACGAAAGCTCGAGAAGCTTGATTACAAAGAGTGCTTCAACTTGTGCTTCAATGTAATACGACTATCTGTGTACCTATGTGGACACAAACGCGGCCCGTGTTTGTGTTACGTACGGAATAACAACGTCATCATCAGAATTGTTTCATTAAAAATTAAAAATTAAACAATCATTCTTGTTAAAAACCTAGGTTAGGTACAGTAAGGTTCGAAAATGCGTATCCAATAAAAGCTCAAACGAATAAAATCTTTAGGTAGGTAACCCTTTGAATTTCAAACTAAAAGTAGTCTTTAAGCCCCGTTACATAAAAAATATGTAATAACCATGAAGCCTGTCTGTCCGTGGCTTTGTTTGGCCAACGTGTTTGAAAACATTTAACACAGTTGCTTTGTTTACCTTAATGATTCGGTGGGGATTTCTGGAATAATTATTTGCCGTCAATACAAAATTTCAATAGTTTGAGGTGGAACTGATTATGTACTTATGAACTTCATGAGAATTTGATGGAATGTATGGGGCTCTGGTCACCCATAATCCCGCCATACACGTAATCCACATTTCGGTAACTTCCGACGGCAAACGCTATGTCGGCGCCCGACAAAGGGCGGGCGGCCCGTGTCAACAGACGGTTGGCGGGCGGCCCGTGTCAATAGACGGTTGGCGGGCGGCCCGTGTCAACAGACGGCGGCGCGTTTGACGGCGCCCGACGCACACGCAGGGCTAAAGGCGCGGGGTCCGCGTTATTTTGGGCGTCGATTCTTTTGTCTCTCTTCAATCATGAATTATAGGGTTGTACAAATATTCTTAAATTAAATAATTTAATAACTTTGTATGGAAACAAAAATATGCGTTTTTCCCATTTATCTAATTGGCAATAAAACACTTATCGATGACACTATAACCAACTTTCGGCTTAGTACCCCCTTTCCGACTAACCCTGTATATAATAATATAATGCCACCCGTGGGCAAACGATCGCCCCCGAGATATTGTCTTCCCCTTGATCCAAAAAGTATATCTAAAAGCGTGATAGTCACCATGCTTGTCTTAACAAACGATGCAGATTGACAGACAGCCAAAGACAACAATGCTCTCAGTTGTACCTTGCATATAAAATTAATAAAAGTTTGTTACTTGAAACTAAGCGCAAAGTACGGAACTACCTACAGAACATGTTCTATAATGACCGCGAATTTTATTAAAATTATGACCTGAATATTTGTACCTATAACACACAAACAGACGTTCAGATTGCGCGCCTTAAAATGTTTTGCGTAGTATAAAATAATGTGTCTACTTTTGTATATTATGTTCCACCTTTGTTGTAGCGTTGTATTGTTGTCCTTGACTTCCATAATACAGGTATCATCATTTTGAAGTTAGGAGTGCATTATATTTTCTCATGTGTGTACAATAACGAAAATTTTAGTCTTAAATGGGTGCCATTTTGTGAATAAAGTATTATTGGTATTATTATTAATCGACTGCGTAGTACAAGTTGCAAATCCTCAGAATATTGTTTATCTATTTAAAATTTCTAGCAATTATTATCCAAAAAAAAAATGCGGACATTAGACAATAAAAACTTAACATAAAAATTATCTTTGTAAAAACAACATAGAGGGTATGGACACCTTTACAGATTTTTTATCGATAATTTTACATATTTTTTCCAAAAATATCCCGCGCGTTCTCTTACCTCGAGTGGCAGTGGACACTGAAACTGTATTTAAGAAACATGGATTTTATTACAACATCAATTACATCGATTACACCAAGCTACATAATAAAACATACTGTGAAACGAATTCCTGATTCAACCATCTTGATACCCAGGTTCAAGAATCATGTGTGATCATGATCAAATATTACCTAAATGGTCAACGCTATAACAGCAACAAATTCATAGACCAACGATTTAAAAGATCAACACTTAATAACATTAACAGTGTGATTAGTACTACTAATAAAAAAGAAGTATTTAAAGTAAATTAAAAACCCGACTGCGGTGCAAAAAAAAATAACAATTAACTTATATGTATACTGAAAATAAGAAAAGAGAAAATGGAAATATCAAAGGAAAATATGCGTCCGATAATTTTCTACAACTTTCAAAGGGGATTAATGCGACTTCAGTGCTTTGAGGAGATCACTTCTGTGTTTAGTGATGCAGTACCATGTCTTAGGACTGTAGAACGCTGCTATTTAGAATTTCAACGTGGGCACTCTAGCCTCAGTGACAAGCCACGTGAAGGTCGTCCAAAAAACGCCATGACGCAAGAGAATATCGACGCCGTGCGGGGCAGCTAATCGTCGAAGATCGTCATGTACATACCGTGAAATAGCATCCGTGGGCATTTTCCAAAAAATCATTTTTAGGGTAGTAGTCGTCGTAGTCGGAGTCGTAGATAGGCGTTGACATTCTCTTGCGTCATGGCGGTTTTTGGACGACCTTCACGTGGCTTGTCACTGAGGCTAGAGTGCCCACGTTGAAATTCTAAATAGCAGCGTTCTGCAGTCCTATAAGACATGATGCTGCATCACTAAACACAGAAGTGATCTCCTCAAAGCACTAAAGTTGCGTTAATCCCTTTTGAAATTTGTAGAAAATTATCGCACGCATATTTTCCTTTGATATTTCCATTTTTACAATCGACTTGTCACCTTTGAACAGACGCTACAATAAAACTATTCGACTAACCAAAAAAATTATTTAGTTTTCGAATTCTAAATTGTTTTTTAAATGTTTTTTTTTTTAATAATCGCGGGAGTATTTCAAACGACACAACTTAAAAGGCAGCCCTACTTATTTTTTATTGGTATACTATTCACACTGTAGATTAAATTTGTGATATTATAAATGATTGATACCTATTTCGATTGTTGATCAAATGAACTGTTGCTGTTAAGAAGCAACTGTTTGTAATTTTATTGTGTGGAGGGGATATTATTAATTAAGACCAGCTTCCAGTCTAATTTCAGTTTAATTATATTATATTAGGTACGCATAACATGGGACACCAACAGACCCATCAAACATTTAATGAAACTTTTGGTGAGGGTGCATTCCAATACACGAAAGGCAGTCACAGAAAGTTTAAAATTTCCCATTAAGTTAGCATATAACCAACCCATCTCTTCCCGTGGGCGTCGTAAAAGGCGACTAAGGGACTTTCCACAAAAAAATATCTACAGTATTGCACGTTTCCCTGCACCCCCTGTTAAGTGTGCATTTCTGTGCATTTCATAAGATAAACCGTAGATGTTTCAATAATTAAACTTTTAATGTTTGGAGCATCCAAACACTATTGTTTGGAATATCTCTGACCACCCCATTTGGGATAGAGGTTGAGACGTTATGTATGTATGTTCAGTAATTATATATATTTGATTTAACAATCTGATCTGAATGACGTTATGATGTATGTTATTATTTAACGACTGTTTGATGTAATGGTTAGAAACTCTGACCACTAAACCAAAACGTCGCGGGTTCGAATCCCGCTAGGGGCATATGTTTGTATGATGAATACAGACAAATTTCCCGAGTTATGGATGTTTTTCATTTATATATGTATTTATTTTCAAAATATATATATATATATATACATATATTTGTGTAGTTTATCAACCATCTGGTATCCATAACACAAGCCTGCTTACTGTGGAGCTATAGATGGCGCTGTGTGTATGTGAAAAGATATTTATTTATTTATTTAAGTTTAACTTAACATCATTAACATCTTCACTTAACATCAGGTGTGATTGTGGTCTAGTGCTAACCCGTTGTGGATAAAAAAAAACTGAAATTTACCTATCTATCACATGATTTGCACCGATCAAGATGTAAAGGAAAATATTACAAAATCCATTTTTTTGTATAATATTCTCTATCTGTGAAGTTTTTGTTATATTCAATGTTGTTCATGTTCAACCCAATTTTTTTTTATAGTCTGTCCGAGAGGTGAGAGCCTGGTGATCTGTAACACAGGCACTGAATTAATATAACACAGGTTTATCCTTTTTCAGACACCAGATTCTCACAAAAAAGTGTTTTACATTCTGCTTCTAATTATATTCTTGACTATATTGCTGTAGCTTATTATGAGAATGAAATAAAGACATTGAATTGAAATTGAATTGATCTTTTGAAGCGTTGGTCTTTGAATTTGTTGCCATTATAGCGTTGTCTATTTAATTTTTGATCATATGAGTTTTGAACCTGGGTATCAATTCCATCATAGAGGCCATTGTTAAAAAGTAATAAAGGTTCTATTTAAAAACCCTCCGCGAGAGGTATACCCTGCGACCGGAGAGAAGCAGTCGGTGAGTGTTTAGAACAGCACACTGTTAAGGTCGTCCTCGCTTCCCTGGTGCGTCTTAGTTTTCAGATGGTTGAGCATCGCTTCCGCCGTCATGCCCGACGTTTTGCACAACGTGCAGTGGAGCACCGTTTTCCAGCCCGCCCTAAAAATATACGAAAATTAAAACTAAATTAATGTCATAGGATACAAAATAGTCACGTGAAATAGACGGTTTCTTTTTAAGGTTCCGTCCGTTAGGGTAGGGTTGGCGTCCTCATTGGATAAATAAGATTTCTTTTTAAATATAGAATAAATCAAAAACCTTGCCCTACTCGCATAATAATGACCCCCTTCTAACGTGTTCAGTACATCAGCAAATATGACCGAAGTAACTCACGTCCTAACTTTCCGCTTCAGTGTCTCATTCTCTTGTTTCAGTTTCTGGAGACGATCGGGCAAGAGTGCACACAACTTCGGCGGATTGTGGATAGGATAGATGACAGCGGCATCCGCCTTATTTGGGAGCTCCTTCTTAGGTGTAGGCCTCCAATACCACGCATCGACGTCCATTTGGGGCTTGTGATGCTTGCGGTTCTTACGACATAGTCTGAGGACAACAGGTTTTAGTTACACTAATATTTATGTTCCAAATCCTTTAAGACATTGCAAATTATGAATATAAATGCTCATTATGATTGCTAAAAGTTCTATCAAAATTTATTCAGCTGACAAACAAAAACTCTTTTTAATTTTGTTTAGATCTCCCTCGTAAATATTAGTATTAATTTATAAATCACAGACATTTTACTTTTACTTCTTAGAAATGGTCATTTGGAGAGGCATGTGTAGCTATTGATTTCAGGGTAGGCTGATGATTATGAAGATCGTTTAGAGTAACCTATTGTCTAGCAGTACTTTAGGATGGGCTGATGATGATGCAGGTTATTTAGAGAGGCCTGTGTCTAGCGCTACTTTGGGGTACACTGGTAATGATATGATGATATGACGATGAAGGCCGTTTGGAGAGGCCTGTGTCTAGCAGTACTTTAGGATAGGCTGATGACGATAAAGGCCGGTTGGAGAGGTCTGTGTCTATCAGTACTTTAGGATAGGCTGATGACGATAAAGGCCGTTTGGAGAGGCCTGTGTCTAGCACTATTTTAAGATTGGCTGATGACGATAAAGGCCGTTTGGAGAGGCCTATGTTTAGCAGCACTTTAGGATAGGCTGATGACGTTAAAGGCCGTTTGGAAAGGCCGATGTCTAGCAGTAGAATTTAGGATAAGTAGAGTGATTATGAAGGTTATGTGGAGAGACCTCTATTCTATATTTATGTAAATTGCGCCTTGGGTAGGTTTGTACACCTTTATGCTCAAACCAAGGTGGTTCAGACCATCAAAATGAATAATTAAGTTTTATTATGGGACTAACATTAAAAATCATCACAAACCAATCAGCTGATATTAACAGAGAACTATAGTTGTTTACTCACTCCATAATTGTCTCCCGTATAACCTTGGCAACTTCTGAACGCCTGTCGTCGCTGAGGGGTGCGTCCTCCCTCTCATCGCAGAACATCATGTTGTCCATCAGTTGGCGGACGTGGTTGATCTGTTACGGGTTACGACTATGATTACTTTTAACACAATCACACTATAATCCGTAAACGGATTTGGTTGGAGTACAGAGATGTAATCTAGCCGCGCGACGCTATCCGAAACTCACAATCAATGCGACTACAAGTCTTAGTGTTATGGTCGTCGTGGAGCCCAATTTCTTACTACGATATTCCTTACGATTTGGTCAACTTATTACTATAAACGTTATAATCATGCAAGCACTTATATGAAGTATGATATACGAGCCACATAAATAAAAACATCCATGACTCTAGAAGAATTGTTGTATTCGTCACACAAACATTTTCGTCTAGTGGGATGCGAACATGGAACCGTTGGTTTCAAAAACAGGGTCACTACTACACCAATTAGATGACAAATTATAGGTAACTAAACACTTGTGATGTAGTTTTTAGATATAATTAGATGAGACTTCATTTGATATGGAAGTCAGCGAGCATTGAGGTTGAGAAAATATAAAATATGCGAATAAAAGAATTTTATAGCAAACCGGAACACCAGGCAACACGAGCCTGTCCGAGTCCTACCGAAGCGGGCCTCTCGCGGTTGCATACCAGCGCGCTATGCTAGTGTGAGTGTGGCGTGATCTCGTGCGTATACGCTGGCATCGCGCCATACCCTTCCCCGCGACCTCGCACCTCATTTTCAATAGCCGGCCTTCTCGCCCGCTCACAGGCAGTCCGCGACGAACACCTACGCACGCTGCACGCCCGTATCATACTACACTCGACTCGCACTACGCGCTCGCGGATTACCTACCTCTAAACTAAAGAATTACTGGCTTACGTGCCCATTTTCTAACGTTTTGCACAATAAACTTATGAACAGTGCCCTGAGATTTTCATTTAGAGTCGAAACCGTTATTTGGCGCCTCTACGCCATAATCTTTAATTACGAAGCGAGGTTATGGCAGAATATATGGACTGAAAAATTATATCTGGTGCTTGTTCAAAATGAGCCCCGAAGTTGCTCATTTTGAACAAGCACCAGAAGTTGCATGCATTCAATATCTATACAAGAGTCAAATACCTACATTTCACTTAATATGCCCAATTTTTTCCTAACGGTAAAAAAACTCATCCGGTATTTATGAAATGGTGCACTGTTTGTTTCTTTCACTAGATCTTTTTTATGATGACTTTATTATTTGCGATATTTTCTAACAATGAAATCTAACCTCCGGGAAAAATGAGCCAGAATGCTCAATTTGTTACTACTCACACATACCTACCTACATAAAAATTGTGACGTTTAAAATTTGTAGAAAAATATATACCTATTGTTTTTTTTTTTGTAAAGTTTACAGTACAAACGTACAGGCAAAAGATACCTACGGAACTTATTCAGTCAAGTTTTTTTTATAAAGCTAGCTTAAAATAATTCTCAGTTTACGATACCGCATGCCACGCGGGCGAGTGACTACTTATAACTTTTCAATATGAGCGTTATAGCGACTCACGCTGGCTATATCCTCGAAGGTGAAGTCCGCGTCGACATTGACGAGCAAGTCGTGTTCGGGGTAGTAGGACTGGCCGTTGGGCGCACAGCCTAGCCCACACAGCGCGGTGACGTAGCGAGTTCCAACCGTGTTGGGTCGTAACTCCGCACTGGAAAGAACATGTGTTATAGAGACAATTTATGAAAGTCAAAATGGTGGCACCAAATTAAGTAGTTGAGATATTTTAGACCATCATGACAGTTACAAACTGGGAGTGGTGTCACCTTTTGAAGTCACGATGGCGCACCAGTTTAAAAATGCAATAGTTCAAAGATTCTTTATTTCTCACAAAGACAGCAGTCACTTACATGAGAAATAGGTAGGTAACTAAATTATATCTCTCGCACTCGCACTACACATAATCACTATGTACCTTAGGTATCTGTTTCGCACTATCTACACAAAGTGGAATATCCAAAATTAGGGAGTAAATATTGCACATTAATATCTAAATTATATTGTAATTCACCAATACGTGTAGAGATAATTTTTCTTTGTATTGGTTGTATGAAGTTATTTTTTTAGTACATGGTAGTGTACTAAAAAAATAACTTCATACAACAAGTGGTAAATTGTTAAAAAGCTGTGCTCCTTCGTAAGTAAACATGCGCTTGCCATAATTCGTTCGAATCTTGGGCAATCGTAGCTAGATAGCCTTGTGGAGCGCAATATATATTATTATACGGATAAACTGTTAAGATATTAACGTTTTGGTTAAAAGTACCAACTAGCAACTTACTATTCGACGACGTTCAAATTCTTAATTTGGTCACGCCCACGCCTTACTAACGTTCATAGTAACTACCTTCGTGGCTCAATGTAAACGCTATGTTGTTTACTTTGACTGTACTCGATTGGGTTGGTGGTACGGAATTTTTAAATGTTCGCCTAGCCAACCATACCATATCTTATGTATAAGTCTGCCGCCAAGCAGCAATGTTGATAGGTTTATTGTTTACCGGCTGTTAGAGATAAGATATCCAGTCCCCCTAAGTTGATGGTTCCGGATGAGAGCGCTTCCACCATACCTCATCTTCACTTAGCATCAAGTATAATTGGAGTCCAAGACCCGTTGAGCAAAAAAATAACAACACACACTGATCAGCATGGCCCGCGCCAATATCGCCTCTCCTCGATGTCAACCAGTCTCCGCAAAATTGCTTAAATTGAAGCGTGAGATCAATGTACGAGTACATTTCAGATCATACTCCCATGAGTGGAGAGTCGCTGAAAGCGAGTCGACCCGTGGCCAGCGGGATGTAGGGCTGGGTGAATCTTTTCTCCTTAGGTACCTAAGCAATTTCACATATAATTTTCTGAATCAGGTTAGAGATACTTTATTCTCATAAAATACAAATGTCATTTACATGAGAAGAAGACAGTTATGGTATTTAATTAATTAATTTGCTAAGTGAAATGAACAATGTTTTAGTTATGCCAACAAAGAGTTTATTAGTCACTGGCACACACCACGATGCTTGTTTAAAGTCAACAGACTTCATTGTGAATAGTCATTTCAGCTCTTTCCACATTCGAACTGGAAGCAGGGCGATGATGGGACAGGTCCAGACTGTTGAGCATCAGTAAGTATGGGTGTAAAGCAGCAGCAAAGAGTCATCTCGTTCAAACTGTAAGTAAGATCAGGGTACTCACACGGGACAAAAGAGCAGCGCCACGATGGCGGGCAGGCCGGGCATATTGGGCATCAGCGTCGTATTACGCAGTATCAGTCTTTTGATCGATCCGGTTAGCGCCACATCCCCTGCCACCAGTAGTCTAAAAACATCGCAAGTAATTAATCGAATCTAAATACAACATTCCATTTGCTATTCAATACAATGTATCTTGCTCTTCACATGAGGAAGAAGTTTAATACAATTTATATACTTAGTATACCAAACCGTGTGGCAGTTTGTGTATACCTGCGATTGTTAATTTCTGCCGCATATGGTAGCAGCTAACCAGCCCCCGTAGCATGACATTGTTTGTCGTGCGCGACGTAGGAGTGAGAGTGGGATAGTTGTATATTTCGCCCAAGCGAATGAGCAGGTCAAATATCTCGCGGGGCGTTAGCTTTTATCGCGCCTGTCTACTAGTGCTGTACGGCGAGTGAGAAAGAGTCGCGGGCGCAACATAATACTATATTAATTCTGTGACTTTACACACGCTTATGGAATTGAAAGAACATATCGCCGCTGTCGGGATAGCCATGTGACTTCGGGTCAATTATTTGATGCACTTTTTTTCAATCTGTCAAGTTGTACTACGAAAAGTGACAAGATTTTAGTCACGAAGAACTTTGTCGAGTCCATATCTACGATATGGACTCGACAACTGCTAACCCTGCAGTTTTGAACTGAAAAATTTGCAAAATTAGACGAACTTTTCGTCATACTTTGCTGCGGATCTAAGCAAAAGGACTGATCCTAGTGCAACAGAATGCATAACGTAAAATAAAAGTATAAATATGTACCATGTCATATTTTCACCACAAAACTTGATTCTTTTTATAACCAGCCCAGGGCTCAGGCCCATACAGCCTACCTCTTCTGTAGTAGCCCTGCAGTACGCTTTACGGAAGATTTTGCCGGCTTCTTGTGAACCGGGAACCCAAAAGCTTAGTCATGCACCTTAATTTACAGTTCCCTTTACTTGTGCACTATCAATGTCATTTTGTCGTGCAATACTCTGCTGTTGAAAGGACAAATTTCAAAAAATAAGAAAAAAAATTTAATATCTCAACTCAAGCAAACAACAATATAATACGACGAACTCTTCTTCTTTTGTAAAATAGCGTAAATTATGGACAAAGGCTCTGTCCTACAAAATCTATTTTTCATTTCTTGCTTGATATCTCAAAAAAACAGTAAATGATAAATTCCTAAATAATTATAATAAATTTAGATTTTCAGTATAATTAAAAAAATTAAATGTAGTTCAATCTTTGTATGATATCTCTTATGCCAGCGGGGCTACCATGCGACGCATGACTGTAGTAATTATAAAAAAACGGCACGAAATTGAAGCTTTCAGTCTCGTTCATGCTTTATGCGAGTAAGAGAGATTTAAAGAATCAACAAAAAAAAACATCAGGTTAATAGAACAGATGCCCATCAGTTGTTGGCTAGTCCTGTCATTTTATTGCACTCTGACTGCCTCTGTCAGGGCCCATCGTAATGCAATACTCCGCCCCCTCATACCTCGGGTAGACATTACAAACAAACATTAGGCGACTATGGATCTCCGATCGATGACTGTACGTACCTCTCGTATGTCGTCGGCGGATGGGTTTCCAATAACACGTTGTTAACGGAGTTCCAATCGACGGAGACAGACTTATCCTTGCTCCCTTTCATTATGTTGTGGACGACTGTCTCCAATGGGCTGGAATAACAAATTTTTATTTGTAAACTCTTTTTTGTACAAAAAGGCAATACATTAATTTTACATACATACAGAGTTTGAGTACAACGGCGGACTTATCCCATACAGGGTTTTCTTCCAGTCAACCATATGGTTAGTTAGAGAACAGTAGATTGAGCGTAGGTATCCTACAAATTACAGCAAATTTTAACTAAACCAAATACCTACGTAAACATGGCGTTGAAAGAACGCAAAACCTCGCGAATGGTCTGAACGACCATGAGACTGATTATCTTTTGTTCTACGACTTGTGAAAATTCACTGATATAAAATTCGACCCTTCGTATAAATTTAATAGCGGATCGGATCAATTTGTATGGGGTAAGGGTAATTTTTTTCTAAAGTCATAAAACAAAAGATAGGTAGGTACTTAAACAGTCTCATGGTCTGAGCTCCCAGTTGCGAGGTTTTGCGTTCTTTCGTTAACACCTTGTCTATGAATAACATATAATAATACTCAATTATACCAATAGATAGGTAAATACCTTAATGAAAGATATACCTCCATAAAAACTTTTTAACAAAATTCACAACCGACTTCAAAAAGTCCCTGCTAACTCCTACAGCTTTTAAATGAGCAGTTATGGTTACCAACATTGTTGTTTTGAACAAGGAGGAATTGCAGAAGCATACTTATGGCATCAATTGTCTTTCTGTGAAGTTACTATCAACATCCTCATTATATTCGCAAACTCGTCATCCATCCACTAGCAAGTGGTCATTTTCGCAACTACTGACTTTCAAAACAAGTCGCTCTGACCGTCTCTGAGGTAGGTATAATAATAACTTATAATAATGCGTTATACAAAGGGGTTTTTTGCATACACAATAATAGTAACTAGTGTTATATTTAGATAAACATTACTATTTGGGTGGTCGAGCCTTCGCTTGAACCACCTTTGAGATAACACCCTTGAAATCCGCTATCCACTGTCTCTTTCTTCCCTGTAGCCAGTGTATAACGCGCCATCTTTGCTTTGTACCACTATGTCTGTCAACTTGTACAACTTTAGCCCTACTTAGGAGTGTCGTATTAGAGAGTTCTTAAAACTGACTTCAAGTTCAAGATATATGAAGTTTGTCTTAATCCAACGTATTAGTTTTTAAGATATCTACAATACCCAGTTAAGCCTACTAAACTAGCAATTATGCAGATTCCAACAAGACTTAAATAATTATAATTAAAAACATTATTGACTTCAAATTGTTATATTTTAGAATAAATGATGGCGAACTGGCTTGATAAAACAATTCATGAAGGATTATAATTAAAATGGCGATCAACTTACTAACTAGTCTATTATATTTAACTAGTAAATGCATGTATCATGTCGCTCGCTATGTAGAGTGAAATTTAAAAAGCACGTTTTTTTTTGTCGTGCCTCAAAAATATAAAATATCGTATAAAAATCACGGGCCTCAAAAGTTATATGTAATTTTATTTTATTTGTATGGAAAATAATATCAAATTCTGTAAATTTTAGTTAGAAATATGTGATATAATATAGAAACGTGTGTATTATGTTAATTTATGAGTTACTTGATTACTTATCTATTGGTATAATTAGGTATTATTATATGTTATTCATAGACAAGGTGTTAACGAAAGAACGCAAAACATCGCGACTGGGAGCTCAGACCATGAGATTCAAAGGTGGTTCAAGCTTCGGCTGAAACCTACGTTTTTTACCCTTCGTGGGAAAAACAGTTCTAATTAGTACATAACTAGGTATGTGTTATGGCTTTACGTATATGTGTAGTGTGTGGTGTGTGGGGGTGTGTGTGTAATTGTTTGTATGGTTGGTATATTATGCGCGTCTGCATATTTCATAGTAGGTACATACCTTCACGAGTAGGGATGTACGAAGGCTTCGGAATCATCGTAACTGAACCTCTAGCCATCGGGAACTTCTATTTTGAATTTATGTTTGCTTAGGTCGTAAATTAGAATCAAACGAATGTATGTAATGTATTGAATTGTGTAAGAACGGTCGGACGAAGAGAAAAAAAATGTGGCTGAATTCTGTGTTACATGGTGCGCCACTACAAGCAAGGCGATTCAGCTTTGAGTTGTGAGGTTAGAGAGTTATATGAGACGAGTAGACGTTGTTTAAGGACTGTTGGGACTTGGAAAAAATCATAGAGTTCTGACTTATATGAGAATATAAGTACCTGTGGGGCCCCTTGAGGTCCACTATGGGGGCACACTTGGCCGCGGGAGATGACTGAACTTCTTGCACGCACATGTTGTTCCACGCGGCCTGAACTTGCTTTTCGTTCTGTTGTTGCAACTGCACTAGACTGAAGGTTCCCGCTTTTTCCCGAATATCATGGTTAACCTTGGGAATACAAAATCTGTTATTTTCGCCGATCTGTGAAGGGATTTGGTATGCTGTTTTTATATTATAACTATATTTCTACGACCCTATACGGGGCCGCATATGATTTTACGTCGAGTCGACTGCCATCCATCTGCCTTGTGGCATCTGCATTTATTATTTAGACATATTTCTTTGTGCGGGGTTTGGGGAAATAAATACCCAGATGGCTGGGTTAAAGACCTGATCGACATGATTAATTATACTACAAACGAAACTATAAAAAAGAAACTGAAGACACTTCAAAGAAAATAGTTCAAGCGAAATTATTTGCCGTAGATTGTATCCTATGACACTCTGGGGATAAAGATGAATCTAGGTAAAGACACTTTTCTACGCATAAGGTACATCGGTTTTAAAGGATTTCGGAGATAACATCGAAATGATTGATGCCTTTGTCGTCATATTCCTGATTGGACATATTCTTATTTCGGCACATTCCTGTTTGGACGTATCCGAATTAAATTCGGCATATTCGTGTTTCGACACATTTTAGTCAATAAATTATACTATGAAATACTTGTGACTTTGCTTGCGTAATAAATTACATACCTACACCGAAAAACATTACCCACCTTCTTGGAGCAGTCAGGTAATAAAAATACAATATTAAAAAGTCACAATGAAAGTATAGAAGACACCAATACCTTAGACTCGTAACTCTCGTTTCTGGGCACCGCGAATTGGTTCTGCAGCAACTCCTCGTTAACACTGACCGTGCGTCCCTCAATCGTCGCCAGCAGCTCGATCGCCACCTCGTCAGCAACCACAGAATAAACCTGTCATAAAAACACAATGTACGTATTAAACTTCTAGAGAGATATAAGATATGCAGTTCGTTGTTTTTTTATGCACAACGGGTTAGCACGTCACCTCAATCACACCTGGTGTTAAGTGAAGGTGAGGCCAAAGGTGGAAGCGTATTGACCTGCAATCCCATCTTATTTAGGGGACTGGCTATCGTAGTCTGACAATCGCAACACAACAATGCCAGCTTAGCGGCAGACTTAGATAAGATGGTGGTAGCTAGCCAGGCGGACACGTAAAATGCCCTACCACCATCCAACCTTTAATCCTAGGTTGTATATAGCGAGAGGGCACATAAGTAAATGGCGAAACATCTCAGTTCTGCAGTGTTTGCTATTGAATAAATACGTTCTGATATTGACACCGCAAAACTAGTTTACTTCAGCATAATAAATTAGGATATCCTCTTGTGGGGAATTACCGCAAACATAAATTGTATTTTTGTTCTGTCCACGACGCCTGCACAGAGCACAGACTCTCGAGCAATTACTGAAAATTACACACATTATCATCAACAAAAAGAACACTGCGGCTTGATCCTGCTCTCCTGGAGATTAGGAGGGTGTCATCGCCACGTCTGGGCAGAGTTACGAGGAAACTGGTTCTATTTTATTGTACCGATAACACTACAGAGAAGGGGAGACAGTTGTACAGATTCTTCCCTGGCATAACAAAGAGGTGGTTAGAAATACATCATTGCACTTCACAATTTTAACGGGTCACGGGAATTTCAGAGTTAAACTATTTTCTATGGCATTAGCCGATTCACCAAACTGCGATTACGGCGAAGGCGAACAATCATCACATCCCATTTTGTGGGAGTATGTAAATTGGCGGGTGGACCTTGAACTCAAGCTTGACAGTCAAAATTTAGTGGTTCCCCTGGTGTTCTGTGACGACCTGGGCCCGCAGTCTCGACATAGATAGCAACCGATTTCGGTCGTTAACTCCTAACGATCTTATTCTAAATGTTATAGTGTTCATAATCATATCGGTTTTTGTTGGAAGCCTGAATCGTAGTTTCAATGGAAACCGATATTTTGATACTAAAGACTCTAATTCTCCAATTAAAGTAACATTGTCAGGACTTAACGACCGAAATCGGTGGTATAGCGATTGCTATCTATGTCGAGACTACGGGGGCTGGTCTCGAACCGACACAATTTCCAAGTTTTCAAGCGTTTTTGTCACTCTTATTGCTGGTATTATTGCTACTGCCCCGCTCACTGTATTCCGTGGTGTAATATACGAAATCAGGGCCGAGCATCACTCAACCTTCTTCCCCATAGGGTTGGCATTAGTGCCGATTTGCATTTCATTGGCTACACTCCCATTTGCCGAGGGGGGAGAGGGATATTTCTTTACTTACTTACACACCCTATTTCATTCTTTAATTAATCTGGTAATTCTTTAATTAATTCAAGGTAGCAATAGAGTCACGTAGGGCACCGTCTACCTTCAGTAGGCGCCGTGTCGAGTACCACTGTTGATCTTAGCTTATAGGAGTTACAGTGGGAGCAGCGTGGAGGCGGGATTATCTACCGGTAACACGGAGGACGCTGCACGCCAAGCAGGTGCCCTGTAGCCGTCACTCTCGGGACAGCTGAACGCCAAGCAGGTGCCCTGTAGCCGTCACTCTCGGGACAGCTGAACGCATGGTCTATCCACTAAGCATGCTTTCTATTAATTCTATTGGTCAATTTTTTATTTGTCATTGAACTTAAACTGTCAATAAAAATTTTAACTGCTCTTGTATAATTTAAGCACATTACAACATAATTGTCTAGTATTTTTGAATATCTTGAGCTATTCACCACAATTGAAAAGTAACATTGTACCAAAGCTTTACGTATTGAAAATTTATAGTTTTCTTAAATATTACAGAATAAGACTAACATTTTGGCGTTAAATTTCTTTTGTGAGTGTCGTTTAAATAAGTTCTACATTAAAAATACTTTTAGAAATAAGCTTTTAGTCTGCCATGTAAATTACTTAACACATATTATTCTAGTATAACCGTGTATGCAAAATTTCATATCCGTGCTATTAACCATTAAGGAATTTCATCGTGAGGAGACGACCCTGGCTGCAGCATCAGTCTACCATATAAATATATAGTAATCAGAACTTAACGAGTATACAAAATTTCAGCTTCTTGGGTAAACAGGAAATGGTTTAATTTCACTTTCAAATTTTGAAATGGACTATTTAATTAATATGTATGTATCTCATTTCAAAGTGATCTCTCAGCGGCCGGTCTATAATGTACAAGACTTGTGCACCTATTGGTTAGTCTTTTGTCATACCTTCGCAATGAGGTTTCCAGGTTCGGTGAGGTCTTGAAATAACCGAAATGCGAGATTTGTCCAATGCTCGTGTTGATTGAGCAACGGTGACGGTCCCAACTGCGCTAGGCGACAACGCATCGCTAACGGTGGCGTTTCCATACACAGACCCTCGGGCAACACGCGGAGGGAGCGCTCTTTCAGAAGGGCCGCACTACCGTAATCGATGTATATCACCTGTAATGTGATGACACAAACCATACAAAATGACGTGACTTTCATATAACAGGAGACCCCTTATTTTTATGCACAACGGGTTAACGGTTGAATATAATCACACCTGTGTGAAGAAGAACGCCCAATTTATGTGGAGTCGTCTTATCTTATCTCGAACAGCCGGTATACAATGCTATCAACACTGCTGCTTGGCGGCAGACTTTTATAAGTTGGTGGTGGTAGCTATGCAGGTGGACGTATAAACATGCCTTACTACCAGCCTGATCCTACGGATCTGCGCTCTTTCCTTAACACTCTTAACTATATTATTACCAGTATACATCAGTATAAACTGATGTATTTTAAATAGGAAACAATGGTTCACTTGTGCTTGTGACTGTAATAAATAATGAATGACTTACCTCAACCATATCCCTGGGCAGTGTCCTGGTGACCCGCACACGGCGCATAGATGTGACACCTGAGCTCCTGTGTGGGCCTATAAGAAGGTCGCCTACGTCCACTGAGTCGCCGTGGGAAATGAATTCCTCGGAGCGCAGATAATGCTCGAGCTCACAGAGCTGTCTCCCGGTCGATTCGTTTACGTATCGAACCCAGAAATTGCTCACGTCGATCAGCTGTGTACATTAAAAATTCGTCTGTTAGTTTAGACTTCAGCGAGACACCACCGGGTCCGAATTTCTAGGGAGTAAATTCTACGACAATCATATATTTTTGGCCAAGTATGTCGGTCAGATGAAGACCTTCACGCAAAATAGCGCACGAAGGGACAGGTTCCTAGCCATGTTTGATGAAAATCAGTCAAGCCGTTTCGAAGACACTATTTAACAAAATGTGTGATGTGTATTTAATATTAAATTTAAAATTGCAATTATTACCTCATTTTTCTTTATTAATTTATTCTATAATAATTTGTGTAACTATGTAATAACTTAATTAGGTAAATTTTATTAATGGCTTGCAATGGGTCTGAGGTTCCCTACTTGAAATCAAAGCCGTTAAATCAAACATTAATTCCTCGAAGACGTTTGGTCGATTGTCCATGAGACCTATGGATCACGAGCTCTATAGTTTATCACATCGATGCATCAAAATCCGTAAAACCATGTGCTCCAACGATCAACAACGAGAAGCATCGGATTGACGATCTTTTTCTTAAACAAATCACGCCGAAACAGATGAACGGATTTGGAAAAAAATTGGTATATAGGTAGAATATACCTTGGATTAAGAAATTGGCTATTTTTTATCCCTATTGAGTAGTTCCCGCGGAATAAACAAATTAAACATATCTGTGATGAGGTTATAACACGCAGGCAAAGACGCGGGCGGAAGGCTAATACTTACTCTATAAGAAACAGTTAGCATATTACCAACATTTAAACAACCAGTGTCATATTAAACATAACCATAAAAAATTAAAGTTATAAACTAAATTTCATTATGCAATGCTTTTGATTTGAAGCATAACTACCTACCTACTCAATTAGTTATGAATTTCAAAAAAAAAGAACATTTGCATCACCAGCATCACCGATCCATTACCACAGAGCGGTGTAATTTTGAAAAAAACAACAAATTATAAATTATTCGAATACTCGTCGTATTCTCTCATTTTTTTATGCCATATCAAAATCTGCCAACATTTGACAAGGTGCAAATTTTATCATTTGTACGATCCAAAATGTAAATAATAATAATTACAATAAATAATTCTATTATTATAGTTTGTGGCAGTTAAACTTTCCATGAATGGACATAGAGTTCTTACAACACTGTACAACACCCTATGGTTTCAGAACTCTATAAAATAGAGTATTCATATCATGGGTGTAGATAAAGGTATTATATGCAACTGTACATACCTAATTAGGTACACTCATGTGATATTATACCTCTCATTATATAACAGTTGCATAAATAACTATTAACATATACTCGTATAAGTATATCACATTCCAAAAATACTGTTCAGATTTTTAAAATTCCATGCTTTTGATAACCATCGCTTTTGACATAATACCATAAGACTACAGATTAAAATACCGAAGTATTATAAGACCACATTCACACTTTCCAGAACCTTTATAAATTAAGACATAAAGTTAAAGTTTAAATAGGTAATCAGGGATGATAGAAGACCGAATGCAGGGCTCTCGCTGGTTACGTCCGCTGCATCCTCGGGGCACACCTAGAGTGTTTTTTTCTAAGCCGAAGTGAGTAAAAATAATAATGAGAAATAAAAAAGGTATTTCTTTTTCGGGAAATTAAAATTCGGTACCTAATAAAAATTCGAACTTATGATAGGAAACCGGTTCCGTATACATAGTATACTGCGGCACACATGATACATATTTGATTATCTGTACTTGTGTATGTAAGATTGTTATGTGTGTAATTGCTTATCCATCGATCTACATAAATGTTCGTTTTCATCGTCATGATCATAATCATTCGAGAATTTTTTGAATTATTATTATTTTATGAAGGTTCTTATGGATCGAGAGATGAGTCACATCAAAGTAATAATAAATACTTCGGCTTACATCAGCTATGCAGAGAGGGAATAATGCGACCTCTACGCCTGGCAGCTGGGGCACCATCCTGTGAATTTTGCTCTCTTGCTTACTCCTCTTATTATCCAAAAGTCGCTGCAGCTTATTTGCTTTCCGGACTCTGCCAAATGTAAATATAAACAGGGTGAAAGATCATCCAAAAGCAGAAGACAAATCCTCGTTCGAAGCATATTATTAAAGAGAAAAATTGATCTTGCAATTCTGGACCAATTTGTTTACTCACAAATGACTGCGTTTTATACCTGCCAAGAAAACTATTATTAAATAAGTATATCAAACTTCAAGCATTTATTTCAACGTAAGATACATGATATCATTTGTTGAATGTCAATTTAAATCTATTGGAAATAACAATAGGGCTTAAGCATTTTTCGGTCAGTCAGTATGTCCAAGCTACCACCGCTTCGGAGAGGGAAATCATCTGTGGTAAAAGAAGCGGCCCAAGAAACCCACAGGATCATTTTTCTTTTATTTTTCTTTTCTATATATATATATATAGAAAAGTATACAACTAATACAATTTTATAATTTTTGAGAGCTTGGCGAAGTATACCAAGCGTTTTTGTCATTCGGGTCGTCACTAATTTTGTAATAACCTTTTTTTGTTAATGTTGTTTTGACATGGATTTTAAATTGTTTTTCATTTAGATTAATGATATTCTCAGATATAAGGTTATAAAAGCGTATACAGTATCCTATAAATGATGTATTAACTTTGCTTAGTCTGAACATAGGGTCATATATCTCAAATTAAAGTTATGCTTATCACTATTTTTTTGGGAATCCAGAAATATTTTTTCTAAATAAATTGTGAAGGAATAGTTAAAATATTAATTTCTTTGAACCTGTCCCAAAGACAGTCATATCGACGCAGATTATAAAAACGTTAAGAATTATCGTCCAATCGCTTTAATACCAGTTCTTTCAAAAAAATTTGAATAAGCTATTTAAAACCGTAACTATATATACTCCTTTATAGAAAAGTATAACATTTTATCAAACGACGATAGGGGAGTTCGCAGACATTGTAACATAAATATGGCCATTTACGACCTAGTACGCCCTGTCATAACTTAGATAATGAAGACACCAACCTGTGCTCTATTTATGGACATGACACGAGCTTTTGATCATGTAGAGCATAGAATATTGATAAATAAATCATTGGTAAAGTCGTTACGGAATACGTAGTAATGCTTTACAATTAATTCAATCGTATTTATGTAAGCGATGTCAGTATGTATAACTAATAACTAACTAATACATATGTGTAACTTCTACAAAGGAAATTTTTCTACGTGTCGAAACGTAGAGATATTCAGTTCGGAGTTCCAAATCTTGGACTCTACTATTTTTGCAATCTTGGGACTATTACTATTTTTGCAATTGCAAATATCCAATGGTCTTATATGAAGACGATAGTACAATCACTGTAGATTGTAAAACTGAGACTATGAAATCAATAAAACTTCTGAAGACCTTGTTACTTGGTTAATGTCAAACAATTTAAAAGTTAATTTGGCAAACATTAAACTTATGCACTAAAGTGCATAGGTAAGCGTAAACGCAAAGGAAAAGTACTTGACTAAGATATTAATTATAATGGCCAAGTTATAGCTAGAGTAGACTTTGCCAGGTTCCTGGGGCTATGTATAGATAGGAATATGTCTTGGGAATCACATTCGTTGGAGGTGTGCAGTAAACTCTATAAGTAGGCATACGCTCTCCACAAACTCTCAAAAATTGCTAATCGGAGGCCCTGCTCACAGCGTATCATGGCTTCGCTGCATCTACTGTGCGAGGTGGTATTATTTTCCGGGGCAATTCGAGCCATCGAGAAGTAGTGTTTAGGGCGCAGAAACAATGTATCAGAGCCTTTTGCGGCTTGAAGCCTACAGAAAATTGTCACGAATATTTTAAGTGTTTGAAGATATTAACTTTCCCTTGCTTGTATACCTATATTAGAGGTTTCTGTTCGTAAAATCTAATCTAATGTTTGTAAGCCAATTATTGGTATAGATCACATCATCTTCCTTCATCCTTATTTACCTGTGCATCACAAATAAATGGTTGATTGATTAATTAATGAATGAAGGACCTCTTTATATACCACATTTACGGCATGTTTTGTTTAGCTAGAATTTAAAAATGTTACGTTTACAAGTCTTTAGTGTTATGAAATAACATTTTTGGAAATTGAATATTTTAGGAATTGGATGTTATAATAATTAAACTTTTTGACATTTTGAATCAGCCTTGTTACGTGAACTCTGGCTGTTCTCTCGGAATGAAAGGAGCTTTTCCTGAACGGTTTACAATAGTCTACATACGACAGAAGCGGTATCCGGACGACCATATTGTGCTTGCGAGCCTTGATTGCCTTGTAGACCGGGAGCACCACCTGTCCTGGTATGGTGGGATCGTTGTACGTGCAGTCCCAGTTGCGCGAGCTCAGGTTGTCGTCCCGGAACTTAAGATATACTTTTCTGGAAACAAAAAATGCTTTTGTATGTCACTAAAAATCAAAATTTCGTCAATTCAAATTTTATTCGTGTCCTCAAGACTTTGATGTTTTTGTCATCGACTCGCTAAGAATTAGAATTAAAGGATTGTAACCTACTTCGCTGATTGAACTATTTAGATATCTTTAAAAGTTAAGTTAAAAGCCTCACTTGTTGACGTTATCAAAGATGACGCGTGACTCCTCGCCGATCAGAGAGCGCACCTGGTTCTTGATGGCCATCGCATAAACCTGCCCCGGTTGATCGTCCGGGAAGTCAGTCAGGAACGCCTGCGTTATTTATTAAATAAATAATTACATCAATAATTAGCATTCCGCGCATAAATAAAAGATTAAAAACAGAACTGTTACTATACCTCTCATAATAGCTCCTATGAGCCTGATACTTTTAAATGTTAAAAAGGCATGAAATAGCATTGTAATGGAAAAAAGCAGTAATTTATTATGTATATGTATGTATGTGTATGTATTTATAATGTAGCAATAATATTACACAACATACAATGTATGCCATTTTAAATTGTTTTGATTTCGCAATATGGATTTAAAGCAGGTAGTACATCAGACCCCTCTAATTTTAGACCTATTTCAATACTACCGACTCTCAGTAAAATCTTTGAGAAAATTATATTAAATCAGTTATCGCCTTATTTTTACAGTAACAATCTAATGTCATATAAGCAATTCGGTTTTACTAGGGGCCGGTCGACAACGATGCAGGTGTCGAGCTCTTATAATATATTTTTGAGGCTTGGGAAGAGCCGCAGGATGCAATAGGAGTATTTTGCGACTTGTCCAAAGCCTTTGATTGCGTTCATCATGACACTTTAATCAGGAAATTACGTCATTATGGTGTAACCGGCCGTGCTCTCGACCTTTTGAATTCTTATTTGAGTAACCGAGTTCAGAGGGTTGATATCAAGGGCAATACATCGTCAGGGTCGACAGTCTGTATGGGCGTCCCACAAGGCTCCATTCTCGGACCATTTTTGTTTTTGGTTTACATAAATGACTTGCCAAACCTTGTAAAGGATAAACATGAAATAGTATTATTTGCTGACGATGCCTCTGTATTGTTTAAAGTAAATAGATTAAAATTAAATTATGACGACGTGAACAACGCTATTTCTCAAATAGTAGAATGGTTTACGGCAAATAATTTGTTACGTAATGAGAAAAAAACTAAATGTGTTAAATTTGTACTGCCTAATGTCAGGGAGGTTCCCACAAATATAATGATAAAAAATGTCACTCTAGACCTTGTGGATTCCACTGTATTTTTGGGCATTACTTTGGACGCCAAATTACAATGGGGTCCTCATATCCATAAATTGGCGAAGAAGCTCAGCTCTGCAGCCTATGCAGTCAAAAAAATTAGACAAATATCGGACGTAAATACAGCTAGATTAGTATATTTTAGTTATTTCCATAGCCTGATGTCTTACGGTATCTTGCTGTGGGGCAAAGCCCCCGAATATAAATATAATCTTTGTTTTACAAAAACGAGCCGTTGCCGCAATTTATCAATTGAGACCTGCAGTGTCACTAGAGACAGATTTAAAGAGTATAATATTCTAACCTTTTCGTCACAGTACATTTTTGAAAATCTAATATATGTCAAAAAAAATATAGCATAATTCAGGAAAACTAGTGACAAACATGATGTCAATACAAGAAATAAAGATAAACTGGCAAGTCACATAAGTCGCCTCCGCAAAACAGTAATTCATTCAAAGGGTTATGTATACGCTTTTTCAATAAAGTTCCTGTTGATATACAAAATCTTCCTTTCAATAAATTTAAAGATACTATAAAACAGAAACTTATTAAAAAAGCATATTATAAAATATCAGATTATTTAGATGATAAACATTTATGGACATGAACAGCCCGTTCGCGTAACCAGGCTATTTCACAATTAATAATGAAATATTATAAAATAATAATTAATAAATTTGTAACATAAAAACCTTTTTTTAAAAAAAGAGCAACCTCTCGAGTTTCTTGCTTGTTCTTCTCAGGGGAAAAGTGGCTTTTGAACAAGCAGTAACTTAAAAAATGTGAAATCTGACTATTTTAAGTGTACCCCGTGTACCTACAAAATAAAGCATATTTTGATTTTGATTTACGATATAAAAAAAATTAAGATGATGTCTGACCGTGGTACGCTGATCGTGTCCGCCTAACTCCTGTGCAGTTGCGCTTTCGTGGGACTCGTCCTGAGATGCTTGCACGTAATAATAGGGATATACCGATCCCGCCAGTATAATCTGAAATTTAAACATTACAGTAAACATTATAGAATTGTTCATGAATTGACAATATTCATAGTGCATATATCGGAACGTAATTTAAGTTTTTATATCGTGGTTTTATCGAATGAGACCTTCCTGTTTTTTTGCTATGGCCGCGTGCCGACTATAAAACAGTATTTCGGAAATACTGGTGTCTAACTATAAAAAACCTCCCACGGGCCTAATTTTCTGACATAACCTGTCAGAAAGAAGTTAGACCCAGGCAGTATCAGGCATAAAAATAAAAAAGTAACACTTAAGTACCTATTATAAAATAATATAGCCACACTATGCATACAAAATGGCTTCCAAAGAAGAGGATTGTGTGATATCGGAAAAATTATGTGGGAAAACCATTCCATTTGTGGAAGTTTCAGTTTCTATACAGTTAACTACTGTTCGAGAAAAGTAGAGCCTCCTACTAAGATCTTACTTAACCATTGGCATTCCAAGCGCATATTAAAATACTTAATTGGAACAGCTCATCAAGGCATCATATTTAAGCAAAATGACTTACACCTAGAAGCATTTTGTGATGCTGACTAAGCGAATGACACAGAAAGGAGACGCAGAATCACTGGTTTTGTCATTTCCTAGAACGGTCTCAATGTCCTTACAGAGGCTGAATACACAGCAGCTGCAGACTGTTGCAGAGAGCTGCGATATCTAAAGAACCTTTTGAAGGAAATCTTAAAATGTGAAGGAAGTGCTACCCTAAATATAGACAATCAAAGTGCTATTTCTTTAATAAAAAACGGTATCGTAAACAGAAGGTCGAAGCACATTGATGTGCGGTATCATTTTATTCACGAAAATATGTGTGACTTATGTCTATAAAGTATTGCCCATCTGACCATCATGCTTTATGCAATTAGAATTACATAAAATTGTTATTTTTTACTGAGGCATCTATTGCCGCTTCGTATAATTGAGTATGTTTGTGGGAGTGTAAATCATAGTTGCGAAGTTCATTACTGCGATGTGCGTTACTGCGAAAGTTTATCATTGCGAAGTACGTTGTCGCGAAAGTTTTTTACTGCAATATACGTTACTGCGAAAGTTCACCATTGCGACTTACGTTGTCGCGAAAGTTCTTTACTGCGATGTACGTTACTGCGATAGTTCACCGTTGCGACGTACTTTGTCGCGAAAGTTATTGCGAAAATTTACCATTGCGACGTACGTTGTCACTTGTCACGAAAGTTCTTCTGTGCTGTTTGAGCATTTTATACGTCCGCCTGGCTAGCTACCACCATGTTATATAAATCTGCCGCTAAGCAACAATGTTGGCGGCATATCGTGAAAACATGACTATAAATTGAAAATTTTGAGAACCGCCGAAAAAATAAGCGATTAAATCATTCAGACGAACGCCGGTTTGATGACGTCCATCCTCTCGAACAAGCCGGTTTCTGAAAAGGCCATAGCACCATGCGGCAGGTAATACAGAAGACCGAATAGTACAACTCGCCACTATATTTACGTATGTGGACTAAGAGAAAGCCTTCGAATCGAGCGAAAATATGTAATAATAATGTGTGATGGCTGTGAACAGGTCGAGGGCGATGATAGGGATGTCTTTCATATTTTATCCATATTCTTTTACAGTTTTACTACATCTACAACCGATCACGCTGGCATCAAGCTGTGTTACGGTGCTAACGCCTGTCGATTTTATAAGGCAAATATTCATTCACGCATCGAACGTGACGTGTATAACAACTATCGTGAACTATCTAATTTGTCGATTAAGGGATTCGTTTGCGAAATTTAAGTGCTAATTTTTCTTATAATCAGAGGATCTATTACGTAAGTCAAACGATGAGTCCATCGTAAACGATTATTACGATCATCGACGTCAAACTCGCGAAATCTTATTACGCATTTCAAATGATTACGAATGCGAGTGTCATCGTTACGATTGACGATGAATGAATGATCTCTCATACAAAAGTAATGACATCGGCATTACCTATGCACATCGTATACGATTCAAACGTGAGTCGGGGGTTACCACAATCGTATTCGTATTCACTATTAGTACTAAGAATTCTTATGATTCTTATGTTATTGCAAAAAAATATTATTTCAAAAACGTGTTTTACGTTTATTATAAAAAAAAAAGTTAAGTTAAGCTACTGCTCCTACTAATAATTTGTCGAACAAATACATTTTCAAAAAAGTGAATATTTCGAGAAATAACCGACTATTATAAAATTATTTTTATTACATGATGATGATGTATGAGTCATGTAGATGATCGAAGCATGTATCAAACATTATTTTTTTAATGGTACCTTCCTACGTAATTTTCCAGAAATTTATTCGAAATGATAATTAAAGAAGTACAATATTGTTTCATGTAAAATGTTGTTTAATGTTTTACTTTAACTTAAAAACTTGTTCTTATTACGTAAAAATGTAGTAACACGATTAGCAATAAAAATACTATGGGTTCTTTCTTCGACCGAATTTCTAATTACATAAACTCCTTTAACCCAATGTTGATTTGACATAAAATATCTACTTTAATCCTAATGTTTATATGGCCTAATACAACTTGTTATACTTATATATTTTTTATGATTCTCTGGATACGCGTATGACCATAAACTCACCTGGTGGAAAGTTACGATGTGGCCGAAGATGAAGCAGGCGGTTTCAGTAGATGCCTATTCACCCTGCTCTTGAAGATCCCAAGGTTGAAGGATTCAGGAAAGACTGACGCCGGAAGGAAGTTCCATGCCTTGGCTGTTCGCATTATGAATGAAGAGTCGAACCGCTTAGTGCGAAAGTTCGGTATGTTAACTACATACTGAATCCCTTCCCACGCCTAGTAGTAGTTCGAAGATGAAATGGCCATGGTGGAATAAGACTATGTAATTCCAACGCACACTCACCGGAGTGCATCCTGTAAAAGACAGAGACAGGGGACCTTGCCACGGTGTTCGAGGGTCGGCAATTTAGCAGTGATCCAATGATCACCAATGAGTCTTAGCGGCGTGAGAATTAGCGTAGTATCGCCTGGCCTTGAGAATGCCTACGGATGTGTTCACCTATATGGACTGTGTACTGGACGTATATCTCCGTAATAGTGGTGTCCGGGTTCCGAGTTGAAGCAGATCGTTGATATGCAATAGAAACAGAGTTGCGGCTAGCGAGAACTGACCCTTGAGGTACCCCGGCATCAATAGCCAATAGGTCACATAAACAGCCATCCAATACTACCTAGATCGACCGTTCGCTCAGAAAATCAAATATCCAAGGGTACAGTCCACTGGAAATTGCATATGAAGGGTGCTTGCTGAAGAGACCGGCATGCCAGACCCTGTCAAAAGCCTCAGAGATGTCTTGAGAAACGGCAAGAGCCTCGCCATGCTTCTTCACCCCCAGTAGTAAGTAGTATACACCAGAAGATTATATGTATTATTAGGCAAATAGATATAACGATCTGTCAGAATCGTTGCAAGTAGAAATCAATAGTCTCTGCCAACCCCTAAATTTCGCATTTATAATTTTAGTTGGACTAGTTGATTAATCATTTCCAAAACAGTGAATTTTCTCCAAGGGTAGTTTGTATTTAAAATAATCTTTATATAATACAGCGTGATTTTTTCAAGTGAACGTGGTGGCCAAACTCGAAACTATGGGGAATAGCGAATAATACCTACTCAAAGACGTGTCGGGCCCTATCGGCACTATGGAACGGTGTAATTATACAGTTTGTATGTTTTTTTTTTCAAAATGAACGGGTGTGTATGCTGCCTAGGAATATTGATTTTTCAAAAATCCAGTGATGCAGTTTTAATTTACATCAAAATCTACTTTTCACTATTCCTCATACTTGCGGATTTGGCCACCACGCCCACTTGAAAAATTCACCCTGTATACCTACAGCTTTATAACACATAACAAGTATCTTTAAGTAATTTGTTTAATTTACATAGCACATGTTTATTCCTATAACTTGACGGTGTCTTTATATAACAAGCGACGGTAATTCCCTGGGTGCGATAGCACCTACACCAACGCTGAGGTCTTATAAGCTCAGCATAAAGCTGAGTCGTTTCCCTTTCGCTGCTGCGACACTTATCTGAATGTTCAGTTATTTTATTAATTGTTGTTTATGTGTCGAAGTGGCGAATAGTTTCTTTCTTTCTTTTCTACCTCAACGGGAAACATGCGTGAACATGTATATGTATGTAAAAATTACATAAAAATTACATATGTAGGGTATTTGCGGAATGTGGGCAGGTGGACTCCATCTATAACGACTTAAAAAAGGCTTTTGATAAAGTTAGTTATAAGATATTATTATGCAGTAAATTATCAAGATACGGTATACACTCGATATTGTATATTCTAACGCTCCTCGGGTCCTTTGCTACTATAGATTCAGAATCCTAAAGTTTTCCTGTTGGATGTCTATAAAAATAACACCTCGTATTTTAATCCTATTGTAAGAATGTGCAGATCTTATGATGAAATCTCCTCTAGCGTGATGCATGCATGCATGCAACCTTGTCTGGAGTCAAATACGACTCCAAGGCAAGCGTTTTCCATAAAGATATGCTCAAATAGGTTGATCAGGTTATGGTGAGCGGTTAACTTAGGTTAGGACGATTACTCACTCATTCATGATTGTTACATTAAATAGTTGTTATTTCGTTTTCTTATATATTATTTATTTTTGGGGTCATCAATGACTACAAAAATGTTTTTCTGAAATTTGCAATATTTTAGTACGTATAGTAGTGTAATTATCCCTATAGCTAGCTGTGTGTAAACGATTTGGGTAGATTATGTATAAAGAGTGACACCTGTTGTGTATGTTTTTAAATAAATAAAATAAAATAAAAATAACAAACAAATACCTATAACCTTTAAAATTAAGCAGCAGGATCGATTTTGGCACAGAAATTCGTAGGAAGTATTTCGGATGACTGTTTCAGATTGTGGATGGCCTTCAGAAGTCAGAATTCAGGGCTCTCGTTGTTTAGGACGAGTGCCGAATCGAGGCTTCCTAGAATGTTTTGTAAAACGCTGAGTCAGAGGCTCGACGAGGAAGATCGGAGCAAGCGAAAATTAATAAAAACAAAGTATTACAGTAAATAATAATTTTTAATAACATAATATAACAAAAAAAACTGTATATAAAACATACATAATTAAAATTATATTATAAGTATAAATAAAAAGTTTATGAGTTTTGTAGATTATTTGTGACACCAGATTTTATGACTTGTCACTGTTAGGGCCCATGAAATTAGTACTATCGAATTGTCGAACGTTATGACAATCGATAATTCTGACAAAAGATGTTATGCGATGTACAATTATCATTGATACATGTTATGCCATAAAAAGTAGAACCACCAGACAGGCTACAAAATAACAATAAATCTAATTAAAAAAGACGGTATTGTTAATAGAAAGATGACCCCCACGACACCCACGTTGGATCTGATGATAGTAGATACCTTGAGGATCACAGAGAGTTCGTTTTCGTCCCATGGAGACTGGCGCTGTTGCAGATTGATACCCTCCTTTGAGAGGCGCACCGTCAGGTCGCGTACCATATCACCTAGTTCCCTTAGGCCGCGTACTTGAACGTAGAAGCGCCGAGCCCACTTATATTCATTGTGGTCGGGATGATTGAAATATCCCTGTTGACGGAGGTGTTTCCACTCCTACGAGGAAACAATAATGAGGTTATACAGTGGTACATTTGGATCGTTCTTATACGTACCAATATCCCGTATGCATAGTTTTCTAATCCATTCTCATGTCGAAACTTATCCTAAAAAGTCGATAACTTCAGTAATTATCGAGTTCGGTATATTAAGACCACAGACTTTATGTTAATAGTATCAGACCAAACTTTAATATGATTTTGCTAAAGTCGTCATTCACGACACTTTTTTACATGTAAATACGGTTTGGTGCCAAAAAATTAGTCATCTAATGAGACACATCGGTAATTAGAACCCATTTCTAGACATTTCCTCGTGCGCCAAAGCTTAAAAGTAGCTAATTTAACCGCAAAATTTTATACTTACGTCTGTGAGACAGACGCACAAAACTGAAGCACAGAATACTTACAAAAATGTTAACGTTAACGTCTAATAGCTCGTACCTTGTAGAGATTCAGCAAAGCGATGCAATCACTCGTCGAACCATTCGCCCATATCAGCTTCGAGTTGAAGGCATGTAGTCGGTCGCGGAATGAGCAGCAGAATATGTTTTTCACTGACATTGCAGCAGCTGTAAAATGAAATGTCATTCATTATAAACCAGGGAATCACATTTTATCTCACTATCTGCCAGGTCCGAGATCTCAAGATACTTGCTGTTAGTTTTATAGACTGTCATGTCAAAGACGAAAAATACCTAACGCAATATCATTATTGGTGATAGAAATAGATAAGAATCGGGCACACAGCCACAGAATTAATGTAGTACCTACAGCAGCTGAGCCGGTACCGTCAAAATTATAATATTCAGAATGCAACATCAGATCTTCACTAAATTTTTACGCCTGTGATTCTAGATACACAGCGGAATTGAGCTATTTAAAAATGATTTCGGGTAAATTGTCTAACAAAATGCTAGATATGCCAAAAGCCTGTGCTCAAATAGTGTTCGTAGGAAAAATATTGTGCCACTATCATAGAATTAATATAGTACTCCACTAGTTTAAGAGATATTCAATACATTTGGTGAGCGTTCTGGGGTGTCACGTATTGCTAGAATCCTCATTTTTCATAAGCAGAGACTGCTTTACCGTGTTGTTGCCATTGTTCTTGTGTTGCCTACTTGTGAAAGGGAGCAGTGCGCAGACGACGGACATTTTGTCCGCCGGATTTTTTTATACTCATCTGTTGCTGCATAGAATACCATACAGTCCATCCTCGGGTACAATATTGTTCCATCTGGTTTCTTTAATCAGACGGACATATATTCCGCAGTTTGAGTGGCACCTTGTCACAAATACATTTGTATTTTTTGTATTTAATTTTTGTGTGCAATAAAGAATTTAATAATAATAATAATAAATACTTGTAAAATAGCTTCGTTGTTTTTGAAGTATTATTTATGGGACTTGTACCTATATTTCGGAACAGATAGTAGAAACAGACTCAGCGTCTAAGATTAGAGAATTCCAACACCACGTGACGCCAGAATGCTCACAAAAAATATTGAATAACTTATTAAAATACAAAGACACTATTTTTTTTCCTTTGGGCTCTATTTGAGTACAGTTATTTGACATCAAAATTGCTGAAATCCACTTTGTGTATTCCCGATCACTGACGCAAATTTTTATGAGACCAGCCTAAAAGTAAACCCACTATAAATGGAAAATTTAGAAAACCCGCGAGAGACAAAGTATGGTATATCATCATCTTCTTGCCCTGGTCCCAATTTATTTGTGATCTGCGCAGTAAGTCTTTTTCTTCCAATCTCCTCTATCAGCCGTTACTTCATCATCCACGCCCTTTTCGTTCATATCACCTTTCACACAATCCTCCCATATTTTCTGTGGTCTTCCTCTTCTTTTCCAACCATCGACATCCATATTCACCACTCTCTTAGTAACATGCGTTTCATACCTCCTCATAACATGTCTCAAATGTCCATATCAAACCAAACGGTTTCCTTTCAACTTTTCTGTACGGGTGCCACTTTTTAACTTCCTCTTACGTAGGTACTGATTCCTTATTTTATCCATCCTCGTCACTCCACTCATCCATCTCAACATTCTCATCTCAGCTGCATGCAATTTTCTTTCTTCGTTCATCCGTTTCGCCGTGATTGAGCAATAAACAAACATTTATAATATTAGTTAGATTATCGTTCTGTCAGTAATAACTAGTTTTGCTATAAATTAATACACACACACACACACGCACACGCACACGCACTCGCACACGCACACGCACACACACACGCACACGCATACGCACACGCACACGCACACGCACACGCACACGCACAACACACACACACACACACACAGGTATCCTTATACCTAAAAGGAAATCTTAACAGTACGTTGCATGTGATTCCTAAAGAAAGAAATAAACATTTTTTCATTTCATTTTCATTTCCCTGCGGGATCGAATCAGAAATGATGAGAACCGCAGGAGACCCAAGGTGACCGTATAGCCCGAAGAATTGCCAAACTTAAGTGGCAGTGGGCGGGGCACATTGCTCGTAGGACCGACGGCCGTTGGAGCGGAAAGGTTCTCGAGTCGCGACCACGCACCTTAAGATGCAGCGTGGGCAGGCCCCCCACGAGCTAGACCGACGATTTGGTAAAGATCGCGGGAAGCCGCTGGATGCGGGCAGCGCAGGGACGATCGTTGTGGAGATCCTTGGGGGATCCCTTTGTCCAGCAGTGGACGTCTTTCGGCTGATATGATGATTATGATACAAGTCACTATACAAATGAAACTTACCCATTATTATGCTTTCCTCCAAACAGTCAAATATATGACCTAGCATGATCAGCTTCGAGAGCCTCACGTCGAGAGGCAATTTGGACATTAGACGGCCCAGGGGCGTCATGTCGCCATCTGCTAGCATATGTTCACCTTGACAGGTTCTTTTCAGCGCCCCCAGCTGAAATATTATCAAGTCAAGTCAAAAAAGATTTAATTAGGTATTTTATTAAATTATCACTTGAATATCATTTTTACCCGACTGCCCAAAGAAGGAGGGTAATGTTTTTCGAGTGTATGTATGTAGATTTCTATGTTACCTCCTGTAGCCTAAACGGCTTGCTCGTTTTCGAAGTGCATGGCGCCGTTAGATTCGTCTTGATCCCCTGGAGTGTCATATATACCTTAACGGTAATAGAAGGTATACGTACTGCTCATTCACAAAGCTGGCTACCCTGACAAGAACGAGCAAGAAACTCAAGGATTGCTTGTTTTAACTACGTTTTGGTTTACAATCGACATAACAAGGAAAAAACTATATAGGTATTATTTAACTAGAGCGAATATCGCCGAGCGAACTGAATACATGGTTATTATAAAACGTAGGTAGGTATAGAGTCTCGTCCAATCTCAGTTAGAGTATGCAGTACCTGTATGGAACCCATTTTATAATAAAGGCATATATACTCTTGAACCAGTGCAGAAAAAGTTCTTACGTAGTTTGAATTATAGGTGGCCACGTAGTCGCTTGTCACACAAATACCGCTTAGACAAGTTTATTTGCTTGATCTCAAGTCTAGGCGCCTGCAACTTCAAACCATGCTATTTTACGATATCAGTCATGGAGAAAATGACTGTAATGCCTTTAACAATAATTTAAGTTATGTAGTCCCCCATAAAACACACATCCGCAGAGAACATCACCACCATCACAGAGTCATCTCCACTTGTCGTACAGACGAAAAAATAGGGCATTAGGAAAGTGTAATAGAAGGTATTGGCATAGGTGGTTTTTTTTTCAAAACCATGAAATATAATAACATGTTGATGGTCGCGTTTGTAGCCTATTGCACATAAGTACATCATTAGATTAAATAAATTACAAAAACTTGAAGAAAATATGAGTTCCAATTAAAATTCGCATGACAGGAACCCTAGGAATCCCGTCAGTCGCATATCAATCTCCGGCAGGCGCGTGGGTCGATGATGGTTTTGAAAAAAAAAATTAAACTACCTATGCCAATACCTTCTATTTCACTTACCTACCTAATATGACCTATTTTTTTTCTTACGGTAAAAAACTCATTCGGTATAAGGTAGTTTATCCGGTATTAGTGGTATTAACTCTGTAGTTAAGACCCGCATCCTGAACATAAAAATAGGGCTTATTAGGTAAGTGAGGTAGAAGTTATTGGCATAGATAGTTTACCTATTTTTTTTAACGTCATCATCGACGCCGCCGCCGGCTGGAGATTGATATGCGACAGGCGGGATTCGTTGGGTTCCTATCATGCAAAATTTATTTAAAACTCATATTTTCTCAAGTTTTTTTTATTTATTTAATTTTAATGATGTAGTTATGTGAAATAGGCTAAAAACGCGACTGTCAAATGACACAACGCTTTATATGATGATGGCTTTGAAAAACAAAACAAAAAAAAATTACCTATGCCATACCTTTTATTTCACTTCCTAATATGCCCTATTCTATTCTATCCGGTATACATATACAACGTGTAACGAAATACCCCTTAAAAGCCGAATGAGGAGCAAGCAGATACTGTCATTGAACGTATACAGGGCGTCCCAAAGTTATGGGACATGAAGGGGAAGTACCTTAAATATCGTAGATAGTGAATTTTGCTCAAAGAAGACTTTATGTTATTTTTAAAAGTTAGTAATTCTGCATTCATAGATTTTCTAAAAATTATTTGCTTCGGCTGGGAATCGAACCGACTCAAATGTGAAAAAAAAAACACCCTACTTTTATGATGCCAATCGAAAGAATAGCTAAAAAATAATAACTCTGCCTAAGTAACATAGTATTTTAAAAGAAAGGAACAACGTGAAATTAATCATTTTAATCAAATAAAAAACATACATGAAACTGCCGTAGTCAATTAAGTAGGTATTTTTTTGTAAATTAATTAATTAAATGCTCAAAATGTGATCCACGTGCACTTATAATAAGGAAAACTATGTTAGTACCTATTTTATGAAGTGGGTACTTATTTACGAATAATCAATGCTATCTTTGGAATGATAATATCGCTACTTTTCGAACGTCGTCGGCAATAAATAACTTTCTTGAAATTTGACTCAATCATTTTATGTTGTTCCTTTCTTTTAAAATACTATGTTACTTAGGCAGAGTTATTATTTTTTAGCTATTCTTTCGATTGGCATCATAAAAGTAGGGTGTTTTTTTTTTCACATTTAAGTCGGTTCGATTCCCAGCCGAAGCAAGTAATTTTTAGAAAATCTATGAATGCAGAATTACTAACTTTTAAAAATAACATAAAGTCTTCTTTGAGCAAAATTCACTATCTACAATATTTAAGGTACTTCCCCTTCATGTCCCATAACTTTGGGACGCCCTGTATACAAAGCCTCAAATATTTAAAAAAAAAATATTTTTCATACGAAAAAAGTTATGATTTTCATTTCATTTCAAACATCTAAAATTCTCGCCTCCTCTTTTCTTTTCTTCGCACGTCCAATCCATATCTCATATGGTATGGTAGCATGATGTAGTGTTATTCCTCTATGGTAGCATCAATGTATGCTCTGACAGAACGAGCGAAGTACGACAAAAATTCAAAGGCCCAAAATGTTGCTCCGTGTGCTCTTAAGTGTCTCGGAAATGCTGACCGTCTTAAGTGTGCATCAAACAACCATATGGGTCACACTCAGTGCAGGTAAACTTGTGACTTTGTGTAACCAATTAACATGAACAGCAAGTGAATTTCATTTTTATATCTTCCTATTCATTTGTTTTTTTTAATCAAAAAGCTGTCTATTCAAAACAGTTCGAAATCTAAATAAAGCCTTCGATAGTTACCTCCGTGGTTGCCATGTTTCGGAGTAAAAGAATACCTTCTTTCACTTTTTTATAACACGGCAGATATGAGTTATCTTATCACATAGCATAGTAATTTATTCGACCGCTAAACACTACAGATAAGGATTTCTATAGAACTTTGCCGGCTGCTGCTCGCATTATATTGAACCCAACATTTTCTATTTATCTCGAAAAAATGCCAAAATAATGCTCGAATTTCCAATTATGTTTGAGAAAATGTAAATTCAAGTAGCGCCTGTTCATAAAAGCCCCATTATACCCGTTTATGTTTGATGTGGAATTTGCTCATTTAATTCTACAAGCGTTTCAAGGGTGTGAATTGGTAAATTGATATTTTTTTTTTTGAGATCCAAATCGATTCATAATGAAGGCAGCAATCTAGTATTCGGTTCAAGTGCGCAATTTGTCTTCTCTGGATAAGTGACAAGCCTTAGGTCACCTAAAAAAGTTGTTTAACTTTCAGAATACGTAGCTGCAGTTATTTAACGATTGGTGGCAAATAGTAGCAAGTGGATATAAACTTTCCAGAACTATTTCTATGTTAAAAACGAGTAGTGACCGGCCATTCTGACTGACAAGAATTCCCTTGTTTCATCAGGTCACCACTGTCCACATATTCATTAAAAATTCAAGCTGAAGTAGTGCAACGCCATCAATGCACCAACTATTTTTACAGATAGACCATTTGTTTTAAATAATATGTTGTATTTCAAGTCATATAATTTTTCTACAATAAATTTATATTGTATTAGATTTAAGCCAACGATGGGACAATAAACATCATCCTTAGTAAAGTTAAGATCTTTCATTCCCGAGCATCGTCATGGTGACCCTGCCTGGACATCGGATTTGCAATTTTTGGCAGAGTTGAGATAGCACTGTAGAATTACGAAGATGGAAGAAAACATCTAGAAAGGTTTATTTTATTAGGAGAGTAGGTATTTAGGTAATCACCTAGCATTACCAAAAGTAATGGGCAAGTAATAAAACGCTAAGAAGAGAAGGGAATAGCCCCGTGATCAGCCACCCCATTTCATTTCTTCGACGTAGACATGCTTTGAGCGTATCTAAACTGTGATGTTTTTAGTGAACACCCTAAACTCCAAACCGTTCTAAATGGAAAAATCCAGAGGATTAACGTCTGGCGAATATGGTGGCAACTATTCCGAAAGAACCTTCCGAGAAAATCTTGGGTTTCACAGGCTTTAAGGGACGGCATTGAGTCCTGTTCATGTCTTGGCTCCGAAGTATTTATGTGCCTTTTTCCCGACGGACTATTTAGTTGGTCTGTAGGTGAGAAAGGGCCCTTTGCTATTAACGCTTGTTTTAAGACCTGTTCGAGATACTTAGTGTTGTTAATCTTGACACCATGGTCGACGGAAACTAGCTATGCCTGTCATCGCGCATTCGATGCTTAAATTTCGAATGAATTTAGCTTAGATTATGTAAGTTAGTAACACACCAAGTGTTACTCTCGCACCATATAACTAATATTAAAAATGCGAAAGTTTGTTGTACATAATGTATGTATGCATGTTTGTTACCTCTTCACGCGTGAACGGCTGCTCTGGACGGATTTACTTGATAGACAGATTACCAACTATTTTAAGATATAGGCCAGTTTCTTGCTGAACCGATTTTGATGAAAACTTCCACGCGAACTGAGTCGCGAGCAACAGATAGTAAATTATAAAACTACCTCATTGCTGTTGATTTGCAATAAGACAGCTGTGAATTCTCATACATAACATTCATAGCGGGAAGGTGTACAAAAGTACCTCCCTACCCAGATGTGAAATAATCAAATAGGTAGTATCTACGTAGCATAACGTAGGGAATGATATTATGTATCAGGGTGATTGTGTAACATAAGCAAGCTACAGAATTGTTAGAAAACATTTTTATTTATACGTATACTTACTCTATCATTCTACAAAAAAATCAGGAACTTACAGATTATAGGAAGTTATACCACAAAAATGGTGTATTTTTACTGGACTAAAAGTAGACTTTTCCAACTTAGAAATATTCGAATTAGACCAGTTTGAATATACTTTTAAAGCAGAGAACATCTCAACAGTTCAGTCTATTTTTTCAGATAGCAATACTTTCACTTGGTAAATATGCCTGTCTAGTAAGGCTAGGCGCTATATTATCAAATAGTAACGACCAAGTGTACGCAAGTCTTACTTTAAACGTAGCAGAATTCCTAACCACTACCCTACAATAGACCTTGAAAAGTTAGCTGTTATATGACCTATTAGGCATTATAGACATATAGACAGGATACCCCACTCCCGGAGCAAATTGACTCTTTATGTGTAACTTGAAAAAAAAGTAAGAAAATATCGTATTTAAATTTTGACTTGATCTAAAAATCCATGGAAATACTAATACCCAACGATTGCAATTGCAAAAATACTATGATATTCGCATAGACAATGGTGTCGATTTAGATGTAGGTACACCAACTAAACTAAAATCAATTTTAAAGTAGTACTGTCTCTTTCTCCCTAGAACAGTACGATGCGACGGCACCACTCTAAAACTGGTTTTAGTTTAGTTAGTGGACAACCGAATCGACACCATTATTGAATAGTTTAATTACTCACTACCTAAAATAACACAAGGCCAGCGTCGTCATCTTTAATTTTGATCTAACCAATTGGAAAATAGCTCGCCCATACGCCACCTATGAATGTTTAGGTTCAGACTGCATGAAAAGATAGACGGCTATACAGTTCAGACTGCCTAAATACCTATCGATTGTGTATTTATAGTAGGTATCAAGTATAAGATCATCAAAAGTATCCTTGGCACAATTTGTAACCAAAAATAATATGGCATGTCTCTTTTGAAGGAGAGGATATCGGGATCTGTAAAAGGCAATTCGAATCTATTTGATGTATCATTGATGGCGTTGTTTTTCTAATTCATAAATAAAGAGCCATTTCGATAATCTAGCTAGAGATTCAAAAAATCATTTTGTATTCCTTCTTTACAGTCTGAACAACCTAAGTACCCTTCCAAATTCAAGGACACTTCGTACACAGGAATTAAATAAATTTTTCAACCTACTACTTCAGAATGGTTTACCCAAAAGGAGAACTAGGCCTAATTGCTTATAATGCTTTATCTGCTATATTGTCAAAGTATTGAAGTACATCTTGAAGTCGCGAGAGTGACTCCCAGATCTCGGCTAGGTAGTAATAACTCGATTTATTAAATGACCTTGATTGTAGTTCATTACAATGATCCGGTGATCGAACGAAATAGCCTGCATAGAACTTGCGCAGCTTACCTACTGTTTTATGCATAATCCCTTCTTCATCATACAAATTATTAGAGAAAATCATGGAAATCATCAATTATAAAATACAAAAATACTTTTCGCCCGCGGCTTCGCCTGCGTGGAATAGCTTTATCGCGGAAATTTGTTTATCCCGCGGGAACTACTCATAATCGGGATAATTTTGTCTTAATCCGGGGAATATTCTACCTATATACCAAATTTAATGCAAATCCGTTCATCCGTTTCGCCGTCGTGATTGAGCAACAAACAAACATACAAACTTTCGCATTTATAATATTAGGTCTTTATCTATGAAATTGCCGTTTTGTATAAAAAAATTTAAACGAATTTTTTTCATGTATATTTTATTTGTATTAATCGAAGTAATCACCCATGCAATCAATGCATCTTTGCCAACGCAGTGGCAGTTTATTGATGCCCTTCTTAAAGAAATCAGCTGGACGGGAGGCAACAAATTCTTCAAAGGCATTTTGTACTGCCTCTCGGGTATTGAATTTTTTCCTGCCAAGAAGTTATCCAAATTCTGGAAAAGTAGTAGTCCGTAGGCGCAAGGTCTGGTGAGTAGGGCGGATGACGGAGAGCTTCCAACCCCAGTTCTTGCAACTTGGAGACCGTCTGCTGTGCAGTATGAGGTCGCGCGTTGTCGTGCAGCGGCGGAGAGGAGCGATTGACCAATGCTGGTAAGAGATGTGCCAGCTTCTCCATCATTGTGTTCAGTTCTCCACAGTACACATCTGCAGTAATGCTCATCCCGTTTGGTAAGAAGCTGTGACGAATCACACCGGCGCTAGACCACCAAACAGTGACCATCACTTTTCTAGGGGTAAGTTTTTGTTTAGGGCATTGTTTAGGTGCTGAACCAGGATCCAACCAACTTGCTGAGCGCTTGCGGTTGTCAAACAGAATCCATTTTTCATCGCAGGTAACAATGCGGTTCAAAATTCCTTCATTTGTGTGTCTGTTGAGCAGTGCAAGGCACGTCTCGACGCGTACTTCGCGCTGGCGATCATTGAGTTCGTGGGGCACCCATTTGTCAAGCTTTTTTACCTTGCCAATTTGACGCAAATGGACCAATATTGCTTTGACGCTAACGTCGAAAGCTGCTGCTAATTCAGCCGTAGATTGTGTATCATCAGCTTCCACAATCGCCTTTAATTCGTCATTGTCGACCAAAGTCTTCGGACGACCGCGAGGTTCATTTTTCAGGTCGAAATTCCCAGAACGGAAGCGAGCAAACCAATAACAGGTGGTTCGTTGGTTTGTAGTGTTAGCTCCGTAAACGTCGTTGATGTTGCGTGCCGCTTGTGCCGCGTTGCTGCCACGACGGTACTCATATTCCATAATTACTCGAATTTTTAATGTATCCATGATGACGATAAAGATTGAAATGCGATGAAAATGTAACACTAATCAGTAAACAAATGACTACTTTTGGGAAAAGAATTCCGCGTTTTTAAAATAAAATTAATTTGAAATTAGAATTCTTAGCCAAACAAAAATTATTTTGATTTGAAATAGCCATTACTGCAGAACGGCAATATCATAGGTAAAGACCCAAGTATTATTAGTTAGATTATCGTTCTGCCGGTAATAACTAGTCCTAATTAATATATAAGCTTTGGATCCAGTCCACACTCGCTGGGGAAAGCATGATGACACCAGGCCGTGTCGGGGAAATACTTACCTGCCGGGACACTTATCCCCACGTTCACTGTTGAACATTAAGCTTCCCTATCCATGAGAATATTCGCCCTAATCGCTAAGTCTTGCCGAAAGCACATTTTTGGCAGCTCCGCACCAACACGCTGCTGCCCAACAAACAAACATACAAATAACCAAACTTTCCCATTTATAATATTCGTTAGACTAAATACCTATACTATATCTAAAGCAAGCTACCTATTTGTTAGAAAACTATTCTATCACTGACAGGTAAACTATGTCCATGTACAAAAAATCACGGCCTTTAAGAAAATAGGAAGTTAAAAGTGTATACTTACGGGACTACTAATCATTGACGAGATCCTCTTGAGGAGACAATCCCAGCTACAGCGTCGGATCATAGCGAAAATCATGTTTACTAAAACTGTGCATGTAAAATTTCGTATCCGAGATTTTAACCTTTGAGATCCCTCTTCATCAAGTACCTATCAAGTCATCATGTTTAGCTTTCAAAACTAACCGTGTATGCAATCGTGATTTTAACCTTTGAGATTCCCCTTCATCAAGTATCAAGTCATCATGTTTAGCTTTCAAAACAACCGTGTGATTTTAACCTTTGAGATCCCCCTTCATCAAGTATCAAGTCATCATGTTTAGCTTTCAAAACAACCGTGTATGGAATCGTGATTTTAACCTTTGAGATCCCTCTTTAGCAAGTATCAAGTCATCATGTTTAGCTTTCAAAACTAACCGTGTATGGAATCGTGATTTTAACCTTTGAGATCCCTCTTTATCAAGTATCAAGTCATCATGTTTAATTTTCAAAACTAACCGTGTAAGCAATCATGATTTTAACCTTTGAGATCCCTCTTCATCAAGTATCAAGTCATCATGTTTAGCTTTCAAAACTAACCGTGTATGGAATCGTGATTTTCACCTTTGAGATCCCTCTTTATCAAGTATCAAGTCATCATGTTTAATTTTCAAAACTAACCGTGTAAGCAATCATGATTTTAACCTTTGAGATCCCTCTTTATCAAGAATCAAGTCATCATGTTTAGCTTTCAAAACTAACCGTGTATATGCAATCTTTCGTACGCGTGCTATTAACCGTTAAGATGTTCCCTTCGTGAAGAACGATCCTGGCTGAAAAACAGTTACATGTCTGTCATATAAATGTATTGTCATTGTAATGCTTAGGTAAACAGTGAATGGTTCCAATTTTACTTGCAAATTTTGAACGGGCATAGCTACATACATATGTTATACTCTCGTCTAGCAACGTGGTCGTTGAGGACTTTGTGGTACGACGAGCGATTACTCCTCCGGTCCCAATTTCACTGTGTCCATTTCTTATTTACACATTTATACATGTGTGTGTCGCTAAATGGGTAAGTAAAAGTTTGCAAAAACCATTTTTAATAATAATAAAAAGAGGAATCCTTCGAGTTTCTTGCTTGTTCTTCTCAGGGGAAGTTGCCTTTAGAACATGCAGTAGCTTAAAATATGTAAAACATATTAAGGACATGCTCTGAAATCAAAAACAACACAACTAAATAACGATTTTCATGCTGTAGTTGCATGTATCATCTATATTACGTGACCTTTAACTTTCAGATTAGCATTGATCCGACTTAGGGCATCCAATTCCGCAGCTTATTTGTAATCTCGGTATTTGCGGGTTAGCAAGTGTAAATGCCGCAAATTGAGCTGGGTATGTGTGAGTGTACTGTTAAGAAGATTTGATACGGTAAAATAAAAAGCTATTACTTTTATTACAATCACAAAATATTTCATTTTATTATATTTCTTTTTCTAAAAATATTTATGCAAAGAGCATAAAGTCTGTAAAGTTTCGTCTGCCAAAGTGCTTCAAATGTGCGACGGTAGCAGAAAAAGTCCTTTCGGCTTCCACACTTGTGAGTCGCGTGGACTTAGGGGCATTAAATGTGCATGACAAAAAGTTGTCCACTGAACCTCCCAGTACATATAGTGTCATCTCTTTTTTAATGATTGGTTCAATGGAATTAATTTTGCACACAGGCCGACTTGTACTTACTGGCTACTAAGTCCAGTGTTAGTTCTCATTCTTCATGCAATGACAGGACTCGTGGTGGTCGTCATCAATCCCGCTCTATGCGGGATTAGAAAATGATGCGATCTCGGTATACCGAGATTGGATGGCCTACTTCGACTGTTACAAATGTATATAAAATAAATTAGACAACAAAATAAAAATTCAAAATAGTTGAATAAAATAACCTATATTTCCTAAATAAAACAATTTTAAACAAAACAATTAAACAAAATTTTTTTAACCATGGTGGATTCACCATTCTCCTTACCTCCTTGAGGACCAGTATGGTCCTATTGATATGGTTTATATGTGGTGGATCCATCGCCTTAGCCAGTACTTTGGCGGGCGGGCCTATATTCAACTTCTTAGCGAGTAGTACCGTTCTTTCCAGTGGGCAACGAAGCATTTCTGGTCCAATTTCTTGAGGAAACTTGTCCTAAAACAACAATTATAGTCAGTGGCCGATTTTGTGTACGTTACGCCAGCGGGAAAGTATCGAATTTGTTGATTTGAACGGCACATATAATTAGAGTGTTAATTCGTTATTGATATTCGTCAAAAACAATTCCCGAGCGGCATGTTTTTTTCCTAATGGACTTACCTAAAAACAAATTAGCCACGAAGGTAGATCATAACGTGCTGTAAATGTGCGTGTTTAGCTTAAATTTGTGCGCTTTAGGATTCCAAAATTAATCAAAATGCCGTTAAGCGCGCAATAGAGATGGAGATGACAAACGCTTTTTTATAAATTCCAAAGCAATAAAGAAAAATGTGTATTACTTTTATCAATCTTTAAAAATGGCTGAGAAAATTAAGATCAAAGTACGCAAGTTCCTTCGGAATTATTTAAAAACGCGGGCTACACTCTGTTGCGAGATGACGTCACCAATCCCGTCGCACGCCGCCGGCGGCACCGCCGGGTGGGGTTCGCCATTCGATAACTCGTGGTTCGCGCTTCATTTGTAACATTTTGCAAGATTTGCTAAAAAAAAGGTACTGTTGGAAACTGCGTGGTGTTTTTAGATCTTTTCTTTTTTTTACATTTTTTAAATGTCAGTGTTCCTAATATATTCGTATGTGTCAAACGCTTGGATTTTTCTTTGCTCACAAATTCCTACATTAGCTAACATTTTTGGTCCTTTCGAGCCGGATATGAGTGCAAGAATAACCAGAGCCACCACCAAGCGGTTGGTACAGCCACGGGAGGCTGGCGAGGTTTCCTCGGAATCAGGTATGCACGTCGCGGGTGGGCACGGTCGGTCCCCAGAACCGGGCCACATTTCAACCGATGCCACGTTCACACCCGCGGCGGGCGATCCAAACCCCGGGACATCTCGAACGAATCCCACAATTGGCACAGAACACGCTAATTTCAGCCTTAGTTCCAGGTCGCATTTGTCGGGGTCTTCGCGGTCATCGGCCACAATGAGGGCACGTAGGTTGTCCGCGGAGGCACAGTTAGCCCGGCGAAGCATGGACCGCGAGCAGCGGCTGTTAGAACGCGAGCAACAGCTCGCACAAGAACGGTTGAATTATGAACGTAAGCTTGTGCATCAAGCAAATCAGGTAGAAGAGCTTGAGATGGAGGCACGTTTAGCGGTTCAGGAGGCTGAGGAGCGTTCCATTCGGTCGGTTAGTCATTCTTTTTCTCGTACTGCAACATGGGTTAATGACGTAAATAGCTGTCCGAACGCGCGTATTGAGCCTGCGGTAACAAATCCGAAGCTCACGCGGGAGGATAGCGTGATAGATCGCGAGTTTTTGGGGGACTCCGCTCCGAACGTAGAACCTCCACATGTAGTTAACTCGAAGACACCATATCGCACATCGGAACCCATCATTCATCGCGATTTTCATGAGACGGAAATACCAAACTTCACATCTCATATTAATTTCCCATCATATGCTAAAAAACATGAAATCCCTGAATATTTTGCTAAGAAACCGGTGTCTTTTCATATTCCGTCAAAGTCACACAATGATTTTATTTTTCCGTCAACGTCAAACAAAGTTCAAACATTTGTGCGGCCAGCTTTTAGTTCGAATGACAAAGAGTTTTTACACTCACTACCAAAAAAGGTTGAAGTTGAAACGATTGCTCCAAATGTAAATGGTCCGCACAGATTTTCTCATAAATATATTGAACTGATGTCGTTTGGTGGGAAAGCTACCGAGTGGCTTATGTTTAAACGCACCTATCAGGATACTCAACATTTGTTTGCACCCACAGAGAATCTCGCTCGTCTACGGTGTGCGCTTCGTGGCCGCGCCCTCGAAAGTGTATCGGCGTTGTTGTACACCGCCGAACGACCTGACGAGGTCATGGAGATGTTGGAGCAGACGTTTGCATTGCCAGAGATCATAGTCCTACACGAGATATCGCTTGTTCGAAGTCTGCCTAAGATAAGCTACGACCAAAGAGAACTTAATTCTTTTGCGTGTAGGCTACGTAACTGTATAGCTGTTATTAATAGTTTAAATCAAAAGGAGCATTTATACTCTGTGGAAATCTTTCATACCGTACTGAGCAAACTAACACCTATTTTGTACAGTCAGTGGAAAGATTTCGCTTACCGTAGTAATCAGCCCGTACCGAAACTGCAACTCTTGTCTGAATTTCTCGATATCGAAGCTCACAAACAAAATAGATTCGGTTTGGTGTTAGATTATGCTAAGCGACCCGGCATTCAGCCGGTGTACTATAACCCTACTCGTCGAGACAATATTAATGTCGTATCTACGCGTAGTACCGGTGCTGACCTGTGCCTTTACTGTAAAAATAAACACACTCTGATTGATTGCAAGGACTTCAAGTCTCTTAACATAGATCACAAGTGGCGATGGCTGCGAGATGCAAAGATCTGTTATAAATGTCTAAAATCCAAATCACATCGTTGGAAGACCTGTAGGATTGCTCGTTGTGGTATCGACGGTTGCGGCCGCTATCATAATCCGCTACTGCACTCCACACCGGCGACACCACACGCGTCCCATACGGCCTGCGACTCTTTATCCCCATCTTATCATTTTGCAAATGAAACTGATGCTAGTAGTAAAGCTGTGACGATCGGGAATATTACTGAATCCTTTGCGTTCGATAAAAACGGTCCTAGTCATACTCGAGTGTTCTTGAAAATAGTCCCCGTTGAAGTTAGCGGTCCTAATGGAAAATATAACACGTTCGCTTTACTAGATGATGGTTCTACGGCGACTTTGATCGACTCCGAGGTGGCACGTGTTATTGGTGCTACTGGGCCTACGGATTCAATCAAGGTAGACGGCGTTGCCGGCATGTCCACATGCAAACCCATCCAACATGTTAGTTTTTCTATTAAAGGCAAAAATTGTTCGGAGGTATTTTCTATTAGTAATGCGAAGGCCATGGACACACTTTCGTTATTTGCACAGACTATAAACCGAGATGATATATTGCAGTATTCTCATCTTACCGATATAATTGATCAACTTACAATCGTAGACGCGACACCTAAAATACTTCTTGGTGCTGAACACTGGTACTTGTCCGTCAGTCGTGGAATCAGGGAAGGTTCCAAGAACCAACCAGTAGCTACCCGCACTGCTTTAGGGTGGGTGTTGCATGGTAAATCGAGCAGTTGCACTAAACCAATCCATTTTGTAAACCACACTTCTTTCGATGACCATAATAATAGTGACCGCGTTACGGAGGATCTCATCAAAGATTATTTTCGCCTTGATGCTATAGGAATTTCGAAACTCGAGACATTGTGTTCTAGGCAGGATAAGTATGCTTTGCAGATATTGGATACCACGGCTAAACGTTTACCATCCGGTAGGTTCGAGGTTGGTTTGCTGTGGAATAAAGATATTTCAAACGTACCCGACAATTATAGTCACGCGCTTTCCAGGTTTCTAGGTTTAGAGAGGCGTATGGCTCGAGAACCAGATTTTAAGAAAGCCTATTGTGCTTTTAATATTTATTTTTGGTCTGACTCGACCACAGTTTTGAGTTGGATTAGAAGTGATGCGCGAATGTTCAAGCCGTTTGTTGCAAATCGCGTTGGTGAAATCACCGAAATAACAAAATTTGTGCCAGGTGGTTTGAATGTTGCCGACGACGCGACGAGACTCAAAGATCGCGATATAGACTTGAGCCGTTGGTTCTCTGGACCAGATTTTTTGTTATTGCCGGTTACTGAGTGGCCCAAAGAACCTTTGGCTTCTGAAACCTCTTGCGCTTTGGAAGAACTAAAACCCTCTAAAGCGCTGGTGGGTTTAACATATCTGGAGAAACCTTCATCGGTTATACCAGATCCCTCACATTTCAGTGAGTGGGTACGTTTACTGCGTGCGACCGCGCGCGTATGGCAGTACGCATATAAGTGTCGGTCCCTTTTGGCACGTTTTAGAGATCCAAATTCTAAATCATCGCTTGATAGCATTTCTTCTTCCAAATTTCTGCCTTTGACCGCCGCAGACATTCATAAAGCGGAGAATGCTATCCTCAGAAAGTCGCAGGTAGACTGTTTTAGCCAAGAATTGGCTCTATTATATGACTCCAAGCCCTTGCCTAAATCAAGTAAGCTGTATTCTCTGTCTCCAATACTTGACGAAGAAGGATTGCTTAGATTACACAGCCGAATCAAGCATATGAGAAACGTCGATTACAACACCACATCGCCAATCATTCTCGATGGTCGCCACCCCGCTGTTCGCCTTCTAATACGGCATTACCACGCCAAAGCTGCGCATGCATTTAACGAGCTTGTTTTCAATGAGTTAAAGCAACGATACTGGATTTTCCTGTGCCGCAGTGAAGTCCGCATGGTCGCCAGAAAATGTATGTTTTGTGTGAAGCGCAAGGCAGCGCCTCAGATTCCTCCCATGGGTGACATACCGGAAGTGCGCTTCGACCACCATATTCGTCATTTTACCAATGTAGGATTGGACTATCTCGGGCCTGTGGTTGTTTCAGTCGGTCACCACAGAGAAAAACGTTGGGTAGCTCTTTTCACGTGTATGACTACGCGAGCAGTCCATCTAGAAATTGTAGCAGTCTTTCAGCAGATTCGGCTATCTCCAGCTTACGCCATTTTATAGCACATAGAGGTATTCCTCGGAAAATCCTGTCCGATAACGGTACGTCGTTTGTTGGGGCAAACCACCAGCTGTCAGAGTTCTACCAAGAGTCTGTACAAGACTTTGCAGCCAGCAATCAGTGTGAGTGGACCTTCCTGCCGCCTGTATCGCCATTTATGGGGGGCTGCGGTTCGTACGGTGAAGACTGCCCTCTTGGCAACATTAAGAGAAAGAGCGCCAAAAGAAGAGATTCTCCATACACTTCTTTTGGAAGCGGAGGCTTTGGTGAATTCGAGGTCTTTGACGTACGTTACCCAAAATGAAGACTGTCAGAGCTTCACCCCGTTCCATTTCTTGATCGGAACATCTTCGAATCAGCAGTTGCCAGCTAGTTTAGACGATAGAGTGTTTTCTCTGCGAAAGGAGTGGCAGAAGGTACTTCGCCTATCTGAACATTTTTGGAACAGGTGGCTCCGGGAGTATCTACCCAGTCTTAAACCAAAAAGGCAACAGGGAGGCAAATTTCGAAATTTGGAAGTGAACGACATCGTCCTGGTAGTTTGACCCTAATCTGCCAAGAGGAGTGTGGCCAATGGGCCGAGTGATAAAAGTTTATCCGGGCAAAGATGGAGTCGTGCGAGTGGCTGACGTGGCCACCAAAGGGGGTGCGCTGAAGAGGCCCGCACGCAAGCTGGCCCTCCTACGTGAGGACATAGAACTTGTGTAGCTACGCTACACGGGGCGGACGATGTTGGAAACTGCGTGGTGTTTTTAGATCTTTTCTTTTTTTTAAATTTTTTAAATGTCAGTGTTCCTAATATATTCGTATGTGTCAAACGCTTGGATTTTTCTTTGCTCACAAATTCCTACATTAGCTAACAGGTACAATAATGAATAATAAATACTACGTCGTAATTATAACGTAAAAACTGTTTTTAGCGTGCCAGAGTAATTCTAAGTAAAGAGTAAAGCCAGTAAATTCCAGAAAGAGGTGCATGTAAGCTATACGAAGAGTTGATTCGATCGGACCTAAAACTGTTGCGTTTTGTTGTGAAGATGATTTCGATGTCAGTACCTGCCTAATTAATCCTTGTATAATACCTGCTTGTGCATTTCTATATCTACCCCTTACAAAGATAACCCCAAAAAGTTTTCACAGGTTTTGCGATTAATTTTACCTTCTGAATTTACATTGGTATCGTTGCCTTGACGACTTCAGCTGTGACCTGTCCGATTCTTTTTCAACTGAATTTCTTTGTTAAACTGCGAAAGTCACCACTATGCACTGCAAAACACGGCCCACACGAGAACACCTCACACTGCGACCACTACGTGTTATACGACCTTTCTTGAGGACAAAATGTGCGAAGAGAATTAAAAATACTACAAAATCGCTGTCATATTGGGTGTCGAAATACCTTATGCCTTACCTCTGGCTGTTCTTATATATTTCCAAAAGAGTTTAACATTTGTTCGGAAATCTTCAGAGAGCCTGCTGTCAAACTCGTCTTTACGTTCTTCTTTCTTTTGTTCTTTTCAAAGCCTTATACATCACTCTTGACTTGAGGATGTACTCCTCAATCAATGCCTTTTGTACTCTTTGATTGGCTTTTGTGGCTACCCAATCTAACCATGCTTTCTTCTTTTCACTCACTACCTCTTGCACTTCTTTTTTCCACCAAACATTTTCACCATATACGTTCCTCCGCTTTGCATCAACACAAACTTCATTTGCAACACTTACCATTCCTTCCTTAAGCATCTTCCATAATTCTTTAATGCTATTCACAACATCCAAACCATCATATCTCTCATTTAACTTTCAAAAAATCGATTATCCACACAAAGTAACCATTCTGAAACCACCTTTAGTATCGAAATTTAACAATTTTCGGCTGAATTCGGCTTTGGTTCTTAGTGGAAAGATGTTCGTAATCAGATGTGGAGTCACCAGCCGAAATTTGTTGGACTTCCATACTAAAGGTGGGTTCATAATAGTTATTTTGTATGGATAACGGATTATTTTTATCGAATTCGACTATGGTTCCTTGGGGAAAGTTGTTCGTAATCAAGAGTGGCGTCACCAGTTAATGGGAATTACACGAATTCAAATTCACCCTGTATACCTTCACGGCTAATTTGTTTTTAGATAAGCCCACTGGAGACATGCCGGTTTTGAACGAATATCTCAATTGTTATTTCGTGCACATTTATATGAAATGAGACTCTAATTATATGTGCAGTTTATGTACAAATTCGATACTTTTCCGCTGGCGTACCACACACGCCGGTTTTGTTACATGACACTCTTCTTTTATTGTGAATATTTATGAACTACCGAAATGAGAAGAATAAGTTGAATCAAATTCACGAACTGAAAACCGCATTATTATCTGTATAAATCTTCGAATTATTATTTAATAATATGGTTTAATTTGGGACTTTGCCAGCGTCTAATTAAATATAATATCGATTGACCTTACATATTAGGCTAAGAAGCCTTCGATTTCCCGAAACTTTTAACCAATTATTATGAAAATCAGTACTCTTATTTTCTAACTTCAATAATAAATATAAATATCCTTGGACATATACAGACAGCGCTATCTAGTTCCACACTAAGCAACTAGGCTTGTGTTGTGGATACCAAATGGTTGATACACCTACACAAATACATTTTTTTTGTAAATAAATACATATATAAATGAAAAACATCCATAACTCGGGTACACATGTCCGTATTATATGTCCGTCATACAAACATATGGCCCTAGCGGGATTCGAACCCGCGACCTTTTGGTATAACAGGAGAGGTTCTAACCACTACACCAAACAGGTCGTCGTCGTACTTCAATAACAAAGAACTACATCGCTTACTGCAAAATTCAATCAATAGTAAGGTTTTAACTGTGAAATTCTACCAAAAGCGAAGGAGATGAAGTTAAGAAATATTTTAGTCATGAAGATAGAGCAGATTCGATATACGGCCAAACCCAATTACGTATTTTGAATTGTATTAGTGAGGATATGAAGAAAGTATTGAGTTGTTAAATGTGATGCAAAATGCAATGCAATACAATGCAAGACTAGGTAATATTAGCCGACTCACATAGAATTTATCTGTCACCAATCGGTAAACACGTCCATCCATGACTCGCCCAGCGCGGCCGGCGCGTTGTTCGCAGTTGTTCTTCGAAGCCCACGACAGCTGCACGGACGGCAGGTTGGACGTCTCGTCAGTTACAAGCCCCTTCACTAAGCCGTAGTCCAACACTGTTAAGTATAACAAAGCATGCATGCAGTTCAGTAGGTATATGATTATGCGATATCTGCAAAATATTGTTGATGTTCTGTATAAAACACTACCAGTACTTATAAAATTAAACTAAAGGTTTTGATTGTATTTTGTTTTGCGCCTTAGCCTTGTTCCAACGTATAAAGCGCTGGCCAGCTAGTTAATGACTTGCAAATTTCTAGTTCTTAATTGGAATAAAAAATATTCCATTCATTTTACTGCCAATTTAAAAGACGTATATTAATACTACCCAACCCGCATTGGATCAGCGGCCCATATTCCCTCATATACGAGGGAAGGCCTATATCCCTGCAGTAGGATGTTTACGGGCTGATGATGATGATACTACACATATTTTTCGCTTTTCTTTATGATGCTGATTCAATCATTGCACAAAATTTTTCATTTACGAAGCATGGGTAAAAATATAAGTTGTGATTCATCTATGATGACGATCATTCAGAATTTTCATAGCAAACGTTGATAGTACAGATAGATTGATCATCACTTGCAATGTTCTATAGACATGTTTATGCTATACCCCTCGTCTAGACTCAAGCATTGTTTCCCTTTCCACAAAGCATCTACATAATTCGTTGTTTTTGAAAGAACTATTTATGGAATTTGTATGGCACACATTCATGCACAGTTTTTTGGGATTTAAACTATAATCACAGGTAGGTAAAGCAGTCTCTGCGTATGAGACATGAGATTCCGGCAACACGTGACGCCTGTATGCTCGCATAGAATATTGGATAACTCTTAAACATATTTTTTTTCCTTTGTCCCTTTGAAATTTTATATGAAATCGCCTTCAATCCAATTTTTACATGGATGTTTGTACAAACCTTACAATATATATCATACAATACAAACATACAATATGTTTTGTATGTTATCTAGTATCCATAGTACAGCTTTGTTTAGTTTGGGGCTAGATGATTGACGTGAAGTGTTCGAAATGTTTATCTTTTATTACCAATTATTTTATCCGGATGTATCTCAATAATGCGTGGTCAGATAATCTATCGATCTTTCATTAATCAAATCAATAACTACACATCGTCCATTTGCATTTCTAGCGTCCACTAACTTTATCTCGTGATACTTCCACTCTTAGTTTTCTTTTCCTTTTTTCATTTTTAGGCTTGTTCCCGCGCGCCTCTTGGATGATAGCTGAAAATTAGTGCTTGCTCGTTCAGCTATGGCCTTGTATGCAACAAGGTTGCACACATGCCGACATATATAATGAATCGGCAATAAGTCTTGAAGGTATTGGGAAAATTTTAATTGTTTGTTTGTTTGTTTGTAAACGCTTTATTGTACAAAAAGGCAATACATTAATTTTGCATTGATAGAGAAATTGAGTACAACGGCGGACTTATCCCATAGAGGGATTTCTTCCAGTCACCATAGGGTTAGTTAGAAAACAGTAGATGGGCGTATAAAAATTACAGCAAATTCAAACTAAAGCAAATATATATATATTTATTTATTATATAATAAGTGACATTTAGAAATATTTTTTATGGAATTAATTAATTTTATTTATTTGCAATAAGTAAATAAAAAAAGTATTATTTTATCAAAATTGTTTATTTTTCGTATTCGCCGTATATTAATTTCTTCTTAACGAGTCGACGAAAAAAACATCAATTTCTTGAGGTCCAATGCATTGTCTGTGGTGTCGTAGAGGTCTATGGCATACTAATTCAATATTCGTAAAAGTACAATTCGTTGAATCCCTATACTGAAGCCAATTTTCGATCTATTTTTAAAGAAATTAAACACGCCGTTTTCAGTATTTGTATAATCAAAGAACAAAATATGTCTTGACATTTAAAAAAATCTAGTAATTTCTAATGATCGCTTACCATATTTTACACCAGGTACTGTGATGGAGCTCTCAGCAATGTTCGTGGCGAGTATGATGTGGCGGTATCCAAGCGGTGTCTGTTCAAACACGGAGGCCTGCTCCTCAGCAGTAGCAGCAGAGTGCAGCGGCAGCACTAACCACTTATACTTGGCGCACTCGTCGCCTGCTAATTTTTTTCTGAATCAAAAAACGTTCAAACTTAATATCTGTCTTCATTTCTAGAGATTTGTTATTAAATTAGAAACCCTTATGGTTTTGCCATTTCCATCTGTCGGATCAAGGTATGTCACAGCTATTTTAGTCAGACTATTAATAAATTAAAGCAGAAATTAGTATAGTTATACAAATTTCGCAGTGGACGTCTCTTGGCTGATATGTTTAAGAATGAAGCCAGGTACGATGTTCGCTGAGAAAAACACGTGTATAGAGAAATGTATAATCTTGTGAGTCATACAGTAGTGCAGGAGTCCGCCGCTACCAGTTCTCTCGCACACACAACGCGCCCTGTAAAACGATCCGCAGGTATTCCTTTTGAAACTAATTAACGCACAGAAGCTTCGTTTTCTGCACTTGGGATCGATTATATTTTGTTGTGTCTGGTACTGTTACGTATTTTAAAATTTCCTTTTTAAACTTACCTCAAAGTAAGGTCATTGAGGCAAGCAGACAGGTCCTCGATTTCTTTTACGCCGGGTAGAAATATCAACACGGAGGGCAATGTAGCCTGTGAGCGGTCCTCGTACTTGTATTCCTGTTTGTCAAGGTTCTCGAAATGATTAAGCAGCTTAATCACAAGGTGGTGCATCTCAGGAGCAATAGCAGGATTAGCCATGGGTGCTGCGCGTTGAACAATCTAAAGCAATACAGTCTCAATTAAGTATAATTACACATCACCCCATACAGATATGCTACAGATAAGTTTATTGTAACAGCCACCGTGGCTCAATGTAAACAACATAGGGTTTATGATTGGGAGATCCCGGTTTCGATCCCCAGCGGGGTACTTGCTTAGTACTAGGTTTGGTTGGCATTAAGGCATTTAAAATATCCACTTGGCTAGCTACCACCATCTTATCTAAATCTGCCGCCAATGTTAGCGATGTACAATGCTAATAGCATTGTTGTGTTCAGGTTCTCAGAGATAAGATACCCTGTTCCCCAAATAAGATGGGGATTCCGGGGCAGTACACTTCCACCTTCAGTTTCATCTTCACTCAATATCAGGTGTGATTGAGGTCAAAGTGCTAACCCATTGTGCATAAAAAAAATATTTGCTAGTTAGTTGAGAGCTCAACCAGGGTAGTCGCGTTTATTTTGAACCTGACCTGAAAATTATAACCCGATCGCAGGTTAGGATTAATAAAAAAGTGATAATGGTGTCGATTCGGATGTACACCAACTAAACTAAACTAAAACCAGTTTTAAAGTAGTACTGTCTCTTTCTCCCTGGAACGGGAGACGGCACTACTCCAAAACTGGTTTTAGTTTAGTTTAGTTAGTGTACATCCGAATCGACACCATTATCGAATTAACGAGATATACATATAGGTGGCGTGCCTTTTTAATTAAAAATATTCAATTTTAATGCTTTCATTTAAAGCTTTTTCCATATGGATATGACAGCCCTTAATCACTACTTCAAGAAAATATGAATTTAATGGCATTCATAACAACTTTTTCAAAATCCTATATAAACTTGAATGGTTTCCAATTCGGTATTACTGTTTTGATTAATTAAAAAACTGTCTTGTATTTGTGTTCATTCATTTGATTTATGGTAGATATGTCTTGTGTGGAAATCCAACCCGCACCCCCTGACATAGTACAGAGGAGTCACAAAAAAAATGAGATTATAACTTTACAGTTAATGACTCACTACATATAATATTTTTGTGGTAATTAACACATTTACACAGGCGGACATTTAAAATGCCCTACAACCAACCAAACCGAGTACTTAAACATGGGGATCGAACCCGTGACCGCCGAATCGTAAACCCAATATTGTTTACATTGAATCACGGAGGCGGATCTTTTTATTTATTCCTAACGTAACCCTCGATCTGGTTACGATTTTCGGGTCAAGTTCGGAATAAACGGGCATTCGGGTGTCGAAATGTTATTATAAGGTGGTCAAATATCATCATTTAAGAAAAATAAACTGAATATCTTAAAACAAAAAAACATAAAGCACTAGTAGAAAGAAAGAAAGAAATCATTTATTTCGGACTTTGAGGTCCATACATTATAAAATAAAATACATACACATAAATATACAAAGGTGTTAGTACCAAACAACTTAATAACTATGTCAGAAAGGTAAGGTAACTTTAGTGCAATGTTATTAAGATTAATTTTTGTATATAATATAGATGAATTACAATCGGATGTAATAATAATTTGTAAACTAATAAAGGCTTATAGTAAGCTTAATAAAAAGGGTACCACATAAATAACAATTTTATCCTGACTGGGTTGATGCTTAGAGGGGCGTTCAATGTATTCTCGGTATCGAGGTGATATACTAATGATAAGGATAATTTAATTATCTCATTAGTTAATGACACTCTTTGAGAGTATAAATACAAAATTTCATTTAATTGTCACCATTAGTATTCAAGATATCATTGCGAAAAGACCACTATGATGACTGATTCGACAATGATGAAAAAAATCGAGCATCGCGCAGTGATAAAATTCCTCACAAAACAAGGAAAAACTCAAAAAAATATCCATGAAGAAATGGTGGCTGTTTACCAAGATTCTGCGCCTTCATTATCTACAATTCAGAAGTGGTCAAGTGAATTTAAATGGGGCAGAGAGAGCATTGAAGACGACCCCCGCGCTGGTGGGCCAATTTGTGCCGCTACTGAGGAAAACGTCAAATTGGTCGAAAAACTTGTACTTGAAGATGCCCGTGTAAGAGTGAAAACATTAGCAGAAAGGACTAAGCTATCCGTGGGTACCATTCACACAATCCTTCATGAGCGCCTGAATTTGTCAAAGGTCAGTGCAAGATGGGTGCCGCGAATGCTCACAGCGCTACAGAAACAAGTGCGAGTTGACTGTTGTAAGGAGTTTTTGGACCTCTGTGGTGAAAATCCGCAAAGTATTTTCGATCGGATTGTTACTGGTGATGAAACGTGGGTTCATCACTATGACCCTGAGAGCAAGTAAGAGTCTATGCAGTGGCACAAAAAAGGATCAGACCCGCCGAAGAAGTTCAAAGTCACTCCGTCCGCAGGAAAGCTCATGGCCACGGTGTTTTGGGATTCTAAGGGAATCTTGCTAATCGAGTACACAAAAAAAGGTCAAAGTATTACTGCTGCATCATACGTAACCACTCTGCGTAATTTAAAGGCTGCAATTAAAGAAAAAAGACGTGGAAAATTAACCGCAGGTGTGTTGCTGCTTCACGACAACGCGCCGGTTCACAAGGCGCGCCTTGCCCAGGCTGCTGTGCGGGAGTGCGGATTTGAAGAAATCAATCATCCACCCTACAGCCCGGACCTGGCCCCTAGTGATTATTATCTATTCCCTAATCTTAAAAAAGACCTTCGTGGAAAGCATTTTTCGGACGATGAAGAGTTGAAGGGAGCGATAAACGAACATTTTTCGGGCCATGAAGAAAAATATTTTTCAGAGGGAATTGAAAAGTTACTTTCACGAACAAATAAATGTATTGAGATGTTAGGGGAGTATATTGAAAAATAAAATTTATTCAGAATTTTTCGCTTTTTCCTTCATACCTATACCGAGAATACATTGAACTCCCCTCGTATCATAAAAAAACTTATTAAAATACCGATGTAACTCACCGGTCCAAAATCTTCCAAGTGGTTCAAGTAAAATATCTTCACTTTGAACATAGAATCTGGCCTCGCCACCTGAATAGCTGTGGAGTTGGGGAAATAATCAAGAAACGCTTGTCTGTTGAAGGTCGCCGACATGAGCAATACTTTCATTGTAGAAGACATTTCATCCAGATGACGCTTCACTATAAGTAGCACGAAGTCCATATCTTGGCCTCGTTCGTGAGCCTCATCCAGGACTATATGGGTATATTCTACTGAGTTTCCTGATGAAACTGAAAAGAAAAAATACATATAAAAAAAAGTGTTTTCGTGTAAATTACAATAGTGCTAAAATAGTGCCCAAAGCACAGACATAGCGCTACTGTATTTTAAGAGATATAATATAATGAATGTCTTTCACTGAGCATGCCATCTTGATGTCAAGTTAGTAGTGTCATCGAGAACGGCTGCTTGTATCGTCATAGTCTATATGTCTATGAATAGTGCTCAAATAGTACTCCCTACCTGCTAAGATAGTGCTTTAGTAGAAACGGAGAAAATATGAACATTGTTGAGCAAGCCAACTTGACACTTTCATTCGTGAGAAACGGAAGTAAGTTATAAAGCACAACCTATATCAATAAATAGTGCTTGTAATAGTGACACCTATGAATTTACAAAACCTAACTTCCGACTAGCCAGAAAATTATTAGTCTAAACTTCCATATACTAATGGTAAATTTTATAGTAAAGCAATTCGGAACTCTATTCCAACGTGATAGCGTTGAAAACAAATCTATCGGTACGGATGGGTACTGCCAAGCAAAAAAGTGATTATAATACGATTAAGTAGGATAGAACATTTTGTAATATTATAGTCCAGTAAGGATGCGCTTTTAACTTCCTATAATTTTAAAGGCCATGATTTTTTGAACATGGGTAGTGATAGAATAAAATGTTTTCTAACTATTCGGAAGCTTGCTTTACATTTAGTCTATATTTTATTATTTAGTAATAAAATATAGACTATGTGATTAAAATTACCACTGTGAATTTCATTGCGTCGGAGAATACACTTTCAAACATATTTCAATATATTTTCAAAATAATCGATCAATACCTACATTTATGAAAAATTTCACCGAGGGCAAATATCACTATAAACTATTTTTAGAAAATATAAAGTAGAATTTAATATTTTTTTTTGAAATCTTTTTTTTGGGAGATCTTAGCATCTTCTACAACGCAATGAAGTTCACAGTGGTAACTTTGATTTAATATTGTAAGTATTATAATTAAATACCTACACTATACCTAAAGCAAGCTACATAATTGTTAAAATCCATTTTTAGTTTATTACTGATGGCGAGTAGCCATTAGTAGTATCCTTCTACAAAAAAACAGTAACTTATGGGAAGTTACAGCAAAAATGGCGCATTTTTACTGGACTAAGGCCCGTATTTTAGAATGTTACTCAAGTATCATTTAATCTCTAATCACTTAAACATTGCTTGAGTATTGAGTCTAAACTCAAACACCCTATCTATTCCAGAAGCGATATCAAGATTCACTCAGCTGAAACTACCCTTCTCGAGTAGGGATTTTTCCATGTCTATGGATAAATTGGCTTTCTTTTAGCAAAATTATTTTCTCGACATATTTATTCCGTTGCACGCAATTTTAAAGGTTTCTATTAATTTGAAATATACATAATTGAAATTAGACTAATTTATTAGGTACTAAACTTATGCCATTATTATCATTTAATCTATGTGTCATTAAACTGCACTGAAGTTATTGCTATCTACTTAAATAGGAACGCTTCAGCGGTTACGAATCGGTAAATGCAAGTACCTACAAACATAATAGGTAAGATGGAAATAGCTTAGAAGCAGACACCAAACAATATTTGTAATTCAAGGGCTAATGGAAACCCGCGTCTGTTGTTTTTATACGGATTAGACACAATTAGGGTCAAAATTAAGTTTTTCACCGTTCCTTAAGATGACTGCATGTAAATGTTTGACAGATGGGGTATTTTGGGGGGAATTTGTGTATTTGGGAAGTATGTTTACTAGAGACTGCAAGTGTAAGGAAGATATTGAAAGGAGAGTGAATGGAGCTTGCGTGCCAATGTGGTCAGTCACTCATTTATTTATTTTTTTTCGGGAAACTGACAGTCGTTACATTTATAATGTAAAGTAGAACAAAATAGTCATTGCATAGACAGAAATAGTCTCCACAGATAGTCAACATCTCATCAACAGATCTCATTGTCAAGTAAGGCAGGAGTAGCGATCCACAATGGCGAGTTGGTGCCCACGCTGATGTATGGGAGCGAATGTTGGGTATGGCAGAAGAAGCATGAAAGCAGAATTAACGCAGTAGAAATGCGTTCACAGCGTAGTATGTGTGGAGAATTGTGTGATTAGAGAAAGGTGTGGCGTGCAAGATGACGTAGTAACATAAAGGCATGTTAAGGTGGTTTGAGTTTGGGAACGGTGAAAGGAGATTAACGAAAGCAATATAAAACGAAAGCGTGAATGGAAAGTTCGGTAAAGGTCGACCAAGAAGGACGTACGCCAATCAAGTGACTGACGTATTCACAAAAGGTCAGGTGTGGTCAATCACTAACCGACCAGCATGTATGAAGCATTTGATGAGAATGGAAGAACTGAAATAGTATGTCAGGATCCTTGCAACTGGAAATCAAATCAATAGTCTCTGCCTACCCCAACAGCACACAGGCGTGAGCATGTATGTACGTACGACAGTGAACATAGAAAATAACTGATTAGTTAAGTGAAACGAGCGTTTTAATAAAATTATTTTTTACTTTGTAGTGGCACAGAATTAATATATACACCAGGGAAAATACGGTAAAAAATTAGCTTAGCTAGACTAATTCACAGAACCGACTTATATAATTGCTATCTTATAGAAGTATATTATTTTTTTTGTAGTTTTTGTAGTAATTAAGTAATTTTTAATAATTAAGCCTAAAAAAACGAGCGCTTAGTCTAGATTTTTTTAGAAAACCCTATTTTTAATTTGTATCTTAATAACAATAAATACTAACTGATATTTAATTAGGTAGACTTACGTTAAACACAGTTAACCTATTGATGGATAAAAAACTAAGCATGTTATAGTTAAGCATGCATGTGTTTCAGTTGAAAATGTCGTCGAGCTGCATTGCTTAAGAAATAAAAATGAGATCAAATATTTTGTAACGATAATTTCCCTAAATGTTTTGAATTTAAAGAAATACCCATCAATTGACCTTTTTTTTTAAATAAACACATTTTTCAAATGGCTTAATTTTTAGCAATTGTTACTACATTTACAACTCTTTATTAAATGTTTCAAGAAAATCGCGGTTATTCGTTTTTCTAAGGTCAAACCGTATTTTCCCTAGGCTAATAGTACTAACGTAAGTAGTAGTGGTAGTGGCTGAAGTCAACCGACTTCAATCACCGAAAACAACCGTTTTTCTGTTAAAAAGTGTTATATTTTAAAGTCATATGCTTGCCCCAGAAGACTTCTGTAGAATGTGCAACACTTACCAAGTTTCTGAAGTAAAACTCCATTCGTAACATATAGTATACGTGTATCCGCCGATATCTTATGCTCGTCGGCAATCTGTGGATATAAATATTGACCTTTCATTGCATCCAAAAAGCAGCAGGTTATGTACGATTGCCGTATGTCATTACTTCCCAGAATTCGTTCCTTATTAGCGACACTATCGAATGGTGTAACAATACAGGTGTGTTTTTTTTTTTTCAAAATCAACGGGTTCGATTCCTGGCTAGGAATATTAATTTTTCAAAAATACAATGATGCAGTTTTAGTTTTCATCAAACACGTCATCATTTTTTTATGCACAACGAGTTATTACTTGACTGACCCAGAAACCCCATTTTATTTGGGGCTGGCTATTATTATAACCAGAACACAACAATGCTATTAACATTGCTGCTTGGCGGCAGACTTAGATAATATCGTGGTAGCAAGCCAGGTGGTCATTTAAAATGCCGTACCACCAACCAAACCGAGTACTGTACATGTACTGGTGATCGAACCCGCAACCTCCGAATCGTAGACAGTATGTTGTTTGCATTGAGCCACGAAGGCGGTTGTTTTAAATTATTGTAAGAATAATTACCTACTTAAGAAAAAGACTAAAAGCCTAATTAAACTAAATATATTATTGTGATTTTAACAAATAATTTAGAGTCAAGGTTTTATTAAAATATCCCTTATGACGTTACTTACTTAATATTTAATATTTGGATATATATCCGATAATATATCCGATTATATAAAACATCCCATTTTTTTTTATTATATACATATTTTTTTAAAAGAAAACATTATTGATTTACGAGGTTCTATTTAGATATTCCACAAAAAATACAGGAACCAAAGCTACATACATTAAAGGTTAAATTCGAACCTGATAACCGACAGTTTCACCGAGATTCCAATTGCGCTCCCGGGCCACTCTCTTAGCTATCGATATTGCAGCAATTCTTCTTGGCTGCGCGACTATAATATTGCACGGTTCTCCGTTTTCGTTGCAGTTGTCCAGAATCCATTGGGGCACTTGAGTTGTCTTACCACAACCAGTGGGGCCTTCGATTATGACCACTGAAAAATGTTTGATCCTATCAAGAATCTGAAAAGTAAGAATTAGTTACATTATTACTATAAATAGAGAAGTTACAATTAATTGCATTATAACTATACATAGAAAAGCTAGAAAACCCCTGAAAAAACATATATTTATATCATCTAGATAAACTAAACGAACTTTCTTAAAAGCTAAATAGCTTCGAAACAGCTTAATCTAAGTCCATCAAACATGGCTGAGCTGAGAATCCATCCGAGTTTAATCTTATATAAAAAATTGAAAATGTACAAAATCCCTGAAGGGCCATTATATTCGGGATCTGTGCTTGAGCATAGTTAGAAAGAGATGCCGCTATACAAGTTACATAAAGCTGTCCCCTTTTAACTGCCCTCAAGCAGAGATCTCTGCTCATTCGGTAATATGGGCCTAATGATACCTTAACTGTCGAAATACCTCCAGCCGTTTGGAAGATACAAGGGAATAAAGAAATTTACAAACATACATACAAGATGCGCGCGAAAAACATAACCCTTCTTTGGCTGTTGGGTTAAAAAACCGTTGTTGACTGAACATGACATGGGGCGGGCCCCGCGACGGAGTACTTTCTATGGAACTGCGCGGGCGTCCGCTTCACGCAGTTTCAGCCCTCATACTTTCGCATTTATTAGGTTTTACAAGATTTTAAAAGAAAGGTAATAATGAAAACTAGAAACCTAAATTAAAGATTGTCATACCTCTTCTCTATGCGCATTAATGGCCAAATTATTGTTGTCTTGCTTCGGCTGGATGGAACACACCCCAGTCTTAGCTTCCACTGTTGCTTTTTCGCTATTCTGCACTGAGGCACCCAACTGTTCCACAGATTCGAGGCCCCGGGCCCCGCTTTCGTCCATTCTACGATCTTCTTTATTCTGTGTGAAAAATTTGAGAACATTTACAAAAAACTGTGATAGCGGAGACCTATGATAAGATAATTTTAAGCATTGACACGGCATCTAACATCTCTTTCGTTTTCATTGCATTTGCCAAAAAGAAAGAATAGATGTAGGTACGAGTACATACAACTATCACATTAATAATAGTTTCATTGACTGTACAAAATATATGGAGAAGATATTGTTATCTGTAACACAGTTTTTAACTACCACAGAGAACAAAGCTTCACACATCTAATTTTGGTGTAATAAAATGTTATGCCGCTCGAAACTAACGTCAGTCTTACAGAATGTTAATCAAGCAGAGATCTCCGCTTGAGGATAGTTAAAAAGGGGCAGCATTATGTAACTTGTTTAGGCGGCATCTCTTTCTAACTAGGCTCAAGCGTAGATCTAAGCTTCAGCAATATTCTGAAAAACGAACCTGAGCCTATATAAGTTGCTATAAAGCTGTCCCTTTTTGACTGTTCTCAAGCGGATATCTCTGCTTGAGTAACATTTTGTAATATGGCCCTAACACTCCAACATGCCTCCCAACTCACGATCAATCAAAACGAGAGTCTCCACACACCAATAGACCACGGTCTAATGTGGAGGATGTAATCATATGTGGAGATTTTTATATTGATCTTATTACGAAACATAATAAATATATAGGGAATAAACGAACATATGTTAAGTAACTAAATTCATTTAACTTTGAACTATAAATACATGTAGCTACTAGAAAAACTGAAAAAACTGAAACATGTATCGACAACATCATCTGCAGGCAAAAACCAAAGTGCACGATCTTACATTATCTGTTCACACCACACATACTATTATAATAAAAATGAGAAGGAAAAGGATGCCCAAATTTTGGTATGTCTATAAAAGAAATTACTCCAATTAAATATTATGAAATTTAAGGAATTTGTGAGTGGATTATCGTGGCGTTAGTTGACGTGGTAATTAATTTTATTGAACTACATAAGCTTCTATACGATCTCTGCTTTCCTAATATAAAAATTAAGATTAAATTAAGAAACAAAAGTAAGTGGATAACAAAGGGAATAAAAGAAGCCAGTAAAAAAAGGAAAACTATTGAATATGCATACAAAGGTATTAAGACTAAAAAAAGCAATACCTAACCTATTCAGTTATTGAAGAAATGAGTGAGCATAATATCCCTAAAAAGCACTAATCAGAAAATTAGGAATAATGCAACCAATGCCAGGCATCATGGAAAATAATTTTTGTTAAACCAGCTGAGCCAGAAGAGGTATTCAGGGAAATAATGTCCCAAACAAAACTTTTTTGGGATTAAAAGTTGATAGTAATTGCAACTGGAAAGCTCATATTGCGGGATTCTGCAATAAATTATCAAAATTTGCATATCCGCTGAGACCAATAGTTCGCAACTCTACGGAGAAAACTGGATTGATGGTCTATTTTGGGCATGTACTCGTACAAGTACAGTCTTGTCTCAGCTACGGAATTATATTTAGGGGAAATTCAGTAGATTTCCTAGATGCATTCCAAATGCAAAAACGATATGTGAGAGCTTTGTGTGGAGCATCACCGAGAGATTCTAGTAGACCACACTTCGAACGATATAACATTCTTCCTCTTCCTTGTTGTAAATAGTCAGATAACTGATTTTGAGAGGCTTAGTAAATTTAAGAAGAATTTAAGAAACAATAACAGGTTGATTCACTCGCAATATCGTCGCAGGCTTTGGATCATAATAACTTATACTACATGGCAATTTGAAATTTATAACAATTTCCCAAAAATGATTAGGTTCATTTTGTTTTTTAGACGCTTTCTTGAATGATATCATTGATTTTCGGAAAATAGGAACAATCGACGACTGAATCGTCTCACTACAGTTTTTTAATGAATGGATGCCGTTCAAGGATTCCTTATTTTATCTTTAGTGACCTCATAATTATGTTGTTAGACATTTAGCATATTGCCCAAGCAAGGAGCTACTATGGAGAGCACATCAAAGGTGCAAATGGTGCACACACAATAGAAATATGCCGAGAAAACCGTCTTAATCTCTTTGGTGTTCATTCCTGGCTTCTAAGGGCAAAGATCCACTCCCGACATTCTGGACGACGAATATATTTTGTGTATATATTAATAAATAATACCCGATAAAGCAGGCGCCAAATTGAAAGACACTACTGCTCTTGCATAGTGGGTAATAGAACACTTGGTTGCTGCTCCCACGGCATGAACATTGTCTGGTTCATGTCGCGGGCTCGGCATCAAGAAATGCAGAAATAAGTTAGAAAATAATGTGTAATTGTCTAACGGAGAATATAGATGCAGTTAGAGTTTAAGTTTAACTTTAAAAAGCAATTAGAATTTAATGAACTAGATTTTTACTTTAATGTGCAATTCAAAAAAGGTTATAAATGTTCGTCACAAAAGATGATATTTACATATTATATTTCGTTCGAATCCCGCTAGGGCCATATGTTTGTATGATGAATACAGACATGTGTTCCCGAGTTATCGATGTTTTTCATTTATATATGTATTTATTTACAAAAAAAAATGTTTTTGTGTAGTTTATCAACCATCTGGTATCTATAATACAAGCCTAGTTGCTTAGAGTGGAACTAGATCGCGCTGTGTGTATGTGCAAAGATATTTATATTTAACAAAAGGGAATATTATACTTTTGGCCTTTCCAAAAGGGAAGTTTATTTTTTATGACCTTACAATCAATAGGTATGCCAGAAAAAAGTAAAATTCTTAATATTTTATTATGTAGTATTTATGCTTTTTTTCTGTGCACTAAAGGGTGTTCCTACAATTAGTGAAAAATAAGATAGCATGCAGTTATCCCCTTTTGGAAAGACTTATTGAAGACACAGAATTTGACACTAGAACTGAATCATCCTTGGTTTCACCATTTCATTGTTGTTGTTGGCCTTCACACAATAAAGCAGAAATCACACACTCCAAAGTGATCTTCATTCTGGAATGTTATAGAATGCACAATAGTGCTATCACTAAAGGATTATAAGAATCCATTAAACCAGCTAATAATACAATGATGCCAATGAACTCATCCTCCCAAACTAGCAATAATTGATTCACATGATCCTCCATTACATAAGCTTGCACATAGGTCCAGCTTTAGACCAAACAATATGTGCGAAGCACATAAACGTGAAACATCATTAAATTCGCAAAATCGTGCACCTGAGAATTATTGTGTGTCTTATATGCCAACCTGTGATCTCACATCTGCCTGCTGACGTGCTTATGAAAGGGCTGACTCGAGACAATAATAAAATGTGTCTGAGATGCTAAATGTCTTAAGGGATGCATGCAGAGATAAATGCCGAGTGTTAAGATGAAGCATACTTTTTTGTGTTAGTCTATTAATTAATCTTTAGTATATCCTTTTTTTTTTTCTAATTTTGATTTAGTATATCTTCCATATAGATGACAACACCATCGAGTATGTACCGGATTATATATTTGGGTCAACTAATAACCAACCATGACTCAAAAACAAAGGCAATAGAAGAATCGGAAATGCATGGAAGAGATATTTGTCTTTGAAAAAAGTAATGAAAAATAGCCAAACAAGCTTGCACATCAAGAGAAAACTCTTCAACACATGCATTCCACCGATCTTCACATATGGATGCCAAACATGGGTACTCACCAAAACACAATGCACAAGATTAATTATTTTTCAGAGAGCTATGAAAAGGAGTATCAAAAAGAAAAGAAAAATCAACTAAATAAGGAATAGGAATTTGAGAGACAGAGCAGGGGTAGCTAGGAGATAAATGGAGCAAAATTGCAACACTATGGCAGCATAGAGGCCATAAAGAAACAGAGGTAGGCAATATAAAAGGTGGGCTGATGAAATGGCTAGAAAGACCAAGACCTGGAACAGACTAGTGTATGATAAGGAAGAATGGAGAAGAATGGGAGAGGCCTTTGCCCGAAGGCACACAGAACCGGTTATCATAGATTAAGAAAAACAAAAATTCTAATTGTATTTCTGATGTAAGGCTATAAATAAATAAAAATATCTTCCATACAAATTTGGTGATCTGTTCTTATATCTACAGTTTTTCATCAGGTTATATACTTACAGCCGAATTCATTAATAATGTTTAGGAAACACTTGCAATGCTTTGTATTTAAACCTTCTTTAAGGTTTAAAGAGTTTTAAGTTATCCTTAGGTATTCATAGAACTTATTAAGTATACCTATGGCAATCTTACAAAACCCATCAGAGCAGCAACATTGCATTTTCCCATTGGTTGCAATGACTGCTAATCACCTGCCTCATATGGAAGAAATATGATGTGTCATTCGAATTTAGTCAAATGAAATTACTTAAATATTGTATTATAATTGTGTCAATTTTCGAATGTTCTTTGGTCAGTTTCAGGGAATATAATCCAGTTTGACTTGCTTAGTGTGTGCCTTGCACATCATGTGTTGTGGGTTATGACTAGTTTTGTATTTCTTATGAGAATATCGCAATTGCCAGGTGCATTGTCTTATTTACATGATGACAGCTGGCCTTAGTAGGTAATAGGAAGTATAGCGCCTGCCAAGACCCTTGCCTGCACTGGCAAGTGAATAAAGATCTCAACAAGAGTGTTTTTTTTTCAATAATTAGATATTTTGGGGGACTGGTTTACCAATGTTTCCTATGCAGACTTACATTTACAATATTGGGACGGTCCAGCAGAATCTGGGATGGTTGGCTGCCTTATTCATTACTCACTGCAGCCATCTGCAGCTATGAATGATCTATTGTATGAATGACTATTATATTAAGAAGATAATTAATTGCATCCCAATTTAATATAGGACAAATTTTGAGAGAATATTGCAACTTTATAATCAAACTATTGTTGAATCTGTTAGATTATCGATTCTGTTCAAGTTGTGCTGGGTAGTTAAGTGAGGAGTCATTCGTGGAGCCGAGATTTCCTTACCATATGTTTGTCCGGAGGAGACGACGCCACCGGGTTCTCGTCCATATTCACCATTAAGCTACAGTGCCCAAGGCACTTACTAAGACTTCTCGTCTAATAATCAACACTCGCAACTCACTAACACCTTTGATATTTCCGCATATGTAAATGATAAATTGAACTAAACAAATTAAAACGTCAGGTTAAGTAAAATGACCACCAGTAGCATTGCCGGCGTCTGGGATTTCAATTTTTAGCAAGGAATCCACAGATTACTCAGATAATGTAAGGAATCATATGCGCATGTGCCACTTAATTTTTTTTTCTTTTTTTTTTTTAGTTTTTTTTTCTCCTCTAGGAGAAGGCAAAGGGATCTAGCCCATAACAGCCATGTCTTATTTATCTTATTTCTTCAGTTTGTAAGTCAGTCTCAGTCAAAACAAGTAATTCGTCGTATACTTGGCGTATACAGAGTCTAGTCACGGTCAAGTCATTCTTCAGTAAAGAGGCAGAATGCTTTACAAAAGATTTTGGCGGCTTCTTGTGGGAACCCGAAAGCTCCGTTACGCACTTTAATTTACACTTCCCTTCACTTGTACACTATCACTAACGTTTGCTGCACAATATTCTGCCAGTATTAAGCTTCAAAAGTTAGAATGCACAAATTATAAGACTTATAAAGAAAAATGCTACTTCACTCGCCGAGTTCCCGCCAAAAAGCCCTTTTTTTTTCTTTTTATTCTCTCCTCTAGGAGAAGGCAAAGGGATCTAAGGCCATATCAGCCATGTCTTATTTATTTCTTTAAAAGTCAGTCTCAGTCAAAACAAGAAATTCATCGTATACTTGGCGTATACAGAGTTTGGTCACGGTCAAGTCATTCTTCAGTAAAGTGGCAGAATGCTTAACAAAAGATTTTGGCGCCATCTTGAGGGAACCCGAAAGCTTCGTTACGCACTTAATTTATACATCCCTTCACTTGTACACCGTCACTAACTTATGCTGCACAATATTCTGCCATTAATTTTGTATATCAACAGGAACCTTATAGAAAAAACGTATACATTCCTCTGAATGAATTACTGTCTTTTCGGAGGCGACTCATGTGACCGCAAGTTTATCTTTATTTCTTGTGTTGACATCATGTTTATCACTATTTTTCCTAAATGATGCTATTTAAGTTTCAAAAGATAGAATGCACAAATTTAATGAGATATGCAGCGGGATATAGCATTATCGTAGAATTTTGCACTTTCATCATTTTCTTTACTACCCATTAATATAATTATAAGTCTATGCCGTAAAACTTTCAAGATGCACCATTCAGCCATCTCGATTGGAAGGTTTGGCAGCACAAAGTCCTGAATGGCGCAAGTGGGTTGTGCGAGAGTAAGCGATTCCGAGGAGCTGCTTAAAGCTGACCGTCGAGGTCGACGAGATAAACGCGACGAGCTGAAAACCAGTCCACGCTGCCAATCATTAACATTGCGTGGACGGTGTAGTGAGTGTGCCTACATACTGCGCATTTGTCCAGGAGGAAGACGCCGCCGCGCCGCTTGGCAGAGTTAATCCTTGTAATTAAAACAAAATAAATCGTACTATATAGGTCCTTTATTCTATAATATAAAAGTATTACTTGAATAACTTCTTCAAAGTTAATGTGCGTGGCCACATTCTAGTCCTCAAGAATTTGATATTTTAGTCATGGTGTAGCCTTCATCGATTCGTTAAGAAGAAGTATTAACTATTTATAATTAGGTACCTATTTAAAAAACCCGACAGCATATTTCGTTTTTTGCAGACGCCATGTTGGATGTTCCTATACTATAACACTCCGTATCAAGACGGATCTAACTTAGTATACCTACATCAGGCATTTCGTAATCGGTCAAGCAAGCCGTTTAGACTGCAGGAAATTTAGAAGGAAATTTAGCCAAAGGAACGGACATACTTAACAGTCAAAACACAATATAAAAAGTTTCTTTTAGAAAAACAAAAGAATTTAATATAATATTTCGAGGCCGATGATGTAGCCTTTATGTTTGTTGTTATATCATATTTATATATTTATAAATACCTATATTCATATTTATGTTATACTTGTATACCTACTAAATATTTATGTATTTATTATCTTCTTTGTCACATTCACACACTGTACTTTTACAATGACACAATACTTTCCCGCTACATAACAAGCACATATTACTACACACTCTTTTACACATCGCTTTCCTCTCCCAGGGTGGGACGGAAGAACAGCGCCCAGTTCCTGGAACTGAGCATAATGCTGAGTCCCACCCTTTTTGCCACAGGGGCACTCAAAATTTATTATGTCTATCTTTATTATGTTTTGTATTTTGTTCTTTTTAATGATTTAGATGTTAAGTTTGTTTTGTACATTTAGTGTGTGCCCACTTGTGGTAAATAAACTGTTTTCTTTCTTTCTTTTTTTTTACTTACTTCCATACATTCACTTGAAAAACATTCTTGGGCAGTCGGGTAAAAAAAAACTTGTTTTGAATAACACGACGGAACTGATTTGTTTACGCGTAATGCACAACCCAAGCAAAGAGTATAGTAACTATTTACCGAGAACCCAAGTAAGCACGTAACCTAACACAAGTTTTAAGAAGCTTAACAGGATACTCTCACAATTGTGTACAAGATTGTTATGCTTGAATGAAAATAAATATTTTTGAATTTTGAATTTGAATTTTGAATGCAGACTAAGTTCGAAATATATACCTTCTTCTGCTTGCCCTTGTCGGTGGAGGGACTATGCCTCTCTGCTTTGGGCCCTCGAAATATACCTAATTATTATTAAGTATCCTTTTTGTATAAGTAATTCTAAATATGATGTGTCATTCGAATTTAGTCAAATGAAATTGTTGAGTATGAGCCAATTTCACAAAGTATCATTTTGTTGGAGTATTTTCATTATGCATGTGGCAACTCGCTCTCTCTCGAAATTTGGCGTCCGAGGTAATGTTAGTTTAGAATCTAAACTTTTATATTGTGAGGATAAAAAGTAATAAAGGAAGATTAATTATACCAAGACAGTGTTATTTGTCATCCCCGAACCAACCCCAATAAAATTAATAGTGGTAGCAGAGCGTGGTTGAGATTAAGGTTGTAATATTGAAATTGTCGGATTGGTTCGTCGCGTAGTAAGTACATAGGTTTGATATAAAAATTACGGAATCCAAATTTTACAATTTAAAGCCTTTTGCCGGTGAAAACGTGGCAGTTTAGAATAAAAGAAATTCTCACGGAAAACTCATGTATTGATTCAATAGAAAAATCGGCATTCGCCAGTGTACCGGAAAATTGGTTATTGGAAGCAAAGGCAAAAAGTACGCAGTAAAATTTTCTTAAGGCGAAAATTAAACGAAATTAAATATAACGAAAACTCACCACTGGCGAGTCATATCATAAAAATGGACGAAATATTTAACCAGCTAAGAGCTGCAGGAAGTTCATTATCCAAGGAAGAAAAAAATAATTTTATATTATTGTCAATGCCCAAGACATACGATATTATTGTTACCACCTTAGAGACACACAATATATACCAGATTTGCAACAAAGATCAGTAGGGTGTGGACGTGGCCAATATAGAGGCAATTACCAAAGACGAGGTCAAGCATATCAAAGTCGAAATGTGGGACAAAGTACAGGACAAATACAAAGAGGATATCAAGGTCAAAGTCAGTCTTACATTGCAGAGAATGAGCAAGGTAATGTGACTTTTTATAGTAATTTTGGTGAAGTGTATACAGTGAATCAAACGGAAAATAATAATGTGTGGACTGAATTTATTGTTGACTGGGTCATCAGACCATCTTACTAATGACATTAAATCTTTTTCGGAATACATAGAATTAAAACAACATAAGTTAATTCTCAGCGGCAAAAAATGGTGTAACCTTAAAAGCATAGGTAGGTAGATAGGTATGCTAATATATAAATGCAATGTTTTATTGGCAAACGACCTGTTAATTGAACTATTCAAAATGTGTATTATGAACATAATACATAATACACAACACAATACACATTTTAAATAGTTCAATTAACATAAAGTTTCAAAAGTGCAAACAAGTAATTTGTTAGTTCATTTTGAAAAAGGTAAAGTTAGGGTTTACAAATACTCATACACAATTAGGATGAAAATTAATAAACCAGATTGCAATAATTGTTTTTCAAATATAGCCAGTGCTAAATTATGGCATAGACGTTTCTGTCATTTAGGTCTAAATAATTTGAATATGTTGTCAAAGAGAAATATAGTGGTTGGTTTAGATGATTTAAAAAATATTGCTGTTGAGTGTACATTGTCTGAAACTCACGGAACTGTAAGTAGACGACTACACACATTTTGTTATGGTATATTTGTTAAAGCAGAAATCTGATGTTATTGAGAAATTTAAAGAATTTTATTATTATACAACTAAACATTTTAATTCTGACTTATTGAAATTACGGTCAGACAATGGTAGGGAATATGTGAATAGAGAATTTCATGAATTTTGTAGACAAAATGGAATACAGATTCAATACACAGTACCATATAATCCGGAAATGAATGGTGTGGCCGAGCGAATGAATAGAACTTTGGTAGAGAAAACTAGGTCATTGTTATTAGATTCAAAATTAAATAAAGACAGTTGTGGTATGGTAGAAGACCTGACGTCTCTAATATGCGTGTGTTTGGGTGTATAGCATACAATCACATACCGAAAGAACTGAGACAAATCTTGGATAATACAGGAAAAAGGATGATAATGAAAGTCTATATCCTGTTGTTGCAACAGGATATAGACTTTATGATGAGGAAACTGGAGATGTGGTAATAAGTAGAAATGTGATATTTGATGAGGACGAAAAGGGTGAAACAGTATACATACCTACAAATAATATACTTAAAGAGACTTACCTGGATTAGATTTACCTGGAAAGGATCAACTGAACAAAGACCTGAGACACCTGAAATAGAAAATGAAAGAGAAGTGAGAAGAAAATTAAATGACTATGGAAAAGAAAATAGAATAAAGAAAGGACAAGGAATACACAGTGAAAGTTATAATAAAGGAAATAATTCAAAAGGAATGATAAATAATGAGGAGCAAGAAATATCAGAAATAGGAAGAACAAGATATTATATTAGAAAACCACAATGGCAGAAAGATTACATTTTGGACCTGGGAAGATGAAAGCGATGATACTGCGTTATATAGTTTACATACATGTGGGGAAGACATACCAGAAAAATACGAACAGTTATTAAAAAGAAAAGATAAAAATGAATGGTTAAAAGCAGTTCAAGTAGAAATTAATGTATTAAAAGAAAGTAAAACCTAGAAAGAAGTACCAGAACCCAATTATGTGAGACTGTTAGATAGGAAATGGATATTTACTAAGAAAAATATGGGAGACAAAAATATACATAAGGCACGTTTGGTAGTACGTGGATTTCAGCATATGAATTTAACAGAAGATGTATATATATACATATTATTAATATATATTCAATTGCAGCTTTTAAAACTATGACATACACCAGATGGATGTGGAAGGAGCTTTCCTGTATGGTCGAATAGATGAAAATGTGTTTTTAACGCCTCCAGAAGGTGTGAAAGTCAAAGATGGATGTGTTCTAAAACTCACGAAGTCACTTTATGGTTTAAAGAAATCGCCTAAATATTGGTATGAAAACTTTAATGAAACGATTATAAAATATGGTTTTGAAAGATCAGCTAATGACTATTGTTTATATTCTAAAGGAGAGTTATATATATTAATTTATGTTGATGACATTCTAATTTTGGGATGTGATAGTAAAGAGATAAATTCATTAAAAAATTACTTATCAGATAAATATAGAATGAAAGATATGACTACTAACAAACTGAACTATTTAGGTATCACAATCGAAAAGAAAAATAAGGAAATTCATGTAAATCAGATGTTCAACTCCTATGGATCCAAATTTTAAGTTGGATGAGAGTTGTGGGATAGACATACCCTACAACTACGAATACCAATGTAGATCTTTAATTGGTTCCCTGATGTACGCTACTGTAGGGCCGTGACCAGACTTAACTATGGCTATATATTATTTGAGTAGATTTCAAAGTAAGCCAAATAAGAATTTGTGGCAAGCATTAAAGCGCATTTTGCGTTATGTAAGAAACAATTGATTTATAAATATAACTTAGAATGTAACTATCTGATTGGATATGCAGATGCAGATTTTGCTAGGGATAGCGACAGAAAGTCAACTTCAGGGTATTTATTTCAATTGTTTGATAACACTATAGTATGGAAATCAAGAAAACAAAGTACCGTTTCTCTTAGCACCACTGAAGCTGAATTTGTGTCTTTATGAGATGCATACATGGATGCTTGTTGGATTAAGAAATTGTTGTTAAATTTGAATATCGGTATTAATTGTATACCTATCTTTGAGGATAACCAAAGCACAATTAAAGCTGTTTCTAACTATGATCAAAAGAGATTGAAACACATGGATGTTAAATATAATTTTATTAAGGAGAAGGTTGAGCAAAAGTTAATAGATATAGTATATGTATATTAGAACAGATGAACAATTAGCAGACATTTTGACTAAACCTGTAAGTAAAAATAAATTAAAAGTTTTTGTTAAGGAAATTGGATTAGAATTTTAAAGAGAATAGATACATCACTACAAATTTTGTTTATTTAGTAAGAAGTAATTAAAATAATAATATGGTTATGTTTCAGAAAGAATTGTATACATAAGTTGATTTCTATACCTGTAAAATTGAGGAGGAATGTTGAGAATGAGCCAATTTCACAAGGTATCATTTTGTGGAGTATTTTAAATATGCGTGTGGCATCTCGCTCTCTCTCGAAATATGGCGACCGAGGTAATGTTAGTTTAGATTTATATTATGAAGATAAAAAGTAATAAAGGAAGATTAAATTATACCAAGACAGTTTTATTTCTCATCCCCGAACCAACCCCAATAAAATTAATAGAAATTACTCAAATATTGTATTATAATTGTGTCAATTTTCGAATGTTCTTTGGTCAGTTTCAGGGAATATAATCCAGTTTGACTTGCTTAGTGTGTGCCTTGCACATCATGTGTTGTGGGTTATGACTAGTTTTGTATTTCTTATGAGAATATCGCAATTGCCAGGTGCATTGTCTTATTTACACGATGACAGCTGGCCTTAGTAGGTAATAGGAAGTATATCGCCTGCCAAGACCCTTGCCTGCACTGGCAAGTGAACAAGGATCTCAACAAGAGTGATTTTTTTCAATAATTAGATATTTTGCGGGACTATTTTACTAATGTTTCCTATGCAGACTTACAACTACAATATTGGGACGGTCCAGCACAATCTGGGATGGTTGGCTGCCTTATTTATTACTCACTGCAGCCATCTGCAGCTATGAATGATCAATTGTACGAATGACTATTATATTAAGAAGATAATTAATTGCATCCCAATTAATATAGGACAAATTTTGAGAGAAAATTGCAACTTTATAATCAAACTATTGTTGAATTGGTTAGATTATCGATTCTGATCAAGTTATGCTGAGTGGTTAAGTGAGAGGTCATTCGTGCAGCCGAGATTTCCTTACCATATGTTTGTCCGGAGGAGACGAAGCCGCCGGGTTCTCGTCCATATTCACCACTAAGCTACAGTGCCCAAGGCACTTACTAAGACTTTTTGTCTAATAATCAACACTCGCAACTCACTAACACCTTTGATATTTCCGCGTATGTAAAATGATAAAATGAACTAAACAAATTAAAACGTCAGGTACACCCCTTAGGCAGGGGACAACAGTGTCTCGGGCTGGAGGCCGACCCGAGCCTCGTGGTTCCCCTTCTGGGAAACACACTTTCGGAAGGCGCTAGCGTAGTAAAATGACCACCAGTAGCGTTGCCGGCGTCTGGGATTTTAATTTTAGCAAGGAATTATGCGCATGTGCCACTTACAAATTAAAAAAAAAACAAACAGGAAAAAGGGAAACATTCAGGGTTACCATTTTTAGCAGGTTCCTGCTTTTTGACCACATTTAATGAGATGCAGCATTATCGTAGAATTTTGCACTTTTATCATTTTCTCTACTACCCATTAATATAATTATAAGTCTATGCCGTAAAACTTTAAAGATGCACAATCCAGCCATCTCGATGGGAAGGATTGGCAGCACAAAGTCCTGAATGGCGCAGGTGGGTTGTGCGAGAGTAAGCGATTTCGAGGAGCAGCTTAAACCTGACCATCGAGGTCGACGAGATAAACGCGACGAGCTGAAAACCAGTCCACGCTGCTATTGGACGGTGTAGTTTGCCTACATATTGCGTTTTTGTCCAGGAGGAAGACGCCGCTTGGCACAGTTAATTGTGCCATTGGTGTAGTGGATAGTGACCCTGTTAGCGAAACCAACGGTTGCGGGTTCGAATCCCGCGAGGGGTAAATGCTCGTGTAATGAATGCAAACATTTATTCCCGAGTCATGGATGTTTATATGAATGTTTATGTATATTTATCCGTTATCTAGTATCCATAGTACAAGCTTTGCTTAGTTTGGGACTAGATGATTGGTGCAATTGTCCGAAAAAAAAAATCCTTGTAGTTACCTAATAAATAACAAAATAAATCGCATTATATAGCTCCTTTATTCTATAATATAAAAAGTATTACTTGAATAACATCTTCAAAGTTAATACGCGTGGCCACATTCTAGTCTTCAAGAATTTGATATTTTAGTCACGGTGTAGCCTTCATTGATTCGCTATTTATAATTACCTATTTTAAAAACCCGACAGGATGTTTTAACATATAATGTATCCTATGACACTCCGTATCAAGACGGATCTAACTTAGTATACCTACATCAGGCATTTTGTAATCGGTCAAGCAAGCCGTTTAGACTGCAGGAAATTTAGAAGGAAGGAGAAGGAAATTTAGCCAAAGGAACGGACATACTTACTTCCTATACATTCACTCGAAAAACATTCTTGGGCAGTCGGATAAAAAAAACTTATTTTGAATAACACGACGCAACTGATTTGTTTACGCGGAATGCAGACTAAGTTCGAAATATATACCTTCTTCTGCTTGCTCTTGTCGGTGGAAGGACTATGCCTCTCTGCTTTGCGCCCTCGAAATATACCTAATTAGTAATTAAAAAGAAAGTCGAATTTAATATCCTTTTTGTATAAGTAATATGGTAGTACTTAGGTACTTAATTTCTTAGCCCATTCTAAATACAAAAATAATTAAATATGTGATGGGAATGGTCCCGTTTATTGTTATAATGATCGTAGTTATACAGAAATACCTTTCCATCGAGTAAAATAATCAGAATTACACAATAGGCGCGAGAGTGCGTGCCGTTCGACGGAGTTGGATCTTGCATCTCTCACTTTTATACGGTCATCTAATTATACATATACGTATTTTCCTTCTTTTGTCGAATTACAAATTATGGTAAACAAAAACATAACTACTTAATAAGGTCTACATTAAAAATATTTTTTAAAACAAGCTACATACTATAATCATGATGGGAGTATTAAATACATCATAGTATTTAGTATGAGTAATTGATTATACATACAAAGACAAGTTACATAAACTCCATCAAAAACCCATGTTATACCCATCCCAAAAAACTGCATATTTAGGATATAAAATAAAATCGGTAAACGGTCTCAAAATGAGGATTCCAACACGGGACGCCAGAGGGCGGAGTGTGAGTTTTGTTTCGACATAGCTTTACTAGCGCGTTCACGGTTTACGTGACGATTTGTATGAAGAAATATGCAGCGCCTCTAGCGGATAGTTTGCAAAACGATTTTTTTCATAGATACTTTTTGCGTAAACGTGAACGCGATGGTAAAGTTAAAAACGAGGCAAAACTGGCATTTCGCACATAGAACGCTCACATAAAATAAATAAATAATAACGTAGATTCGACTATCTTGCCATTTGCCATTAAGAAATTCCAGACCCTACATTCCGGTTCCATCATCAGGTCAGCTCGATGGTACCATAATATTGCATTATCACCGAACTTAGATAAATATTCCAAAAAAAGGCCTATGACAGAATGATGAGGGATAAATTGTGGTCAGCTTAGTCTATGTATCGGGGTTGACCGTACCTTGATACTAACAGTGAAATCACTCTATGAAGTTTCCAGTGCTTGTGTTAGAATAAACGAGGCGTATAATAAATCGTTTAACATCGAAAAAGGTGTTAGATACGGTTGTGTTGCGATCCCTTAGTACAACAAGTACTGCCAATAAACATTTTACAACACCTATAGGATTTGCAAATTATGAGCGACTAATGTTAAGAGGGTTTATTCCGCACGGTATTCCATACAAACTTTTTCGAAATGAATAAACCGATTCTAAAGAAGCTTTATATTATAAGCCTAAACTACGTCGTACATAGATCTAAAAAGTTAGTAGAGCACATTTTCGAAAAAGTGTATGGAAACTAAATTAGAGAGTTTCCCATAGTAACAGATAAAATGCAATGGTGTTGATTCGGATGTACACCAACTAACCTAAACTAAAACCAATTTTGGAGTGGTGCCGTCGCATCGTACTGTTCCAGGGAGAAAGAGAGTACTACTTTAAAACTGGTTTTAGTTTAGTTTAGTTGGTGTACATCCGAATCGACACCAATATCTCCTTTTGAATTCGATATTTTAAGAATATTTTCTACTATCTTTTTAGGTTTTACAAATCGAAAAAACTTCCGCATATTGTGAGGACTATACGGAACCATACAATTCGCGTAGCCCGACACGCACTTGGCCGGTTTTTCATTTATTTCTATTTGGTGGTCTTTTAACGATTTTAGCATAATCTAGGGCATTTTCGAGGACGGTTTAGCGCATTTCTTAGGATAGCAGTTGGCAACACTACACACAATTTGATGTGTTAATAGATGTAGTATAGTATGGCAACACTGACCATGACGAGATGCTACCATGTGGCGCAAGCGCGAAGGACCTGCGTAATGCGTACTTAGTACGGGGAAAGAGGATTTAATCAATAACTATTTCCTTTTGATAAAGCAGACTATAGGTATACAGGGTGAATTTGAATTCGTGTAATTGCCATTAACTGGTGATACGCCACTCTTGATTACGAAATACTTTCCCCAAGCAACCATAGCCGAATTTGATCAAAAAATTTTCGATTACCCATACAAAGTAACACTATTCTGAAACAGCCTTTTATATAGAATTCTCTCAATTTTCGGCTGGTTATTAACTCCTGATTAAGAACAACTATCCACTAGGAACTATAGCCGAATTCAGCCGAAAATTGTGGGACTTCCATACAAAAGATGGTTTCAGAATGGCATATGTTGTATGTGTAATCGAAGATATTTTTAATCGATTTCGGCTATGGTTTTTAAGCACTCCAGTACCTCGATTTTCGCGTACTCAACATTTCACTGTCGATAGACATCAATAGGTTTGTCATTTTTGTACTCGCATATAAATAAGAGATAGATATCTCTCGACAGTGAAAAGTCCAGTGTGTGAGAATCGGAATCTTGGTTTTGAAACCAGGAATTGCTTTTGAAAGCAAGTTTCCTTTCGTTTACCGCAAAAAAAGATGTGATTCAGAACTACTCAGAACCGATAGAGGTAGCGCTAAACATAGCTAGCACTCCTGCCGTCTCTGGTCCTATGGAAGAAAATATAAGTACAGGTTAAGTATGTATCTACTTATAAGTAATCAATATACAATAACGTTTTTCTTGTATAACCCTTCGAATGTGCAATAGGTACCGCGATTTGAGTCGAATTTGTAGTTTTTAGTTTATTTGATGTGCTCCTCGATCTGGAATAAATTAGCTCATGCATGCTACAGCCAAACCAACGACATCTGTTCACTGTTCGCAGCAAAACTTTTTGTGTAACCTTGGGCTACAGCATAATACGTTAAATTACGCCAGCTCGAATGGGAAGTAAAAAAAAAAGTTATCAGAAAGTAGGACCGACAGAAAGCAGAGTTATTTCCGATTCATCACTATATCATATATGTCGGGGATGGGGGTGGGCTAGCTAGCGACCGGGACGGTGCCAGTCGCGTGGTAAAGGTAACTCGGGCAATGGCGAGTTTAATGCAAGCTACTATAGACAACGTTGATAAATAATAGACAACGTTGTCTATTATTTATCATAATTGAATTATCTTTATCAATATTATCATAATTGAATATTTTATTTTGACCTCTGGGGACAAAAAGGCTGGCAGCTATCTCGGACAGCGTATCAGTATAGCTATCCAACGAGGTAATGCTACCAGTCTTTTGGGTACCCTTCCTTATGGTACGGACCTCGAGCACGTTTTCTACCTTTCTTAATTTTGAATGATAGAGAACGTGTTCTTGTCTGCTCCCGTGTTTTTCTTTTTCCCTTTTTTTTTCTGTAGGTAGTTAGCTCCTTTTTTCTAAGTTATGTCTTTATTATGAGCAGATATTTATACGTCACATTAAAGAAACTCTGTGTAAAAAGCGAGTAATGGAGGCAAACTTAGTAAGATGACCATGAATCGGCGATGGTGATGGAGCAACGATTTGATATAAAATTATAGGAACTGCAATATGTGAAATACGAGGACATATCGAACCAAGCTCACAGTAACCATGCTCCGCAAAGGGTATAGGATTTATTTTGAATTTGGTAATATATAAGTAGAGGTTCTACTGTAGAACATGCCCTAGATTAAAACATAATAGAATATTTTTGTCGGCCACAGTTTTTTGTTCTGCGTGAGTGTTATTGCATACAATACTTTCTATCCTCGCGGACAAAATTATTGGATTTGGATTTTTTGTTCGGCCAACAAAATATCAATCACATGTGCTGTCCCTTTTCACTAATACATCTTAATAACTTCGTTGTTTTTAAAGAACTATTTTTGGGATTTATATTTCGGTGGCACTATTTCAACAGTTTTTTGACATTGTCAAAATAGCTCAATTCCACTTTGTGTATTCCTAACATCACGTGCGTACCTCAACACCGGTGGAACGGCGCCTGCCATTCAGCACATTTGGGGTGCTGAACAATACGCATGGTATGACAGAGCACTTACTAAACTGTGACTACGTGTATCGGAGCTGTGTGTGAAGAACATTCCGCTACTTTCATGCGACGAGAGAGAACTACGTAAAGAATTGTGTAAACTAAAGTAATAAGTTGTGGTTTTGCTATGCGACAACATTTTCTGCGGACAAAGTTATTATCAAAAAATGGGAAAACTTACTCTATAGAGGAAAAAGTAGTTATAATAACGCAAAACGCAGCCGAGAACAACGCAGCTGCAACGGCCATGAAAGACACCCATTCGCAACTCTATATTAATAAAATATTATTTGTAATATTTTTTACGGTGTTTGGAGCAGCAACTCTATATGGTGGGATAATTAACAATGTAAAAAATGTCACAAAATATGGATAAAGCGCGAGATGCAACACATATTTTAGCGACGCATTCAGTTAGGTGCCTACGGGTTCCTACCATGTAATTAACAAACTGATTTTCGCAGTCATCTTTTAACAGTTTTGTGTCAATAAATGAAGGTTTGTGAGTTTTTCTCTTTATACGAGTAGGTATTTAACGGAATACGGTAAATACTTACAGTTTCTTCTCTGCGCAGTGACCTTATTACATTTTTAGCTAATATTCTGACAGCGAAGACGTTTAGGTTCACAACTTTAACTACTAGTGCGATTAGCATTTTCTAAGAACTTTTTCGCAAGGTCTTGAGGAAACCGTTGTATGTAAATGTGTAATGAATGTTATTATTATTACCATACAGTCCCTCTGCTGGGCAAATAGTATTGTTCCTCATGAATGTTAAATAGGGGAATAATAAGCGTGAATGTACCCACAGCGAAAACGACCAAAAAGATGTGAACAGAACGCCTGACAGAAATATCGCAGCAAATATACACGCACGCACAAAGTATATTTTAACCATCAGAAATTCTATGTTTGAAACTTTGAAAATAATTATTTCGGATTCGGACAAGTGGCAAGAAAAGGTTCACATCTCGCAATGCAAATAACTTATAATCATTCAACTTTACAACAGCAGTCGAATTGTGTTGGAGAAATTTGGAGAAACTTTTAAAAAGCTAGATAAAGATAAAGATAAATTTATTAACATCAAATCTAAGAGTTCAGAAAAAAAGGAGAAACCTGAGTAACTCCGTAGATTTCCACGCCCTACATTAGGTCAACCTGTGTTGTAGGTACATGGCTTCAGCTACTCAACAAGCAAAGAAAAACCATTCAATATATCGCAAAGTTATAAATGTTATGTACAGAAATACTATCCTTTTTGTTTTTAATTTTATTAAAATAAGTAGCTTAGTAGTATGTAGTAATGTACTTGTAGAAAATATTGAAGAATGAAGGCGTAAAATTACGTGAGTAATGCTAGAACACAGTGAAATTCAGCTATTTTGATAATGTCAAAAAATTGCTGGAAATAGTGCCCAAAGAAAAAAAAATGTGCCCCTATAGTTATTCAATATTTTAAGTGAGTATACTGGCGTCACATGTTGCTGGAATCCTAATTCTCATAAGCAGTCTGCTTTACCTGTGATTATAATTTATATCTCAAAAAACTGTGCATAAATAGTGCCACCGAAATATACCTACAAGTTGAATTCCACGTTGTGTGTTCTAGCATCATGCAGGTGACCTACGTGACTATTTAGAGATCTCTTGTTTCATACTGAAGTGAATAACAAAAAAGGTGCTCGTATATGATATCGTGAATGATATTTTCTAGTTTATGTATAGCTTATTTATCCATGAAAATAATCACTTTTGATAGGTGACTGACCGATCCTTAGTACCTCCCTGTGTGCGTCGGAACAAATTTTTGAAACGCAATTTTTGTTTATTTCGTATCTGAGTTTTCTGGGTAATACCCGCGGATGGAAGGATAATTTTTATCGTTACTAACACAGATGCTTCTATGCAAATACTACATTAACTTGAAAAGTCATAAATACTTCTCTATGATTATTATTCATCATCATCACATCATATCAGGACGTCGACTGCTATCATCATCAAACCCACGTGCAAGACGGTTCGTGAATACCTACCCTAGAAAACAGCTTGTAGACTTGGCTCAAATGGATCTATAGTTCTTCAATAGAGTGTTATCATATCACCCTTCTTGAAGAAACAGTACCACCATACCCCTATTCCATGCCTTCGGCGTTACGCCGTCGAGCAAGGCCAAATTGAAAAGTTTCTGAAGGTGGAACCACCCGCTTTCAGAAGCTCCGCAGTGATTCCGTCATCGCCCGCTGTATTGTTGTCCTTTAGCTGTTGAGTCATCCTAATCCTGTATGTCCGGAATATCTTCGGTATTTATTATTATTAATCTAAATATATTAACATTAGAACTATGTAAAATAAAAAGATTTACCAAAATGTTCCAGATTCGAACCTACAACTTTTTTGCGTTTACTACTCTTAGATGTAACTGCCTACTGCCATGTTACAAAACCCATTTGATCACATTATTCTGTCTGATCTCGTGTACGTATTGTTATTCCCTAAACATATAATAAATGTCTTTGCACATACACATAGTGCCATCTAGTTCCATAATAAACAATTAGGCTTGTATTACTTGAATACTCTTGAACTAGGCTTGAATACTGGAAACTATTCAAGCGAGCTTGTGCCACAGCAAAAGCAAATTTTATCTAACTAATATTATAAATGCGAAAGTTTGGATGTTTGTTTATTTGTTTGTTGCTCAATCACGGTAAAACGGATGAACGGATTTGGATGAAATTTGGTATATAGGTTGAATATCTGGATTAAAACATAGGATACTTTTTCTCCCGATAAAGTGAATAGTTCCCGCGGGATAAACAAATTTCCGCGATAAAGTTATTCAACGCAGGCGAAGCCGATTAGAAGTTGAAGAAGCTTTTGAAAAATTTAATTTCATGTCCCACACTCGCTGAATCGCTACTTAATCAAAATGTGGATATGTGTGACTCACATATTCGGCTATGGTCCCTACTGGAAAGTTGTTCCTAATCAGGAGTGGAGTCACCAGCCGAAAATTGTTGTACTTCCATACTAAAAGTGGTTTCAGAATGGTTTACTTTGTATGGGTAATCGAAATTTTTTTGATGAATTCGACTATGTTGCTTTGGGGAAAGTTGCTCGTAATCAAGAGTGACGTCACGAGTGAATGGGAATTACACGAATTCAAATTCACTCTGTACAGTTTTCCTAATTTTTTATTTTATTTTCTAATATATTTTTATGATAATTACTAGCGGACGCCGGCCACTTGGTTAGCGTAGATTACCCACAGGAACCTACCAATAACCAGGATAAAAAGTTTGTGATAAATTTCATATAATTCCGTTCAACCGTTATTATTGAGTAAGAAGAAACAAACTTATAAACTTTCACATTTATAATTTTAGTGAGATGTGTAGAATACACTAGCGGTGGAGGCGGCCCGATGTAAGTAGCCCGGGCGATACTGAACGATTATTATAGCAGGGGTATGGTGGGTCTGCAGGGGAATAAATCCTGGTTAGTCAGCATGAGATAAGAAAGATACAAAGAAAGAAAAAGATAAGAGGTTGGACTTGCGGCCGACGCTTCCTCCTCTTCTGCTTTATACATCAGCAGCCTATAGCAGTTCACTGCTGGACATTAAGACACCAAAATGGTGCATTGTTCAAATTTGTTTAATACCAACAAAAAATAACCAAATAATAATTGGTACATCATTATGTAGTCATATGACCTAACTAAAAATCTGCTGTAATTAGCACTGAAGTCACAGATTAATTCTGGTAGGTGGTAAGTACCTATGCGGTAACACAGTCATTACAGTACTCAACTGCATGTGCAATGGCTCTATCATAGTGAGAACTGAATTTTGCAGTGGAGAGTTTGTTGACTCTATAATAACATCCATTTCACTTGTGTGTTACAAAATAATCATTCATGTTTTGTTGTTTTGAATGTGTCTACACATAACGGGACTTCCTATCCTGATGGTATGTGAGAGGTAATGGGATCTAGAGATCATATCCTGCATAAAACTGAAATTGTTCCGTGAATGTAAAAAGAAAGAAACGGTTTTAGCAACAACCTCCGGCCAGTGGACACATTTAGTTATAAATCTGATAAACTTTAATCTAGTATCAATCTTTAGTCTGCTTCAGATCCTCAACTACATCAACAAACCTACTGATTTTGTTCAGAATGTCGATGTTGGGTTCACTACAACATGGTTTGGGGTCAATCTGCCTGATCATCAAGATTCCATGAAAACCACAATACATAAAGACCAGACTATGTAATATAAATTTTATATATTCAGAAGCTTAAAAGTAAATCTATATAATTAAAAGTGATTCATATATATTTTAGATTCGTGTTACACACAATTACAGCTGTAATTTAGGAATGTACTCATAACAACATTCAGCAGAAACTTGATTTTGTTTGGCTGTATGCAGGATACATCCATGTCTATAGCAATAACCTAAGTTGGGAACTAATCAGGTTACTTGTATTTTCCGAGTGATGGTAGACTGGTATAGTCATTTCAGTCAAAGTACTACAGCATTCCAGTAGCTCCACTTTTGAAACTCTTCTAAACATTAACGTGCTCTAGGTAAAAGGAGGACAGGAAGTATCTCCATAGGTTTTATCTTCACTTATTTGTCATTGTGTGCAGTTAAAGCTAAGATCAAGCCTTTGCATGTAAGATATAGGTAGTTATAGTTTTACAATAATTAGCAACTTTTTAATTATTCTAACTTGTATGCAACCAGTGCCGATAAGTCTCATAGATAAATAACAGTTCATCACAATAATAATTGCCCTAACTCGTTGGCCCTAACATTATAATAAGACTAGACTACGGATAATACAAAAACATCGACTTGTAATCTGAGGTCTGTCATTCCAGGGACACACTTATGGGATATACCTATTTTAGCTGCCCCATTGTTAACTATGTGGTGACTACAAAACCTATATCATGGGATAAAAAAGTCGTATATTTAAACCACAATCAAATACGATGGGTGTTAGTGTTTGACAGCGTTTTGAATGGGTTTGTGTTCAGTCTTTGTACGTGTTGTAATAAGGCTTGGTCCAATTTGAGTGTAGTTTTGTTAAAACTTAAGATTCATAGCCATATTTGATGAATGCGGTGCAGCTATTTTAAACATATTTAAATTTTTGCTTTGTATATCTGGATGATATTAGTTGTTTAAATCCTCGGGTGTTTCCCAAATTTTCAATTTATACTTATGTAGTTCTGTATCAATGTAAATTAAAATTTTATCTATAATGATATTCAATCAAATAATAATAATCTTATGAATAGAACACCTATTCAAGTTAATACTAAGTATCAATCAATTGCTTTGATTGGCAACTTTTCAAATTTGGCTGCTGTCAAGTGGAAGTTCAAGACAGCTTAAATCTAATTCCACAAAGTTAAGTTTCACATGTGTATATTAGGTTAACAGCTACCATCCTTTTGACATATACAACATCAGTACCAGTTAAATCCGGCAGCACAAAAGGATCAAATTACTATAGTAGATTGGATAAAATTGAGTCATAAAAGTTAACAGCGAAGAAAGAAATGTAAATTTACTAACATCTAGAGCTTGAATGATCGAGGCTCATCACTGGTATGCCTGCATCCAGTCAAAGAGTTACCAGTTAATGGTAAATAATATTAGTGGTATACAGGGCGTCCCAAAGTTATGGGACATGAAGGGGAAGTACCTTAAATATCGTAGATAGTGAATTTTGCTCAAAGAAGACTTTATGTTATTTTTAAAAGTTAGTAATTCTGCATTCATAGATTTTCTAAAAATTACTTGCTTCGGCTGGGAATCGAACCGACTTAAATGTGAAAAAAAAAACACCCTACTTTTATGATGCCAATCGAAAGAATAGCTAAAAAATAATAACTCTGCCTAAGTAACATAGTATTTTAAAAGAAAGGAACAACATAAAATGATTGAGTCAAATTTCAAGAAAGTTATTTATTGCCGACGACGTTCGAAAAGTAGCGATATTATCATTCCAAAGATAGCATTGATTATTCGTAAATAAGTACCCACTTCATAAAATAGGTACTAACATAGTTTTCCTTATTATAAGTGCACGTGTAGATGAAATGATAAAACTTGTATTTCAATACGTCCTCTGTAAGCTAGACAGAAGGCAAATTAAAAACAAAAATAAATAATTTATAATTTGAAAATGGAACAGTTTATGACAGCGTTTGTTTGAATGCATACTTTTTAAGATATTTTAAAAAGAAGTGATATTTTTAAATGTTGTTCTTAAATTTGAAAATGGAACAGTATGTGCGAGCGTTTGTTTTTCGGATATTGATCTGTTTAGTCTCAATTCACTTACACAAGTGTTATTGTGTTAATTTATTGCGAACATGGCATATCAAGTAAGTTTTGATCTAATGGAAGCATATTTTTTGAACGATAAAGATATCTCTAGAAGTTTGCGGTGGTATGGCGTAAAATATCCTGATAGACAAATACCGTCTCGTAAAGTTTTGAAAAGGCTTGTGAACAATTTGAAAACTCTGGGACGTTTTGATAAACGCCCAAGAGAACCACAGCAAGAAAACCATACGATCAACGACGAAGAACTTGGTATTTTAATTTACTTTTCGGCTTTTCCGAAAGCATCGGTGAGAGAAGGAGAACATGAAATTGGAGTTTCAAAAAGTAAAATACACCGTGTATTAAAAAAACACGGTTTTAAGAGTTATGTTGAAGGACGATTGGTTCAAAAATTACTTCCGGGCGATACAGAAAGGAGAAAAAATTTCTGTCTTGATATCCAGGCACGATTGCTCGAAGATCCAAATTTTTTGGATAATATTATTTGGACAGACGAATCTAACTTTAGCAATAACGGTATGTATAACCGCAACAATAATCGTATTTGGTCTAAAGAAAATCCCCTACGAGTGACTGAAACTAATAACCAAGTGCGTTTTTCACTCAACTGTTGGTGCGGACTTTTAAAAAACCGGGTTTTCTTAATCCAAAACCCGGTTTTTTAAAAGTCCGCACCAACAGTTGTTTCCAACAAGATGGAGCTCCGGCTCATAATAGTCGGAGAGCAGCAGATTTTCTAAATGAATGTTTTCCTACATGGATTGGTACAAATGGACCGATTAGATGGCCGGCCAGATCCCCGGACCTCACACCATTAGATTTCTTCTTTTGGGGATACGTGAAAGATATGCTATACAAAAAGCGATACGAGAACGTAGGCGAGTTGCAAACAGAATTGTGCCATATCACATCGAGTGTTCACCATAAAATGATTAGAAAATCAACAGGCAGCGGGCTCATTAAAAGATTGGCGATTTGCGTAAGACAAGAGGGATCACATTTTGAGCATTTAATTAATTAATTTACAAAAAAATACCTACTTAATTGACTACGGCAGTTTCATGTATGTTTTTTATTTGATTAAAATGATTAATTTCACGTTGTTCCTTTCTTTTAAAATACTATGTTACTTAGGCAGAGTTATTATTTTTTAGCTATTCTTTCGATTGGCATCATAAAAGTAGGGTGTTTTTTTTTTCACATTTAAGTCGGTTCGATTCCCAGCCGAAGCAAGTAATTTTTAGAAAATCTATGAATGCAGAATTACTAACTTTTAAAAATAACATAAAGTCTTCTTTGAGCAAAATTCACTATCTACGATATTTAAGGTACTTCCCCTTCATGTCCCATAACTTTGGGACGCCCTGTATATAAATAACAGGAAGTTATTCTATGGTCACTTTAAAGATTCAGTTGAGAAATTTAAATTAAGGTCTACAATATAAGTTATTATATTAACATTCCATACTAACAGACAAGTAGTTGTGATCCATGTTCAAACCTACTAGTACTATTTGTCTTATCCAGCTGATCTGATATTGTTCCAAATTCAGGCGAATATTTGTCTTTATTTCAAGAAATTGATGTGATACTGGCATAAATGTGGAATTAGGATAAATTGCCATAAAAAAATTAACATTGCTTATTTCCACAGGGTGGCTAAATTAGGCCAGGAGTGCAACCTTGAATTGACTTACGCTTATAATATAAACAATCGCAACAGCACTGAATAAGCTAAAGCATACTTTATGTATTGTGATGTTGGTCATCCATCATACTTGTATCAATTACCTACTCCATAATTTTATTAGAGCTTCACTCTTCTGTTGTGTAATTTCGTCCATCCATTTTAATACACAAAGAATGTAAGTGCCCGATTTTTTTTACTTCTTGTGAACATTGGGTGTGGTAGATTGGAATACTGATGATGCAGACATGAGGTTCTCTATGTACTGCCCGAGGACTTGATTTTCAGAGCGTAGCTTTAAATTTTCTTCTTTAACGGAGTCCACTCTTTGTGACAAATCTGTAAAACAAATTTCATTTTAGTTTCAATTTCTGGACAAATAATTAGCAATTTCACTTTGTAAATCAACATTTATGTATAGTGCAGCAGAATGAGGGAAAAAAATTGCGCTCCCTTACGACACTGACCCAGATTGAAAATAATGACGCATTTATAACTCACATTAGGGCCAAGCATTACTTTGAAGGTTATATCACACAAAGATAATTTACAATCTCGCATAGCAAAGATGGTTGCGTTTTAGTTCAATTAGACATGCAAAAATTGGTAAGTATACGGAAATAAACATACCATCTAAAGTTATTTGCAGTTCCAAAACTTGAGATATAAGTCTAGCTTTCTCTTCTTGCTCATCGATTCCAGAATCAGGTTCAAAACTGGGAGGGCCATTGAGACCAGGACTTGAGGAACCAGCTGTGTACGAACTGGGTAAAGAGTCCATCGAACGACCATGATCTAAATGATTGTTCTCAACATCGTCCGTTATTATCACTTGTGGGTCGTCGTCAGCCAGGGGAATATTTTCGTCGTTACACTTTTGCATAATTGAAGACATTGCAGTTTGGGTTCTGGGTTGTATCCACAGACCAACCACGTTGTATCACTATAAATAAGCTATCTGTATATAAATAATCGAGTTCACCAGCTACCACAAGTTTAAATTGATATCGATTTCCTTCGCTCTTGCGGTAATTATACTGGATAGGATGGCTGTCAGCGAGCAAACAAATACTTTGGGTTGGCTGTCATTTAAATTGATTTGGGAGGATCGAATCGAACGCAGGAGTAGGTTGGTACTGGTTCTGTGATCGAAAGATACGATACTTCAATACCATTCCAACAAGTGAAGTTGATTATGTTTGTATAAAATTACTTTTTGGTTGGATTCTATCCTCTTTGATTGAATACCTACCAAATAAAAGTAAAAGTAGGTCGATCGATACTTGATACTACTAACTATCCTTACACAAGGATATTGAAATCGAGCAGTTTACGGTCGCTCGATTAGTTTACAACGTTCACAACCAGTAGTGCATTCATCTAACGACTTGATACGAAAAAAAACTAATTACCGTCAATGATCCAAAATCACAATACTTCCAAGATGGCATACTCTAGAAGTTGGTTTTTCTCACTATCATCGTATTTCTACTGCCTCCCAAAAAGTATTCGATTCTAAGTAGTATCGAAACTTTCTGGGTATCGAGACCGAGACTGATGAACATTTTTTTTTTTCGTTTTATTCACTCCTCTTGGAGAAGGCAAAGGGATCTAAGCCCATAACAGCCATGTCTTATTTTATTTCTTCAGTTTCTAAGTCTCAGTCAAAACAAGTAATTCGTCGTATACTTGGCGTATACAGAGTCTAGTCACGGTCAGGTCATTCTTCAGTAAAGTGGCAGAATGCTTTACTAGACTTTATTAGATTTTGGCGGCTTCTTGTGGGAACCCGAAAGGGTCGTTACGCACTTTATTTTACACTTGTACACCATCATTAACTTATATTTATACAAATATCTCCAATACACGATCCTGATCCTTTCTTGTTCCAAATCCTTTGTAAATATCTCCCAATTTCCTTCGTTTTTTAATTTGTTAGTGGCAAATGTACAAATAGTGCCTTGCCAAAAAAACAAAAATCTCCAACAATACCCAGAAAGTTGAAATATCGGTTTCGAATCGAAACTAAATTCAAAAATAAACAAAACCTCGAGTGAACGTTGGCCTGTGGGATCCTTACATGTTTGTAATTTTTAGCAGTAGTTCTTTAGTGACTTCGTTTCTAATTCTTATTACGGTATTGATGTTTTATAGAAATAAGAAACAAACAAGCCGTCCTCAACGATGAATTAAAAATATCCACCTCCCGCAGGCGAACGCGGGAATATTTTCCGTACACCTCGGAACATGTTCGCTGGTTTTTGCTAACAAAACAGTTAGTGCACCCTCATATTTGATTAGAATAACATCCTAGGTGTTAGGAACCCATAAAACATGTTGCACAAGATCCGGCAAGTCGTTGGAACCAAGGCCCCTAGAAAAATTAAAATGGGTATAATGTAGACGCTACTATGGGAAATAAATAAAATGGTGTTTCATCATTTTTCATATTTACACAATACGCTTTGACTTGCGCTGTATGGCTGTTATGGGCTTAGATCCCTTTGCCTTCTCCTATAGGAGAGAATAAACGAAAAAAAAAGTAAAGATTTAGAGATTAGGGCTTTTTGGCGGGATCACGGCGAGTGAAGTAGCATTTTTGTTTATAATTCTTATAATTTGTGCATTCTGACTTTTGAAGCAATGGCAGAATATTGTGCAGCATAAGTTAGTAATGGTGTACAAGTGAAAAGAAGTGTAACGAAGTAAGAAGTGCGTAACAAAGCTTTAGGGTTCCCACAAGAAGCCGTCAAAATCTTTTGCAAAGCATTCTGCCACTTCACTGAAGAATGATTTGACCGTGTGACTGGACTCTGTATACGCCAAGCATACTGTTTTGACTGAGACTGACTTACAAACTGAAGAAATAAGATAAATAAGACATGGCTGTTATGGGCTAGATCCCTTTGCCATCTCCTAGAGGAGAAAAAAAAACTCTTTGGTATTTGCTAGAATCGCTAGAATCTTGCTAGAATCAATAGTTACGGCTTTTTGGCGGGAACTCGGCGAGTGAAGTAGCATTTTTCTTTATAAGTCTTATAATTTGTGCATTCTAACTTTTGAAGCCACAGACATATATTAGAGTAGATACCGCGAGTTTATTCTTTTGTATGAAACCAAGCGTGCCGTTTTTGAATACCTACCGTGACGTCACGAGAGCAAAGGAATGAGCTTTTAGTGATGGGAATACCCGGTCGGTGCGAAACCGATTCAAAGGCGCCGCCGCCGCTTACGCCTCGTGACATTGATATTATTTAGTAAATTCGCTTGCTCATCGCTTATAAAAGTCTTCTTTTTCAGGCACGTTAACAGAGACATTAGAGTATATATTTTCAGGTCTTTCCGGCGATTCTGTTCCTTTAATCTTTTTATTTTCAAGTTTCGCTGTTTAATTTTCTGTTGAGCAAGATTCAATTTTTGTAGTAATTTTCTTTTTTTGGGCGTATTTAACAGTGCATTTTTATTTGATGTAGATTGTTGGTGGATGTCCTTTTCTAATTTTCTTTTTCTCGTCGTATTGCAAGGCGAGGGTGTTTTTGATTTTATATTTGAGTCTATATTTCCAATACCAGTTGAGGTTTGCAGTACATCAATTGTTGGTATTGCTTCTGGAGTTAATCGTCGAAATTTTTTTGTTTCCGTAAAGCTGGAGTCATTAAAATGAATAGAACAAATTTTACTATGTTTTGTTGGAAACCAATTTTTATTCCCAGTCGCTTCTATCCATTTCATTTTAACGTTGGGGTCACTTGGAAACCTGTAATTATAATGAATGCTATACTAACCAAATCACATAAACTTATTTATGTGTTAAAAATATCGCTAGGCAAGATCGATCGAGCAAAATCGATTATGAATCGAGCGAGTGTACAACACTATTTGCTTTGTTTGGCTGAAAAATGAGCATATTGCTCGCACTCTGTAGCTCCGCGACGAGTGAAATTATCGATCGTTTTACGTTCATTGCGTTTTTAGCTAATGTATGCCACATATACAATCTTAAGTTTAAAAGCGGCAATGTATTATGAATTAGGCGGTTCACACACAGTTACATAGTTTTCATAATTAAACCCGCAACAAACGTAATCTGTATAAAATAAATGATTTAAAAAGAAATTACACTCAATTTAATGTCAAAGTTACTTACCGGTGAAAGGAAACACGTTCATTATCTCGTCCAATTTTTTTAGTAGAGTTTCTACAGCTCAAAACGGCACAGTTTGGCATTTTTTATTATTTCGGCTGACGTACGTTACCTACAACGGCGGAGCGCAGACTAAATGACGTCGCATCGAAAGAGGAGCATTGCTCCACCTTTTTACACGCGAAGTACGTACACTTGCGGCATCTACTCTAATATATGTCTGTGTTTGAAGCTTAATAATGGCAGAATATTGTGCAGCAAACGTTAGTGATGGTGTACAAGTGAAGGGAGGTGTAAATTAAAGTGCGTAACGGAGCTTTCGGGTTCCCACAAGAAGCCGCCAAAATCTTTTGTAAAGCATTCTGCCTCTTTACTGAAGAATGACTTGACCGTGACTAGACTCTGTATACGCCAAGTATACGACGAATTACTTGTTTTGACTGAGACTGACTTACAAACTGAAGAAATAAGAGAAATAAGACATGGCTGTTATGGGCTAGATCCCTTTGCCTTCTCCTAGAGGAGAGAATGAAACGAAAAAAAATCAATAGTTACTATCCATTATCTGAGTAATCTGTGGTTACTATACTCTTTGCTAGAATTCGTAGTGATTATATTCTCTTTGGCTAGAATCGTAGAATACCTACAAATACAATCGTCTATTTTGTGACTAATAAAAATATTTTATTTGCTTCTAATTGTATAGCATATCCTTAATAATTGCAAGATTTTAACTATGAGAAAGACTACAACTGAAATTGCAACCGCAGCGAAATGGTTAATTAGAAGAGGTTAGTTTTAGTTAGATTGCTTGTTTTTAAAAAAATGAGCCAGTTTTTCACTAACACACACATCTTTGTTTGCAGGCTGTCGAGGTTTAACAACTTTACCACAAAATACAGAGAAGCCCCGAGAAATTGCTGAAAAGAGAGTCTCAGACAGCAGAGTTGCTGTTCATAATTCAACTCTGGAATTCCGACACGCTTACCCTGAATTTCTTCCAGATCCTAATCCCAAATGGAGAAACATCCTCCGAGAAAAGTTAGAAAGAGCTGATATGCTCAAAAGGAGAAGTCAAATCGATATCCCAGAGTTTTACGTAGGTAAGTGTTGTGTCAGTGTGGTTATCACCTATTTTCCCAAAATATTGGTAAAATTTAATCGGTGGAGCCATATTTAGTCCTGAAATACAATACAATACATACATGGAATTCAACATGCAAATCACATTGCTGCAAAATAAAATTCTTTTGCTACGTTTGGCTATTCTGCACTTGCATTTCCAGGCGACTTAGTGGTCCCACAGTACTCACAGAACCCATGGGTATCTCTCATGAAATTGCATTAGATGTGTTTAGATAGCTAATGGTATTGATTCTGAAGTGGCCTCTTAAATTTGAATTTAGAGTGCTCTAAACAGATTTCCTATTCTACGTTGCATCACAAAAATTTTGACTTTTCTAAAATTTGAAATTTACGCTAATTCAATTAAGGTTTTAGAGATCAAAACCTATTCCAGAATGCCATTTAAAGTAAATTAATAGAAAATTGGACATATTATTGGTGTTTAGTTGCCATCTAAAAACATCACACTTAAAATTAGAGAAGGTTTTTCCATATTTATTGGGCTATCTACAGCCCAAGGGGTACAAAAGCCTTTCACAACATATTTTATTTTGAATTTAAGGCTGCGGTGAAAAATAATGCCTAACCTAATTTTTACCTGAGTTATGGATGTTTTCATTTATAATAAGTATTTATTAACAAAAAAAAAAAGTGTATTTATGTAGTATATCAACTATCTGGTATCCACAACACAAGCCTATAGTTGCTTGAAGTGGAACTAGATGGCATTGTGTGCATGTCCAAGGATATTTATTTTATTTATTAATTTATTTTTTTAAGATGACTTTTATTAAATTATTATTTTATCAAACAAATTGTTCGAAACCTGCCACCAATTTCTTACTACAAATGGTGTTAAATCAACGGCTATCTCGCAGTCTTATTTCACTCATTGTATTGCAATCTCCTTATTCTTTGATTGTAATATAAAACATGTTAGGTTGTCAAATGCTAAGAATTACTTTGATAGAATTGCCATTTTCCCAGTATCAATAAAGAAACGTAATAACCAAAGCCAATACAAATAAAACAAAAGCCAACTTAAATTATAAAATTCAGTAAAGGAATTCGATATATTAAATCTTTAATTATCAAACATTTAAAAAACCTGTTCTGAAGAAAAAATATCTCCAAATTTAGCTATAGGTGTATTTCAGAATAGCATATTTTAGGAAATGGATTTAAAATTAGAGATTTTTAGATTTAGGTTAGTTTGTCAGAATCGACACTGATGGTGCACAATTAAACGTCTAACTTTTCTAATTATTTGGAAAGGCAGGGGCAGAAAACCGCAGCTGAGGCCTGGACCGTTATATCTTTTTTTTTTTTATTTTTACTATATTTTTCCATCATGCAAACAGTCAGTTGACTATGAGCAGATATTTTGTCCGATTCATGTATGATGTTAGACACGCCTTCCCAGTGTCAGGTTGCCTTCCATGGAAGACTTATTTAAACTATTGAGTCCTAGGTATGCTGCCTTCTTAAGCGCCTTATTGTGAGTGGTTCACTAAGTTCCTGTGCCAGACTATTTTCATGATTTATTATTCTGTGTCTGTATGATGTTGTCATAGTGGTGACCTCTGCTTTGATAGTTGGTACTTGCAGATATTCATGTAATTCCTCCGTTTTAGTGAACCAGGGAGCATTGGCTATCATTCTCAGTATATTATTCTGGAATCTCTGTAGTACTTCTATGTTGCTGCTTTTGGCAGATGTATTCCATAACTCCATATCGGTTTAAGAATGGCCTTCTATATCAATAATTTGTTATTAACTGATAGATGTGATTTTCTTCCCAGAAGCCATTCCAGTGATCTGAGTTTATGGTTCAGCACTTCCCGCTTTTTCTGGATATGGCATTTCCATGTTTGTCTTCGATCTAGGTGAAAACCGAGATACTTTACAGCTTCATTATGCGGTAATACGTCATTTCCAAGTTTAACTGGCGGACAGTTTCCTTTTCGAAGGGTGAAAGTAATGTGGTTTGATTTACCCGAACTTGTTTTAATACGCCAGTTTGTCATCCATTTGTGTATTTTATCTAAGTGATGTTGAAGTATTTCTGATGCCTCTACGGGATTTGCACTAGATGTTAAAGCTGCTGTGTCATAAGCAAATGTTGCTGTCATTACGTTTTGAGTTTGGGGAACATCTCCTGTGTAAAGTATATATAAGGTCGGGCCAAGTACAGATCCTTGGGGAACTCCCGCTTTTATTTATTGGAACGTTGATGTGGCGTCATTGATTTTAACGTAGAATATACGAGCCTCCAGGTAAGAACTAAGTACTTGAAACAAGTTGTGTGGAAGGGCCTTTTTTAATTTATACAAGAGTCCTTTATGCCATACTTTGTCAAACGCTTGCTGAACATCTAGGAATGCTCCTGTGCAGTATTCCTTGTTTTCTAGGGCATGTCTTATTTTGTCACTTACTCTACGGACTTGTGGAGTTATATCTAAATTAATTAATATAATATTATTGGTTGTAAGTGGCATTCAGAGCATTAAAACGAGTTCCCCAGTACCTCACCCAATTAAAATTTCCACTTCCATGACATTTTGTTGTCATCTGACTACACAGATAAAAGTCAATTGTTGCTAAAATACAAGCAATGTCACCTGTAAAAATAATATTAGTCTTCAAGTCTTTATTTATTTAACACTTTATTGTACACACACACATAGAAATGGTCATTAACAAATATTTTAGAAAAATGTACTAAGGGCGAACTTATCTCTATAAGAGATCTTTTCCAGCAAACCCGTGAGAGCGAAATTTGATATAAAAGGTAGACATAAAGTGTACACGAAACAGAAGAAACAAAAAATGTTAAAAATATCATATAAAAGAATAAAACCAACATAATACATTAAACGAAAAATTACCCAACATAAATACTCAAATACATACATACAACATTATATATAAATACATATAATATAATATACATAAACTATACACATAATACAAAAATTCCTATAATAAACTTATAACCTGTACAGCAAGATGACAAGTAAAATTTAAATATTGTAAATAATGGATTAACTGACTTGACGTGAGACCTCAAGATAGTGCTCTTTAACTCTAGCTTTAAAAACGTCAAGAGTTTGACTATCCCGTACGCTGGCAGGAAGTGAGTTCCATAGCCTGACCGCATGAACTGAGAACGAGTAATTATAAAAGTCAGTTTTGTTAGAAGTAGGAGGAAAGGACAGTAGGGTAGCGATGTGGGGTCTGGACGTTTTATCGGAAGCGCGCAAGAAGTTAAAACGCTCACTCAAATAAGTAGGGACAGAAGGATAGAAAAGGACTTTAAAAAGAAAACAAAGAATATGTAGATTCCTGTGAAGACGTATTGGCAGCCATTTAAGTTCAGACCTGTAGTTTCTTTATTTATAGCTTCTCACCTATGATTTCAATTATCTTGTTTAATATATTTACTACCTTTAAGTAGCTGTTGTTTTTCAGTTTTTATAGAGCCTGTGTACAGTCTGACGACTGCATTGTTGTTTTTATTCACTTGTTGACCAAATTTGGGCCATGTGCAATCAATTATAAATATGCATTACTTCAATTGTATTACGAGAGAACATATTCAACTATCAAGTGCTACTCATAGAGAGAGAGATTCGCCTGTTTACTTTGTTAAGTAAACTTAGCTATAACTATCATTAAACTTCTGTACAACCATTCATTGTTCTCTCATCTCTTTACAACTCATATAATCTCTCTTCTAACTATAGCTAAATGGCTTGCACAGCCTTTGTATTCGTTGGCGGGCCGGTTTCCTCAACTCGACGTCTGAGTGCGCCTATTTTGCGTACGGGGGTATACTTAATACTGCCACCCAAGCTCCTGAAGGAAGCCGAGCAACAGCCTGTTTTTGATGTTTATTTAATCTGTCTAAAAATGTTTTACTCCTGACAGGTTACTACAGTCAGTCACCATGTAATTTGTTAGTCTCCCGGTAAATAATGAGCCTTAATATGTCTATGTTATTTTTTAGGATCCATTCTCGCAGTGACAATATCCGATCTTCATGCTCAGGGTAAGACCAACAGATTTGTAGGTATTTGCATTGAGCGCAAGGGATGTGGTTTGAGAGCAGATTTCACACTCCGGAATGTAGTAGACCACCAAGGAGTTGAGGTTAGCACATTCAGATAATATGCAACTGTTTTTAGAATACTTTATTTATTATTATGTTTGAAAGCTGAAGTTAAATGTCTGAATCAACATCTGGTTAACATTTTCAAATGTTTAGATAGATTAATTTCAGTTGTTGATGGTACTTATACAGTGACTCAAAGTAAATGTTTAAACTGCATTTAACAATTTCAGGTTCGTTATGATCTATATGACCCAACAATTCAAAAGATATTGGTGTTACGGCTGGAGAAACGTCTTGATGACAAGTTGTTTTATTTACGAGATGCTTTACCTGAATACAGCACGTTCCCATTTGATATGGACCCAGAGATATTGCCCGAAGGCACCCCAGTACCCGTTAATCCTGTTCAGGTCAGTAATAAGTTAGCCTCAGTACCTTCCCTATGACACCCTACTTCCTCCGATTTACCTAAATTGCAATAGTATTACTATACTATCCTATAAATAAATACAAAATATTTTAATTACCACAATTTTCTATATTTAATTTTGTGGTGTGAGAAATAATTAGTTGTGTTTAAATTTTTTCTATGAAAAAGTAATATTATTTTTACTATACTTTAGAGTATCTTTAATTATTATTTTGTTAGACACATTTTTGTCTCATTGTTTATAAAATGCTTACAAGCATTGTAAGCATGTAGCATTACTTTTAAGCATTTTATAAATAATATCTACAGTTACAAAAACATATTTACAGGTGTCTCAATAACCTAGTAGGTTTATTCAAACACTAAAGTCATCATCAGACACTCATGACGTAGTGATTTCTATTAGCTAGCTTGTAATTAGTCAAACAATTTTATTTTGAATCTCCTTTTACAACATAAGCTAATATATAAAATCACACTAATCCCAACTAATAATTAAGTTTAATAAATAAAATTATAAATGCGAAAGTTTGCGTATGTGTGTTTGTCACCTCTTCACGCCTAAACAGCTGGACGGACTTGGATGAAATTTGGTTGGTAGACAGATTAGGACCTGGATTAACATATAGGCAAATTTTTTTGGTAAACCGATTTTGATGAAATGTTCTACGCGCACAAAGTCGCAGGTAACGTTTAGTAAATAATTAATCAAATGGCTCAAACTTTTATATTAAAATTATATGACACCACAATTATGCGACAGACACAATTGAAAATCTATTGTTTGTGGACATCAGGTGACTGCATTGGCGTTCAAAGCCTTTGGTTGTGCACATGAGAAAAAACAGACTTCTGACTTCCAAACTAGGAGACCTCTGTTATAGCCTAAAAGATAACTTTTGGAGAGCAAGTGTAAATCATTTTCGTCATAAGGATGGAGGCAGTCTGCTCGCATGGTGTCGGTGGGATCAAGAGATACAGCCGTTCAATTCAAAGACGCATAGTATTATATTATGCCCAGTACCTGTGTCAACTGTATAAAAACTGACCAGATCTGGTGGCGCATTCAGGAGTTACAGGCGCGTTATTGTTGCAAATAATGAACGGCTGAAAATAGGATAGTCTTATAATATGCGCAGTGGCTATGTAAACAGTAAAAAACTAACTCATATAACAACTCAAACCCTAGGCGTGGCCCAGGACAGCGGGGCCCGCCAAGAGCGGTAAAAGAGGACGAGGACATAGAAAGAGGCGAAAGAGGAGGCGGCGGAGATGGTCCGCGAGGCAAGCAGTAGGACGGTTCGTCTTCTGGACTCTTCCCCGACTGTTGAGTGGCGGCGAGGCGGAGGCTGAGGGAGGTGCTAGGCGTGCTAGGTGTCTAGGCCCACGAAGTGCGCAGACCTTCGCATTTCAAGCCTAGACGAATCGGTCTCGCCCGAAGAAGTCGCCGCCGCAGTGGCCAAAACGGGGGTGTGTGCGGTCGAGGGGGTCAAACTGGTCAAATCGTCCGCACACCATACGACCAGGAGACCTCCTGGGTCCATTGCCCGGTGGCGGATGCCAAGAAGGTAGCCGGGGGGCGCCTATTGGTCGGCTAAGTCTCCGTCCAGGTGAAGTTAATGGAGGCCTCAGGATCGGCCACGTGAAGCCTGGATGCATCCCGGCGATCGACCACAGCGGTGAATGTTAACGTCGCGGCGCAACAGGCTACCTGGCGAGGGATTTATCGACCGCTCCCCGAAACCTTTTATCGGCCATAACTTCTAAACGCAGCAACGGTCTTGTCAGTTTTTTACTGTTTACATAGCATACATACAAAGCATATTAAACTACAACAAGCGTACGTGGTTTAGAGACAAATATCCAAGCCTGTTGAGTGTTTATGGCATGAGGCACCGCACTAACAATGTGTTGGAAGGCTATCACTCAAAGTTAAATAAGCTAATCAATAAAAATAACGTGACGTTAATACGTCTGCTAAATGTGTTGAAAAATGTATCTCACAAAATACAGTTTATATCAGGAGAAATAACAATTGGACATTAAAAAAACAATAAAGATTTCTATTCTATTCATGCTCTGGAAAAATTGCGTTAACAATGTTCTAACGTTTAAAGGATTTGTATTTAATTAAATAGCATACATAATGATGTATACCTACTTAAATTTCTAAATTTATTATGGAAAATGTGGGTGTACCACGGTAAAAAAACTTCCCGTGGTACTACTGGATCGCTGGTAGTACTCGGGATCTTTTTTTACCCGTGGTACTACTGGTAGTAACACTGGTAGTGCCACGGGCAATAAACATTATATATAATACTGTCCAATTTTCAGCGTCGCAGCTGATCGTTCATTTTTTGCAACTATTTCGCGCATTTCAATGGTTGTATCTCCTTAAATTACCAACCCCATGAAAACAAACCTCGGCCACCATCCCCATCACAAAAAGAACTACAACCAAGAACATATAAATAAAAATACAGCATCTAAAGAACATAAAATATTGTGAATTATTATGCGCCCAATCTAATCGTCGATTTAAGTGCGTAACATAATATATTCAGGTCTTAATTATAAGGAGATTCTTGGTGTCATCATAGGACATGTTCTGTAGCCAGTTCCGAACTTTGCACTTATTTTCAAACTTACTTAGTATAAATTGACAAACTTTTATTAATTTTATTATGCAAGGTAGAACTGAGGGCATAGAATAGAATGTCTTTGGGTGAGAGTCAATTTGCACCGTTCGTTACCACAAACAGGGTGACCATCACGCCTAGACATTTTTTTTTTTTGATTAGGGGGTAGACAAGAGTGTCCATGCGATTATTTCTAAATTTTTTTGGACCTTGCCGTAAAAATAGGCTGCAAAGCTCCGCCTGGCAGAGCGTCGCTCGATGGTAGTGCGGACATCCAATGATGCTGAAGCATATTGGTAGCTCAATAGACGGATATCAGTACCTTTAATGGAAATACTATTAAGGAGACGATAGAACGGAACCAAGGCTTCATAGTCTTTGCAAGAAGCGTGTTTATTATGCAGAGCCAGTTCACCAAACTGAAGCAGAAGGGCGACAGTGCAGCGACTATGAGTGCAGATGATCGAGATATTTAAGACCACCCACCAAGCGATAACTAAATCACCGCGGAAGCTCTGAAAGCGGTTAGAGCATCGATACTGAAACTCCTTTAGAAGAATTCCGTATTGGTCGAGGGCTTAACCGCTGGACTGCTTTTTTCAATGGAAGTTGTACGGAACGTAACTTAGATCGACATCCCAATAGTTCGTGACATTTTATCTCTAGCGACCGCGAGAATACGTTTCTTTCGTATCATAGACATTTTTGTGACATTTTTAATCGACATTCCACGATTAGACATTATCTCGAATTGGAGATATCTCGCATGAACTGAGAATCGGGCCCTCGGGCCCCGATTCCGCGTAAAACGTAACTCAAGCAAGTGTCAATCTGACATGTCAATTCGAGGCGGAACAAACGTCACCTAACATTGTCGAATTTGTCGATTTAAGAGCTAAGTAATTGGCACTTAGACGATAAATCACACAAAAACACAAACACTTTTCCAATACCAAACTGGCAGAAAGAAATGTCACTACGATACCTACGATTTGACGATTAGAGATCCAATGTCGACTGACATTTACCACTCGTTGTAAGTCGAGCGCTGGGAATAGACAATTCTCTAACGTGACATTTTGAGAATACGAAAATTCTGTTTCATTCGACATTCGCCATTTTATTTCGAGATATGTCGAATACGACATAATGTCTATTGCGCGAGAATCGCCTCCCTGACATAACCAAGTCCTTCGACAATCGGAATTTTTTTTAAAAGCATTATCCCGCATTTCAAATGGGTCTTGGCGCCATAGGCGTTGTCTACGAGGAAACTCTGCCAAGATTCGTGCTTCTTCTACGACATCACCAATAAATGAAGATATAAAATTGTCAACTCCTATTACTTCGTCACCTAACATTGTCGAATTTGTCGATTTAAGAGCTAAATAAATGGCACTTAGACGATAAATCACACAAAAACACAAACACTTTTCCAATACCAAACTGGCAGAAAGAAATGTCACTACGATACCCACGATTTGACGATTAGAGATCCAATGTCGACTGATATTTACCACTCGTTGTAAGTCGAGCGCTGGGAATAGACAATTCTCTAACGTGACATTTTGAGAATACGAAAATTCTGTTTCATTCGACATTCGCCATTTTCGAGATATGTCGAATACGACATAATGTCTATTGCGCGAGAATCGCCCCCCTGGACCCCTATTCTCGCACACTCGACATTTGTCTATCGATAGACATTGGCATGTCTATCTCTTTCACACTTATATACGTGTGTAAAAGTGACAAACCTATTGATGTCGTTCGACATTGAAATCTCGAGTATGTGAGAATAGGAGTCCAGGACCCCTATTCTCGCACACTCGACATTTGTCTATCGATAGACATTGGCATGTCTATCTCTTTCACACTTATATACGTGTGTAAAAGTGACAAACCTATTGATGTCGTTCGACATTGAAATCTCGAGTATGTGAGAATCAGGAGCCAGCGGGCTGATTCTCAGTTCATGCGAGATATCTCTAATTCGAGATAATGTCTAATCGTGGAATGTCGATTAAAAATGTCACAAAAATGTCTATGATACGAAAGAAACGTATTCTCGCGGTCGCTAGAGATAAAATGTCACGAACTATTGGGATGTCGATCTAAGTTACGTTCCGTTTTATCGATTGTGTTTAGTCGTAATCGAGATCAACGAATCCAGCCTTATAATAGGTTCTGAAATATAAGACTTAACCGACTTCATTTCAGAGTATAAATAAACTACAAGGTATTGCTTTATTATTGAAATCTAACGAAAAAGATTCCACAGAATGACTGGTTTATTAAACAAATCAGCGTAAAACGTAACTCAAGCAAGTGTCAATCTGACATGAAGATATAAAATTGTCAACTCCTATTACTTCGTCACCTAACATTGTCGAATTTGTCGATTTAAGAGCTAAATAAATGGCACTTAGACGATAAATCACACAAAAACACAAACACTTTTCCAATACCAAACTAGCAGAAAGAAATGTCACTACGATACCTACGATTTGACGATAGAGATCCAATGTCGACTGACATTTACCACTCGTTGTAAGTCGAGCGCTGGGAATAGACAATTCTCTAACGTGACATTTTGAGAATACGAAAATTCTGTTTCATTCGACATTCGCCATTTTATTTCGAGATATGTCGAATACGACATAATGTCTATTGCGCGAGAATCGCCTCCCAGGACCCCTATTCTCGCACACTCGACATTTGTCTATCGATAGACATTGGCATGTCTATCTCTTTCACACTTATATACGTGTGTAAAAGTGACAAACCTATTGATGTCCTTCGACATTGAAATCTCGAGTATGTGAGAATCAGGCTCCAGGACGTTAACTGACTTTTTTGGGCGAAAGTACCGAAAACCATACCTTTCGCTTCAATATGTTTTATATTAAAAAAATAGTAAAGGTAATTAAGCTATTAGTTTATTATATCTACCTTAAAATAGAGTATAGCAATCAAAACAGATATAAATCCAATGTGGATTAGTAAAACATTGTTTTCACGTCACAAATCTGCCAACTGCGTTAACTGGACGAAAACACGTAAAAATTTTTGCACGCTATTTTAGCTATCGAGCTGAACATTTGGTACGGCTGCAGTGGGCCGCCGGCACTCAAGCTGTAGTGCACGTCATTACATTAGATTCTTTTTTGCGATATGGAGTGGTATGATGAGAAAACTCTTAGGTTAATAAATCTTTACCATATTAATGGATTATTGTGGAACCCTAAACACAGTGACACCACACGCAGCAATTAACTACTGTCATAAAATAGTTGCTAATCTCATTCCACTTACATGCCTCCGACTAAGTTTTCCCACATGAAACGATGTAAAGCCGCCGAGTGGGCACACATCTTGTCTCAACGCCCACTTCCTACGAAAGATCGGTCGCAAGATCTGTGATAATAGTATGGACGAAACAATCCGGCCGATTATCGGTCCTACAATAAATCGGTCGTGGGCGGGCACACTAAGGCGTCGACAAAAAGTCTGTAAATAATACCTTTTTTTTTTAATAATACCTGTAAGCGAGATTTAACAAAAAGTGTATCTAGCGGGAAGTGCGAATCTGTCTTTTTGAGAATCTGTCTATATGTGAACAAAGGGTAAAAATGTTATTTCAGGTAAAACTAAAAGCTAGACCGTGGTTGGAACGATGGGAGAGACAGGAATTGAAAGGTGTCTCCAACATTGAGGAACATCTGAAAGAAAAAGATAGAGTCCGAAGAGAGTTACGAAAGACGCCATGGGAAAAATATGACTTGATGAAACAATACAGGTAAAGTTTTTAAGGCAAGAGCAAAGCTGAGAGCTGCTCTCGCTATTTTTTTTTTATTTCGCTATCAATGAAAAAGTAGAGTGTGTTCATTACTCATACTCGGAAAGTAGGTATGAAGTTGTGTAAGGAGCGGGTTGAAAGTAATTCGTTGTATAAACTCTTTTCGGAGAAGGCAAAGGGATCAAGCCCATACAGCCATGTCTTATTACTCTTATTTCTTCAATTTATTAGTCAGTCTCAGTCAAAACAAGTACCTAGGTAATTCGTCGTATTATTACTCTTATTTCTTCAATTTATTAGTCAGTCTCAGTCAAAACAAGTAATTCGTCGTATAAGTATACGACGAATTACTTAGTGACTAGACTCTGTATACGTCAAGTAACGTATACAGAGTCTAGTCACGGTCAAGTCATTCTTCAGTAAAGTGGCAGAAAGCTTTACAAAAGATTTTGACGGCTTCTTGTGGGAACCCGAAAGCTTCGTAACGCACTTTAAATTACACTTCCCTTCACTTGTACACCATCACTAACCTTTGCTGTATAATATTCTGCCATTATTGAACTTCAAAAGTCAGAATGCACAAATTATAAAGAAAAATGCAACTTCACTCGCCGAGATCCCGACAAAAAGCCGTAAACCCCAGGGAGAATCGTTTTTAACTGACAGCTGTCAAATGTTTTTTTAATTTACTCCTCTCGGAGAAGGCAAAAGGATGTAAGCCCATACAGCCACATCTTATTTCTCTTATTACTTCAATTTAGTGAAGTCAGTCTCAGTCAAAACAAGTCATTCGTCGTATACTTGGCGTATACAGAGTCTAGTCACGGTCAAGTAATTCTCCAGTAAAAAATCCTGTCGAATAAAAAAAACTAGTTCTATTTTCAAATTTCTATCGAACCGTGTTCTAGCTTGCTCTACAGCCACTCAATTACAGCGCGATGTAAAATTCAAATAAAATAATGTTAAGAATTAAATTAAGAGCAAATTTTTTAAAATGACTATTATTATTAGTAATTTTTTTTTTTATTAACAGAATTGGGCATAATATTTATCATGTTTTCAATGATGAAAATGAAAAATAATAGTTGAATAGCTGGCCGGCCTAAGAAAAAAAAAACAAAACAAAATAGGAAAGCGACAATCCGATCTTCATTTGTTTTTTCGAGCTGTAGAGTTTTGTTTATACTTCCGTTTAACAGAGATTTGTACTAACTCATGTTTTTATTTTTACTTTCCTTGTACTCGTAATGAAAAGCACAGTGTTTACCTCGAGTTAAAGACTTATTTAGCCTCGAGACGAGGTTTGGCGCGCGAGCGTAAGGAGGTAGCGAGTTACTTTCATCACTAGGATAACAGTGTACCTACTATTAAGCATATAGGTAATTATTATTATGTATCGTTCGTCGCAAAATAAAAACATGCAGAGTCTTAATTAAGTTGTTAATATGGGGATACCGTTAGTTTAGTAGCAAGTATGAATGCTAGAAATTTTATTTCCTGAACATTCGCGATATCGCGATAGTCTGCAAGTTGTATGTCAATGAATGGGATGTTACATTTTTCGGTTACATACACAGTGAATCGGATGTTTTTACTTTTGATTGGTTAGAGTTCCAGCCCAGAAATTTGAAAATAGAACTAGTTTTGTAATTTGACAGCTGTCAGTTGAAAACGATTCTCCATAGGGTTGAAAAGTATTACTTTCAACCCGCTCCTTAGGCAACGTTCCGAGTATGAGTAATACAAAAATAATTTCAATTCCTAAATTGTGGTATTAGGTTCTAAATGATGCGATACATATTTTGCATGGTATGTCGTCGTCGTCAACGTTAAATTGCGTTCTGGGGATAGCTTTTTGAGTTTCTACTCTAGTAACCACAGACATATTTTGTAATTTAACGTCTCAAAATGAGCTGTTTAACTTTCTTTAGAATTGATCGAAAATTGTAGGTAGGTATGTAATAACATGAGGCCGAGGGTGGAAGCACGCTAATCGGAACCTTCAACTTATTTGAGGGACTCGATTATAAACAGCCGGACTACGATATTAACGCGTGTACTGTTCAGATTTTAGAATTAGAGTAGGACTTGTAGAATTTTGTCTGCGAGTGTATGTGGAAACTCAAAAATCGATTTGCTGATCTGAATGAAGCTATAGCTTAAAATATGTTTTACCTTTTTAAAAATGATTTTGAGATTATTGTTTCTTTAAGCGACGCAATCGTCGTCGACGTCTTACCGTTAATTTTTTCTGCAGGAAAACTGTGCCAGTTGAAGAACAAAGCGAGATCTGGGGCGAAGTATATAATCAATTGCATCAACTTCGACTATCTCGTAAGAAGATGTCCAGAAAACGCACATTTACAACTCCAAAGACACATCTTGGCTAGACTTTTTAAGTAGTTCGTAAACTGAATAGATGAATAAATCACTGAGAAGTGACAAATCGTACTTTGATTATTTTGTGTAACCTACCTACGCTTAACCTCAATAATATATGTATATATACATTGTCACATTTTCTAAAATATCTTAGCAATTCAAGAAATAAGTGTACGACTATTTGTTCTAAATTACCTAATCATTAAACTGTATCAAAACTAGGTTTACCTTGGTTTCCATTAATACAAACGAAACAAAATCAATAATAACTTTACACTTCCAATGTAATTTTTGGGTATCCATGACGATTTCTATAATATGTATACAAATTATAGACATGTAACATAAATGTTTGTTCATTCGTATACAATGGTTTCTGAATTAGACGATTTCGGCGATGACGATGAATAGAGTCATCATCAGCCTGTCAGTCCACTGCTAATAGTCCGAGTTATGTCGCATAGGTATTTTTGTTATCTGCCAAATTATTTTTCTCAAACATGCATGGAAATATTGTCATTACTTTCGAAAAAAGAACACGCGAAGTATCTAATTTACGGACAGCGAAAAATAAATCCATTGCAGGAGCGTTTTTTGAATTTGGAACATCACAACGCTCCAGCAATGTTGTATGAAACGGCGTGCTGGGGTTATTATATACTCTTTGATTGGATCTTTTTTGTCATTCTTGGCATACCAAAATCTCTTTGCTTAGTGCAAATTGCGTTCACGTGGCTGTATGCGTAAATGCGTTTGCCTTTCGGCACAGATGATAAATAGAAAATCGGCGGCAAAGCTGAAAATTCGTCTTGATTTACCGATTGCCATAAAATAAAAAGTTGAAGTTGAAGATATTTAAATATTTATTATTTCCCTGCATTCTTTTGAGAAAAGCAAGGCAATTGCCTGTCTCGTATTAGTGAAGTCCTCGCCTACGGCTCGACCTTCAAACTCATACTCGACCTGCAATTGCCTATTTCCCGGCCTTTGCAATAATGTATTATAAATTTCTGATCCTATCTTTAGAGATAGGAAAAAGCTGTGCTCGGGATATTAGTATCCCGAACACAGCTTTTTCCATAGCTATAGAATACAATTATTATTATTAAGTGCCCATAGTATACAATACAGTGTTATAAATAAACTTTATACAGGGTGAATTTGAATTCGTATAATTCCTGTTTACTGATGACTCCACTCCTGATTACGAGCAACTTTCCCCTAGGAACCATAGTGGAATTCGATCAGAAAAATTTTGATTACTCGTACAAAGTAAACCATTCTGAAACCAACTTTAGTATAGAAGTCCAATTGACTTTGGTTCCTTGGGGAAAGTTGTTTGTAATCAAGAGTGGCGTCCGTCACCAGTTAATTGGAATTACACGACTTCAAATTCATCCTGTATATTATTAACTAGTGTTCCGGTTGATTTCTAGGGCAGCAAGCTGCCCTCGAGATTATTTTCGCCTTAAATAGTAATATAGAAAAAAATCTAAAATTTTAGACTCATTTGACATTTTATATTTTTTTAAAGTTTTGAATTGTCGAACTGTGGAATTGTTAAGACAGTTACGCTAGGGGCTAGAGAATCAAATATGTACAAAATTGTCTAAATGCCACATACAAAGTTATGGGCGGAAACCGATTTTCAATATAATGTGCTAAGTGATACATAAACAGTTATACATCGGAAGACGCCATGGTCAAAATGTCACGTACCTACGTAGTTATGATTCGAATTAGTGATTAGGCTAATTATGCAAATAAAAAAACAAAATGTTTCTGTGAACTGTCTCTTGTTTGTTACTCATGTTCAAAACAAGAAATATATTAATTAAAAATAAATGAACACGTCACCACGCACTACGACCTCCAGAGCATAGTATCTATTATGTATCAAGGACGTCATAGTAGTAGATGAGGAGTATTTACCCCTCCTCCCCCTCACCCTTGCCCCTCGCATACTACTGTATCTACCATATATAAGGTCTAACAAAATTAATCCGACAACCGTTGACGATATATTCATTAAAAAAACTAGCCTTAAAAATTTTGTTTCCGACTCAAAAAATGAAATGTAAGTTCAAATTGAAATACAAATTAACAGACTTACTTCATTTCGATTGTACCTTGTTTTATCAATGAGAAAAACAGGCAACGTTCCATTGCACGGGAGACGGGTACAAAAATCGTCGTATCCAACGAATAAGGCCACAGTGGCTTTTAATTTTATTGTTGAGTTATGATTTTTTTCCAATGGCAGCGCTAGTTAGCGTCTATGGGCGCCTTAATTTAAAGAGTTACCAAATCAAAGTACTGAAACTAACTTAGAGCCATTTTAAGTTTTCTATAGGAACAGCCTTTACCTATTTTAAAAGTATTGTTAGATTTACTACATTTAAAGATCTGTCATCCATTTAAAAAAAAACAACTTGAATGAAAAGCCGTGAAGTGCAAACGCCCACTAGCGCCGCCATTTAAAAATTGTCACAAAGATAATAAAGTACTTATGTTTAGGTCACACAACACATGAAATGTTTCGCAGTGGATACAGTTTGCGGAAGGACTAAAAACGTTTTCCGCAATTTATGAAACTATATCTACCATGAAACATTTAGTGTGTTTGTTATGTGACATAAAAATACTTATTTTTGTACAAACGTGTTGCTTGTAATTTTTAATTTCACATTTTTTAATACAACATATTTTCAAATGGCGGCACTAGTGAAATCGAGTAGCGCCTTAAGTAGCAAATGTTTAGAATTGTTTTCTTTCGAAGAAAAGACTTGCTCAATTTTGTAATTCACATTACTAATAAAATATGTTTTGATTGTTGATTTTCTGTTCATTATCCAACTAACTTATGAACATAATTTAAACAAAAAGACCTAAAAGTATGTCTGTATGTCTTTTTTTCTTGTGTGCAATAAATGATAAATAAATAAATAAATAAAAGCGGTTAGGTTCTGTATTTTCCGAAGAAAAAAGGCGTAATACGATACAAATACACTTTATTGCACAAAAGGAGAATATACATTTGTAATGTTGTTTACTGCCAGAGCTAATACCTAACAGTGCGGCGAATAAATACTTAAGGGCCTAATTTGAAATAAATATGTGTTTATGCTAATGAAAACAACTAAGTACATACAACTACAAATTAAAATTCTAAATCTACTAATTAATTTCTAAGAAATACACAAAACACCTTCTCCTGAAAAGTACGTTATTTGTAATTTTGCGCCCCTTTTCGTTGGATACGATGAAATACAAAACAAATTGTCACCACTTTACGTCTAACAAAAAAAGATATTTTGCCACTCAATCGGCGTGATTAATTTGTAGGTATGCCAAATTACAAATAACGTACTTTATTTGTAATTTTGCGCTCATTTTCGTTGGATTCAATGAACAAAATATTAATCACCACTTCTAACAAAAAAAAATTGTATGCCAAATGACAGCTTTCTAGTACTGAGACTGAGCCTCTGAGCTAAGCTGCGGACAGACATACAAACAAAGCGCATCCTAAGGCGCACAAATGTCAGATAAAGACGCACATTTACAACACGTGATGAGCTTACCTTCATAGCTAATTTGTTTTTAGAAAAGTCTACTGGGAACAAAACACGGGCGAACGTTCCCCCAGCGGAAATTGTTTCTGATAAATATCTCAATAACGGCACAAATTCTAAATGTTCTTGCACATTTACACGAAATAACACTAATTATTTGTGCGGCTCAAATCAACAAATTCCATACTTTTCCGCTGGTGTAACGCACACGACCATTTGAACGCGAAATGTTAATCAATCATAATTTAATAGGTTTAAAGTGTTTTTACAATAATTCCATTATTTACATTTCATTAATTTCGTTTGACGCATATTTGTGTTTGACTGTATACTCAAATAATTTCTTCACTATTTGCACATTATCCAGTTTCTTCCAGGCCTCAGTTTCCAAAACCTCAGCGTTATTTCTCATAAACCCAAGACTTACTTGTTGAAGCTCCTCAAGTTTGTACTTTTCTGATATAACAACAATTTCCACTGCATTTTCTATATTGATCTGGGCACTGAGTGCATACTGCGTTAGTTGAAGTAGGGATTTTAATTGGAATCTATCGGCAAGTTTCAACATTTGCAAACAATCTTGCTTCAATATATCCTTAATAGTTCCTGTGTAAATAAATTGGAGTAACAGTTCCATATCACTGTCACTGATGTCCAGGAATATTGTATTTGACGTTGTATTCTGGATCATAGCCCTCAAAGTAGGACTGTGAGCAATCAGGGCGATTTTGTGTGTTGGAAATTGTTTATGGCTTGCAGATTCTAGAATAAAATCTGTCTTCGCCTGTTTCAATAGGCGATTACCAGTGTCATGGTTAAGCTTGATCCTTTTGATAATATGTTCATTCAGTGCATGCAGAGGATTCATATTAATTGCTATTGGAATAAAAAGAATGTTATTCTCTAAAGTTTTCAAATCGTTTGATGTGAATTGAAATGTTTTAATATAATGAATTTCATTTATATGTGCACTTCTAAATGCATACCACACCAGTGAATCAGGAAAAGATATTTCATTACGTCTTTTTGTAGTATTCTGTGCGAATTCATGGCAGTTACTGATACCAATTGATAGTAAGCCAGGCTTTCTATGACAAACAAATAAGTTCAGCAGGTGGTTGTTCCCTGGACACACAGAGGTGGTATAATAAAAGTAAGTATCACTTTCTGTATCTGTGCTCGTCCCTCCTATATCATATTTATCTGCATGATTTAGTTTGTGAGCCATATCAAATATACACAGTCTTTTTGCATTCTTTGATTGACATTTATTATGTCCTGTTACGGTATCAACGTGAGTCTGAAAATGAAATAATAAAAAATATTTAAGTTACCTACACATGTAAAATTTTAATGTCAGGAATATCACTTCTTCATTTTCCTGCCCTTATCTCACTGTAGGTGGGGTCAGCACAACATGCTTCCTCTTCCACAAATTTAATGAACTAAGTAATTCACTCTTCTACTATTATTGTATAGTGTCTGCAAAGGTTACATCTTCATATAGAAATCATAATCAAACTGATACTAACATTAATTATGTGGGGAACTTGGTTTAATTCCATTGGTTGTGCAGGTCCACCTGGCACATTATTTCCTCTAACTCCAGCGAAACCTTCAGGAAACCTTTCCCAAGGATATTCTCCACCACGGTTCAACATTTCTACTGTAAATTCAAAGTCAAAAATATATTTATTCAACATTTTAAACAATAAACTTATTAAAAGTCGACATGTTATTTTTTAATACTACATCGCTTCACAAGGTGTTCACAATTGATTACGGAGAAAAAAACACAAGACCTCCATAACAACACTCTTTTAAATTGGTTTCCATCTTTACAATTTTATTACAATATAATTTAGTAGTTCAGTGAATCTGTATGAAAAAAGGGTACCTACATAGCAAAAGCTGAGGTTTCCGCCATTTTTAAATATGTTAAATAGGTAGAGGTCGTTATTAAAAAAACATTTAAGTAGTAATTTATTCAATACTTACAAGTTTTCGGTGGATGCGTAAACTTGTAGTATTGAATAAATTACTACAAAATCACGCATCCACCGAAAACTGTAACATATCTGAAAACGATGCAATCTATGCAGATCTTGATCAAGCAATGCAGTAATGCGAAAAAATTGGGAAGCCGTTAGCTTGAGCATTTAGTTATGGGTGAACATGGATATATCGCAAAAGGAACAGGAGAGCACACAAAAACTTCTATCATCGATATAAATTAAAAATAGCAAATACCATGTCCAAAAAATCAGAAAAGCAACGATGGATTTAGCCATCTCCAAATGGGAAAACAAAGAATAAAATGGATTTTATAGCCTCTAACACTTCAAAAAATTTAGAAAAATGTACAGTTCTGGATATACTTGTAAGTACATCCAAGTGATCATCGTCTAGTAAGAATAACACTGAACACTCATAAAAAGAAACCATCTCGGGCATCATAAAGGAATACAGGAATCAATAATAAGAAAAGAAATAGTAGACCTTCAGAATCAAACAAACGATCTAAAATATAAAAAACATTAAACAAAAGATGAGAAGCTTGAACTTACCAAACTATACCGGTGAGTTTTTTTTTACCGTAAGGAAAAAATAGGAACTATTAGGTAAGTGCAATAGAAGATATTGGCATAGTTAGTTAAACTTTTTTTTCAAGACCATCGAATTATATGTCAATTGTGTCATTTGACGGTCGCGTTTGTAGCCTGTTCCACATAATTACATCATTAAATTAAATAAATACAGAAAATTTGGTGAAAATATGAGTTCCAAATAAATTTCGCATTATAGAAACCCTATACGAATTCCGCCAGTCGCATATCAAACGAAGAATGGCGCGTGTTTTTGAAAAAAATAAATTAAGCTATGTATCTATGCCAATAACTTCTATTTCACTTACCTAATATGTCCTATTTTTTTCCTTACGGTAAAAAACTCACCCGTATATTAGTATGGGTACCTACAAGTAATTTTTCAAAAACAAAATTGTCAACTATTCTTTAGCGCCACCGTCCTCATCACACCGATACAGAAACAGCTGAAGTTTGGTCCTAAACCTTTATTGTCAACTATTCTTTAGCGCCACCGTCCTCATCACACCGATACAGAAACAGCTGAAGTTTGGTCCTAAACCTTTCCCAGCCAAAAGGGAGCTCCAGGTTTACCACGCTTAACGTCATACAGCTCGGCCACCTCACGCGCCCGCAACTTGATCGGCAACAAATGTTCAATCTTCTGGTTATAACCATTAACGCTGTTTTATGTGGAGAGAATTTCAATTTATGCACCGCACCCCAATTGGCGACTTTAATAATATCGGGTTAATCATTGACTATAGTTTCTCGATGGATTCGGCGGAGGCCACGCGAATGCTTGGACGTGTACTTCGCTACCCTCCAGTAGTTCAAGAAGTGAGTCGAGAACAACGTTCCACAGCAGCGGCCCGCTAATACTTCCTTGAACACAGCCTCTGGCCGTGGTCTTCGAAACTGTGAAGCCGGCGTATTCAATGGTGACCGTTTTATCCGAGAGATAACCACCAAACCGTAGACATCCGCAGGGCAGTTTTTGCCTGTAGCTGGGCCTTAAGAAAAGGCCAACAAGCGTGGTTGCAGGCGCCCTCTATGTCTAGGCACAGAAGGGTCACGATCTTGCCCCTCACCTGATTCTCGTGTTTTAACAATTCTACCAAATCATAGAGAGCATCATCCGTCCGTAGCTGAAGCATGACGCCATACTGCCTGGTGTTCAAATGTCCCCGCGCCTCGAGGTGCCAAAGAAGTCTGTTATTGGACAGTTTTTCGAGGATTTTACCATTACGGGCAACAGTCCTATTGGCCTGTAGCCCTTAGGATTTGTATAGTACTCCTTATTAGGTTTCGGTATTACACAGACCCGGGCTGCTTTCCAGATTCGGGGGAAAAGTCCAATCTCCATAGGCACCTATTAAAAATTGCTAGGAATACTGCGCAATCAGCTGCTATCGCTACCCTGGGAGATATCTGCTGTCAGCCCATCGCCCCCCGGCGCCATTTTAGGGGTCATTATCGACAGCACGTCCAAGAGTTCCGAACCCGTGATCGGTGGACCGGAAGGAGAGAGGCATTCAGGAGGCGGCGACGTTTGGGCGAATCGACGCAGCTCAGCGCGCTCCGAGGTATCTTCGGGGAAAAGCGTATCAGTCTTAAGACGTGCAGATTTGACGAGTATCAACGTTACTGTTTATAAGACCAACCCCAGTCACTTCAGGCCCCCTGCAACGTCTGATGATCGTCCACGCCCCATCCCATGCGTTGTTGCGAGTCATAGCGGCGCAATACCGCTTCCAGCTAGTAATCCAGGCCTCGTCAATGGCGCTCTTGTAGCCTCGGAGTGCCCCGAGGTATATTCTCCTATCACCAGCTCTTTGCGGATTGCGTTTGCTTCTTTTATGTGTCTCCTTCGTCTGATCACCTCTGCGTTCATATCGGTTAACACCCTGGGCCACCATGGGTGTGTTTTTTTTTATGTGGCTTGATCGGACAAACGGGTTTCCCGACAGGCTTCCTCCACGCCCTCCATGAGATCCGTCCGTCCTCCGTATCCGTCCTCCTATTCAGGGCGGCCACGTCCCCAACAGTTTTACCGAGGTGTTCAATTTTCTCCTGGAAAACGCGTCGGAACAAAGCCCAATCTGCTTTCCTCGTGTCATATTTGCGAGTCGAGGACTCTCGGAAGCGTTAGTCTCAAGTTGGAAGGTGATCGCATTGTGATCAAACAGTTGGACTAATGTCCGATCAACACTCCAGTTCGAGCTATCATTGAGAATTGCCTCCTTGACCAGGGTCACGTCGACATAACTAGTGTATAGTCTGCCACCCCAATAGGTTTCGAAGGTCGGAACTGCACTCTCGTTGAGAATGTCAAAACAAGAAAGGCAGCAGTTCTCCGCCTCTATCATCCTCCTTGGTGCCACAGCAGACGCTTTTAGCATTTACGTTGCCACCGACAATAACCTTCGGATTCGGAGGCTACGATTCCAGATGATATTATTTTATTCTCACAGGACCTTGAAACCCTGGATTACATGCTAGAGTCTCTTAGCTAATACAGCAGAGCAGTTGGATTACAAGTTAATGAGAATAAAACCAAAGTTATGGCCCATAGATGTAAAACACCTATAGTGCACAGTCAGTGCCTTTAGAGTATGTTGAAGAATATGTATACCTTGGACATTTAATCTCATTTGTCTCAGTTATGGAAAAGGAATTAGACCCATGAATTAAAAGAACTTGGAATAAATATTCAAGGGACTGCTACCTACAAAATTAAAAAGCGAAGAATATTATGTCGGATGCCGTGCTTGACATCCGCGCGTCAAACCTGGAAGCTGATTAAATCCAGTCTAAACAAAGAGAGATCGTGTCAAAGCGCGATAGAAAGAAGCTATATACATAAGAATAAAGGACCGAGTAAAAAGCTCATTAATCAGAAAAAAGACTAAACGACAGACATTATCAAGCACATACTCAAAAATGGCTGGAAAAGCCGATTACTAGTAGAGACAAAAATATTTAAATAGTAAAATTCTATTACTTTTTTCTTTATCTTTGGAACTACTAAACCGATTGAAAAAATTTTTTCACTGATAGAAATTTTAGAAGTCTACACCATCCCTGACCTCTGTGGTCATATATTAGTTTTCAATACGAAATATTTGTAAATAAAATGAAATCAATTCACCTTTTCTCTACATTTGTCGAAACTTTGCAAGTTTCGTATATTGGGAACTATTAATTACTTATAAAAAGACCAAATTGTTGCTAATTTGACTCAAATTTTCTAACTCAAACTAATTTGAGTTCAAAAACCATGATCCTTGATGAATTAATACTTCTGATAAATTTTTGCATTAAAACCTAAGGGTCAGGATTTTTTTCACTGTAAAAGAACTCAAAATTTAGTGGAACTATAATATCTTGGAAATTATGGATTATAAAAGGATTGTTCTGAAACAAATTGTAGTTCAAGTCTATTAAATTCCTCTTGAAGATAAATTACATGTAAAATCCACTGTTTAGGATTTATTTAATAAAAACAAAACATTGTTTTATAGACAAGCATGGCAGCACCCCAAGGTCTCAAACTTGGATTTTTACTATAGGCCCCTATCTGTATAACATGATCCCAAAATGGCGGATACCCGACCTTTTGCAAGGTAAAATGTATACTATAGCTAACTTATCTTTATTTAATTGAAAACACAAGGTTTATCAAACGCACTCCAACAATGCCACAAGCCGACCCTTACCACGTTACATAGAGCTGGCTGTGATAGGTATGCTTTCACACTACTCTTAAAGACGTATGGCTCTTTTGTTATTTGTAGTAGCTACAAATAAATCTTTTTTTGTTATGCTTGTGTATGATTTGTGGCGATTCCAATGTGAATTATTCAATCGTGTTGGAATATCATTAAAATAAATCCATCATATAATTTATCTACAGTTCAAAAGTTACGGATTAAAACTAGGGTGTAGAGATCAATATGGTAAACCAAGAATAGTAAATCTTTGGGTAGGAAGATTTACTTTGATGTAAGTTGTTTGAGCGACTCTTTGGTCACAGTGTACCTTTTCTGCTTGCTGTAATGAGAAACTCTTCTCCAAGTACCTACTTAGTTCACACAATTTTATTTTAAAACTTCTACACTGCATACAAATCCTCCAATCGTTTTTTTCCTTCTTCTCTTATTCTCATTGAGATGGAGGCAAAGGAATACAGGCCATACAGCCTAGTCTTTTTTTCTCTTTTGCAGTTGTTCAGATCTTTCTTACAGTGGACTTTATAAAGGTGAAAAATAGTACAAATGCTTCAATGTTATATTGCAAAATGGTGATATCACGCGGGAAATCAACTGGTTTGTATAGAGACTTAAATAAAGGGGAACGAACCCTTTTTTATGGACACCGGCATATCCACCCGTCCCGCCATTACGATTTTTTTTCAAAGTTTCCGTGCACTGTGAAAGTTGTATATATGGACTTATATGAACAAAAAAATACAACAAATATGGTACCCTAAAGTGTCACGTTCCCGAGATATTTGGAGATAAACATCGCTATATGAGAACATTGACATCGTTAAAAATACAGTAATTACGTGTATAAACGCATTCCAATGCATTCAAATAAAGTTCCCAGGTTAATTTAAACATTATATTAGAAGGCAGCACAACATAGCAGCTCGAGGAAAACAACTTTATTTAATTATTATCATATGCCACAAAGGTTCTATCCTCTTATTCTATGATCGTTGAAGTTAGTATAACGGAAAAATATATGGCCCAGTGTTTGATTCTCTTCTTTACAATGACCGCAGATTGATGATTAGATAATTTTTAGCCTATTTAGGTGTGTATTGAACTGGAATGTAATGTCTGATTCTCAATCGAAATATAGTCATGTAAAAATGACGGCTCTTGAAAAACTCTTCTCAAACCAAAAACTCATATCTTTCTAAATGCTACCAAACCTGATAAATGGCAATAGTTCCGTCCTTATGGTATGGCAACGCCTCTCTCTAAAGTAATCTGGCCCAAAATCGGTTTTTGTATATTTCGTACATTTCTTTAAAATCTTCATCTCAAGTTGATTAATTAACAATAAATGGCTACTAAATTTACTCGAGTTACATCTTTGCTTAATAGCTTCAGTAGGGAACGCAAAAAGAGTACGGAACAATATTGATTGGGTAATTAGTAATAGACTGACAACTTTAAGAACGAAAGTCCTTTGCATTCATTCATCCTTTTGCATTCTTTGCAGAGCTGGGTGCCATTCATCATAAACCCGTAAACATCCCAGTGGAGGAATACAGGCCTTCCCTCGTATATTTCCATCCCGCATTGGGCCAGCGTGGTGGAATTTGGCCCATACAAGGGCTGCCTTTAAGTGGAAAGATTTAATAGTCGAAATCCAGAAAATAGACACCACAGCTAAGTTACCAGATCTACATATTTGTTGGGATTTTTACAGTAGACGAAATAAATAACAATGAGATTGCAGGGAAAATATAGATGTATCAAATTAATATTCGTAGTGAATTGAGACAGTGACATACCTACAGCTCACAAAAACAAAAGGGACGTGTCTATAGACTATCAGGAAGAGACTATCAGGAAGAGACTATCAGCGCCGCATCACGTTCCTGTCCAAGACTTTGTCTCAGCCTAGTGAGCGTAGGGCCCGGCAGTCCTTTTGTAATATATCTAGTATCTGTGCGTTGAATTTTCATTCGAAACTTGCAATCCGGTGAATTTGAATTTGGTGTCTGTTTTATTTTTCAGTTGTTATTGTTAATATTTGTTGTTAATTATTTTGTAAGTTGTTGTTGTTATTGTTCGTATATTTTTATTAAACTACGTATATTTTATGGTGTGCTTTACCTACGAAATTATTGTGTACTTACTACTCAATAAAAATTCGAAATTATAAGACTTGTTTTAATCCTAAATCCTTAGATCTTTGATAGCTGCTATTTTTAAAGTTACTCACAATTGACTTAGTTTGCGAACATCTCCAAATTTAAAATATTTGGAGATGTTTGCAAAGTGAGTCATTTGTGAGAAGCAACGTTTTATTTTTAAATAGGAATACTATAATATAGGTATGTATACTAAGTATGCATAGCACAATTAGTACCACCCGATTAATACCAGAGGGCCGATCGAGTCCATTTTGACAGTAGAGACGGCCCTCTTTTCCGGTTGTATTATTCTACTCTTTGGATACGAGTGGAGTACATGCAGTCCGAAGATATGAATGGTGACACATTTACAAAAGGACTGCCGGGCCCATATGTTATATTACTCTATGGCCGGGCCCAACGCTCACTAATGCTGAGACAAAGTCTTGGACTGGAACGTGAGGCGGCGCTGATAGTCTATAGACACGTCTCTTTTGTTTTTGTGAGCTGTATGTCACTGTCTCAATTCACTACGAATATTAATTTGATACATCTATATTTTCCCTGCAATCTCATTGTTATTTATTTCGTCTACCTACTGTAAAAATCCCAACAAATAGATCTGGTAACTTAGCTGTGGTGTCTATTTTCTGGATTTCGACTATTAAATCTTTCCACAAATTCTTGAGTTTGGAAAGATACTATTTTAAAAATGTTTTTCACACTTGACACACTTGACAGTCTTCGATACAAACAGTTAATAGGAAACCATTTGACAACTGCAAAATTCTTCTTTATCGATCCATAACTGTTTTTTTCTGCAAAAAAAAAATAAAAAATAATTGCACTGTGTTTTAGGAACTGAAAAGACAAACACGGGGCCATATTACAATAAATCCTAAATCGAAGATGGAACATAATTTCATTACTTAAATAATTATAATAATTTACCTAACTACCGTTATTTGTAGTTGTGGAGATATTTCACCACTAATTTTGTGTTCATGCAAAATAACTATTAGTGTCGATTCGGATGTACACCAACTAAACTAAAACCAGTTTTAGAGTGGTGCCTATACGCCTATATGTGTATGTGTGTGTATATTAGGTAGCTACTTGTAATGTGAATAGTTAAGCTGCTTACGTGCCTGTATTAATAGACCAATCGCAATACAAGTCTTGAGGCTGTATCAACCGAGATGCGTCTTAAGCAGTTGACCCTGTCTCAAGCTCCGTGCTAATTTATAAACCAATCTTGAGGTCTACTCAGCTGAGATCACTTCTCATGCTAGCATTTCACGCTCGGAGTAGGCGCTCGGGCGAGGCACTCGGCGAGTGACATTGAAGCGAGTGGTAAGCTCTCCACACGCTCGGGTAGCTCACTTGTCACCGAACCGTCGAAGATGCAGGTTGCGTTGCTGCAACAGCTTTTGTATTTTTATAAGTAGAAATAAATAAATAGGTAGATATTTACTATGTAATAGGTCTTTGTTTGTATTTTGGACCTTCAAGTCTTCCATTTCTTTGATGCCAGAGGTCCCTACTCTGAAATTTCACCCTAAGTATGTACCCGAGCGTGGCGGCATGTAGAAGGGCCGCTGGTGCTCGCCACTCGCCGCACATTATCTGAGTAATCTGTGCTCGCCGCTTTGATCATTTACATGTACATGATGTCAAAGAAAAGGCGGAATGTAGAGAATTGTCGAAAGGAGTCCACCGACAAGATCATGAATTGAAGAGAGAGAGAAGTCCGTATTAATAAACTGTTCTCAAGATTGAGATGCCATTGCAAGATTCGTAATTTGAAGATGGTCACACTGTACAGGTCATTAAATATCGTCCTGCAGTCAGTCAGTCAGACAGATGATGTAGTACAAGTTCTTGGTGTAAATAAACACCAAAAACGCGGTAGGAAAGAATTTATTAGGTACAAGCTTGCTAATTATCAAATACTAAATTCATCCATAAATTATAAATAATGTAGGAATCAGTCGATGCACCATTTTATTTGTGTATTTTTAATTGAACTTCAGTGCTTACGAGGTTTGTGATCGTTTCTTGTTGGAAGTGTTGCATTTCAACGTCGCCGGGTAAGTAAAGAAGCGGTTTCAACGATGACACATAACACATCGCCTATTATCTATCTTTAAACGGGAACGCATCCAGATTTTGCAAAGTTTCTATTTCTAAAGCCGTCATTTGTATTGCATTATGTCCAAGACTGACATTGTCGTATGCGTTTTAAAGTATCTTACATTTATTTAGAAAAAATAAAATTTTGTTAAGTCCGTCACGCGGAACCTGTTGATAGCACAATAGCTTTGATAATGGTTTTGTTTGTTTGTTGGTTATGTTATGGTTTATGGTAATCTGAAACGAGGCATAAAAATGCAGTTGTTTGTTTTTACTGAGGACTACTTGCCGATTGCCTTTTTAGAGACACCTTATAGCTCTTTGCCCAAGGTGGTATAAAACTAAAAAGTTATTTTGAATTTATTATTGTTTTCCTAACCTCCTACCTAACCTAATTGTTGTTACCTGATATTTGTTTGAAAATAAATTTAAAAGTACAGTAACATATATCTTCAAAATAGTACCTATTATAAAACTCCAACTGTGTGACTACTTAAGTCAACAATTGAAATAATAGATATACAATTTATTGTTTCAGTAATAATGTTTAATAGAATGTAAGCCTCGTCTTATCCATTGCACATCCATTCTAAAACATACAAACCAATTTTTCAAGAAGACAGTGACTTCTAAGCCAGACAAACTCACTGATATAATTATGGTGGTAGAATATGCTGCATTTTTGTTCTACTGAGGACATTATTCACACCCAAAAAGGAAAGTAATTTTATGATTGTCCTGACTGGAATTCAACATGGACTGTTGTGGAGTAGGATTATTTGTCTGTGGCATTAGGCTATGTCGTAAGTAAAATGACTCCGTGAATTCTATTTGAATTTTAATATGGATTACTTATTGATTTTTAATATGATATTTTTTGAATAAACCAAAGTAATTACTACAATTAAGTACATATACGAAATAATTGTACAGTTTGTAAGTGCTTAAGTTGTGATTTATTGGGATTTTTCAACGTAAGTACGGTGACGTAAAACTGTTACATATAAATATTTTATTGTATTCTTTCTTTATTGCACATAGAAAACATGTTGACAATCACTCGGAAATATTGTACAAAGGTGAGCTTATCTCTAATAGCTTTTAAATCATCTCTAGCACATCTAATGACTGTTTGTGTTGTTTTTTTTTTCGGTATATAGCACAAATAAATAGCACCATATTGCACCTGTTGTTAATTATTGTGAAGTAGTCCAACTAAAATAGTCATGTTATATTTACCCACCACTACAATACATCAATAAGCATGTACTAGGATCGCGTTCTTTATCTTCGACCAGATCGTCACTCTCCATCACGTGAGATTGTGGTCAAAATCATATCAAGTTCACCATTACAAAACATATGATCGTATGTCCACCAAAATTCGTTGGTTGGAGGACAATCTTCAACTAATACTAAAAGAACTGCAAATATCAAGCAGTTGTGTGAGCAAATTACTCTAAGAGTAACCCTTCATAAATATGTGGAGGTCACATCGTCACCTTGGAAGGTTGAAGCTACCGTGATTACGCGCCAACCCTCGTTATCAGCCATCATTCCGACATGAAAACAATTACCACGATGTTAGAGTTGATTATGAGAAAGAAATATTGTCTGTCAGCAATATATATAGACTAGGTCAGAGGTCGTTGCAGACCATCGAGATCTATTACAGAGAGAGAAGTGGATGCGTTTGATACGAGTTGCAGCTTGGACGTGGATGCCCTGGAACGTATTTCGTCCCGCGACCTTTTAGTATAGCAGTCAAGGTTTCTAACCACTACACCCAACCTGGTCATCAATATTATTGCAAGTTAGATTAATCACGCAAGTATGCTGCACTGCTCTCACTGATTGTATGCGTGACTACTGATTCATATACTTTTTCTATGAGTTTAAATGAAGATCAAGTTTTGACGTCGACTTTAGAATGCTAACATGTATGTATATCCCAATATCACGCAACCTTTTTTAATGGAATTGAAAAATAAAATGTTGCCCCGTCGCTGTAGCCTTATTCGGAATCATAACGACCACAGACTACAGCAACACTGTAGTCGGCCTTTGACGCCTGCAATTGCTATCGGTCGGCGACTGCAAGCGACAAATTCCTTAACAATTTGTACGACGAAACATTCCAACTAATGATGGCAAGTGACAGTTTACCGCCGCGACACACGTACTTCACACCCTATCTCACGCAACGTGTAAATTTTTCATTGAAGCGGCTTGCATCCCCGCGCCATTTTTTACATCATCCGTCCACCTTGTCCACTCGAAGTTCTTCTCGCAACAACGGCCATCATGTGCAATGTGCTCTCACCACTGTCACTTCTACTAATCTGATGGGCTATGTCGGTGACTTTCAAGAACTAAATCGCGAATTTCTACAGGTTCGATCTAGTAGGGCCCCTCTATATCTCCTTGTCTGATCTTGTATAATTTCTACAGGTTCGATCTACTAAGTCCCCTCTCTATCTCCTTGTCTGATCTTGTATAATTTCTACAGGTTCGATCTAGTAGGGCCCCTCTATATCTCCTTGTCTGATCTTGTATAATTTCTACAGGTTCGAGCTAGTAAGGCCCCTCTATATCTCCTTGTCTGATCTTGTATAATTTCTACAGGTTCGATCTAGTAAGTCCCCTCTCTATCTCCTTGTCTGATCTTGTATAATTTCTACAGGTTCGATCTAGTAGGGCCCCTCTATATCTCCTTGTCTGATCTTGTATAATTTCTACAGGTTCGAGCTAGTAAGGCCCCTCTATATCTCCTTGTCTGATCTTGTATAATTTTTACAGGTTTGATCTAGTAGGGCCCCTCTATATCTCCTTGTCTGATCTTGTATAATTTCTACAGGTTCGATCTAGTAAGGCCCCTCTATACCTCCTTGTCTGATCTTGTATAATTTCTACAGGTTCGATCTAGTAGGGCCCATCTATATCTCCTTGTCTGACCTTGTATATTTTCGTATGAGGCTATATTGTCTATTGGCCACTAAACGTGCTATAAATTGTTTCAAAAGTGATCTCATATTATAAAATATTGTGTGAAAGTAGAATTTAATAATGCCAGATAAGGAATCTAATTACAACAGCGCTCAAAGTAAGATTATCCTTATCACGAAAAAGAAACGTAAAATTTCGATGTTGGTATACCCTATAGTAAAATTTATTAGTTTTCATTCATTATTACAAGTTTTCAGGACTTTTACACCTTGCATTTATGGGACAATTCCATTACATTCGACTTTATTTCTTTGAGGCGTGTGAAGGGTTGTTATGTTGAGAAGTTTCACTTGACGATTGCGTTCAATTTGTACCTACTATTAGGTATTCTGTGCTGCCTATCATTCAGATGTATTTTATGAGTTGGTTTGCGAGTAATTTGTGAGCGTAACTGCATAGACCCGTGATGGGCAGCTGTGTCATTGGTGAAGAGATCCCAAAAAATTCTACGATCTGCCTAGCGTGGTAATTAGGTCAAATCTTCCCATATAAAGCGATGCGGTTTCATAGGCTGATGATGTGTGTGTATGTAATAGTAAGAAAGAAGGGTGTTGCAAGTAGGTATTTAAGATTAAGTAGGCGAGGTTACCTTTATCTACCTACACGTGCGCCTGAACAGTTCAATGTACGATAATCTTCTTAACAGGTAAGTATCCTGTTACGTAACTTATAAAACGTTCCCACGGGTACCAACAAGATTTTTTAAGCAGCTACATGCTATTTAATTATGATAAAACAAATTCAATGTTTTTGAGGCTATAGGATATCAACGTGAGTATTGTATAAGTCTAACTAGCATAACATTTCTTTAACAAGCAACTTCTAAGATAAGATGTCTTAGCTCAATCTCATAATTATTTGATTTCGACTAAGTAGCTTATAACAACATTTTACAAGATGATTTGAGCTTTCGAAATTGCGAGTCACAGCTATCAGCAAACTGTAATAGGATAAGTTTGTACAAATTGCCAGCCTATACTTAATATATAATATTTAATTTTGAGCGTCTGTGGCTCAGCGGTTAAGACGCGGTCTCCTAATTTGGGAGGTCCGGGTTCGATTCCCACGCAGGCCATGTACCAATGAGTTTTTAAATTTAATTTAATCACTTATGTGCATTTATCCGTCTGCTATTAAACGGTGAAGGAAAACATCGTGAGGAAACCTGCATGCCTGAGTAATAAAAATTCAAGGGCATGTGAAGTCCCAAACCCGCATTGGACCAGCGTGGTGGACTATGGCCCATACCACAGATTACCAATAAGTTACTAAAGTCCCATACTCACTCATTATACGAGGCACGGCCTATATCCCTGCATTGGGATGTTTAAGGGCTGATAATGATGATTTAATTTTGAATGAGGACTTAAAAAATAATCATACTCGTACATCAAGTTCTTTGTCAAGAAGATCCATTCCGCGTTTCAGTACCATATGTTATCACTGGCAGGTAACAAACATTGATTAAAGACTTTCGTCTTTGAGCACTGAGGTATTCTTGGCAGAAGGTTACAATTATCAGTCGATTTCGGCCAAATAAAGGGTATGTGCCAACTTAAAAAGATCAAGTATCTGGTGAAAATCAACGGCCTTTTTGAATGTCGCATTCTTAACGAGCAAACATTGCGCAGTTTCCCAAACGCTTCCCAACTGAATTGGATTCGACGATTGGCCTCTTTCTCGAAGTTGCACTTACATAATGAGACCTCTTGTCCTAGGTTGACTTATTCGTATACAACTTCGAGAATGGAGTACCTACCCGACTAATTGGTATGGGTACCTACACACGGGCATTCGTCATACTTTTCATTTTGCCTATGTTCAGCTTAAGGACATCAGGTGGGTGTTGGGATACTCTAGCTTGGGTCTTCAAGGCCGAGGTCATCCATCGATTCTGCCATGACTACAATAATGTTGTCGGCAACCCGAATTCATACTCGCCATTAATGTTGATACCAAATCTATGCCGTTCCAGGAGTTGGAAGGCGTCTCCCTTTCGCTTTTCAAATCGAACTATATATTTCACATTCATTCTCAAACAAATGCTTCTAATATGAAACATACACGGAGCAATTCAGACCAATTACGACTACCTACCTAACCGGCAGAGCGGTAGTAGATTAATCGCTCTTATTCAATGTGTTTACCTTATAATGCACTTTATAAGATCATTATAACTTTGCACTCTACCGGCTTATAACAAAACAACTACAGGACGTAATAAAAACAGCCCAAGTGCGTGTCGGACTTCGCACATTTAGGGTTCCGTGCAGTTACGCGTTTGACCGCATGTTCGGAAAGGGAGAGGATGTGGGCAAACCTGATTTACGCGCTGGTTCCACGCCTGCCGCTATATCTCGGGATGGTACTCCACTCCCACTTGCACGAACACTAGCGATGAGTTTCTAGCTTCTTAAGCTTGAGTTGACGGTGATGATGATTTACTATCGCGATCGAGAAGAGATTTGTTGAATTCCGATTTTACGCCGGGAGCTCGCATGCGCACCGTCCGCGATCAAGGGAGATGACAGTTGTCGAATTTATTTGTGGTTACCCACGGAAAGGATTAGGATATAGGAAACAAATGTGTGTGCATAGAAGGTAATACCCAGCAAATTCAAACATATACCTAACATACCGCCCCCCAAAGAGCTACCAAGCTCTTTAACATGAGTGCAATATATGGGAAAATAGAAAAATTAGTTAATGGGCTCATCATGAGTTCATTATTGACAAGAACCTAAACATACTAATGATTGGCTTAACGAGAAGAAAAGGAAAAAAAAAACTAAATACTAATTCACTAAGCTATGGACTTTGTTGTATGTACTTAATACTAATAACTTTCAGGCTTAGGTAACGGGCATATCTTGATTACTGACCTAGTACATAAGCCGGAAGTAGTTTTTAACTCAACAACGCGAATTATCCCATCGGCGCCGGGATGGAGCTTGGTTACGCGACCCTTTCGCCATTTAAGAGGAGGGACATTGTCGTCTTTGATCAACACAAGATCCCCTAATTGAATATTCGGGACGTCCTTGATCCATTTTTGTCTCTCTTGTAAATTGTGGAGATATTCAATATGCCACCTGCGCCAGAAATGTTGAGATATTTGTTGAACTAGTTGCCAACGATTTAAACGTGAGGTCGGAGTATGTTCAAAATCGTATTCGGGTAGATCAACCAACGGTTGTCCGATGAGGAAATGTCCAGGGGTGAGTGTCTCTAAATCGTGGGGATCGTCAGATATGGGGCACAATGGCCTGGAGTTAAGTGCAGCTTCGACCTTTGTAAAAATGGTACCCAACTCCTCGAACGTGAGAGTTTGCTCGCCAATTGTGCGCTTCAAAAGCTGCTTAGCAGATTTAACAGAGGCCTCCCAGAGTCCACCCATGTGTGGAGAATACGGGGGGTTCATGTGCCAAACGACACCTCGACTGACGAACTCCCTGTTTATACTTGCCTTATCATTATTCAAAAATGATTGAACTTCCTTCAAATGGCGCTTGGCACCCTGGAAGTTTTTACCGCAATCAGTGAAGACTTCGGTCGCAAGACCCCGTCTGGCCACGAATCTCGTAAAGCTGGCCATAAATGCAGTGGTGCTTAGATCGGAAGTTACTTCCAGGTGTACGGCTTTGATCACAAGGCAAATAAAAATGCAGAGGTAAGCCTTTTGTATTTTAGCGTTTCTCATGGTGGAGAATTTGACGCTGAATGGGCCTGCAAAATCTATGCCTACCTTCAGAAAGGGGCGCGCCTGTCGAATACGACTGGGAGGAAGATCGCCCATAAAGGGTGTAAGAGGTCTAGCCGCAAGCCGATGACATTGAAAACATTGGTGAATTCTGTGTTTGACAACACGACGTGCTGAAAGAATCCAAAACCTTTGACGCAAAATGTTGATCAAAGTTGCGGGACCCACGTGTAAGTAAGCGCGATGAAAGTAATCAATGATCATATCCGTCACTTGATGAGCCTTGGGCAATAAAAGTTGATGTTTAGCATCGAAAGACAACGTAGAGTGTTTAATTCGACCGCCTACCCTAAGAAGATCATCTTTATCCAAGAAGGGATTTAACCGAGCCAACGAACCTGCGGTGCGGTATTTCTTCTTGAGGGCCTGAATTTGATCTCGAAAAGCCTCTTGCTGCGTCAGCTTAATTGCCCTAATCAAGGCGTCATTCATTTCCTTGACTGTAAGGTCACCCCGAACCCTATTATCCCTATGCATTGAATTGTGTTTAAAACGCGCCCACCATGCCAATGTCCTTTGCAAGCGCGTCAAGGAGCTGAAACGATGAGTTATAGGTAAGTAGGGCGTATCCTTTAGATTTTGTACAGCACTGCTGGCGATCAAAGCGGAATTCGAAGAAGCCTTAAGCCCAGGTAAGTTGTCAACGATACCTCCATAGTCAGTTGGCCACGTGGACGGTTCTTCCCTGACCCATGGTGGCGACCACCACAGCTGGTGGGCTACGAGATCCGAGGGTAGCAAGCCTCTACTAGCACAATCCGCAGGATTAAGTGCTGAAGGTACATGGCGCCAACCGACAGATGGAATCAAACCTTGTATTTGCGAAACGCGATTGCCTTCAAACATTTGCAGTCTATGCGGTGGTGTACGAAGCCAGGCGAGAACTATGCTGGAATCGCACCAAGCGATTGTCTCGTCAATGATGATGTGTTTGTCCAAAACACACTTGACATGGCTAAGTAACTGAGCTAAGAGAACTGCTCCAGAAAGTTCAAGTCGTGGTATAGTTAACCTTTGCTTGATAGGGGCGACCCTACTTTTGGCGAGTAGCAAATGGACGTTAACTTCGCCAGTAGAGGCCATGACGCGCAAGAAAACCACGGCAGCGTAGCCGCTTTCAGAAGCATCGCTGAACCCTAACAGCTGACGATACACAGCTTGCTTGCTCAAAATGAATCGCGGTATTTGGGGAACCTTCAAAGACTTAAAGTCTTCAGCAAAGGAGTTCCAAAGTTTGAAGAAATCCTCGGGAAGGGGATCATCCCAGGATAATCCCTCATAAGTCCAAAGCCGCTGCATAATCACTTTAGCCAAGAAGGTGACAGGGGCAAGATATCCGCAGGGATCATAGATGCGAGCTATATTTGACAACACATCTCGTTTTGTGTTACACTTAGTAAAGTCCGCTACGCGGTATACGAAACTATCAAGTTTAGAGTTCCATTCAATTCCTAAAATTTTAAATATATTGTCGCCCGATTCTTCAAATCGAAAGGGCTTCTCAAGATGATCAGTGGCATATCCTTGCAACACCTCCTCGTTGTTGCTGCTCCACTTCCGCAGCTGAAAGCAACCTTGCGACAAAATCTCGATCACATCTCTTTGTAATGTCTTCGTCGAGTCCACACTGTCGCTACCACTGATAATATCATCAACGAATGTGTCTTCCAGCAAAACACGGGCAGCCTCCGGGTGTTTATCTTTATTTAGATAGGCTAGCTCGTGTATCACACGTATCGCTAAATATGCTGCACTGGAAACACCATAAGTCACGGTGGTGAGTTCATAAAGTCGGAGGGGCTGCTCAGGAGAGTCACGCCAGAATATTGTTTGGTACTTACAGTCTTCGGCTAACATACGAACCTGGCGATACATTTGTTTGATATCGCAAGCGAAGACTATAGGATGTGTTCTGAAGCGTAAGATGATGTCAACAATGTTTTTTTGAAGTTTAGGACCCGGCATTAATATTTGGTTGAGTGAGACGCCCGAACTGCTGGTAGATGAAGCATCGAAAACTGCTCTAAGCTTAGTGCTACTGCTGCTCTCTTTAAGTACCCCGTGATGCGGAATGTAATACCTGTCCCTAGATAAGGTATACTCGATAGGTTGCATGTGGCCAGCTTCTATGTAATCGTTCATGAAATCAATATACATCTCTCTAAGCTTGGGATCCTTATGCAACTTGCGCTCTAAATTGTGAAACCTTCTTAAAGTCTGATTGTGAGTTTCACCTAACGATGTGCTTGGCGTCCTAAAGGGCAGACGTACAATGAATCTACCTGATTCATCACGGGTGTGTGTTTCTACAAAATGTTTCTCACATTGTAGGTTCTCCGGATCCTGTATGACCCGGGTAGGTGCCTGCTCTACTTCCCAAAACTTGGTAAGTGTGGATTCTAAGTCAACTGTACAAGATAAAGATATCACTTGATGGGATACAGAGTCCATGGGTGCTCTACCCATTAGTACCCAACCAAAGATTGAAGCGTAAGCTGTAGGTAATCCCTCTCCCAATTGCAGCCTTCTACCGTCAAAGATTTGATCATAGAGATCAACACCGATGAGTAAGTCAATATGACCCGGAACACAACATTTATCATCAGCAAGAGTCAAATCTCTACACATGTTCAAAACCTTTGTTGATACCTTAACACTGGGTAGAGTGCCTGTAATGCGCTTTAAGATAACAGCCTTGGTCTCTAATGCTGGTTTAGATGATCCTATAAGCGATTTTATGGAACACTGTATGGTACCACTAGTTTGCTGGGCATCCGATCCCCCTAACCCATACAGAATACCAGAAGATGAACGAGGAAGTCTTAATTTTTGAGCAAAGTTCTCAGTTATTATAGATACTTGTGAACCACTATCAAGCAAGGCACGACCTGTATGCAGGTGACCATTAATATCCAGAATACCGATCAACGCAGTGCCCAACATCATAGTAGAGCCACTATGGATACTATGACTGAGTGGAGGCGGGACTGTCGAACTTAAGGTTGAGGCGGCATCCTCTGAAGTGAGTTCGGCATTGGGTTCGGGCTCATTTTCCATGATAGCATTCATAGAATTAGGTTTGAGTCCCATGTGTAATTTGGTATGATGTCGGCCATGACACACCTGACATCTACTTTTAGATAAGCATTTGCTAACAGTGTGAGTACGTAAGCAATTGAAACACAAACGACGTTCTTTAACAAACTCACGTCGAGCAGTTGGTAACATGTCGTTGAACTGCTCGCAATTATATAACAGATGATCACCTTCACAGCATGCGCAAGTAGGAGTGCTAACTGTGTGAGATGATTTGAGTTGATTCATGTGAGAACCACTAGACCCACTGCCTGATGCAGAGGTAGAGGCTTTCAATCCCGAGACAGACTCCAATACTCGTAGCTGGGTTTCCAAGAAGTGAAGAAAATCATCGAATGTTGGTATAGCTTGTGTTGATTCATTACAAGATGATTCAAACTTACTACGTAAATCAAAAGGTAGTTTCCGAAGTAAAATGTGTAATAATATAAAACTCCATGATTTAACATTGAAGCCTAAAGCGACTAAGGCTTGTGTATTTTCTTTAATGATGTTTACAAATTTGCGCAACCCAGAATGTAATTGATTAGGATTCAAATTGTTAAGAGATAATATCAATTCTAAATGTTTATCTGCTATGAGCCTTTTATTTTCATATCGTTCACGCAAAATGTTATATGCAATGTAATAATTACTATCAGATAATTCCAGATGCTTGATGAGACTAAGCGGTTCCTTCTCTAGAATACTTAACAAGTAGTGCATCTTTTGAACACAACCCAAATCACTGTTGTTGTGAATTAAGCTATTGTATAAACTTATGAAGTTAGGCCATTCAGTGTATACACCTGAAAAACGGGTGAGTGAAATTTTCGGAAGACAAAATTGATTGGCTTTGTCGTACTTCATCTGCTGGTCTCCCGAATGCGTACCTGATGGAAACATTGTAGACTGCAATACTTGAATTGAGTAATATAAGTCATAGAATTTACTTAGGTTGCCGTCAATTTCCGACCTTACAGTTAAATCTATACACTTTGCCATGAAGGAATTGTATGCATCTTGATACCGATCGCGTATTGTGTTAATATCCTTAAAGCGCACGTTAAATTCCGCCAAAATTGTGGGATCGGGAGTTCCACCTTCGACTTTGAAAAGATCCTTTGCAATTGTATACAAACGGTTTATTAATCCCATGTTTACATCCATAATTACTTGTTCTCTGGTGAAATTAGCCATTTTAGTTTGTTTTTCCATTTCAAGTGCAAAAGATTCCAATATTCAGCAATCTACAATATCTCTAGTTAAATGTAAACAAAAGGCAAAGGAAGATGTAGACTAAATAGAATGTCAGTTAACTTTTTCTTTAGGCCTGGAATCTTGCCTTTTAGTGTTGCCAGTAAATTGAAGATAATGTCCACAATTAACTGGATAAATGCCCATGTATAAGGGGCCCTAAGTATGTTATTTCCGAACGTTTCTGAAATGACCATAGACAAAATACAATGAATGAATAGCTGTCACTTGTCAGCCGACCAGCTGAGATGGACGGAAACGGAAATGCCGAAATGTACAAATGGAGGTTATAAATGCAAGCTGATGAGAAAATATGAAAATTAGTAAATTGAATATGCTGAGTTTCTATAGGTATCGGGAACGAAGGACCAGTTTATGTTCGGAAAGGGAGAGGATGTGGGCAAACCTGATTTACGCGCTGGTTCCACGCCTGCCGCTATATCTCGGGATGGTACTCCACTCCCACTTGCACGAACACTAGCGATGAGTTTCTAGCTTCTTAAGCTTGAGTTGACGGTGATGATGATTTACTATCGCGATCGAGAAGAGATTTGTTGAATTCCGATTTTACGCCGGGAGCTCGCATGCGCACCGTCCGCGATCAAGGGAGATGACAGTTGTCGAATTTATTTGTGGTTACCCACGGAAAGGATTAGGATATAGGAAACAAATGTGTGTGCATAGAAGGTAATACCCAGCAAATTCAAACATATACCTAACACCGCAATATTAAATTGGTTTGTAAAAGGAATATGATGGAATTTAAAACAAAAATTCAGATTCATCAATATGTTGGTATTTGTTGGTAAAATATAGGTAATAATAAACATTATTATCCAATTTCAAGTTCATAGGTCAATGGTAAGTTAAAAATATACTTCGGAATAAATTTTTCGAAAAAAAGCTGGCTTTGACGCCTTGTCATGCCTTTGGTTTCCAATATATAAAAAAAATACAGTCTTTGTCTACATAATATCCTCTAACTAAAGAATGATACATGTTTATGTAAAAATTTTTTCGCTTCGCTTGCATATTTTAAAATATCATTTTATACTTTACCTGGCTTTGGGTCAGCAAGACACACCTTTGTTGCACATTATGAAGACTGTAGCTTCAACGGTTAAGCTGCTAACGATGGATGGACAGACAGACGGACGAATAATGAGCAACAGCAATAGAGCACCGTTTGGCCTTCGGGTATGGAACGCTATAAATAATTTAACAAATTTTGCTAGTAGCAAATTTTTATACAGGGGTATACAAAATACGAAGTTACTTTAGAAGCGTTGAGTTTTTAATTAGTTGCCTTTATGTAAAAATGATATACCATTACTTAAATTGTAACCGATTTCCTGTATAAACTACAACAAATTGAAGAGTTTCTTAAGTGTAGATAACTATAGTCTTATTAACAACAAGATACTTAGGTATGTTCGTGTCTCGAAAAAGAACTTCCTATACACGTGTACCAGCTTACTGACCCGGAAGACGACAATAAAAGCAAGATGGCGTCGTAAACGAGACGCCCGAGTATACACCTGACTGAAGAGTGCAACTAAGCTTTCGTTACATAAACTGTTAATATCGTTTTTTATAGGAAGCTTTTGTTTCGTCATCAAAGTAAAATATAGGTAGATAGGTAGAATAGGATATAAGTAGTTAGGTATATGATAACGAAACTAGTTAAGATCTGATTAGGGCTGTAAAACGAAAGTATTAGTGCTACTTAGAAACGATGGGTAAAATTAATGATTGACGAATAGAACACCCCAGGGCGCGTATTCTAAATGGTTCGATACTGAATCGAATATCGATTGTCGAACAACTACGACCCATACCGGGGATGACATTCTTCTAAATTGTGTCTTAGGCCTTAGGTATTCGGTCGGGAACGCTAGTCGGGGGTTCTATTACATAATTTCATCGTTATCGTCATCGGTTACGTTCTGACATGTCATTGGTTGGCGCATCGCTCGCTCGACAATTTGACGGTTTCTCATTGGTCAACGTAACCGATGACGATACCAATGAAGTTACGTAATGTAAGGGCAGATTACCCAAACGTCATTATCCGGTTTTGGCTTAATTTTATCCATCAGTCCATGTAGATAAATTTTTCATTACGTAAATATTCCAATAATATCTCGAAAATAAAAAAAATGCAAATAAAATAGCGACCTTTATCAACTCGTCTGTCCACCGGGACTTCCTACGCTGCGTTTGCCGGTAGCACCGCCCAGGTCTCGATCGAATTGAAGGAAGAACAATTTTCGGCTGGTGACTCCACTCCTGATTACGAACAACTTTCCACAAGGAGCCATAACCGAATTCAGCCGAATTGAGTTTGATATCCTCGATGCCTATAGTACCTGGACAGCTTAGCTCTTGTGATTATTTGCTGGTTATAAATTTACACTCAACTTTGTCGCACCATAGCTTGGAAACAACTCGTTTCAAAATGAATGTAAGTACTTATTTGCAAGTAATTTAATAACAACTAATTTATTCTTTGAGTATTTTGATCTAACTTGTATCGTTTTCCTGAAAATTGAGAATATATGTAAAAAAATTAAAGTAAAAAGGCTTTTTAAATCAAGGCTTTTATTTAAAAAATACCTAACTAAAAAACTATAACGGTCGGGAATGTTATAGAAAGTAAAAATTAATACATAGGTACACTAGTCATCAAAAAAATCGACCAATATACAACTTCCCGCATGCCGATAGAATTCCGCCAACCGAGCGTTCGTCAATTTTAGTGGGGATGTACCTTGTACCATGTACCATCTGTTCGCTACATAATAATTGTGGATATAATTTATATATCAGTAAAATAAATGAGCGTCGGTGGCTCAGTGGAGGAGACACAGTCTCCAAATTTGGGAGGTCCAATTTTGATCCCCAGGCAGGCCATGTACCAATGAGTTTTTAAATTTAATTTAATTACTTATGTGCATTTATCCGACTGCTCTTAAACGGTGAAGGAAAATATCGTGAGCAAACCTATACATGCCTGAGAAACAAAAAAAATAATTCGAAGGCATGTGAAGTCCCCAACCCCCACTGGGTCAGCGTGGCGGACTATGGCCCATAGTCCCTCAGTATGACGGAAGGTCTATATCCTTGCAGTGGGTTGTTTACGGAGTGATGATGATGAAAATAAATGAAGGAGTTTTAGTTCTGAGTCTTTGGTGAAATCTCAGAAGCTGGACATCTCATCAAAGGAAAAGAAATTTCTCGAACATAATTTTAATTGGTGACATATTGGCTCTAGAAAAGTGAAAATTTCATTAAAATCGGTATAGTAGTTCGAGTTGTTAACTAGTTTCTAAACCATGCAGAAAGTTGTATAGAGATTTATTTGATAGTTCGATTTTTTTTGATGACCAGCGTAGTAACCTACTTAAACTTGTTCTTCACGCGATCTTTCTTGATTATTTTCGGTGAGTGTAGTAGACTAAAAGGTATAAACAATATACAATTTTCCAGATATTTTTTATCTATAAATTTTTAAAAGGATTTATTCTGTAGAGTATATGCCACCCTCATAGTATCTGCTGAAAATCTAGCACCGCCGGTTAATACCTAATTCTCAAGTTTATACAGAATCCTGGCAATCACCTAGTTTGGGCACGCCAAGACACTACCGCCTATCTCAAAAAATGGTAGATTATTTGAAGTTGCCTTCTTTCAATTCCATTAAAATATGATATATATGTACGTCTTCTGTGACCCCACATTCGGTGCAATACGGTGATGGTATTTTACCCAGTAAGTATCCGAAACTATTTAATGGAATATGTCCTGATAGGAGCCGTAACAATGTTTGTTCTGCTCACATTAGGTTCTCCGAACCAAGTAATGTTAAAATACATAAAAGCTGGAGGCGTTATAAAAACTGTTTTGTACAATTAACAACATTACTTACCTTATAATAACGCCTCAACCTTTTATGTATTCATTATGTGGAAAAAAGGTATATTGTTTATACCTTTCGCTACTCTCACCTAAAATAATCACGAAAGATCGCGTGAATGTAATGTTTAAGAAAGTTACTTATATTCAATTTCTATAACATTCCCGACTGTTTTTATTTTTTTTATTAAGTATTTCTTAAATAAAAGCTTACTTTTAAAAATATACTTTTAATTTGTTTTATATTTTTTAGACACTTTTCATTGATTTTCCTTATTCTATTCATTTCTGTGAGGGTTTGCATGTTACATGGTGTTTTACCAGTTAACTTAGAGCAATTAACTATCGTATACCTTCCAGCCTTCTGGCTTCATGAGATGTCCACCATCGGACCTCAACTTTACATGCGTCTGCCAAATTTCATCTCATCTCATCTCGAAAATCATGCAAAATTTCTTAGCAGTGCCACTACTCATTGAGGAGATTCCTCTTGGGGACGCAATCCTGGCTGCAGCATCAGGTCATAGCGAAACTCATATTTAACTATCAAAACTATCCGTGCTTTAACCGATTACGAGATCATTTCTTGAGGAGACGGTCCTGGCTGTAGTATGCAATGAATGACTTTGCGCCACAATAAATAATTATTGACATCAGAACTGAACTCGTTTTGAATTTCAGTTCCTTAAGTAGACAGGAAATGGTTTTAATTTGACTTGCAAATTTTGAACGGACATAGATAGTTACATACATACATATATACGAAATAAATTAAATAAAAGCTTGTAATAAGATGCCATACCAATGCTAGCATTAATTGGAGGCCAAAACCCTATTGAACATTATTGCTTGTTTTTTAAGTAGGTAGATAGAAGTACTGTAGGTACCTAGTCATAGTTGTGAAAGATTTCATGGCATGTTTTTGTTTAACGACTAGGTATACAGTTTCTTATCACCGTGATATAAAGGCATCTTTACGAGTACCTAAAGGTTATCTGTGTGTGTTCCGTGGTATTTGGGTTAGTTTGCCAAGCAAGGTGGTAGCGAATCATATATATTTTCTAATGAAACGCATAACATTAGATCAATTGATATTGTAAGCAACAAGTTACCATTACACTTATAGTTGTTTGTTATTTTTTTTATACAGCGGGTTAGTATTTGACCTCAATCACACATGATGTTAAGTGAAGATGAGGCGGAAGGTGGAAGCGTATTAACCCGGAAACCCCATCTTATTTGGGGGACTGGCTACCTTACCCCTGACAACCGGAACACAACCATTGGCGGCAAACTTAGATAAGATGGTAATAGATAGCCTGGCGGACAGTTAAAATGCCCTACCAGCTGCCAAACTGGGAATCGAACCCGCGATCTCCGATTCGTAAACCCTATATTGTTCACACTGAGTCACGGTGGCGGTTTAATTCCAATTTACGAATTGCTTAGTAAATAGCGCTAAGGTCTGTGACCTTTTGCGTCTGCAATGGTCAATTTAGAAATTATCCGATCCTGTGCCATACCAGTTTCTGCACCACTTTCTAAGTTTAATTACCGCGCCTTCCCCAGCTCTTGTTCGGTACCTCACATTGTCAACGTATTTCCGTGTCATTATCGCGATTCAGAAACGTTTACACCATTTCCCATTCCCTGCAAGAAATCGTAACCATTTTGTACAAGCTTTCCTCTCATCACAGTGAAAGAAAATCGTAACTTGTCTTCCATTTAGTAAGTTATGATGATATTATAAGATGGTGATGTGTGTGTAATTGATTGTCGTTCCCGTTTTTTATGATCAAATATTTTTAGTTTTATCCTGTCACCAGACCACACAGTACATTTAAATTTTTTCACATTATTTCAAGTGCGTAATTGCTAAATAGTTAGTATTACAATCAATACCAAGGAATCATATTGAGTGCCAAAACAAAGAGATTACAGCTTAATTACTACAAAGAATGCTCATCCAAAAGAAACACGTTTGTACGCAATCTATAGATTGTATACAATATGTTGACTCATTGTTACTTGCCCACAAAGGGTAGTGCTGCAGAGGCGTTGCATGCAATGTCATGCGGGGGCTTTAGATGTTGCTGATTGCGTGACTCTGATTCCGATGGTTTTTGTTGAGTAGTAGTAGTAGTAGTAAGTTTCCAGCACTACTAACATTGTGCGTTATCTTTTTATTGTCGTTTCATAGAATTTTTATGTCCAGTGTCCAATTGCTGTAACCAGTTTTTTAATCATAACATAAAACAGCAAACATGCCATGTTGGGATAGAATGGGAAGTGGTCATCGCCCCGTTATAAACATAATGTTTAGAATATTTTATTTTAATACATTCAACTGGTGTAAAATTTTGCCTGTGGAGTACTGTGTTACAAATTTTGACCAGTGAATTGGATGTTTTCAAAGGATTTTATTAACACAGGATGTTCTTAGCATTTCACATCTGTACATTTCCGTTAGGTACCTTTTTTAGGAGGTATTGGTGGATACGCATCCACCCTATACGCATGTCAGTTTGCCCGTTCTTTTTTGCAGTTCTGCGAATAACGCTGAACATGTAAAATTTACGTTAGTATCGGTATATTATAATGGTATACGTTGTATACTTACCTGAATTCAATACTGGTATGTAAGTATATACGATTCATTATCGCAAGAGATGGAACTTTTGTGTAAGAACAGGAACTTAAGCGCTGGTGAGCTAGTGCCATAGACGTTCCACTGGGAATGTCTGCAGTTTGTTATACTATCAACTGTTATTAAAGCGCAGGGCTAAACGTTCCATGTTGCAGACGTGAAACTCAGTGCAGCTCCTTTTCCCAGGGCTTGCTCCATGTTTGTATCTGCTGGCTTGTTTTAGCAATTCCCGGCAATATTTATGCACACATTCTCGGTATTTCAATTCGATAGCATTATTTACAGCGAAGCTTTGTTATGCGGTTTTTCTATTGTTATAGTTAATAATTGCAAGGTGGTTCTTGGTCTGATGGAAACCGGTCCAGCTTTTCTCAGATATATAAGAGTCTTAGGTTTTTATTTTATTTTGAGTCCGTAAAACGGCATTTCATACCGCAACGTCTGCCCATGTAGGTGCAGGTACAGCTATATAGTAAAACCTAATTTCACACGTATCAACTTCCTCTTTGTATTTTATTTACTACTATATTTCAATTCGCTATATATAATTCCCTTTTTGTGGAAAGCATCTGGAAAGTCGAAAATTAAATGCTTTACTTTATGTTTTCTGCTGTCATGCCTGTATACGTGGCGTGAAGTAGCCCGTTGCATGTTTATTAGCCGTAAATATTATGTGACGTTAGGGTACATTTAATCTGCAGACAGGGGTAAACATTTCATTAGGGGTGTTTTGATACCATACAGAAAAATTCTACGTGTGCTTAATTGGGTTCCATTGTTATAAATTGTGAATTATTTCCGTTTCTACTACTTCGTAGGAGGTGTTTCAATTTGATGAGATGCAGACGTTTATGTCTACCGGGCTTTCGACGTCGTCGGGTAACTCAGAATGTCAATGTTGGCCCACAGTTTGATGTGGCGATCCCTACTTGGCGTCGCTCGCGACTGCGGCTTTCTATATATCGTTCTATTAAATGGTCTACCGATTATTCCTCTTTGCAATAACCGCGCAGAACAGATGGACAGATGTCAGGGGCGGGCGGGACGATGCATTGGAAGATATTTAACTTTTAACACAGTTGCTTTGTATACCGGTTCTAGAGGATCAACACAAATCCCTAACAGTGGCATGCGTAGAAATATGCAGCACGTGGTTTACGCGATTATGAACCGCGTATATCGACATTGTTCAGATAGTTATTCAAATAACTACTTTACTGCATAGATTGCCTAGAAAGTAGTTTCCAGTTGAAAGAATGCTCATTCTATAAATCTATAGCTACGAGGTATAGTCGAACCTTAATCATTTATTATTATTAGTATTTCATAATAATCGCTACAGCATATTCAAGTAGGTAGATAATTTTTTAAAATTTTTAGGAAAAATGGTAATATTTTTCTGGTGTAGGTGTGTATGTAGATTTCTATGTTACCTCTTGTAGCCTAAACGGCTTTACAGATTTTGAAGTGCAAGGTGTCGTTAGATTCGTCTTGATCCCGAGAGTGTCATAGGATACATTTTATGGTAAAAAATTCAACATGACGCCCGCAAAATACAAAATAAGCTGTTGGTTTTGTGGATTTTTATTTACAAGTAAGTTGCCCTCCTGGTGGAAGTTGTGATGAAATCGGTAATCCCACCCAGCCGACCTTCTACCTAAGTGAATGAGACCTACCACCTGCTGACATGGTGTTCTATTAAAACAAACACCCATGAGAACAATCAAAAATTCCCTATTACTAAAGCAAAATTACACTTATAATAAGTCTTTCAAACAGGAACAAATGAGACAATGTTATTGATAACACGTCGTATTGGTGGAAATATATTTACTAGCTTCTACCCGTGGCTCCGCCCACGTGGACGTGTATTTGTTTTATTTTCGCGGGAAAAAAGTAGCCTCCTAATCTTATACCTGCAACGGCACTGGTCCAGCGAGGTGGATTATAGCGCTCTTTCTTAATTTTATTAATCGAGTATGTAGGTACATTCTTAACAATTGTGTGTTTTTAAATTAACGAAATCAAGCAAGGCAAAAAGTAAACTATTTGCCAGACCGTGTAATCAAGCGCAATACTAAAATTCCCACGAGAGGCATCGAGATGAAAGGTCTGACCAGTTATGTAGAACTGCTTGGTGTTATTTTATTGTCTTTCAATGTTATGCGCTCAACCTGGGAGTAAGTGATTGGTTATGGTATAACAATCTTATAGAGGTATGCCACAACGACGTATTGTAGATACGTGTGGTACGAGCGTCGCGGGAGTCCAATCCCAAGATATCATATTTATACTGCTCGTCGCACATACTCAGACTATAAACACACATATTTTAAAAAATAGTAGTAGTACATTTAAAAAATATTTATTGTATATTCCTGTTTTGTCGCGTTGTTCTAGTAGGTACAGAAAAGGAATAGCGACTATTTAAGAGCTTCATTAGTTCATTACCGATATGGACCATAACTGTGTATATTGGGGTCCCAAAAAGCCGGTCAAAAGCTTGTTGGACGCGCATTAGGGATCCGCAGCGTATAATAAGTCGCTTACCTTCGCCTCAACTTTCAAACATATAGCTTTTGATGAAGGGTTATTTTTTCGGGTCACTAAATTAGGCTTGTTGGTAATTAAAAATTGCGGTTACTAAAATTCTTGTTCCAAATAATTATCTGTGAACTATGACTATTTTGTTTTTTTTTTTCATATATTTAATCAAATGCTTTCCGAGAGGGGTGAGTACTTTTGGAAGTTCTTATATTTCGTGTTGTTCCAATGCAACTACCCCAGCGCTTGACCAAGTCCTCCAAACATTTTTCGTAAGATAATTGCGGTATGGTCACTCCTTCAGCGAATTTTCTTTTATGGCTTCAGTTGACTCGAAATGTCTCCCACGAAGCGTTGATTTTAGCCTCGGGAATAGGAAAAAGTGAAACCGGGTCATATCAGTAGAGTATAATGCTTGATAACGATCATTTGGACATTCGGCGTGTTTTTGCCTAAAAACTATTGCACAATGATGGCTTAGTGCGAAGGTGAATTGTCAGCTTTTGGAACTAATAGTGCGGCGACGCGATTCACGCCCATAATGTCAGTGACAATATTATGCATGGAGTTAAAACATCGTTCACATCTAAAGCAAACTCTTTAAGATTTATAACGACGATTTTAGAGTACCAGCTTCTGATTAGATTGGTGTTTTCATTTCTCAGCTATTGAGGGTCGACCAAAACGAAGCACATCAGCCTCCACTAGTCGGCCTTCTTTGAATAGTTTATGCCATTCATAAACCCGTGTTTTTGACATACATGAATCACTGTACATGTCTTCTGTTATATTTAGAGTGATTCGGCACAGAAAATTATCTAACTAATGTTTCCATAGTAAAATCACAGGTCACTCAAATGTTTATTTAATTTACCAAAACAGCAGCTGTAAACACACTAGAGTAACAGATAGCGCTCAAACTCAGACCGGTAATTTTCGATAGCGTACAAAAGCGAAGGACTCCAAAATCGCACCCCTGGAGGCAGTTCCAGTTATAGAGGACCAAAATAAGTAACATTTGATTTAGAATGTTAAAGATTTGCCGATTGTACGAAATAGGAGTTGTACCAACCAGTGAAGAAGGGTTTACACATGTACAGAGTGAATCTTAAAATAAATAGACTATAACAACAACGATAGTAACAATAATAAATCATGTTTTGTTTTCGGCAATTTTTTTTACAAAAGTGGTACAATATTTAAGTACCTTCTTGTACCATACTCCTTGTGATACCCAAAACTCCAATAAAACTGCTTCTTTCAAGGCTCACATTAGCTCGTGTTGGATTTATAACACATTATCAGGGTCATGGAGAGGTTGGTTTGATGTAAAAAAAATAAACTTTAATAGTAATTAATGGAATGATGTTTGTAATTTAGATATTATCTTTGTTAATTGCGCTTTTGTAATAGTTGTTAGTGCTGGAGACCAATATTGCAATTGCTAGACTGTATTGCATGTGGTCAATATGAATCTAGAGTAGATACCGTTTTGGTATCTTATAAATAACAAACAATCGAAACAAGCAATGATCAATAAAGTACCATTGGCAGTTGTTACAGTATTGTACCAATTAAACGTAACCATGAAGATTGACAGAAGAAAGCACCAAGGGAGCAGAGCAAGGCATGACGGCGAAAGTGGAATGTTCGGTCGTTGGATTTGTATAAATAGGAGAAATAATGACCATCGTATAGGCCTGCCTAGCCGAGTGTCAATTTATGTTGAGGTGTTAGGATCTATATATATTATGTGTGTGCATTACAACATTCGTCGTATTATAATAGGTATACTTACATGGGTTAAACGAATTTGATAAGTACAAAGTCATGCGTTAAATTGAGAATTATTTGGTAAAGTTATCAATTCGCCGATTTTCATTGAATTACATTAGGTATGGTGTATGTGATTTTATTAACACTGTCTAAATTTAGATCATAATCAGTAGGAAAACAGTCGTACCATGAGATTACACATTGGCCGCCCTTTGTGCTGCCATGATTGTGACTTACTATTTCCTCGACAATTTATCTCATCACTGACTAATGTCACCTTACACGTAATATTTTTAGTATTTCGTACCAACCCACCGGATCAGTTTATTACCGTAAGGAAAAAATAGGGCATATTAGGTAAGTGAAATAGTATTTATTGGCATAAGTCGTTAATTTTTTTTTTTGGCAAAACCATCATCGTTGCGCGAGACGGCCGGAGATTGATATGCGACTGGCGGGATTCGTAGGGTTCGTGCGAAATTTATTTTTTCTTCAATTTTTTTTTATTTAATTTAATGATGTAATTATGTGGAATTGGCTACAAACGCGACCGTCAATGACATAAAGCTGTATTCGATTATGGTTTTGGAAAAAATATATAAACGACTTAAGCCAATACCTTCTATTTCACTTGCCTAATACATATAAACCTGAAAAAAAGTAGTCTGGTAAGTAAAATTTGAGTAGACACCGTATTTGGGATGTTGCATCAGGTATTCAGGGCGAATAATTTCAATACTTACAACGAAAATCAAGACGAAGGTGTCCTATTGTACCTGTTATGATCATGACCGATATATGATACAGAAACGTGGACACTATCCGTGAGTATTATCGCATCGTAGTCACACCCACAAATATTTACCCCGAGCGGAATACGAACCCGCAACCGTTGTTTTCGAGGACAGATTCACTACCCTCTCTCCAGATAGCCAGCTTACGTAAACGGGACCGCACAGGGAGGCGTGTTTCGTCTAATGTCTATACGTAATGGCTCAATTTTTAATCAAAGCCATCTACTATTGTAGTTTGCACGACAACCTGCTATTATGGCGAGGCGCCTGCTTACGCCTAACGAGGGTGAACTGCAAGGGGCGGGCGTGTCAAATTTCAAATGGTAGTACGGCGTAGGTATACACTACTGATTGAAATCGTAACTATTATTTTATATGTTTCTTTTTTGTCGTTTATTCCGTTTTTTCTGAATTCTGTTAAATTGTTTCTACTTTTACATTATCGATTTTCAACATTATCGATTAACATTTTGTTGCTATCTGCGTCTCCTAAGGAAGAGCTATCTGAAAAACAGGTTTATTTCCTAGTTTAGATATCTGTGTTACAAGGGAAATAGTATATTTGGATCTGAGTTTTGTAACCTCTTACTCTTACTACACTACAACTACATATGTCGTATATAAAAACAATAAATATATAAATATGATAGGTACCTAATTAAATAAGATCAAAAATTATACCTATTTTTAATATTGAAGGTGCCTCTATGCTTCATTAGTAATATGGAACACCCGTATATTGACGTACAAGGGGCACCAGAGGTTAGTTTATTCGCTCGGTCTAATAAAAGCGGTAGATGCCACAACTGATATCCAGGTAAGGGCATCGGAGTCATTCATTAAGTTACCAAAATAATATAAAAGTTTTCACCATAGTAAATCGTGACTTTAGAAAAAGAATGGAAGATAAAAACAAAATGAGGCTGGAAAATAAACAACATTATTTATTACAAACACATCTGAATTATTTTTGGATTGTATAGACTCAGTTTACTGTACTAATGGTTTCCGTAACGAAAAGATTAAGAACTAACCCTAGTTAAATTGCGGGAAAATCCTTGTAAAAACCATCACCATTTTTACAAGGACTCCGTGGTTTTTACCTTGCTTTGTGAGGTTTTTTACCCGGTTCCTATTGTAAAAAATCATATTAGTATCATGCATTTTCGGATTGCCTAGTTCGGCATAATATTTATGACATTAACTAAGCTATGACTTTCCAAAATATCCGATATCTAATAGATCCATATCATTGAAAATGTAAATTAATCCGCAATTCCCATATTGTGCATTTGAATGGAAAACAGTAAGTACCACAGTCCCCCATCCACTTTAATTTTTTAAAATATATTGGATCGAAATATTTACTTACTACTGTACAAAGCCACTGTTATGGGCCATAAACTATATACAAAATGAAGAATATTTACTTAAAAATATACGGTTTAAAATTCACAAAAAAATATCATCATCTCAGCTCGTAAACATTCCACTGCAGGGATATAGGCCTTCTCTCATAATGAGGGAGTAAGGGCCATAGTCCACCACGCTGCCCAATGCGGGCTGGGGACTTCACATGCCTTAGAATTTTTATTTCTCAGGCATGCAGGTTTTCTCACGTTGTTTTCCTTCACCGTTTAAGAGTAGTCGGATAAATATGCACATAAGTAATTAAATTTAATTTAAAAACTCATTGGTACATGGCCTGTCTGAGAATCGAACCGGGACCTTCCAAATTGGGAGACCCCGACTTTACGGCTGAGCCACCGAGCCAACGACGCCGAAAAAAAATATTGGAAAGTACAAAATATATCTATAGGAGAGTTGAGATGACATAGATAACACGAGACAACCACCATATTATTATATTTTTAAATATTCGCGCTATACTCGGATGGCGTTCTATGTCGCCAGTAAAACGAGAGCATTTATCGCTATTTTTGACAAAAATGTTGCCACGTTATGTTGTCCTTAAAGTAACTATTGGGTAAGATTTTTTCTAGATGTTCTAACCTCAAAAGATGTCTTACAATAAATAAAATTTGCATTCACTAATGGTTCAGTCAGATGAGTTCTGTGTAACATAACACTATCTTTCCTATGCAAATGAAACGTTGGGCTGGCGAGTTGGCGATCGCAGATATTTGGGAACAAGGAAACCTAGTGATGGGACGCGGCTGATTATCATTGCTATGCTGTATGCTTGTGATCACTTAGTCGTTTACATGATGTCGTCTTAGACTGAAGTTTAACGTCCACTATGCCGTTATTAATTTGATATCGTTTATTTATTCACTGTTTTGAGTTCAACTATTAACAAAACGGATTGACTTTTAATCATAATACGACTATTTATCATAAAAATTAATTTGAAAAGGCAAAGTTGTCGCGCTACCAGCCTTCCTCACACCGGCAGCAACGTCACGATGATGGTGATGTATATTTGAGGAAGTTGTGGGTTATGGGTAAATAATTGAAAAAAAATGAAAACCTAAAACAAAGAAAACACACTTTTTACAAAATATTCGCTATTGTTAAAATGAAGACGGTGGTGATAGGTGGATGAAGGGTGAATTATGGAATTAGAAAAGTACATACCATTAAAGGTTTAGGAGGAATCCATAAAAAAACTGGAACGAATGTGTCAGAACTCGAACAGAACGAAGACAACATTGGTCAGAATTTTAATTAAAATCCATTTGAAATGATGACACAAAAAAGAATTCAAAGGAGGCAAGCGAAGGAAAAAGGCAGAATTTTTCTGATTTTTTTTACTGAAAAGCTTTTTACTGAATTATTTCCATATTACTTAAAAGTATAAAAACCAAAAAACCCGGCTGCATTTTTTGTATTTTGCGGACGCCATGTTGAATTTTTTGCCATAAAATGTATCCTATAATAATAATAATAAATAATAATAAATATCTGTGCACATACACACAGCGCCATCTAGTTCCACACTAAATAACTAGGCTTGTATTATAGATACCAGATGGTTGATAACTAAACAAATACATTTTGTTTTGTAAACAAATACATATATAAATGAAAAACATCCATAACTCGGGAACACATGTCTGTATTCATCATACAAAAATATGCCCCTGGCGGGATTCGCACCCGCGACCTTTTGGTATAGCAGTAGATTTTCTAACCACTACACCAAACAAATGGATAGTCCAGGTATCACTCGAGACTAATCTAACGACACCATGCACTTTGAAATCGGTCAAGCGGTTTAGGCTACAGATGCGCCAAGGAACGGACATACATACATACACTCGAAAAACATTACCCTCCTATCTTGGACAGTCAGGTAATAAAGTAAAATTATAAAAGTAGGTATAGTAGTAGTAGTAATGATGATTACAAACTTGAAAATTCGTTCAATACTTCTTGTCTGTTTGCACAGTTGTTTACATGTTTGGATTTCAGAACTGAAAACAGTTTTACGTTTGAAGTTGCCCTCTTTCTCTTCGTAGAACAATTTGCGTGGCCAAATAAACGTTAGAAAAACGAACAGGTGTACAAGCACTACGATATGTACGAGTATGTGTAAAACTAATAAGGAAACAATACAACAGACAGTAGGCACCTCACCTCATTTGTGCGTGGTAAGCTATTGTCGAATAAATGGCGTAAGATTTAATCATTTTGTGAAAATAAATCGCGTGTAGCTTAGTATTATTAGCTATACATATAAATAGTTACTTCATTTCTCTCTTTTTATTTATTTATGCAATTATTCTGTAAAAGATTTTAAGAGAAGCTTTAGTAGGTAACAGATTTTTGACGTGCTTTTGTAAATAAAACACTTAATAAGTAGGAAACTATAGGGTAAACGGTAGTTTTAAATTAGGTGCCAACTAGTTTTATTGTTTTAGTCGTGGTTACTGGCGACAAAGACTAAGCACGGTTTCCCGCAAAGCCTTAGTCTGGCCTCAACATTCGTGTTTCTGGGATAATGTGTATTACTTTATGGGCCTCATTTAGAGGTGAGGCTGGCTAGTAAAATTTCCGCTGAATGTGTGCAGATTTATCTAGGAAAGTACGTAAGAGCCGGATAACTTTTGATATATTTACGTTTATTTGAGCACCTCTATAATACTGCGAGGTTAGGAGATAAAATATTTATAATAATAACAAACATTTTTCAGAGGATAACATGGTGATAACTATAAATTTATTATCTTTACCTACTCACGAAGCCCTTGTAGTCCTATAACGCCGTGCTTCCGCCTGATACAAGTAAACAATAATGCGCCTTTTGGTTGAAATATGGTCATTATCATAATAATTCCAAAAATTTAATTGGTATAGTGTCACATATACTTTTCGAGTTAGATGATGCCGTTAGAGTTACAAGACTTACTACTTTTATAAATATTCACCAATGGTGTTGGCAGCATGCATGTCTTCTTAGTGGTTATTGCTAACATGAATTGAGTGTGAAAACTACACATTCGCTGCTCTTGGTGGCTTATTATAGGTTATGGTCAATAGAATGTACAGTTATCTGAAATTGACCCATCGAGTGAATGTTGAAGCCTTTACACACAAGTGATTGTCTAAGCGGTTGTGATCATTACAGTATGAGACCATGAATAGATATACTCATAGAACCTAACCTAATACGTTTTATATCTAGAAACAGCAGTGTGTCAGTCAAGTTCGGACAGGCAGAGAACGACGCACCGGTCTATGTCATATTACACGAATCATTTACAATTACTTTCGAGACCCATTACTCAGTGTATTTGACTGTTATAATTTTGAGTGTAACTCCTAAAAGTGTAGTAACCTAACATCGCAATTTTTTTAATGAACTTTATAGCTCTTGAATATTTGAATTTCAAAAATGTCTCACTGACTCCGTCGTCCACCTAAATCATTTCCAGGTAAGCAACGTATACGTAACAAATTTTCTGTTAAATTGAAGAACGTTGAACATTCCTGTAACTATGATTTAAGGGGCCTTACTAAAACTCGTCTTCCGTAGTAATTTATAATTCTTTAAAATGTCTAGGTAGATTGTTATGGAATACTTAGAAAGTACACTGTTTTTAGAAAAAAGTAATCAATACTCTCACCCGAGCTTCGCTTTCTGCTGGCATGTTATAATTTCATTATAATCGACTCTTTTTAAGAAATTTGAATTAAAAATTATTCTTCTATGCTTAAAGTATTTTAAAATCGTCGATCGTCATCGATCGATTGACGTTGAACATGTTGGAAACGGCTGACCTCAGCTTTCAAACATATGTACTATGCAGCTATGGAAAAGAATCTACTTTCGAAAAATAAAAATTGCAATGAAATCAGTCCATCTATTTTCTAGCTATGCCACAGTAAACAAAGACTTGCAATCTTTTAAAATCCCTCTTTTGAACTCATCAATCTTTCAAGGGGTATTTTTGGCATTATCTTGTTCTTTGGGCTATTTTAGGTACTAGCTCTCCACTCGCGACTTCGTCCCCGTGGATCATCATCATCTTCTCGCCCTTATTCCATATCGAAATAAAAACTAATATTTATTACTAGAAAACAACAAAATGATAAACAACCATTTGTATTGATTTTAAAGATTTCATTGTTTTTAGAATGTTTTAGACATATAGTAAGTTTCCATATAATTTTCATCCATAAAGGGTTCCTGGTCCCTGAGATATTAACTTTTGTTTAAAATATTTAGTCCCTCATTTAACGTTCTTTGGAGAGAAAAAAAAATCTCTTCTTGGCGCACCTCTAAGTAACCCAAGGATGTATTGCCAAATTTTATTAATATTGGTCCACGCGTTTAGGCTGTGCCGTTTATTAATTTTCGTATCCCACAAACCATAGAAGTTCTCACAGATAACTTATGTTTTTCCTGTAGAAAAGTAAGTAATTGTAGTACCAACTCATTAAATGTGTGTATAGGTCATAGTTTTGAAGGCTACGGATTTTAGGTTATTAAATTATTACTTTGGATTAGATAGGAAACAGTTTTGTTGGGTTAGCTAATATATGCTTAAGGATTACTCTGTATGAAGTCATCCTTACAATATCAGCACCAACTACGTCAATACACTTAGCATGTACTTGACACAACTTTAAAGTTTCAAAAATGGCTAAATGCAACACATGGCCTCTCGATGTCTATCCTATGTAACAACTATTAGAAGCTATTTGACGTAGATAAATATAAATTTAATATTGTAGAACTTAAATGGGGATCCAAATATAGACGTGTAAATAAAAAGTAAAATTTAGACTTTTGAAATTAGTTTTAGTATATTTTTTTTTTTAGTGTGGTGTGTGGTATGAAAGCTTACACGATTTCGTAAATATAAGTACGAGTGAAATCTGAAGTAACCGTATGAAAACTTTTTCCACATTACCTTTTTACCCGACAGCCCCAAAAAGGAGGGTAATGTTTTTCGAGTGTATGTATATATGTATGTAGATTTCTATGTTACCACCTGTAGCTTAAACGGCTTGACCGATTTTGAAGTGTGGTGTCATTCTATTTGTAATGATAAAGTGTCATTGGATACATTTTATGGCAAAGAAATTCGACATGTATAAATATATGTTAAAAAAATAGAAAATATGCTGTCGGGTTTTTTGGTTTTTTAATACTTCATTAGCAATCATTGTTTCGAACAAATGGCTATGATTGACAGAACGATTTTATAAAATTATTTGCCTTTTCTGACTTCACAATTGATTCATCTCGGATCGCGGGTGAGCGGAGGAGGTATTCTAACACGATAAAAGCTGGTTAGACGATGGTACACTTTGATAGCTTTGTGGAATACTATTACTGATCTGTGCTTAATGGACCTGCGAGTCCAACGCCACAATGTTGTGACGTGTGCTTTATTTGCATTCTTTTGTCAACAACTTTCTAGGATTGACTTGAAACTTTATATATATCAAAGAAAATGCAAAATATTAGGAATAGGTAGGTTAGGTGGGGATTAAAAATTAATATTTCTACATTGTTAAAGAAACCTATACATATTGCTCCATACATATTATCCAAAGACAACATACATCAACTTATACTGATACATAATTTGCATAAACCTGAATAGATGTAATATTCTAAAAGTTTGAAACGAATACAATGACACTTCTCTAAATAATATCCGTTATTCGCCTTCATTCAGAACATATACGAGTAGGTTTGCTCTGAGAGCCTTATCACATAGAGTTTTACTAAAAGAAGGATGAAAACGATGTGCCGTTTCATATCTTTTTTGTTACAAGCCAGTACGATTTTCAGTCGGACCGGATTCGAAATGGTTTTGTACACAGATTTTTATATAAAAGGTGGCCAGTCAACACACTGCATTTGAAATAAATAAAAAACCTTTGTATAATTACTATGAAATTTACAATCAGCAATAAAAATCTAAACAATTTTGTTACTACAGTCATACTGTAGTGAATTAGTACATAGATACATAGAACATAGATTAGTGCAGTGCGTGGTGTGATTTGACGCGATGACCGAAGCGAATATATTTTTTTTTACAAAAATCATTGAACCAAGGAATTTGAAAAGAAAGATAGCCGCAACCGTTGGATTTTCCGATTGAAATGCGAAACCATAACGATTCTAATCGTTTTTCTAAACGTGTAGGTAGTAGGTACTGCAACAGTGCATCGCTACGTAAAATGTCACAGGTTGCACAACTTTTGCTAAACTGTACTCATTCTACTGTAATTGGAGTAGTTCACTGAGGTATTGCTCGATTCATTGATCTTTGTCTATTGGTAGTAACGAGTTATGGATAAAGGTTTTTAACCGACTTACAAAAAGGGAGGAGGTTATAATTCCGATTGTATTTTTTTATTGTATTTTAGATACGTTCCGAGATATAACAATTTTGTTCATCCGATTTCAATAATATTTTTTGCATATGCGTGCGCTTGTCTGAAGAATTTTATGTATATATACGTAAACATAACATACATGTATATGTATAATGCGGATTAACTATATCAATTAACAATATCTATTGTTAACTAGATATCATATTACCTATGATATAAATACATTTAATAATAGTGTTTGTGTTGTGCAATAAAGTGTATTTGTGTTGTATTGTTATAACATTATAAACAAATAACTAAATACATATAAATTACTACAAAAACTATAAAAAAAAACATAAAGAAATGAAATAATATATACCTAATTAAATTCATGCCAATGTTTGAGAAAGATCGCTCTTTTAACCTCTTCATAAACACAGGCATGGAAGCACTGTAACGAATATGCGCTGGTAATTTATTCCACAACTGTGCAGCATGTACAGTGTAAGACTTAAAAAAGGAATTAGCAAATCGAGGAAGGGCCATGTAGAGTTTTGGTTACACATGCACGCCTGTATGAAGCGTGTGTGAAGTATTTTATGAGAATGGAAGAAGCAAAAGTAGTGTGTCTGGATCATTGCAAGTGGAAATCAATAGTCTCTACCTACTCGTACATGTGGCGAACAATAAATCCTTTCACTTTAACTTTACCCCAACGGGAAACAGGCGTACATATGTATGTACGAGTAAGTATACATGCCTGGGATGAGAAGGCGGAGGAGGCTATAGGGGAACATAGGAACTCACGTGCAGAAGGATTACAGAGGGCCTTATAAAGAAGAAATTGGCGCGGTCTGTCTTGAAATGGTCACCCATTACAAAACAGACCACGCCAGATGTTGCTTAACTTCGCTAATTGAAAACGAATAGTGTTCAATGCAGCTATACATTAATTTGGTTCTCTATTTCATCTGAATGTGTAGTAAGTTTGTTCTCGTAGTAGCTACAAATAACCGTAAAGCAAATTAATAAAACACTTAAAAGGGTGTCCTGAAATAACAGGCAGTTGGCAGCAAGCCAATCCGTGCTTCGGTCAGCTCATCACATTAAAATGCTGCGGACTACATAGTATGAAAATGTAATATGGTAAAGCTTTAACTAGCAGGAGACACTGATTTTTTTTTATCACTATGCTCTACATCTACATATTAATGGAAATATTTCTATATATATTTTGTTATTTCAATCTACTTATTATTTGAATATGCTTACATGCTCACAATCATAATACGGTTATATATAATCGTATAAATATTGCAAAATTTAATTATATTTATGTATTTAAAGGTACCCAATTGATGAATGCTGAAGTCATGGAACGGACCAATTAGGTATGTATTGCATTATTATTTCATTGCGGGTATAGTAAGCTTCAAAAGTTAACATTCACACCCAGCTCAGTCATACGCTTGAAGCTTTTTAACACTTTCCAGGGCGCGTCACGCGTCTAGACGTAATAACAATAAAACTTCTATTGTGTCTGGTGATGTGTCCCGGAACATGTTAAGAATGCCTTTCAAAACCTAACCGAAAATATTTTTAATCCTTGTGAGGTCAAACGTACTAACGATTATAGTATTTGATACTTACTTGAAGGGTAACCATAGTTACCATTACAGGACCACAATAATAATAATATGCAATATTATCTACGCGCGTGATGCTAGAATTCACACTGTGGAATCAGCTATTTTGACAGGCTCAAAAAACTGTGCTGAAATAGTTCCAAATGGAAAAAAATTGTGCCACTGTAGTTGAGTTATTCAATTTTAAGTGAGCTTTCTAGCGTCACGTGTTGTCATTCTTACACACAGAGACTGCTTTACCCATGATTATAATGTATATCCCAAAAAATTGTGCCTAAATAGTGCCACCGAAACACATAAGTCCCATAAATATTTCTTCAAAAACAACGAACGAACAAATATCTCTCTGAACAGGGGTAGCGTAGACGACGGATTTTTGTACTCTGTGTGTGTTATTGCATAGAATTACTAAACATGCCATCCTCCCGGACAAAATGGTCCGATTTGAATTTTTTGTCCGTTCTACAAACACAACACAAAGACGTCTAAATAATTTCGTTGTTTTTGAATACTAGTGGGATTTTTTACGAGTATTTCGGTGGCACTATTTGTGCACATTTTTTGGGATATAAATTATGATCATTAGTAAAGCAGTCTCTGCGTATGAGAAATAGGATTTCAGCAACACGTGACGACGCCAGAATGCTCACTTAGGATTTAATACAGTGGTACAATTTTTTTCCTTTGGACACTATTTGGCACTATTTCAGCACAGTTTTTTGACATCATCAAAAAAGTTGAATTCCACTCTATACTAGTATCACGCACGTTATTTTCACTATTTTATTTACCACTATATACCACTAATTTGCGTGATTGTTTCTAAATTTGTTTCGACATTTCTATTTCTTTGTATGAAAACACAAAAGTGACGAAATAATCCCACCAATTACTTATAGACCTAGACTTTTAAACATATTTCTTTCACGCAAATGAAACCCTACCAATTTACCCTACATACTTTTATTACTAATTTCTCGAAAATATCGCTTAAGTATTACAAGGTCGATTACAGTGTGTGGAAACCGGTCACTATTGTTTACCCTTAAAATACAAAGGTGTTCGATAACATCTTAATCGTCTGAGTTTGAGATGGATGTGCACTTATGTACCTATAGTCATACCTATATTTATCTTTAAATTTCCAGTTCCAGTAGTGTCCAGACCAACCCCCGCAGTCCAAATAGTTCGACAATCGACACAGATTGCATGCAGTTTTGTTCACATCACAATATCAAATGACGAACCAACTATTTAGGATTTTTTTTATTTGTGACACATTCACAAATTTTATTTGTGTCTATTTATTTATTTTTTGTAAATATGTATAAGTTTTAGGTATATGCTTAAAAAAATATTTCTTAATTAAATTAGTTGAAGCTTATGCCGATTTCCTCTTTCGCCAGCTAGCCCTCATGTGAATCGTCATGGAAATGAACACGTTGACGTCTGAATTTATTAAGAAACACACAGAGCGAGATGGGTCTTCATCACCATATGCTAACCTCCTCGTCAGTGCTGTAGAGCATCAGATCAGAAGGCTGTTTATGACAGGGACTGAATGCGGTTACGGTATAAGGTTAAGGTACTTTAAAATCATAACGATACCCTTGTTTTATAAAGGTAGGGCCATACCGTTATTTAACCTTTTCGCGATTTCGGTACCGAAATATGGAGAAACGCGGGTGGGTTCGGGGCGGGGGTATGCGCGCGAGGCCCGCGGAGAGGCGCGCGGGCGCGGGGCGGGGCGCGGCCGCAGCGCAGAGACACGTACAAAGTTTAGAAATTAATTTTCTATTTTCTGATATGTAATATTATTTTGTTTTTTCTTTTGTGCTCTAAAGTAAAATGAACTAAAGTACCTAGCTTATTAGTACAGGTACTTTTATGAAAACAAGGTCAGATAAGTTGTATAATAGGTATATGCATATAATAAGTTTTCATTTCACTGAGGATTTGAAGTGAATTCTTACAGAATAGCACAGCTGTTCCCGTGGGAATTACGGAAAAAAGTATCCTTGAAATAAGTCCAGAAGTTTTATATTATAATTTTCATTCAGATTGTAATTGTTTAAATTTATATAATCCTAACCTTAATCATCTCCGAAAATGATTATAATATATTCAGCGGTTTTTCGAGATTGAGTTACAAAATACAGATGTACACTTTCATATTGTATAATAATACATAGTATTGTAATAAATTGGATAGGTATACTCACTCATTATCTCTTGTTTTGCCAAAATATGACTTACGATAGTAGACAACTCCCTCGCTCGACACGTGCAAACACGAAAATAATAAATAAAACTAGAAAATCACCGTGTGGGTCAGAATGGCGGTGTATTGTTTCAGAAATGATTATGTTATATACGACAGAAAAGTACCTACAATGTACTAGTATGTACCTTTAATGAAGGTAATGTACCTCAATGGAACGGGAGCAATTATAATAATAAAGTGAGCCGCGGTCCTGACGGTCAGAATCGCGGGTGTATGTTGAAAATGAATGTAATGGAATAGCCATGGGTATGTACTATTTACCAAACGAATGTACCTTCAATGTACCTCACGAAAATAATCTAAATCAAATTGAATGAGTAATTAATGGGGAAATCAAGAAAACAAACTTTTGACGCCTACAATTTTTTTATAGCAATATGAATAGAGTTCTATTTTGCTCGTATTAAGAATGTAAAGCCAGTCATAAGAGAAATATTTATGGGTTTGTATATATGCTTCGATAAAGTAAAGAAACATGGATAAGACATAATCATTTACTCAACGTTTATCAAAAGTTACAAAGAAAAAACAAAAAGCGTGATTACTTTTGTCCATATAATATACAATGCACAATTATGTTTTTACGGCTTCTTGTAATTCGATTACATAGGTCATCATAACACACCCACTTATTTTGTCTGTAGCAATGGGCCTTGTAATGACCGATTTTGTCAAAAGTATTTGATATCGGCGGTAAGAATTCAATAATCCCTATGATCGTGTATGTTTTTGATTCTAGATTTATTTCAGTGGCACTTCATCTATGCACGCACACCAAGTCACTTTGACTTATCTCAACATTTATAACATTTTGCAAGACATATGTAAATGTTCGTATTCCATTGCAGTTATTACGACGACACAATACTACGTTATCGCTTACCAGCATAGATGCTGCGAAATCATTTAATTCTGAAACTTCCTTTTTGTTCATATCAATTAGCAGAAAAACAATCTTTCTGGTTACATTATTGAAAACACAAGATTCGTTTGTACAATGTTCTTTAATATCAGCGCTATTATTCATCAATCAAGAATTCATCAAATATTTTTGTCACGCTACATTCACAGTGTATTTCGGTGATTCCTTTTGAAAAATTCGTTTTAAAATATTGTTCTGCAATTTGAGCACGAATTCTGTACAAGTCTTGTTTTGTTTTCTCGTCATCAAGGAAGGTTTTTTAAACATACAAAAATTATTGCCAGTGTTAGTTAATAGTTGTAGTCACGGCAAAACCATCAAGCACAAGCCGCTGCAATTACTTGAGCCGCAGCATCAAATGCGCATGTGTTCTTTAGTACTACCTTTTCCACACCAGATCTAGTTTTGAGACCGTTTAATAGAAGAGGAACGTCCCTAATAGGTCTTTTCTTTTTAGGCAATTCCTTGCTTCCGAGGCCTCTCCAATTTTCTATTAGCGTAGGGGTTTCTGCGAAAATCGAGTCATCTAAATATATTTCTTTTCTTTTTCTTGTGTTTACAGATTGTTACACACACTACTTCATCTTTATAATAAAAGTTTCCTACGGAACCCTCAAATTATTATTTTATTTAAAAAGGGTCTCACCACGGTATTGCGGTACGCTAATTTGTCCGGTTGCGATGACGTCGTTAAGACGATTTCTAATTAGAGTGGGGGAACCCGAATCGTCCTCTGTTTGACCGCGACCTTGCTACCGGGAGAACACTGCTTCGGTTGCCACCTGAACCCTCTTAAGTAAACTACGGAAGATCCCTCTAGGCTGAGTTTCCATAATAGTCTGGCTATTTTTAATGTAAGCTGTTTCTGATTTTGTATCTGTCAACTGCGTGGTGTTCGTTATGGTTGCTGAGCCGTGAATACCAGCAGTGGACGAGGATATATGTGGGCACTAACTAATGCCTGCCTGTGCTCTTCAGGATCAAGGTCCGAAGTGACTAATTGTCGGCGTCGACATCCAGGTCTGCACCTGGGAGACCTTCGGGGTTGATCTACCCTCCCCCAAAAACCGCTCATCCAGCATCCACCTCGTCGTCATCTACGAGAGGACTCGAAGGCTACGTCCACTGCAGCTCCAAGACCTTCAGGCCAGTGACCGTACGGGGAGATTTGCCGAGGGGTGCAGGGGAGTGAGCTGAATGTACAATAAACCCACTAAATCCAAATCAAATTGGTATTCTTTTCTTCTATACCTACCTGCTGGCGGCTAAACGGGCGCTAAACGTCCTAAGACAACCCCTAACCGCCGCACGAACATTTACATATGTCTTGCAAAATGTTATAAATGTTGAGATAAGTCAAAGTGACTTGAAGTGCGTGCATAGATGAAGTGCCACTGAAATAAATCTAGAATCAAAAACATACGAGATCATAGCGATTATTGAATTCTTACCGCCGATATCAAATACTTTTGACAAAATCGGTCATTACAAGGCCCATTGCTACAGACAGAATAAGTGGGTGTGTTATGATAACCTATGTAATCGAACTACATGAAGACGTAAAAACATAATTGCACATTGTATATGATATGGACAAAAGTAATCACGCTTTTTGTTTTTTCTTTGTAACTTTTGATAAACGATGAGTAAATGATTATGTCTTATCCATGTTTCTTTACTTTATCGAAGCACATATACAAACCCATAAATATTTCTCTTATGACTGGCTTTACATTCATAATACGAGCAAAATAGAACTCTATTCATATTGCTATAAAAAAATTGTAGGCGTCAAAAGTTTGTTTTCTTGATTTCCTCATTAATTACTCATTCAATTTGATTTAGATTATATTTTCGTGAGGTACATTGAAGGTACATTCGTTTGGTAAATAGTACATACCCATAGCTATTCTATTACATTCATTTTCAACATACACCCGCGATTCTGACCGTCAGGACCGCGGCTCACTTTATTATTATAATTGCTCCCGTTTCATTGAGGTACATTGACCTTCATTAAAGGTACATAATTGTAGGTACTTTTCTGTCGTATATAACATAATCATTTCTGAAACAATACACCCGCCATTCTGACCCACACAAATCACCGACAAGGACGCACGGCGCGCTGCGCCGGCGATTCATCAAAGGAACCGTTTTCATAAAGGTTTAGGTACCAGAAAATTTCGGTACCGTTATTTCATTTCGGTATCGTTTTTTATCGATATGGAAATATTCCAATAGCCGAATTTTACGGTATGACGTCATACCGTTAACCTTTATTACCTTTATTTTTCGGTTATTCAGTCCCTGGTTTATGAGCTCTATAATATTGTATTGTTAGTTATGAGGAAATGATAGCGTAGTTGAAACTTACTGTAGGGTAAATCGTTGCATTTCGCGACGCGTAAAGCAAGTAAGGCGTAAGGTTTATGCCCATTAGTGAACTGTGATAGGCTGTTGATATGTGATGTGTGGAAGCTAATAAAGTAATGCGGTATGCCTGTGATAGCTGGATTGGATGTGCTGTTGTTTTTGGCGAACGATTTGTGTTACGAGCAATTGCAGTGGTGAAGCAAAGATAAAGATATACATCTTTCCTCACGGTTCACTGGTTGACTAGCTGCCGATGCGATGGATTGAATATTCGGACAAACTCATTTTACGCTTCGCAGCGTTGCTTCTTGAGAGATATTACTTTAGACAATCTACTTTCGTATTGTTTTGACGACTGTGCCGTGAAACCACTCATCTGTCGGTGCTGCTAAATTATTTAAATAATTTTGACGTGACGAAAATAAAATCGTCTACTCTTTTTGTCTGTGGCTTGTCGAACATTACATGATTGACTATTATTTCGCGTTAGTGTATATGTCGTAGGCACATGATTAAATTGGCCATTTAATCGAATCATTATGTAGTATGGCGGTCATTTTCGCTTTCACAGAAAAGTCCGTTGCTCAGAGCGGGTTGATTAGGTGGTGTTTGTTTATTTGTAACCTGAACAAAACTCTTAACTAGCTACACTGTATATTCTGAGTTGTTGTTATCTACTTTGGCACTAGGTATTTTGAAATATTCATTAGGTATTTATTTACTACCTACTTTATTCACTATTTATTATTACTTTCTACTATTTCATCTTACTGATGCTTCCCATAGATGAAATGATGACATTAATTGAGACAGAAGGTTTGGTTATTCAAAGTTTCACACCGGCCTGTGGTCATCTAATATAAATTAAAGTCATTAAGCCATGGTAGCCACGAGGACAATACCGGTGGCCTTGTAGAACTAAAGTGAGACAGTTCAGCGACCCCTCCACTCAGTTCCAAATAAAGACAAAATTCCGAACGCTCCGCGTTAGGCGCAGCTTGACTATCTAATATATTATGGGATAATATATAATCATTTTACATTTGAGATTTGAACGAATTATTCTATTTACCTACAATATACGGCATAGGAGGTAAAGCTTGTTTGAAATTAAACCAATGTCTACCACAGTTCGCTGTCTAAACTTGACGATAAAGGTCTTTTAAGTACTGCTTCCGACTGGTTAAGTACCCAAACAAAGCGATATCGTTGATGAATATGAATGGGCATCGCTTCCGAGTAGGTGTCCGATTATGATGTAACATTGCTCGAGATAATGTGGAGGCAGTGGTAGCGTATCACATAACAAAGACTACGCTTAAAATAGATGCAACATTTCTTTGATGTTCAATCCAGATCCCTAATCACTTTATTTGTAGTTCTTGTTAGAAGACGACAAAGATAATAAAAGACAACGGATCGCGAGCGTCGCTGGTACCCATTACTAAGAGCTTATACCTACAGGGTGTCTTAGCGCGAAAGTCAAACTTTTAACTTGAATAACTCGGCAGGTGCGGATTGTTTAGTCGCCATGTCGCAGTGGTTAGCGTGCGTTGGATATAGACGTTTTGATGATGGACCAAGCGTTCAATTAATCAAATTTTGGGTAGCGAAGTATACAGCGTGGGGATCAACATAAAACCATTTAACTGAGCCTCGAAATAGACCTGTGAAATCACGTGCTATTTTTCTGCGAAAAAGGTCGTGGTGCATCGATTTCAGTGTTGACTACACTGTCTAGAGAAGGTTGTTAACGAGACCTTTTACCAAAATGGAACTACTGCCCATACAGCTGGGGTCTTCATGGATACAGTCAGAGTGTTATTTAAAAAACAATATTTCGGACAGTTACACAAATCATCTATAGTTCCAAACTAAGCGAAGCTTGGACCAGCAGGCGTACCACGTAAGAAATGTTTAAGGTTCAACCTTAAAGTTTAAGGTTTAGCTCGCTTGCGGTCGACCGCAAATTTGGTACCACGTAAGCTCCTAGAAGTAAATTAAGGTTTATCGAGTTACCATTCGAAAAAAATACAAATGAACTAACTTCTAAACGACGTATCAATAAGTGTATTATTTATAAACGACTGTATACAAGTCATTGATAATCCAAAAATATATATTTCTTCCCAAAAGTATTATAACATTAAAAAAAACACGAAATACGTTATAGTAAAAAAAAAAAATTCTTAACTAGCAACACTCACATATTCAATACTCACAATTGTTCCTTTTTACGCAATAGTGTGGAGATACTTAATTTATATTTTATTTATCAATTGAATTAAAAAAGCTAATTGTTAGATATCGACATTTCCTAAGTTGAAAATGAAAATGTCGTATTAATTAGACTTGTTAAGTCAATAATTAGAATTTCATTTAACAATATCTTATTCACGTACGCGGAACGGAACGTGGTTTGTTTATTGTTTGTTGCAAAGTTTTTGGAGCGTTTGATAATTTAATACATTTTAGCTTACTTTGGACTTTGTTTATATACCTATATACATATAAACTTACATTTGGCGTTTGCAATGGGTAAGTAAGAGTGTTTAAAGAATCATCGAAATAAACCAAACAACAAAATACTAAATACCTAGTTAAACATTTATTTTTCAGCTACGCTCCATGTACCCCGTTTTCCTTGAGGCCCTAGGACACGAGTGTACGCTGCTCAGACGGGACGGGGAGATGTTACTCCCGTCTTACATTAACACCTCGACTTGGGCGCCGGCGCATCCAATAACTCTGGGAAGACTTAGGAAGCGTGATGAATGCCCATTATGACGGGACAGTGATGTTTTTGCCATCGACTCGCTAAGAAGAAGAATGAAAACGGGAAGAGAGTAAGTAGAACGTAAAGGGTTAGTGCATGTGGTTACCGACGCGTTATAAGAATTGAACCAACCTCTAAAGGATAACACTTTATACCAAAAACTTTTGTAGATTATAAACAAACTCAGAATATTAGAGCAGACCGAACATAAGGCTTAAATAGTATGACCACTTTTCATACAAAGTAATAAGCTGCATTTAGAGTTGACCTACATATAGAAATTGGTTATTTTGTCTGGTTTATTAGATTACTATTTTGTTTATATCTAATACCACATGAGTTTATTATTTGTTCACAAGCAATATGTTTATAACACACTAACCCTTATGTATAGGGATTATCACATTTGAGATAAATGTAGCAAACCTATGTATGAGAAATATATGTATGTGTATAATGAATGTATGAGAAAGAGGTTGACTTCTCTTTAATGATAGCATTCCTCCCATCCCCCTCAATTAACTTCTGAGTTCCCAATTGTAAATAGTTTTCAAGTTTATTATATCTTTTCTGTATTACAATGATTTGAAATGTAATCTTCAGCTATAAGGCGGCACCAGTGTGAGACTGGGGTAGATCATCTCTAAAAAGCCGTTGATGGAAGGAGGGATTACTCTACATCATTGGGGATGGTTTTGGTGATTACTAATAGTCTACTTTTCATTTGCAGGGGCAGTGCTGACGAGGCCATCTACATTTTTAATTAGTTTTAAGATATTTGATTATTTCTTAATTTGTAAATATCATATCATTTGTATTTTCTTAAATAAATTTTCTTAAATTAATTTATATTATTTTTTTAGGCTGTGTATTTGATTTTATGTTCTTGAAAAAGGTCGGGTTTTCTTATGGTGCTTCTTTTTCCTGACCTTGTGATCCTTATTTCACATGAGAGAAGTACTCAAAGTCTATACTTAAGTTCGACACTCACATAGTGTAAAATATATATAGTACATCTTCACCTGAAATAAGCTACGATGGATTCTTATATGTATATTCAATTATCAAAATACCACAAAGTACATGCACAGGTTGGGTTTAACAATCCACAAGGTGAAAAAATATCAGTATATATCCATCATTCTAAAAATATAGTGTAAAACTTAATTAATAGACAATAGAATAGAAGATGGGAATATTTCGGAGATTAGGGTGAGAAGATTCTCTAGCAAAGTGACAGCTGTCTAAATTCACATACTCCTACAAACTCAACTTTACAGTTATGTGCCTTACGGCTGTTACATATTTTTTTAGGGCCGACTTTTAAATACAAGGATTATTGAAAAAAATAATGCTTTTATACCAGGATAACATACTTTTTATATTATTCAGATACATCCTAAACCAAAGGTAATACAATAACAAAATTAAATGTTTTATCAAATCATATTAACAAATTAAGAAAATACGAATTACATTACATCAATTACAAATGTATCTACCTACACAGCATAATATTTACAAATACCAATTATATTGATAAATAATTGAAGTAGCTTAAACTCATAATGAAATATGTAGCTTCTCTGCCAGAGCGCTGTCCCTGAAAATCAAAAATAGGTGATTAATGTGAATAACAAATAAAAACATAACTATTTCAATCGAAATACTCAGCTTTTCACTGGTGAAGGTGGTTCTAGGACAGCATATAGTTTCAAGCATCCTGTGTGGCCTCTGCACTCGACATTGGCTGCTGCTGGAAGTAAATAAATAAATGTAAAAGTTGCAATGTTATGTTCATAAATAAAGCCAGTTTTAATCTGATTTAGGTACTTAGGTACTTTTTTCGCATCTATGCCTTTTGTATTTTTCAAGATATCATAGCAGTATTAATTAGTATGGCTTACCTGCTGCTTAATTTCACTCTTGCCATATTCTGTTCACCAAGAATTCTCTTATAGTACTTCCTCATGGAAGTTAGCTCATGCTAACTGACGATTTGTGGTGGGGTTTGCTTGTATCACTGCTTCATGTTCATTGTTTGTTCTGAGGATCTGCAATTCATGATCACGCTGTTCCTCATCATATAATTCTGGAACAGATAATCAAGCAGCATTGGTAATATTGTACAATATCACACAAGCATGGGTGATCATGCCAGCAGCGATAGGATCATAGTGGAGCCCACGATGATGTAATAAGCATCACCAGTGTGCTTTGAGAACGCCAATAACAATAAAAATGACTTTCAAAATACCTATATCTATTGTCTAAATGTATTTCACTCACCTAAAAACCAGACAGACTTTGACTACTACTACTGTTCGATATAGTGTCTAAGTGGATGATGTCCCCAAATAAAGAATCATGTCTATCGTGACACGTTCTAAGGTGCCTCCGGAGTTCCTGGCGTTGAAGACCATCACAGGCTTCTGCCGATTCTAACTCATTTAGAAAGAATCCCAGTCGTGCCATTTCGTATAACTTAAGAAAATTCACTTCACTCAGATTTTCACTTTTCATGCACAATAATTGTATTGGATCACGTTTCTATACTTTATGTCGAAGCTAACAACACGAAATTTCAAGTTTTTTGGCTATATTATCCACAAACGCACGTAGGAAAACTTCGCGGTTCGAGTTGTCAATGTCAAAATTTTTAGGTTAGAAGATAAACTGCAAACCCAGTTCAACCGCAAAAAATATGCAGTTTATGTCACGTGACCGTAGTTGAACGTCAAAACTTTGCGGTTGAACCTTAAACGCTTCTTACGTGGTACGCCTGCAGATAACATACATACATATTTATATAAATATTCATGACTCGGGAATAAATGTTCGTATTCATCATACAAAACCGCAACCGTGTGTTTCTCAGGCAGGGTCACTATCCACTACATGAACCGGTCATCAGGTGGGACGTCTGCAGGTTTCAGACGGATGGTCGGTCCATTGATAGGACTATTCCATCCTATTCCGTTTGCGAAGAGTCCTATTCCATTTACTGTGAGCTCGGTTCAGTCTGTCCACAAAACCTTCCAGTCTTCTTGCAGAACCTCATAACGTCCTCGTATTTCACACATAGCAGATGTTATTTCTAAATTTCAAAAATTCGCCATCTTAGTCTGGAGAAGGCCACAAGCTCAGCTAGGAAATTTCGTTTGCTAATTCGTTACCGAACGTAACTTGATGTTCCGGGATCCAGGTATAGTCACGTTTCTCCCGGCAGCCAGTGCATTTAGGTATAGCATAACATTCATTTAATGATGTTTGTTGTTTGTTTGTGAAATATGTGTGTGATTAGCTTGTGGAAAAAACTGTAAATGTTAATGCTAGCAAGTTTCACTCAAACAAAAAATTATATCTTTTTTAAATATAAGTAAAATTGAGTTCCGAAGTTTTAAAAATGTATCTTGCCCCCGGGATGCGAACTGACATAGATGCTAAAATACCATCTTTTGTGGCATCAATCGATAGGGACAATTATTATAGCGACAATTATGAGGATCAAAAGGGATTTGAAGATAACGTGAATACGATAGAATTTTTAAACAATGCGTGTTCCCAATGCTGAGTCCCGAATCGCACTTGGCCGGTTTTTGTCTTAAGAAAAGGAAGCGGTTCTCCATGCGACGTGTATGTTTTTTTGGGATATGTTAGATTCTCGGTCATAGTCGGTGGACCCATATAATGCACTCTCGAGATAAAGGATGTAGTCGTATTGAAGGCGGTTGAATTATTTTGAGTACTATCTTATCCCAAATAGTGGGCTAGACTAGGATAATGAGCAAAGGATGCTCCTCATTTTTTAATATTCAGTGATTAGGAGCATAATATAAAGCATACCTTCTCAATTCGCTGGGTGTGAAGAGTATATGGAGAATGTCACATCTGTTCAGCTACAAATGTTTCTCTTTTCATTCAAATCTAGTCTAGTCATAAGAAATAAATAACATGCTTGCGTAGGAGGTGGTGATGCAGTGCATTTGGGTGCAACCGGCAGCTGTAGGTATAGGTACCATTGTTACCCGGTACGTGAGATTCTCCAATTGAAAACGAGTTGGTGCACTAGCCTACAGCAGAGTTTTAACCCCAAGATAACTATAGGCTACCTACTTAACACTCTGAGGAGGGAAAAGTGTCCTCAAGCTGTTACAAATCCGCGGGTTTCGTGGCTAATTGGAGGAGGCCTATATTTAACTGTGGACTTCCTGTGGCTGGTATGATAATAGCTATATACCTAAATGGCAAAAAGGGAACTGTTATAATATCGTCATGTTATGTAAATATATAGAAACTACAGTTTAATTTTATATCGCAAAGGGATAAAGACAGGCTAGTTGATTCAAAAAAAAAACCGCGTAGGCAGTGTCGTGGGCGAAAGGTAGTTATTCATACCTACTAGTTTACCTGCCTAGTTAGTAAAACCGGCCAAATTTTTGTGATCACGTGTAGTTCTGTAGTTAGAATAGATATGTCATTTAAAAATACAAAGTTATTTTGTAGTTTCATTATGTCATTATGTATGGACTTTCTATAATCCGTTTACAGACTCAACGTCATGTCATAATTTGGCCAGCTGTTACTCGTAAACTAGTAATCCTATTTATAGCTGCGGTGTTCCGTCAATTTCCTTCTTTTTCCTTTATTTTCAAAAAACTGGATTAGCTGCAATGCGGTCGACACGTCATTATAACAAACCTGACCATTTTGAACTTTAATATTTCGTGAATACATTTCTGTATCTAACAGTAATTAGGGCATAACCCTATATTTTTGAAAATCCTGTGCCATACTATATTATTTCGGTGCCTGTGTCACAGAATTAATATAATGTTCCTGTGTGCATCGATACTCTATACGATGAAGTATGAAAATAAAGTTCATCCCAATTTGCATACATACAGGAGTAGTCATACTTTTGTAGTAATATAGCTGTGACATATATACGAAAATTATATGGGTTCCTAGTATTATAACGGAAGGTAAATTAATTAAAAATAATAAATATTTCTATAGATGTTTATTTATTTGTGAACTTAAAGTACAAAAAAATTAATTGCGTTTTCAATAAAAGTAATTAAATTTAAATTTTTATTTTAACACTTTAAACTATATCTTTTTCGAAGTGTACATTAATCGAAGAAATCTATATTACTTCACTTAAATGAACATATATATAATATCTATATCCCAATTTTACTTATTTCCTATCTAGAAATAATTGTCAGTCCTGGTTTCATTTTGTTTTGCCATAGGCAAATTATGTTCATAATAAAGTAATGACGTGGAATGGGTCCCCATGCACGAGCATTAAATATGCGTTAGTTCCATTCCAAGGAGTAAGTAAGAGCTGAAATGAGCCATGATGTCTTGACTCCGACGCAGGCCGTGGTCACCCGGCTACATATCGGAGAGAAATTAAGTGAATTATTTTATGTCAGTTTTTTTTAAAGTTTTTTTTTTTTTTTTTTTTTTTTTACCTTTAAACAAATACTTCCCTAACTGTTAGCGAACTTTGCCTGCGGAAAATTTATTGCAATCCATAATGCGGACCTAAAAATCGTTATTACATTGCTGTACCACGAAGCGTCAAGTAATTATTTAGTATAATGCATGACGCACTAAAACGATGGCGGCGCTGCGTACATGGAAATCCTTCCGGTATTCAGAATCATAGTACTTCTGATCTGCGGGAGGGCTTGCTAACATTAACATTCAAAGTTCCAAGCATCTGGATTCGGGTATTGTTACGATGTAGAATTCAAGACATAATCAAAACGCTTCCTCTACACAGATCCCTAGAAAGCATTAAAGTACTTAGGTGCGATCGGACACGCGGGAGGGATTTCTGCGCTGTGCTCCCCGATCTCAGATCGCTACTTTACTTATTTAAGCTGCGTTAGACGGATGACGAAATTATTCGAGAGTGCACAAATTGCAGAGCCAGCTCAGGAGTTGGTTTTAAATAAATTTTCTCGACGAGTAACTAGAAAAAATTAAGGTGCAACCTAATTCTGTGAGCAGACGTAAAGACAAAAGCGTTAGCAGAAAGTCCAAAGCCGCATCTCGACAGGGAATCTTCTAAAAAGATTTGATTTAATGATTTATTTGAAATCACAGCCATAATTACAAATTTAAAATATAAGTTATACATTTAGAAGCCAAAATAGATCTCAGTATGTTTATACATAGCTTATTTTGTTGCCTTATCCATCGAGACATCAAATTGTTGTGTTTGTGGGTGTAAGGAAGAGAGAAAATGTACGGAGTAATATGTGCGAGCGAGTTCATTATCTAAAAATAAGCTAGAGAGTGCCTAACTCTCGATAATTTTGTTGTTAATAACTTGTCGATTCGCCTAATATTAAACGTTTTATTATTACATTATCGTACATTTGTTACTTACATTATCTTAACTATGCAATTCAAATTATTAATATTATTTCTGAATAGTGTGATATTTATCCTTTCTTTAATCTTGGCTCGTTTACATAGAAGTCCTAAACGAGCATATTGTGTTAAAGTAAACCAATAAGCCTAATGTTAGTCTTGAATAGCGGTAGGAATTCAGATCCATAACGCTAGAGTATTGCGTTTGTAAAACCTCTCGACATACAATGTGCGAAGTGCGAGTTTTGTCTCGTTTTTAACTTTACCATCGCGTTCGCGTTTACGCATAAAGTATCTATGAAAAAAAACATTTTGCAAACTATATCCGCTAGGGGCGCTGCACATTTCTTCATACAAATCGTCAGGTAAACGTGAAGTAAAGTTAAGTCGAAACAAAACTCACACTCCGCCCTCTGAACTAAAACCTAGGTAGCATTCAATCCATCAAACTGTCCGTTCAATCGCTTAAATTCTCCCTCAGCGCAGAAGTGTCGGCAATCTGAATACTGGAAGGGCTTGCATATACGCGACGGTAGCCCAGTAAGGACACGCTTTTAACTTCCTATAATTTTAAAGGTCGTGATTTTTTGCACATGCGTAGAGTACCTGTCAGTGATAGAATAAATAAAAAATCTAACAAATTGGTAGCTAGCTTTAGATATAATAAGATATTTAGTAATAAAACATAAATTATGCGATTATAATTACCACTGTGAATTTCATTGCGTCGGAGAATATATTTAAAACCGCTGTGACTATTTTCAAAAAAATCGATCAATAACTTCTTTACATTAATGAAAAATTTCATCGATTGCAAATATCACGACTCAATAACCAATTTTTAGAAAATATAAAGTAGCAATTGATTATTTTTTTAGAAAATTATTTTAGGACATGTTAGCATCTTCTACAACACAATGAAGTTCACAGTGGTAACTAGGCTTTACAACTAAATACCTAAACTATACCTAAAGCAATCTACAGAATTGTTAGGAAACATTTTTATTTGATTACTGATTATTCTATCCGTCTACAAAAAATCAGGAACTTTAAAATTATAGGAAGTTGCACCACAAAAATTGCGTATTTTTGTGGTGCAACTTCCTGTATACTTCTGTGGTGGTATAAATGACATTCTGAATTTAAGCGTGGAAACAAGAAGATTAAGAAGACAAGGAAACAGATTGTGGTATTCTCCTTCTTCGTAGTGTAACTTTCAATCCATTTCTTCTTTTTACCCCGCCTATGTTTGGGAAAAGCTGCAAAGGAAGGCTTGTATTTTCTTGTTCTTTAATTTATTCGTTCTTTATCTTCACTGTAGTACATTATTTCGTTGCTCGCAAGCGAATGAGCAAAAAAGTGACGTGACCTGCCGCTCTGCTGTAGTGCGGTCTAACCTTAAGATTCCTCGTGAATCTAAAGATATGGCGATAAGGTTGAAATTAGTGCGTTCTATGGTGGTGGTTACTTATACGTGATCGGCGCGCAGGTGGAAACACTGATAAAAGAAAAGATTGCATGAAAGCAAGAAAACCAAATTTTGTAGAAATAAATGCGCACATTTTATTTTTAAACAATTAGATAAATAATAGTTCAGTCCAATTTGGGAGCAATTGACTTGTAAATAAAGGAGATTTTTTATTGGTTAGTCAGTTAGTTTATCCGGTTAAGTTTCAGTAACTCAGAAGTTTAGTTAGTATTAAATAAGCCATGAAACTTGAATTATGAATACTGATTACCTGACTCCCGGTTTGCTTAAGTTACTATTTCTTCACGGTTTGCTTGCTGTGAAATCCGCCGATGCGTTAAATACTATTCTAGTCGACCAGGTAAATGCATCGTGTGTGCGCTGATCGCGATGCGTGGAAATGTATACAATACATCATATAGGAATGTTTTTTACCACTAGCTATGTACAACACTTACCTAACTGATTTCTGATTACCTCAAGCATCAGGACAAAGGTGACTATTTGATAAATATTTTAACGTTTGCATTTCTCAATTAATCGCCCAAAATATCAGTCAGTGAAGTACATCCCGATTGTAGTATAACACTTATCGACGTTTTACTGATTACTATATATAGGTTAATGATTTCTTTCTTACTAATATGTTCTAAAAATATTTTTTTTTTTGCCATCCTATTTTCTATCAAGATCACAAATGTTGAAAGTTTGTGAGGATTGTTGGGCGTTTGCTATTCAACCACGCTAGTGCCTAAACGGATTTAGATGAAGGTTGGTACAGATAGCCTGGATTAGAGTAGGTATAAGGTACTTTAATCCAGAAATTTTCAGTAACGCCGCAGGATAATAAAATAACTCCATGCGGGCAATGCCGCGGTTAAAAGCGGCCTTCAAAAACCATTTGCCACCAGTTGTCATTCCCGTTCTTCCAGTTAGTCAAGTAACCCACCACCCCGGGAATATCATATTGCGAATTGTGGTAAAATAGGTAGATAAGTTTAATGCAGGCATTTGCTAGGGGAGGCGTATGTAAAACAGTGGACTAAGATCCCTATCTTAGTCCACTAATCTTAGTAGTAGTTCGTAATGTTGAAACTGAAATTCAATGTTTTAATACATTATCTTGTTTTTCAGTGAATTGCTTTTTACATGCCTTTGGCCGATGATGGCGCAAGGTCATAGGTGATCTGGACTTTGTAACTTGATGTTATTTTTAATACCCGACGCAAAAACGATGGATGTTATAGTTCATTGACGTCTAAGTATTTACTTGTCAATTGTTTGTGTGTGTTCAACCAGAGTTCTTGGCTCTTTTGTAAAATATATCTTTTATTAGTTACTGACACCGTTATAGTTACAATTTTTTAGTAATTTATAATTGTTGCAAAATTAAAGTGTAATGCGATACACCTCATTTTTCATACACTTTAATCTGTTCAGTCGGTCACCGTTTCCATTGTAGGTACTCATCTAAATTCGCGAATGTCTCTTGAAAATATTAACCGTTTTGAGCAAACAAATGAATGAATCACTATGCAAATGACCAGGCACTAGCTGGAGCAGCATTCCAGACGAGGCTAAGATTAAAAGCTAATGGGGCGGTAGTATTGCGCTGCGTATACGTACTGCGTCGTGTTACCTTTTTGCCCGTATCCAAATCAGTTTCGCCTTCCTTGCCGGATGCCTACTTCTTGTGAGGAACGTATACTATTTTAACTTTCTATAATCAGAGGTTGCGACGTTCATTTATATCGTATTCATCGTATCGTACGTAAGGTACTACACAAATTAGATATTTACGATTTCAAATAAAATTATTTGTAATCCACCTAATAACATGTTTATTTGTTTGCTGCTCAATCACGGTGTAGTAGATGAATAAATAAAATTTGGTATTCGCTTGGAATCTATTCCAGCGAATATTGTACCTACCTGCCGTACAGAATATGCCCTGTGTGTTATATGTAATGTGTGTGTCCTAACACAGTATACTTTTTGTCCCGATAAAGTGTGTAATTCCCGCGGTATAAACAATCTACACATATGAACGCAATTATACATAATAATATGATAGAATTCTACACGGGCGAACCCGCGGGTGAATGTTTGTTTATAATAAATAACGTATTCATTACGACCGCACGAAATAGAGAAGCGGCATTTTATGCCTATTTAGAGGGTGCTGTTACCAGGTAATCTCCCACGTAGTTGTTGTTCATTATTACAATATCACGTTATGAATAGATGCTTTCAAATTAAGCATAAGTATTGATTTATTATATATAGCAGATAAGTTTCGCGTATTATAATTTATAAGCTATGATTTCGTGTTTTTGTTATTAAAATTATTTTCCGGTATATAGTCATGATAGGTCACTTGTTACGACACGATATTTTTTTGAAGAACATAATTGAGGGAAAGATTGAAGGAAAGAGAGGAAGGGGAAGACCTAGGCGTAATTACTTTGACCAAGTGAAAGAAAAGGTGAATGTCGTGTCGTACCAAGAGGTTAAAACGAGGGCGGAAAGTAGAGAGACATGGTCGTTACTCCACCGACAAGAGCATAGCTCTTAAATTGAAGAAGTCATGTAAGTAGGTAAATATAGGCAAACAACGACGGAAGTTACATATTATTTGGTGTACAACTATACACTTTACCTTATGACAGCAAATATCTTTTAGGAACGTAAGACGTACATTCTGTTAAGTAAATACTTACTGGGACCTCTTAAAAGCAGCCCGCGTGTGCATAGTTAAAAACGTTTTGTTGCATGTTCACGTAATAAATATATGAGTATCATTGATACACGATTGCACGAATGACATCTAATTATTACTAATGAGGTAATGTAATCTGTCAAATAGTTACTTGTATCCTTTGGTTTTTGTTAGTTTATCTCCAGTGAAGTTTGCGATTTTTGTTACGGATTGCTTTGTGCTTACAAAGTCTTAACTAAAATAATTGACATTCGCTGTGTGAAGTCATTTTAGCTGCATCAGCTACCAGATGACTATGAGCATGTACAAGTACATAACATGAAAAACGAAGGTCTGTGTATTGTAGGATAAATTAAATTAACATTTGAGTATGTAGCTTTTGCTTTATAGTCTATCGCAGAAGACTGCTTATACAGCCGCAGTTTATCTGGTCGCACTATCAACCGATGGTTTATCGAGACATGGTGACACCTCCCTCCCCAAAACTCGTTTTCCCCAACGGCTATCGGTTTTGCGACAAATGTGGGCAACCCATTGCCACTTCACCAATTCTCTGAGTTACCTATATCCGCAAACTCTGTTCTGTTGTTCTTAATTCAGATTTTATCCCTCAGAGAAATTCCGAGCGTATAGCTCTTCCATAAGTCGCTGTGCTACCTTGAACTCGTCCACTCGTCGAACCAACCGCACTGTCAGTGTCTACTTTTCGATTTCGTAGGTTATTAGGGGTAGGAAGCACAGTTTGAATAATTTTTGATCTTCAGTCATTGTGATGTCGGTGATGAAAAGATAAGACGCGATATTGGATGGCTCTTATTTCGTTGGAGAACCTTAGTGTACACAAACACTTGTAAATATCACTATTAAAATACTGACTACGCACTTACACTAAATTGTAAATTTTAAAATAGAAATAGCCCAGCAGTAGTTGATATACTGATAATGGATTAAGTTACTTTAGTAGCCCACTTTTCATTCATATAACCATGAACAAAACAAAATGTCTAAAATGGTAAAAATATGTTATGTACAATATACAGTCTAGAAGGAAATGTTATAACGAAGGAATATTTAGATAAATTAGAGCACACGGTCTAGGGGATATAAACTAAACTAGCCCTATATAATCAAATATTCACTTTCGCACCACCCACGCGCATTGTCTTCTAAGACTTATTAGTCCTTAACCATTCCTAAGGCCATTTGTCTCTACAACACTTTCACGTTTAAATGTAATGTAATGAATGCTGAATGACCAATTCAACAACATGAGAAAGCCCGCTATAATAACAAGTGTTGTTTTCTCATATTCTAAATTATATATAGAAACAGGTTATTTAGAAGAAAACGAACGATTTACTTTAACTTTTATATACGATTAAGTTACCTACCTATTTATATAATGTTTTTTATCGAAGATTTTGGTCACAAAATTGTCTTTAATCCCATTTATTATCTTCCCGTCAGGGAAGAAGCATTCCAAGTGTTGATACGTATCGACTGGTGTAGTGGGCAGTGACCCTGTCTGCGAAACTAATGTTTGCGACTTCGAATCCAGCGAGGGGTAAATACTTGTGTGATGGACACGGACATTTATTCCAGAGTCATGGATGTTTATATAAATATTTATGTATATTTATCCGTTATCTAGTATCCAAAGTACAAGTTTGGGTCTAAATTATTGGTGTAACTGTCCGAAATATTTATTTATTTATTTTTATTAAATATTCTGTGACCGTGTATAAGTAGTAGATTACCCTGCTTCATACCTAAACTATTTACTTTTACTTTTATGCATCACTTCCATTTCAGTAGGGTTGCTTTACTATGAGCAATTTAATGCAACAGTAATATCTAACCTTTAGATGTAAGTACCTATATGTGACCCTTTTGGTGTTGCGTCCATGGGCGGCGGTGATTGCTTTCCATCAGGTGAACCGCATGCTCGTTTGCCGCCCTCTCATATAAAAAAAAAATATGTATATTATAGTTATGCGCATAATTTCATAAATGTTTATTGTATTCTGCGTCACTGGTGTTATACCCGATTGACCCAGGAAGGCAAGTAATATTTTTCGGGTGTATGTATATAGATTTCTATGTTACCTCCTGCTACCTAAACCGCTGCACCGATTTAAAAGTGAATGATGTCCTTAGATTCGTCTTGATTCCTGGAGTGTCATAGGATACATTTATGGTAAAAAATCCAACATGGCGTCCGCAAAATACAAAGTATGCTGTCGGGTTTTTTGGTTTTTAAACTTATATTGTTATTTAAATTATAAGGAACCGAGGAGATGAAATCAGGTTTAGCAAAAAAAATCATAAAACAAAATTTCTACAATGTCCAGCTTTACCTAGTACTTAACTGCAACTTATCACGTGGGAGCGATATGACAAACTAGGCTTGTAGTTTCTGCTTTGTTCTAGACATTCGAGAAAGCGATTGTCTAAGGTGGATCACGACTCTAGCGATGTGTGCCTTTCCTCTAAATTGCTATATATACTCAGATATGACGCATGGGCACTTAAAACGTTTAAGGGATAAACGATTTCTTGTTAAGGTATTCTCGTACTCGGCTTTCTTAGGTAGAGTTTGTAGTAATGTTTGTTCTTTCTCAAACGAATTCCGTACCGTGTTATTGCGGCCATCAGTAAAATCAAAATTAGTAACGGTACTTTAGGCATGTCAACGCATAAGTACATTTTCCCTAGTAAAATTTCGTCGTGTTGGTCGGGTTGTATCTTGTACCGACCTGCTAAATCAACCGTTCCTGGTTCGAATCCTAGGAGGGATTGAATGTTTGTGTGATGAATACGACCATGGCCTAGTGGTCATGGATACTTCTGTGAAAATTTATGTAGGTATGTTTATCCGTTGTCTATTATCCATAATCCATTTGCTTAGATTGGAACTAGGTATATGTCGGAAATATTTATATATTATTATATTATTAATGTGTTCTATTATACCTTGTCCTGAGCATCGAAACTATAGTTATATTTGTATGTATTACTTTTGAGTTCAAGTACCGTTGTTAACGGTTGTGTAATTCTCGTTGTTACTAGTTTTGACAATGCTCAGAAAGTATTGTCGCATAAGGCATTAAGTTGCGTTCCAATGTAGAATGGCACTGCATTGCTACATAATATTTCCATTAATAAGGCTCATTAAGTTCACGGTGAACTTATTCATATGAATATGTAACACATGCGTGCGTGAGGCTGTGCATATGCCAGGCGCATTGTGGCATCCTGATAATTTGAGCTTCTCGAAACTGCTATCTTCTTTTTGTGTAGAGACAAACAACCTTCATACTTTATATACCATCACAAGTACCCACTCCTTCGAAGAGTATAGCTCCCGTAGGTTATGATTAGATTTATTCCTTGTGCCGCTTTGGGTCTTTGGTTTATTCGTTGTAAAGAAATGTCCCCAATGAAAATATCCCTGTGGTCGAGCTTTGGAATGGGATTTGATTGTTGAAGAAGATGAATATGTGTTTGTGTTTCAAATCATCAATTAAATTAAAGCCTTTCTCTTAATAGCCATTGGAGTCGTGGGCATTATTTGTCATAATACTATTCATATTACATAATGAATGACATTAAAAACGAGCAGCTCCGATCAATTACTGATAGCGTATGTGACTCCAAAGAGCGCGTGCGCTTTCTTCGGAAAGATATCAATGATATCACGTGTCATCTTGAGTTAATTTGTGTTCAAAACCAAATAACCAATGCGGTTGTCGAAACGAAATTATATTACGTATTAAGTTCTCTAAATATTTCAATAAAACTTTGTTGCAACTATCTTAACTGCAAAACAAAACTCGAATGAGTACGAACTGTCACTTTCTTAATCGTGTAACTGTCAAAAAGGAAAATGATGATTACAAACATGATAATTCGAAAGTAATACCATCTTACATCGTATTTAAAGCTCCTTTTGGAATCTAATGCACTGTTGAAATTTTTAATTAGGATAGAAGTCACTTAAGTTTTCTTAGTGTTATACTCTTATTAGGTGCTTACTTATGAAATTGGTGGTTTTACATACTGGTCACTTCAAACGTGACTATAACTTATAAAAATATAAGATGGTATTACTTTCGAATTATCATGTTTGTAATCATTATTAAATATTGTTTTCTTTATAGCCATATTTAGTCCTTTGTATTGCTCAGATATTTTCATGAGTTTATTGATGGATAAGTTGAAAATACGCATTATTTTATAATATACGAAATACGCGGCGCAAGCGGTACGCATCATCAGTGATGTATACATACGGGATAGCAAACTCTGCACGTTTTTGTTTTGAACGCTGCCCTCTGGGAACTTTCGACCTCAACAAATAAATTTTTCTTTCCTTCTAACAATAAACCCTGTAGGAAACCAGAAAGTAAGATTGAAGCTGAAAAATTTAATGCAATAAGCGTATCTATCTCAAAAGACGACTAAGGTTGACGACTGCAGCTTTCAAAAAATCACACAAATAATCTTATGGTAACGCTTCGTAAGATCTAGCTCAACTGTAACTGGAAAACTTATATTTTCTCGAATTGCCGGCAATAATGAAGAAACTAGTAGTAAAACATTCGATGCTGCTCAATCGCACCTCACCACTGCTGCTTCACGACATCGCCTGCTAGCACACTTTGAGCAGCAATAGCTGATGCTGGAGCGACTATACTCGCGCAACCTTGATCCATCAGATAACGATTTTTTGGAAAATACTTTATAAAAGGAGAAAAGATGTACTCCGAAAAGTCTGTGACAAATACCTTTAGAATTAGCCGCCTCCCGCCCTCACGACTTTACAATAAAGCATCCATCAACTACCATTTCTAAAACTGTGTAGATAATATGAGACAATGTTTCTATAGTAAAAATTGTTTAATTTTTCTAACAAAACAGCAATTTCATACTCGTAGTTATTGTTAATATCGTTCGGCCAATAGGTTGTTACATTATCTTCCTATTAAATTAATGTAAATTATTTTGTGCAATAAAGGTGGGTATGGAGCAACGTGTGTTTTTAAAACTCCCCATCCATTTGGTATTAGTCGAATATTTCTGTACCGAGCTATTGATTGGTACAAGATGTGACAAAAAATCTGGCCGTTTATTATTTTAAGTTTTAGAGATCAAAACTTATTCCAAAAAGCCATCTAACGTGAATTAAGAGAAAACTTATTATTAGCGAAATTTTGTCGCTATTTAAAAACATCACATTAAAATTAGAGAGTAGGTTTTTCCCGATTTATTGGGCTTTCTACAGCCCAAAAAATGTGAAATTTCTATATAAGTCTTTTGTATGGGTACAAAAGATTTTCCTAACATATTTTACTTTTTGCATTTAAGGGCGCGGTGAAAAATAATGCCTAATCTTTTTTTTTAATATAAGACTTAATTCTAGTAAATGGTATCAAACAATTAGGTATTTTTTGATTGTCATATAAAACAAGTTAGTTGTCGAACGCGAAGAATTATTTTGATAAAAGAGATAAGTATGTTGCCATTTTCCCAGTATCGATAAAGAAACGTGATTAACCAAAGCCTATTTGGCAAACTTGGAGTCAAAAACAAAGGCCAACTTAAATTATAAAATGCGGTAAGGAATTCTAATATTAAATCATTCTTTAAAAAAACTGTTCCGAAGAAAAATATTTCATTTTGACGATACATCAATTCAATTTAGGCGTCCATAAGATATGTCAAAACCATCTCTAAATTTAGCGATAGGTGTATTTCAGAATAGGGTATTTTAAGAAATGCATTTAATATTAGAGATTTTTAGATTTAGGTTAGTTTAGCGACTGCACGCCAGAATCGACACCAGTGTGGTACAACGTAGGCATTATCCGGTGTGGTGAGGTGTTAGCTATCAAGGAGTGATTGAACCATGTTTTTATCTATGAGGTATTAAAACTTCACCCCAAGTTTTTCACGATACGATTCTTGAGAAGGTTATTAAACCTCTTTGCAATACCTAGTTCCATAACCGAGAACGGTCCTTTCAGTAAGATTCAGCACCAGGTCATAAAGCTCGATCAACACAATTAAGCATGTTCGGAAAGGAAAGTTCCCGATTTTATTAGAGTTGAAGACTGGCCATCCTTTAGTCCCGATCTTTGATTATGATTTATGGTGCTTTAGGGGGGTTTTATGCTCTAAACGGCATAAGAGTATTCAGCCCCTGAAATATTCCATAAGAGTGGCAGTGGCAAATTTCCCCACATACTTCTAGGTATGTTTTTTTGTATGTCGCCGCCGCCGCGGCAACGCCGGCCTTGCTAGTGACTGGGACGGTACCAACCTCTCGTAGTATATAGGGTAGTTCGGGAAATTGCAATATTATGTCAAGCTACTATAGGCGAATAGGATATCAGAATGACACTAGAATTTAATAGAACGAGGTAATGGTCTGACACTGATGGAACATGGGCCCGATTACCTTAAATCTCTAAGGTGGCAATTACAGATCACTTACCCGCCCACAAATAATAACGTTCAGTTATGATCATGAAACCTGAGATGCTTACCGGTGAAGGGTAAACATTTGCATTTCCCTCATGCCATCCAACTTGGCCCTTGCATGCAATCTATGGGGTTCAGCCGGAGTGGTCTACAATTCCTCCTCCTCAAATTACATGACCAACTTCTTATTAAGTACCGACTCAGCGGATTCTTCAAAGCGATGGTAATAATGGTAACAGTCACTCACGGTGGTTGATGTGCTAAGTGGTGGTCTATCTCCTTTGACGGCTGGTAGCAATATGAATATTTATTTTCGATGTCCAGACCTAACATTAATGTAAACGTCCTACGCGCCATTTCCGACGCTGCCAGCGCCACCAGGTTCATTTCTTACAGCAAAACGCGTAATATGATATTCATTCAACCGTCCTAATTACAAATTCCGTCGCTAATATATCGCAATCTGTGACGTGCAAAATAACACAAACTAATTGTAATAAATATTTTATGTTGATAGAAGAAAACGACGATATCTTTGTAACAATATTTATGCCTTGACGAGGTATAAATGACTTTAAAACTTTTAATATCCAACTGAAATCCAGAATAATCCAGAACGCGAAATGATCTATTATTTCCCTATTGGAGTTGATAGTTCACTGCTCATTATTAGGGAATGTGGTGTCATTAATTGCCTGACTTCTTCACCCTTTTCCATCTCATAGTCGATTGTCGCTATTTTCGGAATCAAATGCTCTACTCTAGCAATCTCTTTGATTTAAAAACTTACTTGAAATATAGGAAGTGATTTAGAATAAAGTCATTATATATGTAAAATAATAGAATATTCTCCTATACCTACATAATCAGGAATTTATCTTTAGTATGTTTTTGTATAAAGGAGGAAGTGAATAGCTGTCGCTATTTCTTTTTGTGTTTTTTTTAAGCTTTCGACGTTGAGATCACCCATTTTAAATGCGGAAGGCACCAGCTAATTGGAGATGATAAATTGAAAGGAAATTCCTTGTATTTTATTTAGAAATCGCTCAATAATTATTTGGGAATAAATATTTTATATATACATATATAACAAATATATATTCTTACTTATTAATTCAGTTAAATTAGAGCGGTAGCCATTTATCTCAATCTAGACAACACCCTTCGGATGGCTTGTAATTTTAGGTAGGTATATCTACAACGTATTTAAATGTTGAAATGGTAGGATGATAAATAATGACGATGGGCATAATAATGTTACTTGTGCAATCACTACCTAAGTATCTTTGTATTTTAATTTGGCTATATCACTTAATGTTAAATTTGAATAATAATTTCGATTCATAAATTATAAATTATTTCAACTTGCCAAGAAGTATTCATTACGTCATGAGTGTAATAAAACTAATCGAATTTCACAGTTTGAACAAGTCGGAATGGACAAACATAATTTATTTTACCAAATGCAAACGTCAATCAAGTCGAGAAGGAAATTTGGATTGACGGACTTCGCTTTTGGATCGGGTTACATTTTATTTTCGTCTCAGATAAGTACACAGAATGTTACGAAACACGAAAAAACTATTTTGAATTATATGTATAGTAGGTGACTAGTTATCGCACCTAATTTGTTATTTCACTAGGTAAAGTCCAGTCTATAAAAGTACATATGTTATGAGGGATTTGTTTTTGGATTGTTATTTACAATCACGTTATAATAGAAAAATGGATTGTGGTTGACAATAATATGTATTATCGTCATATTATCATAATCCTACTTAATAATTATTTATTATCGTCATCAAATAATGCACAAAAATAAACAAACTCGATATTTTTTTTAGTTTATTCTAATGTTATATGACGCACATACGTTCATTTCACCCCAAATGCTCGACCGCTGCTTCTTCATCATAATTGTTGACTTTGGACTAGGTTTGTCCCCTACACGGTTCAATACAATTAGATGCACGCCTCGTAACATATTCTTGCCTCCTTGTTACACCTTACTTACTAGTACCTTGGGTTTCCTTGAATAATAATTTTATAATGTATTTAATGAAAAGTCGCACTGAATGACATGTAAAAAACAGTCAAGTACCTAATAAATCTTGGTTGCGGAAACTTGCTTCCTGTCAAATGGGTTACGAACATGTAACTTTGGACTAGTTTCTTCAAAGGGTACTAAAGATTTATATCTGATCGTCATTTAAGACTTATGTATGACCAAAATAGTTAAGTCACGATTTTTAAATTTATTATGGCGCCACTTTACCCTCAAGCCCTGTGATGTGTTTCGGGTTTGGTCAAGCTAAGCCATTCCACGGATAGTCTGTTTTATATCTTCCGCATTCTTCGATGGCTTCTATTTTTAATTTCATTTATGTGGATCACTTCATCGAATATTTTCATAAAAATTTTTATAGCTTCCTGTAACTGAATATGGTTTCATATTTTTAATATCAAATCCAAATATGTGGTGGTAATATGAGTAGGTTGATTTTGCCTTCTGATAGTAACGCCACAGATTAAATAAAAAATAAAAATAAATAAATATTTCGGACACTTACACCAATCATCTAGTCCCAAACTAAGCAAAGCTTGTACTATACTAGATAACGGATAAACATACCTACATAAATATTTATATAAACATCCATGACTCAGGAATAAATGTTCATATTCATCACACAAACATTTACCCGTCGCGGATTCGAACCCTCAACCGTTGGTTTCGCTGACAGGGTCACCATCCGCTACACCAATCGGTCGTCAACTTACTTAATAGTTATGTAACACTGTTGTCATTTTTGTGATTTTTCAAATGGTCATCTTATCTTATCATAATAAGTAGGTGTGTGGGCTGAAAATGATGATGAAGCAAGTATATGGTATATTTTTTACAAGAACTATGTAACTCTACATACATACACACATAAAGTCACACTCTGTTTCCCGTAGGGGTAGGCAGAAACCACAGACTTCCACTTGTTATAATCCTGATACAACTCTTTTGGTTCATTCACTCTCATAAGATTGTTTATACATGCTCGTCGGTTTAGGGTACTCTTAACTAGGCTTTTCTTTAAGACGCCCCGATTTCAAATGTAACCTTCCTATGTATTTATACTCAGATAAATTAAAGAAAGAAGTATAGAAATATAATATACTCCTATATCTGTGCTCTTTTTACCTAGGTACCTAATAAGGAGTGTAGAGGCGGGAATCTGTCGCATCTTCGTCATTAAGAGCAGTTTGGTAGGTATGGGAATACATTTTAGATTGAGTGTAAGTAACCTGCTTGTTAGCCAATTCGTGTACCTAGTGTACGGACTATCGACTTATACGTCTAAATCCATTATTTGTTTATCAATATCTGCTTGTAGGATGTTATGTTACTTCGATAGGTATTATAGCTCGTTTAATCTTGATGCGTGTCACACAAAATATTTACCTCTGGGAAATTAATATTACAATTTGAACAATTATTGTGAACTACAAGACAGTGGACTTTACGTGTGCTACAAATGGGTTGAAATTGGTATGAGAGCAAAGTGCTTCCAATGTACTGTGTGTGAATAGTAGCACAAATTACTCAATATACTAGAATTATCTTATGTATGCTGAGATGGTATGGACATGTGGACAGGATGAATGATAGAAGACTAATGAAAGAGATATACGATGCGAATGTGGATGATAGTGTTGGTAGGGGAAGACCACGGCGAACGTACCATGAACAAATCGGGGACGTCTTAAATAATTCAAGACTACCCTAAACCGACGATCATGTATGAACAACTTTATAAGAGTGAATGAAACAATACTCGTAGGGGTGTGTCAGGATCGTAGCAAGTGGAAGTCTCTGCTTATCTCTACGTGAAACAGGCGTGACTTTGGCGTTTATGTATGTATCTTAGAATATCTTATAAACATTTTTGGAGGCGTTAATAAGTTAATTAAAGGTCGCAACTGTCTCATTTGATTTACGAGTAAATTAAGGTACATTGAAGGATGGCTATGACAGTATACGCGCCTTGATTTTAAATTTCTGGCTACATTTTGATATCAGGATAGCGCGGTTAAATTTCATTGTATTCAAAAGAAGTGTATATACATTGCGAAACATTATAGGTATTAACTAGTACAATTGTTTAGTACATTGTTCTCATTCCGATTTAATAGCGATTTGTAAGTAATGCACGCAATTTCTTACCGTGATATCTTCAACGGTGTTTTTCACTTTGGTGAACAATTTCTAAATATTGATTTGGCAAAGGTATATTAAGAGTAATATTGGTTTGCCTTCCCAAATCTGCTAGTAGACAATGTTTTTTATCATGCTTAAGTTTGTAACACTCATGCATGAGTAATTGCATCCTCCCATACCAGCGTGACCTGAATGAAGCCGTTTATAAATAGACTAGTTATTAGCTATATCCCTTTCCACCCATAACTATAATCAGTCAAAATGCTGACAAGATCTCGTTATAGTCGCAAAAGCATGCACTATATGGTCGACTTACTTGAGTTAACCATTAATCTTCTTCGATTTTAGATAATTCGCAAGTTGCCAGGAGAAAAGCGAACCAACTGGCATGTGGTGTGCCACCCTCAGGGCCAAAGCCGCGATGTAGCGATAGCTACTGATAAGCTGTATTGTTGAAGGTTCAGTAAACGGTGTTTTCCAGCTGTATTTATAAGCACGTGTAACTCATGTTTTCCTTTTTGGCCCATTAAAAAATCTCGTTACGTGTAAAATCTCCTTTTTTAATCATTGCAGCAGCATTAACATTTTGTTGTTGATTTTCAGGTAAATAAATCATCTTTTCAGTGATCGTATACAAAACGCAATTATCTATTTGAATTTATTAACAATACTTTTGATACGTTAAATTTAATTCAAAATGCACCGATTATTGTTTTGGTTTTAAACTACAATAGATACCTATTGTTTGGACAAGCTCTGAAGAATTCGTGAATTCACCCCTCTCCGTGACAGTGTTTTATTTTGTGGAAACACGGACATTATACAATACAAATACTCTTTATTGCGCAAAATAATTTACAATAATTTTGATGATAACAATAGAACACAATTAGGCGGTCTTATCGCTAAAAGCGATCTCTTCCAGACAACCCACGCTACGGGACATTTGTAGGTAGAAAAACAGGTAGGTTGCATGCATAAATATAATAATAATATCTTATTAATTGACTTAATTATATAAATATATATATATATATATATATATATATATACATAAATAAATAAATAAATATATTATATGACTCGAACGCAGGGGCTTGCGGTTCCCTGTTTGCCGTTAGTAATTTTTACGCATTTTAAGTAAAACTGCTGTTGTTGTTGTACTTAATAACAGAGTTTCATCTATCTGATAAATTGTGATCGAAAGTCACTTGTTCTGTGCAAAACATGCCTTTTATAAACGTTTGAGTACAATCTCTAGTATTGAGGCTCAGTGACCATAACAGGATTTAGGTATGTTGTGAAAGTCATAGCATGTGCCGGTTCTGCTTTGTTGCTTCCGTCCGATACGTCTGATTTGTTAGGGCTTAGACATTATACTATTTTCTTTTGTTTTGTTGATTCTGTGATTGTATTGATTTAACGCCCGATGAAAAACAATGGGTGGTGTGTTCGTGCCTGTAGGTAACCAGACTTTGTCCGGATGTATCTCAATAATGCGTGGTCCGATTAGAATGCGGTTTTTATTATATTTAATACTAAAGTAGAGGAAAGGTTCTTAGATGTTATACATACACAATATCAATTTCACAAAAATGCATTTGCGTCTAAAGACACAAATTCTTAGGATACGTGGAACTTGTTGCGACGTTTCATTATTTAATCGAAGGACTTACGAGGAGGTATGTATACATTAAATAGTGCTATTTAAAATAAGCTTTTGTCATCTTATGCATGGTCAGTGATGATATGCCAATCAAGAAAAAAAAATTACTGCATCTTATATGCTACTCAATTATCTTTGTATCAATATTATCATATCACTGGATAAATTCGACTACTTTCGATTTTAATAAAAATGTATAGATCCAAAATCGCTCGTGTGTTGGCGTTACATGCTCCCGTTGAATGCTAATGACTAAAATTGATAAACTCTGTACAGTAGTCTTTGGTGCAACCGAAGGACCCTTTTTGTAAGTTAGCCTTTTAGGGATCAAAATTGTATTAAATTATTCGCGAATTTAGTATTGACTTGTCTGAAATAGATTTCCGGTGAAGTGTGTTTATTCGCACAGATTTTTATGAGGTACACATATTTCGTCGTGGAGTTTGGTGCAACATGAAATAACGGTGGTGTGTAGGTTCGAACCTTCCATTTAATAAGTAGGTACTTATACGTAAATCCCTACGTAATTTTCAGTCAAGGTAAATATCTGTCAGGAGCAACCCTCTTCTTCCGGTGATTTAAGCTATGTCGTGCGTGCCATGCTTTATACAACGAAACCAATTAAGGCATTTATGACAACATTATACAACAGACAACCAAATGGTAACATTATGTTACCTTTATGTGTGTGTGCTATTGCATAGGCGTGTTATTGTGTGGGCGTGTCATTGCATGGGCGGGCAACAATGTCATTAGTGCGAGGTCAATCAGGGCAAATTCTCTCATGAGAAGGGATGTAAATCAGGTAAGTGTAAACCGGGTAACATTTGCTCTATAAATTGAAGCAAGTAGTATTGAGAATAACTTATACATAGCTTGCCTGAGCGGCCTTGCCAAATAAGCTTGTAAATGCGAGTAGGACTTGAACCTCGAATACGTAGTCACGTTGAATTTGTTCGAAGAAAATTACAAAATCAAGTTTGTCGCGTGACATTTCACATGCAATTTGAAATTATTGATTTTCTGAGTATTTCCTTTACAGTTGTGGAGAATTTCGATTTTTACCTTTTGAAGTTAGTACTTACTAAACACTTGTAATAACAAATAAGGGGCTGTTTTTACCACATTTATTTCCTTTTTATTTATTTAATATTGTTCGGTCAGTTCAGTAAGTGCCTAACGTGACGGGTGGTTCAAAAACAAATGTTTGTTTTAAAATAAATTGAATCATTAAGTTTAACAAACGTCATTATTTATTACACATGCTTTAATTTTTGAACGAGTTTTGAAGATGCTGTTCCAAATGAGCGATTCCGTCGTGTAATGGACTCCGAATCTTCATTTAACATAGTAACATAACATATAACTTTAATACTTATGGCTTCCGCTCTGTGAGGCGAAGTGAACACTTTATAATATATTTTTTGGATTAAAGGTCAAAGACATAATTATATCTATGCTCATTAGGTTTTAGTAGGTAATAGAAATAAGTACTTTTTTCGTTAAATAGATATAAGAACACAGTAAGATTTTTAAATTTTTTTATTATTATTTTTCGATGAAAATGATTACGTTTCTATTCTTTTTTACTTTTTTTCGCTTGCTGCCGATAATCGAAGGGCCGTGTGCGTTAGTGTATATCCTTTGGAACGTTTACCCAATGGTGGAAATATCACCGATTTTTTGTAGGTCGTGTGCGTTTACAATATGGGCTCCATATTATTATATGTTATCGTCTTAAGAGATGAACGCTGCATCTCGATAATACAGGCCTCCCGTCTAGTATAGAGATCAGAGGACCACTAATAGATATTAATTCGTAAAATAGAGCCAAAATTTAATTTATACCATGCTAACTAAAAACACAGTAAGTGAGGCCTTAAATAAATAAAGATTATTATTATTCTTAGTCCGTCAGAAAACAGCCACCGATTAACAGCCGCCTGTGTCCACACACGATTAGTAGGAACTGCATGTCTGAATTTTTCATGATGTTCATCAATTTTATTTTACTTTCATTGGCTCATGGCTTCAACTTTAAGTAATCGATACTTGCAAATAAAATGTCTACATTCAATTCAAATTAAGAAGCCACTTCTTTTACATCTTGTACTAATGTCACGTCTAAACTTGACGATGTGTTCGTTACTGGTATTGAAAAGTACAAGTGAACGACTAATTCGATATGAGGGTCGATTTGTCATATGTCAAACAATGAGCGAGATTCGTCTCGGTTTGCGACATGCCAGTAACTATAATAGTGAAACTAATCCAACAAGATAGTAACTCGTAGCACCTATGCCTATTCGCTTTGTTACATATTCATATTGATAACAACAATAGACTATTATACTAATATAGTATAGTATTTAAAAGGCTACTATTTGGCAGCTGATATTCCGTTTCTATAATGGATTTATCTACCAAGTTTTCCACTTCAATTATGTTAAATTACAAAAATATCTACTGGGTATTTTTCTTACTATCGTCACGTTATTGTGCGGATATTTTTTTCTTAGTCTATAGCTATTTTTGCTGCAAGATGGTTATGGCTAGGCGTCGAAGCTGTAAGTTTGAAAAAGTCTAGAGTATGCCCCGTATAAGTGGATAACCTTGCCGATGCGTGGTCAGGCTCAGAACCTGATCGGAATGTTATACATAATACATATATTTTGTATAAAACATCTTCTCAATAAAATACATAAAAGAGTTAATGTGTGTCATTGGTTCACCTTACAAAACCTCAAAATGTTAATGCATTAGCGAAATAAAAGGACGATGAAGTAATAATATGTCTTAAGTCAATTAATTGTATTAACTTCTGTCCGTTGTTCCATGAAACATCATACTTATTGTATTTAATTTTTATAAGAAGTACAGAGTGGTTTATTTCGTTAACATGCAATTGGTAGCTATAATTAGGTATAGGATAGCGATATTGAGACTGGCGAAGTCGCGGTGGACAACTTGTAATAAAAACATTTTAACGATAGCAACATCTGCCTCGTTTTAGTAATTGCACCTTGCTAACATATTTCATCAACAGCTGATAGCGAATATTCATGGCATGTCTCATGCCATTTTGAAGGTATTGAGGAAAAAAACGAAGATTAAATTAAAGGTTAAATAGGACAGAAGGCCGATATAAAATTCCGTCAAAATTTATCTTAATTAAACCGTAACCGATAAGGCCCCACCAAAAATTTCTACAAATGAACCGAATAAACGAATATCGTTTCAATCAAGATGTTACCATTTTTGGTGAAATTCTTCGCTTTCGGTCAGAGGCGAATTAGGGCAATCGTGTGAAATGACTATGAACAAGCTATGAATTCAATACGATACTGATCTTTGTTCAATTGTATGGATCATTAGTGAAGTTAGGTTATTTAGTGGAACATGCTCTTTCAAATTGTACGTTGAAGTGGGCCAATGAAAGCAATATTGTCTGTTTACATACTTTTCTCGCTCTTACTTTTACTTCACGTTACGTTAAGTAATAATCTTTTCATGATTTACTCGTATATTTCGCCAGCCATGTTGTATTTCGTGAATTTTGATGTGACGGCGATATAATGCCCTTATGATGAAATTTTGCAAAATAAGATAGATAATAAAAGAGGCTCATAATGGACCCACTTGCATGCACGCGTACCATGCTTACTTGTATAGCCTTATATTCTGGTTCTATATGCAAAATACCAGAATGACTGGTAAAGCACAGCCCAAACGCGTAGACCGATGTTGATGAAATTTGGCACATACTGTGCCTTGGGTTATTTCGAGGTGCACTGAGAAAAGATTTTGTAAAATTCCCATGGGATCGAGTTACAAAGAGGAACTTTACAAAATCATTAGTTCAGCTCGCCGTACTTCATAAAAAACAACAAAAAAAAGGTGTAGTTTATCTCTACATAATTATACGAGCCTATTATAAATGTCCAGATTCATGGGTAATGGGTATTCTTTATGGGTAATCTTTGAAAAAGAATAAGTAAGAAAATTGGTATAAATTCCCATGAAATTATTTTAGAGATATGTGAAATATAAATTTAATGAATGAATTGCTTATTGCATATTATATTATTTTCCTATTTTCACTTAATTTCCCACTAGGAAGAGTTTAAGCCTCACCTCTCGTGAGCTGTTTAACGGTGCTGAACATCACGATACTGCTATTTTGTGCCGTTCGAGAAGCTATTGTTTGACGTAATATGCTGTTACCGCATGCGACTCATTCATTTGAACTTGTTATAAGATTTGTTAGCTTAAAGTATAATCTTCCTGAAAATTGTTAACTACGTTATTACGTGAGGCTATAATATTTTTCGTTATAAAGAAGTCCCATGCCATCCAGATAAAAGTAACCAAAAAATTATAGCTGAAAGATCGTAGGTGGGGTCGAAAATGCTTTTCAATTCATTATAATGAAGATTTGACTGTAAGATTTGGTCACCATTAGTCTAGTTTTCTGACATTCACTTGTTTTTGGTTTTCCTTCATTAATTACCGATTCAATTTCCATCACCTAATCGCTTATTATTACACAAAATTTGTCTTGACCAGATAAAAGGTTTTACGATTTAGGTCTTATCATAAACTTACCGTTACCGTAACAGCAGTTCCTTTTGTATATTTTGTAGTGTGGTTCCTTTTCCAGTGTACATGACGCCACGAAATATTTCTGCAACTTTAAATTTTAAATAAGTTTATGTAGATTATGAATAAAGCACACCGTCGCATCTGAGTTACAACTCACGCCTACCTAACGAAGCAATGCAGCAAATCTAGTTTTAGTCCAATGCATTTTATACTCCACAGTCATCACATCAGTCGGTCGTTAGTCCGCAGTCTATAATTTAGGTATACTCAACACCATCCGTCAGAGGTACTCGACTTTACAAATAAGACGAGCAGCGTAACTAACTGATGGTTACCTCGGGCTCGATATTATCAATGATGACCGCTTGATCAGACGAGTCACCTTTAGTAATTAGGGGCGTTCTCATGTCATCCAAGTAAGTTGTCCTAAATATCAACTGAGGAATTCTTTTAACATATTTTTATTCAATCAATTTTCAGCATGTGGATACCACTACTGGGTAAAGGGTTCTTCTGTATCGGTTCCTGTTATGTCTGACAGATTATACGTTATCCGATCATCGGGCGCTGGTGGTCTGTCTGGGGCTGACAGTTTCTCACATTTTTATTAGCTTTCATTGAACACACGTTAACTGCGTTTACTTGGCTGTACATTTACTATGAACCCAAGAATATTTATAAATACCTACTTACACTCTATAAGCTGTTGAAATTGTGACCACTAAATGGTGGAGTAACTATCTAATAAATTACATTATTTACGATAAGCAGTTTGCGTGCAGTGTATTCCCATGGAGGAGTTTGGAATCCAGTTTGCATGATGCCGCCCCCCGGGGTGATATGATATCCAGCAAGCTCTGTAATTGGACTTATTTTACTGATCATATTTCTTGGTGGTTGAGGATGTTTGAAAATGGAAGTGAAGCAATAATTAATTTCAGATTCATTAATTTGCTTTATTTTCTTAGCACCTTTATTTAGACCCAGTTTCTTAGAAATTAAGCTCTCAAATAATAAATGCTGTTTCAACTCATCGAAATAAAAAATTGTCAAATGAAAGGTCCTGAGATAAAACCGAACTATGAGATACGTTGTTGCGAATAACGATATTGTAAAACCTCCAAATTTTTAAACTTCGACAGTAGTTCAAATAACGATCGATGCTACTAGAAAAGCTCTTTATCTATAACGGATGAGTTTTTTTACCGTAAGGAAAAAATGCATATTAGGTAAGTGAAATAGAAGGTAATGGCATTTGTAGGGATAGTAGGGACATGTAGACTGGCGGGATTTGTAGGGTTCCTATCATACGAAATTTATTTAGAACTCATATTTTCTCCAATTTGTTTTATCTATTTTATTTTATGATGTTATTATGTGGAATAGGCTGCACACGCGATCGTCAATTGACACAATTAACGCATTATTCGATGATTGTTTTGAAAAAAATAAACTATCTACGAGTATGCCAATACAATAAAAGTATCGCATCGACCTTTTTAATATGTAATCAGTTAGTAACCAAAAATAAGTTGTATTAATTTACATTGTAGATAATGTGAAGTGTTCAGTGAAGAAGTCATTTTTGTAAGTAAATACAGTTTTTAAATAAATAATTAAAAACTCCTAATAAGTCTGTGAAACAGGTCACATTTTTCAATGGGCATTAATTCTGTTTGTTCGCTTTTCACGTATCTATTGTTTAATAATAAAGTATTTTCACGTACTTTAGTAGAAAGTAGAAATCTTAGATACTTTATTGCAAAGTAGGTAGGTACCTACCTACAGTTAATAATTTTAGTTTACTTACTATTTTTGCATAGTTATTACGAACGACTAGTCGCCAATAATTATATCCATTCGTATTTGTGATTACAATCATCTCATAACGTATAAGCTTTATTAAGCTGTTTATTCTGTTATTAAATGGCATATTGTTAATGTGACATATTTAGATTCTATACCTATTATGCACAAAAATAAATATTTTTTTAAAATTGCTTTAAAATATACTCAAAGAGAAAGATAACATTTATGATTAGGTACATATTGCACCTTCCACTCAACATGTAATCCTTGCTTGCGTACATACATTGGTATGAATGTCATTTCTTGAGAGCCTTGCCCAGATGACTTGCCCATGTATGTAAGTTGCAGGCTTATTTGCAACTTTATAATCCTTCAAATTTAAGAATTCAGTCGTTACTGTAGTTATTTTTCCTAAAGATGTCAATTTTAACTTGGTTGGGTAAAAGGTTTGAAGTCCACTCGGTTCGGTTAGATGCGTCGCGTGGTTGCGCACGAAGGCACCTCCCTCAGTCAGTTCAGTTTGCTCACGCTGCCCGCGCAGTTCGCTCGTGTATAGATGTTTCCGTTATGTAAACTGACTTTCCAATACGAATTTGAAACATTTTCGACCGGTAATGTCGGTTTAACGACAGAAGGTGACAGCCTTTAAACAGTGAACTCTGTTACGATTATCTAAATTTCGCATTCGATTCGAACATTGATAGCTTCACTCTGTTACGCTAGTCTTAACAGATAACTGTGAAGAAACATGTAAGCTTTCAGTGTTAAAGAATCAGCAGAATTAGTGCTCTTTCAGTGCAGTGAAATTGGAGCATATATGTTTAGTGTAAAGTGCTAATTTTGCTGTTTGGTTTTAGAACGATACGTTTCACTGAACGTGACACAAAAAGTGGTTTTGTGATCGAGTTCATGTGACTACCGGAGTATTGATACGCATTGCTTTCCCCCTGTCCAGAGCTTGATTTATGGTAGGTAAGTCATCCATCAGTGGGCTTGTTGTAGCACTAGTCTGTGTGTTTAGTCCGATTACAATATGCATATTTCCTGTTTATTCTTTATTTAAATTGCTCTAACGAATAAAAATGCCACCTCCCTTGGGCTGTAAAATTTATGTTAACTAAAACATTAAGTGTTAATTAAATATCCTCTTGTCAAGGCTTCTAACTCGAGGTGTTTTTGGTAATTATTAATAGCGAAGGCAGTAGATGTCAATGAATTCTGTCTGAGCATGTATTTAGTTTTTTTGAATGAATATCATTTACAGCCCGGCGAGTTTACTGCGATGATCTTGTTACAAGTACGCCTTATGGTCAGTTTTGTTTAAATTTGAATGAGAGTAAATAATGATAAAATGTAAATGAGTGGTATTAGAAACAACTTTCAATTTCCACATGAAGAGCTACTTTTTACCTAATAGTAGTAGAGACTTCCCTTACGATGGTGACGATGCTCATTAGTTCAAAAACACACAATTACTTACATATTCACTGATTCGGGATATTCATAGAAATTGTTTGTTGTTTGAAGGTATAGGTTAGGATTAGATTAGAAGGATAGGATTCACTGATTTCATATCAACAGCCTGGATAAGTCCATCGCTACGCATGAAACCTCTCCCACCTAATCCATAGGGGGATTTACCCTAATACACCACGCTGGATAGGAGGGTTGGCGATTGCAGAATTTTGAGAGCCGACGATGACCCCGGTGCCCATCATATGTGTATACAGGATCGTGACAATTATAACGACACCCACGGGAAGGTACAGGAACCACACTGCTATCCGGTTTAGGCCCAACTAACTACGAAAAATTCCCATCAAGTAAGCGTGATAAATAAAAAGCTTTCCGACCATGCCATTACCAAAGTCACCACCGCTGGCCACTTCACCAATTGTGATTCAAACGAGTTCGTATCTCCGCGTCAGAAAAATACACAATATTCTTACCCGAAAAATGATAATATTTTTTTTAAATAAATAATTCTACAGCCAAAAAGCAAATTAGTAATTTTTAGCTTTTTGTGTGATCGTCATCAGATCTATCACATAGTAAAAACTCATCTACTGATGTTCAGTAACCTAATCACGGCACTTTTGCTGACAACTGTTAAGGAGTTCCGGTTTCCCGACTTGGTGTAGGTACCTACATACTCGTCAACATTGAAAAATGTACGAACACATGCCACGGGCTGGTTCTTTGAGGATATGTAAAATTTACTACATGAATATTAAATATTTAAATGTGCAAGTTAATAATTAGGTATTTCAAAATCATAAAATCTGACAGCATATGAAAAAGAACTAAAAAAAGACTACTCAAAATTCGTTAACCCGACTTACAAGTAGGTAGGTACTTACAGTTAAGGATTTTACTGGACGATTATGTTCGATGCAGCCGTACTTATGTAGGGACATAAGTACGTCGTAACAAAAATTTTAGCTAGGTTTTTCAACTTTTGCTCAGGGGAGCAAAAGTTGAAAAACCTAGCTAAAATTTTTGTTCAACTGAGACAAGTAGTGGAGTACTTTATTTTAAGGATGTGGACAACAACACGTGTTCAGAGTTGTTAAGCAAAACATGTTTTAATGTTCGCTGCGGTTCTGTTGTGTCTGACCAGGATCAGTGTCGACTTGATGAGCAGCTAGAAGCCACCTCTAATTTGAATAGAAAGAACCATGATGACAACCTTAAGATCAAACATTTATAAATCGGACGCCCAGAGGCACAGGTCTGTGGGTGTGAATACACCTATCAATACAAGTTCTTACCTATACCACAGAATTAATATAGTACTAACTTCCTATACTGCAGAAAATTTTTAATTAACTAAGTAATACTGTTACTTTGAATTCAATAATTAAAGTAATAAATACACATTAAATAATGTTTTATCTTTATTTTATATACCCGTTTCGTGAAAACTTTGTTAGGGCCAAGGCAGAGCAAGCAGATGATTATGAGTAATACCATTACTAAATATGAATAATAATCATAAATACATAAAAAAATGAGTAACAATAATAACAAGCGTATATAATTAGTAATTACACAAGTTTAATATTATAGCTGTACATACATTTACTAGATACATATTAGCTATCTTATGTGCAGTTTAAAATGTACTTCATGTATGTGGTGATCTTAAAAATTTAATCTTCTCTTTGAGGCACAACACAATAATAATACTAAATAAATTCATTTATTCTCCTACAAACAATTTACACATTGGCTAGTAGTTGTGACTTCTTTGTAATATATTAAAAAAAAACGTAAAAGTATGGTAATAATAAATTTAGAACAATATCTGTAGTTATCTTCGTCCTCCCGTCCAAATTGATTCATCATTGTCTATCAAACTTGTTGGATAACATCAAGACCTACCTACTGTATTGAAAGAACCATTACGATGACATTTTAATTGCAGATTTTAATTTGAACTTAATTAGTCTTCAATTATGATAATATTCTGACTGGGATTGTTTCGTAGACTTTTCTCGTTTGGGAAATTTAATGATAAGTGTGTAATATGTATCGAAGGTAACATTAAGGATTTAGAAAACAAAGTTTTGACGAAACGGGTGTATACATATAACAAGGTGAAAACATTATTTAATGTGCATTTATTCATTCGCTCACTCGTCACAGCAGTCACTAAAAATTGCGTTGTAAAAGCACGACTTACATACTCGCGTCAATGACATTGAAAAAATCGAGACGAAAGTGACAATAATAACTTCATAACTAAACTCGACACGCGTGTATCTATGATGCCAAAACCGGAGGTTGTTGAAGCGCCCGGCAGATTTGGAATTAATTAATAGCAATGGCAGAATGATTCGACAATTTCAATGTAGTCGATAGTGGGTCAAGCCGTTTATTAATTGCGAATCAGCGCGAACAAGTGGGACCTCCATTGTGTGCGAAACAAACTGGAACTTGAGAATTCCGTTCACTTTTAAATCAAGACAGGTCTTTTATTTAGATAGACCATACCTAGTACTTGGTCGTAGGTTGCTTAATAGAAGTACGTTACTAAATAGAAATGAAAGTTGAAAAATGCTTAAAAGTTAAAAGAACAATATCTGCATGTTTCGAAGTTCCAGAACCTGTGATAATTTGTCAGTAAAGTAAATTTCTAGGAAAAATTGTACGTATCTTTTCAAGCCGCGTATCTCTATCTACCGTGTGGTAAATAAATAATTCTGTGGGTTGTTGGCAAATTAGGACAAGCTGCGTCGTTCTGAGAAAATGAATATAAATCAACCGAAATACACACAATACTTATGTGCTTTTCGCAAGTGCGCGTGCAATAAATTTCTATTTACATTTATTTCACCTCGTTTGCTCCTCGCTATCTATGGCAACTTATACAAATAGTCTTTTGTGTAGAATTAACAGACTGTAAATAGTTTTGCTTTCCTAAGATGTTTCACCTAAAGCGGTGCCCTAGAGAGTTTGACCTAGGCATAGATTGAAATTCTGGGCTTAAAGAGTCACATCGGCAGCTATTTGTGCTCACTCCTTGACCCCTTCGTCACGAACACTACAAAATATTGAGAATCGTGCGCTTTTGCTATAGTGGATGTTACTGTAACGATATATATTTCGACTGAAGTTTCTAATAATTTCTCTATTGAGGTGCAACTGTAATTAATTTTAATTTTTCATACAAACTTTTATTGCGAATCGTGCGCTTTCGTTGTAGTCGATGCTACTGTAGAGAATTAAATTTCGACTGCTTGATGATATTACTGTTTCTTTAAGGTGCAACGCTAGTAATTAATTTTTAATTTACATTACAACTTTCAATCGACCGAATAATTGTAATTAAGGTTAAAAAATTTAAAGATCTTTCATTGACAACATATTAATCTCTAAACTACTGAAATGCAGAAAATATCTGATTTTTATATTAGGTAGATGTAAAGTTTGTAGGTATATTAAACGATTACTTGTGCTGCATATTTCAAATATTGGTCAAAACATAACAGTTACATCTCATTTAATAGAAAATTCAAATATTGTTCATAAATAAATCAATATCTGGACATAGGCCCCTTAACTTGCGCCACAGAGCACTCGCCTTTACGCATCCAGTGGATAAAACAAATTGCTTCAAGAAGATGGATCGTCACAAAAAAGTTATGTGAGGAGAACGATCGTATGGTGTAGTGGATAGTCACGATGCCAACGAAACCAAAGGTTGCGTGTTAGAATCCCGCGAGGGGTAAATGTTTGTGTGATGAATAAGAGTCATGGATGTTTATATAAATATTTATTTATACCAAAACTCTATTACTAGCGATCATTTTTGCTATCTGAATGAAATTTTATCGGGACATTTAATCTCGCCCTTAGGCATAAATCCGAGATTGTAGGACGATCGGCGCCGGAGTCCATTACCCACGTGTATTTCCTCAGTTAGAGCCACGGTCACGATCGGCTTTGATTCGGCTCCGACTCATCGAAGTAAATTATCGGCTGCCCTTGATATTGTGCTATCGTGGTGTCGATAATTTTCTTCAGTTGCTACCATGATGCACCCTTGCTTCGAAATTGTTCACATCAAATCTTTTATCAAGTTGAGCGGTAGGTGTGTAATATTTACTTTTTACTTACATATCTATTGGTACAATATTTATGAAACTCACATAGAAAGCAAACATTTGGTTACTTAAACCCTCAGTTTCTTATCTGTGCCTAGAACCACACAAATAATAATTCAAGTTAACAATCACCCATACGTCGGTCGCGTCATCGTTTCCATGGAAAGTAAGTGCGGCTTTCGACTTGCTTATACCTACTCGTAACCGCGAGTTACGAGTATAACTCAAATTCAGTCTATATTTTGTTATTTGTTGCTATACGGTCTACACCATTGTTTATTGTTTAACAGAGAATGAAGCATCTTGTACATGTTAATGTTTATTTGAAAATTTAAATCTAGGGAAAATGGATACTTATGTACTGGATTTGTTACCATAAATGCAAACACTATAAATTAATTCCGTTACACTACTACTGCGATGTTAGCGATCAGACAACATTTATAAAAATGTGGAATACGGTCTAGTTCTTCACAGAGGCGTTAAAGGATTTTTTTATTTGTTTCATTAGGTAATATATTCCTAACCAAAAACACGTTACAGCCCGGAAATCATAAATGTCCCGGTATTTAGAAACAAAAAACGCATTAAATTTTAAAATAAACACATAATAAAATGACAAAAACGAAAAATTACCTAGCCTTGATTATCGCCGTACCTAAGGCCGGCTTGGTCATTATTCCCTGCGTGTCAGTAACAGATAGTTCCTACTTACGTTGTATAGATGTTATTTTTACTGTTTCTTAACTTGGCCAAAAGGGGATTTTATGGAATTACTTTTATGTGTGTCCGTCCGTTGACGTAATAGGTATTTGAAAGACACAAAAATAAAAAGTGAATTGTACGAGTCCACAGAAAATATTCTTAATAGCTTTCAATATTGGAGAAGGATTGCGGTGTGGTATATCGGTAATATGATATTTCACCAAAATTTTATTATTACTACAGGATGGATCCAATTATTGATATAGGAAAGGTTAATTAAAAATGATACATTTCTTTCAGCCCTTCTCTAAATTCGGCCCCTAACGTTTTAAAAATACGAAATTATAATTTGTATTTAGAAACAATTATTAGTCTATTACTCGGCTGACTTAGTTGATACTTGAAATTGTCATAAATATTCTACAATAGCAATAATGACATCTACTAAGGGGACAATAGGAGATGAGAGTAGATATTCTCTATTATTTCTCTGTTATTGTCTCAAAATTTCAAGTAATTCCCACCGGACGATAACCTCGGGGCGGAGTTGCGGCTTGAACATAGTCTACAATATTTCAAATAGGTACCTTTACTCCATGTGTTGGTCATTTTTCCATCCTGCTTGCATTGTTAGGTGATATGCTTTGTCGTTTCTCATACCACTGAAATAATACTGACTACGTCATTCTTAAACTTAATAAATTGTACGAATACTTTAATTCCCTTTTTAAAACATTTCTACAAGAGGCACAATGTAATAAATAATATTGTAAACACACTTAATATATAACAATGTTTTGTAATAATGTGTGTCCAATTAATCCGATAACTGAATTCAGATAAAAATATTACACAAGTAACAATGATGAAAGCCTCAGTAACTATAATGATAATTAATGCTTTATCTTAAGTTCGATTTTACTGTAGGCTGTATAGGCTGTTAAGAACATAGATTTTTCATTCCACCGAAGGGTCATGCCGGGCAATATCCTGGTACGCCCCTATACTGCCTGCCTCTATATCATATATAAATATAGGTAAGAAGCTGTGAATATTCGATAGACACGAAGACGACCAGCTGTGTTGTCCAGTATCGACTTATTATCGCAATTTTGCGCTGTTAGGTAGTGGGTGAATACACTTCTGACTTAGGGTAGGGTTCCATTATTGGTCAATATTGGTCTAAACATATGGGAAATTTGAAAAACATATCGGACTACATTATAATTACCTATGCCTGTTTAAATTGTACGCGATAATTACTTTTATGTTATGATCTCACAAGATTTTGTTTACCCCTCTTTCCTCCTAATCCACCAAAGAAATCCCCTAGTGGGTTGGTTTAATTTCACTCTTTATGCCACTCTAAATCGTATCATTGTTATTTCCTAAACTGAATAACTCATTCAATAATGTAAAGATACGGTATTAAGAATTAAGTAACACGAATTATTCTTGAATCAATGGATGGAAGGTTCAAGCAACAATGAACCCTTATATAATAATAATTAATTTAAAATTTAATTTACCCTCTAAATGCAAACTGCCATAATAGTCATCCAAGCGAAGCGAACGTTTTTCTTGCTAATTGCTTTATTAAGCCAAAGGTTTTACATAACAAATATATTAGTCAATGCATAACACAGGATGTTAGGCAGTCATGCCGTTAACACAGGATGTTAGGTAGTCATGCCGTTAACACAGTATGTTAGGCAGTCATGCCGTTAACACAGTATGTTAAGCAGTCATGCCGTTTAAGCTTCCTAACGCTAATATTCATATTAGGTATGTACCTAAGTAATTTTAGAACTTTTCTATTGTTGTGTGTAAGAGGACAACATTGTTAAGCTATTTATATGGTTATGGTATTCCATGACTAATGTATATAATGTGGTTATGGAGTATGAATATATTTTCGTAAATGGACATTTGCAACAAAATATTCCGCAGTATCAGCTAACATGGCGTCTCGTGTATAAGTACCGATGCCGAAATGGCCATCTGTCCGTATGTTCATCATCGTTATAAAGCATAAGTCTTACCTCTTTCAGTGTAAGTCTGATCAACACGAAATTTCGCAGAAACACAGATTAGTTACGGTAATACGTAGGAATTAAAACCCTAAACTATTATCGTCCGTATACATCTAGAATGGGATATTAAATTATGATTCACTCCATTTTTAGCGCCCCGTCCAAAAACAAAGATTATATAACTTTGAAGGTTTTGTCTGTGTGTATGTGGCATGGTAGCATCAAATATAATATTATGATCAATCAAATCACACATTAAAATTTTTACGTACCCAATGCTGGGACATAGTTAGCTCTTACTAGAAGTATACACTCTCTATTATCCAGCATGCGACGGACAAGTGCAAATTGGTGGATTTGTTTTAGACTAGTGGCCATCTGACAGTCAGTGTATTCAAGCCGCCCCTATAGGCCACTGCTGCCTTTAATTGGAAACAACCTGGACCAACTATCTAACGTGCCCTCCGAAGGAAACAATTTTATAAGAATCGCACAGTAGTCCAAGGACTGACCGCGAAAACAAATTGCGAGTGCGACTGCGCCACGAGCATTGGCTAGTTCAATTTCAGTAATGCGATGACATAACACAATTGACAACCGATTTGTGTAGTGCATAGTGAGCCTGTCAGCGAAACCAACGGATGCGGGTTCGAAGCCCGCGATTGGTAACTGTTTGTGTGATGAATACAAACATTTATTCCCGAGTCAGATGTTTATATCAATATTTAATATTTTTTAATATATTTTTTTTTGGGTAAGTAAAATAGTTGGTAAAATAGTAAAATAGTTTATGTATGGTTATCCGTTATCTAGTAACCATAGTACAAGCCTTGTTTAGTTTGGGACTCGATGATTGGTGTAAGTGTCCGAAATATTTATTTATGTTTATAACAGTAGAGCACGACTAACTTTTCAGTAGATTTGATGTAAAATTTGAGACCAATGAAGTAAAATTTTTACTGTTTCCATAGAAATTTTAAACTTTACCCCCCCTAGCTACCTTCATGGTCACGAGTGCTTCGCCGCCAAAAACTTATTTAAAACTGGTTTTATTTATCGAAATGTCATGACTACGAGATAGTTCTTAGCCATGTTTGGTGGGAATTGATTCTAAAATATAAATTGGTATATGTTTGCCTAGATATTTTGGTAGTCTTGAGTGTTGTCTAAATTTTCACTTCATAGATATGGTCTGTGCTTTCATATAACCTTGCCTAAAATCGAATTATCGTTGATTAATGATTGGTGCAAGTAACCCTGTGTAGGTACGTAACTACTCATGACTCATAAACGACTCGCAAGTCATTCCCTTCTGTTAAACGGTTAAACCGTTTTTAAATTGCTCAAGAGGTAACTTTGCTGACTCTACATAGTTACAGCCTTACTGCAAAATCTTAAACTTGCCTTTAACTGTTTGTTTTGGTAGTATCAATTACCACAAATTCACAAGGTTTCTTTGTCCAATCTTTTCGACACTGTACACCTAAACGCATGTATTTTTTGTGATAACACTCCTAAAATTCTTAATCAATTTGAACAATACGTACTACTATACAACATACTTGACACGATAGCGCCGGGCTCCTTGTTATGCGTTCAGCCTGGCAGTACTAAAAAAAGTGTAAGTAAAGGCATAATAAGATTGGTATCTATCACACAATATATTCCATACACGTATTTTGCCATTATTACAGCCCCTCTTTAATATCCTGTCTGTGATTCACCACACGCACGTCCGTTTATATTGAATTCAGTCGTGCGAGTGAGTGAGTGTCATATTGCTGCACATACGTACTAACGTACCTACGTCGTACGTACGCATGTCGTTTGCCATTCGCCAAAAGTTCAACAATCGCGTCCTTTTCCGGTGCATACGAGCATCGCACATCATTGCACTACAATAACTCATAGTAAAATCGCTTTCGGATATTTACTCTTGTGGCAATAAATGAGATCTCGCTCGACGCGGTCTAATTATATGCGCAATCTAACATAGGACAAGTAGTAAAAAGACAATTTAATTCTTAATTAAATAATTCTTTATACCTACCTACCTTTCCTTCGTGCTGGTTCACAACTTTGTTTTACTGGAGCGGGCAAAGTTCACAATGTATTTTTTAAGAAACGCTACTCAGTACTATATAATAGGTAGGTATATCGGAGAGATTTGTATCCATTTATTTCAGAAACTATTGTCAAGTGGAATATATTAAATGCGACAGATAATTTGATGCATTTCTGTTGAGGTTGTGGAACCCCAGCTTTTAATCCTGGCTAATTCGCAGATGTTTGTGTGTTGATGGAAGTTGTCATCTGTCTCTCTCTGTGAAAAAATCTATTTGTCAATCGTAAATATTATCATATTTATCTAATGCTAACTTATACCTCCAATAATTCCTTTGAAGAGGCTTTTCCATTTCAGAAAATTAAGTTTACGAGTAGTCATTTTATAATTTATATTCCAATTTCCAACTTTCTGTCGAAAGGATAAAAAGTAAACATTTGCCTTTTTTTGAGTAGATATTTTGTGATAGGTAACGAATAGCTTTAAATCCTGTTAAAATGACTGTCTGAGGTCTAATACACACGTAATAATAAAAATCAAATCAACACATGGGATATTGTAATCAGGCCAATGTTTAGCAGTGGACGTCCGGTAGATGATATGATGTTGTTGATGATGATGATGATGTAGTGTAAAAACTGGAACAATGACTTCTCTTTCTTCTATCTACTATCCAACAATATCCTTACTAAAGTTTAACAAAATTGTGATGCTAAAAAATCAATGATAAATCGCTATAATTTTTGGTTTCTTAGAGAAAACAACAATTTCAATTTCAAAGAAATATTATGTTAAATTATCTGTCACTTTATATAGACTTCTAAATCCAATCGATCAAAAATTCCCACCCAGGAGTTCTACATCCACATTAGCTAAAAAATATTGAATATGTATTATCCTACTGCATTTCAATGAGGGCTGCACCATGTCATTTCAACATAGCATGCGATGAAAATTGCTCCATTGCAGAGGTTTATGTCCAGTAGTGGACTTTTATGTGTTGTTGATGATGATGACATTTCAAGCGGTATTTAGTTTCCTTTCGAAAGTATGGTATTGCGATACGAGATTATAAAAATTACCAACTACAGTAGCTTCTATTTTAAGAACATGTCACTTTTACAATTTATACAAACGAGTTTTAATCTCTAATGTTTGTTCTCGTATTTTCTATAAGAAGCTAATGATTTGACTTCGTATTAATGCTCTGTTTAAATGCCAGACGGGGCATCCGTAGTCACTTTAAATATTTTACTTATTGTACAGTCGACCACACGTCAGATTACAAGCCACCTCACTACTTCATATAAAATAAGTCATTCAAGTTTTATATAAATCGGGTTGGTTCAAAGATCATGCCGTATAATCTGTCGTATAACCTGAGGTTATGTATTTTATGTTCAAAAAATCCTAAGAAATACTACTGTTAATGTTATGTACTGCATAAGTAGATAACTCAAGTGTATCAACCATCAATCAATAAAGTAAACACATGGATTCAGTAAAATTATCAATGATCTACGAATATCGAATGATCTCTAGAGACGGGTGCCTAATATACGATTATCGATTACTGCGACTTCGGAAATGCTACTATTAAAAGACAATGGTGCAAAAGCTCGTGTACTAAACGGCAGAACATGAGTATACAAGGTGGAAACCTTAAGTGTCTCCAGACGATTATGCTGTCAATGTAAGAGATAATTAAAAACTTCATAGTGATATCGAAAGTATGTACTTTGCTAGTGAAGAAAATGATTTATGATTTTTTGCTCCCATATTTTTACTATGTCTAACCATACCACTGAAAATACTGGCTTAATAAACAAATATCAATGCAGTTCAAAATATTTGAAACAGGACAAGGAGGAAGATGGAAAAACACAATGCTACACTTCGTAATTATATCTTAAACTGAATGTGAAACCTATCTCCGGCACTAATTTGTATAAATATGTGCAAGTATATCTTTTTTAGTAATTTATAGTATCCCAAATAAAGTGCACGCGATTCTAATTAATATTAAAGCCTACATATACCTACCCGTATAGTTTATATATATATATATATATATATATATAGTGCACTTAGGCAGCGTAGTTTCAATATACATTTAAAGTTGTTCATCATCATCAGCCCGTAAACATCCTACTGCAGGGATATAGGCCTTGTATAATGAGGGAGAATGAGCCATAGTCCACCACACTGGCGCAATGCGGGTTGGTGAGTTCACAGGCCTTAGAATTGTTTGTCAGACATGCAGGTTTCCTCACAATGTTTTCCTTCACCGTTTTAGAACAGTCGGCTAAATGTACATAAGTAATTAAATTAAATTTAAAAACTAATTGGTACATGGCCTGCCTGATAATCGAACTCGGACCTCCCGAATTGGGAGACCGCATCTTAATCGCTGAGCCACCGACGGTCTTCTATAAGTTTCTATAGTTGTTCAATATTTTTATATTGAGAAACATTAGCAAGGACATTAGCAAATGTCAGCTAGGTACCTAAACAACTAACGATTAAAAATTAAAAGTAAAATAACTTGAAACCGACTACACCATCAAATGGCTAAGCACCATATCGCAAATACCAGCTTTCGTACATAAACCGCTCTCAAATCGGTTTGGCGGTTTAAGCGTATGGATGCCAGGATAAAAGTTTCAAACTTGTAAAACCCTTTTTCTGTCGAGGTTAAAAGTGCGTCAAAATGAGCCCTCTTTTGCAGTTTACTATAATTGTGATTCTGTTCTCGTGTGCTCAAGTTATCTGCGATCATACATAAATTTAATAGAACACCCATTAGGATAAGGCAAGTATTTCTAAACTAGTTTACTTACAGCGCTCCGTTTGACAGTAATTAAATTCTGATGGCATTGTAATTAAACCCAATAATATCAGGTTTAATTGGTAGCAATATTTTATGGTTTACATCGTGAGAGAATTTATGTTTTGTTAGGTGTAGGTATCTATGTATTAGTATTCAAGTGGGTGTCTCTTGAGAGTTTAACGTCAGGCACAGGACGTCCACTGTTAGACATTAGGTATTTGGCTGATATTCATTTTGTATAGCTATTCTCACATAATGTGATTCCAATATTATTTGTTTCTATTAATCTTATTATAATAATAGATATATTTAATAAATCTGCATAATTTAAGCTAATGATCTGTAGGTCACTTTGAAATCAAAGGTCGACTTTCTTTCATTATTCATATGAGCGCGGCTGATGGTCACTACACTGCCGAACATTGTGATGCGCATCTTGCGATGTAATTTCATTCGCCTCTGTAATTACTCGTTCCTCAGTAATTATTACAGTCGCACGCGCATTGTTTTGGAGAATATTCTGGTTGGTACGATTGGTTTATTTTTAATACAACCTTTTCACCTGAAGTTCATCTGTTTTAGTTTTATCATTTCGTCCTAAACTATTCATAATGTGCAATTTTGAATCTTGCAACTCGATCTGCAGATTTCTCGAATGTGTAAAAAGCATGAGAAAGGATTAGTTCGATTTTACCAACCAATGGTCCTTCCGAAGGTTTGCTGGCAGAAATCTCCTACAGAGATAAGCTCGCCTTTTGTGTATTGTAATTACTGTCCTATGTTAGTTCAATGTATGTTTGTATACTTTATATATGCAATAAAGTGTTAAATAAATAAACAAATAAATGGTGCCCTACTATATGAACTTCTTTATTTTCTAGTTTTTAATTTTTATTTATTGGCTTCAGTACGCACTACCTTAGGTATATTATAGGAAGTTACTGGAGACTATTTTTTTTTATCCTTGAACGTACACACAATGCCATCTAGTTCCACATTAAGCAACTATATGCTTGTGTTGTGCATGCCAGATATAGGGAGATAGATATAGGTATATTATATATAGGTAATGTAACACTTAATCTGCACATTCTATTGGAATCGAAGACTATTTCGCTTCGGCAGTCAATTAGAAGTTCAATCAAGTGTTTTCTATTAACTCTAGAATCGTATAAATTCTTTAGTACTCCCCAGGCTTAAAACTTAATTTACGTGCACATTTTCTAGACTTAACTTACGTTAATGCGATTAATATAATTATACGAGTATGTATCCGGCTCAATAAAATGAAAGTTTTATACCTATTTTCGCGGTGTCGCATCGCATGTATAGGTAGCTCTTACACTCAGCGGCAATACATTTGCCATTCCCAGTTTCTTAAAAGGTTTCTTTACTGGTAAACTTTTGTACTGGTTTCGGTATAGTACCTACATACTGTATAATTGAACCGGCAAAAATGGGCACAACTGCCGATTTCAATAAGATTCGGTTCTCTACCTCCTATCAGCTCTTCACCTAATGTACATGAGGCCTGGCGGTACACGTTTCCTACCTTTTCAATAAAAATAGATTATTAAAATCGGTTAATAACTTCAGAAGTCGCATAACTTTTTTGTCATAATTTTGTAATACGTAATCACGATAGGCATACTTATCTGTTGGCATACACTAATTTCCTATAAGGTTGTTTATCATATATTCATTACGCAGTATAACTTTAAGCATACTAATCTTTAGCATAAATTAACACAATCATTTTGTGGCAGAATCGTCACTTGGCAGAAAATTATTATGCTTACTAAAGTTCGCTCCTCTTCCGCCCTAATCTTTATTTAATTGCCTAATAATGCATGGAGCAAGCAGCAATGTATGCAGGTTTCTGGGGTGCGATTTTTGAACGTTCACCTAATTACGATAGGAAAACAATTCCTCCTATGACTATGTTTTCTATTGTTTTTTTTTATGTACAATGGTTAGCACTTGACCTCAATCACACACACCTGATGTTAAGTGAAGATGAGGCCGAAGGTGTAAGCGTACCGACCCGGAAACGCAAATATTTGGGGAACTGGCTATCTTATCTCTGACAACCGTAACACTGCTGTTTGGCGGCAGATTTAGATGAAATGGTGGTAGCTAGCCAGGCGGACATATACAATGCCCTACCACCAACCAAATGTTGCGTTTTTATGCATATTTGTACCATCCGAAAGCAGTGTTGTTGTCAATTTCATAAAAAATCCAATATTATTAGAATATTGATTAACATCAAAAACCGTTAAAGATGAAACGGAACGTAACTCTATAGGTATACTAACCAACGGTGAACCAATGTCAAACTGTCAAACTTACGAATATGAATGGATATACACTCATCGTTAATGCGAATGTTGTGACTTATCAATATTAAAAAAAAAATGCGAAATTTATACTAAATAAAAACTTATGCAATGTGAAATAGTATGTCCAAAAAATTATGTCAAGCATGTTGTGCCAAATAACGCTAATTAAAATTATGAAACATTCAATATTATAGGCATACATTTCAGCTTTCTAGATTTTTTTATTGCCAGCCGAACCAAATGGTCTTGGTATTCACTAGCTTATTACAAACAATGGGGTATTTAATCGAGTGTCGTCTTTGTTAGTACTTGAAACGGTACATTACCATTTTACCTTCATCAACCTAGCTGCAACCAAACACGGACAACCGGTAAATGTGTCACCAGTGATGTCACAGTAAACTACTCGCTGGAAACTGGTAACACAGTATTTACACCGGTTATCTGTGGACTGTGTGAAATCACTAATTAGTGTCTATTATAGGGAGCTCTCTTTTATAGCGAGTATGGGTGCATTGCGTGGGATCCGTTATTAGTAAGGCTTTTATTAGACGTCGACGTAAATATACAACCTTTAAAAATGATTACTAGTATATACTCATTTCTGAGTGATTGATTAGAAAAACTAGTTAGTAAAATACTAATTATCCTTAAAATTTGAGTTTCTGTCTGCATGTTAAATCATTGTTGCATCCTCGATGTTTCAGGGTGCAAGTAAAGTTGGTAATAATCAACTAAGTTTAAATATATGTGGCAATGTGTCGCGATATTTAGTGTGGCTTAATAAGGCACATACGTATACTATGTAATTAAGTACCGATACAAAAATCCAAGACATACCTATTATAGTGCAATTTATTATAAATTCGTCTTTACCGTCGATTATGTACATTAGTGCCATGTCTGTTCGGTGCGGTTTTTAATCATTACTAAATGATTAAAAACCGCACCGAACAGACTACCGGGCATTGATTATATCAATAATCAATTTGTGAGATGGAACCGGTTCATGCACTCGCGGGAAAGCTTGGGAAAATCTTACGGAAACATGGGAAATTATAGATGTCTCCAACGATTTTACTAGAAATAGAATTCAATAACAAAACCAGTAATAATAATGCTTGTTTAAAATATTGATGTGTGGGGTGATATTGAATACGATATATTTTTGTTAAATGGGTCAATATGTTAATTCAAGTTTTGACTGTATCTATTTAACAAATTTTTAAGCTCTATATGTGTGTAGGTACCTAACTTGACCATTGTTAAATATACCTACTGAACCGACGCGTCCATGCTTGTATCTTGTTTGGTTTCGAGGCCGTGGAAAATGCGGCCCGTTGCTCTCCATTCAAAATTTCAAACAGCTGTCCGTCTGTCCGTGCTACATTAGTCGTGCAGTCACCTGCAGCTAAAAGTATAACCCTCATGTTCCCTAACGCGCTAAGTCTGTTGCATTATTTACATTAATTATGTCGAACAAGGCAAAACAAGTCATGGGTAGTGTTGTGAGACATGAAGTTTTTATACCCATGGTTTGTGTTGCCTTGCGCAATATAATTAATGTAATATATCTAGCACACTAGGGGGTATACTTTTAGCTGCAGGTGACATTGTTCTTTTGATAGAAATATTAATAAAATCTAGAAGTGTCGCAACAACGTGGGCATTATAACTGACCAAGATCGATACTATTATTTGCACAAAGACTACCTTCATCACCATTGGTTTACAGACTTGTTTTATTTCCATAACGTATTGAAGCCTTATTTTTTTTTAAATTTCAATAAACAAGTATAATTTGTGATAACATTCTGTTGTATCTAATGATTAAATCCGTCATAGACGTGTCATATTCAGTTAGAGTTTCTCTGTCACCTCCGCGTGTAGTCGCAGGTGATTGACAAGTGTTTGGTTGTGCGTTGTGCGCAAGAGCATCAATGGCGCGATTGTGTCGGCGACCGAGGACGCGACGTGGCGATACGACCAGAATGGATGCCGCTGATGGTATTGCGCCGAACGGTACTTATACTGCCCATGTCAAGAAAACGTATGCTTTAATATCTTTACCACTAAAATTGCTGGATTAGTTTGATTGTAATAAAGGGATGGAGGCTTTTGCCTTTGGGTCCTCTACAAGTTCTTGTTCATATATACACGAAGTATAGTCTATTGTTATTATTATAAAGCATAATCAATAAAATCAACGTAATACGAAGACTTGAATATTATAATATCATACACCTATAGGCCCGCTTTACCCTTAGACCTATCAAAACTGTTAGATCGTATAAAAGTTCCACACATAGGTAACCACAATTAGGGTGTTTATGAGGCTTCTGGGACACTATGTGCGTCTCTTTCTAACGCATGTGTGGGTGATAGGTACTCGTATTATAGAGACAGTCGTACACTCCGTCCCTCGTTCCTATCCTGATTGTGTATGACGAACCCAAACAAACGTCAAGTATAAATATTTTCAAAGTGTATTTTTCTGGTTTCCAGAAAGTTGTACCATAGCAAGCAAAATGTCCAGACTGACTTCCCTAACAGTGACAGCCTGACGTGGTCCTAAACGCCTACCCATCATTCTTAGTAAACACTCGTCTACATAAATAATTGAGTACCGACTCTATATATGGAGAAATAATGCATTATATTCTTTTATAGTCGTTTATCATTGCATTGTATATAAGGTAAATTAATGCTTGAGCACAACTAGGCAACATGCTTGGACCCAAAGGGAAATTCGCATTGACAATGTACCGTTTGACACACATAATGCAGTGAAGATGTCCAACTGTTCGAAACAACGGGAAAGTGTATGAGATATTGTGCTTTCACTGGACAAGAAAATTTTCTTGGCATGAAAATAATTATATGTTTTCTTATGCAGCTCGTGCATTCTAGATAGATATTTAAACACAAGTCATAACAGAATTGTAGAAATAGATATTTTATCTTCGGAGCTATACGGTATATCCATATGTTTTTCGTTATATTAAGAGATAGCTCCTGTAATTCCCATATATCATCGATTTCCTACCAAAAAAAGAAATACCTAACTTTCCTAAAATATAAGAAATTCCATAATTATAATCATTCTCCAACAACGTCCTCACTGCAGGCACTACCTCCGGGATATAATTCACCTAGGGCTACCTTTGCGGTGAATTTATGTCTGACTGTAGTGGCAACATGACCGTCAGCATTTTCGAGCCGTCCATAATAGGCATCCTTTGGTTTAACAACTGCTTTCAATTGCAAACACTGGGACCGACGATTGTTGGAAGGAATACCTCTACGATAGTGGGCACCTATGCAAGGGCTGATCGCGCTATCTTGTTGGTACCTATTTTGTTTTCGCAATTTTATTTAGCGTGCGCAGGATCTATTATAATCTAATCACACATACATTAGAATTGTACATATATTATATATATTTACCAACAAACACAACAATCTTTATTTATTCCAAATAGGATGGTCGGAGAAATCCCAAACATTAATTATTTCAAAATTTAATAGTTTAATGCCTGAAAACAAAGCCACGAGTGATCTTTCGAAATATTCAGAAATGTACATGTGACAATCGGTGAGCCCATGGCCGTTGAAACGTGCAAATCCATAGATATTTTTAGTGTAAAGTCCCTTAGTTGTCCTTTACAACAAATACGAGTAGAGACCGGTTTGGTTCAAATCTTTTTACGTGATGTTTTTATTACTTAGTATCAAGTCCAATATCGTTTCATTGGCGGACATTTACACGTTCCAGAATTTATATTTCCTTACTTTATATTTTATATCACCGACGAGCCTATGATAGGTAAATCTTCAAACCAGACACAATAGATATTATATTGTTATTACGTCTATAGGCGTTCAACCAACGTGTTAACCATCTCATTATATATTTTGACTGCAAATGGTAATTCAGAACAAAATAGGTACCTACACTATTGCTAAGTCCGTACATAGTATTATTATTATAAGGTAGTCTAATCTACGATTTCGTGTTTGTACCGGCAGCTGGAAGGTCAAATGTGAGAGCACGATGGATGGCGAGCACGTTCCGTAAATAAATAATTTGACGTCGTGAATATTCGCGTAGGCCATCAATTTCCCACATTCTTTCAGCTAATCTGTCGTAGCCATCAGCCGGCGTTATTTATGAGAGCGAAAGTGAATCCGGCTCTAAATAATTTTCGCGAGGATATTGTTCACAGCATGAGATCGCCTCAGCGGCGGTCCGCCATATTATCCGCAGTAAGGTTGGCGTTACATTAGAGCTTTCGAATTGATTAAAATAAGTACTCATTTGAGTACACACTGAGTATGGTGTGTGCTTAGTTAATTGCAGGCTGAGGGTTGAACAGAAGGAACCCATTATTGTACAACAACTGATGTCTTTCACGTATACCTAAAAATAGTTAAAAACGGACTATATAAGGGATCTTGTGTGAGCATTCTGCTCCTAAACATCAGTTCGCGAACCCTCTTTCCCAGCATGGCGAATGAAATGGCCATGATAAATTGTATAGTTTACAATGTCTTTTTTGTCTTGAGTATAGTCACAACCTTACCAACCTGTATAGTATAGTTTGCGGCAGCGTCTTACTCTTTAAAAAAATAATTCAGCATTTTAAACCTTATGCCAAGTTACACAAGAAACTACGAGGATTATTACGTTACAGTAAAAAAGTTTGTCGAGTAGTACGCAATCGAACGCGCGTGATGCGCTGATAGTATCGACTTAAAGCCGAACTATACTTTCCTCGTCGTCCATTCAATATTGTGGGGGCGTTGAAGAACTTACTGCAAGGGTTTTAGAATGCATAATCAACTTTCGATTTCACAAACAGTTTGACCAGTTACCTAACGAATATTTTCTTCTCTCGATCTCTATCTTCTATGAAGTATAACATACATATTATTATTACTACCATGATAATAATCATCTTTTCACTTACCTACGCGGATTTCATTAGTAACAATCCTGATTAAAAATACTCTGTTGACCAAAAATAATAATAAAGTGATTTTGGTAGTCGGGTAGAAAGAATTATGTTACGTTGGGGAAGCTTTGAAAAAGGCAAAAAAAAAAATTGAAATAATGCCAGGATTTGATACTTGACTGTTAGAAATTGTTATCTATACGTATTCTGATTTTTTTTTGTAGGCTGCAACTCGCTGACTGTCCAAATTTGGGGAAATGCTTCCTTGTCTGTAGATGTAGGCTATTAAGCTTTATACGTGTTTTGTTGTTGTAGCTTAATTTAGGATGTACACCAACTAAACTAAAACCAGTTTTAAAGTAGTACTGTCTCTTTTTCCCTGGAACAGTACGATGAGACGGCACCACTCCAAAACTGGTTTTAGTTTACTTTAGTTGGTGTACATCCGAATCGACACCATTGTTTTATTAAAAATAACTGAATGGTCCACAAAAAAAAACGTTTTAGAAAATCGATCCTCTAAGATTCAAATAGCAATAACATTTTTCTAGCAATGAGAGAGAAGTACCATGCTAATTTAGCTTACATTAACTAAGGTATTTTTTAAATGATGGGCAGCTCCGGTGTTGTACCTTTATTTACTCCACAGGGGCTAACACTTATCTGCTGAAATGAAGTTGGCTACAAAATTTAACGTTTTCCTAATTGAATTTGATCTTATCAGCACTATTCGAGAATATTTAGCAAGAATTCAATCTAAAAAGTGTCTTAATTGGCATAACTTAAAAATATTTAATAAAAATGTTTATTTCGTACCTCACAATACTATAACTAGATACAGGGTTGAGACCTCCTAATAAGTATTAAGATACTTGTATCAGGAAGTCTCGCTCCTCCATAAATAAATGTTATCTCACAAACATTAGAATTTTACCCAAAAACCAAAAAATGAGAATAGTTTGACTTTTTGTTCTAACAAAATGGGCCATCTTATATCCCATTACAAGATTATCGTAAACTTAGGGGACACGGGGATAAGATTAGTGTATACTACGGTAGTAAGTAACATCATCATAAACTACTTCTTATTTTTTGATATTTCGCCTGAAACATAACTAATATGTCATTTTTTTTATTTATACTCGTAGATACATATTGTTGTACTTATAATTGAAAGTAATGCAGACATGAAAATATCGAGTTAATCTTGATTTGTGTCTGTTGTACCGATCCAAAAACGTTCAATAATCTGGCTGCAATCAGCCCGATACTGAGAAATAATTACAAGGTTCTGTGATATGCAAACGGACGAAACCTATCGGAATAAACATCTACTGATCGCGCTTTATTGAATCAACATTGGCCTCAGTCCTTGACCTCATATTTTCAAGTAAAATGTATGTCACACCACACTTATCACATAACTTAACACATAGTAGACTTAAATTGTTTGCCGTGTCCGCAAAAAAATAATACGACTTGTGTCGAGCGCTAATGTAACGTAGTTCAATAATTACATTATTAGCTGGTAGGTAAGCCATTAACCTCAAATACTATTATCGATTGAACTACACTCGGCTTGTACCCACGCGAATTAATAATGATGATTGATGAAAAGTATTACTTATAGGTATATCTTAAAACACTTGCAATACCCCTGACCTACATTTAACTTTTTATCAATGAAGAGAGGACGAGCAATGCAAACAGTAGATACCACGAATTAGCACGCTTAGATATTGTCAGTACTGGAGTTAAATAAATTATTCAAGGTGAAAGGGAAGGCAAAACAAATTCACCATCACATCGAATTATTAAGATTGGCTTACCAGGCACAAGGAATTAATTGGCAACGTTTGAGATCGACGACTACGTACTCGTAGTGTTCAATTATTCACATTTTTTTTCTTATTACATTTACCTATACTTTACAAATAATACAACTATTCGTATATGTATTTGTTTACATTCTCGGATTCTGTTGATCTCTACGGCTAACTACTCGTATGTGTATAATTTACTTTCATCATTTGATACTTGACAATAACATTCTTTTACTTTTACTTGGGTGTATTTTGTGAGATAAATTATTGGGTGATTGTTATTCCTAACTGGCGTAACCGCGGATTGAATAGGTATAAGAGTCTAGTTGCTATGTGTCAGTCCACTGTTCTTTTGAATTGAATAGACATTATGTGTAAATTGAAAAGTTCATTATATACCTACATCGTTAAAAGTAGGTACATCATAAAGTCCATCCAGATTTTGTTGTATATATTAAATCATTATTGATTTTTTTAATGATTTACTGAAGCTCCATACAGGTTTTTGCACCTTAGACACTTTTGCCTAAAACTTAATACATGAATGTGACATAGCGTGCGTAATAAAGAATTATGAACACTCAGTTTAAACCCAAATACTTATCTTTATTATTATAATTTATCTAAAGTAGTCTTCCAAACGCGTACAATAATGTTAGGTAGATACAAACAAAAATGATCTCATTTCTCATTACACTATTCCAAGTGACCGCGTATCTGGCGCAGATCCGATTTTTACGTAATTATGCATGTCCTACATGTTTTTCGCATAATTACCTACTTGTAATACGCACGATGTGTTTGGTCAAACTGTAAAATTATTAGCAATAGGTTAAAACTGTGTACTATCTTGAAACCGTAATATAATAACTGGAATTCAAACTAAAGTTGACAACAAAACACGAATTCCTCAATATACTAACCTACGTTATTTTTACTCAGGAGTCATTTACTTTTAACGACTACCAAAAAAGGACGGAGGTTGTCATTTGTTGTTGCTTTTGTTGTGTTTTTTTCTGTTTGAACTGCAAATTCGATATTTTTGAAACGATTTAGATTTCTCTTCTGTTTACCACTGGGTTGGTACCTTATTTTAATTTTACTGAATATCTAATGGAGGAGTACCGGAGAATATCGAAAGGGATACTGGAAGTCCGTAATAGTAAACGGGGCATTAATATTTTAAATCGAAATAATATATTACTCTTGAGCTGGTTTAGACCACTGACCTATGTATATTTTTTTGTTCCTATTAAAACCAAACAGACGGTTAAAGTTTCCTATTTTTTTTCTTACGACGACAAATATTAAATTTAACATAAAGTCCTCGACTTACGTTAATTACTTTATTCTATGTTTCGGCTTATCCGATGATGATACTATGTTGAACTGATATGATAATAGCTAAACTGACGCAGTTTGAGCTCTGGCTGGAAGAGGTCACTGCACCACCACATTTGCGCTTATAAAGGTACCCCGCCGCGCGCCTCTACTTAATTTTTTTTATGCAGTCCAAATAACTACTTTTATAGTTAATGTTTTTATAATCTGCGATAACTGGGCTACTTAATAATATATTTTGTAGTTATGGCATAACTACATGTTATAAACTGCCATAACTTGCTTAAATACCAAAATGCAAGGTTTCCCCTTATATTAGGTTTCAAGTGAACTGGGCTATAAGGAAAACGACTAATATTAGCACATAAGCATTCTTTATCGATAATATTCGTGACAGTTAATGGAAATATGTGATAGGTAAGGAATCACGCCCAAATTTATTGGTACAGTCGGTACAATTAATCATACAGGGCTATTTTCCATTATTACTGGTAGCATGCTGGCAATTTATGCTTTATCATTCTCAGCCCCTAGATTATGTAACTCCATCGGCATCGTCATCGATTACATTGACCAATGAGAAACCGTCAAATAGCCGAGCGCGCGATGAGTCAACCAATCCCATGTGAGAACGTAACCGTTGACGATAACGATGAAATTATGTAATACAGCCCCGGTTCTCTAAAACGATAGTATAGAGACAAGACAACTATGAATCAGACTGTACTTGTTGAATACCTAGGCGGATCGTTATGAATGCTTGACATTTCCTGAATTATACGAAACTATTCTGCTCAGAGGGGCATCCCAAGGAATCTGATACAACCTGACCGACCAATCCGCTTTGAGCAGCACAGTTTTCTGTAAAAGAGGAAATGTCCCATGTGTAATCCGTCTAGGCATTCAAATGAATAACTAATTTCACGATCTGCCTACGACATAAACAGAAATAGAAATCGTCTAACTAGTTACATAACATAGATGGTTTGTCTATTGGATTGCTTTAAAATTAAAAAAAAAAACCATTTTAGTTTAATATTAATCGAAGTCGTACACAAATTATAGATAGATAGGTAAGCCGATATGGGAAATGATCTCTTGGGTATATTCGATATCAGCTAACTAAAGTTTCTAAGGCGACTAAGCATCAATGCAAGATAAAAAAATTATATAACATTTCGATCAATACGAGGGAAGGCCTATATTACTGCAGTGGGATATTTACGGGCTGATGATGATACTGATATTATACAGGGTGAATTTCAATTCGTGTAATTCCCATTAACTGGCGACGACGCCACTCTTGATCACTAAACAGCTTTCCCCAAACAACCAAGTTTCAAAGTCAAATTCAATCAAAAACTTTAGATTCATACAAAGTAAACCATTCTGAAAGATTTTCATCTGTCTGCACCCCTTTTTGGGATCCATTTCATCAAGTTTCCTTTCCTAAACACTAGTGTGTCTTAAAAAAAATGGTTTGAAGCTTACTAAACTTTGCTTACTATAAACTTACAACTTATATCTATAAAAATAAATTACTTACATAAACTCAAAATCAAACAATAATCTGAATAAATTCTATGTAGGTACTCATACTTACAAAGCGCTTGATTTTTCTCGAAATATCCCTTGGTTAGTGGAATAGCAAAGGTACCTATAACCTACATTTCTTATCTGGCCGGCTACCGGCAAGTGTGTCGTAATGTTTGCCGATACGAATGCTCTCACGACACCGTGGAATTGATCCCATTGAGCGATTGCTTTAAAGTGTATTGAATCAGTCACGGTTTGTTTTTATGTACACAATACTTACAATACAATTTTATTATGGCTATTTGTGTTTGTATAGTTATCGCTGCGTTATCGTGGTTTATTTTTAGGGTTCCATACTTATTCGGGTCGTGTGGTTTCCAACTAATACGCCTCTTCCCGTGTCATAAACTAAATAGTATTAGCACAATAGTATAGACCAGTGATAGGGGCAGCTTCGTCGCTGATGCGGAGCTCCCAAAAATCTGCAATCGCCAACCTGCCTCGATTAGGGCAAATCCTCCTTTGGAAAGCTGGAAAGGAATACTTACGTTTAGGCGGCAATTTGTGAAATCACGAACCTACAAAAACGTTTGGAAAACACATTGGTTGGTGTGTCTTTTTTTCCTCTCCATTTACTTGTAACTTCAAGTATTTAATTTAACGCAAGATACATGATATCATTTTTGAACGTCAGCAGTTTAAATCTACTGTAAACAATAATAGAGCTTCTGTAGCTGTCTGTCAGTATGTTCAAATTACTACCACTTCGGAAATAGAAACCAGCTTTCCCAAGAAACCCACAGTTCTGAAACCCCTGATCTCTCGTCGCCACAAACAAGTAACAATTGCTAAGCTGGCTAAAATGACGTCCTAAATGCCAATACTCAATTTGTTCCTGAACGACATGCATTTGACAAAACCGTTGTCAAAGCAGTTGTCCAAACACAGCCGAGGTGTTCAATGAAACCTAAACCCACGTTACCAGATCTAAAGATATGACATAATTTTAACTTACAACTATTTATAGGTGCTCTAGGTGGGGATAATAAATCACAAAGGATTGACATCACATGAGTAACAAAACGTGTTTCACACATGTCGTCATTAATACCCGTTGGGCACTATCGTCAGGACACAATAAAATGAAGTACCTACTTGCATCCCGCATGATGCTCCCAGCCACTTAGAAATTTAAGAAGTATACAACGATAAGCACGAATATCGAATGAAACGCATCCCATAAAATTCGTATTTTCATATATCTAATCATAATACCTAACCATAATTTCATGGACAGTTAATATCAATTTATCCGAATTAATAAAATTAATTCCGTCAAGCCAAATTGTATTACACTACAAAGTCATATTTTAATAAAAATCTGTGTTCGGGTAGGTAATAATTTTATCCCACCAGACCACAGTGGCGAACCACCAGTGGGTCCACGAGCAATCCAAGTTCACTTGTGATCCCACCGCTTCGCTTTTGGTATTCACTTTTACGGTAAATCCGTTTTTTGTCTACATGGATATGAAAATACATAGGTTGGTATGTCTTTTTCCTATCTATTTAGACACAAAAAAAAAGAAGAATACTGGATATTGCGTAAAAGACAATACCAAATGAAATCATTATTGCGTTAAAATAAATGCTAGAAGTTAGAAGTTTTAAGTTATTCATTAACGTTAAATGACTTATGCGAGAAATTTCTGGTTGCATTACCTAGTCTGCACTGTGGTCTTCGTTTACGACCATGTCATAATGTCCCATTATTTATGCCTGCTACATTCAATAGCAGGTAGAAAGTATAATTTGTATTTAAATAGAAGATGAAACAAATAACACGTTAATCAGAATCGTAATATGAATCGCTTAACTTAGAGTGAAATATTCTTTTAATTTTTGAAATACTGAAAATTTATAAAATGAACGCCATTTTAAAATTTTCTTTTACATTCACCCTTAGTTTTATACTTGCCTTTCGCTCGCGACTTCGTCTCCGTGGATCTCGAAATGTAATATAAACTATCACCTGTACCTATATTATACATATTATACCTTTGGAAGAAATTCTTTATGAAAACAACTAAGCGCACAAACAGAGGCGGATAACGACTTTGTTTTAGACTATTTACAGAGAAGACGATGTAGGTTGGTATACCTAGTTAGGTACACATATTCAAGTCGCACACTACATTACATATTATGAGAACAGCCTGCGTGGAACCTTAGATAAGCAAGTCTAACAATCTCAATTTTATTCTGAATTTACAGTTAAATTGTTTCAAACGAGGTCGATAAAAGCTAAATATTACACCAGGTGTTCTGTAGTAGGTAGGTAATAGAATCGGTTTAAAGAACTGTGTCGATTTACTCGTACTTAATACGAAAGAAAATTCAAGCAAATAGAGAATTATGGACGGTTTTTATCTAGGTATTTTCGGACTGTGCTTAGGTATAATTGAAATAAACACGGGTGGTATCTATTTATATTGGAATAAACGGAAATGCTTTAATTAAAACTACTTTTATTGACTACTAGAACGTTTTTTAAACATTTGTCATTTTTAGGGTTTCGTTCCTTATTTTGGAAAAAAAAGAACCCTTCAATCAATTTGTGGTCTCTCTATCCGTCCGTGCGTCAGGGCCCTTTTTCTTTTTCTAATTATGCTAAATATAATTAGAATCGTTTAATAATAAGTTTGAAGTTAACACATGATTAAGTTTATTGGTTTAAAAAGGTGGTTAATTGTTGCGTATACATCATACATGATTGAGAAACTTTTAAAGTGCCGATGTTAGTTACCTATGGAAATACCAAAATATACCTCCCTTAGTTCCACACTTGTGGTCACCGGGAAGTACCTTATACTACTAATACTTATATGTTTTGATGATCTGTGAGTGAGTGGGACTTTAGCATGGAAATACCTACACTTTGCCAGGCCGTATCTTTTATTGTGGTACACTACAAACTGAACTTTTTACAGCAGTATGAGGCAGAAAACATTAGCATTCGGTTTTAATTTAAACTTGACACTTCCAGCGGTTTCGGACAAAATGGGCCTTCAAAGATTTGTCAATGATGATGTTATGTACGGAACCCTCAGGGCACGAATCCTACTCGCACTTAACCGCCTTTTTTTTCTTTGTATTGTCGTATCTCAAATTGTAACGCTCACTGATACCTATTGAATAAATACATTACCCTCCTTTTGGCTTCGCCGTAGTCGGGTAAAAAGAGTAACCGTTCAGTTTCTTGCTCATTCTTCTCTAGGGCGTCATCCTTATGAATGTAACGATTTCAAGGGATAACTTTTTATTCTATGATATAAATGTTTGTCTGTCTTGACAGTTTTTGTATTTAATCGGTTCGAATCCCGGCTCAGGCGAATGCCTTTTTAAATCTTTAGCAGTGCCTACCTATTTGTTATCTACCAATAAAACATAGTACTTACATAATATTTGGGAAAAATTTGCTATCTTCTAATAATACTTTCCCTTAATTTTGCATTGAAATTAGATACGAAATTTATTATAGTTTCCAATGTTTTCGCTGCCATTGATATTTGTTAATAACTGCTTTAATATGTTGTTATACTCGTATTATTCATACTTTACGGGGCATTCGCAACACGTTACATGACGCTGACGTCTAATCTCTTGGTAGGTGATAATTTTAGCCATAGCGCGATGTCACAAAGGAATTCATCCATTGTCCAAGATGTTTTAACATTAGAAATGTTTTTAAATCACCCATATTATACGTGATGGGCACATTCTAGAAAATTGTGAGAAATTAACAGAACGTCGCAGATATTGAAATTAGGGGAATGAATGGAGCGTCACAAGTACAATTTTTTTTTTAAATTACGGGCCCCTTTTCCTAAATTAAAATGATAAGTAGATGCGCGTTGAAGCCTCCAGGAAGGAGGGTGAAGTTTTTCGGGTGAATGGATTTCGAAGTGCATGGTGTCGTTAGAATCGTCTTGATCCCCAAAGTGTCATATAGGATACATTTCATGGTGAAAAATACGCCCGCAAAATACTTAGGTATGTTGTTTTAATTTACATCACTGGCAATACCAAAGGTTTTTCTGTTACTGTTACATAGGTGTGGGAAGCGCGAAATCTATGAATTTCTTAAATACTATAATTTTTGTGTCGTGGGATTGTCCTACCCATGCTTTTAAATGTTGACCGTTACCTGGCGTACCTACTTCGGTAGAATTTTGCAAGCTTGGCTTAGAAACTGACCTCCTTACATCGTTATTAAGGGAACAGGCTGAACTTTAGCTCGGGGCTCGTCGGCATTATCGTTTGTTACAAGGCAAGGCGCCGCGCGCCAGGGCGACAGGTTGACGGGGTCGAGCGGTCGTTGCGGATATTTGCAATGTGCTTACTGATGCAATGGTGTTGGGGCAATAGTTTGACCCTCCTAGGTACCTCTTATGTGCACTGTGAATTAGGATATGTGAAAATCCCGAGCCGCGCTATCGGTACCTGATTGGTATATACGTCAATCAATCTCAGCCCACATCCCCCTACTGTTGGGTACAGGCCTCTTCTCTAATACGCCAAATATCACGGTATCACCGGTGATTAAATTAAAATGGGACAGTTTGGAAAAGTCTGAAACGAGGTAGAGAAAGTTTTATCTGTCGATTTTAGAGGTAAGAAAAACTGCAACATTCTTATATTTTGCAAATATAACTTGTAGGTACAATTCGAAGTGTACGAACACAACTAAAGTGACTTTATTTTTCGTGATCTTTATAATGTTATAAGAGCGATTTCACACTCATTATGGACCAATACATTAAATATGGGTGATTTTTTTCGGCATATTTGTCGATACGATTGCCGGCTCTGGCAAGCTACTTTCAAAAATTCCTTCAATGCAGTTTGTCTTATGTCTTGAATCGACGACGTGGTCACTGGAACAAATTTATCTACCTCTGATTCAGACTCGCTCATACCTCGTTCCTGATCCGTATAAATCGATCACTGTGTGTATAACGCACTAATGCGGTTTTGTTACGAGTATTTACTTACCTATATTATATCAAAGAAAATTAATAAATGCTTATTTGTAGACAAACTCTTGTTAATCCAGTCAACGAACGTTTCAAATGGGGGGAGTGGGGGTGTAGAACGGAGGGTGTCAGACTTTTGACTTTAAGGTTTTGTTTGGAAACGTTAGGGAGGTAAAGTTACTAAAGGTTCCGCGGAGGCCCGGACCTAGGAGGTGAGCGGGTTGTAGGTACCTTACCAAGGGGCTTTTTGGCGGGATCTCGGCGAGTGAAGTTACAATTTTCTTTATAATTCTTATAATTTGTGCATTCTGACTTTTGAAGCTTAATAATGGCAGGATATTGTGCAGCAAAAGTTAGTGATGGTGTACAAGTGAAGGGAAGTATAAATTAAAGTGCGTAACGGAGCTTTCGGGTTCCCACAAAAAGCCGCCAAAATCTTTTGTAAAGTTTTCTGCCACTTTATTGAAGAATGACTTGACCGTGACTAGACTCTGTATATGCCAAGTATACGACGAATCACTTGTTTTGACTGAGACTGACTTGTAAATTGAAGAAATAATAGAAATAAGACATGGCTGTTATGGGCTTAGATCCCTTTGCCTTCTCCAGAGGAGAGAATAACACGAAAAAAAAAGAAAAAAGGTACCTTACCAATTTTTTTTATTTTACGGGGCATAGGTATTATATTATAGTATATAGGTATACTGAAAAATTTCGAACAATATACCACCCCACTTCCTTATTCCCGAAGATAGTAAGCAAGTAATTTTTTATTAGTGTACAGGGAAAATAAAACGGCATCTCTAATCAATCAGCTTGGTTATGCGTATCGAAGTATTATTGAAGTATAAGGGTAACTGACGAGTAACGATTCACATTGAAATTTAATATCTAAGTTTGCTGGTTTAAGTAATAAATCGTATATTTGATTGATTGGTTTTATATATAAATGGTCCATGCGTTATTTATTTATTACTTATTCGTATATATTACACAAGAAATAGCTGCTTTCAAATGACACAGATATTGCGTTCGAGTAATGTACGGGACCCACTCTTGTCCGGCTTTTTCTTTTTTCCTGATTACATTATATGTAAGGTGCCAGGTGCAATTGAACAAAGGTCAGCGTGGCTGACTACTTTTGAACTCTGTTGATTTTTAACACGACCCAAAAGTGTTCGGATTCAGAGAAGATATGAGGGTACGGTAATGTTGTAAGGATTCAAGTTTTAACACAACATAAGTAATTTACTAATTAAATGAACATTTAACACCAATTATGTAGTCCCAAACTAAGGAAAATCTGTACTATGGACACTAGAACGGATAAACATATAAATCTAATTAATATTATAAATCCTAAAGTTTGGATGGTTGGTTGCTCACGGCGAAATGGAATTGGATGAAATTTGGTATATATGTAAAATAATACTGGATTAAAATATTGGATATTTTTAGCAGTGAGTAGTTCTTGCGGGATAAAAAAATATTTGCGATAAAGTTATTCAACACAGACGAAGCCGCGGGCGGAAAGCTAATACCTATTTAGTAGCTAATAAGCGAGGTCCAATAAAATTTTAAACTTGCCTCGACTCGAAAAGAAGAAGAAGTAAACATTAATGACTCGGGAATAAATGTTCATATTCATCACACAAACATTTACCCCTAGCAAGATTCGAATATTAAACCGTTAGTTTCGAAAGCAGGGTCACTACCGACTATACCAATCGGTAGTCACATACATTATTATCATTTTAAGGACATTTAATATTAGGTGTGATTGGGGTCAAGTGCTATCCCGTTGTACATAAAAAATTAACAGATACCTACTACGTAAGGTAGGTTAGTAAACTGCAGAAACAAATAAATGTGTTTTGTATGACTCTAGCCGATGGTTTTAAGTATGTATTTCTAAACGAAAAAGAGACATTAATGCTAAATCATATTTTGAGATAGACAGACCGTAATAAAATTAATTTCAACATGAAAGCGTATGAAAACAAATTATGAGTAAGCCTGAGGTGATAAACGCGTATCCCTGCAACCTGCAGGTTGTAAACCAGATGATAATGTTTACTTTCACTCGCATGATAGCGCCTCGGGTTTATTGGAATAGTAGGGTTATAGAAATAGAATTAGTTATTAGATTACTATCGCATTTATTCGTCATTACATTATAAACATTATTACTGTACTAAACTTAGTTAATACTCGATAAGGAAGGCTCATCTTTGGTGAAACTTAGGGCGAGTGTTCGCCATTGTAACCAGTAGTCATGCCTTATGGTTGTAAATCAATCCGCAAATATCATGGTTTAATGAATATTGTCCTTGAGCGTTGATAGCTTGAAATATGATTACCGACGTGTCTAATTCAATAATGAAATGATGAATGAAAATAAAGTATATAGGTATAATTTAACTGAAACGACAAATTACTTTTCTATGGCACTATGATTTTTAGGGTTCCGTACTTTATTTTGGAGAAAGTGATCGCTTATAGGATCACTTTGTTGTTCGTCTGTTTGTCCGCGTGTCAAGATCATTTTTCGCTGAAACAGGTAGAGTTAATATTAATAGCGAATACTAAGATCTGTATCCTCATACATCTGTAAAAAGTTAAAGTTTCTAGAATACAATGAAAAGGTAGTGCTAAACGCCAAGGGTATTTTCGTACTAAAAGTCCCACTCTTTGACAGATCATCAAAATCTATTGGGTACTTCACAATGGCCCACAATCCTGAAGTTTGGGACAAATGGGAAGTCATTCGGCATAAATTAAGAACTAAATTCATAAATAGTTAATTACAAAATCGTGGAATGAATACTTGACAAAATTATTTTTGAGGTTATTTTCAGAAACTTTATACCTCTAGCCTTTAAAACCTTGTCAATGGTGATGTCACACAAGATACGGATCGTGTAACGAAAGGCCTACTTATACTTATAGATGAAAGACTGTAAAATAACATATATTTCTTTTAGAATGCAGGTTTAAAAATATCTTATAAGGGGAACCTTAAGACATTGCTATAAATTAGGAAGTACCCTGATAATTGGATCACAATATATAAACGGTCTCTACTTTAAGATTTAAGTGAAATTAATATTTTATTCTATCATTGGGCGGTCTCGTTATGTACCTACTTAGAGTAAAAGTTTCCCTCGAGACTCGAATCGTGTCATGTTTAGTGTTTTCCTACATATTTCCTATACATGCTCTGAATTTGAGTTAGCTTTCACTTGGCAATAATAATTTATTATGATAGAAAATGCGCATATGAATTACGTAAAAATCAGGTTATGTGTGCATAAATCAGGTCGTGAGGGTTGATAATAAGGGGGTTGAGGATTGTATCTGCAGGGCTTCCGAATAGGGCATAGAAGTATTGCGTTATTTCTTTATCACTTAAAAAAAAGTGATATCATTTCCATACGTGTGGTGGCTACTTCTTGCTTCAGACTCTTCAAAAATCAATATCTCAAGATAGCGTGTAGGTGTCACAGATCAATGGCACATGAAGAAAAGGTATAAATTTTTATCCAAGTTCAGCTCACTTTATTTTTAAAAACAACAAATACAGTAGTTATGTTTGACAACTAACTTACCCCAGCCGGAAATTGAATGGAAAAGTGCCGACCAAATACGAATTTTTTAAATGCACCAATCGATAGGCTAAATTTTCTTGTATTTAAAAATAAAATGATACTTTTAGATACTTTTCCTTCATGTGCCATTAATTTTAGACAACCTGTTATATAAATATTAGCATTGATTTCGTTGCTTCCGCAGTTCTAATTATTTCAATCCTGTTTGAATCATTTTCACATAGATGAACTATAAATAAAGAGAGCCTTATTGGGACTGTAATGTTACATACATAGGATTATCTAGAATATAAATATACAGTCACTATCAAAATTATATATACAGCCAATATAGTCAATTGTGTTTTGGCATTTCTTTGGATTTTTGGGGTTGATCGATTTTACCCAATTTTTCTTTTAATGCATTATTTCTATATTTTGTGGTTTGGTGTTTTTTTTTAATTAATTTGTCCAATGTTCTTAATAAATTCCTAAGCGAATAATTTTTTGGTTTAAGACATTTGGTCTGTTTTGCTCACAATACGGCATCGTGGTAGATTAGGTATAATAACTTCGCACTAATAACGTCATTCAAAATTTTAATTGCTCCATTTCCAGCTTATAAAATCGTTTCAGTTTGTAATTTGCACCAAAAGGGACGAGCCGCATTTGCATAAGTTTGATCTGTTTAGCGAAATCACGTTAGCAACGCAGCGAACTAGCACCCAAGTGCTTCCATGACTTAGCTATACAGCTATTAGCACTGCAAATTGAGTTTTGAAATATATATTTCTACTGTTGTTTGTCCCAAAACTGCATTATATTTTATATAATTTTGCAGTCTGAGCAATTTATGCAGCGTAATTACATTGATTGGAGCTGATTTTGTAATAGGTTATATAACTATTTTTGAATTAGTATTTTTGTTATACTTATCTTCTTACCTTCACCTTACTAAAGCAACCTCGTGTTATCACACATGAAGGGTTGCTGTGTGTCACGTAACACGTACACGGGTGGAGCAACATCTGGTACATGATGTCATATCAGTTTGTAATGTAGCCGGCATTGTTACCGCCGATATGTGGCACCAGCGCCTGACCAAAAATGCTCAGACCGTGAAAATGACCTTCGCAGACCAACTCAGGCAAAATATTATGCACTGCGCCGTTAGTTCACTTCGAATCACTGCATTCATTGTCAGTTCGCCGATTATTATTGAAAGCAAGTTTAAATATAAAGACTTTGTAACCATCGTAGGTAACTCGACGTGTCAAGTAGTATGAAGGTGCAATGGCGCCGCTTTCATCTTGACGTTAAAATTTAACAGATATATAACAAGCTTGTAGAGATTCAAGTTTTCGCTTAGACTTTCTTATCACTTTATGAACATAATTACATGTTTATAGTAGTCATACAATCAACATCAAAAGTCGTTATTATATTCCTAAACTCTATTTCAATGCAATAAGATCGTCAACATGTAAAAAGTGATCGTCAAGTTTTTATGTGATCGAGCATTGCAAATGTTTTATCGTCCAATGAGAACTAGACATGTGAAATGTAGTTCTAAGTAAGAGTGAATCATATCTCGAAGATTATGCTGGTAGCACATTTGCATTCCTCGCACAGTTCAAACCACGGTTGGAAAATTTTTATGTCGCAATGTGACCGAGCATACAAATATTTTTCTACAGTTGATCCGTATTTTGATTTAAGTAAATTAGATAAGAAGAGGTCAGTATATTCATAAATATTACCTTTTTGAATTTCATGGCACGATAGACGAGCGAATACACCTGGTGGCAAGTAAAATCACTATCGCTCATTACATGTGTAGGTAATCCTCCAGAGATAAAACCTACACTTTCGATCTCAAATAGATAACAGATGGGATATCTTGTCACCCTGACGACTAAGAAGGAATGCCTCGTAAACTTGTCTTGAGCCTCTTTAAACAATACAAGTCAGGTCGGTGCAGCGACCTCACATATAAGTTGATCGTAAATATTTATTGACACTGTTTAGGAATAAGAAATTCTTGATTTTTTCTGTACGTGAAAGTTAAGTTTTGATAATCATCATCAATCTGCCATCACGCTTCGGTACCTATGGAAACACAACATACTATAACTATTGGCACACGGTCTCTTTTCTTTAGATATATCAGACTTGTCACCTGATTGTCAATGTTTTTAAGACTTCCCTGTATACTGTATAGGCCACCGACTTAGCTCGAGGACAGTTTCCGATTGAAAACAACTCCCGAGTAAACAAATGATTACCTATCTGACCTAGATATACCAAACCAACTCTGTTAAAAGTTTCTTCGAAATTTGATATTTTTAATATTTGAATTACACGATAAGAAGCGTTTAATTTCAAACTAAACCCAAAACTTTAGTAGGAATGTAGGAGACGGGATTGACGCACTATCGAAGAGATCGATACATATCACTTAGCAGTTTATCGCTTCACGGTTTGATACAGTAGGAGATAATGATCAATCACCACTTGGAATCGATAGCATCGATACATTAAATGACATTAACCCATTGCTTTTAGAAAGCTATACTCCGGAAGTGAATAAATATCTCATGAATTGCTCCAAGCATTGTAATCATCATATTTTATGTCTATGTTGTAAACATAATTTAAAATATTATTGCTACAGTTTACTAATGAGCTTCCTTTATTTGTATTATTGCTTAAGTGTTCTTGAAGATCAATTTTTTATCAGTTTTAAAAGTAAACGATTTTGTATTCGGATTAAAAATAACTTATCTGTGTTTGTGCATCTATCGCCACCGTTTATTTCAGAAACAATTAATGTAGTCGACAAAAGAAATTTGTTATATTTGTTGAAAATTGTGGCATAAATACAGACGTGTAGTTAGAAAACTAAAATGTTAATTTGTGGATCGTTTTAGGTTAGATTATAACAAAAATTAAAGGTCATCGTGTGGGGTATTTATGAAACCGCCACTTCAAACATATATATTTATGTCATATTTTATGTAACGACTTTTTAACATATTATATAAATTGCCACAATTTTAAGAAATATGAACATTGGAATCAAGGTTTTTGTGGGAATAAAATTAGAAAATTTCAGAAGATTTAGGTAAGTACCTACAAGTTCAAACAGCCAAATTTAATGCAATGCAAATATATTTAGTTTTTAGTGGGAATTTACAAAAGCTGGCTTTGCGTTGGGTAATATAACGATGCGGAACACTCAGGGCGTTTTTTAATGATTTTTGGTCGGTCGATTTTTATTTACCGACATTGACATTTTGACACTATGATTTTTTCAAAAGAATTGCTCGATTTGATAGATGCCTTTGGGATACCGATCTACTTCGTTGGTAACCATCACATGTAACCGCAGTGTCGTATTGGTGCCGCGCTCAACGAGGTCAGGAATGCGTTACGGGTGAACTGACGAGACGTCGCCCGGACTGTTATGCCAGAAAATTTGATCAAAGTATTTCGATCTTTAAATAACCTTTAAAGATCGAAGTAACTAATATAATAGAATCAGCCGTTACTTTGCGGAAATTCACTATCAAAAATTATTAATACCTTTACTTTATTCCGCCCACAATACTGCAGCGATTTGGTGCATGAAGTAACTTACCCAACCAGATTTACGATGGAAATCGATTTTGCTCACATATCGCTTATCTACAGCTATTTCTATATCAGTCTACTTCTGGAAGTAATAACTATTCCGCTATTCAAAGTTACGCTATTCCTAATTCTATCTTTCAAAGTCACCCCGTTCATACTTCTCAATAATCTCATTTCCACTGCATTAATTCCACTTTCATTCTTCTTTTGCCATACCCAGCATTCACTCCCGTAAATCAGTGTTGGAACCAGCACCCCGCCCGCCGCACACAGCCAGACGAGCACACATTTTTTGGACACATTCTGGCGCCTCATAAAGGCATGCAGTGCTCCATTCACCTGATGACATACACTTCTCTCAAGTATCATAACTTTCGTTTTACTCACATTGACTTTAATTCCTTTTTCAAAGCAGTATTCATAAGTGTTACCATGTCTTGTAACTCCTCTTGTGATGACGCAAGACTTACTTGATCATCGGCATAGAAGTGACATTTGACGAGTAACCATTAATTCTCAATCCACATTCATACTCTTTCAATACTTGCAGACAACTGTCCATGAATAAGTTAAACAGCCAAGGGGACGCAACATAACCCTGTCTAACACCTTTCTCGATGTTAAACCATTTAGTATACGCCCCATAAATCCTGGCACAAGCACTGGAATCTTCATAAAGTGATTTCAGTGCTCGTATCAAGGTGGTGTCTGCCCCATATATGTATAGACAATGCTGATTCATTCCTCATCACTTTGTCATCAGCCTTTTCCAAATCCACGAAAGCGCAATAGACTTTTTGGTCTTTTGACAAGAATTTAATGTATTTTAGTTAGTATATTTAGCAGGTAGTGTTTTCTAAATAATTTAAGGATGAAGAAGTCTATTGATCTTATGGAAATAATTCTGAAAAATATTAAAGATTTTGTAGTTTTAAACGACTTAAAATAAAATATTATTTCGTAATGTTAATTATCTTTCATTTTCGTATTGTTTCGCTTTCGCACGTTTGCTGGAAGAGATCTCTTACAGAGATAAGCTCGCCCTTTGTTTATTTGTAATTAATTCTTTTTAATGTGTATTTTAATGTATGTTTGTACGATAAAGTGTTAAATAAATGGTCATTATTCAAATATATTTTTTTGTTGTTTCAGGTAAATACACTTATCCGGTTTTTTGATATTATTCTTGTTACTTACTTCTGGGTTTGTTGTAAGTATATTCTTTGTTCTTCCTTATTGACAGTCTTTATAAGTCCACTGCTTGGTTTATGCCTCTCCAACAGCGCGACATTCAATTTCTCGGTTGATTTTCTGACCAATGACTATGCCGTTATACTTACGATTCATCCTACTAGACCCACGACAAGAGCCCGGCGGGTAATATTCTTTCCTGTACCACGCCGTTAATTACTTGATTTATTTTTGTACCCAAGTTACTACTATACAATAATTTATTTTGTTAGAATGTAAACATAAGCTTCGGTTACGTATATGAGTATACATTGTTTAGTTGAGGATACATGTACATATATGAGTGATCCCGACCCATCAAATTGGCCAACTTCAAAGAACGAAACGGCAGGATCGATTTCTTTCAAACATGGTTAAGAACCATTTCCAAATCATCAGCTTTCGAAAATAGAAAACCGTTTTCAATTGTTTTTAAAGATTTCAGTGTTTTTTCCATAACATAACGTGAGACACCTGACAAAGTTAATACTTATCCTCAGATAATTATGTTGAATACAAACCCTTAATTACAGTAGTTGCCGTATACTCATTGCGGGCATGTGTAATAATGAGTCGGCATTTGACATTATGAAATTCGATAATGACGATACGATAATATTGTCTGTGTTGCATAATGATGACTGTAAAACAAGTGAGATAAAATTGACTATACATCAAATCATAATCTGTCAGGTCGGCTAACGCAATAAAACTTTAAAACGTGGCCTAAACAAAAGAATTGTGAGTTCGTGCAAGTGACACGATGTGACCTTCGGATTTGAGCTCCACTCCACCCGCGCGCGGCTGTTGTGTAGCAAGCAACCGGTAACACTGAACCGAGATGCAACCTCCGTTGGTTAGGTAATCGATATTATCGACTATCCAGCTCGCATCAGGAATACTAGGCTAGTGCTGCGGTTTGGATTTATTGGCAATTATGAGTGGATACAGCGGGATCATAATTACGGCTTATTGGGTCTGGATGCATCTCTTGTAGATTATCTACATGCGCCCAACTTATGAGTCGAGCTTTTCCTTTTTAGTGTTTCCGTGCCAAAATTGGCAAGTCACTATACTTCTATAAAATTAATAACTAAAAACGAAACTTGTAATTTAGAGAATAATACTTGCATATCTTTGTTGTTTGGAACTTAGAATCTTCGTAATTCAGTTTCAGTACTGTTTTCAAATGTTCAGCTCGAATCGGGTTTTTGGAATTAGAGTTGAGTTTGAGTTATTTCTCGACTAAGGCAAAATCAAAGGATCATAAAATAATAACCGCATTTTAGCAGGCTTTGTATGTTCATCTGTTCAGTCAGATCTTCTATACAATGGTACAATAAGAAATATAGCGGAAACCGGAGCGCAATTGTTAACGTATAGCGTATATCATATGGAATATTAACACTGATAGTGATGACTGATGACTCTGACAAGATCATTATACGAGTAAGTATAGGTATAATAGTTTCTCAACATTCATTGTGGTGTCGTGATATCTACATTTCGCATCGCTGTTTCACGGAACTACATGTGGAAATAACTCGACAACAATAAGAAATTGGACCAAGTGTAATGTCACTGTAATCGCACCTTTATACTCACGAAAGCTGTTTTACGTGTACATTGGTCATTCCTGCACGGAGTTTTGTAAAGAACGAATTAATTTAAATTGTAGCAGCCTTATTGATTACTGTTTCCAGTGCGCGTTGCATACGAATTGCAATATTTATTTCATGGGAAGCAAAAAGAGAGACGTACACAATTAGTCGCGGGAAATTCACGTCGAGGCACCAGTCAATTTTAAATGGTCAGTCGTTCATTGGCATGCTGTGCTGCTCACTAACGGTTCGCTAAGTAGGTAAAGAACGTATGGGAATTGTTGTCACCGATTGCGAAGCGGTTATAAGGTTACAGGTATATGATTGCATTGTCACATCTGTGCTCTCCGTTTCTGCTCAGTAAGTAATATTAACTGCTAATTGCAGTTAACTCAATTGATCAATTAAATTAATCGCATATTCACCGTTAACTATATGTACAGCGTTGAACCTTTTAAACCTCCTACTTATTTTATCATAGCTGTTCCTTTGGGTATTGGTAGTGTCTGATATAATACAATTCGCATCTTGCTTTGCGGTGCATGTTGTGCACCGGATATTACTGGCTTCATTATCACTACTCGCTCTAAATATCTAAACACAAAAGGTTATGCGACCTTACTAGTCGGTATCCTATTTCCTTTGTAGATGTGCGGTGTGCGTTTTGAAATTTACGAAAGGTGATATCCGCTTCACGCCTTGCGTCTTGCGAGGTTCTGTACTGTGTCGTTTTCAGGTATATGTATGGCTATATTGACTACTTGGTTAAAATTTAATCCATTTCAAAAGAGGAGCAGTTTTACAAAAAAAATCTTTTTGTTTGTTTGAAGCGGTGATCTCATAATTAACCTTGGTAAAGATCTTATAATTTAGAACAGAAATTTATGTAGGTAAGTTGTTTATTTAGCAAATTTTCTATCTATATTAAATGTACAATAAAAATAATTATCAACTTAAAAAAACAAATTGTTTTTAGCTCAAAGCTTAGATATTTGTATATTAATTACTAGTACCTACTACGAAACACTGATTACTACTGTTAATAAATACTAACTATACACATCCGTGATACCAACTGATTAATATTGTTATTTAGTGTTCTATTGGTTGGTCGGTAATTGCACCCACCATTACAATGACAATATGACGTTGAATGAAATAACGGAGGAGTTATAGCTCGCACAACTTTTATTATTAAAGGTACTGTTGCGTTGTTATGAAACTGCGGTCAGCGGAGCCGGTGATTCATGCAGCAGACGCAGGCCCGGTGAACAATTTGCAATTACATTATTAAACTGATGACGACACGCCTATTATGATATGAATTACATTTTACCCAGCTTCTGTCCGATAGAGGAATAGGCTATCAAAAACAACCATGCAATCGATTGAGTTTGTGAATTGGAAAGCTCTATTTAACCCAATTCAAAGAAAACGAATTTCTCAATGACCCATAATTTATAAGTCAATTGTGCAATAAAGAATATTGTAATATCAATTTTATTTATCTTATACATTTCCTCCTATTCTTGAATGCGATTTGGGATCTCAAAATAAGTGATTAGAGGAATCACTGAAGGAAAAATAAACGCAATTTTAAATCACGGTTTACCGAATAAACCTTTAACCAAATCACATTTGGACAATATGAAATATTATAATTGGGCCGACTAAAATTGGCAAAACAACCGACGACGACCATACTCTATCTCCGGGGTGCATCATCAGATCTTCACCAAATTGGCGGTATATCTTTCCCTTTCAAGCAAAGAATACTCCTCAAAATACTTCTGGAATCACATCGGTGTCTATCCGTTTCTTCCCACGATGTTGTACTTAATTTGATCTACGTAATACAATTTTGATTATACTACGCTCACGGACTCGGATCTCTGACGTAGGAAAAAAAGCGGCAACGTTGAAGTGGGACTGGGCGGGTCACGTGGGCCGCATGCCGTGCCAGTTGTGGGCAAATGCGTCCACTATTTGGACTCTTACAACCGCCAGACGCAAACGTGGCAGACCACGAAAACAGTGGAGAGATGAGCTTGACAGTTTTAATAAGGCATGGTTCGCCAAGAACAAATACGACTGGAAACAGCTTTTGCCCAGCAGTAAGACACTATAGGCTCTTAATAATAATAATACAAACTTGATTTGTTGTAAGAGATGTACTCAAACACATTTCGATTGTAGATGTTTAAATGGAAATTAAAGAAAAGACCTTTGTAGCACAATTTTATGTAGTATTAATTTCCAAAATAAATGTTTTTGAAATAAACTTTTATTAACATTTGCGAAACTGAAGCTCCGAATTTAGAAGCAATCAACCAGTTGAAAAAAATTAATGTTACTGTTAAGTACAGCATACGACAGGATTACATTGAGGCACTGATGCGAGACATTGCGATTTAAAACGTATATACAAAGCCGCTTCAAAAGATATGTCACTTAACCGTGTCACTTTACTTTAGAATTTTATTTTTTTTAGAATTTTACTTTAGAATTTTAATTTCGGACCTCTTTTTAGTAAAAATAACCGTAGATATCTCATAATTCTTTGAAAATGTGATAGATGTAAGCAAGTTTTATACTATGCCAAAGTTCAAGGTGTGTCAGACGGCCAGAGACCCACCTAACGATTTATTTAATCTAACGTTTCAAAATAATCCCAAAGCAAAATGCAAAAGCTTCTGTCTGGAAGACGCTTTTCGGATGTTTCTATTTCGGATGTTTCTATATTATAGGCTTACATACCTAAACAAGAAACTAATTAGAAATTCAATAGATGTCGTCGCGTGTTGTCCACCAATATTGTCACGCGAATCACCGCGTGAGCGACTCTTACCGAATCGAATTTTTTTCTAAAACATGCGAGTTTATGTTGTACTACCATCGACGACAGGTCAAAATTCCATAAGCAATTCTTAATCTTTATCTGAAAGAACATACTAATATCTATTCATATTTAAGTCGATGACCCTCTAAATGTCCTGACAACTTGTTTACACCTACCTACATATATAATAAATATAAGTACATGTGTCCCAAAACCTGAGACATACAATAAAACATGTGTAAGAAATAAATTGCTGTTCACACTTAAAAATTTATGGCAGATACAGTCTACAATAAAATAGCTAACAAGGTCCTAACATTTCACATAGAATATATTAGAGTAACAGACACAATATCTACATCAAATTTGCTCCAGCAAAGCATCCAATTTTTCTCAAATTTGTAGCAGCACGCTGATGTAGCTGCTACTCTTTTAGCCAATGTAGTCCATCGGTGTTTGAAAGATGTTAACGTTTGTAGTATATTTTCAAACTTATTATACTCTTTGTTACATAGGCTCAGTACGATAATACATTCGTATACATTTCCGATTTTATTCATAGCTTCCCAAACGAGATATTTAAAAAAAAACTTAGACTTTGGTATGATTTTTACGCTATAAGCTACAACGTCACGACTGATTGCGTGGAAATATTATTTCCCAGGAATGTCGCCGTCGTCGCTCGGGTCAACAGGTACGTATGTCTCATCATCCATTATTATTTCAAAGTTTTTCATAAACTTTACGCTACCCTCGCTTAGCACGCGCTTCTGGTCTTTGACATATTTGATTTGTAATTTTACAAAGGCTTTCAAGCCTATATCTTTATATCTTGTTCTACACACTTGGACTTAATTTAGTTAATCCGCCGCAACTCTTACCGATTTTGAAGATGCCATAGAACTCTTAACTCTATGGCTCAATTTTGTACATCGCCCGAACCACCCGCTCCTGCAGAACACGATTTATGTTTGCGGTATTTCCCCCACAAAATGATGTCGTGCCGTAAGTCATTATACTTTAAGAATAGATAAAGTAAAATAACATATTTTTTAATAGCAAACATTGTAGAACTCACACGTATCGCCAACTTATCGATACGTAATAACTAGAAATTAAATATTATCCCTTTTTTCTTCTAAAATTTCTTGGTTGCCGTCTACACAATTGATTAGATCTCTTTGAATAGAAGTGTTACAACTTGTAAATCGTCAAAAATGTAAATCTAATTAACAAAGTGAACAAAAAAATTTAAACAGATTGAAAATGCGCATCGCAATCGATCGGCGATTGACGTTCATGTTTGCGTATCATCCAAAAGTAAATATATGATATAAACGAGGAATAGGAATGGCCCACAAATCGAGCCCTGTGGAACTCTAAAAATCTTCTACGATTGATGTGAACGATTACACAAGTACAATTCCAAAATGTTGTTAAGTACAAGATCGCAGGCATTATCTAGGAGTTAATGGTGGAATGTTTTTAAGTCAGCCTGGCCTAGCTACCACCATCTTTTCTTCAGAAAACAGCAATGTTGATTAAAAGCATTGTTGTGCTTCGTCTGTTTGCACTAATATAAGATTCACTAAATGAGTTAGGGATTCCGGATGACTGATTCGCATTCGGCCTCGTCTTGCATGTATTTCCAAGTACAGGATTTATGTGACATTCACATAATTCAATATGACAGTAAGGTTTGAGAATAAGGTTTACTTATTGACGCCACACACGGTGCATAGCGGCAAGTGACAATGGTTTTACTCGGGACATCACCTTACTGTAGAGTGTGTAGATTTCAATTTCAGTAAATTGTCTATTAGAAGGATGATTTATTTAAAGAGCCTTAATAAAATTTATTCCCAAACTCAAGAGAAGAATTTCGGGCAACGATATCAAATATTTTCTTGTTTCAAGCTTTTCAGTTCGAATATCCTTAGTTTTTAACTTTTTCGTTGAATATCCACATTGCGATTTGGCAGTTCTGACGTATTCAGTTAAGCACGTAACTTCCATGTGATTTTCACAACTTTATACCATTTTAAATTCGCTTTTAATAAAATTTGCCTTTGTAGTTAACCTTTTGGAATGGTTTCCTACCTAATATACCTAATCCCCAAAACTCAGAGTAGTACTTTACATATATTCTTTCGTTGTAAAGTTCATACCATTTCTGTGAATTGTATGAATTCTCACAGTGTAAACAAAACAACTGTATTTTCTTATACATTTTCTTTTGAAATTTGTTTGATTGTTTCATTTCTTAGATATTTGATGCCGACAGATAAAATGCGAGATTTCTTGAAGAATTTTTATTTCTTGTTTTCTATTTTAAAATTGACAAATGATAGGTTTCATCTTTTGGTACGTATGACATCTAATTTCATCTAATTTTATTGCTAAGAAGTCGTACAGTTTAGCTTTCCTTTTAGTAGTGTTTATTTTTTAATGTGTACCTACTTGGCAATGATACATGAAAATACCAGTCGTATTTTGAATTATTATTTTCCTGTTATGTGCTTTTTGACCTTTTTGTCTATTTAAATTTATCAACACCGCGTGCCCATGGCTAATTCTGATATTGATATATTAACAGCCTGAATTTTCATAGTTTCGAATTATACGCAGGTATACGGGTATTGCAACATTGTTTATGCAACAAAGCCTAAAGTAGAATCGTTGTAGTACTGATTCGAATAATATTATTAACTTATGGATGGGCAGCAGCGTGTCTCGTGATAGCTAACCTGGCTACCCCTTGTGGCGATTAGAGCAAATTCTCCCACTGAAATTTATTCAAGTCGCGCTAAGGGAGAGAATTATGCCGTGGACTGCTAGATGAAATTTGTAGTAAATACAGTTACCTACTACCACTACCATTACACCTGCACTAGGAGCAGGACAGGAGCGATAAACGAAATGTCGCGCGAAATAATATCTGTCCTGCTTATCTTGGACGAAATATACAGCTATCCCGCTCTCACTCCTACGTCGCACGCGACAATCGCTGATGTTGCGGTTCCGAATGTCATAAAAGTATTGCGACTTGTCTCTGAAATTATTATGTCTAACACAATTATTTTTTGTCATGGTAGGTATGAACAAACGAGCAAGCAGGTCACCTGGTGGAAATTTGTTATTACATACCGCCCATGACATCTTATAGTAGCTATTGGAACTATTACAAGGATTTTTTTTTATTCCAATTTTTCCCATTCCAGAGTGTCAGGAAATTACTAAATCCCTTAGTACCTTAGTAGTTAGCATATAATAGTCATTGATTTTTATTTTATAATTATTTATTATTCCCGTTAGTTATAGTCCGTCCCCCCGCAGCATTATTTGCGATTGACCGCTGTGGCCCCGGCTATGGACTGGTCGGCATATCAACAATATATTGGACACAAATTATTCATTATTTTCCTCCATTAGGTCCGGTTAATTGGTTCTCGAGCTATATAATTAAACGAAAGGTAACCTATAATTACGGCAATTGAATAGTTGCCTCGGATGAGCTTTCTATTAATGGCTGAACTTGGGAAGAGGCTGTAGTTTGGTCAAAGACTACGTTCTTATGACGATCCCAAGTTTTTGGGCAAAATTAATCCAGCCTTAGGGCAAATTGTTCGATCAGGCGCTGAGATATCTCGACGGTTCCAATTTTAGGCATAGCTGGACAATGGCTTCTTCGAGTAGGTACTGTAAGGTTGTATATTTCTAGTTGGATCTTGTTAAAGTTTAGTAGCATTGAGTGCGAAAATTAAATATTCTTTTAAAATTCGAATTGTATTGACGATCGAAATATGAGAAAAGATGCACTACATAAACGGAAGAATATGGAAGTAGAAATAAGTTTTAATTATATAATAAATCAAGAGATGCAAGGGTATAAACAATCTAGGAAGAAATACAATGTTAACAGGAAAAGATATATAAAATAAAGTAATGGAATTAACGCAGAAAGCTACGTCCCTATATGATCCAACCACGATAGTTGGAGACCGTCACATGGTTGAGGTGTTATCGTTACAGTACCTACACACGTAGTCAGGGTTGGAAAAGAATCCAATTTTATAGCTCTCGATTTTAAAAAAATAACAATTTGTACTCGCATTTTGGCATAATAAATAATTAAAGGAGCTTTTTGGTGATTGACAACAGGGATTCTTATGTACATAAAATTTACAGGTCTGTAATTAATTTGTAATGATACAGATTAAATTAGCATTGATTGATATAATATATTGAAGTAAATAGTTAGCTAAACTCTATCTAGATTGCGACAATTTCGGGGTGATTTTTGTTTCTCTTAACCCCCAACGCAAAAACGCCAAAACGAGGTTGTGGACAGAAAATGGTTTTATTTTCGAAAGCTTCTGTTTGCGAGATGATTCTTAGCTATGGAAATCGGTTCAGCCGTTTCGAAAATGTTTAGCTTTTAACACTGTTGTTTTGACTATCTGGAAGACATATACCTATGTTCTTTCTCTCTGTATCTCGGGGTTTTTCTAAACTTTAAATTTATCATTCAAGTGACACAGAGAGATGCACTTTATAATATAATCTCTATCGTTTTCAAGACTTGGGCCGCAATTTCCTTGATTTTAAAAGTCAAAACATTAAGTAAAAAAGTTGTAACGTTATCAAGTGACAATTTTATCCTATGGATTTTATCCTTTTTTATTTGATTTGATTTTATGAAGAGTTTAGCAATCCAGCTACTGGAGTAGTAATGTTAGATTATGAGACTTAACTACGTAAATGTGATACGCAAATACAGAATTTTAAAGTTATTTAAAAATATTAATATTTTTAATTTAAATTATTTATTAATGCCTTCCCTGGTCCGATTAGCAAGTAGCGACTATACTTCGGTGGAGTTAAGGGTGGTCGGGGACACGGCAGCGACCAGATACTTTGTAGATGAGAGGCCTATTTCTGTGTCTATAATTAACTATAATTTAAAGTAAATAATCCATGAAGAAAATAAATCAACAAATTTTAAATATCTGGCAAAATTTCAATGTCTCCCTAGGTATTGTAAAAATATTATAATATCAATGTATTTGTTTGTCAATGAACTTGGCTTGTCCTTATAAATTATGTATTTAAACACCTAGTTATGTTACACCATGTATTACGTATAAGTCAGAGAAGAATTCATTAAATTATTTTAAGACAGTGAAACCTCATTAATAAAGAAATGAATTTAATTAAGCCGCAGTCAGACGATCGAAAGTAAGAGTTAGATTAATTTTCGCTAGTAGTTTGTTCGAGATTCGGCACAGGCGGTGGGGGGCGCAGCGCGGCTCTTGGGTTTTTTTTGCATCGCTTTAACGAGATGGCCTAGTATTTCCAATGTGAATGTGTGATTGAATATGTATATAGGTTAAGACAAGAGTAAAAGCATCAAGAAATATACAAAAAAAAAAAAAAAAAATCAAAAATATTTTATTCAATGTAGGATACAAAAATATCACTTATTGAAAGTCAACATGTTATTATTTTTTTTTAAACTACATCGCTTCGCAAGGTGTTATGGTTAGGGAGAAGAAGCGACAAGAAACTCCGCAACAACACATCTTTTCAATTTGTTTCCATCTTTACAATAATATTACATTTTAATATTACATATTACAAAACAATAGCAATTAACATAACGACCAGCTAACACCAGACCTCCTTATCGCCTAAATAATCATCTATCCTGTAATAACCCTTCTTACACAGAGTTTCTTTAACGTGGCGTTTAAATTTCTGCTCTGTTAAACTCAATACATGTTCTGGTATTTTATTGTAAAAGCGTATGCTGTGTCCCACAAAGGATGTGCTAACCTTGCTAAGTCTAAATTGTGGAATTTCAATTTTATTTTTGTTTCTAGTATTCAAATTATGATTATCAGAATGTTTACGAAATAGGCATATATTTTTGCGTACATACATTATACTGTCATATATATATTGAGATGCAACAGTTAAAATACTTATTTCTTTAAACAGTTCTCTTAGAGAATCACGGCAGCGTAAATTATATATTGCTCTGATTGCTCTTTTTTGTAGAACAAATATTGTTTGAATATCTGCAGCCCTACCCCACAGTAGTATACCATAAGACATAATGCTATGAAAGTAGCTAAAATAAACGAGCCTCGCTGTTTTAATGTCAGTAAGTTGTCTAATCTTACGAACAGCATAAGCAGCTGAACTGAGCCTGCTCGCAAGTGTCTCAATATGCGACCCCCACTGTAGTGTGGAGTCCAAAGTGATGCCAAGAAAAACAGTGTTCTCAACAAATTCCAATGCTTCACTATTTAACTTTAGGTTGTTTTCCCCCTGCCTTACATTAGGTAAGGAAAACTTAATACATTTGGTTTTCTTAGCATTTAGGACTAAATTATTCACAGTAAACCAGTTCGAAACCTGTGAAAGAGTATCGTTTACATCGTCAATATCATTCGACCCTCTCTTTATTTTGAATATAAATGAAGTGTCATCAGCAAACAACACAATATCAACCAGGTTCCGAACTAAATAAGGCAAGTCGTTAATATAAACTAAAAACATAAAAGGACCCAGAATTGATCCTTGAGGCACTCCCATTTTCACAAAAGATCCTGAAGATTTTTCCAGATTTACTTGAACTTTTTGAATTCTATTTTCTAAATAAGAAGTTAATAAGTCGAGGGCTTTGCCGTGCACCCCATAATGTTCTAATTTAAATAAAAGCGTTTTGTGATCCACACAATCGAATGCCTTTGAAAGATCGCAAAACACACCGATTGCATCGCTGCGATCTTCCCAGGCATTATAAATATTTTTAATTAGAGCTACACCAGCATCCGTTGTCGAGCGACCGTTAGTAAAGCCAAACTGTTTATCATGTAGTAGTCCATTTGTATTGAAATGACACAGTATTTGACCCAGAATAAGTTTCTCAAAAATTTTACTAAGTACAGGTAGAATGGAGATGGGCCTGTAATTATTGAGATCGTTTTTACATCCTGATTTAAAGAGAGGTACAACCTTACTATGTTTCATCAGTTCAGGAAAGACACCTTGATCAATACTCGCATTGAAAATTAAGGCTAAGTAAGGAGCGATCGTAGTAACAATATGACTCAACAGCTTTACCGACATGCCCCAGACATCTTCAGCTTTTTTTAACTTTAGCGTTTTGAAAGCCTTTATAACTTCGAGAGGGTCAACATACCTAAATTTAAAAATAGTGTGGCATTTTTTTACATTAGTTACCATCAATGATTTAGCACGATTTGGTGATGAATCTAGTATTTCAGTAGTTTTGACTGGAATATTTACAAAAAAATTTTCAAAATGCTGAGCTACTTCTATATCGCGATTGATAAGTCTATTATTAATTTTAATTGAATATCCATTGTCACGTGGTTTAACACATGACGTTTCCCTATTTATAACCTTCCAGACTGCTTTAATCTTGTTATCAGCAATATTTACAATATTACTAATGTATCTGGACTTAGCAGCAGTACAAACTTTTTTAAATATTTTTGAATAATTTTTAACAAATTCGCAGAACTCTAGGTCACCCTGCCTAATTGTCCTATCTTCATAGAGCTGAAACAACTTATCTCTACTTATTCGAATCCCTTTCGTGGCCCAGTTACTGAATTTAAATTTATTTGTATTTTTAACTTTTTTAATTTGAAAGATTTGTTCAAACTCTTTATTCAAAACATTGAAGAAATCTGTATAAAATTTATCACAGTCAATTGTTTCAGACGAAGGTAAAGGTAATTTATTTAGCAAAACTTCTTTATATATTTCTACTTTTTCTGCAGGTATAGGTCTAGTAATGAATTCTACTGTGGGATTGGATAACTTAATTAACGGAAAAGCAACAAGTTGCCCACAGTGATCAGACCTTAAACAGTTTAGTATAGACTGATCAATGAAATTACAGTTACAGAAAAAGTTATCTATGCAAGTGGCTGTAGATTCAGTGATTCTAGTAGGCTCTAGGAATACGTTGTTTAAATTAAAAGACTTAAATAAACTTATTATTCGAGTAGTTAACGACTTCTGCTCCAGCAAATCTACATTAAAATCACCACAGACTATAACTGACTTTGTCCCTCTAGTTACTAGTTTTAGCACATCTTCCATGACCGACTCAAACAAATTAAAGTTGTAAACATAAGGAGTATACTTATATATAGTGGGAAAACTGAATCCACTCTAGAACTACGCGTCCATTCTGAAAATGGCGGGCTATATGTTTGACAGTTCGACACTTAAGGCAATACTGAAGTACAGTTTACTATAAAAAACTGTAGAGAATTTTCATGGAGGCTATCATGAGTGTACCACCTATCGCGATGCCTTCAAATTTGATATTAGAAAGGTATTCATGAACTTCAGACCGCAAATATCTCAATGACAAATGGAATATATTTGAAAGTTGTCGGGAAGTGTCCAGTGAAACATTTGAAAGATATCGCGTCAGGTTTTGAAGAAAGGCAATGCCTTAATTTTTAATAATTAATGACAACATTATACAAGGTCACTAACTAGCTTTTTCGATCTTCGGGCAAAAGATCGATCTCACAGATAGATTCGAATTGAGAAGTCCGAGATCGATCCGGGATAAAATTGGATGCCAAGAGATCGATCCGATGAAAATCAATTTATCGATCCAAATTTTTAGATATAAATGCATCAGGGAATTATATCGCGTGAATCGATTCGAATCGTGGAGGTTCTCACGTAAAGTTTACGTTTCAAGAGCCTCTTTCTAAACCACAGCGAAAAAGACGGGTGTTATATTTGACGGCGTTGTGTGTGACGTATATATGTATCCAGCGTTTGTCCGGATGTATCTCAACAATATATGGTCGTATTTGATTGCGGTTTTTTATATTTAAGATTAAACTGTAGAAAAGCTTTTTAAACATGTTTGATGAAAATTGTTTCGTTTCAAAGTCACGAACTTTTAACACAATTGCCTTGTTGGGGGTTTTCTAAATTTTTAATTTATGTTATAATATAGGTACTTAACCTGCCTGTGACCGCATTATTCTATTTTTTGTTTATACAGTATAATCGAGTAGCTGTTTATAAGACATATAGAAGCATAATTATGTTTTATATTGTAACTATGTGTAATCTATTTGTTTATCTCGTAATCTGACCCACTGTCTTGCTCAACACTAGTAATTATATTGATAAATGTCATGAAATCAAATTGATAAATACATATCAATTTTGACAAAACGATGGAGGCTATTTGAAAGGCGCCTTCGAATAAACTTGTTTCTGCATTAGAAGATTATGTATGTACATAAATATTATACGTAAATAATATAACGTATTATACGTAATGTTAAGAGTGCGTATAAAAGCATTAAACATCCGAGTTTAAATCTGAATGTCTTGGATCTTATCTGTGGAGTTTACTGTGATGTTATGATAATACTATAATATTTAAGAATACCGATCCCACATTTACTACATCACTTGTGATTTGACATTGAGCAAAGCTTCTTAAAGCTACCAGGATTACCGGGTTGTTGAGACCCGGTTACTACATTTCAAAATTATTAGTTCTAAATTAAATGACTTGTTAAGCCAAATTCTGGGACCGCGTGGTTGCCGACAATCTGCAAAGGCAAGATACAAAGTTTATCTGCAGCTGTTCAAACCCCAAGGTCTCAGTTTTATCAAACCAAGTAAGCCTGGGAATGTTTGAAGTTTGAAGAAGTTGAACACGTGAATGTCGAGTTGGAAGATTTTCTTACATACAAACAATTTCAATGAGCTGGATATACCTACTTTAATAAAGGAGAATTGATAAATATGAACATTACAATGATATAATATTACGACCGAGTGGTTCGGCATAGTGCAGTAGATTTCCTTTGCATTCCATAAGAAAAAAATTATCGTTTTTTGTCGATCCAACGAACAGGATTCGTCTCGCTTTACAAGTGTTATTTCGTGATTCACCGTTCATTATAGCTACAGGATGTTCGAAATTCAACGAAAGTAATATTCTTTTTTACTTGCGATGCCAGTGTCAGTATGTCAGTGGTTCGACACTACTTTGTGTTGGTACGAATATTGCTCCTGTGGCATATTTTTCAGTAGATTAGAGATTAGTATTAAAATCATGAATCACGTCAAGTTGTCTTTTCATTTTCAGTAAATAGGCATGTTTTAACTATCCATAGTCTCTTTAGGAAAACTTTCTTATATTTCTTTTTAGCTTATGTTTATTACTGTAACTACATCTACTTGAATAGTCTATGTACGACACTGCTTTATAACTGGGTCATACACTGTTTGGGTTCGCGGTTGCTATCTAAATATTTAAATATCGTGAGTTCAGCATTATTACAATACATACACTCGTTCAAATGTTTCTTAAATACATATTTATTATCGGCCTCCTTATTCGTTTAGTACACGTTTAAGCTGGCTCACTTTAGTCAGTATTTTTTACACTTATGAGCAAATTTATCGGCTTTTATATCACATAGGTACTTATAAGGTACCCCCTTTGTTGTTGACTTTACTTTGCCATTTCATTTTATTGCACCCCTAATATAAATTATAATAAGTGTTCTTGCTTTTCAATAAGTTCTAGTCAAGTGTATCTTAGGTACATAAATTTATTTATTTTATTAAAACTAATTAATTTATTTATTAAAACATAAATAAATTTTTGGGCATTGTATTTAGCCCGAACTTATGAGTTTACATTTTTTCGGTAAATATATACATCCGTAATATAACATTTTTTATAAGACTATTTTATGTATTTATATGTAGTAACATAATTAAGAGTGCCTAATCATGTAAACCATTACAGCTCTAATATTCTTTAAGAAAGTAAGTGATTTATAATATTTACTTATTATAAATCACATTCATCAGATTTATAATATTTACTTATTATAAATCACATTATACTACATATAAATACATTATTATTATTTTATATTGATTCATATTTTATGTTACTTCCTAATCAGGTAAACCATTACAGCTGTAATATTCTTTAAGAAAGTAAGTGATTTATAATAAGTAAATAATAAATCACTTACTTTCTTAAAGAATATTAGAGCTGTAATGGTTTACATGATTAGGAAGTAACATATAATATAAATGAATACATAAAATAGTCTAATAAAAAATGTTACATTACGGTTTTGCATCATTCCAAGTATAATCCGCAACCATAATTATTTATTGTTGTTAAGGATAAATCTGGCCGCAAAAGAAAGGTTAAATGTGCATTACATGACTTCTCTTGTTATGTACCTATACATTACTATGTAGAGATACGTATCTATGTGAGCATCTTAATTGATTTCCACCGGTTATTACTCGACAGGCAGTTTTAATTGAAATATTTATTTATGGTCTTATACGTGTAGTATGTAAGTAATGTTTTATTGTAGTGTACCTTTTTCGGTGTGATAGACCAATATTTCCTACTTCAACCTAGATACTGCCTTTTTGTTGGTGACCGTATATCAATCAGTCCGCGCGCCGTGTGGTTCGCGTTTGACCCCAATCTCACCCGGTGTAAAGATATTATATCCTTGTTACTTATTCAATATTTTTAAGTTTGAAGATAAACTTAATCGATATATAGGGACATTAACTCCATCCGCTATCCATAAAATCATTACACCGAAGAATAAAGGACGATAGGAAATTCGGCACCACCTGTATAAACGTCAGAATCTTGTATCACGCAGTGTTATCCTTTGGATCTGTTCTGGTTAATAATTACACTATTGTGGGACTACTCTAGTAGGGCGGAACTCGTTCCCTGTAGTAGATTGATGCTTGGTGTGGTTACTCGAAATTACTCTCTTTTAAGAATTATTGTATTATGTAAAGTAAATTAGACACAAAAGTCGTGGAATGAGCCACAAAGAACAAATATCGTAAAATAAAAGCAAGCGTCGTCGTGATTATGTTAGTTATATTTGTATACTAGTAGGTTTCTTACGAGAAATATATGCATAACTATTGCACTTTTCCTATTATCTTCACCATTTTAGAACTAAGCTCTCATTTATAGATATTCCATATAATGGTCTTACACCACACAAATGTCTTAATTAACTACATGCAAGGAAGTTGACTTGTGATCAATGTCCTATCATATCCATCCATCAGCTTATTAAATTTAAATATTTGCACTTTTTACTGAGGCTTCTAAGTGATGAATAATTTAATTTCATCAATCTGCTTATGAGAAAGAAAAATTCTGGGCCAGCGTGGTGGACTATGACCCATACTCCGTCAATACGAGGTAAAATCTATATCCCTGCAGTGGGATGTTTACGGACTGATGATGATTCTGCTTCTATCTTTGTATGAGAATTTTCCCTGATAGATAAGCAGGTGTGCCGAGACTAGACTATGTATAACAACCTGTTTAAACACAAACGAGCTATCACGGCGATTATCGGTGTCGCGAAAGCAGAAACTTTACAGTAGGATTTTGAGAAATTTTGGTCGATTAATCGTGACAGGTTGCAAATCACGAGTAAATCGCGGGTTTGTACCGGCTAGCGCTTTCACAGTGATATCGCTTGTGAACTATCTCTAGGTCATCATACTAAGCCTATACTCAGCGCCTATACTCTATTATTTCCTGCAATAAATCTCTACATCACATTTTACGATACTCATATGGAGATATGAGTTAATCTTATTCAGCTGGCACCACACAGCACTTAGAGTTTATGTTGTTTAAAATAAACGACGTGTCGATTCGGATGTACACCAACTAAACTAAACTAAAACCAGTTTTAAAGTAGTACTGTCTCTTTCTCCCTGGAACAGTACGATGCGACGGCACCACTCCAAAACTGGTTTTAGTTTAGTTGGTGTACATTCGAATCGACACCATTGGTGTCGATTCGGATGTACAACGAACTAAACTAAATTTAAATTATATGTATCCTTTTCTAACCACTAATACATGAAAAGGACGACATATAATTAAGTCCTGTCAAATTAAGTAAAAGGATCAGAACAAGCACTTCTTTATCAATATTAGGTGTACACCTAGCGACGTCACGATTAAAATACTATGGAGCGACTTGTTTTGACAGCTCTTAACTTAATTTGACAGGACTTAATTTATAGTCGTCCCTTTCATGTTAATAGTGTTAGAAAAGGATGTATCTGCTTTAAATTTAGTTAGTTCGTTGTACATCAGAATTGACACCATTGTCTGCGATGTACGTGTTGTAACTTGTACGAGTATAGTCAAAAGCGATATAAGTAATAAAGAAACTTAAAAAAATTGGATAAACCTTTTGGCCCGATCACGGTCATAAATATCTGCCTATAAAAAAGTAATAGGTAACAAGAGAAAAAATTCAATCGATTTAGGCCGAAGCTGGAGATCGCGTAAGCAAATTTATCCCAATACAACCGGGAATCGTATATAGGAATGTAACGACACCTCATTTTATCCAAATCGGTTGAAGCCTTTAGGCTGTAGGTGCTAAATATACATACAAACGAGTTAAATTCATTACCATTCTTTTGGCTTCGTCGTAGTCGGGTAAAGCATACAAGATGATTAATTAATAATCTCCTGAAGTAAATATCCTTGGACATACACACAATGCCATCTAGTTCCACATTAAGTAACTATAGACTTGTGTTTATATGTATGTATGTATGTATGTATGTAACCGCCTCTGTGGCTCAATGTAAACAACATTGGGTTTACGATTCGGAGGTCGCCGGTTCGATCCCAGCGGGGTACATGTTTAAGTACTCGGTTTGGTTGGTGGTAGGGCATTTTAAATGTCCGCCTGGCTAGCTACCACCAATGTTAATAGCATTGTTGTGTTCCGGTTGTCAGAGATAAGATAGCCAGTCCCCCAAATGTGTTGAGGTTTCCGGGTCAGTACGCTTCCACCTTCGACCTCATCTTCACTTAACATCAGGTGTGATTGAGGTCAAGTATCAATCCGTTGTGAATAAAAAAATATATACTACATAAATACATATTTTTTCTGTAAATAAGTACTTATCATAAACGAAAACATCAAAATAAACGTTTTATTTATTTATTTTATTTTCCATAACTCGGGTACACATGTCCGTATTAGTTATAGATACGTATTAATTATTGTCCCGAGTTATAAGTACCCGAGATGTTTGTATGATGAATTCGATGATTTGAATGAACCCGCGAACTTTTGGTATAGTGGACAGAGTTTCTAACCACTACACCAAACATATGTAAACGTAATCTATTCTAATTTATGATTTCTGCAGGTTCCTATGGATATATTAAATCATTTATCTATCTTAAATTTTTACATCCGTCAATAGAAAAGATTTATTCGCGCATTATTTCGTTACATTGATGTGAACCGTTGATAATGTTGGCTTGTAGTGAATTTTGTTTGTGAAATATTTATTTGCCTATCTATAGTTTTCTTATATTCCATTCATGGATTCGCCATGCAATCAGCTATTGTGTGCTGGCTGAGTATGAGTCGAATATCAAAGTCAACAGGAATCATACAGTAAAGAATTTCCAGAACAAACAGAAATAATCCAATAGAAATTTTAACACATTTTATAAAACAATGAGAATCGACATATTTCATTGTGTATGCGAGTATTTATCGATTGCGCAATGCAATGGAAATGCAAAATCATGAGAATTTAATATGATATGACGTCGATATGGCGTTTTTCTCACGGTTGTGTGTGACATTATATTGGGTACAAATTATATAAGACTGGTAAACATTGCAGACGGTGTCATATGAATTCATCACGCTGAACAGTAGACATAATTTGTTTTTTATTTATATAGTGGTCCCCACTTCAAACCGTGTTGAAATTACACAGCGCTGTACTGCACTGTGTAACTATCAGTTTGCTGATGGCGAACACACACCACCCCTCCGTCCGGTTGATCGAGTAGTATTAAAGACTACTTATAAATTTTATTACTAACATGACTTGAATTTACTTTGGTAACAATTTGTATTATATAGATGTAGGTAACATGTCAATACAATTTATGTAATTGTTTCAGCTATATGAAACAGTTGCATACTCGTATCTGTATAGAATGAATGATAAATATGTACGTGACGAGTACCCGCAAAGCTTCAATGTTGCGTTTGTTATATACGTTTCTGGGAAGTTTCTAAATTGCAGGAACATAATTTCCGTTAAATTGCCATAAGATCTGGCAAATTGACAATTTGTTTTTGTTCGACTGCCGCAGGTAGGAGGGTAAGGTTTTTCAGGTGTATTTATAGCTTCTTCAGCGGTGTATGAACACAAATAATACAATACAAATACACATTATTTCATAAAAGGAAAATGTTCATTTTACAAAATAATACAATAAAGAAGTGTATAATTACTGTAGTATGGCGATCGTCTATCGAATCTATGGTGTGAGGCCTATGTTCAGCAGCGGACGTCCTGTGGCTGAGACTGGTTTTCCTTATATCTACTTTGAATTTTTTTCCAAATCCTACACGATTATCTATATCTTAATCAATTAGGTACTTTTTCATCTTAAATTTTCATGAAATTTTTTTTTTAGTATGACTGGATTCGCCTTTGACCACAATCTCACCCGAAGCAACGTGACGATGTGGTCGAAGATGAAGCACGCGATCCTAGTAAATGCCTATTCACTCTGCTCTTGAAGATCCCAAGCTTGTAGGATTCAGGAAAGTCTGACGCCGGAAGGGAGTTCCATGTCTTGGCTGTTCGGATGATGAATCGAACTTTTTAGTGCGAATGTTCGGTATATTAACTATATACGGGTGGAATCCCTCCCCACGCCTAGTGGCCCGAAGATGGAAGGGCGACGGTGGAATAAGGTTATGTCTTTCTTTCTTATTATCTTATCTTTCTCGGGCGCACGTTGATGAGTGTCGGGACAAGCTTGTGTCTGAAATCGAGACCTCAAGACCAAGTCTCCAATTGGGGCATTCTCAACCTAGTTAAGTTTAACCCTAAAAAGACACAAGTTTGCGCAAAGAAGATTCCATTTCTCCTGTCTCTTCAATTTCAGAGCACTCCCCTTGACGTTCAGCTGAGTATTGGAATTCTCGGAGTTAACATCTCTAGTAACGTTCAATTCCGCGGTCATCTGGAGGATAAGGCCAAGTTGGCCTTCAAAAAGTTAGGTGTCCTCAGTAGAGCGGCTCGTTACTTCACGCCCCGGCTCACCGCCTCCAACTTTATAAGGCGCAAGTTCGGCCGCACGTGGAGTATTGTTCTCACCTATGGGCTGGGGCACCTCAGTACCAGCTTCTTCCTTTTGACCGCGTTCAACGTCGCGCAGTCCGAATTGTCGGCCAAGAGAGTCTCCCTGACCGACTGGATACCCTGGTGTTGCGAAGAGACGTCGCGTCCCTCTGTATTCTCTATCGCATATTTCATGGCGAGTGTTTTGAAGAACTGTTCGAGCTAATACCCGCTGCTCAATTTAACCGATACACTTCTCGCCGAAAATTAAATTTCCATCCACATCACCTGGATGAGTGGAAGTCTACCACTCTACGTTTCTCAAGAAACTTCTTACCACGTACGACCACCCTGTGGAACAGACTTCCTGTATTTCCTGTATTACATATTCCGAACGAGTACGACATTGGAACCTTCAAGAAACGAGCCTACACCTTCCTCAAAGGCCGGCAACGCATCTGTGACCCTTTTGGTGTTGCGGGTGTCCATGGGCGGCGGTGATTGCTTTCCATCAGCTCGTTTGCCGCCCTCTCATATAAAAAAAAATCTAATTCCAACGCAAATTCCCCGAAATGCATGCTGCAAAAAACTGAGAGACAAGCGACTTTGCGAGGGTGTTCAAGGCTCTGCAATTTAGCAGTCATCGAATTATCAACCATGAGTGTCATGGCAAGTCGTTCCACAGAATCGAGAGCAGCTAGTTGGTACTTGGCTGAACCATCCTAGAGGTGACAGCAGTATTCCATGCACGAGCAGACCTGAGCTTGGTAAAGCACCAAAAGTTGTTTTGGTGTGAAATGTCGCCTGACTTTAAGGAGAATACCAAGCTTCTTAGCCGCTGTATTAGCGTTCGATTCTATGGAGCGCCCAAAATTTAGGTTGGAGGTTACCTCCATACCCAAAAGATTGAAATGGTCAGAGATTGGTATGGATACATCTCGAATAGTCGGAGTCAGGTTGAATGGACTCCGTTTGCTGGTGAACAGACACGTCTGTGTTTTGGTGGCATTGAATTTGACAAGGTTGGCGTCGGCCCAATCGTATACCGCCTTTAATGCGCTCAACCATGGACCCCCTAAGTGAACAGATATATTCACCTCTGGACTGTGCACCCGACGTATAAATCTCTGTAATATACACGTACAGCAGACATCCAAGTACACAGTCCAGAGGGAATTCCAAAGGAAGGGAACCTACTTAAGAAACCGGCATGCCAGATCCTGTCAAAAGCCAAAAATAGGTTATGGTATGAGTTAGTAGGTATGTAATGTTGTTTAAAATTAACAATAGTTAATAATTTTCTTAGTCCGACTTTCTATTCTATCCTCTAGGTCATCCGAAGGTATGTACGTCCAATATACAGTACATTACGGATCATTGTATACAGTACATACAGTATACAGTACATTGGTTTAATTTCAATTAGCCAAAGAAATTCACCATTTCACTTTGTATACCATGTGATGGAAAAATGAATTGTCTATCGTACCATCCATATTAAACCCCCTTTCTCCCGCCACGTCTCGGATGGATTAGATATCCGCCTAGCGCACCATTGTTCGTGGGACTTTTTGCCAAAACTTTTTTTACTCATGCCATATAACAAGTATCTTATTAACATTTATCAGTGACACCATATCGTCGTCGAATGTAACACTACAATTAAACATTACAGATGAGCTGATAACTCTGTAACGAAAGTGTCCAAGTTATCGGCGATAACGAGAACGAGAACGAGTAATAGTATTAACTTCTATACTAATAGTTAAATACAACCAGAAATAAATCTTAAAATGTTTAAGTTTCAAGTTTTTTTTTCTTTTGCATTAATAAATATTTTTGCCTTAAAACATCATAATTAATTTGAAAATAGCTCGATTAACTACATTGTGTTCGCAATTGGTTTGATGGAGCTATCATGTGATATTCACATCATTGTGTTACTGTACTTTTCGACGAAAATTTATCGCTTTTTAATTGAGCCAAAACGGAACACCGGCACCGGAGGCTCATCTGACACTTGATAAGCACAAAAACCTGTAGATATAAAATCACTATCTATTGTCTACAAATTATGAGAAAGGTAGATATATATGGTGGTGTTATTCTGTACCTATTCTTTACATACAATAAGCGAAGCATGCGAGCATATCTCTAACGTATAATGACAAAATCACAATAGTGTTGATAGATATCGTTTTCTCTATGGACTAATGCTTTATTTTATAAACATGCGATGTAAGCCGTCGAGAAAATGTAAAAGTAGTAGGTAAGTATAAAATATAAAAGCTATACCTGCACTGCTCTAAACAAAAAATATTATCATAGTTAATAAATAATGGACACAACAGCTCATCACATAGTGTCCGTGTGTCGCATCATTAGTAGGTGGATACGATTGGTGTTGAACATTTTTTTTTGTCTATTTGTCCGTTTTGTATTGTATTTGTTTTTTCTTTGCGAAACATATCCACCTTTTATTAGTTTTGTCAGTACATATGCTGAGTTGATTATATTAAAAATAAAAATTAATTAGAAATGTAATCGTTTTTTAACTTAGTAGGTATGGCGAAAGTTTTCAAATAGCCGTCTATGTTTTTTGCATTGTTTGCATTAAGATTTCGCACGATGTAATCGTGATAAATGTTATAGGATAATTTACTTTCTTCACGCATGAAATTAAATAAGTCATTTATCACTAATGTGTCAGTAGAACTCGGTCTTCTACTCACTTTTACTTAGCCTCTGATAGCCATATAATTCTTTAATAGTTTTAACCTTAGTATCTACTGCATGTAGGTATCTAATCGTTTTTGTTATTTATTGCACAAGATTTTTCTTAGTAATTATTTTGGTATACTGTTGTTTTTGAGACGCATTTCTATTGTTGTTTACATAAATTGTTTTATGAAACAATTTTTATTAGCATCTATTAGATTTATTTTACATTAAAAGCATCAATCATTTTATTGCAGGGAAAGTAGGCGGACATTATATGTATATAATGTTTCAATTGCAGTTGCTATTAAATTGATATACCTACTTCGGTTATGTTCCTCAAAGTTTCCTCACGTATTACTATTATCTTTGCCCCATAAATTTAAACTCCAATGCAGTTACCGTTAAGAGCGGACAGATTATATTGTCGTACAATATCTTGCAGGTAGGGGTCAATTTGACCCATTCCAAGCGGTTTATAGGTTGTTAGAAAGTAAATGTTTTAAACCTGAACGTTTCGCAGAATATATTTTCTTTGGTATAGACTGTGCGATCGTGTTGAGATTGATATAATCTAATTTACGTACTTTTTAAAATAAATTGAGAAACATTGGTTAATGATGATTATTATTATATGAAACTTATGGATTTGACGTTATCTATTACGCTCGATTTGATTCATTTCACTGATATTAAGTAACTTAAATGTAATCTAATTTACAACAGTTTTGGAATTTGGGTGTGCTGATAGTAAATTTATATGTGAACTATGGTGGGCAAGTCTTTCACTTTTAGTCTCCCACAGACAGACAAGAACTTTAAAGGTCATGATGAATGCGTATGTAAATCAACGATTACATTTTAGATATGGCTATCTAAGTTTGAGCACGATGTTGATTTTCAAGTGGAATCAATAGTAGACAGTTTATCAAACTCTCACCAAGTCAATGACATGACACCAAGTCTCGACAACTTTAACCTAGGCATTCGCGAAAACGATAAGCTGTGTCTGTGCCTTATCCGCAGTGTGGCCAGACAATAATGTAATATCTAATTCGTCATCGAAAAGGAAATGATCGCACTAAAATTATTTTTTTATCTACAACAGGTTAGTGTCTTATAAAATGTATAATACATTTTAGATATGCACACATAAAAATAATATATTTTTATTCATTTTAATTTGAATATTAAATCTTACCCAAGTACCATTCTTTGTCAAGTTGACGCTTTCCGGACCATGTATTTCAATTATGAAGAAAATTACAGCATGCGCACTACCAACTAAATTTCACCATTCTGCCACAGATTAGATAAAAGTTACTTCGTTTGCTCTCAAAATATTTGATTTATCTACTTAGAAATTGCGGGTCGGGTGGCTATTCACACCACAAACGGTTCGCACCGCGGTGTGAAACGACCCATTCAATTTTTGAAGAGCCCCTTTCGCACCGGTGGTGTGAATCGCCACCTGCAAATTGTGAATGGGTCGATTCGCACCACAAGGTAAATGACCTTTGATTCGGAAGTTGATTCTGTTTCGGACTCATAATAAAAATATTTCACCTAGGTAAATAGAAAAGAAGTAAAAATGTATAAATCATTTTTTTAACATAATCGATTGCTTTACTTTTATTATTATAAAGAAGTAAATATACTCAACGTTAAAAATATTTTTTTTACTAAAAAATAAGCTTCTATGTATACTGGCTAGACTAAAGAATTACTACAATATAACCACAAGATAAATACAAAGTATTATTTATGATTATTTTAAGATTATTTATTTAGCCTACAAAGATGTATCTATTTAGCTTACAAAGATTAGTTTAAGATTCATCATCATCATCTGATTTAAGAGCCATGCTCTTGTCGGTGGAGATTTTTCCATATCTCTCTGTTCTCCGCCTTCCTCTTGACCTCCTGATACGACACGACGTTCAACTTCTCTTTTGTTTGCTGCATGTAGTTTATTCTCGGTCTTCCTCTTTTTCTTTTCCCGTTTAAGTTTACATGACTTTTATTACTTGATTTTTATAATTATTTAAAAATGTTATTTATGATTGTTCCAAGATTATCTATTTAGTATTTCTTAATTTGGTAATCAATCTTTGAAAAAGAAACTGGTAATAGTGTCCGTGATATGATAACAAACAACTTTCCCATACAAACGTAGGTCGAAATGTGAAAAAAATTTTTGGATTTCCCATACTAAGTTGTGTCACGTGACCGGACACTTTGTATTGGAAGGCCACTATATCTATCTATATCTATAAAAAAAAGCTGGTGATAGTGGCCTTCCGATAAATGGCTCTTAAATCAGATGATGATGATGAAACTTAAACTAATCTTTGTGGGCTAAATAGATAAATCTTTGTAGGCTAAATAGATAATCTTAAAATAATCATAAATAATACTTTGTATTTATTTTGTGGTTATATTGTAGTAATTCTCTAGTCTAGCCAGTATACATAGAAGCTTATTTTTTAGTAAAAAAAATATTTTTAACTTGAGTATATTTACTTCTTTATAATAATAAAAGTAAAGCAATCGATTATGTTAAAAAAATGATTTATACATTTTTACTTACTACTTTTCTATTTACCTAGGTGAAATATTTTATTATGAGTCCGAAACAGAATCAACTTCCGAATCAAAGGTCATTTACCTTGTGGTGCGAATCGACCCATTCAAAATTTGCAGGTGGCGATTCACACCACCGGTGCGAAAATCACTCTTCAAAAATTGAATGGGTCGTTTCGCACCGCGGTGCGAACCGTTTGTGGTGTGAATCGCCACCCGACCCGAAATTGCACAATATCTTAATTTACTTCATGTTATTAGTTAAAATAAAAAAATTAATTCGATTGTCGATGATCTTCTATCTGAACAATCCGGGAAACGATAAAGTAATGTATGCAACGCGTAATTACTCATTACAATATACTCCCTATTCAATGTTGCCTATATTATAAAGAATCGCGTGCGCATTGGTAACAATGACGCTTATTAGAGTTTTATTACTGAATAGTTAGGTATATTTGACATTAATAACCAACAGGTATGGGTCTAATTTCAATGGGAACCCATGTACAACCCATCTAACTTCAATAATTCAACCAATAATAACTCTTAAATTTTCAAATTCAACTAATGACGAAGGAGTTGGCGATACGGTTGATTACCAGTGAGGTTAGAGAATAATACCTAATGTACGAGACAGGAAACTAAAAAGCATGAAGGAAAATTTAAATAAAAAAAAAATTGTTTTGTATACGTTTAGACTATTGTAAATATAGAATTGGAATGTCAATACACGTTTTGCAATATTTGATATGATTGATTGATTAGTATTATTATATAATTTTAGTTACAGAGTTAGTCATGTAGGTACCTAATATTCGTTGATTGATTAAAACTTATACTAAGATCATTAAGCATATACACAATTGGACTAGTGCAATGCAAATTAATGAAATATTAAAAGTAAACCAAGGTAACTTAAATACCTGACTTACATCCTCTTATGAAGTTAATTAATCATTTAGCCAATGCAAAGTCTACTAGAAAAACATCCCTCACAGAAAAATTCATAGTTAAGACATATTTCTTTACTAATGAAGCTCTATATTAATAATAATAAATACAGAGTTAACCCCTTTGCCGCTAAAATTTAATTCAATAAACACCACAATCACACCATGCTTCATTGATTTTAGTCGATAAAGTTTTATATCAAAACGTGGCATAGATGAAAGGAAAATCAACCTAAAGCTGGCAATACTGTAGCGTAACCCTGCGGCGTCGTGTCCCATCGATTTGTCGTGTAAATCCGCAAATTGGTGTGAAACTGCGAAAAGAAAATTGCGCGCGCGACTCCGGCGCGGCTTTCGATCGGTGTGCCGTTAGCCCTTCGGGTGAAAACAATTGATTTTTGTTCTGTAGAAAGCGGACGATTTGCGACATTTGATATAGATGGATAGCAACCATATTGTTTGCTTGTAGGGTTTTGAAATCCGGTAGCATGGTCGGACGTTGAACCAATTTCAAATCACTAGTCGTTGAGAATTTTCTGCGTTCGTGTGCTGTTCCACTGAATTAGCTACCCAATAGTAATATTCACATGAGGAATTATCTATGACTCTTTAGGCAAACATCGTAAGAAACGCTGGGGCTAATTCGATATTCCTATAACACTGTTATTCTCGCAGTTGTATATAGTTGCGTGAGGCGCAGTACATACGAGTATTGATGGTTCGTGCATCGATAGTTTTAGTAAACAACAAAGTTGGTTGCCGGTCTCACATAGTGAAGGAAAACACAAATAACCAGATTTGTAATGTATGTGGAAGTCAATGACAAACTACCTTTTAAATTTGATTCTGAAGCGTCACATTGGATTTGTTTTTAAAGAGAGCCTTATCTTGTTCCTAAGATATCTATTTCTCACCTCTAATCTGATGCGCCGTCGTATACATAAACTCACATAACTTCCGGTAGTTTTGTGAAACGTGATGGAAAATGCTTTAGTGCTCAAACTTATATTGAAACTGGAGGCCTTCATTTGAAAGTGTCATTTAAAACTTAATTGGAGTAATTTTTCAGGTCTTTTTATAATGTACTAGCCTTCCGCCCGCGGCTTCGCCTGCATGGAATAATTTTATCGCAGAAATTTGTTTATCCCGCAGGAACTACTCACTTTATCGGGATCAGATTATTTAGATGATAAACATTCATGGACATAACCAGCTCGTTCGCATAACCAGGCTGTTTCACAATTAATAATGAAATATTATTGTGCCTTTTTGTTATATAAAAACCTTTTTTTTAAACCGCACACTCTCAAGTTTCTTGCTTGTCCTTCTCAGGGGAAAATTGCCTTTTGAACAAGCAGTACCTTCTAAAATGTAAACCTGACTATTTTAGTGTACCCTGTGTAGGTAACCTGTTAGTGTAACCTACAAAATAAAGCATTTATGATTTGATTTGTATAAATCTCAATCCAGAATATATTCTAACTATATACCAAATTTCATCCAAATCCGAACTACTCACTTTATTGGAATAAAAAATATCCTGTTTTAATCCAGGTTATGTTATATAAGGTCTAACAAAATTAACCCGACAAACTTTGGCAATTGCACGTACCTACATGACAATAAAATAATATATTGTTAAAAAAAATAGCCTTAAGACCTTTGTTTCCGAGTAAAAAAATTAAATGTAAGTGCAAATGAAAATACACATTAACAGACTTACTTCACTTCGATTGTACCTTGTTTTATCAATGAGAAAAAACAGGCAACGTTCCATTGATATGGAAGACGCCAAAGGGGGTGGCGGGTGGCGGGGCACAGGGAGCAACCAATCACAGCAAGTCGCGGCGGCGAGTGGTCGTTACATTTCTAAATTTTATTTTTTGAATAATATCTGTTAACTTTAATGTTTTATTTTTTTCGTAAGAGGTACACCTATACATACCTACACTCTGCAACGTTTGTCGGGTTAATTTTTTTAGACCGTATATAGGTAGACCTATATACCAAATTTCATCCAAATCCGTTCATTCGTTACGCCGTGATTGAGCAACAAACAAACAATAAGCCACTCTTTAGCATTTATAATGTTATTACTTAGAAGGTTAGACACATTTTATAATATAAAACAAATTTACATTCTTTTGGCATGACGTGAGATGAAACTACTAATCCTGCCTGCATGTATAATAAATAAATAAATACCCTTGGACATACACACAGCGCCATCTAGTTCTATCTAGTAAGCAACTATAGGCTCGTGTTGTGGATACCAGATGGTTAATATACTACATAAATACATTTTTTTTTGTAAATAAATATTTATTATAAATGAAAACATCCATAATTCTAGTACACACTAGTACACATGTCCGTATTCATCACACAAACATATGCCCCTAGCGGGATTCGAACCCGCAACCATTGGGTATAGTGGTCAGTTTCTAACCACTACACCAAACAGGTTGTCACCTATGTATGCTGTCACATAAGTCCTAATATTCCGGATGTAACGTAGATATTGTGTTGGTTGATCCGCGCTGCAAGTATCAGCAAACTAAGTTTCAAAGAAATCAGAAGTAAGCCATTCCGACGTGATTGTTGACAAAACAGACGTCCAAACAAAAATATCCGCGCTTTGACATATTGACTTCTCGTATTGGCACTTGTACTCGTTTTTATCTGCCACTAATCACACTTATTCATCGATAGTTCATGTAATTAGAAATGAATTAACCTCTTGTAAAATTTTCGAAACCTTTGACCAAACTGAGTACGAACGAAATCACGATTTTGTTGAGCGATTATGTTTCTTTCTATTTCTTGTTCATAGTAACATTATTTTCTTAATTACCATTTTGTTTTGATGAAGGACACGTAGGATTTTATACCTATTTATTTCATGTTAGATGACATTCACCCCTTTCACACGCCATTAAAAAAAACATTCAGGGTTTGGCGCAGAAAACGGTCTTAGTGAAATTGTTGAGCCCATTATATTAGTTAGGATTAAAATATAATGATAAATAATTTTAATTTTATTTTCTGTTCCAGGATCGAGACATACAGCAACGTCCGGGCGACGAAAGCAAAGACGATCGTCAATACCCAACATGTGACCACCGACCGTCCGAACGAAACCAAAACACTCTTCATATTCATGAGTCTTGCCTCAAGATTACGTGATTAAGACAACCCACTATTTATTGTACTTATTAACTTTAACATAACGAATCTAGTCGCCATAGCACTATTTAAACACGAAGCAATTTAGACTTTATCACTAAGAGCGTGAGGTTGTAACCGTCAAGATAATTTTTGAACTAGTACAAAGATTAAGGAATTGATTAAGACTGTACAAATGATGAATGGGAACGCTAACGTCGATTTAACATTAAATTGATTTTATTAGAAGTTCCCGGAAAGAAGTCACCATGTCGACAAGTAAGTCTTTTTATGTTATTTTTAACCCCTCTTAATGTGTAATCGTAAAGGTGCTCCCTCACCGGTGTTTATAAACGTTTCTAAACATTTTGCAACGTCATGTTTGCACCAACCCTGAAGCTGTGGAAAGTAGTTCAACGTTTCAAATAACGCGAAATAGCTTTGTCTATTTTCAAAGTGAAATGACGTATGAAAACCACAGCAACAATGGTAATCATCTAAATTGTTATTTTATTTGTACCATTTAATATAGACGATTACATTAAATATAAATGAAGCAAATCACGCCATGGGAGAGGCTTATGTTCAGTAGTGAACTGTCACAGCCAGTTGACGGGCCCTATAGCGTTAGTACTATATGATTCTGTGCCTATAGGGTAATCTAAATAATTATGCGATATTTTCTGTATTTTATAATAATTGGTTTTCGTGAATAGGTGTAGATTGTGTTCAAGGGAAGAATAATCTTATTGTTTAAATATATGACTAAACAATTTCGTGGAAATTAATTCATCGAACTATTATTATTATTATTTCTATTTTCAATTTCTTTTTCTCAGCATGAGCTGGTATTATCATACCATTTACGGGCATTAACCAAGTAAATGGTATATTCCTATTTATTTTAAAATCGTAATTCAGTTTGTCCGTTCTCATAAATTTGGAGGAATTTTCTGACAATACGACAAGTATTTAAAATGGCGGCTTTTTGCATAGGTATGTACGTAGATGGTTTCAGATCAAGAAGTTTAAGGCTGTGGTGTAAATGTCTAGGGATGATTATTATTATTATTATTATATTATTATAGACGAGCAGCATTACTGCTGGTATGTCTATGTCACAGTGTTGGAAGAATTCACATTGTTCATTATGTTGTTATTCAGTCAATATTTAAGTCATCACTAGTTTTTAAAAAAATTATCCAATCTATTCTTGAACGTATTCACTGATTGGGCGGAGACAACCTCTTCCGCCAGCTTATTCCAGGCTTGAACAACACGGTTGCTCAGAAAGTGATGTGATCAGGTTGTATTTGTAGGTGAGAATTTTGAATGTCTCGATGAGGTCACCTCGCAAGCGGCGCTCTTCAAGGGTTGTAAGATTCAGAATCTTCAGTCTTTCCTCATAGGGTTTCCGCCGCAGATTAAAGGGTATCTTAGTGGTCTTCCTTTGTACACTTTCTAGTAGATTGATGTCTTTAACAAAATACGGACTCCAAATTTGGAAAGCATACTCGAGGAGCGATTCATGAAATGGAAGGATCTTCGTATGGCATACAAAAAGGAGTTTGCTCTTTTAACAATTCCACTGATATGCTCACCCCACTTTAAGTTGTGTATGATAAGCACTCCAAGATCCTTCTGTGAGTTGACAGCCGCTATTGCCGTCCCATCTATGTTGTAAATGTTCCTGGGGTTGTTGGCACCAAGATGCAAAACCGCACATTTTGATACATTCAGCTTCACACTCCACTGTCTTGTCCATTCATGTAGTCTGTCTATATGTCTGCGAAAAAGCTTGACTGTGATTCAACAAGTGATACTCGTATTAGGTCTGTTGTAAAGATTCCAAACAGAGTAGGAGCGAGCACAGATCCCTGAGGAACACCACTTAAAACGTCGAAATTACTAGACAGCGAAGATCCCACCCTGACTTGAAATGTTCTTCGCATGAGGTAATCTCTTATCCAGTCAAGCAAGCGACCACGAATACCAAAGTGCTCAAGTTTCAAAAGGAGACGTTGATGTGGGACTTTGTCAAAAGCACGCTCAAAGTCCAAATAAATAACATCCACCGGCCTGCTTTGTTCTAGTTCTTTTGACCAGGAATGCACACAGGATAGTAGGTTAGTGACTGTGGACCTTTTCTCAACGAATCCATGCTGTTGGACTGCAATCACATTTTCCTTATTTAGGAAACATCTAAGCTGCCTGCATGTAACTTTCTCCATAGTATTCCCTACAATACTGGTGAGGCTGATGGGTCTAAACTTGGCGGGATCAGTTTTGTAATTGGGTAATTGTAATTGGGTAACTACTTTAGTATGCGAGCTCCACGGTGCCTTAATCTATATTAGTTTATAAACCCTTTTGTGTGTTCTAGGTTTTGAGCATTCAGCAATGAAGAGCAGTTTCTCGTTGTCTTCGCTGCGAAGCGCGCCCGCGCCGCCTGGCGGCCGCTGCGAGCAACTCGAGCGGCCATACCATAGCCTCACTAAAAAGAGGTAAGTTCCAACTTTGACGACGACATCCGGGGCTATTTGCTTTCCTATTAATGCACTACCTTACCGAGCTTCTTTTACTTAGATCATCAAAAATGTCATAACGCGAACTATCACAGTAAACTGGGGTGAATTTGATATGATAGTGGACTATGATAGTGTAAGCTCTATCTTATTCCACCAGGCGAGATTGCGGTCATATAATTAAGGCCATTCAATAAAAAAAAATATTTTCTAACAGGGTGCTCTCTTTCCTATTGAAAATACGGTGAGTGTGTATTGTTTGTGGTGTGTTTTTCACTAAAACTATTTTCAGTATTCATCGTTTGTTCCTTCCTGTCCCATTGTTAATTCCCAATTTGGGAGGTCCGAGTTCGATTCCCAGGCAGGCCAAGTACCAATGACTTTTTAAATTGAATTTAATTACTTATGTGCATTTATCCGACTGCTCTTGAACGGTGAAGGAAAACATGGTGGGAAAACAGGGATGCAGTGGGATGTTTACGGGCTGATGATGATGATTGCTTTAATCAATTTTTTTTAACCGGTGAGGCTGTTGATCCAATAAAATAAGCTTTTTACTTCCTATTGACTATTAATAATAAATAATTGTCGTCAGACAGACAGATTTTTTTTCTGTAAAATCTAGGTATTAAAGTAATGTAAATAGTTCAATGTAATCAAAGTACACGGTTATTATTAAAATCTTCTTGAAAATCAAGCACCTCTCGTTAGCTGTTAACATTGAATGCAACATTTGTAATTAAACCAGAAGATAGCTGTAAAAGTTATTTTTTTGACAGCATAAATATACGAAAAATACCTTTTTTGTTATTTCAGGAAGGAACCATGCCGTGAGGCGTGGCGGCGTAGCTGGGGCTCTGCAGCGAGCGGAGGGAGCGCCGGTGATGACCTCTGGCCCTTGTTACAGCACCACTATGACTATATCATGGACAACCAGATCATCGACACTTGTAGGGTGAGGTTCACTTTGTCGCCTTCCTTATAGGTTAAGTTCTAACTTTGTCCGGCCTGTATCATTCCATGTTGCTGGAGGTGGTAGTCTATATCCTTAATAAAACCAATGTGAACTTTAAGGCAGAGGCATTAAAGGCGATTTGGCATTAAAGCAGTATCCGATTTGGGTGACGCCAACCTTGTCAAACTCAATGCCACCAAAACACAGGCGTGTCTGTTCACCAGCAAACGAAGTCCATTTCACCTGACTCCAACTTTCCGGGATGTATCTATATCAATCTCTGACCATCTCAGTCTTTTTGGGTCTGGAGTTAACCTCCAACCTAAATTTTGGGCGCTCCATGGAATCGAATGCTAAATCAAAAGCTAACAAGCTTGGCATTCTCCTCAAGGTCAGGCGATATTTTACGCCGAAACAGCTTTTGGTACTTAACCAGGCTCAGGTTCGCTCGTGCATGGAATACTGCTGTCACTTTTGGGATGGTTCAGCCAAGTACCAGCTGGCTGCACTCGATTCTGTGGAACGACGTGCCAAAAGGCTCATTTGTGACCATTCGATCACTGCTAAATTGCAGAGCCTCGAATACCGTCGCAAGGTCGCCTGTCTCTCAGTCTTTTACGGGATGCACTTCGGTGAGTGTGCGTTGGAATTACATAATCTTATTCCACCATCACATTCATAATGCGAACCGTCAAGGCATGGAACTCCCTTCCGGCGTCCGTCTTTCCTGAAATCTTAAAACTTTGGGATCTTCAAGAGCAGCGTGAATAGGCATCTACTGAGATTACGTGCTTCATCTTCGACCACATTGTCACTTATCATCAGGTGCCATTGTGGTTGAACGCGTATCCAGTTAATCATAAAAAAAAAGAGGCGCGGTAGGTACAAACGTCTATTTTAATAGCTGTCCATCTTCCCAAGCGAGGACTTCTGGCTTCAAAGCCTGATGATCCATCGATTATTAGGCCCCACTGTGATCATGGCAGAATCGAGGGAAGACCTCAGCAGTAGGCTCGAAGACCTCGATCGAGTATCTTGGCAAATCTAAGATTAACTTGGATAAATTGAAAATTATGGCGAATGCCCGTGTCGACACCAACATCAGTTGGTAACTCTATTCTCGAAGTTGTAGACGAGTATACTTTAGGACAAGAGATCCGATTACATAGGTCCAACTTCGAGAAAGAGGCCCATCGACGAATCCAACTCGGACGGGCAGCGTTCGGAAACTGCGCAACGTTTTCTTGTCCAGAATACTTGAAGTCTTTTGCAGAGTGTCTCACTATGGCTATGAGCCTTATAAGAAAGTTCACGAGCTATGGAGAGGTCGGTGCTCGACGTTTCACTAGGGGAGTTTCGAATCAGGAATGAAGAAATCCATAGGCGAACGAATCCGACTTAGCCCAGCGGTATAGGAAGTAGAATTGGCAGTAGGCAGAGCACATAGCTCGAAGAATTAATGGTTGGTGGCGCATTAAAGTTCTCGAGGGGGAGGCCGATGTTCAGCAGTGACGTCTTGTGGTTTATATGATGAGGAAAAGCCCCAGCACCAAGACTTGACTAGTCAGGTTTTAAAGAGAACTGACAATAATTAATTGGAAACAGTAGTAACATAAAACAGAGTTTACAAAATTTCCGTGTGTAAAGAGACCCAATTCATTTTTAGTCAACGATTACTCTGATGAACTGGCTAGAAGGGGGCCGGATAGTGTTACAAGAGGCCCAGCACCTGTTTCACCGATACCTTAGACAAATTAGGATCGTGGCTGGGACAGTGCACTCACAATCTGCGCAAACCGACAGGCAAACAAAAAAAACTGCAGGCAGTCGAGGAAAGCCGTAATTTTTTTTTTGTTATTTGGGAAGGGGAGAAATCCGTCATAGGACATCTTCCAGTCGACATCACCACGCATTGCTTATATGAATGTTCCACACATACAGCCATATACCACCCGAATGTAGTGCCGGACTCTTACCGGCCTAGAACTCCCCTTCTAGCCCCTCGCGGCAGCTGGACAGGACCAAACTACGTCAGGAAGCATTCGATTTTTTAAGGGAGTACGACCACCACGCGCCCCTCTGCTTCCAACTCCCGCTCCCGAGTCATTTTACGCTTTTTGATCGATATGAGCTTGCACAAGGTCACATCGGTCCTCGCTGCTTAACATCACATTGGTCCTCTGGACAAAGATTGGACACACACACACAATGCCGCCGCCCCGACGAAAAACGGCCTTTTTTGGTTTATAATTAATGAGTCATTGGAATTAAAAACCAAACATGTAAACTGTCATTAAAAAAGCAAGCACACAATTTTGTGGTGGTTCATCTGTACATCTATATCCCTATTAAATGTTTACCGTACGAGTAATACGTTACTTATCGTCTTGTTAAAAGTTACTAATTTTCGTATTTCAGGAAGCAAACGGCGAGTTGTTATCTAACAATTCAACTGTATTGCACAATGGGCCGCGCCTGCTCAACCCCACGTCGAGCTTCAATCGGCAGTGGTCGCTCAATCAGCTGATCGCCGAGTTCACTGAACTTTGTCAGTGGATCACGCATGTGCAGGAGGAGATATATTCTAGTCCAGAGAATTTGTCCAGTAGGAAGTTGAGGATGGTGAGTGGGAATCATGAATAAACCCATAGTTCATGTCCTAATTAGCTGTTATCAGAAGCATCTCTATTTGTGGAATCGACAACGACATGACAGCGACAGCATGGATATTTAAAGGACTCTTAAAGTTAAGAAGCAATTGAGTATTCGGGCGTTAGAGATACTTTAGTACTCAAATTTAAACATAGATATCTGCTTGTATCAATAATCGCATCACATCTAACGTAATTAGTATATATTTCTATAGGCGTGTTGACCCGTGCAGAACGCCATCTTATAACTTTTTTAATATTATTTAAATACTAATAAAAATACGATAACATATCTCCACAATATTTAAAATATGAACTTTTTTTTTGTTTTTTTTTTTTTAATTAGAATGGGATCGCTCTTGACCTTAATCTGGACTAATGTCGAGATAAGGTCTACGATGGAACGAGCTTTCCCTTTTGTACTCTTTCCCTTTTGAACTGGGACTTTTAAATAGTTTGAGAGACATAATGAATGGAAGTGCGGAGTCTTCCCACACACAATGGATCACCTATTGTTTTGCTCCGCGTGTCCTGACAGCTGCACCTTTGACGACCTCCTTAACGCCTCAGAGAGTACTGTTAGAGTGGCTAAGTTTTGGTCCAATTAAATTTGAAACTTGCCTCGACTCGAAAAGAAGAAGAATGAATGAGAAATTAAATCACACCTGCCTATGTAACAGTTTCTTTCCTCTTTCTTTCGTGAAGATTAGGCTGAAGGTGGGAAGGCGCTCTTACTCAGTTAATTCAGGAATTTGACTATCGCATCTGAAACAGCCGGATACAACTGCTATGATCCGTTGCTTAACTACAGACTTACACCGGATGGTGACAGCAACATCACCAACATCTAGTCATATTGAGTACTTACCATGTAACCGGCGGTGAATCAAACCCGCGACTTCGTTTTTCTAAATCTGAAGTTGTCGTCTTTATTAATTTTGTAATACCGTTTTGTCCAGAATCGCATGTCGGAATTAATCTCGGTGGAGCCCCGCCGAGCGAAGTTTATAGAGCAGGCCTCCGCCATACTCGAGCGAATCCCGGAGGCTGGGGCAGAGGTAAGTAAAACAAATCAAATAATTAGTAAATATTTTAACCAATATACAAACAGTATAAGTAAGTGAGTAGAAACTACTGACGAAACAAATTACTGAGAAAAATAACAACCTTTGGCGATGACGACAAAGACGGGCGAGGGGGCACTTCGGTCACTTTTATAAAGCAGAATCCCAAAAGCTTTATCAAATCGCTTCGCTTGCTTCGAGAACGGGATAAATCACAGATTGGTAGAATCTATCCATACGGTTTGATCTAAATTTCAAAAAGAATCATAACGCCCTATTGAACAAATATATGACCATCTCACTTGTAAGCCATATCTTCAAACCGTTTTCCGAAGATAATAACAAATTTTCTCGCACGAAGACTTGATGAGTTTTAGTTCCAGTTCTAGCGAATAAACTGATTTCTGAAAAGGCTATTGTACCGTAAACCATATCCACACGATGCGCAGATTATAAAGAAGAACGAGGCAACAACTTGTCATTATGTCTAGCGTTTGTGGACCATGAGAAAGCCTTTGATTCGGTCGAAACATAGGCGGTGCTACGGTCTTCCCAACGGTGCCATATTGAATGTCAGTTGGACGGCACGTTGAAGTATTTGTATAATAACGCGGTGCGGTATTGTATAAATAGTCGGCCCGAGTACAGGAGCAGAGCACGAAAGCGATTCAACTGTAGAGAGGCGTGAGAGATAGCAAGACGTTATCTCCCCGACACTGGAACGGAAGACACCTTCAAACTCTTAGAATGACAAAAATTCTGCAATCAATGGCGAGCATATAGTCGCTTCACGTCGCCTAACGCGTCGATTACTGTACACTGTAGTTATCGCAGGTTCGATATAAGACCTGGGCTCTATGCTGGAAGACCTCAATCGAGTATCTCATTAAGAGGACCTTAAATTGAACATGGATAAAATGAAAATTATGGCGAATGGCCCTTATCGTGCCACATAAATATCAGTTGGGAACTACATTCTCGAAGCAGAGTACCTCTACCTAGGAGAACAGGTCTGATAGGTCCAATTTCTGCAACTGTGCAACTGTGCAACGTCTGCTCGTCCAAAATACTTCAGTGCTTAAAGACGTTTGTCTTTAACAGAAAGAAAACATTTATTCAGCTTGCAATGGTACACATAATCTATGTGTTATACCAGTGATGACTTATAGCACAGAAATGGGCTTCATAAAAAAGATCAAGCTCACGCAATGAGCTATGGAGAGGATGATGCTCGGCGTTTCATTGCCTGATAGAATCAGGAATGAAAAAAATCCGAAGGAGAACGAAAGTCACCGGCATCGCCCAGCGGAATGTAAGTATTGGGTTGCCACTGTGCTCTGCATTTGTGCTTGGGATGCATCTCGCTTCCGACCGATCACTCTGGAAATCTATGGGGAAGTAAACGTCCTGTGGCTACGATGAACTCGGTAGAATGTCATATTGTTATAAATGGAGAGGGCCCTGAGGGCCAGTGGACAGAGGCTTTACTAAGAATGGGCTAAGAATTGGAAAAATATTCAGTGATTTTGTTAGTTGGCAGGTTTACAGACGAACTGGTAACGGCTCTATAATTAAATTTAAAATAAATGTGACGAAAACCAACGTGCGGCAATAGTGCCTCGCTAGCTACAAATCGACCGTCACCTACTTGTAATTGAAAGAAATCAGTTGGCAAAGCCTGCCGAGATATCTAGATTCTACACACACGTCACCTATGCATTATGCATGTTACTCTGCATAATAACTAAATATTGTTATTGGCATCATTTTAAAAATGAGGCCAACTTTGTTGGACACTGAATGGAAAAATTACGAATTTCCACACGCATGTTGCACGTAAGGTGGAGCGCATGTAGTCACACTGGCGACCCCTTGAGCCATGTCTTATGTCGGCCCCTACTACCCTTTTCCCTCTCTAAACTATCCACTCCAATCAATGGGGATAAATACATAATATACAAAACTATTATTATTTACAAGCCTCCTAAAAGGTTAGGTTAAAATAATATCAAAAGTTGAAAAGTATCAAATATTCTCGGCCGAAAGGGTTCGAGACATTATCGATGTAAATCGAATTGTACTCACACAATCTTCCCTCGTGAGTGTCTCAGTTGTCAATAACCCGTATGCATTGTCAATATTGTAACCTGTCCCTTACGTTTGCAGGTGACGTGGCGCGTGGAACACTTGAACGTGAAGTGGGAAGGTCTCCGGCTGCTACTCAGCCCTGACCAGCCGCACAAGGACGGAGATAGTTCGGACACAGTTGGTTAGTGATGCAGCCGTTTCATAAAGAAAAGTATTGGTTGTCGTAACGTCAGGGTCAGTGTAAATAGTACCTGTTCTGAGTAGTTTTATTGTAGGCTTTGAATTGCATCCCGTCTCTTCCCGCCGATGTCGTTAGAAAACGACTGAATGATCTTCAGTATAACACTATAGACCACTAACGTCATTGTGATGAGCAACTAGGACAGACAATTTATCATGAACTTGTATAGAGCGCAGGGCCGATTACGTCACCACCTCCTACAGGCCCCTCACCGCGCGCGCTCAAAGGGATCAAATTACAAGCTCGCAGATAAACACATCTGGTTCATGTTCTATTGCCTCCATTCGCTTTCTGTAAACTGTTTTGGTCTTTTGGATAACAGAGCCGCATTATAAACAAATCAAATCAGGTTAGGTATTATATTACTACATCTGGTATCCACAACACAAGCCTATAGTTGCTTACTGTGGAACACGATGGCGCTGTGTGTATGTCTAAGGATATTTTATTTATTTATTTATAGCCCGTAAACATCCCACTGCAGGGACATAGTCCACCACGCTGGCCCAATGCGGGTTGGGGACTTCACATGCCCTTGAATTTTTATTTCTCAGGCATGTAGGTTTCCTCACGGTGTTTTCCTTCACCGTTTAAGAGCAGTCGGATAAATGCATATAAGTAATTCAATTAAATTTAAAAACTCATTGGTACAGGACCTGCGTGGGAATCCAACTCGGATCTCCCAAATTGGGAGACTGCGGCTTAACCGCTGAGCCACCGACGCTCTTCGGAATTCGTATAATTCCCATTAACTGGTGACGCCACTCTTGATTACGAACAACTTTCTCCGAGGAACCATAGTGGAGTTCGATCAAAAAATTTCGATTACCCATAGTAATTAAACCATTCTGAAACCACTTTTAGGCCCGTATTAATAAACCATTCTCGAGATTGAGAACAGTCTTGTGACCGGTTTCAAGTAAACGTGTTGATTAATTTTGAGACCTGAAACGCACGTGCTTTCTCAAGCAGTACTCACTTGAGAGATGCGCCGAGTTTCACGTATTACTAAACCATACTCAAGTCTCAAGATCTTTCTTGATAAGTTCTCAAGTATAAGTACACTATATCGGTGACTTGAGAATCCGGTGGAATATAGATTTGGAGGAAATATTGCGAGAGTTATGAAATTGCGATTATATTATTCTGATATTTTATACACAAAGACAATTTGTTTACCCAAAAGAAGTGTTTTTGAAAAATCTGTGATAAAATAAGGGTACCTATCGGCTTAATTAAAATTCGGTGTTGCCAACACATCTTGGTATGGGTTAACATGCAGTAATAACCACAAAAAAAAGAACTGATGATGGTCGGGTGCCATCACCAGATCTTCACCGAATTTATATAGGCTAACACGGGCGGTATACCCTTATAAAAAAAGAATCAGTTATCGGCTGATGGAAATATCACGGAACATAGGTAGGTAACCAAGTTCTACCCCAAATAGGATTTTTTGGTCGGAGTAACACTTTTTACCTATAAAGGCAAAAGTCATCTGTAAAATGGTTGTTATTTAGCAACTTTAATAAAAATTTAAGAAATATGGTAAAATAATGATCCTTTTTTGTGTATTCTGTGGTGCAAACATATTTTAGAGCGTGAATTTAATAAATTTTAATGATCGATCGTTGACTTAACGAAATTACCCATTCGTTCCATCATTCATTCGCCGCTAAGGCAAATACTTGAGAAGTGATCTCAGCTGAGTAGATCTCAAGATTGGTTTATAAATTAGCACGGAGCTTGAGATAGTGAATTGTTTGATCGAATTCGACTATGGTTCCTTCGGGAAAATTGTTCGTTATCAGGAGTGGAGTCGCCAGTAAACAGGAATTGCACTAATTAAATTTCACCCTGTATAACAGCGGTATAAATAACTATTATAATATAAACGGTGGCCACGTCAACAGTAAAGTACAAGAGGCATATCATCTCTGCAGTTGTTCTATACTAAATTTACAAGTGTAGGTAGGTGTAAAATTTCACCCTGTATAACAGCGGTATAAATAACTATTATAATATAAACGGTGGCCACGTCAACAGTAAAGTGCAAGAGGCATATCATCTCTGCAGTTGTTCTATACTAAATTTACAAGTGTAGGTAGGTGTAAAATTTCACCCTGTATAACAGCGGTATAAATAACTATTATAATATAAACGGTGGCCACGTCAACAGTAAAGTGCAAGAGGCATATCATCTCTGCAGTTGTTCTATACTAAATTTACAAGTGTAGGTAGGTGTAAAATTTAAATCGTAGGTAAAAATATTTTTAGCGTGTAGCATTGTATTGGAGAATGTGTGTTAATATATAGATAGATAAATCGTTTATTTGAGATACAAATAAACGATTTATCTATACGATAACTCCGCCAAAATTTACCAAAAATAGTTTACAATATTCAATATAACATGAGGATACACTAGAGCACTCTAGTGTAGTAATCTTAAACTGTTTTTGTTAAATGGAACTTACTGTGTGTGCGTATCTTAGTTTACACACTGAGGTGGCTGCTGTTGCGCCAACGCACTCTATTATATTATCTTGGTATTGTTTTAAATATCGCAAACTATTTATTGTTCAATTTTGTACGTAAAGTAGTTTCAAGAAATGTGTGGGTTGTGTGACTAGAGTTACAAATAAACGATGTGTCTATCATAACTAGAAACATAATGTCATAATGTTCTAAGCCTATAAAAATATATCTTAAATTTAATATGTCTAAGCAAATTTACACACAGTTATGACCTGCTTGTATGTAACATACGCGTACTTTATCCTGATGTTATATTCAATAGTGTGAACTATTTTTGTTTAATTATAGGGAGCAAAACGCTGATTTTCAGCGACAATCCATGAAGAGACACTGGTACAAAAGAAAATAGCCGAGTAATAGTACATTGCTGTCGCGGTTGTAATGACTGCGTAGCTGGCAGCGCTGATGATGGTCGAAATCGCAGCGTAACTCAGTGCCACGCTATCATAGCGCGGTCAGCAAGGGCTGCATTGATAACCAAGCTTGAAAGCCAAGATCGTAGCTAAACTCGAGGCTATCATAGCGTGGCCAACGGTCAGACGGCCTAACTCAATTGCTTTGGGAATTGCAATAGTTTGTGACGTCAATACACTATCCGTCCTTATGATATCGTAACACAACGACATCGCTGTGGCTTAGATTAGCGGTAGAGCCCCAGCATTGCAGTAAAGCCGACCAAGGCTTGTATAGTGCTTTAAAATCTCAATTGCGAGTAATTTAATAAGATCATTATAGTAAGAATTTATTTAAAGTTAAGCAATTGTTAAAAATACAGGTACTAAAGTTCAGGATCGCTATTCCAGGGTTTTTGCAAAAATTTTCATTGTACCGCTGTTTAGCCATAACCGCGCGCTTTTGTTTTTTTATTAATTAGGTACTAGTCCTTCATCTGCAAAGACCTGTACAACAAAGTTCTGAATAAAATCTTATTGCCTATATTTTTGAAACATACCTCGACAATAAAGGATTTCAAAAGGAAATTGCTGCTGGCTAAAATTCATCAGCGATGAAATTCCATACAATTTTGCTGGTGAATATTCGATTAGTGCCGAAAGGTAAACTTTGCTCAAGAAGCTTGTCAAAATAATGACCATAATACATGTATTCTTGACTAAAATTATTTTACATTTAAATAAAGTGTAAGTTAATGTGTAATGAGTAAATAAATAGGTGAATTGAGAAAAATGTAGTTAATATAGGCTGAAATAAATAAGTTATAAAAATACTTTGTAGATTAACTGTAGGCTGGAAGAAATACCTAATGAATTACATACATAAATAACATCACCTTTACCCCAAATGGGGTTGTCAGAGATATCCCAAATATTACAATATTAATACATTATGACTTAATGTAGGCTAGAATAAATTGAAAATGTAGAAAACTCCGGAGAAAATAAGCGATTAAAACAAACGCCTGAACGGATTTTGATAAAACATGTCTATAAACCACTGCTAGAAAACCTGCTTTCCAATAAAAAAAATCCAATAATTACAGACAGGCACATGGACAGATAGACTTATAACACCCCTCTATTTGCGTTGGGGGTTAATAAAATTCAGCCGAACATAGAACCTCCTCTTTTTTGATTGATGTCGGTTAATTGCCATTGGAAAGTCGCCCATACTTTCTTTGGTGACAGCAACTACTCTGCAAGGGGGGACTGAAAATCAGCAACACTGCTGAGTCCCTACCCATTCATCACAATACTGTGTATTCTATGTATGCTTGTGTTTTCTTTTTTGAGACGAATAAATACCTTTTATTTATTTATTATTATTTTTTAATTAAGTTTATAGAGAGAATGATGTAGTAAGTTGTCAAAGATTACAATTCATAACAAAACATGAATATTTAAAACATTCAACGATTATTGAGCAACATGTTCTGTTTTTTATTTACTTGTAATGTATTATATAAATAATAACTAATTTTTAATTTTATAATTCTACTGTGGTTTTTCATGCCTACTGCGACATCTATCTTTCACGGACTTTAATTTGCCGTTTTAGTACTTTACCTTTTCAATAGATGGCGCCTTAGCTAAAATATTCACTTTCGTTTCTGGTGTTTTGTTCATAGTTTTATACGCCGTTGTTAGATGGCGCTAAGCTACACTGAATTGACTTCAAATGTGAAAAAACTAATGAGTTTTTTTCTTAGTTTTCTTTAATAGGTAGTTGTGATGATGTTACTCCTAAATGTAAAAATTAGGGAGTCTCTTAAAATTGAGAAGGTAAAGATATGTAAGAATCTATTAATGAAATTATGTATTCGTTATGGCTGTTTAGCCTGTGATTTTCAAATCACACATAATTACTCCGTCATTAACAGCCACAATTTTGCTGCTGGACATGTGGGTGGCGTTTGACTTACTTTGATATGACATTGTTTCTCGGTTATAAGCCCCTTATTTTGATGACGCGCCTTTGACCAAAATCAGTCATGATGTGTTCGAAGATGAAGCACGCGATTTCATTCAATACCTATTCACTTTGCTCCTTCCGGCGTCAGTCTTTCCTGAATCCTACAACCTTGGGATCTTCAAGAGCAAGATGAATAGGCATCGACTGAGATCGCGTGCTTCATCTTCGGCTACATCGACACTTTCCATCAGGTGAGATTGTGGTTAAACGCGTATCCAGTTAATCATTAAAAAAGATCTCAACATTGTGGGATGTCAGAAAAAAACAGATGCTGGGAATATACCATGGTTGTCAAGCAATTGGCATTATGAATGAAAAGCCAAATCACTTGGTATAAGTGTTCGTTATGTCAACGATATGCGGGTGGAAACCCTCTCCGTGCCTAGTAGTCCGAAACTGGAATGGCCACGCTCACCGAAATGCTTTCTGAAAAATACTGATATCCGACGATAGATTGTCCCGTCTAACTTTAGTAAGCGTCATGCAGGAGTCATTGAGATAGCAGACTGACGAGTGCGGTGGTAGAGTCCACCAATGCAGTTACTATCGACTGTCAATCAAATCTGTTCACGAGGTCAAACTTCGAAAGCTCAAATATGTTCTCCCCACAGACCACCCACCTCCTACACCTGAAATAATCAGACAGTGCTATTTGTCAAAACATTGAGAGATGACTCGTTTTAACTTATACGTCTCATTAGCCGCGGGTTAAAATCTGACATTTATGTATTAAGCACCTGATGAATTCACAATATTCGACTTCACAGGCTGTTTTAATATTTCAGTTTGTGAATTTGACAGACTACAGCGAACATTTAATCGTCGCTGTGTAGTCTGCAGTACTGGTAGCATGACAATTTGCGATATAGTTTATCACAAATTTAATCGCGGACATCTGTCAAAATGAGCCACATAGCAGTCGTACCTACAGCTACAATTTGACCGAAGCGCGCGATATAACGTGTGATATACTATATCGCGTGTGGTCATGCTATCCATACTGGTGTTTGTTTATAGCAAAGTTATATCGATAAAATATCAACGACATTTATTCTGTATTCATCTCAATAATAATAAAACCACCCTTGGATATTCACGACTCTCATAATTATTAATTTCTTTCAAAGAAAAAATTTAGCATTACACGCGGTCTGTGGTTATCCATGATAGAATCTTCAACTTTTTCACTTAAACTAGACGGAAACCTATGCAATAACACTGTACCTAAATTCATGTGGATTATCGAAGATGTTATTTCGACAGACACAGCTCACGAGCTGCGCTGTCTTCGCCGCTGGCTCCACGGTATGGAGGGCCGGCTCCCACCACCGTCGCTCGCCGCCGCCAGAGCTGCGCCTTACCACGAGCTGCTGAGAAAACTGAGGGAGCATCAGGTACGTTCCCATATACTGTATATACATAAGATTTGGTTTCGTTGTAGCACTACTTCATTTCGATCTGTTGCGTCGAAAATCGCCATGATTCTACCCAATCCTATCACCATAGTCGTCAAGCCAAGTCGGTGGCCTATAGGGGCGGCTTAAGAGCACTGACAGTCATAGGTGGCCACTATCATGACTCAAATTCACCAACCCGCACTGAGCCCGCGTGACGGATTATGGACCACTCCAACCGTGGGTGTATAAGGCTGTTGATGTTGACTGTGCCCGTATATTTGGCTAATCTGGACGCGCACCTTTAATAAAATAAATTATGCAACTATATTATACCAAATAAAGCAATGTATGGCGATTGGTCCATAACTCTTTCTTTCGTCTTTGCATTTTACAAACGAGCATTCTATCATTTTTGTTTAATTTGTATAAGTTTTGTAAAATTATGACTAGAATATTTTATCTATTGGAACTACTGACATTGACGGGATGACGACGTCGCTTCTGTGCCACGACGTGTTTTTTTTAATATAATAGACATCGATCTTATGTCGGTGATGACCTTAGATCACCGCTCGTGCGTCACACCATGACATTCAAAAAATCATAGGTATATGAGTGATTTAAGATGGTGATAGATAATAATCAATAGATAAACGGTCTGGAACTGTCCTCTAGGTGACTCGAGTCATTTATTCATAACTTTATATGTATTGCTTGCGCATTTTAATGCTTCAATCTGTTAGAAATGCAAAATAACAGATTCGCAGTGAAAATGTTTTTTCGATCGCTCATGTTTACCCATTATATGGCAAATGTCCAGAATATTGATAGTAAGGGGAAGAAGTGGCAAAAAATGTATCTTCTCGAGTTCTATGTTGAAAACGAATTTAGAAAATTTTCAAAACCGATGGAGTGTTTTGCGTAATACATGAAAATGAAAAAAAGCGGTAAGTACCTTGTGAACTCTGTGAATATTTTATGCCATTTATAAGGTTTTAAGTACAAAGTAACAGTGAATGTTTTGTGTTTTAATCAGCAAACCTTCGATGCTTATTATTCTGCGTTTCTGAAGACAACGACGACGTTAGAAATTTATCGTTAGTAAAACAACATCTTACTCGCCATCTGTAAAACGTTTTGACGACCAACCCTGCATGCGAATCCCGCCAAGGGTAATAGTAAATACTTATGTACGTTTACAAGTTAACCAATCCCCCAAATATTTCCCGGTTTCCGGGTCGTTACGCTACCACCTTCGGCCTCATCTTCACTTAACATCAGTGTGCGAAGTGCGAGTTTTGTCTCGTTTTTAACTTTACCATCGCGTTCGCGGTTACGCAAAAAGTATCTATGAAAGAAATCGTTTTGCAAACTATTCGCTAGAGGCGCTGCACATTTCTTCACAAACGCGGTAGTAAAGTTAAGTCGAAACAAAACTCACACTTCGCCCTCAGGTGTGATTGAGGTCAAGTGCTAACCCGTTGTGCTAAAAAAAAAAAGTACAAGCATTGTTAATTTGGGACTAGATAATTGGAGTAAGAAAACACCGAAACAAACAATAAATATTAACACTGAAATCAATGCGATCCGATCTAGCACCGCAGGAATTAGCCAAGAGTAGTAATTAAGAATAGACTACAATATGATCAATCCGTCTCTTGTCGTGGGTGTTGTCTAGGGTTCGTGAAGATGGATGACAGCACAGATCAGCTATAGGTAGCGACGTCTTTACTGCGGAGCTCCCGATAAATCAACGATTTCCAACCTATCCTGACAGGCCAAATACTGTCATGGATCGCTATCCAATTGCAATGCAATATGCAATTAATGTCCAGCAATCGACTTCTACAGACAGACATGACATCGTACAGTTGGCGGGATCTCATTGGATGCGATTCGCACAGAACCGTCAGTATTGGCGCAATGGAAAATTGGCCTATACCCAGTAGTGGGTGGATGTGGGCTGAGATTGATGATGATGATTGGACCTCTATAGTCTATTGTTGTGATACTAGAGGAAAGTAAACTTGCTGTGAACCGTACTGTACTACCTACCGCAGTTGCTCCAGCACTACTCAGATGCGCGGCTAGTGGACAAAATCATCTCACGGAAGTTAATCTGTCAAAAATAATGTATTAAGGTAGATACCTACCTACATTAAACCTAACTTAATAGCAATAGTTAATTGATATGGTAATTGCAAAGTTAACCAAAATCTATTTCCAACAATCTAACACCATGTTATCGAACTCTATGTAAAAAGTGTTATTGGAAATATTATACATGTTCTAAGTAGTTTTATTATAGTTATTTATACTGTTGATAATGAGGGGTAAAATCGTGATAAAAGTATCACATGAGTGTTTAAATGCCTAATTATGTACAGTTTTATACAAGACTTTATCTACACCCACGATATGAATTATCCTCTATAATAAATAAAGTTCTGAAACCATAGGGTGTTGTAATCTATATGCCCGTTCATCGAAAGTTTAATTGCTGAGTATCTAATACAAACAAACTTTAATAATATAATTATTTATTGTAGTAATTATTTGCATTTTGGATAGTGCAATTATTGCAATGCTATTGAATATTTGCACCTTGTTGAATGTTGGCAGATCTTGATATAAGTACTCTGAATATTTATATTCACCGTTTCAATTTTTCTGCTAATAATTGGTTAGAAATGTCCTTTGCTGCATTAGAAATATCTGGTGTGTTTCATTAAAGCTTGTATCACTCATTTTTGTAAACGCCAAAGTAATAAATTTTGGCAATACCAATAACGATTAGAAATGGCGGAGTACTACGAAAATTATAATTTTTTGTTCTTTTTTCAAATATTTTTCAATTACAGCACTATATTGGTGAAACGCCCGTGTGCAATTAGAATGTTCTTTTTTTGTAATTCATAAAGATACCACGAATTGAGTAGTGAGAAGGGTGAGAATGTGGCTGTTTTATGAGTAGACCCCTTTGCGCTGAATGGGATCGAAACTTGAAAAACTAAAAGAGTTGCATATTGAAATTTAGTATAACATTTAATACTGGTTGAGGATGTTATTCTTGCTTGTTTTAATGTTAGCCACAAGCTAACTGTTTCAGAAACCTTCATAAAGTAATTATAAGATGCATAAAAACATTTATGATGTACTTGTATTTTAGGTATAAATTGACCCTTGCGAAAAAACAAAAGTATAATTAAGTAGACAGTATTAGGTAGAATATATGTAGACCAACAAGAAAGACTGTATATATGAAGACCAGCCTTTACGTTTTCGTAGTTTTCGTAATATACGGCATCAGTCTGAGCTCAGGTGGGTGGGTATTTATTCGAAAACTACTTATTTAAAATAATGATCCATTCATTTAAATAAAATACTTTCTTTACAGGCTGCCACGTCTCCGAAGATGAAATTTATAATTGGCACTAGGCCTCGCGACCTTTCTTTTACGAACTTTCCATTAACGTAAAATTAGTTTCTTAAGAGTGACTGATTGATGGTGCCTATGTTGTTTAAATTTATACCACTCTAGAGATCCGCTACGCCTCGAATGGGTGGTATCTACATAACATAAAGTATATTGCACGGCATTTACACTCCTACGTGGTTTTTATTGAAAACGTTCTGAGCACAATTTCTCTTTTATTAATTTATGTTGGTAAGTTCTCGGCTTTTCCGGTAACTACAATACGTCAATTTGAAGACATACAACTAAATTGTATCTACTTAGGTATTTCTACTTACTGGTCACATGGGATTTTACTGCTTTTCCATTTAGAAAAGGCGATGTTGAACTGATATAATGTCATAATTATAATAAAAATATACATACATACATACATAATGTCACGCCTGTTTCCCGTTGGGGTAGGCAGAGACCACAGACTTCCACTTGCTACGATCCTGACACACCTCTTCTGCTTCCTTCACTCTCATATAATAAAAACATCTTTTAAGATAACTAGTTCTGGAACTAATATCATATCACATATAGGTATTATTGGTGCATAAATATTGTTTAGGGACAAGGTCAATCCATGCCTATAGTCTGATTTTTAATTACATGGAATTCTGAAATTTCTTGATGTGATCAGGCTAATTAATTGATTTAATTTAATTATTATCGATAAAATTACGATAAAATACATAGATGGGCTATAAATTTATGAAAACAAATAAATAACGTGTAATACAATATCTGTAATATTATTGTAATGTTAACTTTACTTTACTTAGTGTGAAAGTTAAATTACAACAGGTATTCTGCTATCATCATTACTATTGTAAAGATAGTAGGTACATCATTAGCATAGATAACTATACTCCTTATAGTTAGTTTTAGATGTACAATTACCTATAAAAAAGCGGAAATAAAAAGGTTTATGAGAGCTGACCTGTCATGTGATCTGTGGCAACTGACAGCTGTCAGAATTCCACGGTAATAGGTAATGCTAATGTCGTGTTTAATGATTTTTTACGAATTGTAACTTACATGTAATACAAAGAAAAAAAAATAGAACACTTCTCATCGCAGACTTAAGACCATCAATGGGCAGCAGCGCCCTTCATGCCCTTCATTTGTTGTCTGAACAGAAGTATGCTTTGTCGTGGTTTTATTACATGGATGGCTAATTGTGAACGATCTAGATGCGGCTCTTTAAATGACTAAACAAGAGGTCCGTTTAAGCTATCGTGAAGATAGATGCAGTAGCCGTAATAAACTTACAACAGCATTATAATATTAATTATGACCAATACTAGTGTGTTTTTGGTGTCAATAGAAATAATTTCATTTTGGTTTAAAATTTAAAAGCTTGAAATTTACTTTTCACTTTATAATGTGTGCGACGATCTGCCTCAATTTTAACAAAAAGATGAGATAGGGTCCATTTATTTCCGAGCATTTACGATTTAGCAGCTGATTGTGAGCATTCACTGGCTATAAATCAGCAGTATCCGTCGGTCCTACGTTTACAATTGGATTCGTATAGAACGTAATGGCAGCTTATTCCTGTTGCGTATACATTGCGCGTCGCACGTCGTGACGTGGGCCGCACGTTCTAATGATCGCTATAAATCAGCGAGCGATGGAGAGATGCCCTTAATTAGCTTCGACAGCTCGTGAGCGAGAGTTCTTTGTTAACCACCACTATGATCTATGTTGATATTTATCAGACCCCCAGCACAGGACCTATCAGTGTTAATTTTATCAATACTTTTTATCGCCTTAACAAAAGAGATATTTGTCCTAGTTATAGTTCCCTTTTGAAATATTGTAATGATACATTAGGTGCTTTGTCGTAATATATTAATTACCACATTGTATTCGCCACTTATTATAAGAGATTTTCTTTTATGTTAATATATTCACATAATGTTTTATGCAAACTGAACCCCGAATTTTGGTACCGTAGTTACGAAACTGTTTAGTAGAGTAAGTGTACCTACGTGTGTGTAATTAATTGTGTTTTAGCCATTGGGCCCTTTGCACACAGTGAGAACTCAAGCCTGTTTCACCTACTGTTGGTTTTGTGCGCACCGTTTTTTGTTTTGGAGTAAACCGCATTGACTATGTGAAATCTGGTGCTTCTTCTTCTTAGTGAGTCGATGGCAAAATTATCAGATGGTTCTCGTGATAGCAATAGACTAAATACATTTTAGACGTTTCCGTCAAAAGGAGCCGAGTCCATCTCGTATTTTGGTTATTTAGCCTTTTCATTTATTATTTTATTTATCAAGCGTACACGTAAAAAAGCCGTAGATCAGGAATTTGGCCCTCAATACGGCATTAAACATCGGGGCGCGCGTAATCATTGAAATAATTCTCGAGAAATATTTTAGTTCCTTGGAATGCGCTGGATCTTTTTTATTTGTACGAACACACTTATTTTCATAGATCCTCTGACCCCAGATCTTTGTCTCCGATCACTAAACAAATTGCTCTTTATCTGATACTTATTTATAACTTGATTGACTAATGCCCGACGTCGATTTTGCGCCAACTTTCTAGCTTAGGTCACACGATGTTGGAATTAACCTCGGATAGTCAATTTGTGTGACATGACTATCTGTTATCTGGAGCTATGATCGTTGAATAGTGCCTTCGTGCAGATAAATCGTGAATTATTGGCCCTTTGGTCGCAAGTAAAACCGACACTATAGCCGCCAATTTATTGTGCCACTACCAGCGTTATTATTATCCAAGGTTGAACAGGCTACACCTTGTGCCGCGAATTGATGGGTACCTACACTAGTGGCACTGTATTGTGAATACAACGCCTGAATAACAAATTACCATAGTATAAGAAATAGGTTATGTTGTGTAGATATGTTGAACAATATAATCGATTTATTCCAATAGTTGCCTTTTTGAGCTCACAAGAAAAAATAATTCGGTTAACGTTTAATAATATTAAGATTAATTTTATTAAATTGCAATGTTCGACTTCGAGCTCTCGTGTTGCCATGATTTATACTAATAAACCTAGATAGACATAATAAATCGTAAATCGATAGCAAATGACAATATAATATCGTATTTCGCTTATATTTGCACTTGTGTGTGTGTCGGCTAGTCGATTTGGAATGACAAATAAACTTTACTGGTATTATGTTTTTTTTAGCAAGATTATAGAATATTTTTTTAAATTTAATTTGGATGAAGCTTTGTTACAAAACGAGTGTGTTACATATTCATCAAAGTGATTAAAATAAATCGTCTTTCTGTTATCTTTTGACGACTTCCTCATAATATTATAGTAAAAGTTTATTTACAATAATATTTTAACGAGCGGATGCCGTATTTGGACGGGGCGTTTGGTTGATGTACGAGTACACTCGGCCTTTGTGGAAGTTATTATTCAAAGTTTTGTAACCACCATGCACAATGTGCACGCCCGTAATTGTTTCTTTTAGGGATAGACAGTCATTCCTCCACACAGACCTCCACTTGAAATAACATTATTATTATGTTCTCATTAATAAGTAGATTATATGATGTGAACCATTAAATCACCTTAGAGATAACATTATTTACGTCGTCAAGCGTTTTGTCTCTTTTGTTAACTTTGAATAGGAAAGAAGTATCATCATCAAATATTATTATATCATTGTTTGGCTTCCATACTAATCGTTAAATCATTAATATAAACAAGAATCAGGCACGGCCCGAGAATTGATCCCTGTGGAACACCTATACAAACTGGAGACTTTGACTATGACCATTCACGTCAACCCTCTGAACTCGATTACACAAGTACGATTCTAAAAGGTCGAGGCACAGGCCGCAATAACATAGTGGCGTAATTTCATGACCAAATCACCAGACCATCATGATGTTTGCAATCGAAAGCCTTTGACAAGTCACACAAAATGCCTATCGCATCCTGTGAATCTTCCCAGGCTTCAAAGATATGTTCAATAAGCGCAACACAGGCATCGGTTCGCGACCCTGTGTGAGTCTAAATTGCTTTGAAGTCATTAAGTTATTGGTATTGAAGTAGAACAGTAATGATTTAAAATCGGTAGAATTGATCTTCTTCTTCAATTTAAGAGCTATGCTCTTGTCGGAATAATAACCACGTCTCTCTTCTTTCCGCCCTCGATTTAATCTCTACAACACGACACGACATTCTCTCTACGACACGAATTGATATGGGTCTAAAATTAGTGAGGTCCGTCGTACGACTGGCTTTGAATACAGGAATAACCTTACTCTATTTCATCAGGTCTGGAAACACCAGTGTCCACAAATTTAAAAATACAAGCCATATGTGGTATAAGGCAATGAAGAATTTTACAGAAAGACCATAGAGATCAGCCGTTTTTTCGTTTGCAATGATTTAAACACTTTCATAACATTACTGGGTCTAGCGTGTCTAAATATTTAAAATACATGTTCGGATTGTCGCTACATATTTTAAATAAAGGCTGCGGGAGGTGAGTAAGTGCTTTTGTATTTAAAATGAGAACTACTCAAATTGTTCAGAAACTCCAAGTTTGTATTAAGAAAATAATCATACATTTTTCATTGAATATTCTAATAGCAAGCCTTGACTTTTTCAGTTTCCCTGCTCATAACTTTCCCTGTGGTTCACAACATTTGTACTATTTTTACCCTCCGATAAATGTATTGCGTCCAGTCATTATCCGGGTCTATATCAATATAGCCACAATTTAACTGTGGTGTCTTATATTTAGGATTAAAACTAGAAAAAAGTTTCTCTAAGAAACGTCTCTAGACGTTTGATGAAAATCGGTTCAGCCGTTTCGCAGATAAACTTTTAACACAATTGCTGTCTGTGTGTACCTGGATAATATTATTATCTATTTACTTCCTCGAGGATTTCTGCATTTTCAATTTATGTTATTAATTTTTGTTCTAATCTTCTTCGGTACAGTACTATTTTGTACTTTTATATCGCCTATACAGTGTGGAAATTAAACTCAGGCCCTGGAGGGAAACTACTTTAAATCCTTAAGCTAGCTCATTTTACTTAAAGGAGACATTCCTTTATTTTTAAAAAGAAACAAATCTGCATTAAAAGATTTTTTAAAACTCGCTTGCTTCGCCCGGGACTCGAACCAACTAAAATTTAAAAAATAAACACTCCTTATTTTATTATACTACTCGGTAGTATTAATATTCAGGATAAAGTTTCTCTAAAAAATATTTGGTTACTGTTCACTTTTAACAAGTAAAAGACACGTAACAGTTCTGTTATTTCTCCAACACTCAAAGACTTCGTATGAAGTACACGCTTGCTAATTTATCGTTAAGTACCTTGTTGAAATCATCGATAAGAAAATTGTTCAATGGTGGTAATACCTCTATGCACATTTCCTTCTTACATGATCCGAGGCGTTCAGTGGAGAAGTTTAAAAATGGAACGTTTGACTTTGTTTGCAAGGCGGGACAATAATTTTAAAATTCGAACGATTTTTATCAACAGATTTTATTTAAGTAGTGTTGCTTCCCTTACGTAATTAAATTATCTCATAATGGCGTATCAAGAACAATTCGATTTATTAGAAGCTTACTTTGTTTGCAACAAGAGCTACGATTTAGCTCTACAGTGGTATCGCGAGAAGTATCCAGACAGAGAACTACCATCTAGAAAGGTTTTGTCTCGAATTGTGAATAATTTACTGACCGTTGGAAGTTTTAAAAAGAAGACTGGACGCCCACAGCAACAAAATTTGGACTATAGCGATGTTGAGTTAAACATTTTGACATACTTCGAGTGTTACCCGAAAGCTTCAAGCAGGGAAGCTGTTCAAGAGATAGGCATCAACCATACTAGTATACTTAAAGTTCTGAAAAAATACAAATACAAATGTTATCGTGATGGGCGATTGGTGCAGAAACTACATCCCGGAGATAGTGACAGGAGATTACAGTTTTGTGAAAATATTCGAACAGAAATAGCCCGCAACCCAAATTTCTTGGACTGTATTGTATGGTCTGACGAAACAAATTTTAGTAATAATGGAATGTATAACAGACATAACAATCATTATTGGTCTCGTCAAAATCCATTCCGTGTCCGTGAAACGAACAACCAGGTCAGATTTTCGTTTAATGTTTGGTGTGGAATCAAAAGTAACAAGGTTGTTTTGGTGCACATTTACGAAGGACATCTGAATGCAGCAAAATACATTGAAATATTAGAGCTTTTACAAAATCAATTAAACCTTCTGCCAGAAGAGGAACGAAATAATATCATTTTTCAACAAGATGGTGCACCTGCCCACAACAGCAGAATTGCCAGGGCATACCTTAATGAAAATTTCAGTGCCTGGATAGGTACAAACGGTACGATTAGATGGCCTGCAAGAAGTCCAGACCTGACGCCCATGGACTTCTTTTTATGGGGTCATGTAAAAAATGTTGTTTATGAAACTTGCTATGAAACCGTTCAAGAGCTAAGGATTGCGGTAGAAAATGTTATTAGGGGCATACACCACAACACTTTGCTGAAGGCTACAAGAAATGAATTTCAACGGCGACTAATGTTGTGTAGCCGGAACGACGGGGCTCATTTCGAACAATTTATCAGTTAAATAATTTAAGTGTTACAAAATGGATAGTAAAATAAAGTTGATGTTAGATTTAACGATTATTTTTATTTTTAAGACCAAATGTTTGTTAGAGAAACTTTATCCTGAATATTAATACTACCGATTAGTACAATAAAATAAAGAGTGTTTATTTTTTTAAATTTTAGTCGGTTCGAGTCCCGGGCGAAGCAAGCGAGTTTTAAAAAATCTTTTAATGCAGATTTGTTTCTTTTTAAAAATAAAGGAATGTCTCCTTTAAATAAAATGAGCTAGCTTAAGGATTTAAAGTAGTTTCCCTCCAGGGCCTGAGTTTAATTTCCACACTGTATATTAAATCCACCATCGGAACAGAAATTAAAGTCTACGAGTACATCTAGTAACTCCTTAGTGAAAATTGATAACAATATATGTAATATCTATAAGTGCAAGTAATAAAATAAGTGATAAATGAAATTATCGAAGTGTAAGATCAGCCTGTTCGTTCGGTAGCAGCTTTCGCGCCCGCGGGGCGTTTCGTCGAGTAGCGATTTATTTTACAATAATTAGTGTGTGCGGGTGCGCATACAATGAGAGAATAAGTTAGTAATGAAAACAACTAAAATTTCAAAAGCTTTTGTAACATGAGCATTCATTATATTTTAGGAGAAAATCATCCCGTGGATTTGCGTATCATCCCGTGGATTTGCGTGTTAAGAATTTCGGAATAAAAATATTACTGAACCTATTAATCCAGGGCATTGAAGTATACTATATGTGTGTGTTATTAAAAATATTACTTAAGTTTCAATACGATTTTTAATGAAATGTGAACGTATTCTTTCACAGTAATACAGTACAAATTCCCTTTTAACGGCCACTTTTATCAAGTGCATCATCAGTCTGTTTAACATTCTTTTTTATAAAACAAAGTCAAAGTAATATTAAGTGAAATGTTAATTTTGTAAATGGTATTTACCTTCTATTATTGTCATCTTACTTTTCACCTTTGTCCTATGTAACCAAGAAGAACAGGTATGGATATGGACATTCATGGAAACTGGAGATAAACCAATGCAGGTGGTTGGACTGGTTTGATTATTTTGGGGGATCTGGGTGAGCGGTCTCCCACCTTCGACCTCATCTTCATTTAACATTAGATATGATTGAGGTCATGCGTTAACCTGTAGTACATAAAAATAAGCTAATGTATCATCCATTATTATAACGTTGTTGGTAGGTACACATATTATATTCTACAAACAACTCTAAAGTGTAACTAAATCAAGTATAACTTACCATGACAGTAGATTGCGATCTATTCGTGTGATGTCGCCGCGAGCGTGTTACATACTGTACCGCGCGAGTAGGTGCTTTCCTTTCTCTCTTCTACGTACACTGTCATTTGTCATAGATAGCGCCTTGTCAATATTAAAGTGACAAGTCATTAAATTGACATAAAGTAGAACTTAATTAATCACATCACACTCGACAAGATATTTTTCAGATCAGTAACAACTTATCATATCAGTCACTACGCCACTAGTTATGTAGTACGTGCACGTCTTACGTTGTGGAACAAGTACCTAATTAAATTGTAATAGAAATGTAGATAATACAGTTGTGATCATATTACAAAACCTACACTAGGTAGGTATTACCTTTTCACCACATACGTGGTTTTATTGATATATGCATTTATAACCGAGCCGAGTTACCACATTGCTGAAGCTTCCCATTTTAAGGTTTTCTAAATTTTCTATTTTTTTATATACCGGATGAGTTTTTTTACCGTAAGGAAAAAATAGGGCTTAATAGGTAAGTGAAATAGAAGTTATTGGCATAAGTAGTTTTTTTTTTTCAAAACCATCATGACGCACGCGTCGACCCGAGATTGATTGCGACTATAGCGGGATTCGCAGGGTTCCTATAATGCGAAATTAATTTGGAACTCATGTTTTTTTAATTATTTAATTTAATGGTGTAATTATGTGGAGTAGGCCACACACGGAACCGTGAAATGACATAAGCCACCTTTGATGAAAATCGGTTAAGCAGTTCCGAAGTTTTTAACTTTTAACACAGTTGGTTTGGTCTACCTGGGTGATGTAATCATTTGTTTTCTATATTCTTAGGTTATAGTTATATGATATCTTCCGGAGAACGCATCTTTATGCTTTTCCTTTACAATGTGTATAATGTGTATGTGGGCTAAAAGACATTAATAGTTATACGAGTGTGAGTACAGTTGACTGCACATTGACTGCAAAACTACCGGTATAAGCTGGCCTCGCGACGCTATTGGAAATGTGAACGCGCAGCGAGACCAGTTTATACTGAAAGTGTTACGGTCATAGTACAGCCTTTGATGTAGTGGATAGTGACCCTTTCCAACCTACGGTTGCGGGTTCGAATCCCGCGAAGGGGAAATATTTGTGTGATGAATATAAACATTTAATCATAATTCATGGATTATGTAAATATTTTTGTATGTTTATCCGTTATCCAGTATCCATAGTACAAACTTTGCTGAGTTTGGGACTAAAATATTGATATAAGTGTCCAAAATATGTATTTATTTATAATAGAAAAACTGAAAGCGAAGATCTCTGAAAAACTTGCAAAAGGAGAAGATTCAGTAGTAGAGTAACTCGGGCCTACTACTGATGCTCGTATATATACCGGATGAGTTTTTGCCATAAGGAAAAAAGTATTATAGAAGTAAGTGAAATAGAAGGTATTGGCATAGGTATAGTTTAATTTTTTTTCGAATCGAATAAAGCCTTAATTGTATCATTGCACTTACCTAATATGCCCCATTTTTTTCCTTGCGGTATGAAAACCGGATATATAACGGATGAGTTATATATATATAAACACCGATACCGATACCGTAATATATATATGCGGCTGAATCATTGCTTGTGATTGAGGGTATTATCGTCCGGTCATTGACTTATGTTAACCTCTCTGCTTTACATCTATATGAAGCATTAATGAACTTCAACAATATATCGTGTTGTTTAGTCTACGTGTACATATGTGATTTAGTACAATTCCTCGAGTTAGCGCTTTGCATTGTGTGGTGTACCGTGGTCGGTCGTAGCCAGATGTAGGTAACAAGCGGTCAATAATTCTCCAGCGCCGAGGACGGCTGATACCATCGCGCCCCCTGTGGCCGCGCCCGGCCCGGTGTTACAGGAATGTGGAAGGCTACCGCCTTTCCGACTGAACTTATTATTCCATCCACCTTCTATACAAATAACTCATAAACATATACTATTTATATGTTTATGGTTACACCAAGTCTAAGGTAATATTCTATTACCTATATGTAAATCTATGGTATATAAGAAAAATAATTAGCGTCAATTTATAAATGTTTTCTTTTTGTTCTGCCTTTAGAATTATTATATCGAGAACAAAACGTATCAGTATCTAAAAATTTATTAATTTACGATTTACTTTAATATTATTTAAATAGCTATATTTACAATATAACTGCCAATTCCTGGCACACTTAAATATGCTGGTAGCATCCAGGTGGAATTTCAAAATGCCAACCAATGAAATAGATAATTAAACTAAACATGTACTACTAACCTAACCTAACCTACCCAGCCGGGATTCGAACCCACGATCTCCGCGTAACCCGTTGGCGGCTAATGAAATCATTTAGAGTATAAGTACAAATAGAATCGGTACTATCTGACAATATGTGTAACTATATTGATCCGGGCCGGACCTAGCCAAACGAAGCTCTGAAGTCTCTTACCCACAACATGCGACCCCACCGGACCGATGCTATTTTATTTATGTAGTACTTGCGTACCTTAATCTTCTTGGGGATTTAGAAAGCCGCGAAAGTGGCTACGAAACAAAGTACCTGATAACGTAATGTGGCAAAAATCTCCGACAATGCGGGCTTACGTACCCAACGGCTATTGCTTTAAAATCTACAGGGAAAAGTACTAAATCTATCGCAGTACACAAGATTTACGAATATCAACGAGTTAGTTTAAATCATGGTTATTTGACGGTTATTTAGCTGAATTATAAAATTTTGCTAAGAACGGAATTAATTGATTGATTCGGATGTGCTTCCATATGTGCGTGTGTGTCCATGAATTAACGGAAATCACGCATGTTTATATACTGTAGCATGATTTGGTTGGGGCATTATATTTGTACATATTTCCACGATGCATTAACTTTCATTTAATTCGTTTCATCTTGTAAATAGAATAATTGTAAATAACACTTTATTCCGTATTCCGTAACAAGAATCACGAACGTAGCGTAATTTCAACATCTTAAACTGATTAGGGTCAAGCGCGAACTCGTTGTACATAAAAAACAACAAACTCATACATAAAATCAATCATAATTCATAAAACGAATCTTGAACGTACTCGTATCAAATGAGCTTCAAATTATCACTGAAAATGTTATATCTACGTTTCATCTCGGCAGCCACGAGGTGAAGGGTCTGACGTTTTCATATGAGCTACCCGTCACGCATCGCAGAATTACCGAGATACCTCCACTACAAATAGGTGAAGATTTTCGCTTCCAATCGCAACTTTCACCGTGTTTAACTGTTTGAACCTTGCATTAGTCCAGTTTCTGATTTTAAAGTTATTTAATTTTATCCTGCTGTTTCATAGATTTCGAAGTTTCTAAATATATATATTTTTATCATAATCTATAGATATATAGCGCCTACTAATTACTATTCTATGATTATATTCACTCAGGCCAGTTAATTGAAATGTCCACTTGTCACTTTAATTTTACCTGCAACTTAACAACGTCTTATCTGGAATCTGAGAAAGTACTACTTGTTTCGCTCTTAACACATTTTCACAGTGTAAATATCTAAATCGGTCAGTTATTACTAAACACGAGTCATTTGCTATAAATAAAAGTTTATCTTTGAATTTTAGTATGCCGCTATACATTTTTAGGTGTTCTTCTTCAATTTAAGAGCTATGCTCTTGTCGGTGGAGTACTGACCACGTCTCTCTACTTTCCGCCCTTGTCGCCTATGTCTTCCCCTTGGAAGACATAGGCGTAATTACTTTGACCGAGAAAGTTTGAAGGAAAGAGAGGAAGGTCTCTTTCCTTCAATCTTTCCCCTGAATTATGTTCTTCAAAAAAATATCGTGTCGTATCAAGTGACCTATCATCTTTCCTCTTCGGTTCTCAACTGTGGCTAACAGGCATCTCTTCTCCTTTACCCTCATTAACACCTCTTCATTTATTCTCTTCTCGGTCCAGCTTATTCCCTCCATTCGTCTCCAGTTCCACATCTCGAATGCCTGTAACCTTTCCCTATACCTCTGTGTTTTTTAGGTTTATCTACAAATTTTGCATTACATTGCATTTATATTTATTATTATTTATTACATTATTACTTAGGATATACTTATCATTATTCACTCTTATGTTTTGGTGCAATATTTTGTCGAGACTAATTTTATTGAAACCTTTGTTCCGGTGGGCTATAACTTTAGGATTCTCGTTATCCGTTATTATATCGTTATATATGCAGTGGATAGTGACCCTGTCAGCGAAACCAAAGGTTGCGAATTCGAAGTCCTCGAGGGGTAAATGTCTGTGTGATGATCATACGAACATTTATTCCCGAGTCATGGATGTTTATACCGGATGATTTTTTAGCGTAAGTCAAATAGAATGTATTGTAATAGGGAAGTTAGCCATAAAATATAATAAAGCTTTGTTTCAATTGACAGTCGTGTTTGTAGCTCATTCCACATAATTACATCATTAAATTAAATAAATTGAAAAAAAGTGGAGAAAATGTGGGTTCCAAATAAATTTTGCATGATCTCCGGCGGGCGGGTGGGTAGATGCCTGTTTGAAAAAAAAATAAACTACCAGTATAACTTCTATTTCACATAGATTTTTTCCTTACGGTAAAAAAAACTCATCAACTCTGTATAAATATTTATATATGTTTATCCGTTATCTAGTATTCACACATAGTAAGGGTCCAAAAATATCGATTTAGGCATTGATATTTATTCATAGCAAGATAGAACGGGAGTTGCACGTAAGGGTTAAATAAATAATTAATTTACACCACGTCTTAGTTGCTTTGCTTTCTATACAGTCAGTCTGTCTGACAGTGCGAGATTAAAGGCCACAAACGGTTTTAAACTTGCAATACTTAATTATTATCAAATACGTAACACGTGTTGTTAAAGAAAATGTAACTCGGTACAACGTTCATTGCGGGCAGCAAATCTCATTATGAAAAAACCTCCTAGAAACGATAAGTCGTCGTAATCTTTTTTTAAAGAAAATCATTTATGTGTCAGTAACTAATTAGGTACTAGGTGCTTGTTTGTTATATTAAGTGTATAATTAATAATAATGTGCTCAGTGTCTACTAATTTATGGTACAGCCAACCATACAATATTGTTACCAATGTTAAAAAGCAATGCATAATCACTATTAAAGCTCTTATTAAATTATTTGTTTTGTCGCGATTATCACAGTGTACCATAAATTTTCCCCGGGCATTCCGCGGTACCTTCGTGTGGCTATCGCGATCAACATTAGCGAGCCCATAATTCAAGTAAGGAGTATTACGTAATTACAAGCACGTGGTTCCGGAAAGCTTTAATAACAGTAGGTACGAAGTTTAATTGATTTATAATTGCGGCGTTCACGAGGAGGTTGGAATATGGTATAACTTCAGTTGTATACCGTCCTGAAAGAAACGTCATGCGAAACCTTATCACACTTTATAATAATTTTGTAATACTCCATACGATGTTACTTACAGTTATCTATTGTCATATATAACTTAAACTACGTATTTTTAATTATAAGAAATTATTTTAAATTAGTATATTTTAGTTATTATAAAAAAAATACGTAAAATGAAAGAATCTAGCCAAATGACATCATTTATAACTTTCAGGAATAATATTTTCTCTATTCATCTAACCAGAAAATGTTTAAATAAACAATTCCCAATTGTACAGGTCCTTATGCCGCTAACAGCTAGCGGCGTGAAATTAATTTCGTAATTTCTAGAAATTGGCAACTCCGGCGTAGTTTAAAACCTGAAAGGTATACTTGTTGCCTCTTTATAATCTCTCTGCGAGAACCAGCTATTACTACAGAACCAACAATTATTTTGCTTTTAGTTCCTTCCCGGTCGAGCCTTTAAATCTCAGTTTATTTTCGTTTTCATTTAGAATTATTGCTGTTTCTAAATTGCTATAATTTTGCAAGCGCTGCTCTCGAAACATGCAAGGTTTATCTTTGTGTTGGTGCTTTCTTTGTTTTAATCAGCATTTCATGTTCTGTTATTTTGCTTTGTGGTATCTCTTTTTATAGCGATTCTTGCTTTTGGCTTTTACGAGTATATATTATGAACAATTTTGTATTCCTTAGTTAAAATTTTTTACTACGTCTATAACTACAAAATTATTACTGATCTCAAGTGTCTCGCAGCTGCGATATTTATTGTTATTTACACATATTGGGATCACTGCGAGATATGATTAATTAAGTTGCCCTTCCTCTAGTCGCTCTAGTCGAAACGGTCGCGCACTTTATCTGCAAGTTAACTCATCATTACGAAGACCCGTGTCCATGATCTGTACCTTAGTTGTTATCCTTCGATAGGTAGATATTATTCGAGATAACATGTTTGCGCTACCTGTGTAAATAAGAAGCACAGGCATTTCAGACTGCCGTGGCTTGTAACTTTATAACAGAAACATTAATTTTAAGTGGAGCTCCTTTCCTACATCGTTGTTATATCAATTCAGTTGGCTTAAGCGAGCATATCTAAAGGCAAATTACAATTGTGCGTTATCTATTCGTAGACCAAGGTCGGACCCTTTCGAACTTCAAATATCCGGTGTGTTACCACTGTCAACCATTGTTGTACGCTTCCTGTCCCGCCTTCATTAATTTACTTTTACGACTTATTACTTGTCGATATAATAGCACGGGTATCCGGTAAAAATTTGGACAGACCCATGCTGTTATTTTGTTTCTTTAATTTAAATTGTTATATTTACATGTAGTAGTCATGATATGTACGCGTTCCCAATTACTTTTGTAGTTTTTGCATTGTTTTCATTACTGACCTAGATACCCATTGATCTATATTCACTCAGTAGCTCGCTAGCATTTTGTTAACAATTCTCCATTATTTAGCACAAAATCATTACACGAGCTCACTGATATGTCACCCAGTTCCGCTCTGATAGTTGATTCACACCGTTATAAAATAATAGGCCTTTAAATAACTTTTTCTTTTTTTTCTTTGGGAACATAAGTAGAGTAATATAAGGGAGTAACGTACCGTCCGGCATCTTGGTCAACATGGATATCGAAATAAATGAAATGAAAAATAAAAAGTGGGCTGGTCAACTCGTCGTAACATTTCTTTATAAACCGTTTCTTTTGGGGCTGACATGACCAGACTACTGGCAGAGCTCACCCTAGAGCTATTTATATTGACCGTGAGAGAAACAGTCTTCCCTCAAGTCAATGCGGGCCATTTTCTACGATTGCTCTTGGGGTTTATTATATTAATGACCTTAAATTTAATAAAAACAAGTTATTCTTCATTTCCAATTAAAAGCTAAACATAAATTTTTATGATTTTAACTACATACTATGATAACGTCATTCCCATACAAACTTTTAACTCATACAACCTTCACTACCTTTTTTTATTTTCAACCAATAGTTTACATACCAGCTTAATATTGCGAGATGAATTTTTCAAAATTCCTTGGATAAATTTCAATAGGAACGTACCTACTTGTCCAAATTTCGTGTAACAGGGATTTCGGCTTTACCCGAGTCTTAACCGACGAACTAAAATGTATAGAATTCTAAATGAATACTTCCAATTCCATAACTGGTTTTGAGATCAGATAATTTATTTACTATAGAAAAGAAATCATTTTAAAAGGTGTGATTAAATGGGAAATAGGTATATCAGAATATCCACTTGACTACAGTATAAGTGTGTACCGTAAAAAGTTTATGTTACGTTGTCTTTTATTCAAATTCATGCCATTTATATGAAAATGTAGAAGAACATTTTATGCAAAGTGATGTACTGACTTGTAATCAGATTGTGACGCTCTGTGTACACTGTCTTCGGGTCTCCATGCGAATAGTTATTTTGCTTTCTGCACATTACCCGTTGACCCCGACTTCAAAGCTTTCTCTCTTATCTCATGTTTGTTGTCATAATTCCAAGATCCTGGAACCTTTGCATAAGGCTTGTTGTCTTAATTTGAATATGTTAACTTGACCTATTGACCTGTCGCGATTTTTATTTGCATGCTCTGTGTAGTTATGATACCTATATGATGGATGATAAATCGTAACCTACTTGGTGATTGACATTAAGCATATATATTAGTTGTGCTGTGTGGTTTCGCCACGTAAAAGATTAGAACCGACCAAGAAAATGGGAAGGGACTTTCCAAAAAAAAAACATGTTTGGATTGAGCGCATGTCACGTGTGCATTTCTGTATATTTCGAAATATGAATTGTGTGTGTTGTTTCAAGCAGTAAATTTATAATGTTTGAAACCCCCACCCTAATGTTTGGAATATGTCTGACCTCCCCATCCTCGACCTGCATATATAATTAACAAATCCTCCATAGGTAATACATAGAGACAGCATAAAACCATGCTCATGTTTAAATATTAGTACTTATCATGTGTCCTGAAAGTGAGAGAATGTTTGTATTAAAACGTTGATTGTCGAGTTGTCGTGTCACGAGTCGTGAAGGCGACCGCCGTAATGTCTGCCTTCACTCTCTGTCGCACCTGAGCGTCCTACTATCGTCACATTGGCTTTTAGCACCTACTACGGTTTCTAGCACGATTTTCATAAATATGAAATAATTATAAAGACAAAGTTTATAAAAGAGCTCAACAAATCCTGACATTTCGTGTTCAATTTCTTCCATTTGACAATAATGTATAATAACTTGTTAATGATTGTCTTCTTTTGTATTTTCCTTTATCGATGAATGAGATTTATGAACATTTAACTGATTTTACATTAATTTCATTGCAATTACATACTGTTGACATTGTTTACTTTTGATATTATTTTAATTAATTATTCTTGCTGACACTGATTGTTATTATAATTATTCTATGTTGGCGTTAATTTGATATAAAATCTCATGAATGATCGAATAATTAATAGGGTTTTATCTAGGCTCTAACTTCATTGTTCACATTTTAATTTGATTATCATTTGTGGTGCATGTACTTTATATTCCACGTAAATACCTACCTATATTGATTGTTAGCAAAGTAAGAATCTGAAATTGGCATAAGGTCAGTAACAAGATACTGTTTAAATGTTTTTAAAATATTGCTGTTGATTTCGTTTACCAATAAATAAATACATTTAATTTATTAGAATCATTATTTATTTTTATCAATTACCTATCACAAACGGTTTTGCATATCTGGAGTTTAAACGCTTTAAAAATAAACTTGCTTTAAATCGACCGAATAGTGATTCTTGATAAGCCATAGTTAGTGTAACAGTGGCTGAGGAAATGTTTTAATCCACGCTTTCAAAGCTGATTTGTCTTAACAAGTCTTTTAGTCAAATCGTGTTGCAGCAACTAACTTCGTTCCTTAAATACGATAGTCATGTAAATAGGTTTTGTTACTCAATCAAGCGGTTACTTCCTTGTTCGTCCCTGATTCCTTTATTTGTTACATATAAGGTTGCATGCAAGTGAAAGTGAATATTGTGTATGTACTTCAAAACGTTCTCCTTGTCAGACACACATTTTTGATCTCTTGTTTAACATCCGTCAGATGAACCGGGAGAACAAGCAAACTTTGTTTACGTAGAATTCCAAAGGCAAACTAAGTTAAGCATTAGTACACTTTTAAATTAAATATGTAATTTTTTTATAAGTCATTTCCTCTATATACATACTTTGAGAGAGATTTGCCATAGTACTTATATGTAATTTGGCTCTATACTCCTTTGTTTGGTTCAAACTGCTTTGTACCTACTTGATGCAAATTTACAATATGGTCATGCCATTTATTTTACGATTCACCTGAATGTTTTAGAGCTTAACAGGAGTGGACATAAAGACTTGACATGTTTTGTTCTGAATAAGATTGCTGTATTATATTGTTATGTATTTCGTATACTTATTATTGTCACGCCGTTTTACATGTAGGTATACTCAACGAGAATTCAGTCCTTACTTCATTTTCTTGCTTTCACAAATGATTACGCTCACCTAAACGACGTTTACGCGTAACATCACTTACGAATCATTTTGTGCTGATATTCCACTTTCAATATTGTTCAAAAAAGTCTTACATAAATGAAGTGAAACAATTATGGACCTACAGTTTTATTAATTGGTCTGTCTTCCTATCCTACAGAAATTTTTATATTAGCCATTGATGTGCAATTTAGATAGTTGACTTGACTCATATACATAAATTATTGATAAATTCGGAAATTACAGGTGTAAAGTTTTGTTTACTGGATGGAATGAAATGTTGCTTTGTTCACTGATTGAGTGTCTCCGGGTAAAACTGTTTAAGCAGCTTCGGTACGTACGGAGCGCGAAAGTGGTTGCCCCCGCGTCTCGCCGCGTCATGATTTAGCTCCACCCGTGTGAGGTGTTGTCGACAGGAACTTTATGGTGTGACTATTGTACGGGATTTCTCTTGTTGCCTTCGCTATTTTGCATGTTTTCATCCGATTTGTGACGGAACATTGTACGAAACTGTAGGTAATTAATTTGTGACTTTATGACGTCGTTAATAATAGGTACCTACTGTCACTAATAATGATTAATTCCTAGGTAGGTCTAATTGGCCACAGGCTAATGCACACCTGTCAAAATCGTTGAAGTGAAAAGAGATTGTTATGGGAATGGAAAAATTATATTTTAATAATAGAATTTTTAAACTTGCGAAGGATATGTTGGACTTCCAACCTTCGACTTCCAACCTAAAGATTTGAAGAGCGCACCGACTGCAAAATGAGCGTATTAGTAACTGAAAATTGCAGATATCCCAAAAACTTGTTAAATATCCATTTTTGCATTTTATTCAGATTTTTTTAGAAAGTTAGGGAGGCCTTTTTTCTCTCTCTTCGGAACTCATCTGACTTAATGTTCATCTAAATAAAAAAGACTCTTCGAAACCTTTATATCTTCTTTATAGAACTATCCAAGATACACGCTGATTTACACGATTTTTTTCCACTCTTATATGAATGCGGAGGACCGCCAAAAATCTTTATGGATGCGGGCAGCACAGGACTGATCGTTGTGAAGATCTTTGGGGGAGGCATTTGTCCACCAGTGGACGTCTTTCGGCTGATATGATGATCTTTATACCTATTTGTAGGGGTTTATTTTCTTTAATTCATTAAGAGGGCTATGCATACGTTTTTTTTCAACGTTCCCATTGATGTACAAAATCTTCCTCTCAACAAATTTGAAGATTCTATAAAACAGAAAATTATCAAGAAAGCATATTATAAAATATCAGACTATTTGGATGATAACCATGAACGTAACCAGCTCGTTCGCATGCCAGGCCTTTTTACAAATAATTGTGCCTTTTTGTAATATAAAAACCAGATTTTGAAAAGAGGAACCCCTCGAGTTTCTTGCTTGTTCTTCTCAGTGGAAAATTACCTTTGAACAAGCAGTAGGTTTATTCGACATTTTTCTATAAAATTTCAAAACGATCGAACTTAAAGGCAAGACTATTGGATATATGCAGTAACATGTGAACAGATAAACAAACAGAGATTCCGGCACATGGCAGCACAGTAGAAGTAAGTTGCTCACGGGAAAATAAGGAAATAATTAAAATAGTCAAATGAAATCCACACATTTGTTATTAGGCTTTTCGCTCATAAAATTAATACTTAAACAAAGGTACACAACTGTAATTGCAAATGTTTGAACAGATGGACAGAGGCTCTGAGGCTGTAAATGTATTATGGTCCAACTATATAGTGTATTATTATTCTTTGGCCAAGGATCTTTCGCCGAAACCATACCTACTCCGAGAGAGTCAATGTCATTCATCATAACTTGAGCCAGCCGAGCATAACACAGCTGAGCATTGCAGTTCGATGAAATGGTCCAATTGTATTTGATAAAGTGATTAGTATTCGTTTAGCAATTAAAACAATTTCAGAGTGTACGACTAAAAGTAAACGATATTTATTATTATTTTATAATTTGGTATATTAATTCTATGTAAAATGTGAACAAATTATCTATTACTGTGTTCTATGCAATAAACATTATTGACTAACAATGTGTCGAACATCTACTAATATATAATGTTTTTTTATCTGAAATGTTGTTCTAGGTCATCTCGGTAAGTACTCTTACCTACACCTTGAAAGTATCCCATTCGCGAGTTGAAACTAATGCTGCGGTATGACCCGTGTGAACCTCACGTTGGCCCACAAATTCCTACCGAGCCTCGCATTAGGTAACAAACGACGTGATGATGGCCGCTGACTGCGTACCTTACCTACCCGTCGGGTGTATCTACTACTACTTGATATAACTCCGCCTGACCCGGAGATCTAGATAAATGTTCGCCTATACAGGGTGAAATTTAATTCGTGTAATTCCTGTTCACTGGTGACTCACTTCTAATAATTACGAATAACTTTCCCCATAGTCGAATTCAATCAATAAATTTTCAATTACCCATACAAAGTAAACTATTCTGAAACCACGTTTAGTATGAAAGTCCAACAATTTTCGGCTGAATTCGGCTATGATTCTTTAAATGATGAAATTGTTGGACTTCCATACTAAAAGTGGTTTTAGAATGGTTTACTTTGTATGGGTAATCGAAAATTTGGCGTCACCAGTTATTGGCAATTACACGAATTCAAATTCACCCTGTATATTTCATTCCTTTCTTTACCTTTCAACGAAAATTTTCGTATTTAAAATGGTTTAATGTTTTGTCGGTAAGAGTTACAAAAGTGTTATACACATCATGTTCATGGACAAATTACGTTGCTATTCACTGGTTTGTCTTTACCTCGAGCTTACAACATGTCCAAACTAAACAAACGTGCGTTAAATTTAGACACTGTCAATCAGGCCGGTAACAGAACGCTGCTCACATGGGCGGGGTTATATCTCCATCCATCGGACAATATGACAGGAGAAACCTAACATGGAATCGAACTGGGAAGTTCAATAAATAACGTATGCGATTATAATTCATAGTGACCGAGGCGTTTTGTGATGGATGATGGGTACCACGCCTTGCTTTTGACGTCGTGCTTACTACGCAGGGTAGTGTGTGACATTGGTATATATATTTATATTTGGACTTGTTGCATTTTCATGATGAAATGTAAGCAGATGGCAAGCATGTCAAGAAATTAAGGTCGAATTATAGCGCAATCAATTGTCCATTTTAAGTGTTCTATACCAAAACTGGAAAAATAACACTTTACTGCCTCACTACGGTGTCTGTCTGTCACACGCTTCAGAGCCATAAATATAGTAGGGAAGCTAATAAAGTTATAGCACAGTTAAAGCTTGTTTCATTATGGTCTGCTGCGTGTGGTTTAGTTCTCTAGTTTAAGGTAATAAAATAATGAGAGTCAATTTTGTAAATCATTGATTCATCGTTGTAATCATCACGGACGCTTTTGATTGAGTTGATCTGACCAAAGTCGTTGATAAGGAACTAGATTGAGTCTTGAATTGTTGGAAACGCACATTGAGACACCAAGAAAAGTATGTGTAGATCATATTTATTTCTCGACCTAATCACCTTCTATAAGTGAATGCACCTTGAATAGGGTTTGGAACGTTTGAAAGAAGGCTTGATCTTGTGTTTTAAAAAGGTCTCTAAGACGCATAACTTCGTCGCGCCCGCTAAATTTTATAACACACCGTTAGAACTGCATTTATTGATCTCGTGTGCTTCATCTTGCACCTTATTGACCCTTCCCAGCAAGAGAGAGTGGTCAAAATCTTCCTCTTAGAAAAGATAATACTGATGCTCCCTATATGGGGGGAAGTGGGACTTTCTTTCTTTCCTACTTTTCCACCCTTGAATTCGTTCTTTAATTAGTCTGGGTCCAAGGTAGCTATAGAGTCACGTAGGGCACCGTCTACCTTCAGTAGACGCCGTGCAGAGCACCACTTTTGATCCTGGCTTACAGGAGTTACAGTGGGAGGAGAGCGGAAGTGGGATCTGATGCTCCCTATATAATTTGATTATATTGTAAATAATTATAATAAATCTTTGCCAAAACGTAAGGAAGTAAAGTAAAGTTCAATTAAATTGTAAGTGTTTTTTTGTCACAATCTTATTAATAGCATATAGTAGGACAAAATTTTTTGCATTTAATGTCCAATGAAAACAAAATATTGTCACGGGTAGAATGTATTTTTCGAAATAAATATTTGAAGTCGTGATCATCAGCCATACACGTTCCCACTATTGGCGCACAGCCTTCTCCGAGTTTGGTGGAATTATGTCAGACTCAGTAGTTTTTAATGCCGCCCCCTATAGGCCACAGACTTTACCAATTGCTTTCAATTGAAAGCAACTTTACCGTGCCCCTCGCAATATAGAAACACTCGTTTTAGTAGTGGTCCACGACTGACCGCACCATACATTAACTTTGCTAATCGAGAACGAGTAACGAACGAATCCTTTTAAATTTATTTACGTGAAATTAATTTGTACTTCTTAGTGCGGTACCGACAAAAGCGTGTTTTTTTTGTTTTTATTAACTATAATTATTTATTTGCTTAATTTTTCGTCATCACGGTATTGTAGGATTCTCCAAAACAAATCAAATGAGCCTAAACTCGAAGGTTACTAGTAGCCAGTGAAGAGTTTCACCAGCCAGCTCTGTGCTTCATCGTCAGAACCTCGTCGCCATCTGTAATGTATGAGATTCTTAAAAACAAATTAAATGCGCTCAAACTTGAGGGGTTGTACTCACTGAAGAGATCCACTATCCACCTTCTGGCTCCATCATCATGTTATCACGATGGTTTAAAATTATTAAGTTTTTTGCATAGTTTCAAATCGATACGACAATATTAGACGCGAAGATTAAATTAATTTCCAAATTGTGTTCAAATAATTACAAACACATGAAACTAATAATAGAATCGTGGTAATAATGTTAACAAAAGACATCATCGAGGAATTCACCATGTTTACGTTTTCAGAAAATACATACACGTTCTTTTGATAAAATAATCATAAGAAATAATTGAATGTTCTTTTTAATTTGCTACTAATGGCGAACTACCTAAGTACCAATTTGCAATCCCCATCAATAAGATTTAACAAACAAGTTCACTTTAAATCGTCACTTTCCATCAAGTGAGATTGCAGTCAAACGCTTATCCAGTCCATCAGCAAATACATTGATTTATCGCTATTAGGGACTTTTTATTATCTAAGAGTCAAGTCCACTGACAAATACATCGACCTACCCATAATGAATAACCAGTAGATTTATTATTATTTAATTTACAATGTATTACCTATATTCATCTTAATTTGTTTGTTTGTTTGTTTGTAAACGCTTTATTGTACAAAAAGGCAATACATTAATTCACAATACACTGAATTTTTTAACCGATTTCGTAAAAAGAAGGAGGGTCTGTATTTTACCACAGTATGAATGAAGATTTCCTGTAGATTTAATATAGATACTATGTAGTCAAAAGGTTATTTGTTTTCAATGCCCTCTTTATACGCCTACGATTTCTTCTTTACTATTTGCTCAGGCACAACGTAGCTATCGCATGGTTTGTAATAATTACTTTCATTGTTACAGGTACGTTTCATAACCGACCTAAGAGATTGCCAAATAAGGGTAAGTAGAAGATAACTTTTCTATTGCAAAGCCCTGTTCACACCAACTGCTCGTACGTTGTTTTTTTGTTAATACTGTACTTTACGACATTATATGATATGGCATACTTATTTTTAATTTTCAGCGTCTACTTGAGAGTTACCTAACTACTCTAAATAAGTTAACTATCGCCAATGTAGAATATCACAGTCACAGACTCCATCTTAACACGGCGAAGCGTTACGAAGTGTACCCGTTATGTGGTGCAGACAAGAAATTATAGGTAATTTGTATGTAACGCTATGGCTCCGTAATAGGCAAAGTGGCAAATCTATTACCACCGACCTCGGATCACTGAAACGGTGAAGTTATATGAGATTTACACATGTCGAGCTTGGGATAAGCATTAGTGTCAATTTGAACTATCACATGAGTTTACCATAGATTACTGATGACATTCCGTCACACACATGGTAGATTTTATGTGTGTGTAAAATGTAACGCAGAGTGAGAAATACAGCAGCTTGACTTCCAAGGATCTGAGTTCGAGGACAGAGAAAGTTAATACCTGCGTCGCGTCACAGGATTCTAGGGAGTCCAATGTCGCGACATTATGCTGAGTGGATGCCTTTTTGGTACAACCACTTCATATTGTTGTAATTGAACTAAGCAATAATGGTGTCAAATAAAAAATTCTTCTATCTTTCTCTTTCTTTCAACTACTGAGCGTCCCTCAGAACTCGTTACTTGGTTCTGAAAGTGAAGGCCCCCTTATTTCATACCATTAACCGGTGAGTTTGGTCGGCGTTATAATTATGTTAATAATGAACTAAATTTTCATGGGTAGGTACTGGCGGTACACTATCGCTACTGTCATTACTGTAGGTAATGGCGAGCGTTCTACGGAGCCTGCTAAAATCACAGAATTACAATACTAGAAGCAAACCGAACATAACGATTAAATAGCGTGGCAAGTTTCCATACAAAAGAATAGACTTTCATGTATGAGTAAATGTCTAGAAATGGGTTATATTGTCGGGCTTATCAGATTAAATTTATTTGTTTATAATTAGTGACTCGCTTAGATACAAGCATTATTTCTTTTTAAAAAGATCATGTACCCAGCTTATTAAGCTGTATGGGCAGGCGTTGGCTTTTGCGTGTATATATTATTGATGTTTGATCAGTGAGTATTTGTTATAAGTCTGTGGCGTAAACAGAGTATTTTTTAAATGTCCGTTTTGGGGTTGACTTCAATCACACCTGTTATCGGAATGTATTTGAAACTGAGAGGGAAACAGCTTAGATAAATCGGTAACAACAGTCCGTTATTAATAGACACAATAGAAGTGTCCCTGAACGTGTTACAGTGTCCTGATAAAGACCTACCAAGACTACTACCAACAAAATCGAGTATTTAACATGGTAGGGTACATCCCATGTACAGCCGAAATCTATAAGTTCACGACTGGACGAAGGCCTTTGACTAAGTACATTTTGCATCGTATCATGGGAGTATTAGCCTTAATCGCTTAGAGTATACATGGTGGAATTAAACCTGCTTACATATCCAACCAATTTGTTAACATTAGACCACAGTGTCGGGCATTGAGGACGCTAAACAGGACTGCGGTGCGGTGGAGCGGACTATTGTCCATATTGTGGATGAGTGCCCTGCTAGGCCTTTCCCCAGGGGCCTGGAATAACTCAAAGAGGTTACCCCAGCGGCTATGATATGGATCCAGAGATTAGACATCAATTTATAGCTGAATGTAGTACAGCAACCTATTGGCCGACGATAATAATATCATAACATGGATCAAGGGGGCGACTGAAAACCGAAATTCATCTAGCTGATATTAAGAATGCGAAATTTTGGATATTGTAAAATTTAGCACACAGGTAGAAAATGTCCTGGAAGAAGACATAGGATACTATTTAGGTAGAATCAAATAAAATTGAAAAAATATCTGTAAGTATGTACCTTTACTACCTCTGTTCAATATTACCAATAGTAATAAAACTAATAAAGGTACCTACGAGTATAATTGCTGAACAATGAAAGTATTAAAGTATTGTGGTGGGTTGTTATTGTCATTTCGTTATGCTTATATCGATCGTAACAAATAGATAAGATTGTCTTAATACCTGTGGTTGTGTTTATAACTACTTTTTATCATACAGATATTTCGAATAATTTCGTTCAGCCGGTATATTTGCGGGTACTGTGATGGTTTTGTAGATACCATTGGACTCAGTGTTCCAAAGTAACGGCCCGAAAAAAAATTATACTGACCTCGTTCGAAACGAACAAAATTTTTATGAAACCATGCCATTCAAAGCTGTTAACAAACTATTATTATAAATTGCCTCTCATTAATCTCGCGGTTGTAAAGATATCGTAAAATAAGCCTCATGTTCTCAGTCAGACGCATGGGATTTCGCTGTTACATCATGTAGTATAAACGTTGAATAAACCTACATTTTAATTTGAAAGGTATAATTAACATCAAACAGTAACGTAATGTAGAGTCGGAGAAATTAATTGTTTACAATTTCGAAACATTTTCATTTTGATGTGCAATACAATTGGATGAAGTTCATTCATACCGATTGCGATCAATCGTGTGCTTTTGTGCATATTATACTCAGCAAAATTGATGTGTCTCAAACAATTAATTTCCCCATCCGTAAATATAGTCTTACGCATGTGGACCCTCCACATGCGTAAGACAAACAAATATTTGCTTGTAATTGTGAGAAGATGCGAGGAGTTCACTTCAATTGAACATTTCCGTTTTGAAAGTACACAGCTCGCGTTGGTATAAAATCACTCGACGTGGGCTTTAGTATTGTCTCTAGTCAAGTTTAGCTCCAGTAAATCTGCGGTTTATTCGTAACCATATATTGTTATATTAGGTATTTGTAGAGAAAAACTAACTAATACTTCGTGTATTTCATATATATTTAATTAATGAAAGTGTTGTCAGTTTTATTGAAGCTATTGCTGTAAAAATCCTGTGGGCTTGAATCGATAAATTCTTTTTCACCGACTGTTCTATGTTAAATGTTTTCCTTATAATATACACACATAAAGTTACGCCTGTTTCCTGTAAGGATAGGCAGAGAAAACAGACTTCCACTTGCTACGATCCTGACACACCTCTTTTGCTTCATTCACTCTCATAAAGTTGTTACTACATGCTGGTCGGTTTAGGGTACTCTGGACTTGACCTCGCTTTATGACGTCCCCGATTTGATCATGGTACGTTCGCCGTGGCATTCCCCTACCAACACTACTATCCACAATCGCTTCGTATATCTCTTTCGTACTCTTCTTTCATTAATCCTCTCCACATGTCCAAAGCATCTCAGCATACCTTTTGCAATCCTTGTCACTACGTCTTCTTTCACACTGTTTAACTCCCTAATTACACTTATCCTGATACTATCTTTTAAAGTCACCCCACTTATACTTCTCAATGATCTCATTTCCACTGCATTATTTTTACGGCTCTTATATAAAGGTATACAAATTAAAAAAAAAGGTTAATCCATTAGAGAAGGTCTGGTCTGCAAGGCGCTCTTGCAGTTTAAAGATTGTGCAGCCGGGCATAGTTATGAAGCAGTAGTGGCAATGGGAGATTGACCAGCTACAGTTGCTTTAATGCGAGCTTCTTCATTATTGTCTGCAATTTGTGGTATAATTAATGTTTGGGTGGATCTCCTTTATACAACCATTTGTATTCGCTTATGGTTGTCATTCAGGATTAATTTCTCATCCATTACAACTAAAGGTTTCCATCCTCAGAATAGCGCACCTACTTCTCAAATTTCTTGACCGACTTTATGTAGATGATTTAATATTGCTACGAGTATGTGAATGAAATTCTCTGAAAATGATGGGCTGGATGGGCGAAGTGGGTGTACTAACCTTTATTAAATCAAGAACGTGTTGAAAAGAGTTTATAGTTACATAACAAACATAACAATTGGCTTATTTTAAACGGTTTAACGTTAATTCTCATAATCACGAATCTGCTTTTATTACAAAATATATAACTAAATTATGAGTAAAGTACTTAAAGCGATACATTGAGATGAGCTGGGCGATGACAATTTTGAATTGATTTCGAGAAAGGGTTAAAAAACGTTACAGATAGTAACATGTTAAATATTTTTCCAAGTGTGATGTTAACAAGCTCATACATCCACAAGATAACCTTATTTTTTTATAGTAGCCCAGTAAAACTAACCCCTAAAATCGAAATGTTATCTTCTTAACCCTTTCACGTGCAATGAAACAGACATAATAGGTGGTCAGTTGCCGCGAAAGTGTTAAGTAGGTACCTACACTCGGTATTAGGTTCACCAATTTCTACAACTATAGGTCTGGTCTACGTCAAGTAGTTTCTTAAATAAATGGACGTGACAAACGGAGAGACATTAACATTTGTTTATTCCAGGACTGGTCGGTATTGCCATTTTTTACTTATTATTGATTGCAATATTTCAGTATGTAGCACTGTTTTTTTACCAACTAACTCCCGTGAATCCATCCCCGCATATTTCCAGATTACAGTTATACTAGTGATTATCCGTTAGCTTTTATCACCGGATACATAATCCCTAATGCCTTTCATTATCGTGTGGTACAAGTAACAAGGTAAAAATGTAACCTTCTACGTTATCTCTTTGATATTCTACAGAAGTGAGAATATAGTACCATTTTCTCTGGAATTACAAAAGGGGTTTGTAGATTCGTATATATTCAAATATTGCCATCCTCACCATCTTTTTCTCAATAACTAGTAGTTACTTTATGCCGCTACTATACACCTTCACATCAACATCCTCATTGTGGCAGTATCTATTATTATCCCTTACTTCTTTTAAAGCCGTGTGTTCCCGACCAACAGAAAATAATAGAGTTAAGCCGTATCTATCCATGGCTGTAAAATGTGACTAAGAAATCAATTGGTTATGAACATCCCCCAAAATATATGGTCGCCAGTCCTCTAATGGAAATTGCACTAAGTGATAGGTTATTGGTCGCTTGTAACTTATGTCACAGCCGCAGCCTATATAACGTTCTGTTACGAGTGATCGCAGACGCGTCGGTCCGTATCGCCCCCGTGACACCGCATCGATCCGATCCAATCGATTGCACTCCAAACGACCAGTCCCAACGTTTTGTTCTCGGTAATTTGAATGGGAACCATTAAATTGTAGGTTCTGAATGGCGGATTATGACTTGATTCCTGGTCTTACGTCATGTCAAACTCACCTAAGGGTTTTCATACTGCGATTTACAACCTCGCAATCGTCATAATTTCTTCTAGAAATCTTAAGTATCGTGTTACTTTAAGCTAATCGCACATTACGTCGGTCCATTCGGGTGGGGCTGCAGTTCGCAAAACTGCCAAAAAATTCGCCAGCTTTACATTTTATACGAAATATCGGACTATGTGCCGGGGCGGAACGGGTCATATTATTGCAATGTATGAAACTCGCAAATGCGGCCTCCACCCCGCGGCTGTCTGACACAATTTACTCTAAGCTTTAATCGTTTATCTAACACTTATTTATTAAAACAATGTAAAGGAAACGCGATGTAACAAAAGCTGTATAATAAATCTCTAAATTATAAATAACGTTGAAAACAAAAGAAAGCCAATTATCACCGGGATTGAATCCACCTTGCTTATCGCTAATCTGCGTTTGACCGTTGCAACAAAACATTTAGTAACTCCTAATCCACCTGTCGCAATCGTCTTGCATCAGAACACCCACCGTTTTGCACGGGTCGTTTCACACAAGAGGCAAGGAATTACGCGACAGTGCCTTGGGGCGAACGAATTTACAACGCTCTATAGCAGGCTGTATTGGTGAAACGTATTGTGAGTGAATCGGGAACGGCACAATATATTTCCATTTAGTCCATCATACCTCCGAGAAGAACCGGTCACGGCCGTTCTACGATCGGGATACCGGAATTTCTAAATATTGGTCGAAAATAGTGGATCACTTATAAGCTGATTCGATTTAGTTCTGTTGTTATTTTCAAATCACTGGTTATTGCGAGTTTAGAAATATGATTATTCTAGGTTTCCTAAATTATTAAGAGTTGAAGCAATAGTGCATCATCATAATTAATCCGGCGCGCACGTGGGCGCCTCAGTTTTGTGGGCGTTTCTTGCAACGCAAACACTGCAGATGTGCATCTCACGGAAATTATCACAGTTTGTGAATTATGGATCAGATTTAGTACTTAATTAGGGTTAACGATAGGTGACCTTACGTATTAACTTCGATTACCTCGAGAGAGTGCCGCTGGTCTTATCAGCTAGTGAAATCGGTGTATTTCTTTTAGATTCATTTAAAGTACCTTGTCAACGATCATGTGTGGTAATAGATTTGCTGGCACCTCAAACTTTTGTTTTTGTTTTGTTTGCCATGATCATGCTTTTGTTCAAAGAATGGTAGTACAATATTCTACATAGTTCAAATAGACGCACTTAGTAGGTAACTGATTTTTAGACAGTTGCGCTTAATTTTGGTGCCAGCTAAGGCGTGTCTTACTTACGCACCTCGGTAAATTGGTATAGACCCCCCTGGTACCAATTTATCAAAGCAAAATAGGAGTGCACAATATTTTTTATTATTTTAATATTTTTCACTCATTATATGTACTTTTTGCTATATTATGGAGCGACGATTTGCGTCGAGCAACTTTAGGCGACTGGATGCATATACCTAAAGAACGGATTAGTAATGCGTCCTACGAGAGACCCAAGTCTTGCAATGAACGCGTGTAGGCTGATGATCAATTGTTTTCAGTATTATTGTAAGTACGTGATGGATATGAGCATATTTCAGTAAACTGCATCCTTATAAAGGCGTTTTCTGATTTCCTGAGCCAGCCTGCCCCAGACCTCAGACCTGACTCGACACTATCACGGATACCATAATAATCCTTTCTCGTCATCGAGATCTTTCCGTAATTCTGCTCGTTGGTGATATTACGTGAGTAACAGTGGTAAAGCGATAGTTTTGAAACTCACTTAGATGAGTTTTTAAAAATGCCAACAATGGCAACAACTTCTGTAGTCTCACAAATTCTATTTTTTGTATTTCTCAACGCAGAAGTTAAATATAATTGTGATCAAATAATTGTGATTTTACTATACGTACGATGATGTGTCGACCGACCCGGACATGTACAGAGTACAAGTTCGTTAGTAGAGAATATACGTCAACACTCATCGCCAACAAAGTCACGGAGGAACAGCTATGCTAAATAGTGCTAAGTTACTATAAACACCTGTTTCCCCAACATTCTATCTCGGGCATGGCTAAAGGAGCAGGGTTTTAATACCAATCGCAATTATAAGAGACGGTCATCAAAGCGGAAGAAAAGTTTTCGTAGAATAGGACATTTTTGAGTTGCGAATGAATAATCTTGGGGAATTAAGTAGAATATACCTTCCAAACCAACGGTTGCGGGTTCGTGTCATGAATGTTTATAATGATAATATGATAATTTTCTTATTTACTAACCATAGTACAGCCTTAGCTTCTTTTCATATCACACACAAATCAACAGCCTATATAACATTCTACAACCTACTTAACATAAGCCTCTCCCATGTTGCCTAGTTTGGGACTAAATAATTGGTGTGTCTTAAGATATTTATTTATTATGATGGAGCATATTTTTTAAATGAATATCATGGCTGGCTGGATAACACCAGCCTAATGTTAGATAAGCTTCTACCTATGAAATGTTAATAGGTCAGGTACTTTGTTTAAAATCTCTGGCTATCCTCTGTAATACGGAAATGCGCCTACGCACGCAACGCGTTCGAGACCGGGAAGCTTGAAGTAATTGTAACTCGATATAAATGAAGAGATAAAGTCTATTACTCTGCTTAAGGAAGGATAGTTTGTTTCCTATGATATATTATGTGCCTGTCGAATTGGTATATGTTTAAATTAGTACTTTTTAAAACATTTTCTATTAACCATAACAGAATTACAGGTGTGTTTACTTTTTACCCGACTACGGCAAGCCGAATAGGAAGGGTGATCTATTTGTCAATTTTTGATGATATGTATGTGATGAGGATGCAGCGGATGACGTATAATTTATTCACAATTAAAAGTTTACGAGTCCCAAGCAACATTTCGACCTTTCAAAGCCCTGCAGCAACAATCGTTGACGGAAGCCATTGTTTTTCTGTTATGTTCGTTCATTCTGGTAAATGAGGAACAATTGAATCAACGTTAATTTTAGCTAAAATTAAATAGATAGGTAAGTCTAATTTTACTTTAACATTCGTCCCTATTTCACATTTATGTGTTTACGGGAAGGATTTAGAATAAACATTTATTATTAGTGAACCTGGCCCTTTAGTTCGTCGAGCACTTTCTCATTCATAATCAATTATTTTTTTCTTCTGGCCGCGTCTTACGCATTCTCAATAATGAACCATCACCGTCATCCACACATGAGTTACGAACTGCTCTCACTTTTTAGGAAAGGTTTAAAAGTCTTGATGTAAATATCACACTCTTTAAAACACATTAGAGCCTAAGTAAGGGTAAAACAATTTAAAAGAACTATCGATTTGATAATAATCTAGTATAATTGCGTTATCTAATAAAATTGTAAAATGACCAAGTGTTTGTAATAATTTTTATATATTTGTGACTTTCTTCTTTTGGTGGCATCAGTTTCACTACACATTTAGCAAATTATAGTGATCACCTAAGCCCTTTGGCATCCGTGTTAAAAAAAGAACAGTCCCTATTGGTACGAAGGGCCTGGTGAAAGTTTGGAACGTCTTTAAATAAGTTCATGCTATTGTTAATTTCGATCCAGATTCGTCTTAAAACGTCAATCTTTTGTATTGAGATGTTTTACTTTCTTTGTTAGAAAGTGCCTAAGAGGTACTTAATATTTGTGTTCTGTATTTTGTGTTACGTTTCATAAGTTTAAATACTTTGTCCCTTTGTTTGAATCGACAATGAAAATCGTGTTGCCTCGGAGAAGAGTCCGAAACTGCACAAGAGGTGATTAATTATTTATTTCATTATCCTCATTAACGACATAAAATGATAAAATTCCCGGATAATGGTTAATAATTGAATTCACAAATATTATCACATTATATCGCTCTTCACTCAGCTCGGAGACATTTCTTGTTTCCAAGCTTACTAATGCAACATATTGTTGGTGAAAGTGGGCACGCATCGGGTAACCAATTACGTTTTTCTTTGGTCGTCGTTGCCATTTTCTTGGACAATACTTCACACAACATTTCTACATCTTTTATTACGAACAATAAGTACTCATTTTATACTTTATATCCAATTTAACGCTTTCATTGTATGCCAGGAATTTTAAATAATTTATAGACGTATTACGCAATGTAATTGGGTATTTTTAAAGGTTAAATTTAAGGTAAAATTAAAGGTAAATCGCGACGACATACTATAGTGTAGTATTACATATATGAAACGATTTATTATGTATTGCTCTTTGGTGCATCTATAGGAGACAGTTCAACAGAACATTAGATATTTTAGCTATAACTTTTTAAACTTTATCGTTTCTTGTCAGTTGTTCCGGGGGTTAATAATACAATACAAATACTCTTTATTGCACAAAATAATTTACAATATTTTTGATGATAACAAGATGATGATGATAATGAGCTTGCATACCTTTTAAGTTCGCAGATGTAGTATGGCTAAATTCAGTAGGGATAATACTATACCAAATGCAATACTTGGTGAAGGTACCAACCAACACTTCAACAATACACATACATGCTGACAACAAACGCGAGTGAAATGGTTATTCTTGCAACTGCTATGTACGAGTATTACACAAGCAACAGCAAGTATGTTTTTATAAGTTTTTGCAGATTTATGTTTACCCATTGTATGCACGGTAACAAACTTATTTGTCGTTTTCTTACAGCGAAAACTAACAATGTGGTGGGTATTAATTAAATCTTTGTTGCCATTCCATCTACCTATATATTGTATCAGCTAATAGGAAGTGTCAACAAGTTTTCAGTGTTCACATAGTTAATCCAATTATGAAGTAGAGTTTGTCGTTTATGTTGATGGATTGGTTATGGATACGGTTGCTAACTGAGAAAGTGGTACCAAATTGAGGTCGCGGTTAGATTTGACTTTATTTTGCAGATAAACTTGCACTTCGTACAGCCTAGTTTTTTTTTTTATTTACTTCGTACAGGCATGGGAAATAGTGGTTCTTTAGTGAATCATATGCTGCTCCCTGCTCTGCCTCTAAGGAAATAGAACCTGTGCAATATTTTTATATTAGTAATCATTTGCGTGTAAAAACAAACTGCAGATCGCTGTTGATGATTGTCGAGGTCGGGTCTTTTTTTCAGTTCTAGCTAGCAAGTGGTCGGGGAAAATTTTTCTTCGTATTTTATATACAAATTAAAGGCATTTTTTAAGATTTCATTCCATTTAATTATCTGATAAGCTGGATGAGTTTTTTATCGTAAGGAAAAAATAGGTCATATTAGGTAAATGAAATAGATATTATTGGCATTAGTAGTTTATGTATATATGAGTTTTTTACGTATACGCAAAAATCAACATCAATCAACACCCAGTTTCTTCGCAAAGTTGTGCTAATGTTGTTGTTGATGTTGCTCCATTTTTGTATAGATGGCATCGATTTAAATAAGTGCTGTTTTATATAATATTAGTACAAAAAGCCTCTACAAAAAACTTTTTTGTAACATGGCGGCCAGAGCGAGCTGCATCTTTACATTAAATTTGAAACGCTTGAACCAACTTCGTGCTACCTGGGTCATTTGAAAAGTTCTTAGCCTAACATGGTTAAAGTCATTGGTTTTTTTATAACTACCCTCATTTTGTAGTTACATTATTTAGCAACAAGTATGCACAGTTTAGTTTATTCACAGTAACTCATTGTTCGTTTACACGTGATACCGTAAGTCAAGTCAGAGCTATTTTTGAAAATGGATAAAATTGAACATCGTGCAGTGATAAAATACCTGAATTTGAAAGGTTTAACTCCAAAAGCTATACATGAAGACATGTCTGCTACTTTGCGGTTGAGTCCGCTCCTTCGTATGCGACTGTTAAAAACTGGGTGGCAGAGTTTAAACGTGGTCGTGAGACCATTCAAGATGAGCCCCGTAGTGGCCGGCCTTCGACTGCTTCCACTGATCAAAACAAAGAAAAAATCTGTGATTTAATTTTATATGATCGAAGATTGACTGTCGAGGAGATAGCTAAGACTGTAGGCATCTCATCTGAGCGAACACATCATATAATTACTACTGAGCTTGGATTCTCTAAGGTGTCTGCGCGGTGGGTACCGCGACTGCTTTCAGTGGAACAAAACCCCAACCGACTCACAACTTCTCGCGACTGTTTAGAGTTATATGAAGCTGACCCAATAGAATTTGTTGAAAGATTTATAACCATGGATGAAACCTGGGTTCACCACTATACACCCGAGACAAAAGAACAGTCGAAACAATGGAAAAGAGCAGGATCGCCCACCCCAAGGAAGGCAAAGGTGGTTTTATCGGCGGGCAAAGTCATGGCATCCGTTTTTTGGGATGCAAAGGATATAATTCTCGTGGATTATTTAAAAAAGGGTGAAACAATAAACTCCGATTATTATTGCAACCTGTTGCGCGTTTGAGAGAAGAAATCAAAGAAAAACGTCCAGGTTTATTGAGAAGAAAAGTCTTGTTTCATCAGGACAATGCGCGCGTTCACACCTCTGTGCAATCCATGGCAGAAATCCATCAATGTGGCTTCGAATTGTTACCTCATCCCCCATATTCACCGGATTTAGCACTTTTTTTACAAATGAAGAGGTCATAGCCGCCGTGGACGCTTATTTTGAGGAGTTAGACGAAGATTTTTTTAAAACGGGTATCGAAGCCTTACCGGGTCGATGGAAAAAGTGTTTTGAGCTCGGAGGAGAGTATGTTGAAAAATAAAAATAAACTCAAAATCGTGTGGTTTCATTAAGTATGTTAGGCTAAGAACTTTTCAAATGACCCTCGTACCTACTAACGTTGCATTAGGTCATTGGCATATGACAATTTTTTTCAGCAGCTTTTATTATATTTTTCTATTTTTAATCCCCACAAAAAACCACGTGTGCTATGTGTTAGACCGTGTTGCGTGTCTGTCTGTGTCTGTCCAATCAGTCTTTGTCCGATTGTGTCACAATAATGCGTCTGGTGTAATTTGAGTGCGATTTTTTTTATAAATAAGATTAAACTAGGGCAAGGCTTTTTTTACCAAGTTTGATGAAAATCCTGTTGAAGATATTTAACTTTTTACACTGTTGCTGTGTTTAACCTATTCCTGGATGAGATTATCATGTTGTTCTTATGGGGTTATTTTCAATTTATGTTATTATAATAAAATTTATAGAATTATAAGGCTTTATATATTGTTAATACCCAAATGTCTTCGTTGTCCGAAAAAAAAACCGAATGTCTTCGTTGATTTCATTTTCCAGACTGAGAAGCAGTGAAAAAATGGCGAGATTTTTTGTTTAATTTCCAGAATGTCAACTTCTAAAGGTATCCAAATCAACCAGAACAGTACAACCAGAGAGCTAACGACTGCGTACCTACGTACAAAATACGGACATATTTTTCCCCGCCCTATTACCTACGTGCTGAACTTCTTACTGGTTTTATTTATACTTTATACAGCGAATCTAATATCTTTTGCTTAAGATTATTAGACGAAGATTGAAGTGGCCTTGAGGCACAACATTTCGTCGTTTGTATGCGAGTACCTCTACACACTTGCTAAATTTAACCCCGACTTCCGACAATACTTGGTTAGTCACTGCAATACTTTCTTTCAATGCAAACATTTTGTGTCTGGTCTATTGCCTCTCTCTCGTTCCGGCCGAACGCCTGCCATAAACAAAAATAGAAGCCCAACCAAAGGCCCCAAATTCAACATTCGACATCAGAAGAAAAAGTCCTGCTAAATATATAAAAAAAACATAATCGTTCCATTCCTCTCTGACTAATGCTCGGAAACTATTCACGTCGCTTAAAAGTTTATCCTGCGATAAGACTTCAATAACGCGTGAATGGTGGTTGTCTCTCTCACTCCTTGTATGTTTTCGATTGGTGAGGGAGATGGATGGCAGGGCTCCCTCCGCGTGGCGGTTGATGTTTAGTTAGAAATGGAATGGAACAGTTTGCAAGTCGCCGGCTACGTGCATGGCTGACTGACGCAGGGTTTGTTGCGCTCAACTCGTGAATTTTACTTAATATTTTTGGAACTGTTTTTATAGTCTAATTAGACAGTGCCTTACTTTTAAATGAATGTGCTAGTGAATGCATGGAATAACAACATTGAAGAACTGAACCTCGATGAAAAGCAATAGCAGCGTGTGATTTTTGATCAAATTGCATTTGTGTTCTTTTGGTATAAAATTTTGCAATACTTTTAAATATTCACCTTGTTTTAATTTTCTTCTTGGGGCTTTGATAACTGTATTTTTTTATGCACGTTCAGTCCCGTATATTGGCACGAGCCTTTAATAATAATAGTGCACCAAAACCAGTTTGCGAGTGCGGTTCGTCTGTGGTTATCCTGACTTCCATACATATGCGAGCGCCTTGTAAAAGAAATTTGAGGCATCTGTAGTTCATTATATGTATGTATAGCTTTGGCCAAGGCTGCCCCTTTTTTTGATTTGATGGCTTTGTTACTTATTGCAATTTTCTTCATAATTGCTCTTAGAGATATTAAAATTTCACGTTATGTTGTCATCGCTCTGTGTCATCACATCAAGCTGAATTTTCCCTTTATCATCATCACTGTCTTTACTATCATGTGCTTATCCTAAAGTAGGTGCAATAAGTAATTTAGTACTTTTAATCTAACCGACCGCTAGACCGATCTACCTTGACCGTTTAACACATACAGGCTGCGACTTTCCGTTTCGAGGTTAATCAGATCCTGAGAGCTCCTTCTATAGTTGCACTCGTTACTTTACTGTTTTAATTAACATGTCTAGTCGGTGAACAGTAAAGTGGACATTTGTCAGTAGGTATCTACTTAATTATGCTTAGGCTGTGCGGTGTCTAGTTCATGCCCTTTTAACTAACTTGACCAGCACGGCAATTATCTTACGTCTTTAATATTTTATCGACATTAATCATCTCTCTTCTCTTTAACATTACCAGCACTATTTATTTATATTTAATAGTTTACAGTGTAAAATCGAATTCATTAGTTCAGATCCTGTCCCAGGTCAAACAATTTACATTTTAAGAAAGTTCATCGAAAGGCTAAAGTATATGTTACTAATCTTATAATATATTATTTAATCTATCTTATGATAACATTCAAAATTTTTTCCGTTAAAAATTCACAGCCATTGTTAATAACCTTAACCATTTGAGCTGGGACTTGATATGAAGATTTGACACACTATAGGTATATTATATGTAACTAACAAGTTTCACCAATTCAGCTGTGCTGTGCTTTTTATTTTGCATTGTCAAGCTTCAGTGTTGTTTATATTTGAATTCCGTGTACAGGATGCTGTAAATTTACATGCCCTGATGGTTTCGTCGTCATTACTTTTTAGAATTTTTGAATCTATGAATTTGATCTTTTCTTGCCGTTTTTAAACGCTTGGCTTCATTTAATACACGTGACTTCATTGCAATTTTTTGCCCCTGTCAGCACCAATTCTCTTGAGTAACTAAAGCTTCAATTTGAAATTGCCCAATTCATCTTAAGCAATTGCCTTTTTTGCTTGTGTTGTACTGTTCTGGTCTGAAGTGATTCTAATCCGGCATATCCTCTGACTCACAGACTGTAATATTAATACTCAAAGTGAGTATGAGTACTAAATGTGAGAGGAACCTACTCATAAGTTACGCAACTGAAAAGTTCAAAAGACCTTAATTTTTTATTGCATAAAAAGAACAATTCTCATCTACAGAATAAAATTTTTGTATACTTTGTAAGATGATAAAAGTAATTCACGGTGATACACACAAAAAATGGCATTTCTTGTTACCGCTACATTTTTACCCTAAGAACTGGTCGCACGGGCGTTTTGCAAAACACTACGCTGACGCAGATTATTTAATATGAAAATGCTTAAAACCATTCACACGGAAACCACCGCCGTAAAAACTGCCGCGTGCTCATGTTATCCCCGCGATTCCGCACACCATAATGATATTAACACGGAAAGACTTTGTAATCGAGCAAGAGAGATAGTGAGCATCGCAGATGAATCGCGAATCAGCGACCTTGATGTATGAGTTTCTCAAACAAGAACCGCTATTTATATCAACTCTTAAATATAACTAAAATTATACTTATATACAGTTTAAGTCTTTTCTTATAATTACGAGATCTTTTATAGCTATTATGATGATTGATCGATTAGTTCACAATAAATAAGGCGCCCGCATAATTATGTCATTCATGTTATGGGTTTTGTCGCTTATGTTTACATGGAAACTATTGTTTGAGTGAATGCTTAATAGCTATCCCAATTTATTGCCTGTTATACAGTTGTTGTTCGTGGTTTATGGTTTCAATGCATGCGACCTTTAAGTGATAGGTGTACTGTCACAAAATAATTAATTTCTAGTATTAGCTATATACCAAAAGAACATAAGTAATATTTCATTTTCCAGAAGACACAATCAAAGAACTAAAAAAATACAAAGTTAAAGAAATTACAAATTTATAAAACAGATCAATACCTATACCGCTTTATTGACAACTGAACTGCCACATTACGAATTACGATCACAGCCAGTGTTTCTACGTCTTACAAGGTGATACAAACTTTGAGGTAAGTTCCATGATTTTTTTACTCTGTTTCTGTAGATATACTGATTGCAACTTACTCTTATGTACGGTTAATTGTTTTATTATTCTATCACTGAATTTATTATTTTAATGATAGTTTAATATTAGTGAACCCGCTGTAGGTGTGCATACTATGTTATCTCATCAGTCTAACCCACGCTAACTACTCACAGTTTACAACTGCAAGCATATAGGTTATGCATTCTATTAATTGTTTGCATATATATGTTGTCTTGTTATGTGGATTATTTAAGCAACATTGAGGAAGAATAATATGTCTTGTATATTATCCCTGAACAGTGAACTGGTGCATGTTATTGTTATTTTTCTTAGTTTTCCCATGTAAGCCACGTTGAGCAGAAGCATGATCAAACCGTAAGAGAAGCAGTGACTACTCGTGCGCAGGTTTGGGGCGTCCGGTCCGGTTGTTGCAACGTTCTCTTCATGCCCTAGTTAGCCGACCAATCGTTTAATTGCGATTTGTTTTGCTTTAAGTTCGGCGTGAAACACCATACTTGCGTTTTTGTTTTGTTCAAATTGTCGCGTTGTTTGGAAATTTTCAATAATTATCGAAGCGCATCACAATTTCTCACATGATTCGTATATGAAATTGATTAGTCAATCCAGCAAAAATCTAATTCATCATCATCATTAGCATGTCTCACTCTATCCACTACTGGAAATGGAGATTTCCGGCCATCTTCTTCAACTCATCGCAACACTGTTACTACTGTGCACACGCGGTCTCCATTCCAGAACTTGTCCAATGGCCATCGGTTCTGTCAATAAGGCTTCACCAACTCTTTGGGATATGTCGACTACTCCGTTTTTTTCCGGACTTCTTCTTTTCGAGTCATATCAAATTAAAAAATCTCCGAGCATAGCCCTCTACATATCTCGCTAAGCAATTTGTTGATTAGACCCAGAGTCAGTGCGCAAATATCTTCTGCACCATACGTCGTGACAAGCGGGCGCATTGACTGAATTGGACTTTTTACGTCAAATACAATCAATTTGCTCTATAATTTCGCAGAAGTATTTATACATTTATGTTTGTGTTTCGTTTGAATACACTTATTTTAGTTTTTCATTTCATATGCTAGTCCAATTGAATTCGTCTATTGCACGTTCGAAATCGTTGCCACTCAATTAAATAGTTCCAAGTATTTATATTAGTGGACCACTTCAACATCCGCATTACCGACGGCCAGCACTGGTGTCTTACGTTCATCTAGAGACACTCATCTAGATGAACAATTAAGGTTTTTCAGCTGAAGTTTTCTGTGATAATATGTCACCTCAATGTGTTTGTTACCTGTGCTTACGAATAAATAATTTAAATTTGTAGTATGCAAACCGAAAAGTTATAACAATGGCTCCGAAAGTGGGATCGCGAGTGGCATCAGTCGAAATAGTAATCTAACTTTACCGTTAGACGTTGTTGCACTCCGTAGCTATCCGGACTAGGTCAGTTTTTGTACCACTCTTCGGTGGATACTAACAAATTTTTCCTTTATTGTAAACAGTTTCCAAAATAGTGACATTTATTAATATTTTCGTTGAGTTCTTGCTATTCTTGCTAAAGATTTTTCGAATGATTCTAATTGTGATTGACGGGCACTGGACCTTTACCCAGGGTATGAGATGAAAAAAGGGAAGGGTGAAAAGGTCTGACATAAAAATTTCACTGTCCAGCCAAACTAATTATAAAGAGTTAATAGTTCGTTGGTCCAGCCATACGAACAGCTTTGTGACGGGACGTGCGATCGCGTCAGCATGACATTTCGACTATTCCCTAATTTCCGGCCAAAATCGATCCCGAATCCCACGTTCCGTCGCACAGTCGCATAATGGCCAGTCCAAGTTTAAAACCTTTCCTTCCAATAATATCTGTTTCCTCACAATATTTACACTTGACGATAACGTGTCTTATCTATCATTTATCTATCACATTATCCAAAGAAACAGCTGCCATATGTACCGCGATTTAAGGCGTCGCTAGTTTCTTATCGTTAAATCACTCCGTAAGAAGTAAAGAGTAATAAATTAGTTCAGTGTATAAATACATTTTCCCAATTCGTTTTTTAGACAGAGATCGCCATTTAATAATAAGTTGTTTATGCATCAGTTTTAATTTCCATTGTATATTTAGCATTAAGTTATGTGACTATATACCTACCTCACTTACTATATACGAGTTACCTATAGTTCCGAAGGCATTATACGAAATTAACGAAACCTCCATAAGCATATCCGCTTATGGAGGTTTCGTTAATTTATTCCGAATTGAGGATCAAACCGATCTTTCCAAGGAACAAACTCGCCGATACGAGGTTTCAGACTTCTTTGGATATGCGTGATGTACAAGTATACCTACCTAAATGCACTTGTATATATACCTATGCTAAAAACATTTTTAGCGAGAATTAGCCAGAATTATTTCAAAATTATTTGTAATGGTCTCTTTATTCCATTAGGTAGATAGTCGTATTACATTCCATAAAATTATTCTTATAATTTATGTCGATTAGTAATGTATTATTAATGCTTTCCATCTAAAATATAGATTTATGTAATAGTAAATTATATTGCGATAGTAATTTAATTGAAAAGAGATTGATTATGTTGGTCCTCACATGTTATTTGTGACTAAATTGATTTCCAATTTTTATGAATGAAGGGCATCGTCAGTCATTATTCAGTAGCAAACAGATTTCCTCAAATAATGGGTTAAATTCACACAGCTTTATTTTTTTCACCTTGAATGCGATTGCGTGACTCTAAAAGTCGGTTAACAGTAATTAAGGCTTTTAGCACAAAGAAACTTTGTTCTCTAAAATCCGTAGCAAACTACCAAATATAAAGTATATTGCCGTTTCCGACCATAAAATATAGTGAGGGAAATCTTTAATCTGAGAATCTTTTATAAGGTAAGTACATTCTGAAACATAAACCTTTACATGGCGACTAAATACAAATGAAGATTTCTCAGGAATTCATGAAAGTTTTTGCACAGTAAATACCTAGAGATAGATAAAGCATTTTTTTTTGTTTATTAGGTACTTTTGTTTGGTTATAAAAAAATATCTAAAAACATTCATGATTTCCTGAGAAAACTTAATTTGTAATATGCTGGCCCATAAAGTTTTATTTCTTCAGACTGTACCTGCTTTTTACAGTATTTTTTAATCAATTTCCACAACAATCTTGTTTCAATTTTGTTGTGTAATAAATAACTGCTGGCATGGTTAATTCATAGTTTCTCCGAAATATTGCACATCCCTTTTAGTTCATAGAACGTGTCTGATCTGGTATCACTAGTACTAAGTACCGTATGGTGTCCAGCATGTAAAAAAAATTTACCCAACCCGTCTCCCATGGCTGCCTTAAAATCCGACTGAGATATTTTACATAAAACACCAACGACTATGCTTATATCACTAAAAGATATTTGATTACTTGTAAAAGGAATTGTTGACACCCTATAAATGAGCGTAGGCTTGATCTCACGAAAAAATCTCATTAAGAAAAAAAATTGTGCTCACGAAGGGCTTTCTAATTGCTCTGTTTTGATGTCTTCATGTCATGCTCGTGCGTTTTGTTCTATTGTCTTAATGGGGGCGCACGTAGCAGATATACCTATGTATTGTAAATGGTGAATGTGTCCATAACTATTACTAGTTACTTATGTTGATTCCATAAAATAAAATGGCCGAATTGAGAACCTCCTTCTTTTTGAAGTCGGTTAAAAATTCATCTATTTTACAACTATGGACGGATTCAACTATTTTACAACCTACCCAGTATTTTACATACATTATTTTTGTAGTTTTGTTTATTTCAGTTATTTTATTTTAAAGAGACACGTCGTCATCCATTAAGCCCGTCTGCATCATTGTTTTAAAGCAAATCGTAACTTCTATAGTGTGCTTACGTACAAAAAATTAAGAGTAAAAATTTGTAATTAAATAAGTATGCTAATTTTGGTAGCAAATAAATTAAATTTTCGTGAAAAATTTGCATTATACAATTTCTTACTTTTGCTTCAGAACAGTATTTCATAATTTTAAATTAAAGGATACCTACCTGTGTGTTAGTTAATCAACTAGCACACACAGTTAAACACGGAGAATTTCCTCTACAATATGCGATTATATTGTGACAATATGAAATACTGTAAAATCACAATAATTCTTGTTAGCTAGATAATTAAGAATACTATGACCACTATTATCGTAATGGATCCGTAACTACAAGTTTCTATTACTTTTAATAGTAAATTGGTTTTAATAAGTTGCCAAACGACTGACCTAAAGTTAATCCTCATCTATTTTTGTTTGATTATGTCGCCTTGCTCGAATGTCTCACATATCTTGTCCAATGTTACGTTTAATAGGATGGCTAGTGACAACTTAATAGTTTCCTCTTGTTTGTTATTTATCTAGTTTATTCGTGCTTCCTGTGAGTTCTAGTTACGCTCCATTGTTCCTCTAGATATTACATAAAGGGAGTATGTACGCTGGGATGCAAATAATGTTATTTTTTGACAGATATTCAAGGCCTGATCTCCAGTAAACAGTAACATGCACCATTTATAATTTGCCAATTTATTTCAAAGATAATCTTGCAGTAAAACCAATCAATAAAATTTCTAAGCAAATTGGATAATGGTGAAGTCCTCTATCATGTTCTGTCACCACGTATCTACAATCAGGCTGTGTCTGGCTATCTCTTTCGATTACAGGTCATTTCTAGTCGCCGCGAGCGAGGCACAATAATATGGTTCAAGATTTAATAAAACCTAGGCTTGGAGAGAGCCACGATGAAGTGTTAGGGGCAGCGTTGCTTAGTCATTATTTTGTTAGCGATTTGAGTGAAAACACTTGGAAATTGTCGATAAAATTGCCAGTTACGGATTTATGGTATGACCGGTTGAGTGACCGCTATACATATCTATTGAAAGTATCAAGGTAACAGTTGTATTGTGCACTATTATGAAGTTACCACAAGTACGAGTATTATACCTTTAAAACAAACCTTTTAAATCGACTTGGTGTAAATCGCCTGTCAATAAATTATAGTAATTGTAATGCATGCTTATCAATTCCTACAAACAGTTCTATCTTGTTTAATACATATTAGTCGTTAAAGCGTTTTGATTTGACGTTGTTTGGGTTTTTATGGCAACTGGAACAATTTGCGTTTACGAGATCGCTGTTCAATTTCATTTTATGCGATATTAAAGTCTTCCGTGCACCTTATCGCTAGCGCCTGGACATAGAATATGCCTCAGTAAGACAAATCGTCTCGCCCATTCCTCCGACACCAAAACACGCAATTTCTCTAGATCGTTTTAGATGATAGTCCGTGGAATAGTATAATATACCTACTAACTAGCATTTGCTCGTAGCACCGCTTAAGAGTTCTGGGACGAAAACCTCTTAAAGCTCTGTTGGCAGATTGTTGGTAGACATTCAGATGAAATGTGTTACGTTGAAAAATATAGTACTGTATGTACATCAATATGCTAGCGGTAATAAAAGGTATTTTGTGCTAGTAGTCTTTTTGTCGCTTTAAATTAGTTTGCTCATAGGAATCTCAATAGCACCGCAGCAGCATTTAATTATTGGAGGTGTTCCAACACTTTGTAGGCGGATGGGCGATCGCAGTGTTATGGACAACTGCTGCTTCTTGTGGCTTGTGGTATGATAACATGATAACAATGGATCCCAGACACCTCTTGTAAGCTCATGGGTTCTTTTTATTCCTCGTATCTTTTGTCAAGGATACTATTAAAGGCAGTGTGTTAATTTTTATGTGAATACCTGGACACTCACATCATAGGCATGTCTATAGTTAAAATTATTCCGATTTACAGTCAATTCAATCTTCACCAAAGTCGCAATAAGATTTTGAGGACTAGTGAGAATATGAAGCACTTCTGATTACCATTCAGAAACAGTCACTTAACCCAAGCATTAGCCAGACATTTATTAAACGATATTCTGTCACAATTAACATAAAAATCCAAAATAAATACAAAAATGCTATGTGAATCTCCGAATTCCGGAGTTAGCTAAACACATACCATTTGAAACATAGGAAAATGTATTTACAGGTACACGCAGGTTATTAAAGTACATAAAATAGTTACATAAGGTGATTTGATATGAAAGCGAGATGTGAGTTTTGTGGTTCGTTGTCGACGCCAGTAGGTACGGGTAATTATGTGAAGGAAACTTACGCAATACGCCCGAATGGTACCATCAATATTAACGAAGTAACTTACATGTGTTGTTTTATAGAGAGGTATTTTGGTTTTATTATAATATGATGTTCAAAGGTGATTAGGCGGGCTTTTGTTTAATCGATGTGCTATTTGTGGCTTACAAAATAATAAGTGCGAGACCCGCTGTTGCCTTTTTAGCCGACTATGGGGAAGAATAAGTATGATTTTAATAGTCTATATGTGATTTGTAATGCCATAGACTGTCGCGTCTGTCTCGCGGGACTCGGCAATGTTAAATCAAAGTTCTTTTCATGTTCTGTAAGCAGCTAGTGGCATTGGCCGATTCACCGGAGCGTCAACGCGATGAAGCCGAGCAATCTCCACATATTTTAGGAAAATATAAAATCTAGCGTTTTTGCTATTTTTCTATGGACGCTATTATTTATGGAAGCTATTACTCCTTCTCCTTTTTTTATAAGCATTTAAAAACCCCTTAAATATGGTTCAGGAAACGCTGAGAAAACCATAAAGATTTGAGAACTTATGTATATGTTTGCATTAAGAATTTATACGTATGTTTTTTTTTTATGTATCCTGATTGTCACGAACGATTTTTTTCTTAATTAGTCTGGGATCCACATTAACAGAGTAATCGGCGTGTATAGTACCTACAACTATTGATTATAGGCTTATAGCTGTAGGCTTTAGCCGCATTGTTTAATGTCCTAGAAGAAGTTATTTTTAGAAGACATTACCTACTCCTATATGAAATCCAATATAATCTTACGCATTACATTTACGCACATTAATATATCTTGCCGGATCGATATGGCTCGTCTGGACTCACCGCCATTGTCGTCTACTATCCTCCTGAAGAAACATGTTCTTTTGTGATAATAATAAAGCCATTTACAATAATAAGGTACTTTATAGGTTTACTTTACGTTGTCTTCTCTCCATTGTCTGTCTCCGCCGAAGTCTAATACAGAAAGGGTCATTGAAGGTCTTCTGAATGACCTAAAGACAATATTTTATTTAGCCAAGAAAATGTCTTGTTTTGTGTTGTGAGGGTATGTTGCTTCGCTGCTATTTAAACGATTTTGCCAACTACAGTCGATTCCACTTCTCAGCACGTGTACAGATTAACTGACTAACGATATTTGTATTTCGTATTACATCCGAATGGTCAAAAATGGACATATATTAATTACTTTTAACAGCAGAAATTGCCAGACCAAACCTGTAAACTGATGTTGATGAAATTTAGTAGGTGTTTTTCTTGTGTTACTTAGCGCCGCACTATGAAAGGTTTTTAAAAAATTCCCACGGAAACGGGAAAATAGGATCAGTGCTGATGCCCAATACTGCAGGGCGTCCGTTAATGAGATAACTACCCGTCTGTCCGTCAGAGATCTTAGCAGATAAACTTAATTGATATGTGGACAGATTACGAAATATGAAGTTGCTGATTCCAAGCCGCTTCCAACACCGGTGTCTCTGGAAATCCATGGGGGAGCCCTATAATAAGCACTGGACGTCATGTGATAAAATTAGTAATAGAAGTATTTTGCTGCTCTGCAACAGTGAGGGTTAATTCTTTTCAATTGAAGGCTAGTCGGTGACTTACAGGGGCGGGTTGAAAACGCTGACTAGTGGTCACCAGTTCACGCAATTTCACCAATCCACCCCCTTATTGTCTAACTTGAATGGTAATGAACTTTATTGTATACTCCTTGGTCATTGAACGAATTTTACACTTTTAAATTACAATTTTAAAATTTAAGTCTATTCCCATTGAACTTCGACAATAAGGATGCCTTACCAGACGTGGCCTGGGATTATGGCCTTATTCCCTGTCCTAGTACGAGGAGGATGTGCCTCTCTAGTAGGTACTGTGTAAATTTTTGATTACGGAAACCCTCGGTCATTGGCCAGTTTCTTTTATTATTTTTGTAATCTTCATATTTAAGACTCGCCTAAGACTTAGTCTCGTATTTATAAACTATTCTCAAGATTGAGATCACCTTAAGTTGACGCTCGAGAATCTGTTGCATATTAAAACAGTATCAAAAAAATTGTATTGAAACTGGGCGTGATCTCAATCTCAAGATCTATTTATTATTACGACCCAAACATCCGACTCCGTGGTGTGGTTAGGAGACTTATGACGAGTCGTATAATACGATTATGTTAAGCAGACTTGTCTAATATAAGCTAACGATAAAGATGTCGGAAACGCTTTGTTTAAATTAAATAAGCTTACTTGTAGCTAAATTGTGTATCAAGCTTTTAGCCTAATTAACTTTAATCCGATAACTATTGAATGGGCTAAGACTCTCATAGTCGCAATTCAAATTGTATAGGTATAATATCTAATTAAAAGGCTCTGCAATCTCTTCATTTCAATGGATCATTATGTAGAGCCTCGGGAAGTGTGGGCTACATTCTTGTAGATTATTATAGCGAAATGAGGTTGAACACTATTTGTATAAAACCTATATAATATATGTATATTTAAATAGTGTTTCCAATGGTACCTATAAGAGCAATGGACCCGTGTCATTTTCCCCACAATTGGCTATATTTTTAATCCCGATGGAAAACGATGGCTGTGAGTGTTTCACAACGTTGTGTTTGTGTGTCCAGTCTTTATCCGGATGTATCTCAATGCTGCGTGATCCGATTTGAGTGCGGATTTTTTTAAAGAACAAGGCGACCCGAATTCTTTACTTCCGGGTGTACATTTAATATTCTTATTGGACCTATATTAAATACATACAAAAAGTTTGAGACAAGTAGTCGAATGTAAAGTTTTATAAAGAAGATTGTCAGTAATTTCAAACTATCAAATCTAATGCATTACATTCCTGTAATGCATTACTGATTGGGGAATTAGATTGTGAGGCTAGGTAGCCGAAAAAAAAAGTCGAATCTCATAAGTTACAATAAATAATAAATAGCTCGTAATGTTTAAAAAGACGCCACCTTTCAAAGCGTTGTTTCATACTAAAACGTTTCGTACGAAACTCTCAGGGCACGAATCCGACTCGCACTTGACGACGCCCACTTGATGCCTTTGTATACTAAGGCGAAAAACTAACGAAAACGGTGAAACGACAATCGGTTAGGTTGAGTCTTATATTTTTTTCTTCTAGAACAGGTCACGTGTCTTCGTCACGTCTGCGTAGAGAACGAACACCTATATTTGACCTTTACCAACCTTTTTATGCATCTTTGGGTAGATGCAATTACCCAGACGTGATGCGTATAGCAATACGCATACAAATAAATAAATAATAAGTCTCCAACCTCTTAAAATCTTAAATAGAGTTTTGCTTAAGGTACGACTTCTTTGACTTCGAGTGTAGTTTGAATCTTTGTCAATTTAAATAAAAAATGTTATTTATAGTCAGAAGAAATTTCCACTTCGAAATAATTGACCAATTTGTACTAAGTTCGTATATACACACAAAATGTATTTTATGTTACTTCGCATTAGTACTGCGAATAGAAGGCTTCACAGATTATTTAATGATAACCTGAACATGATAGAGTGACTATGACAGACTTTTACCGTGTAGACACCTACCCTAGAAACACATCTAGACAAAGACTAACGGTTTAATTAGTCTTAGAAGACATGGGAAAGTAGCTGAATGTAACTTTCAAATTAAGGTGCAGTGCAGTGCATTGCATACGATCAAGATTTAAATGTAATTATTTACTTCGAAGCTCATTTATAATCCGTCGAATAAACCTTCGTCCACTCACTTCGTGTACCTTACAATTAGATGATAATGTTGTACGTACAGTCAGCTGCAGATAAATATGACTGTATGTACGGGGGGCCATGTTTCTCTGCAGGTGACTGTACATACATACCCTTAGTATATTATATAAGTATGTATGCACTGGTTTCCAAAACAAAAATAGAAATAAATATTATAATAATATAAACCTCTTTATTTTTCCTCACAAGGTAAACAAATAACACATAATCTAAGGTAAATAAAGATAAATATTATGGTGCATTGTTAAAATATTTGCCTTATGAGAGTCTGGTGTCTGTACAAGGATATACGAGTACGTGTTTCACAGGTCACCAGACTCCCACTCCTCGAATATTCTCCTCCTCTATATTGTTATTACAATAAATATGAATACCCTTAATTGCACAAAATAATTAACGGTCTTTATTAAACTTATGCAGTTAAGTACAACTTTCGTTATTTTTATTGGCTATATAAATTAATACAGTAATGTAGGAATTTATTCACGTTTATAATATATGCCGCAGGTTTTTCTACAAACGTTAAACAATACTTATAAAAAAATATATACGATATTCCATAAACAACAATATAAACCGACAAAGTATTTACTGTTAACTCTTTGAAATTTAAGTATTTTTAGTCTTTAGATAGCAGCAATCAAAATATTTGTTTAACCCTAATAGTGTGACTTGCGATCAATTACACCTAGACGTTGTGCTCTGTCGACGGCCTACGACGACGTCGGAATAAGCTTCATTAAAAAACTAAACACAGCTATTATTGGACTGAATACAACGACAAAGGTTCGTTAGTATCTGAGATTGGATTACAAAAGGTTGGTTTGACTGACGTTGAATTAACAAATGCGCTTCTTCTATTACGTATCCATGCGTGTGACAGTGTCTGTATACCGGTACCGCGCGGCCCGGGGTATCACACTTTGTAATATCAACATGCTGAGAGTGATTGAGTGTGCATTTGGGAGACGGCAATGATGAATTTATTGACTTATCTGATCTTCTAACATTAGCTAGGTACAATACTTACGAATAAAGATAATGTAAATAAATCTTAGAAACTTCTATGTTTTTGGATGCATATGCATGGTGAGACGGGAAAACATATATCAGTAAAATTATTTTGACGCAATTACAAGCCAAGGATATAATGCTGTGGCTTCATTAGAATTAATAGCTATTTCATCCCCGGCGATAAAATTGCTCATGCGACCTTTAAAATCTCTATAGATGTGGATATCAGTGAACACCCAGTATGAAGGTGTGAAGGTTCTATGTGATTGCTGCTTGATGTATGTGGTGGTGTGAGTATGAGGCAAGTGCACCATAGCTCTTCCTTATATCACCAATCGTTACACATCAAAACAAAAATGTTATATACAAATAATTCAATAAAAATTTTCAATGATCTGTTTTAATAAATTTAGAAGAATCCTTTATAATGTTGTTTTTAAATTGTTTACACGTTCTTGAAATGTTTGTAGCGAGGGATAAAGTTTTATCATTTCATTTATATTGCGCATGTGATACGATACAGTAGGTCGGCTTCGACATCTTATCGACCTTATTGTTATGTTGTTTTGTGTCAAGATTAAGGTGTGCATAATGATATAACGGTAACTCTTTTTTTGCAGGTAAGCACTGGGTTATGTCGTTATTCGTGCGTGTGGTTCGAAAATAGGTAAGTATAAAATGTAAATCAATCATTTTATACGATTTAGGTAGATAAGTGTGGTGTTTTATTTCAGATTCTGTTCTCTAACTTGCAATGAAATTCTTAAGTAGTTTTTGGTATATTTCACAAAGACATCCAGCTAAAATGGCGAATAATAAAAAGAAGTCATGAAAGCAAAACGGAACAACTGTTTAATTCGATCGTGTATCGTGTCCTACCACTTGTTGTCTCGCCCGTACCGCACCGTTGATGCATCAGATGCTATGTTTGTTTCTCATAAGCTGCAGCCTATGGTCTATTAAACCAGTAGTCCGTGTTAGTTTAAGCGATCCCGGCGTCTCCCACGGGGGCGTGAGAACGAACGAGAATGGCCATGAAACGCGATCTCTTGTTACAATTATTGCTCGTTTGTGAAGTATGGTATGACGCTTCCTTTTGAAATCATGTTACTTTGACGCGCCTAAAGTAAATATTTTGAACCACTTGTGAACATTGAAGTGAGTAATCTCAAAATATGTATGATATTAACTAAAGAAGAAACTCACTATCTATGAACGCACAGCCCAAACGCGTAGACCGATGATTATGAAATTGGGAAGTTGTATTTTTTGGGTTACTTAGAAACTGAGAAGGGATTTTTCGTAGGTCTACCTCTATATTGAGGTGGAAAGTTGTCAGGAATTTCGTCATTTTTGTAGTCAAAACCCTGATAATGGTATTTGGCATAAGAATGAATTATTAGATATTCTTGTATTTCTCGGTTAAAATAAAGACGTATTTCAGGATTTATGTAAATTCTAAAAAGGTCGAATAAGTGCGAGTGTGACTCGCGCGCCCAGAGTTCCGTAACTTTTATATATTAAACCAGTTGAAAATTTTAAATGTTATAGCATAAATATGAAGGTATCTTATATTGACGCACTAAAGGGAGATAATGTACTTTTGTATTGTATAGAGATCAAAATTTTCTGGCGCAGAATTAAGTTTCTATGTAAACCAACAAATTCAACACCAGATAAAAAAAATTGGGACTAGGGCAAGAAGATGATGATGTAATTTTTTTTTTGCAGATATATCTAAAAATTTTTTTTATTTTTTTAGAAATATTTCATAATTCTTTCAACTACTGTGACGGATGTGCGTTATTCCACCGTCACCCTTCCATCTTCGGACCACTAGGCTTGGGGAGGGATTCCACCTGTATATAGTTAATATACCGAACATTCGCACTAAGAAGTTCGATTCTTCATTCATCATCCGAACAGCCAAGGCATGGAACTCCCTTCCGGCGTCAGTCTTTCCTGAATCCTACAACCTTGGGATCTTCAAGAGCAGAGTGAATAGGCATTTACTGGGATCGCGTGCTTCATCTTCGACCACATCGTTACTTTCCATCAGGTGAGATTGTGGTCAAACGCGAATCCAGTCAATCATAAAAAAAAAATGTGGAAAGTTCTGTAAGCGTGCCAAAGTTCAAGTGGATAGCTTATGTAGGTGTGACAAACGGCCAGACACCGAAGAGATTCCCTTTTTGCTATACTACATCGTATGGTTGTTCACATTAAAATTTTAATTTCTTGGTATTGACTACGGCGAAATGGATACGTATAATTTTGGTGTTACCTATCTGAAATGGAGATACACTATCGTTAAGAAATATCTCGCTAAACACGTACTAAATGGAAAAGAGGGTCAAGTTTGGTACAAAGAAGTAAGTAATTACTTCGCTTAAAAATACTTAACGTCTTGTTCTAAGTCAGTGTCAAGTGGCAAGAAGGTCACTATAGTTAGCCTGCAGAAATATAGGGATATATTTGTTACAATGTTAAGAAAGATTTTTGTTTAATTATTAATAGCTTCGATAAATACAAATTGTTCTCAAGACATTCTTATAGACTCTTATTTCAAGTATACTATTTTTGGAGAGATGCGTTTGAGCATTTGTAGCTTCGTGTTTAAGTTCAAATAAACCATAATTAGTATTCTAATCTCCATAGTTAGACCACGAAGTACGTCTCATTTAACGGTTCACGTTAACTGTTAGAAGTATTCTAAGATCTCTAATTGTACGATTACAGCCTGAATCCAATTAAGGAATAAGAAATGCGAGTTAGGAGTGACAATTAAACGAGTTCCTGGAGTAGTGTCAAGTCTCAAGTGTTAATGACACTACATGATGGCATAGTAGGTATATACTTCACAGTGCACACTGCACTTATTATATAGGACTAGCGGGTGAATGTCACTTGTGATGTCACGTTTGTGTCGTCGCCGGCAATATGGTCAAGGGTATGACATTGAGAAAACTTATATTAGTGCATTTTTTGTAAATTACACTTCACTTCGTATTTAAAGTACATTATGTATTTAAAAAAGTTTGCTTAATAAGAGTAAGTAGACGATACTAACTAGTTTTCATACCAACTATATATAAAAAAATATGCGATAGTTTCTGTGTTTTTTGAAATTGGTGGGTTCTAGTTGTATATGAAAGTAGTACATTCGTCACGTCACGACCTTTCTCCCAAATTTAAATGTTTAATGCTTGAAACGACAACCAAAGTCCACCTTACGAAATATACAGTAATGCACACGTGAGAGTGGGTGAGACCATCGAGATGTATTTCGGTGGAAAATCCCATAGTCAGTTTTTACGACACCCGCGGGAAGAGACGAGTTGGTTCCTGGTGGTAATTCGTTTAAACTTTTGTTTTATTATGTTTATTTCGACATTTTGTTTTTTATACAATATTAAAGTAACAAAATAATCCCAGCAATAAATTATAAACCTACTACATCCACGATCACTAGACCCTATCAACTTGAACATTTGTTTCTAAAATGCAGAAAATATCACATAATATTTCACACGGGGTCTAGTTTATAGATACCATCGCTCCGAAATGTTATTCCAACTCACAGACATTTTTTATTTTAATAACTATTATTAAGTAAAAGTTAACAAATACAGTGTCAAAAAGAACAAAAGTGTTAATGTGATGGGTGAGCTTGTTTCATGTCGTAAATTGAGACGATTTCTGGACCATTTAACTTTAATTCTGACCAGCCGCCAAATCTTGTCGTGAACCCCCTACCGTCAAATATGGAACCCCTATAAGGGTTTAGGTACCACACTTTGAGTAACCCTGCATTAGAGCTACACGTTTTCTGTATTCCTCATTCAATACGCTAACCATCACTTACCTTGGCATTATTTAATTTTTTAACCGAACTGAACTCGATAAATACAGAAGCCGGAGCTAGCGGAAACGGGAGGGACACGTGTTCGATTCTAGGTTCGGCCCCTCCTTGCTTCCTTCTGGCCCTCATTAACTGGCTCGAACTAAATGCGGAACAAGCCAACTTTGTTTTGGAGTACAAAGTAGGTAAATGTGGAACTACAGTTCCCTATACGCCACGTTGACTTTATATGAGGATACCTACGTACGAATTAGTAGGTAATTAAATTCTATAATAAGGCTTTATTTGTTGTGGTACACTGTTTTTTTAAATATTGATTGGAATCTGAAATCATAACATTTTCAAAATTTCGTCGTTTTTACCCGACTACGGCGAAGCCAAAAGGAGGGTAATGTATTCAACGCGTCTATATGTGTGCATGTTACCACTTACAGCCTTAAACGCCTCAACCGATTTGGACAAAATGAAGTGTCGTAGGGTAATGACGTCATGATAAATCTAATGTGGCGGATTTTAGCAGCCATTTTGTTACACTTGACAACGAGTAATTCCGATAATAGGTATTTGTAACCGAAGCATGTTTTTATATATAAACTTTATTTTTTTAATTACCCGTGGCAAGCGTGGAACATTTACATGTGTAATTTGTTTATCTCGCGGGAACTACTCACTTTATCGGGATAAAAAGTACCCTATGTCTTTTTCTAAGGCTTACTCTAATTGTTTACCAAATTTCATCCAAATCCATTGATCCGTTTCACCGTGATTGAGAAACAAACAAACAAACATCCAAGTTTTCGTATTTATATACCTATATTTAAGTAGGCTACTTTCCATAGTAGAGTCTTACCTATTCAATTTTTAAAGTGATTGATACCCGAAATATTGGCTTTTATTTGAATTATTTCTACTCCCCTATGACCCCCTTAGGACTGGAAGTTCAATAAATGCCTTCTTGGGATTCTCTAAGTAATCGACGACAAATTTCATGCCCATTTTTTTTAAACTCTTTTTAACGAATAATAGTTATTTATTTTTTATAAACAATAACATACTTTCCGGGCATAATAAAATCTTTTTTAACTTCATGCTTTCAACAGTACAATATTACATTACAAATAATTGTTTAAGGTACAATTACAAGTTGTACGACAAACGGTATTAAAAACTTTAATAAAAACCGAACTTTAGAAAAGAAATGATTATTATTTCGACGGGAGCCCCAGCGTATGAGCCCTTCCCGGATACAACACACACCATAACAGTGTGTCTTGTATCTTGCATCCTGAAATCTAGGTAATCTTTCCATGTACGAGTGCCTACACTTCCTGCAATGTGCTACTAGTGTGTGGGTACAGACAGCCTTTCATTTTTATAATTAACACTTGATTTATTGTAACGGAAGCATAGTCTATTGGTTAATTTCCTTTAAAATAATTGAGATACAAAGGCAGAACTTAGACTTGCGCATGTAATAAATACAAACTGATACTCTCTTTCGCACCGTATTCATTATCTATACTAAACGCTAAGGGGACTGTGAAAATGTAAAATAAATACACTTCCGTAAGTTAACATTACGAATTAAATTAATTATAATACAAATGTTTTATAGAATGACAATAAAATGTATTATAAAACGATTAGCTGATATCTGAGCACACACATGAAATTCATCCTCTACTGATATACTGCAATCCCAAGATGTGTTACTGAACCCGAACCTCGGGTTTACGCATAACAGTAAACCATGTATTTACCTGAAGAAAGCGCATTCAATGAATTCATGAATCCCGAGAATGTCGTGCAGCAGCTGTCACTTTTCACTAAGAACAATCGACGATATTACAGTGATTTGATTTCCATTTGAGGCACAGAAACATTGTGTGTTCCTTGATTCGAAGTATTTTATGTATACATTAGATAGAAATCAATATGAATCTTTTCCATGTACCTACAATTAAATTAAAACTGCATAAGGTCGATATTCTCTTTGACTTCTAGTAACTAAATGGAGCACACTGAAAGTTTTGCGGTCTTGGCAGGCTGGCCAATAGCTATTTGAATTTCGAATATTATATTTTTCTCATGAAATCATTTTTAATGGAAAATCGTTGGTCCTGAAATGAAAAAAGATTTTAGGGAGATTTTATGGTGTTCTGATCATGTTACCGAACGGAGAATCTTCAGAAGAATAATGTTATTTTACTTACAAAATTGTTTTGTTTATGACTTGCTTTCAGTGTGCTTCACGTTTTTTATTATATATCTTGCTTATGTGTTTCATTAGATTCAGTTTTTTAATTTCGAAAATTGTGTATGGAATAAACGACCTTAGTGCTCATTTTTATTGGTTGATTGGGACGACCGCGAGATGCTTTAAGCCTTCCCGCACAATACGTTTCTGTGGCCTTATTGACGACCTTCGCAATGTTGTTATAATAATTGGTTTTTAAAACTGTGTGCGGAAATGCAAATGGATAGGTCGATTCACATTCCTACCTTATTAGCTGCTTTATAGCCAATCGCGATGTAAGGTTAAAACTATTATAGAATAACATTTTTGAAAATTCGTTCGATAACGTCTGTTCAGAAGGGCGACTTGTGTTTATTATTTTGCGTCGACCATTTTGAGTCGCCTTTCGGTCGTTGAACTGCAAATGGCGTTAATCACGGATGGCGGGTCGGGAGACGGAATGGTAAGATTTACGACGGTCTAATTCTCGGCTGGCCTTGCAGAGCATACTATGCGAGGTTACCGTTTCCTACTAGATATAATATAACGGCTATGAAGCAAAGTTGATATTTTTTGTATAAATAGGCATGCATAAAAATAATGTTATGAAAATATTTCCCAATTTTTTAATGATAGTAGTGAGTGGCAGACTAATGCATTATGACTATGAGGCAGGTACTTCTTGCAATCAACGATAAAAGAAATATTGATTGAACGGTAACACGATTGCCAACTTAGTTGCAAACATCTATTTCATATTTTTAATAAAATAGTTTTTTCACTTTCGTCACTCAATCTTATATATTACTTACACAAACCGTGAAGACTTTGTTGTCTTTTTAGGATTCTGAAACCAAAAGGTAAAAGCAGAACCCCTATAATTTCGTCAGGGCTAACTGTCCGTCAGCTCTGTCTGAATGAACAACGTCATAACTTTTGCTGTTTAAAAGTTCGATTGTAAAGATCTATCTATCTATAAATATAGATTTTATAGATGTAGAACAGTATTTAACCCTCATAAATAAGTTGTAAGAAGCGAAATTTTTTACGTATATATCATCATCATATCAGATATTTTTTGGATGAAAAAAGTCTTTCAAAATGCTATAGAAAAATTCCAATACATTTTTTTATTGTCCATCTTTCGTGTTACACGAATTTCCACAGTGCACAAAATTGTGTCGCCCACACCCTAAACTGTGTAACTAAGTGTGTCAGAAATCTGAAGAAGTAATCATAAATAAATAACTAAAGAAGTAATTTATAATAGCGACCCTACAATGCTAAATTCTTTATAAAATTAACAACAGATAAGTTAATAATAATATACGATCTCTATATAGAACATGGCCCATGCTCTTGGTCGGTTTTTTAGTAAAGTGAATATTGAATATCACCTAATTAGCCTTGCAATGTTCAGTAACAATCGTGGCTTGTTACACTAACTGTAGAAAGCGTGTAATTCATTCATGAAACAATACAAATAAATTTTGGCCACGCTTTCGGATTAATCAGATTATCTGGATCGCTATTACTATTGATCCTATCAGCAGCTTGACAGAGTTCGTATAACAATCCATTAGAGTTAATATTTTTGACAACTTGACAAATGGCAAACAAGCTTATGTCTTCGTACTGTACAGATGAATACGTAAGCTTTATTATAATTATAGTTTTCTTGTGTCTGACAGCCGCTCTTTCGATCCTGTACAATTTTATTAGGTTAAACGCAATTGGTTATTTGATCTTCAATCACACTCATTTACTGGGCCCTATCATCATTTAACTTCATAGTTATGTTTAAGTTCTGACAAATAATACTTATTGAACTCTGCAAGTTAGAAATTTTCTCATTCAGCACACCCACAACACACATCCTCCATCCCCACACATCTGGAATTCAGCCTCCTCTCATTAAGAGAGGATATGTACCTTAATCTTGGTGGATTTGTGCAGACCAGTGGCCACTTGATGATCAGTGTGTTCAAGCCGCAATCGGGACCGATTGTTTCATGTGCCCTCTGAAGTACAGAAATACTCGTACTCACACATCCAAAAACTTTCAAAATTATATTGCATTGAAGCCGCTAGTCAATTTTTCACTTGTGTAGTTAGAAACAACTTTTCGATGATACTAATAATATTCGATTGGATCCTTAAAATTCTAAATGCAACACGAGATCAGACAGCTTATCTGGTGGAAATGGATCACTGCTGCCCATGACATGTTTTTATTTATGTTAAAGTCAATAAATAGCCATGATCATCCTACATTATACGCAAACAACCAACACAGACATAATTTCACGACTGGGGGATTGAAAATTACACAATAACCGGTTGCAATGTTTGACATTTCAAACGGTTTTTGGTTTCGTATAAACACGGGATCAGGAAAAATCCATTGCTATGTTTTTAACTACACATATGTATATTATATGTTTAGTTTTCTTTCATAACTTCGTGACTTTTTACAAGATCTAATGAAGGCCTATTCGAAAAACATAAGTATTTTAGTGTAAGACATATAAATAGCATCAATGAACGATTTCATTCGGTGAAGGGGAGTTCGTTTGCCCTGAAATTGTACTTATACTCACCCCCGAAATCACGCCAGCGATAATTTGTTCCTCGACGTAATTACAAGTTGTAAACTGTTATACTGATATCCATAGAATAAACAGCGGGGGTAATAGTTTCTCGGTATGTCGAAAAAATAAAACTGTCTGGGAGAAACCAAAAAATGTGTGTAATGTGGCCACTGGGAAAATAATGCGGCATCAAAACAATAAGGACAGAGTATAGCAACAACGCTGCAATATATATATTGATACACCAACGTCTTACCAAATTAAGATTGAAGGGTCTTGTGAAAGCGTCGAGCTATGGCTTTGCCACTAATACTATACTATACTATATAATATATCTAGGTATTCATACAGAACCATATGTGTTTTGGTAGACGGGCATTTTCTTGCATCTAAGGCGTTTTTACGAGCTGACATGATGACAAACTGGCTGTTGATATTCATTATAGAAAAGTGACCATCGCTCGTACAAATTACAGATGCATTTTCGAAACATACAACACGAGTGAATCTTGCCTGATATCAATTCATAGGACAAGGTGCATCGTACCTACCTACTAGGTAAAAATGCATGCGTCAGAACTTAAATTCTTCCCGCATCCCGCACTAGACAAGTACACAGTTGAGCAATCGAGCGCTCCATCAACCATATTGTAGTGGCAAAGGTAACGTGGGCGCGCCCTCCCCCGTTCAAACTATCGTCACGCAACTCTGTGCCACGTGCTATGGACAGGTGAGAAGGGAATTATAGTACCGCGTGCAAGTTATAAGCTGACGTTAGGAAAGAACTTTCATATATCTAGATGATTTGAGATGACGGTTGTCTTTGGAACAGACAGGGCACATTAAATTTTGGGATGAATGATAAATTATTTAAAAAAGAGAATAATTGAAAAATAAACTCTATAGAATTGTGTGTGTGGACTCAAGTTCACAATCAAGAGGATTATGCTAAAGTTATCTTAACCCGCACACGCAAAAGTTACAATTTATTACAAGTTATCGTTCTTTTCGGGGAATTGGGCACTTCGATTTTTAAAATTATTATTTTATTTCAAATTAACTTTAAGTTGTTTTTATTTTAATTAATATTGAACCAAGTACTCCTTTGAACTCGTTTCTTCAAAACCGCTACAGTATGAAACAAAAAGCACAAATATATAATAAGAAATATCCGAAATACATTACGCTTCTTGCGTAGTAGGATTAAAACACTAGCTGTCTGTTATTGGTCATGTTATATACAAATACTCTTTAATGTACAATACTTTTAATGACATATTTTTCCGACATGCTGCTCATTTAATAGAGGTATAATAGGACTTGTTTTCTTGCATGTTTTAATCAAGATGAGGACAACAAATGCTACCCTAGATTTCTGTTTTATCAAGATATATGAATACCACGCTTAATGGCAGAGAGGATGCGTGCGGAGGCTGATGAAGTTGTCGCCCACGTACTCCTGGAATGCATTGGAGTGACAAACCAAAATGGGCACTAATGGGTACTTGGCACATCGAGGTCGCTCAACGAAGTCTGTGAAATACCCTGGAGACTCCTGCACTTCTGGTCGGAGATTCTGTACGCATATAGGACCATTCATGAGCCTAACAACAAGAACTATACTTGATTTCTGTTTTAATCAAGGGGAGGAATGGACATTTTGCAATTGCTTAAGAATAAATAAATATCCTTTGACATTATATTATATACCTACATCTAGTTTCACACTAAGCAAGAGCAACAACTAGGCTTGTACTACGGATACTGTAGATGATTGATATACTACACAATGAAAACCATCCATATATCGGGTGCCTATACGTGTCCGTATTCATCATACAAGCATATGCCTCAAGCGGGAGTCGAATCCGCGACCTTTTGGTATAGCAGTCAGGGTTTACAACCAGTACACCAAACAGGTCGTCAAATGAAAATATCATGCTTGGTTATTGTTTTTATCAACATGTAATAAGAATACCATGCTGGATTTGTTGTTTTCGGTCTGTATATTTTTGGAGCCACATTCTCTCACTATCAGTTTAAAAAAATACTTTTGAAATTTTCTGCACATGATTGTTTGTTTTTATTGGTTTTGTTATACGCGTGTAGTTAACTTTTAAACCAAATAGTCAATGAGCACGAAAGTATATTTATGTTACAGCGGCAAATTAACACACTATGATGTCGTTATCCAAACCGTAATCTTGATAAATCGATTTATAATGGTTCTACTTTAAAATGGAGCACAGGACTCCACTACTAGTTTGATTTTTTATAGAGTGGATATATATTTTTTTCTTTTTCATCGTCGCCATTTTTTTCAACGACGCTTTCTACTTGCTAAAGTTAACGTACGGCGTCATATATTAGAGATGCATAAGAAAATCGAATTTTGATGTATGAGGTTACTTTTGGGACGTAAATTGAAAGGTCAAGGCACCGTTGTGAGCACTTAAATTTAGATATTACTTTTCGAAAGAACCTTCAATATTGCTGTGATCGATATCATTACATCAGCTACATGAAGGCCACACTGCTGAACCCCATAGTCTTACAAAGTGGCCAGTTGGAAGCGGTTTGCAACCAGCGACATTCCGTGACCTTTGTCAGGTTATTTGTACACCTGTGGGTGGACGCCCTGCGCTGCTCTTGCTGATGCGTGAGCTCGAGTTTAGAACTTTTATGGACCAACTGCCATCAATCCTATGCGTTTCGTGCCGTGCCCATTGTCAGTTCAAATCCGCCATGCCATATCGGTAAATTTTGTTCTTTTATGGATCTGTTCATTTCTGATTCGATCTCATAGTGAAATACCGTACATCGCCTTCTCCATAATTCGTTGTGTGAACTTGAGTGTTCTTATGTGGTCCATAGTTTCAGTACCATATGTGATCAATGTTTCAGTACCATATGTGAAACACACACACGCGAGAAAATACCACATTTTGACGAATCGCGCTGACTATACAATTGGATTCGACGATTGGCCCTTTCTCCAAATTTCAGTTATCTAGTAGAATCTTTTGTCCTAGAATATACCTACTCGTTTCCAAATTACAGAATGGAGTTCCCAACTGATATTTCTGTGTTCATAATTTAAGTAGTTTTCCTTTGCCAATTTGCTCTCCTAAAGCATATTTTTAAAAGTAATGCTCCTAAAATTGCGGAAACTTTGGATAAGTTGCGGATTGAAGGAAATATACTAGAATTGTCCTTAGATAGGTTTTATTTATCTTAGACCTATGCACTACCAGTAGTACTATTACTGATATCACGGAATATTTAACACCATAGTCCCGATTCTCACTTGACCAGTTTTAATTTGTTGACAGTATAATTTTCTTGTACGGTTTATTGTTTTAATCAAAAAGCGTGTGTTTATAGAACCACTATGGGTTCTTTGTCCATTTCATTAGCATTCAAAATGTGGCATTTATCTCCCGTAGGCTATATCGTCATTAGGATGACGACGGGTCATCATGATCCGTGAGTCATGCATGACGGAATAATTGCATGGCCTAGCAATTACTTAATAAAGTCTAGGCTTCCAAAGCAGCACTGCGTGCGTGTCATGTGGCAATGTATTTACAGTGAAAGCTTAAAACTTTAGGTCATTCACCCTGACCTTTATAACCTTGTAACTTGAACTGTACTGTGAAAGGACCGTTTTAATAAACGGACTAAATGATTTAATAGAAGGCAAGTTGTATCTACTCTAACGTCTCTTGAGCCCAATGCCTTTGTTGATTGCAACTCTTATTACCACCAGAATAAAGCTTACAACGCGCAAGTGTCAGGATACTATAGTAAATTAAAAATCTCCATAAATCTAAACATTCACGGAACGTTTCAAGTAATTAGAAAGCTCTAGAGAGTTCTTTGTTCAAAAAGAGCAAACACAGTAGTCATTTATCAAGAAGATGGTACAGAGGTCCGCTTTAAGTGACGATATTTAGATATCAGCTTCGGGAAATTGCAATTTCTAAACTAAGAATTTTCATAAGCTTTTCATGGGATCATACTATTAAATGTTTAGAGAAGAATCAGTCGGCATTTAATTATACCATTTATATCACAATAATAATAATATACTCACACAAATGGGTATTCAATAAAATACATATACGTTGAAACATCACGCCGATAAAACTGATAAGTAGGTAAGTACATACCTAACGTAACGTACGTTCGTAATAACGAACGCCGACATTTTAAAGTAGTACCAAATTAAAATATTTCCGTGTCTACTTTGAGTGATGTCTGTTGACTGTTCTCAAAAGGAAACACTAATGGAGGATAGTTTCCTTTCTAGGAAACGCTCCATAGTCCAGTTAATCTATTTTAGTTTTGTTCGGTATTGGAGACATAAAAGGTCTCTTACAATGTACTCTCGAATGTAGGATAAACATAAAGCCGCTGAACACGTTCAGTTTTCTAAATAACATTGACAACTTTTTAAATCTATGTATCCAGGCGGGAAAAATACTACTTTAAAAGAGATTTTAATGCAAGAATAGGATCAATCTAATACTTCTTGGATGTCTTTAAAGCGCGACATAGCGATTTATTACTCTATCATGCATCATATTGCAGCCTGGATCTTTGTTTACCTCTTGCATTACAACTGACTATTTTGACATTCCAACATGCACAAGTTATCTATCCTATCCAAGGTAGTATTCACCCTTCAGAGGCCCATAGTTAACATTCACTGGGATTCCACTTGCAAGTTATTAGGTTGCGTATCTGACAGTAGTTTAAAGAATTTATAACTGCAAGGTTTACTAATATCTGCTCAATATGATAGGTGATTGATAATTACTGACTTCCATTCATGTTTATTGAATAAAATAAAAATATATTAATTGTATTTATTTTGCAAACGATCAAAAAATCATCCGAGATGTTCATAATTTAAAGATTTATAATATTGGAGGGATTATATTATTATGCCCACTAAGGAAATAATACAAAAAATGTATATCCGCCTCAGCTGCCATGTGCATGCTGTGTACAGAGTACATAGGTAATGCTGTCAGCATGTGGTGTATGTTGAAGTGTTGACGGCACGGCTAATATTGTGCATCATCATGATACTAACTTATGCAATTGTGGTATGTGTATTAATAACATCTGACCTGTTTTCCTTTGTAGATGGATTGTTGCGCGGTGACTAATATTTATTTTTAAAATCCCGTAGCAATTGTCATTTAGCTGACATTTAATGCTTCAGGAATAAAACGTTCACACTAACTCTTCCAGTTACAAACGAAGGACCCAGTTATGGAATTGTAAATAATAGGTAGTTACCAAATGCCTTTTACTAAGTTTCCGTTTTGTCAACTTCGTGACTCCATTGCATAAAAAAGCTATCTCCGAAAATTAAATAGTTTTGGTAGGTACACAATGCTAGTCTTTTCCAAGACTCAATTCTTTGCTTACGTGACTCCGCTCATGCGTTGAAAGGCGGACTTCACTCAGTTTACTTATGTCATTACGTCATTCGATTTCAAATAATAAGATAACTTCCACTGACAATACATTTTTTATGTCAAATGAATAAATGAAAACACAAAAATAAATAGGCTATTGCGAAAAAAAGGGTCTGATGAAAAATGTTTGATCTTAGGTCTCCTATCTCTCTAGACCTCAGTAAATGTTGCAGTCTAATGGGGCAAAATAGTGTATATGCAGATATGTACCGCGAATAATCAAAAAAAAATATCATTACCTTATAAATGAGTACATCCCCTGGACATCAGAATCTCCTATGAATCTTTAAATGTAAACAATTAATGAAATTATCCATTTAACTTTCGTTTTGTTATTTGAAACATTTAATAGGTATTAAACTCGTGTTATTTGATTCGTCTATATTATATCCTTTCTTTTGATTTGATGTATAATTTGTTACAATAGAACGAGTGCCCCCGAGCGAAATAGTTAAGTCAAATTGTACGGCTTAGTTTGGCCTTGAATGGATAACGTTTAATTATTATATACTCACTGTTCTCCGATGTAATTACATTTTAACTTCAACTAGCTGATGGTTTATATTAACCGTAATAACTGACTAGTTGAAGTTTGATTTATGTTGTGTTTAAATTGGATACACACAATATTTACCTGCCAACGACGTTAGGTATCGTAAATATGATGTTTTTTCAAGCGTGAAAGTGTCTGCTTATTGTAAAGAGAGTATGCGAAATAAATCCACTTTTACCTCCACGTACGTATGCTGTGTACAAGTCGCAATATATACATAATTATGTATACAGGAATATTTTTTATCAGGAAGTATCAACATTTTAATGTTGGGATTTTTCATTCAGGTAAAACAATACCACGCGTGTTGCAAAAAGTACCGAGTACAATACTAAATTATTAATGTTACCTACTCGACAATATACAATTCGAAAAATATAGATTTTCAAACGTTCAGGGCTGTTGCGTAGGAGACAGATTATGAATTAGGAGATAGCTATTTTTTATATCAGTAATTGACGGTATTCACATTACAGTGCCATACCACAGATTACTAATAAGTTACTAAAGTAAGCCATACGCAGTACTGGCAATTTGGGTGAACTGTGAACAATTTTCATTATAATGAAAAGTGACACATAACTTTTTCACTGAATGGATTGGATGATGCTTTTTAATAAATAAATTTAATAATTAAAATGTGTAACTCTGCCAAAAATAAAGGCTATCTCCTTTAAGTATTTCTATGAAAGGTCGAATAGGTCTTCCTCATGAGGAAGACGTAGACGGAAATATCTAGTGATTGTACGTAGGGTATATGCCACTTTAGCGGAAGAGAGAGAAAAGTGAAGATAATTGTCTATTTTTATGAGCTTACTTATTTCTTTCCTATTAAATTATTTTATTGTGAACATAATATTTTACTAGCCAGTCGTACCCAGCTTATACCTAATTATAATTACCTATTAACTTTCATTTAACGTGATGGATGAGAGATGAGACACGATCGATTCCGTGTTACGTGCAGCAATCGGAGTTTCGTAGAAGTTTTATATTGCGTGCCATAAATCCACTATAATAAAATATTAATACACAATACTTTTATCAGTTTATCAGAGTGTAATATCAGCTCTTCAGCGTACCTGATAACGTCATGCGCACCAAGCGTCGACCTCCTTTTTGATCTGCAGAATATGTACCTACTTAGGATATGTATCATAAGGAATTGCAACATATTATTTGCAAGTAGAGTTTATCTAAGACAGTATTAATGTATACTGTACCTATATTCCTTTAGGAATAATCCCTTATCTAAACGAGGTGATAAGCTGTACTTATGTATTTGAATTTTGTTTTGCTTACAACTTAACGAAATGCGTGATGTATAAAAATGGACTCTCTTCTGGTGAACAAACAGAATATAGGCCGATTTCTATTTATGGAAAATAAGTCAATCGACAACAATAAAATGTGAATAAAACATGATCTAAGAAGATCTGAAAGGATGTAGATACTTCGAATTCGAACTGAGTTCATTGAAGCTGTGCTGACCAACTAATCTAATCAATCTACATATGCTACTGTGACTATATTATGTATATGGCTGTTATAAACTGTGGGAGGGACAACATCTGGCGGTTGCTTGATATTATTATTTAGTGCCGAAGTAGAATTGATGTGTAACGGTTTTAATTTTGGGGTGTGTATGAGGCGATGGTTGTTTAAATCGTGTAATAATTTAAACGGGATTATTTCTTTTTGTAGTTAATAAAGGAAGTATAGATTAAGTAAGAAATAAACTGCTTATCTCTCACTACTAGTAAAGGTGTTGAGAATACTCCATAATACTTCAGTAAATAAAGGTCTCAGCGAACGTTACCTGTGGAAATCTTAATAAATTGGGTCACGGTAATAAGAAAAGCAGTTGTTATAGCTACAAACCTATGCAGATATACTTACTAGTTATGCGTTTTGTATTTGTAGGTTATGTTCCTCTTTCCTACTTTTATTTATAAGTACCTAGAAGTTTTTCGTATCAAATAAATAATTTACCTCCTACTAGGTAGGTATGTAAGTCAAACTTACATCCGATCGAACAATTAATCATCGACTTTGTTAAACCCAGACAAATATCAATTTCACTTCAAGTGTGGACACTAATATTAACCTTATTTAGAATTGCCGTAGGCCGTTTATATGTTGGTTTTCGAAAACAAGATTTGATATAAACCAGAAGTAGTAATTTGTTCTAGTGTCTCGTGTCCAATTACAATAATAATGAATCAGTGCTACCGTCACTCGTGTTTGAATAAAGGCCGCGCATCACACCGTTATTTACAATATATGTAGATAATATGACAGCCATAGGTACTTGTACAACACAGCGCGACTGGGCGGGACATAGAGCCTATGAAATTAATTAATACGCATGTATACGACCGTCGTCGCGATAGCTAATAACCTCGGACCAATCATGTGACGTAAATTTTCTTAATTTGTCAGTGCTACGAAAATACAAGATTTGAGACACAAGACTTTTTCGAACTGGAAATGTGCCCATACAAACTAACAGGCGAAGAAAACATCTAACTGGAATCATCGGAGACTAGTCTCTTGTTAACATTTACTTTTCATACACTTTGTAATTATTCATGACCATACGTACGCGTCGGTGTGATAGATGTTCATATAAACGTCATCAAGGCGGTTAGCACTTGCTCTGTATTTTATTCCGAGAGCTTATCAAGATACACTTCGGGCGATCACCCCGCGCGTTCGGCAGCAATGGTACACTGACCATCATTTATAATTTTGTTGTCAAATTGTAACTAGGAATATTGATCAACTGTTATTAATACATTGTAGGCGGTTTAAATATGCAGTGAAAGTGGGTGCATATATGAGCTTATTTTAAAGTGATTAGATCCGCTTAGATTATGCCTATATCTACATTTCTGCATATATAAATATCTACCTCATTGTAGGTAATCTTATTCTTCGAATGAGACGAATTTTTTTCACTTAGATACAAAAATGTATATCTATTCTACTTACCTGTATCACAATATCGTTATAAATGGAGCGGATGCAATTGGAACGTAATCTAAAGGGCCATCAAACACTTACTGGGTTACACGAGTTAGTTCTCCTATTGTTTCTCTAAGATGCTATCAATCGATACGACAGTTAAGTTGCAATAAAGCAGTCGTTACCTAGAAGAAAATATAATTAATGATGCTTTAAATTTTAATTTTCAACGGTTATACGTAATAAGCAATTTTTGTAGTATGTTTCTTTTGTTTTATAACCCATTTTACAATCAACCAGTGGTAAAATTACACCGCAGGAGCAGTGTCTCATTTCTTAATCAAATTAATTATAATACCAATTGCTTGAATAACTCTAGTGTAGTGTCGTTAACTACAAAAAAAAAAGAAAAAAGTCATTTGTATGTATGTAGTTCCTATTTAATTGTAGAAATTTTGTTTGTATTTACCAAGAATGCAGATAGATACATGGGCATCTGTAGTAATTTACATTAGATTTCGAAGTGCTTTATATATGGCGCAACACGGAGTAGCCAGTTTGCGAGCGTACACTACACTCGTGTCGTGAAGAGTACAGTGATGAATAGCACTCATTTTCTGATGCTATCAATCTCTGGCAACATGATGATCGAGGCTGGTGGCGCCACGTGGGAATTGACCTCCATATTTCATACTGATGTACTTTAAATTGTTATGTATTACTATTGTTAAGTGAATAGCTAACAGCTAAAAGAGGACCACTTGATGATTTGTTAAAATAGTACATTTATTATGTAGTTATATTTAAGTACTACGTTAAGTATTTCACATCCTACGTCTCCGCCGTTGGGGCACACCCTCCTCTCACTGGGATTAGGAGCCATATCCCGGGCCCATTGCCATTTATTGGATATGTGTCAGACTAGTGATTACCTGACAGTCAGTGTATTCAATCCACCCCTGTATAGGCCACTGACTCGGCTTAACGACTGCGTCCAATTGAAAACAACCGGGACAGACTGCTTAAAGTACTAGTGGCATTTTCATACGAGTGTTTCTGTGCTTCGGAAGGCATGTTAAATGGTTGGTCCCGGTTGTTACAATTGCTCCAAGCACCAGAAATACACTCAATATTAATTGCTAGGAAAATGATACAAAACTTCAGGAGCAAATAATTAAAATTAAGATTTTGCAACAGTTTGTATACATCAAGGTTGATTACACGCGGAAACATTCTACCTCAATTTAATTGCATAATAGGTCGTTAAATAAACCTACTTTCCCAAAAATATACACACATTAAGAGTCTATAGTTAGGTACCTACCTACTATAGAGAGTAATTTCACGCGTTCGCGCCACTAGACGACGTATTTATTTTTAGTGGCATATTTGCACGACGTTGTGCGTACATAACAGAACTTCTCCCAGGCATGGACAGTTGGTTGACCTAATTTTTGTAATATTTTGTAATCCAAGTATCTCAAAATAATATCGTGTTTGGACAAGTGAGCTCACTGCTCCATGATTTGTTTGGCAGCAGCCCTAAAAAAATTGGTTCGCCAACCCGCGGTGGTATATGATGAATGAACAGCACCATAAAATAGCGAGCTTCTAGCTTTAATGAGTATTTTTATTGACCGTTAATGAAACGGATATCTTAAAGTGTACTCCTCTATTGTTTTTGTTTTCTAGGCCACGCTAAATGTTAAGTAAACGTTACTCAAAGAAGCAACCGCACCAGTAGCGCTTGTACGTTGTTATCATTCACCTCCTCAAACAGCTTGAATAGCTTACAATAATATTGCTTTGAAATATTTCAATAGATGTTGTTGTTGGTTACTTCATAGCGTGGGTTTTGTTTATTTTGAATGGAAACTGCATTTATACTTAAATCACTCATATTATGACCTTGTGTGTCCCGTAATCTTGCGTTACTTTATTGCATTTTAAATTGTTTATTTAAATCACACTGAAAATATTCCGATAATTTTGTATGTATTGATAATCTTAGTAAAGTCGTTTGAGGCGCGTCCTCACCTATTTAAGTAACATGCAAGTGTATTCCAAAACCTAACATTTATGACACTACATAAATCATTTTTATATGTATCACCTTATTCATCATTTATGAGATACACCCACATGTAGATAATGACATTATTACCGTGTTATTTATTGTATATCAATCGCTGTATTTTTATTATTAATTGTTATACACAATCGTCGATCTTTCCTAGTAAAACGAGAGCGATCTATAAATTGTGGCGGCGCGTGAGTGGTCTATTCTTTATTTTAAGGGGCCCAAGGTCGCTGGAAGTGGTCCAGATTTTTTAACGATGGGCTTTGGTTTCAAAATATATTCGCTTTTATTAGCTAAGTGGGTGTGAAGGGCTCTCGAAAGAAATCATTGCGTGATGCCAAATGTAAATACCATTACTGTGATAATTACACAAGTAAATATCTATCTAGTCAGTATTCAAATAATGTGTTCGGTCGCTTGTCTATCATAACATTAAAACATGTAGGTACAAATTAAATTATTGGCCAACTTTTTATGAGATGCTCCCCTAAAGAAGGGTACGTACTGAATCGATAGCTTATCGAATTCCATAAATAAAATAAAAAAGTAATACAATTGAGTTCCGTTACCCTGAAGGTGATTAATGATTATCAGACCCTCGATTTAAGCGGTGCTTGAACTGCCTTATAAGCAAAAACAAACAAATTTTCAGAAACAGGATACCCAATGCTTACTGCTCTTTTCCTACGCTTGAATCACGCAGGACTAACCAATTTCACTAGCCAGTTCTGGATTTAGCGAGACTGAAATCACTGAGAGAGGTTTTTGTATATCCAGAGTAATAAATATATTATGATCATAGTGGAAACTTAACTAATAAATTGACACAAAACATCCTTTATTAAAGTATCCCTTTCATAAACAGCTTTCTTACTCGAACCTGTTATCCACTGTAGGTATGGATTGTAGAACCTTGTTTAAATAGATGTGTACAAGTACAAGTGTAGCAATTTCCACAAAATGTTGTAGAACATCCTTTAGGTAGGTGTTCGTGTTTGAATAAATTCTCGTGTTATCACATGGGAAAGTTTGTTCGCACATATCTCCGTAGGGGAAAGGATCTTAATAATTTGTTTGTAAAGGCTTTACTGTGCATAGTAACACACATAATACATTAAATCGAAATAGTGTACAAAGGCGGTATAATGCCATGAGGGATATCTTCCAGCCGACCCAAATTTACAATTGATAATGTTTATTGGGCGTACAGAAGAATATCCTCAAATATATACATTTATGATATATAACTTATAATAGATACATACTTATTTTTGTTTTCTTATTTCTATTTGATTATTGTACTTGTTCAATATAATATTATTGATCATAAATACTTTAATATTTTTGTCGGTTTGGTATATAACGTTAGTCAATTGCTTTCAATTAGAATTGTAAGAAAAATCCTGGCAACACTGCCATTCAGATTATATACACTTTTTCGTACCCAGCAAGATGGCCAGTTTGTATTTCAATATTTTATATTCTATTAAAAATTGAATTTGCAGTCCCTTAAAATTCAGAGTTGTATTTTTATTGTACAGTATTTGCTCTCGAAGCCGCTGCTGCCGCAGCCGAACGTCCACTGCTGAACATAGGCCCCTCTATAGAATTGAACATTTATTTTACAAAATTACGGTAAACTCCTAAGATAGGATGATATTTAGGTACATTGTTTTAATATATTTAATTCGCTTATTACTCGGAAATATATTGTTGTATAGGTATACCTATCAAATTATTAATAAAAATATTTATCCGACAGTACGTAAAACAATCGTGTACTTGAACTCTTACCTTCGTGTATTAAAATGTCAAAAAATCCTCTCATTAGTAAATGAAAAATGGTGGCTAGTATTGCCTCAATATCAATTTAATCTCACTACCTATGTCTATTACGTGGTCGCTTTCTCTAGAAATCAGTTACTTTTTAATGGTACACGATTAGTTGTAACGTGTAATTGATTGATTGGTAATCATTTGGCTCTTTTTGATGGATTGATTACTGTATTATATTCCTTCAGTAGAGCCACGAGTTCTTAATTTTATTTGTCTCCTGGCCTTTTCACGAGGCCACTGCTAACTGTTCTGTCACTCGACCTTTAGAAAACCTATACATAGAAAAGTGCCAATAGGAATACATCAGACATCACACGACGCTACCGTCATGCTTTAAAGAAAGGGTATCTGCCTATAGGTTGAAATAAAATATCAATTTCATTTCATTTTTTATAGGAACAAACGTTGCGACATGGTAAGTAATTCCTAAGGATTTGGACGAGCATATATTGTTCACCATTGGACTAAAGATAAGCAGAAGTCGTGATATATTTTTCAATTTCATCCGAGGAAAGTTTATTCCAATGTTGTTATTTTTTTAATACTCGAAACATGTTGTTTGTCCGCAAAATCATTTGTGCGTTTCAGTTGAATCCACAATTTATTCGACTGTATCTGGCTTTTACTCTAATGTTCTATCATTTGTGTCACTTTTAACCTATTGATGTCTTGGTGAATAAATTTTATAATGCCATAATTTTTTTGAAATAGCATAAACATTCATTCTATCGTTATTGACAATTTTAATAAATGGCACTCACTAATTTCTTTTGCATGTCAGACTAGTCTATCGATTAACTTCAACCGGTTATCATTTAATTTTCTATCATGAATTAATTAATGCTTAATTTTGCAGTATATATCCCAAACATTGTAATTGTAACACTAATATATTATTATACCATTGACTGATATACCTCTCGAAGAACAAAAAAAACAAAAGTATACGCTTTCATGTAGGCGGTGCTACATACTCTATGCAGTACGCTATGAAAATGATGTTGACATAATTACATCAGTCGAAAATCTACGACGGGGCGTGGGATTATGCGACAAGCATTAAATAATTTTGTGGGTGACACTCAATTGTGAAAGTTTTGGTGAAAATATATCTTGATATCGCATTGTTCTTCCATTTAGATTGATATCTACAATAAACTTACTCTTGGACGCACTTTCTAATTTCTTATCCAAATAAATAATACAGGGCGTCCCAAAGTTATGGGACATGAAGGGGAAGTACCTTAAATATCGTAGATAGTGAATTTTGCTCAAAGAAGACTTTATGTTATTTTTAAAAGTTAGTAATTCTGCATTCATAGATTTTCTAAAAATTATTTGCTTCGGCTGGGAATCGAACCGACTCAAATGTGAAAAAAAAAACACCCTACTTTTATGATGCCAATCGAAAGAATAGCTAAAAAATAATAACTCTGCCTAAGTAACATAGTATTTTAAAAGAAAGGAACAACATAAAATGATTGAGTCAAATTTCAAGAAAGTTATTTATTGCCGACGACGTTCGAAAAGTAGCGATATTATCATTCCAAAGATAGCATTGATTATTCGTAAATAAGTACCCACTTCATAAAATAGGTACTAACATAGTTTTCCTTATTATAAGTGCACGTGTAGATGAAATGATAAAACTTGTATTTCAATACGTCCTCTGTAAGCTAGACAGAAGGCAAATTAAAAACAAAAATAAATAATTTATAATTTGAAAATGGAACAGTTTATGACAGCGTTTGTTTGAATGCATACTTTTTAAGATATTTTAAAAAGAAGTGATATATTTAAATGTTGTTCTTAAATTTGAAAATGGAACAGTATGTGCGAGCGTTTGTTTTTCGGATATTGATCTGTTTAGTCTCAATTCACTTACACAAGTGTTATTGTGTTAATTTATTGCGAACATGGCATATCAAGTAAGTTTTGATCTAATGGAAGCATATTTTTTGAACGATAAAGATATCTCTAGAAGTTTGCGGTGGTATGGCGTAAAATATCCTGATAGACAAATACCGTCTCGTAAAGTTTTGAAAAGGCTTGTGAACAATTTGAAAACTCTGGGACGTTTCGATAAACGCCCAAGAGAACCACAGCAAGAAAACCATACGATCAACGACGAAGAACTTGGTATTTTAATTTACTTTTCGGCTTTTCCGAAAGCATCGGTGAGAGAAGGAGAACATGAAATTGGAGTTTCAAAAAGTAAAATACACCGTGTATTAAAAAAACACGGTTTTAAGAGTTATGTTGAAGGACGATTGGTTCAAAAATTACTTCCGGGCGATACAGAAAGGAGAAAAAATTTCTGTCTTGATATCCAGGCACGATTGCTCGAAGATCCAAATTTTTTGGATAATATTATTTGGACAGACGAATCTAACTTTAGCAATAACGGTATGTATAACCGCAACAATAATCGTATTTGGTCTAAAGAAAATCCCCTACGAGTGACTGAAACTAATAACCAAGTGCGTTTTTCACTCAACTGTTGGTGCGGACTTTTAAAAAACCGGGTTTTCTTAATCCATTTTTACCAAGGAACCTTGAACACAGAAAAGTATTTAGGAATACTTCAAATTTTAAGGGATAAGATAAGAAACCATTCCGCGGCGGAGCAAGAAAACTTAATTTTCCAACAAGATGGAGCTCCGGCTCATAATAGTCGGAGAGCAGCAGATTTTCTAAATGAATGTTTTCCTACATGGATTGGTACAAATGGACCGATTAGATGGCCGGCCAGATCCCCGGACCTCACACCATTAGATTTCTTCTTTTGGGGATACGTGAAAGATATGCTATACAAAAAGCGATACGAGAACGTAGGCGAGTTGCAAACAGAATTGTGCCATATCACATCGAGTGTTCACCATAAAATGATTAGAAAATCAACAGGCAGCGGGCTCATTAAAAGATTGGCGATTTGCGTAAGACAAGAGGGATCACATTTTGAGCATTTAATTAATTAATTTACAAAAAAATACCTACTTAATTGACTACGGCAGTTTTAAAATACTATGTTACTTAGGCAGAGTTATTATTTTTTAGCTATTCTTTCGATTGGCATCATAAAAGTAGGGTGTTTTTTTTTTCACATTTGAGTCGGTTCGATTCCCAGCCGAAGCAAATAATTTTTAGAAAATCTATGAATGCAGAATTACTAACTTTTAAAAATAACATAAAGTCTTCTTTGAGCAAAATTCACTATCTACGATATTTAAGGTACTTCCCCTTCATGTCCCATAACTTTGGGACGCCCCGTATACTTACTATTGTCGATTGTCAATATAATTTCCTCATCTAATCGCAATTCCTAAGTTCCCTGCATCTTACCATAGTGAATTCGTATATTAGGTATCAACTCACTCACTCATTCAAGCAAATCATGCACTGATATAATCAGGTGAATGGAGCACTGCATGTCTTTATGACGAACCAGAAGGTATCCAAAAAGCTCGTCTGGCTGTTAATAGCGGGGTACTGGTTCCAACACTGATTTACGGGAGTGAATGCTGGGTATGGCAGAAGAAAAATGAAAGGAGAATTGCAGTGGAAATGAGATCATTGAGAGGTATGAATGGGGGGTGATGTTGAAAGATAGAATTAGGAATAGTGTAATTAGGGAGTTATACCGTGTGAAAGAAGACGCAGTGACTTAGGCCCGTATTAATAAACCATTCTCAAGATTGAGAACAGTCTTGTGATCGGTCCCAAGTAAACGTGTTGGTTAATAAACCTAACTTGAGACCTGAAAAGCACGTGCATACTCAAGCAGTACTCATTTAAGAGGTGCGCGGAGTTTTGTGTATTAATAAACTATTCTCAAGACTATCATTCATTCGCCGTCGCGAATACTTGAGAAGTGATCTCAGCTGAGTAGACCTCAAGATTGGTTTATAAATTAGCACGGAGCTTGAGATAGCGTCAACTGCTTAAGACGCATCTCGGTTGATACAGCCTCAAGACTTGTATTGAGATTGGTTTATTAATACGGGCCCAAGATTGAAAAAGGTATGATGAGATGGTTTGGACATGTGGAGTGGATGAATGAAACAAGACCTAACGAAAAAGATATACGAAGCGAATGTGTATAGTAGTATTGGTAGGGGGAGACCACGGCGAACAACATTAGTGGTACGAGTAAATTTCATTTCATTAGATAGATTAAGACTATCATTAACATGTTTAACTATTTAAAAACGAGTATAAGTCAATGAAATCAATGAGCAGTTGATTCTGTTATAATATTTGCACAAGTACCTACTAAACTTCACTAAATCCTGCTTCACGATGACGAGTCACGATGTATTTAGTACATGTTATTTTGTAGCTTGATGTACTTTTCGATTGTTGTAAATCCTATTTTGTACTGTATGCTGTATTGTTTGAAGTATTTTTATCCTACAATGATGGTTTGATTATCGCGTGCTTGCGTGTGAGCATTTAAACAAAGATTCTTTTGTGTTCGTGACTTTAGTCTCTAGGTCAATAAAAAATTATAGTGATTTTGTCACTGCCATTTTTAACTAGAAATCTGATGTATCATAATAAAATTTGTTCTTGTTGTTGTTGTTGTCTTAGTCACATTATGTTTAAGGTAATAATAAAATTAGCTGATAGCATTTTAAGCGGTGGCTGTGACCGTCAAACTGAACAACGTGTACTGTGGGGCCAAATCGGTAATTGAGAATGATAAATCAGGTTGTAATGAATTTTCATCCATCAAATTTAACCGCCTCCCTGGTTCAATGTGAACATTATTGGGTTTACGATTCGGAGGTCGCGGGTTCTATCCCCAGCGGGGTACATGTTTTAAGTACTCGGTTTGGTTGGTGGTAGGGAATTTTAAATGTCCGCCTGGCTAGCTACTACCATCTTATCTAAATCTGCCGCCAAGCAGCAATGTTAATAGCATTGTTGTGTTCCGGTTGTCAGAGATAAGATAGCCAGTTCCCCAAATGTGGTGGGGTTTCCGGGGCAGTACACTTCCACCTTCTACCTCATCTTCACTTAACATCAGGTGTGATTGAGGTAAAGTACCAACCCGTTGTGCATAAAAAAAAAATTAAGTAATAACGAATTTAATCTATTATCACGAAACATGCTTAACTTTTGGCAAAACTTAAAATCGATGTGTATTTTTAACATCGCTGTTGGAATATTATCGTAGGATTACTTATTATCAATCATTGATCTCTAAATCGCTTCTTGTTTGTTAGTGTAGACTGTAATGGCACAACAGTACAATAACTCGTGAGTTTTCCTATAACACTCGTATGACACAACTTGTTACTTTAACAATGCAACTTATTTTGCTATTAATATTTTTGAATATCCTCATTTGTTGCTGACTTAAGTAGTTAGTCGCTTTAGGGATATTATTTCGCAATTATGTTATTTATAATAACTTTATAGGAAAATACTATCAATAACGAACGTAAACTCGATGTATGTCGTCAATGGACAAACAAATATAACCATGGGTAACGTTTACGATGTCACCCAATGAATTCAATTTATACCCAATTACGTTTTTAACCCCCGACGCAAAAAGACGGGTGTTATGTTTGAAGATATGTATCATACAAACATTGTTTTCGTATTCGTACGTACTGTACTACGTACTACTACTACCCAAAATAAATTGGGACTAGGGCAAGAAGACGATAATGTGTGTGTCTCTCTGTGGTACCGAAGCTCTTAACCGTTTGATCCTATTTGGATGTGTTTTTTTTATTTGAGAGCAGGTTTTCTAAGCGGTGGTTCTTAGACATGGTTTATAAAAATCGGTTCAGCCGTTTTGTTTTAATCGCTTGGTTTCTCGGGGGGTTTTCAAAATTTTTAATTTATAGTTATTATAACATTAGGATAACTTATTCCGTACGGAACACACTCATCTCGTTACATGAAACCCGATTTGCCCTTGGCCGGGTTTGAGTATCCATAACGTTGCACTTATACTAACGTCTTTCTTTGCCTTGTGTCAACCACAGCCAGCCATGTGTCATCGCGATGACCGGCTTTGTTTTTCAGTTTGCCACAATACGGATACCGTTTACCTCTCTCATCTTAAATAGCAGATGGCAAGACGGAACCTTGGCGTTTTTTTGTTCTGTTATATCCCAAGTGGCTCGGGTTGCACAAGGTGTTTAAGCACCTGCGGAGCGGATACCATACTTTGTTTGTATTGATTTTTTAGTACGTTTTATATATGCCATCGTTTAATGCTTGGAGTTGTCTTTATTGTCTGAAGTGATACTGGCGATACATAGTGCTCTTAGTCTTGGAATTTAACTCATAGGTGTCTTTATAAATATTTACTTGCATTGGTAGGTACTCAATACATAATTACAGTAGACAATGTCTGATATATAATATGCACGTATATCCTTTGTTTTACACAGTGTTACCAAACTAAATTTTACTAAATCTTTCGACATTTATATTAGATCTAATTTACAGGGTCAATTTGAATTCGTGTAATTCCCATTAACTGGTGAGGCCACTCTTGATTACTAATAACTTTCCCCAAGGAAACACAATTCGATAAAAGAAAATACGATTAATATACAACGTAAACCATTCTGAAACCACCTTTAGTATGGAAGTCCGACAATTTTCGGCTGGTGACACCACTCCTGATTACGGACCGCTTTCCACCTTATCGAACCTTAGCCAAATTCAGCCGAAAATTGTTGGATTTCCATACTAAAGGTGAGTTCAGACTGGCTTTGGTACCTTATATGGGTAATCGAAAATGTTTTGATCGAATTCGGTTATGGTTCCTAGTGGAAAGTTGTTCGTAATCAGGAGTGGAGTCACCAGTAAACAGGAATTACACGTATTAAATTTCACCCTGTATACAATAAAAATCTTGTACATTCACAATTACACAATCAGTGTCGATTTAGGCGCAAATTACAATGTTACGCCTCCAAAATTACTTTAACTAAACACATGTCTCGCTCGAGACAGGCGTAAAGCTAATTTTGACAAGTCCACTCAGAGAAAGTGAAGGCTTGGTAATGAATCTCGTTTACATGATAAGAATATAGACCGCATGGATCAAAATTGTATGACGTCCGTCCACTCTACCATAGACGTGGAGGCTTAAATTCATAAGCCAGAGAATAAATTGCTGCGGGATCGGGATTACTTGCGAATTATCAAGAAGCATAAGAAAGGACAACGGAAGTTCGGAATAATTGCTCCTACAGAAATTGGCTAAACAACCGACTTTAATATAGACTTCCGTTCTCCTAGTGGTACTTCACTAAATTTATATGTTATAAATATAAAAATAGAAATATTAAGAAGGAGAAGATTCTCAATTAGTCTGAAGTTTTTATGTTTATGTATACTGCGATCGCAGGACCGATCGTTATGGAGATGTTTGGGGGAGGCCTTTGTCCTGCAGTGGACGTCTTTCGGCTGATATGATGTTGTTGTTAATTGATTTTTGTATAATTCTTTTAAACTGACTTCAAAAAGGAAAAGGTTTTCAATTCGGCCGTTTATTTCTTTTAAAGATCATATATACTTACTTATTTTCTGGCTGACTCCAAATGCACTTAACCGAACCAACCCTATAGCAGTCGATGCACTTTGTAATTTTCTGCGCTTCAATTAATTGCGTGTGAATAAATATTGTTATCATTGTTATTAAAGGTTGAATTAATTTATAGTAGGCAATTTAATCTAAAGGAAACGCTCATAGTTATGTGTATTAAAATAATTTTAGAGAAACTGTAATAACTGAGACGTGCATTCAATCACGCTTCTAGTGAACGAATTTGCTTAAAGTTGATCCTGGAACGTCGGTGGCTCAGCGGTTAAGACACGGTCTCCCTATTTAGGAGGTCCGGGTTCGATTCTCAGGCGGGCCATGTTCCAATGAGTTTTTAAATTTAATTACTTATATGCATTTATCCGGCTGCTCTTAAACGGTGAAGCAAAACATCGTGAGGAAACCTGCATGCCATGAGAAATAACAATCAAAGGCATGTGAAGTCCCCAACCCGCATTGTGCCAGCGTGGTGGACTATGGCCCATACTTCCTTATATACGAGGGAAGGCCTATATCCGTGCAATGGGTTGTTTACAGGCTGATAATGATGATCCTGGAATCAAACTTCACTCGATATAGCAAAATAGCAAATTCATTTCGAGTAAATTACCTATATTTAAGTAGAATTGCTGGATATATATTTTAATTACGTAAATATTACGTATCTAGCCATTAGTCGTACCTATTACAACACCGTACTTAAGTAAAGCAAGCAAGTGATAGAGTAAATACCTCAAATCGCTTTGAACGTACTTTTTGTAATGGAGATACAATTAAAGGTGTTCAAATAGTTACATAACGCTTTCCACACTCATACACTACCACCATTTTGGCGATGGGTGTTAGCGATTTTTGCTTTTATTTAAGTTGCACAATAGATAATTTGCAGGCGCAAATCGCAAGTACTCAGCTATGACGGCTGTCTGTCAGTCTAATTGGAAGTATGTTACACGTATAGATCTCTAATCTCTCTTGCTTACGTTTGTTCAAGACGAATTAGATAATTATTTGGGTTTTGACATTCATTTATTTATAACATTGTCATTTAGTTGTTGATACCGATCTTCGACCTCATTCTGTGCTATGTGATTACTGACCAGTAACTGAGTCTACATCTATGAAATCTTGCGTTGCAGGTAAAAGACTTTGATATTATAGTACTGTATAAATAATGGATTGTTGTGCAAAAATAGGTAAATGTATCAGATGTAACGTGTGTACTTTTTAGGCCTCAACCAGATCGAGCGTAACTTTTGAATACCTACCTCGTCAGACTACTGCTGTCCTTAAAATGGTCATCGGAAAGTGAATTGTGAATATATCTTTGTAAGCATCTATAATGAGAATCGGTATCGGAGGGACGTGGTGTGACGTGGTATGGTAACGGAAAAGTGAATTGTGAATATATCTTTGTAAGATAAGAATAATTTATTGAATTTCACACAGCAGTTACACGCGAATCAATATATACATATACTACAATCCTACAGCTAGCAGTTAACAAAATGATACGCATTACCTGTGGGTCCCGCACTAGGCAAAGCCTGTGACGCAGGCACTAAATATTATATGAAGCTCTTCGAGTAAAAGTTTTCAATAAAAAGAGAAAAAAAGAGTAATGGTAAAGACTAGAACTAAGTTTTTAAATTATTTACATGTTGTATTTGTAAGCATCTCTAATGAGAATCAGTATCGGAGCGACGTAGTGTGACGTGGTATGGTAACACGTGTAGCTAGCTAGACTCGTTCAAAGTTTCTAATCGTAAATATTTTCAGGAAAGGCATATTATGCTTTGTACAACTTTGGCTAGCCTGACCCCAATATGTTGAAGATTTCCAGCAGGGTACGAGTACCGAGGTTTGGTTGGTGGTAGGACATTAAATATTCACCTGGCCAGTTATCACCATCTTGTGTGTCTGTCTTTTCCGGCTGTTTAGGGGTTCCATTCATCTTCGGCCTCATCTTCACTTAACATCAGGTGTGATTGAGATCAAGCGCTAACCCATTGTGCACAAAACTTTATATCATATATAATTTTACATCTTTTATATATTAAAACAGTAGCCTGTTAATATATCTAGGTTCCAACCTGTGTTTATTGGCAAATAAGTCGAACTAACACGAATTATAGCATTCTGTATTGTACTATATTTATTGCATTATAGAAAGAGTAGATGGTATAAGTAGTTAAAAATTAAAGAATGAAAATCCACAACATTGCCAAATTATTATTTATTCATTATTTTACGAATAAAATTTTTTTAGCTTTTAAAGCCGTTTTTAGGTGTATTTCGATGATATGATATCATAGTCTTTCGAGAATAAGTATTCTAAATTTTCACTTACCCGTGTTTGATGGAAATCGGTTAAGCCGTTTCGAACATATTTAGCTTTTAGTTGGCTTGGTTTTATCATGTTTTCGCAGGAATTTTCAAAATTTTCAATATATAGTCATTTACTGTATATAAGACTCCTAATTTAACCTTAGGACATAAGATATTCTTGTTTCAATACAAGAGTTGTCAACATTAAGTAAGCTTGTAAATAAACCACGTAAAATTAATGAAAGTTGATGTAATTAAATGAACAAACAGGTTTCACTTTGCGAAAAAGTAGCACAAACATTTTTTGCCCTTCAGAATCGAAGCCTTCAGAAATTCAATTCCCTCGAGTTCACTGGTGTAACAAAATATGAGGCGCTTCCCACGATTGGGTTACAATCTTACTGAATTACACAGGCATCGTAAAAATATGTTTCGCTGCAATACACGAAGGGAGGTGGGTCTGTACTTGTCTGTACTAATTACTTAAATGCGTAAGTCTGTCTGTCCGGCTTTCACTGGCTAAGCCTAAGCCTAAGCAAACACATTTATGTATAATGCATCCACGCAATATATTTTTAAATTAATTAATTTATGTCACTGGTGACCCGAGAGCTGGTTGTTTCCTCGCTCAACGCTTAAGTATCTTGCATCCAGCGATGAAACGCTGCCAGCGTTTTGGGTACCTTACCACGCGGCCCCAATTGTTTACATCTGTTCTATTATTATTATTAAATTCTTTATTGCAAACAAAAATAAAATACAAAGAACATTTAACATAGATGATGAAGTGTACAAAGGCGGTTGTTGTTGTTCTAGTTTATATTTAAATTCCATCTCTTCATTTGTTACTGTTTTTAAATAAATAAATTTTCTTTAATTAAACTATTGTAACACTGAATAAAACATATGTCCCTATCTGAAGAAGGATGAAGAAATACTTACGATCTTTTATGAAATATTAGTCTTATTACATAGGATGTTAGTTTAAAATATAGAAACATCCATTATAAATTCCATTGATAGCAGGCCGTGGCCCTGCTGAGGAGAAGAAAGGCTGTTAGCGTTATTAGTACTTTTAAAGATCTATCTTCTTCCAGTCTTGCAAACACTCACTCACCGTCATTTAAAAACTATTTCATTATTAGAACTGTACCTATATATATTTCAAACGCTAATCTTGCATAAACGTTCCTATTGCTGTTAGATGGAACTGATATAGGTTTTTTGGGACTGCTACTTTATCCTGTTATAGAGTTGACTGTACACGACTTACTTATGTTATCGATTAGCGAAGTTAACCAATGTCTGGCGTGGACAGTCCTTAGGTGCGTGACCACTAGTGGCATTTTAATAAGAGTGCTTCCATGCTTCGGAGGGGACGATAAATAGTCGGTCCCATTTGTTTTCAATAAATTGCAGTCGGTAAAGTAAGCTGGTAGCCCAAGGGGCGACTTGAAAATATTGATTCTCGGCCTAGACTAGTTTAACACAAATCCACTAGGCGGGTGGTGGATTATGGTCCCATAATCTTCCAGTGATAGTAGGCTGTTTCCCCACATGATTGATTACATTTACATCAGGTATACTTTCCTTTTTCATTTTTTTTATGAGCAACGGGCTGGTACTTGACCTCAATCACACCTGATGTTAAGTGAAGATGAGGTCGAAGGTGGAAGTGTACTAACCCGGAAACCGCAACACATTTGGGGGATTGGCTATCTTATTTCTGACAACCGGAACACAACAATGCTATTGACATTGCTGCTTAGCGGCAGATTTAGATAAGATGGTGGTAGCTAGCCAGGCGGACATTTAAAATGCCCTACCACCAACCAAACCGAGTACTTAAACATGTACCCCGCTGGGGATCGAACCCGCGACCTCCGAATCGTAAACTCAATGTTGTTTACATTGAGCCACGGAGGTGGTTAAATTAATACCTTCCATATTTGCACATTGTTAATTACTATATAAAAAATTCCTACCATTTTATATTAATTCTTTAACTATCTATTGAGGTCGCCCGCGTATGCGAAGCCTTTTTTGCACATGCTATATGTTTGTATCTACGATGTACATAAATTCTTCTAACTATAGCACCAACAAATCGAATTAGTTTCATCTCGTTGCCACACCTATGATTAAATCGTTTTTATAGCGATCTATAGTATATTAACTCAAATACCTAAGTGTGGGTATTCACGGTACTGTAGTCTACATATATGAATTACTATACCTACATCCATAAGTTATAATTTCACCATCGATTTATTATATACGCCTATTTCTTAGTGCACAGTGTATTCACAATTCACAGTTATTCTTTCACCTATTATTGTTTAGATCAAATTTGTAATATTTAAATCGCGAAATTAATGTAGATAAATTCGTTCTATGAAATCATATCTATTTTAGATAAACACATTGTTTCAATGATTTTATGTATTTATACTTGTGTATAAGTGGGCAGTAATAAATTATATAGATTTTAGGTACAGATGGAACAACTGCATCAACTCGTACAATTTGAATTAAAATATTTTCGTGGACTTCCTGTTATTTAATTAAATTTAATAAAATTATAAAAGGCAAGTATCTAATGTTAGATTTCGTGGTCTCTGTTTTATTTCATTAATAACCTTATGGGCTGATGCCATAAAAATAATAATACTTTTTTATGGCTATGTGATTTTTCTGTTACTTTTGTGGGTATATTTTTCGCACCAGGCAAGTTACTTTTCAAAATTCCATTCATATACTTTTTCTTAACTGTAAAATCGATACTAGAATAGAAATCTTTTGTTTAACACACTGAACGACACACAAATAGAACAAAATTCCCTACCTCCCATTGTCACACACCTTTCTGACTCATTTCAGGACATTGTTTGCGAATTTGATGTGATACTAATGTACTATATTAATTCTGTGCTAATGTGTAAACATTTTTGTTTCAGGTAAGCCATCGTCTGTTACAAAAACACGGTAAATTTCAGGTTTACTAACTTATAAGGGATTTCCATACCAGGCACACATCATGCAACCTAGGAGTCGACTCTTGATGAAAGGAGTGAAAGGTTAGGTATTTGTTATTTATGTCACAGCTAAGGGTCATGGGCGATAATACATACATACATAATGTCACGCCTGTTTCCCGTAGGGGTAGACAGAGACCACAGGCGGTAGTCACCAGGAGAAATACTAGAATCAGTTTGTATTTAAAAGAAATTTAAAATAGATTCCATAATTACTCATAAAATACCAAGTTATAGTAGACCTAAAACTACTGTTAAAGTTAAAACTAATTATTTTAAAATGCAAACTATACTATTTATGACGATCTGTTTGGTTTGGTGTAGGGGTTAGAAATCATAATTGCTACTAGAAGGTCGTGGGTTCAAATCCCGCTAGGGGTATATGTTTGTATTATGATGAAATGAATGTGTGTATCCGAGTTTACATTAATAATATGTATATACCTATTTACAAAAAAAATATATTTGTGTAGTATATCAACCATATGGTATCCATAATGCAAGCCGCATGGCTTAGTGTGGAACTAGTTAGCGCTGTGTGTATGCCTAAGGATATTTATTTATTTCCGAGCTACTCTACTTTCTGCTCATGTGCACCTCTACCGCCTCAATGTTTTAGGCTCATTTGGTTTTTTTTTGCGCTTCAAATTTAAATTTATCTTTTTTAGAGAGCAATTGTATATTTTAGAAAGAACTTTTTTATAAAACCGTTCACTTCGGCGTTATTCTTGGTCAGCGGCTTCGGCATCTACTATTGTACTTATTTTTTACATATGTAGGTATATGTTACCTGTGTAGTTTCAATTTGAGTCTGGCTGGAGAAGCACAGAATCAAAGAACTCACTCGTATTTCTAATTACCATATTTATGTACTTACCTACCACCGAATAAGTAAGCCAACAAAATCGAGGCATAGATCGATTGGGGTAAAAGTGATTAATTCTAAATTTTTCAATCCTTTGAAGGTATTCAAATTAAATATAGTATTGATTGGTATACCTAAGTTTAAATAACTAATACTACTGTTTGAAATTGTATCGAAGTCACAAATGACACTATGAGCACGTGATTTCAAAACATTATATTAGGTCCTTACCAATGAAATTGGCGTTTTGTCTGAAGTATTTCATTAACACTGGTTTCTCCATACAAACAATATTGAAATTTTTTGGGAACGGCAAATCCAAACTTAGCTAAACTTTGTGTGTATTATCGGATAACATTAAGTTAAATATAGGCAGTGTTAATTTTTAAAAGTAACCGCTTTATAAATCTGCGAATCTAAGAAATAATATGGGAAGCTCGTGAAAAGAGCTGTGTTCAAGTTTTTTTATTATGTGGTTTAGCTCAGACATTAAAAAATATTTCACCTTGAAAATATATTCTATTTTCCAAATAATGAACCAAATTTGGAAATAGCTTTAGAATCGTGGGAGTTGGTACATTATGATTAACGAAGAAAAAAATCTCCAATTTCATAGGTAAAAACCTAATATTTATACTGCACGACTACAGGCTTCTTTAATACTTCGATTGTACTGGGATCATGAATTGCTTAGCCTTGGTGAAACATTTGTACAGCTGACAATCCTTTAGATGACATTACGGTGGCCTGCAGCGCAAGGGTAACACTATATGTTGTTCGATTTTAAAGCTTAGAGCCGTGTAATAAGATGTTGTTGACTTGGTGCCGACTGTATACTAACTTAACTTTATGTATAACTATTAAAATCTTCAATTGACTACTCGAACTCTTTTCACTTCAAGTTCGTCTTCAATTTTATTAGTTAGGTACCTTGAAAATCAAGTTAAGGCCACTTTAGCTGCTAACCTTTGCTTAATCGACGGCATAAATTAATATTTTAGAACGATATATTAAGTATACCTAGGTACTTTGCGTCCATCACGTGATCAACATGACAACTTGTTTTAAAAGTTTTGTAATGTTTATTTATTCACGTCCATTATGTAACTACAAAGTGGATCTCGCTGGAACCTTTGAACTCGTTTCGTATATTGTTGGTCCATCTGTTCACGGTTATTATGGGGGCACTGTCCCGACAGATGCCGTGTCAATGGCACTATTCTTCTAACATGTAATTTAACCACCAATTTATAAATGCCACCCACGAGTGCGCGTGTGAATTAACTACCTACATACATTACTATTACGCATATCTACCACTCTTGTAATTTCACGATTTTCTAGCACGAGGTATGTTTCAAATATCACGTCGTTAATCTTGCTTGTAATCCTTTCAATCCGTTAAAGTTTTTAATCGATAAATGGTTATTCGACCGGCTCCTTATCGTTTACACTTTTAATTACTTATATTATGTTTATTAAATTAGCTTATCTTAATGGCAGATATTACAAGAAGATTAAATTTCCCATCTAATGTTATATCACTTCATAGTCTACGATGAATGTGATCCTTTTAAGATATCGCGTGAGAGTATGTACGGAGACAATGAATTATAGAAACCTTCGCCAAAACCTTTCTAATGGAATATTTGCATCACATCCTCAATTATCGGTAATCTATAGATATTTGTTAACACTAAACTTTCGAATGGATCTTGCAGCAATCCGTCGATTGATTGTAATCTCTTTAATTTGAATTTCGTCGAGTGATTTTCAAATCATGCACGACTGTACCGGGTAGGTAAGTAGTAAACATTATGTTTATGAAAGTTTAGGACATAATATACCTATAACAATGCACATTGAGATGTGCATTATAAACTGTTTTGTGCTTATGAGACATTTCCGTATGTTAAGAGGGTTTAATCCGTCCAGTGGCGCCCCTCATTGGATAAATTAAGATTTCTTTTTAAATACAGCATAAATCAAAAATATTGTTTTGGTCGGCACTAGAAAACTAAAGCTAATAATAAATAATCCATAGCTTCAAATATGGTTGTTTTCGAGAAATTTAAATAATTGATAAAAATCGATTTATCAATAATTTTATAATCGTGACTTTTGGAAAATAACCCCAAACATTAAAACTATTAAGGTATTATTTAAGTTAGCTTTTAGGTTTTCCGAATGTAGCGATTTTTTTGAGTTGTTCTGTATTTAATAATCTTAATGTATCCAATAAGGGCGTCACTGGACAGATTAAACCTTCTTAAAACTTATAAATAAAGCAGTTCAATTAGTTGAAAACAGCCGAAACTTTCCATACTGCCAAGGAAGCTTTCAGGAAGTTTTCCTAAACCCTTCCTAGAATCTATCAATTGATCTGGCTGTCTTAAATGTTCTGAGTTTGAGGTAGTTTTCAATTAAAACTTCCCGTAACTGAGTTAAAAGTTGCTCGGCAGTTTTCAATACGTCTGGAAAAATAAGTTTTTGTTATTTATAATCCTGCAATAATCTGTTAGAATAGGAGGTTGAGCAAACATTTTTTTTACCCCGACAAGTTGTTTGATGAAAATGGATTTAGCCGTTTCGAAGGTATTTAGCTTTTAACGCGTTTCTTTCTTGTATTTTTTAATGATGGCAAAGACTTTCGAGGGTTTATCATTTTTTTTTATATTTTACATTAAATTTTGGGTAGACACAATTGGTTTGGTGTAGATGTATATGATATAAACATTTGTTTTCTAATTTTCAATTTACAGTTATTTTATGCAGCTATGCTTATGTAGATTACGTAACTATTTCCGAAACCTACTAGTACCTATTTCAATTAGTTACACAAAGGGAACACAATTTCTAAAACGTGATGAGTATAAACTTAAACTTCATTAGACACGGAGTTGCTAGGGGCGGATGTTCTCCAGTCTCTCACCATGGTATTATCTCGTGGTGATTGAATTTGTACAGAGTATATTAACAATTTAGAGGCCTAAACCAGCGAGTTGACGAAATAGCTTTGCCATAGTAATTGAAATAGTGGTCTATGCAACTGCTCAGTAATGAGGGCCATTCACATATTAGACAGCGCGAGCCTTATGCCTTGTTATTACGCAGTACAATACTAACACTTTTTCTACGACCGTGCAATAATTTTGTAAATAAATAAAATACTTATCATTATACAACTATATCTATTTATAACATTTTTTTTATGCACAACGGGTTGGTACTTGACCTCAATCACACCTGATGTTAAGTGAAGATGAGGTCGAAGGTGGAAGCGAACTGACCCGGAAACCCCAACATATTTGGGGGACTGGCTATCTTATCTCTGACAACCGGAACCGGACATTGCTATTATAACATTGCTGCTTGGCGGCAGATTTAGATATGATGGTGGTACATATCCAACGGTTTTGGATTTTAAAGGAGTTTACTATAATGAATGTATGAATTTGCTTTTACTTGTAATCTTGTTAATATTTACATCACTGTTTTGTTTACATTAATAATTGTATTGAGTAAGGAGGAACTTGTAGTGGGTACCTACTTACTACAATTGTTTTGTCGTTGCAGCAGTTGTTGTAATAAGACTGCCCGTCTACGTCAGACTTCTTGTAGGTTTAATCGGGCCGATACCATTGTCACCGATTTTGTGACCGACTTTTTGTAGGACATGTGCCTTTCAATTTGCTATCTATAGTATTCATTTCTGGCCGATAAAAATTCGGTTACCGATTGTCAGACGTGGGTAGGCAACCTTATCAATAAAAGAAAATATATATGTAGATATTGTTACTTTGTATATACCGTTTATTTATACATATATAGTAGTGTCGTGTATGCTCAATCAGTGTACTTGTATTGCCTCTTAAAGGTTTATTTTTGTATCCAATCGTATCGTTAATGTCACTGTGAAGAATGACGTATCGTGAGCTCTGTTTAAAACTAACCTATGATTATGATATCGCGTTTCCGTCATCAGATGGCGGGGTTAGACATCAGAGTGCACGCGGGTGCGGGCGACTCGACGGGTCGCGTAAACAGTCCCTGCATAGATTGAGGGTGGAACTATCCCTTTGTGCAACTTAAGTAAACAATTTTTATTAGTGTGTATGACTTGATATATACCATTATGTCAGTCTGGAAGGAAAGATGGTTTTTTACCTGTAAGTACAAAAAATGTACACATTTGCTTTGTTGACATAACTTGATAATAATTTATAGGTTAGGTACTCGAGCCCAGAGGAACAGCAAATCAAATTAGGACTTTATTAGGCATGATAAAGTATTACCGGTGTTCCGGGCCAAAGAAACAAGTTCTAGATATACGATACCACGAACCCATACGCTCTAACTGTATTTCTAACAAGATTGGGCGGTCAAACGCGCACTTAAACATTTTAGCGAATTCGTTACGTTGTTCGTTACGCACTTAGAAATTTATGTTCCCTTGTCTAGGTACTATTAGGAGAAGTACCTTACATACTCCAATAACATCAATAGGGTCAGATCTTCTTTAGATTTAGGAATATAAAATACGTAAGATTCACCAAACTTTCATCATACTGATCTATTTATTTTATTGGATGATACAATCAAGAAATACGTTTAATGCTAATATTGAATAAAACAGAAGTATTAGTGGCGGGTGTCCTACAGGATGATGATGATGATTCGTAGCGTAGGCATATTCACAAATCGCTTCGATTGATCCAGTCGATGTTTGAATGGTCAACCACTAGTAGCATCTTCATATGGTGCACGTGCTACGGATGTTAGTGTGAACTGATTCGCAGCAAGCGCCATTTTAGATTTCTTTGAATCGCACATTTAGCGCCAAAGCGACACAATAACTTTAATGTGAAATGACCGATCATTTCACAGGAAAAAGAGGAAAGGAAGGTCTTTTCCGAGAAAAGACCTTTTCTTTCCTCTTTTTTCCATCTCACCCATTGCGTGATTAGATGTAACTATAATCACATAATGTCATAGATTTTACAAGTCGAATAATGCCTGTAGTTTGCAGTATTTTTATTTGTTTTACAAAATGTCTAAGAACTGTGGAGCGTTGTAGTTCTTACGAGTATAAAGAGCGACTATCCAAAAATATAGTCACAAAAGGAGTGTATAAGATAATTTTTAGTGGCCCTGACCAAAAATGGCAAAACGGAACACTTATGGAATCACTTCGGTGCCTGTCCGTCCATCCCACTTATAAGAATAATATTTTAGAGGTTCGTTTTTTTCGCAGCCTGAAAACTATCGACTGTCTGGTGGCGACTCATACGCATAATTTTTTATTTCCATACGTATCACTGGAGCATTCGGACACGTCGAAATTGGTAAATGGGACAATAGCTAAACATTGTGTCATATAGACCAAATCTTTTTTTTTAAATAAGAAATTAGAACTGCAGGTTGCATTTTCGATTATCTTATTAGGGAAATAGGAAGGTGTAATCGAAGTTAGAACAGTAAGATTCCGATTTAGTGGATTGGAAGGTCCCGACCGCACTACTTCCATCCTAGATGCAGACTAATTCGACATACATTGCTGGGAGGGTTGGTTCTGTCAATTCAAATATCCTTACTTCAACCAGCAATGTGTGCCGAATTAGTCTCTGCATTTAGGATTGTGTAATGAGCGCTTGCTAACTTCCGATTTCCTAATTACATTTCCTAAAAACAGGATATATACAGTGTAATTAGCACTTTAGAGAGGCATTGTCAAAACAAAGATTATATATTTAGCCTAACAAAAATCCAACAATCCGCAATTGCGTGATAGATTAGGTACATATGGTCCATACCCTTTTCTAGTTATGTGTATAATTCAGTTATAATAAATAATATAATAAGTTATACATTAAGTATGAATATTATATAACAAAATAATGATAGCATTAAAACTTGAAAGAAACATGTTGTGGCTTAAAGTTTCTAATAAACACCCAAGATTCAATCGATTCGGTCAAGGTTGTCCATTCATTACGTCTATACAAGTGCTACATAGTTGCTTAATATGATAATAACCTATCAGTTATCTATAGGAAACGTAATCGCATATCAATACTCTGACGTTAATTAGACGTAAAACTATGCGTTGCGAGATTTCAGTGATCTCTCTTATCTCATGGAGACAGGAACATTCATACCACAACTAAAATAAGTCTTAAATGATATGAGAAAATACTACCAAATATTGAAACGTTATTTAAGGTTGTATGTGGTTTAATAGTTATTTATGCAACTGTTGTAAGATGAGGGGTTTTTAAACTCGACCAAATGTGGGTTTATCACATTAGTGTTTTAATATTTTGCATACAATACTTTTTCTACATGATATGAATCTTCTATAATAGGTTCTGAAACCATAGGATTTATATTCATATGCAGTGTTGTAAGCACTATATCCATTGATATTCATGGAAAGTATCGAATATATACGGGATACAGCGAGAATTCGAGAAACATAATTACTTGTTCTTTTTTCAAATTTACAGCGCTGTGGAGGAGAAACACACACGGCATGAAAATTTTTTTTTTTATTCATAAAGATATCACGAATTGAGTAGTGAGAACGGTGAGAATATGGCTGTTTGATGAGTAGAAGTAGTCCCTTTGCGCGGAAGGGGTCGAAACTGTTTAAAAACCATAAGAGTTGCATAATGAAATTTAGTATGAATTTATTTATTAACACTCGTTTGAATGTTAATGTGGTTACTATAACACTGGTTGTCTTAATATTAGCAATAAGCTAATTGCTTCAGAAACTTTTATAGAGGATTTATAGCATGAATTTAGATAAACAATATTAATATATCTTCTATACAAAATATTAATTGAATTACTAAAACGGTCTAAACCTTGCCAAAAGGATTCAAGCTTACAAATTTTTTTCGATTCGCGATTGATTCTTGAATTTTTGTTTTCCGATATTGACCTTTTTTATATCCCAAGGGTAGAATCGGCGGCTGATAACACCGGTAATTAGCCACGACACTACCAGTAGCTTCGTAATAATGATATTATCATAATATTATTATGACATTCTTTAAATTAACCTTTTAAATGTAGCTTTATGTGGAAACAGATTTTAATCACCGGTATGTACATTTTACGAATATATACGTTTATGTATGTATTGTCCGCTGAAGCATTTTGTAAAGCCTAACCTGTCACATTAAATACCTAGATATTGCAAAATAGCGAAGGTGGTATATCCGTGAGCGGCTAACAACATACAGACAGAGCGGCGCCTGAGACCTGCTTATTACTAAGTGAGGGAGCACACGCGCAGCTCTAACATGTCTACGAAATTATCGAGAGCCGGCAAGCTAATACATTTATTTAATTAACTTAACGCCGCCCGCAGCCATTCCAACTTTTCTTAAAGAACTGCCATCTCACTTTCTATATACCTGTCCACGTTGTCAACCTAGTTCGTTCAATGGCATATTTTGAACAGAAAAATCATGCATCGAAATCTGCTATAGCAAATCTGTATAACTTAGGTATAATAGGAAAACAAAATAATGATTAACCTTAATCTGCAGCAGAGATGTTCGTTAACTTGCTTGATGGTCGAAATAGTTTAACTTTTTTTATCTTAATATCTTTATTGTACACAAAATTGTTACAGAAATATGCATTGTATATAAAATGTACAAAGGCGAGCTTAACTCCAATAGAGTTTTCTACCTGCAAACCTTAGAAATACATACGTGTTTCTTAGATTGGGCAGAAAATAGTGTGCACAACATTTTTTTTTAATATTTTATGAATAACGTGACATTGCAGTGAACACGAAAATAGTTTCTGCCAACAATATTCCACAGACGACATAACGTTACTCATTTTACCGTTGCAAAGTGAAAATTGTACCTAATTTTATGTAACAGGCATTAAAATCACTAAAAGATACATTGTTACGACTCATTGGTAATTTGATGGTAATTGGACAGATAACGGAAAGAGAAAAATGTTCTCTTAACGATATTTGTCTTTAACCAAAATAAAGTTAGGTATATGTATATACTAAGTAGATACCAAACTGTTTCTTGTATATTAACAGTATTAGGAGGTTGCAAGAATTGTTTGCAATGTAATTTATAATATCGAGAGAACGAGATACGAACAATTTCAATAATGTAATACCATCTGATGCGGTATCTTTCTTCCTATTCTTCACGGAAGGAAAGTCTTCGGTCACGGAGCTATTAAGAAACGTAGTATGCAATTTAGCAATACTCAAGATAATTTCTCTGTCACAGTTGAAGACCAGCTTAGAGGTCCTGAGATAATTGTTTCCGGACAACGTGATGCATAAATCGATTCGAGCGTGAATACGAATCTTAATTTCTAATATCTCGGCGAGAATTTATCGATGGGCAACAATAATAGGTATACCTACTCAGGTTGTTGCGATGGCGCTATAATATATTATGGAAGTAGGGTTAGTTGGTAACAGTATGGTATCCGGGAGGTGAATAAAAAAACAATATGAAATATTTTTATTGAAAGTTTATATTTTTTCATTCCCAGTAATACATTTTGATTGGAAATGAAAATCATGACATTCTCTACAAGTATATTTGAAATTTGTGTACAACCTGTATTTACTGTGTTTAGTTGAGCCGATTAGGAGTTTTAGACCAAAGTTTTATTCACTATGCTACAAGCGAACTCAACGTTTAACGTTTTTACAGGATTTTTTCTTTTGTCAATCTCGACACAATAGGCATAAGTTTTTAGCCCACTCCCTCTACTAGGCCTGTTTCAGTTGCCTAACAACACCGTCAATAGCTACGTCATAGTAAATATAAAAATCTACTATTAATTATAAACATAATGAAACATAGTAATAGCCCCATTTTCAACATGTTCTCGAATTGATAAAAGTACGTTCCAATCACCCGTCCCCTTCTGCTGTTCTATTCACATTTCTTTCGTTAATCTCCACTCAGCCAACCTCTCCATTGTACAATTCAACGAAGCATACCTTTGTCATTTCTTTACCATTGTGTAAAACTAAGACAATGAGAGAATTATGGAAATTAGTTTCATATAAATCTCACTAGCACGTGGAGTGTACATAACGATTTATCTATGTTATTTCCAGCGTCGGGTCATCATCACTATGCAATGACACCAGACATAGAGACTTTTCGATATTTATCCTATCTTTTCCTATTTAAAGTCCTAGTTTTTAACGCTTGACGAGAAAAGACGGGTGTTGTGTTTGAAAGCGTCGTGTATGTTTGTGTGTGTATCTTCGCCCGGATCGAAAAACGAAACGACGACAGATTCTTAGTCATGTTTGATTTAAATCGGTTGAGCCGTTTCAGTTAGCTTTTAACACAGTTTGTTTGGTCTATCTAGATGATATAATTATTTTATTTGTCGAGGTATTTTTAAATTTTAAATTTATGGTTATTTATATTAAACTAGCTTTCCGCCCGCGACTTCATCCGCGTGGAAGATTTCATCAAAATCGGTTCAGCAAAAAATATGCCTATATGTTAATCCAGGTCCTAATCCAGCCGTTTAGGCGTGAAGAGGTAACAAACATACATACATACGACATACACACATACAAACTTTTGCATTTATAATATTATTTATTTATTTATTCGATAGTTGGGATTAATGGAAAGGTTCTTAGCCTGTTTGTTGAAAATCAGTTCAACTTTTTACCTACGGATAATCGGGTAAAACAACCAACTTCATTGCGGTTCCAATCTCTATCTCCCAAGTGCATCATCAGAGACCCTATGTCTCTCACATCATATACTAAGTCACTAGAAATATAACTGTGCATAAATGATAATCACTGACAGCACCTCTACCGTCAACTGTTGAACCGTCCTGGTTTTCCTATCTTGGTCTAACTTAAATGGGAAAAATACCAGAGTATCTTCTTGTCGGTGAAAATAGAATCATGTAAATCAGTCATGAAATCACGATGAATATTCAGTATACGCACATTTGAGAACATCCTCTTATGTGAGTCGGTTAAAGGGAACAATAATATTATCTGGGTCAATTAAAAGAATGGAAACAACTGAAATGCATCAAATGCATTTTGGATAGAAACTCTCACTGCTTTAACAAAAGGTCGCGTGTTCGAATCCCGCCAGGAACATACGTGTGTAGCCACGTTCTGATGTTTTCAGTTATAAAAACTAAAATAACATTTATTTCTAAAAAGAAAAGTATTTGTGTAAAATATCAACCATCTGGTATCCATTATACAAGTACTATTTGCTGAGTGTAGCATTAGATGGCGCTGTGTGTGTACAAGTATAATTATTTATCTCAGTTTTAAAACAAGTGTAAGACATTGTTAAACGAAATAAAATAGATTTATCTTTATTTATTTGATAATCTGCCTTCCTTCTTCTAATTGTCGAATGTATAAACGAACATCACACTAGTGATAAAAATTTTCTATGCGCCTTCTACAATTTATTTCTGTAGGAACGATGTTGTTGTCATGTTGTCTTGAAAACGACCTTGGTGTTGATGATTTGCACTAATCAAAGTATTTTGTCGATTTTTCGGAACTTGTAAAATTAATCAATAAAGTGTTGCAAACGGCAAGTCGTATTGGGAACGTTGGTAATTAATTTCGGCGTACCATATAGTATTTTATAACCACGTACTAAGTGTCCATTTTCACCACGTGTGACTATTCTCGGGGAATTCTCTCTAGTGTGTTTGTCGGCCAAGTATGCTTGTCCTCTAAAGCTGTGTGTACTCCTAAAATGTTTTACGTTATTGTATGTGTTCGGCTGATAAACGACACGATAAAATGTAATAAATTAATATTTCGGAAAGTTACACCAATCTAGTTCTAACTGGGGAAAGCCTGTGCTGTGGATGCTAGATAACGGATAAATTTACATGTATTTTTAAATATTTTTATTAAAAAACCATGACTCTAAAATGAAATAAATGTTCGTCACAGACTTATAGTATTCTAGTATTCATCATATGTTCGTATTCATCCATCACACAAACATTTACCCCTGCCCGGATCGAACCAACAATCGTTGGTTTCGGATGCAGTGTCACTACCCACTACCCACACACCAAGGCGGTCATTAGAATAATACCTCGGTTCCTATAGTTTAAAAAAAAAAAAAAACATGAATTGTTTGGACTAAATGCATAAATTATATCGTGCGACATTTTTCTTTTTAAGTATAAATCGTTATCATCGGACAGATTAAAACAATCCATAATTATTGGTTTACAACTATATATTTCATGTTTAATTGGCACCTCAATAAAATATTCATTTCCAAATTGCTATATCACCACACCATATAAAAACATGATAATTATTTCAATAATAATTTGTGTCAAACACGTGTGGTCCAACATCGAGGCCACACTTAAATGTGATAAATGATGTTTTCGAAATGATCTGTGGCCCTTTGACTAGAAATCTTCCTTTATTTGTTCTGACCTTTTCTGCCCTTACTTTTATTGATTTTATTCAAATAATTACCGAGATTGCTGTTTTCTCCCTTGTCGATTACTTTCGCATCTGTTATAGTTATCATCTCATTTAAATATTCACATCTGACAGTTTAGATATTAATATTTAGCGGGTAAAGCTATTTATCATCCGTCCAATAGTTATACATTCGTCTGGTAATCATATCTTAAATCTTTTATGTTAATATTTACGAGTGCAATCAATAGCCTTGTGGCTTGCCGGAACATTGACTAATGGCTTTTCTTATAAGTATAGATGTTATTACGCTCAATGTATAGGAAAAGGAACTGAACAATGAGTGTAGACGTGAAAGTGTTGAGGCTAATGTAATGTCTAGGGCTTTAATGCAAGGGGAATGATGTGCGGCCCCGATCGCTCAAGAACCATTAAGAAGGCACACTGATTTAATACCCATCAGCATTGTGTGATGCGGTGCTATAGGCATAGGTGAATAAAGGTCTGCCATTAATAGGTACTCAAATATTATCCTTCTATCTGCCGCATGTTGTTGTCACTTAAGAAAGTTATTACCTCCAACAAGACAAGTTAGGAGTCACTGTGTCCTCGCATTAGTCGTTGCAGAAATAGTACCGCAGAGAATATATGAACTTGCACGCAAAAAATCTGTTCTTGATCCGTAGTCATTCTTTGGGCGATTCTTGGAAATGGCTAATGCAGTGTTTTATTCTGCCGAAACCTTTCTAGTAGATATCAAGTTTATCGATATACGAGTTCGATATGGTAACCCTTTATACACATATCAAGTTCAAACCTGTTATATCAATATAACAACGGATATTTATTGGCTTCGATCAATATTTTTATCTAGTACAGGTATGGTGTACCTGTACGCTCAACTCACCCTGATATCTCAATTGGTTCATCATTTGATCCAATATGCCGCAGTATTACAATTATTATAAAAGTGTCAAATTGTTCAAGTCCTACTTATTTAGTAAGATACAAACTAATGAAGTCTGCGAAGTAATTAAAACCCTCTGTGTGTAACGTATATGTGCTATCCTTATATTTTGTAACTCAATGGCTACTCTGGTCTCATAAATATTGTAAAATAAATAAGTAGTCCATATCACTAAAAAGCAGAATGATTATTTACTATCTCACGAGTTTATTTTTATTAGGTAGGACTTGTCAACTGACAAGTATATGTTTTCGCTGTTGACTTGGTGTAACGTACAAACCTATAGGCATAATTTCTATTAGAAGGTGGTTTGATAGTTTTTGATACTTAACATATACTTATTCTACTTCCTAAATAAGTGGTTCAATTTCTAAAGTAGTTAAAACAAGCGCAACTGGTTCAACGATATTGTTTGCGGATGCAGTGTACCCACTATCGGGAGCACGTGGTGCCCGTTATGCCCGCCTGTCAGACTGTCCATACATCTTGAGAGTTCTCGCACCGCACACGCTACCATCAACCTAAACCACGGTTAATGTAGGTTAATTCGTCTCCACGCACATAGATCTGCTCCCAATTACTGTATAACTATCTAGCTTTCCAAATTATCCAACTTACATGTACAGACAGCTGACTTACAGATATATCGATGTAGCAATAAATTCGCAGTCGACATTGTTTAGGGTCTGAAATGCGTCCCTTTCATTAGGTTTATTGATAAAGCCCAGACAGATTTATATAACTTCCGTGTTTGTTGAATAATCTGTGTTTATAGCTATCTAATTTTCCTCTGTAGTCTTAATTAAAACAAATTATTGTGGATTTTGTTGCACAAACTCGTTATCATATTGTTGATTACTATCTGGTTGTTTTATATTTGCAAGACGTACGAGTACTTAATGTTTATATACATATACTCGTATACCTACAAAAATTGAGGTCAATGGCGTTTGATTAAAGAACCAGAAACGAGTTAGTCTACGAAACTAATATTAGTGACTCATGGGGCTATGATGATCTCATTTGAAAATTGTGTTTTTAAATATGAACACTCGTTCAAAGTGTAGGTACTATAAAGGGTGTAAATGTATTATATTTAATTATACTCTATATTACAATAACTTAAAGAGTTGAAAGAGATTATTCACTATCAGAAATAGGTGTCGTGTTCGTGTGCAATTTTATAAAATACCTCACTCTATCTAAAAATTAAGTCTTGTAATAAATGATATACTATTATATGTTGCTATTGTTTACATTAGTGCTATATGAAAAAAAATAGATATTTTCGCGTGTCTCCAAACCACATATAGCAGTGCCAAATATCTTGAAATAACTTTCAACAGTTCCTGTGCAAAAAAGTCTTGACTAGCAGACGTACAAAAACCGATATAATGGTTTCGTTATTCAGTATAGAGATCCGGAACCTTAAAATTGATTGCCATAGAATATACCACCTATCTCGATGTAAATTAATCTACCAATTTACGAACAAAATGTTTATATTTACCTATTGCCGTAGAAGTAATACGTATGTAACTAACGCTACCTGGTGTATTCTCTTTCATGGCAATACATTTCCTTTCAAATTTTTTTATCTTAACCTTATATGTGCTTTGGTTCGTGATCTCAGTAACAAATCTTTAAACATGTCCGAACTGAAGAGCATTTAACTGCTCGACGTTTCAAGGCCATTGTTTTTTTTTTCCTATTTAAGCTAAATTACAAGTGAATTAGATAGATGTAACAACAAAGGATATCTAATTTACACTTTATAATAATCAATACATTTCCACAAAATAGTACGTCAAGTACAATTACTCTCAATAATTGTGGTAATAATTATTTATACTATTAAGAGGTGATTCGGCAGAGAATGAGAGTTGCTGATATAACTCAGAGAATTGGTAAGCTGGCGTGGCAATAGACTGGCCACATCATCTGTCGCAGAGCCATTGGCCGTTGAGGAAAACGAATTGTGGAGACCACGTCTCGGCAACCTTATAATGTGGGATACCACTCTGCTGGCAGAAACGGAACGGATGATTATTATTAATACAACCAATTTATCAGTCGCTTTGTGTGTGACTTGTCTTGTGTGAGACTTTGTTTCTATTCATCTTTTATCATACCTACAATGTTTGTCAACCAAGCTTCTGTGTAACGATAAATCGGGAATTTAATAATTTCAATCTTAAATTAAAAATCATTTTCAATTGTAATATTATTTCACATATAATAGAGCTAATAAAAAGGACGGTCGCTTATAGATACTCGTAGTTCAGGTAGGGGCGAGTAAGTTAGGTATTTTTTCTTGGGTTACCTTTCTTAAATTTTTACCCGTAGCTACCTATTTTCAAATAATTATTTTGTAGGTTACTTGTTATTATACTATGAATATTGATGCTTAATAACAAAAGCACTAGTGTCCGAGATACAAAAAATTACTGTTGTATTGAAAAAATCATCCATTACATATTCCTGAGTTTCCTAAAATACGACTCTAGAGCTAGGCTCAAGATAAACCGTAGTTTTATCGCTCTTAAAGAAACCAAGACCAAGCAATATGTGACCAATGCAACGTTTATTTTATAACTATGGCATTGCATTTCGAGTTTTGTGTCTTTTACTTGGACCGATTATAGGGTTCTAACAACTTGGTCGATGTATCAGATAGACGTTGAAGCAGACAAAATGGCTCAATTTGTCTTCTGAGCTGTAAGTGGCTCCATGATTTAGAATCACGGCTACGCCCACTCGTGTTACGGTAGGAAACTACTAAATCTCTGGAATAGATCCGAGTTCTAGGGAATTAGTGTCAGTGTCTGACTTGTGAATATATTACATGTACTGCTGGAATTATGATAGTGTTCCACCTGAGGATTCAATCGGCGATACTTTTTGCACATTCACAAAAATAATATGTTTTCCATTCATTGACTGATTTACAGATAGTCTAATTGATAAGCAGTGCGTTCAGTAAATGCAGCTGTTCAAAGAAACTTTATGGTTGCAAAAAAATAACGATCATCAGAAAGACTGAAAATATGCAACCAGATCTATATAAACTGTGTGTAGAAAGACGTGATCACAGTAGATTATGAGTGTTTTTGAGGTGAAGATGGTGTCTGTAAAAAGTCTGTATAGTGTCTACTCTTATAAATAAGGCAGCCACTAAAGGTAATTATGATTTTATTAATGGCACTTTTGCTGATCTCATCGGGGGTAGCCTGAGGCGGTGTCGTGTCTTGTGAATATATAAACTTAATAAAGCAGCACTTGCATATTTTCGATACTTAACTCTTTAACTTTCCCTCAATATTTTACGGTTAATAACGGATGTTCATTTGTGCAACTCTCACTTACGCAAACAAAGAAGTTTGTGGATTTTCCTAATCACCTCTTGAGAAAAAGTAGTTTTGCTGCTTTGAAAGTTTTTAAAGTGATATCTATGCATAAAATTACTGTGGTCTATGACTTCTTTACTGCGTGATGGTGAGTACTCATATACTGCATACTCGATATTTTTCACATTATAATGGTCGGACTCTTGCAATGCTCATGTTACATTAAGGCTGCCTTCATTTATATTTTGACAAAATATTTCTATCCATGATTATAATCAATCAATCAAATACGCTTTATTGTTTAAATAAGGAAGGTACATTTAAATATCTTATAGAAACTAAATTATAGTGTGAACTTACAAAAGTCAAATTTAAGATGTTTTAATTAAATGTATATTTCAATAAATCATGTAAGTATGTAACTTTGGGAGGGCTTTGTCCAGCAGTGAACGTCTTTCGGCTGATATGATGATGTAACAATTTATTAATCTTCAACACGTAAATATTAGGTTATTTACATTTGAATTCAACACTATCTTTAGTTGTTTATCTCTCTTCACTTTTCCCTACGTGAGAGCGTTTGGCTTATCTTTGTATCAGCGGACGATGTTCAAATCGCGCAAACCCTTGGTTTTAGATCATTTAAGATTCATTATTCCGTAAATATACCTAAATTATATGAAAAAATTTAAATTGTTATCGTAAATTACCCAACGAATTACTTTTTCCATACCTACATTTTCTCGCAATAAGATGTCTACCTATCCACAACAAATGTTTTCTTGCACGTGTTCATATCTTTTAACATGTATAGGTAATCATTAAGTGTATTTTCCAAACATAGACACACTTAGTTATTTATTAGAAAATAAATTTATTAGAAAATAAATTCATTAGTGGTTAGACGTGTGCCATAGTAGATAAATGTATAAAAGTCAGAAAAATTACCTTTCAGCCATTTCACGTTTACTCTTTATAAACAACATTTCACTTCATCTTTGCGTGCCTTTCCACTATTGAAGGTTAGCTTTCAGCTTTAGATATATCTCCTTCTGCAGCATACTTTCAACAGATTTGATTTTTTTCCACTTTCGTATTACGTAACCAGGACATTCTCCTCCTTCCAAAAACCCTCCTTTTTCGTCTTTCAAAATGGTATGAAGTCGTTGATATTTATCAAACCTCTAAACATGTACCAAATATGTAATTTTACGCTAATTTCGTCATGAATATGAATTATTTTAGATATCTCTTAAACTTATGGAATAAACGCTTGGCATTTAAAGATAACTCTCATTTAAGATTCAAATCGTAGAAAATTTGAAAACCCAAGAGTCAATACTCGTAAGTCATACATATTTAATCTACAATATGCTTAGGTGCTAACAAACAATACAGTTAAGAAATTAATCACTATACGCTTATTTTATTAATTTCCACAATCCAATAAAGATCCATTCCAATCCAGTGCACACGGGACGTGACGTATTGCTCACCCGTTTCGTATACTCTGGGTTGTAAATGCATTAGTAAGTAATTAATGTGGGTAGAAGGAAGTTGATTGAATGTAATTTTATATTTAGACGGGAAGGTTAATAACCTATAGCTGCGATGAGATGCACGTCTTTTGAATTTCGGACCTTTTATCGTAGCAGCATTCGTGTTTTGCTTTTGCTACGTCAATGTCATTGTTTCTTCGTAACAAGACTAGCAATCCGCCCGCGACTTGTCCCGCCTGGGATCAGATCAGTACCGAATATTCGCACTAAGAAGTTCGATTCTTCATTCATCATCCGAACAGCTAAGGCATGGAACTTCCTTCCGGCGTCAGTCTTTCCTGAATCCTACAACCTTGGGATCTTCAAGAGCCGAGTGAGTCACTTTCCATCAGGTGAGATTGTGGTCAAACGCGAATCCAGTCAATCATAAAAAAAAAAGTTATTTTACATTTCGGGATAAAATGTACCTTTAATATTAATCCAAAATCAAAATCAAAAAATGCTTTATTACACAGGGTAAACTTAAAATAGTCAGATTTTACATTTTTTAAGCTACTGCTTGTTCAAAAGGCAATTTTCCCCTGAGAAGAACAAACAAGAAACTCGAGAGGTTGCTCTTAAAAAAAAAGGTTTTTATATTACAAAATTATTAATTATTATTTTATATTATAATATTTCATTATTACTTGTGAAATAGCCTGGTTATGCGAACGGGCTGTTTATGTCCATGAATGTTTATCATCTAAATAATCTGATATTTTATAATAGGCTTTCTTAATAAGTTTCTGTTTTATAGTATCTTTAAATTCATTGAAAGGAAGATTTTGTATATCAACAGGAACCTTATTGAAAAAGCGTATACATAACCCTTTGAATGAATTAGTGACTTTGCGGGGGCGAATTATGTAACCTGCAAGTTTATCTTTACATCATAACATCATGTTTATCACTATTTTTCCTAAATGATGCTATTTTTTTCAAAAATGTACTGTAGCGAAAAGGTTAGAATATTATACTCTTTAAATCTGTCTCTAAGTGACAATGCAGGTGTCAATTGATAAATAATTTTTTTGAAATCATAGTCCATCTCTGTACCAAATTTCATCATAATCCAAAATTAGTGAGATGAGAATTCTAATTGCTCTAGCTGATAATGAATAGTTATGTAACCTGAAATTCTGCATAACCGATTTGTATGATTATAGGAAATAAATAGTAAATTAGCTAATACGTTTTTTATTCTAACTTCATGTCGTGTGTGAGCGATGATGAGTGTTACACATGAATTCAGTTCATAGATTTATTCGTATAACAAATAAATAAAAAATATTTTGAACACTTAACTACACCAATTATCTCGACCCAAACTAGGCAGACATTACATACATTCAGTGTACTAAGTATCGGGAATTTGTCAATAAAACAAAAAATACAAATTATTCATCTAAATTTATTTTATCGCCTTCAAAGTAGGCCCCATCGCTTGCAATACAACATCTCCACCGCTTCACCCAGTCTTCCATACATTTTTCATAGGCTATTTGCGGTATGGCCTTTAGCTCATTCAGCGAATTTTCTTTTATGGCTTCTATCGACTCAAAACGTTTTCCTCGAAGTGGTAATTTTAACTTGGGAAATAAAAAAAAGTCAGACGGAGCCATATCAGGTGAATACGGTGCTTGGTCGAGAACTTTTGTTGAATTTTTCGCTAAAAACTCTTTCACTATAATGGCTGTGTGTGATGGTGCATTATCATGGTGCAGCATCCATGAGTTGTGTTGCCACAAATCTGGACGTTTTCGGCGGATACTCTCACGCAAACGCTTCATGACGCCTAAATAATATTCTTTATTCACTGTTTCTCCCTCTGGAAGGAATTCGGAGTGAACCACACCACGGTAGTCAAAAAAAACTGTCAGCATCACCTTGATTTTGGAGCGACTTTGCCGCGGTTTTTTGGGTTTCGGCTCGTTTTCGAGACGCCATTCTGAAGACTGTTGGCTTGTTTGCATGTCGTACTCATAAACCCATGTCTCGTCGCCAGTTATTATACGTTTCATAAAGGTCGGATCCGTAGAAGCTCGGGAAACCATGTCTTCAGCGACATGCTTTCGCTGCGCTTTTTGAACAAAATTGAGCTCTTTTGGAACTAGTCGAGCGGCGACGCGTTTCATGCCTAAAATGTCAATGAGAATGTTGTGGACGGACTTAAAAGATATGTTCACCTCACTAGCCAACTCTCTCAGACTCATACGTCGATTTTCGAGCACTAGCTTCTTGATTCTGTCGATGTTTTCTTTGGTCGTAGCGGTTGAAGGTCTACCAGAACGAGGCAAGTCTACTACTACTTCTCGGCCTTCTTTAAAAGCCTTATACCATTCATAAGCCCTTGTTTTCGATATACACGATTCGCCGTAGGTATTTCGCAACATTTTTAGTGATTCACCACATGAAATATCATTTGAAACACAAAATTTAAGGCACACTCTTTGTTCAACAATATTTTCCATTGTAAAAATCGCCGAGGACTCAAAACTATGACCAACAAAAAGTGTAGTTTAAAACAAATTAAATGACAGATCCCGCTCAAATTTTGCGCGCTAAATCAGTACAGTGCTACCAACATGCAGTAAAAAAATTAGAACGACCTCTTTTACGCGGGTCTTTTTATTGACATATTCCCGATACTTTTTACACAGAGTAGTACATAACGTCACGATCGTCATCCCAAATGGGGTGGTCAGAGATATCCCAAAAATAAGCCGAGCATTATTATATAATATTATTACAGTTCAAATTCCGGTTACAGAAACTTCATTTTATATTATTTAAATATTCTTAGAAGTTTTATGTAACGTCAAAAATAAATGTTCTTGTTCAATGAACAATACATTATACCTGGCGGAATATTTGATACCTCTAGGCGCGTCGATGGCAAAAACATGCACGCGTAGACCTCCTAATTCTAATTGGTGTAACAAATATTGTTTTTCATTATTATAAAGTTTGTAACTATTGGATTAGTAAAACTACACAGTAATATTGGGTCTTTACCTATGAAATTGGAGTTTTTTTTTCTTCGTTAATCATATGTACCAATTCCTGCGATTTTCAAAGCTATAGCCAAATTTGTTTTTTATTTGGAAAATGGAATATTATTTCAAGGTTTCACATGAAATATTTTTTAAATTTCTGCGATATATCACATAATAAAAAAAAAATTGAACAGAGCTCTTTTCTTGTGCTTCCCATAGTCATTTCTTAGATTCGCTGAAACTTTTATAAAGCGGTTACTTTAAAAATTAACGCTGTTTATACTTAACTTAATTTATCCGATAATACACACAAAGTTTAGCAAAATATGGATTTGCCGTCCCAAAAAAAGAAAAATCAAAAATGTTTGTATGGAGTAAACAGTCTTAATGAAATTCTTCATACAAAACGCCAATTTCATAGGTAAGGACCTAATATGTAAGTCTATGGCTAAAATAAATTAAACTCCGTTGTTTGGACACCCACCTTCAAGTTGGTTCAATACAATGTCTCATGTCCTCCACTTTCTCGCTGATCCAGGGTCTTACGCTTCTGTTGGTCTCTTTGCCATTTCTCTTGTGTCAGTGCATTTGTATTACATATCTACCTACTTAAGTTCCTACTTGTCTATCTTTTTGTAACTCAATTCACTGGTGTAAAGTATATTAAGACAATTTTGTTGTTGGGTAACCGACATCCAAGGTCCGGCCAAATATTTCGAGTGCCCAATTACAAATCTTAGTACCGGTGTTACGAATACAACGCAATTACAGAGATTAACTCCTTTGTTCGTTAGTACAGGGTCTGTCAGTCAAAGTTTGTGCGCAAATTATTATTTCACAGTGAAGGTATTTACGCGAAGGTTATCCTCTTGTGTTTGATGTACACTGTATTCTGATATAATACTATTCTAGTTTTGACATCTATGTTATGGATATTGTACTGAGATCGACCATCGTCGTGCATCGCTTACTCGGTATGTTTTATCGTTTTTTTTTTGTAACCGCTATCCATGTGTTTTGCAACGTTTCCCGATGTTAGCAACCGCACTACAATAATTGCAGGTTGTATAATAAAATTATGCTGCGGTTAGATCACCGTGTTTTGCATCTCTGTGATGATCATTTTCATATCTGCGACGCCAACGATCACTGTCATTTCGCTGTCCATCTTTCCTTCCAATGATATATCAAACAAACGGCGTGATAATTTGATCTTTGACAAGTGATCGATTATCTTCAGTGATACTCGTAGTTACGTTTCTGTTAAGTATAATTTGTTAAACTCTATTTTATTTTTATATTTTTTTTTATATAACCTAAGTCCAAAAATGTAAATTGTTTATTGTATAAATTTAATAACAGAGGCCAATAATAATCTATACAATCAGAATCTTTTGTACAAACAGAAATGTATTATTGGAGTGTAACTATAAGGGGAAACAAAAACAATGAATATATTTGAAGTAGCTAAACACAAGTTTAAAATTGTTTACATATTGAATAACACTAACAACATTATTCCTCACCTCTCAGTACAAAGCCCGACTGTATGTACATATGTACATAATTATATTTTGTATAGGTTCATTCTACTACTACTGCCGATTGTTTGACTTACGAATTTCTATACCCTACGTAACATTACATTTATGAGCTATTTAAAGTATATTCAACGCTCTGTGGGAATTTTACATCTCCATTTACAAGTAAAATATTATCCACTACTCTTATTTACGGCGAAAAAAGGTTCTTGAACTTTTCGGCATAACGAAGAATCAAACTTGTGGTGTGATGTGTTGCAGAACATATATTTTGATATTACAATAAATCGCAACCTGACCTTGTTGTGTAAACCTATATGACCTATTTTTATTACTATTATTTTTGCTGAATAAGCAGATAGTTGAAACAACTGATGATGCTTTTAATTATGCGCAACGGGTTAGCACTTCACCTCAAACACACCTGATGTTAAGTGAGGAAGAGGCCGAAGGTGGAAACGTACTGACCCGGAAACCCCATCTCATTTGGGGAACTGACTATCTCTGACAACCGGAACACAACAATGCTATTAACATTGCTGTTTGGCGGCAGATTTAGATAAGATGGTGGTAGCTAGCCAGGCGGACATTTAAAATGCCCTACCACCAACCTTATATCTGAGTTCAATTTCTTAGTTGTCTGTGTTAAATATTTCATTATTTTTTTTATTTATTTTACTTAAGTATTTATCTAATTTGTTGTGTGTGATATGATATACCGATTATCGCGATATGTCGTTAATTCAAATACTGTATACAGTATTTCGAACTAAAAACAGTGGATCTGAAGCACGCTGATAGCATGCTTTTAATAGCTTTAACACACTTCGAAATAATGTAATGAGATTTTGCTCTTTCGAATAAAGGAACATCGGCATATTGAACGTTCGAACTAAAGATATATCTTGAAGTGATTATACCCTATGAAACCCTGGGATTTATACGAATCTATAACGACACTTCATTTGAACAAATCGAGCGGTGCCTTTAGCTTTGCGCATGTGCCTTTAGACTGTAAGTGGTAACATACATACAGACTCGTTGAATATATTACCCGGCTTTTTGGCTTTGAAAGTGCATAGCGTATGTACTTATATTATTCTACAAGTATTAACGTTAATTGATTAAATGTCAATAATTGAAAAACTTATAAAAATGATGGAAAAAATTGCGATATGAATTTACATGTCCGTAAATACTCGTATTTGGAGCCTAAACTATAAACGTTATCTTGTGACGGAGTAGTTTTATAGCCGTTATAAGTTACTCTCACCGTTTGCATTTGCGACTATAATATGCTACTATCCGTATATTAGTTATTCACAAGATATTGACAAGTTCACGGAGTTCGTATGATTCGTGTTGTTTTCCCCATTATTACGACTTAAAATATTGTCTCCCTGACATCCCGGTAACGATATCATTAGAATCGTCTAATGATGATTCATAGTGTGAATGAATGCATGCAATGAAGGCAGGTCCTTTTGCTGAACTATCGGTTATAACTAAAAGATTCCGCATAATATGATCACGGCAGTATTCGATTTTTTTAAATATATTATGTAAAGTACCGCATATTTATGCAGTAAAACGATGAAAAATTTTATATATTACATATAATACGCTTTCCGTATGCGTCGTGTCGGGTATTGTTAGATACGCCCATCTGCACATTAATGAGGAGACTCGTACATAAGTCAATGGATCCCACCACCATCTGGTCGATCTCTCAACGCAGGAGTTATAGGAACCAAGCTTGAAGTCGCAAACACGAGAAGCTGTATTATGACCACTTCTATGGACACTCGTCGTAGATGTAGTGTTGTATAAGTTGACGGAACTTCGTATAGACGCCGATGGTTTCGGATGCGACCTGGTAATCATACTACAAGGCAACTGCCACAGTACAATTTCGTACCTTATGCAAAAAGTAGTCGACACTGTCAGCCGATGGTGTTTATCACATCGCTAAACGTCGACAGAACTGTTGTTTTACGAGGAAGCGCAAGCTTGACCGTCTGGCTTCCCTCCCAATCGGCACATCATATGGGATTGCAAAAATTAGAGTAAGGAGCGCGAACTCATGCTTAACGACCAAAATCCAGAAATCCGTCCAGTTTTCCACGGCGATCTGGTTATAAACAGACACAACTTCCGAGCTTTCAAGCGTTTTTGCCACTCGTAATACTGGCACTATTACTCGCGGTAGCCTTCTGCTACCGCCACGCTCACTGCATCTAGGCTCAGTCCGTGGTGCTTCACTCGCCCTCCTTCCCCATAGAGATGGCACTAGGCTATGGCTACACTCCCATTTGCCAAGAGGGGGAAGTGGGAAATCTTTTTCTTACTTACACACCCTATTTCTTTAAATTAAATGGTAATTTAAATGGTACAACTATGCCGTTCTTTGCTGAGCTTAGTATCTGGGTGTCATCTTAGAGTAGAAACCAACCTGGAACGGTTTTTTGAGAAAGACTAAAAGTTAAAATAGTCGTCTGACGGAACTGAAATGGGGCCTTAAAACCAAGGGCTCCGGCGTATGTTGGGACAATTGTCAGAATTTCCAGGTGTCTCATAGATAAAGCCTTTATTTGTTATACGTTAACATTACATAAGTTTGTAACACTAACGTATGTATGTACTGCAGCAGTACAAATGGGTCATAGCTTAGTGTGTTAGATTGCTCATTGAGCAAATTGAAATTGAAAAAATTGAGCTGATTGCAATCACTAAATTAACTGACGCCATGATTCCAAAATACGAGGTCTTCAGGCTACTCAGTGTGGATTTACTCCTAGAGTGGATTGATTAAACGAGCAAATAACTGGCAAATTGAGTGTGCCAAGCCAGCTATGCTAAATTTACAGCCATTCGGATAGACATACTGCCCATCCAGCACTAGCCTCAGACATAATTTTCTCAAAGCTGGTTGAAAACTGCTGGCTTGATTTAAACACGGCGGTAAAAACAAAGTCGTTTTATATTGGGTCCCGGAGCAGACAGGCATCGAAGGCAATGGAAAAGCCAACGAACTTGCTAAATTGGGGAGTAAAGGAATAGTATCTGTGTTATCCCCAAAAGCCTAATTCGCCTAACTCTAAAGAAGCGCTGTTCCCAATTACTTTTTACCTAGCAATGCAATATCCAGCTGGGTGACAATTTATGCTTCCGGAATAGTCAGAAAAGTGCTGCAATTTCTCGAATGGTCAAACCTGATCAGCGAACTGTAGGTAAAGTTAGAGAAAGAGTCCTCTTCATAATGATCTTCACATGCTTGCATGCATGTACATTAGGTACTACTACCAAAACACACAAAAAAAATGTTTTCTTTTTTAACAAGAGGAATGCAGGCATGCTGGAATTATGAAAAAAAAAAACAATATTTTGTTTATTGCGTCAAATCCCTTTGGAAGGGCGGGGATTGCTCAATGTGCAGCTGCGCCTGCACGATACTAGTATATCGCGCGCACGTGTTTCACAATCAACGATTAAGCGAGGGGGACATTTTGTACCTCCAAGACAATGTTGACTGGATCCTAAATTACCTGCTTAAAAACTTTCAATAGGACCATAACACCTTTGAATCTTGTGAGCTTCACTGCGAATTATTTACTTGCACCGATTACTTAGTTTCTAAGCGCAGTATAATTTCACAGAAAGCACTAAGATCTTGTTACTTGTAATATAGATATCAATCTTTTACGATATATCAGTACCTACACCCATTATATTAATTCAATATTAATCTTAAATGAATTCATAACAATACAGTTTCGTTCGTTCCCTAACACATCTAAAAATAACCCACTTTTTCCCTTGAATAAGTCGTTGAAAATGAAATGACTAAAAACATGGGCGAATTTTTAAGACAGTAGAAATTTTAATTTGTTCCTATTATTGAAAATTACATTTAATTAGGCATTAAGTGAGTAAGATTTAATTTGCAGAATTAACACTTGAACGAATAAAGATGTACTTTTGTAGCTTGCGAGTAAATCTAATCACCGTAACGAAATGACACTGATACCGCTTCTACTAGTTTTGTCCATTTCAAATCGCAACGCGCATATGCGCGTACGCAGTCATTACTATGATTTGCGGCAAGATTGCAGTCCGAGGCTCATTGCATTGTGGTCTGATTGCACACTTTGCAAAGTTACAGTTTCACTTTACAGTCTGTCATACTCTCTCGAAACGGGAGAAAGGCTTAGGTTATCATCTGCATTGGATTATAGATTTTGTGGAAAATTACTCGTTCATGTACGTACCTTGTGTTACAAATACGATTCTCCGTTATACACTTCGAGAAGCTAGACTAGCAACAGTTAATTTTACACAGCTCGTTCTTACATTTTCTACAACTTTTTCTAGTACAACATCATAACATTTTACCTTAATTATTTTGATGATTCATTTCAGTTTCGTCACTGCCTGCGGTTGAACAGTTTCGTCAAGCGAAGTTTACCTTTTACGTTGCGATAACACAAAAAACATTCCCAGAAAATTTGCCTCCTAAAACATGGCCGCCCTCTTCGTTATAAAAATTTGTCTTTTAAAAAGGAAAAACACGCCTACTAGATGCGGCATTAACTTACTACAATCCCTTCAAGATTGTGTTTTAAATTTAATTGCTGTGCCCTAGCACGGTTTATGTTTGTTACCTATAAATATTTTAAAATCTCATGTATACAATAATAATCTCATGTATAAATGCAATAAATTCATTGAATTGGATTAATGATGTTTAATAGGACCTAACGGAAGGAAAAGATAATGTTTGAACCTCGTTGTTCTCAGTCATGGTCATCAATCAATCGTACAAGGAAGGTCATTATAAATATTTAGGTATGTTACCTAATTAGGTATAATTTAGTTTTTAACGTAATTTAAGGCCAGAATGGGTGCTAAATGTCGCTGTCTTTACAAGAACAATAAATTTATTGCTAACCAGAATGATAATTGAAAATTTTAACAAATGGAAACCTCGCAACAGCTTTGAACTATTTTCGAATGCCAATAATTTCATACACAACGTATTCGTCTACCTAACGATAGTTGTGCGTAGAACTTATTTTTCGTGGAAAGCAGTAGAATTTGGTAAAATTTTCAATTATTATTCTGGTTGGCGATAAATTGATGTTTTTGTAAAGAGAGCGCCGCCATTCCGTACATATTTTGACCTTAATTAAAAGTTTTAGATTTAAATTGTATTTTCAAATAAATCTAAATTTTTATGATGATATGAATACGCCCGTCACTGAACTGATATAGATATGTATTTTCTATGTACCTGCTGATATTTAAATTTATTCACCTTTTACTTTGCACTATCCAACTACTTATTAAAAAGCTTCTTTAACTGAGATTGTCTGAAAGAAATCGCTATCAGCGATAAGACCGCTTTTGTACACTTCATCGTCTGTGTTAAATGTTCTTTGTATTTTATTTTGTGTGCAATAAAGAATTTAATAATAATAATAATAATAGATAGGGTCATTATAATTTGAATTGCAATGTTTTTTTCGGTACGTCGCCACAATTTAACTGATATTTTCTACAACGAATAAAAACACCGATTTTTCTCAAGTGACGTATCTGTTCCTTGCTATAATACGTGTCAGTATGTAATATATTTTCAATTTTCGTCTAACAATTGGTACCTATTTGGTTTATGACATTTACGATGTTACCACGGTCCACATTATACAGAACAAGTGATTGATCAGAAACTCTTCAATGATTGCATCGTCACGGTTCGGTTTATTTACTTAACACAGGCTCTCGTTACGGCTGACACATTACGTCAGGATTTACCACCACTGACCTGTGGATGCTTAGGGTCCAATTCGCTATGCCATTTCCTTTGAACAGCGTAGCGTTTTGCAACCTTTTGATATGCCGTCTGTCAGCGTGACTCTACGCACGTGGTGTGACTAATCGTGTTGATTTTTACGCGGGTATATAGATTAGGTACCTACGACTTTGATAGATACAGACAATTTTATAGATAACCTTTATTTACATCTCTCACTATTGTTGGACAATCTGTTAGGTATTATTGCAAATCTAATGTTACATTTGTGAAATTGCTTAATTTTAAATTGGGATTGTACATCAAAAGGTGAAAACTCTTTAGTTCTAAAGTTTTACTCAATAATAGGTTAATCAGTTTCGTAAACTGTTTAACTTTTCTTGGTAACTTTCATACTGAAGAAATAATCACCTGCTAACATTTATCGATTTCAAATAATAAAGATATAGGTATTTTACTGCGTTCTTATTATGTATTGCTTGTTAGATGAATGCGGAATTTTCAAATAGAGAATTTGCTGCAACAATGTTTTTTTTTTCCAGGTATCTCGATCGCTTAATGTTGTTTCCCTGTTTTTGGACAATTTAGTTTTTCGTCATAATGTATTTTTCCTATTGGTGTGAAACTCATAAGTCATAACTATTTTCCTAGAAGGATCGAATTTGTCATAGGTATAAGTGGTTCCGGGTAGAAGCGACTCATGTCACTAGGATTTTAGCATCGCATTGAATGGAGGCTACAATAATGTAACGCCTCTACGGCTGTCGCATAGACGCACGACTATGCAGCACAGTAATTGTCGGACTGTCGTGCAGTGAGAGGTTTACATCGCATAGTAACACTTTTATGGTCTCTCTACTTATCTCTTAAGAGAGTCGAAGTGTCGGACGTCTTTTGGTGACCTAAAGGTGTTTCTATATGTAGATTTTAATACAGACAGATTGGTTTCCGAAATAGAAGAACTATTTAGAATTTGAAATGATGTGAGTGTTCCTTTCATTTTCATATTATTAGTTCTATTACTGCAGTTCCATTACTCTTAATGACAAATGAATTAAAATAACGTAACACAGCTGTGAAAGTAGGTAATTGTGATTAATTTTGCCGAAGTCTCAATTGCAAACCTTATAATAACTTCCATCTGGTTCAACACTTCATAATTTATTTAATAAGCCACTTATGAGCCGTTTTTTCCGAATAAGTGTTTAGGAAATTACACAAAATATAACAATATATTTTGTAATCGTGCTTTAATAAGCGTTCCTATGACCTTTAATTTTATTTTCTGTTTAAGGCTCATCTAACTTCTAAAATCGAGATATCACCTAATATACTCGTATAGGTATCAATTTCACTTGTCTCTATCAAATTGTTTCTGAAATAAATGACGGTAATGTTTGGTAAGGAACGCTAATGAGACAGTGAGAGAAAATTGACAATATATTTCTAGAGTTATTCGGATGCTCCAGAAGTGGCACTGACGCACATAATGCTGACACACGCATTTAAAAGTCGCATTAAAGCAGTCGAATGTCGATCCGACATGTGTCACTGTGGAAGAGATGTCATACTGTGAAACAGACCGTACCTACTATAATTCCAGTTTATTTCAATTTAACTAAGCGAATGCTCGCGGCATTTGCAGCGCGTAAGTTACAAATAGACACCTTAAGGTTACCTGTCTATCTGTGTAAAGCTTATCCTTATATTTAAAGACGATTGTAAATGGCAGGTATAATTTTAATGCGAATACACATTGTTGCTGTAATAATTAAACTTTTGCACACTACGAAAAAAGGGTTGTTTGCTATGTGGACTGATATAGAGATCAGTGATATGTGGTATCAGCGATATGTGGTGTTATACTTTTTGGAGTTGCCGGACCACTAAGAAATGGTGTATTCGCTAAAAAAATGTTAATTCGTTGTGTTAATGTAAAACCTCTTAACAAAATGTTTATTTAATTACGACAGCGCCCGTGCCCTGGACGTCGCTAATGGCGGCACTATGTGAAGCGTACCTGCGCTAATTTGAGCCAATTACTCGAACACGTATGTGTCGGGCTGTGGGAAATAGGAATAGGGGTTATCCGATAGATTTATGTTCTTAATTGCGCTTCTTTTCTGTCAAGATGCTATGTTGTACTGTCTCAAGTTTAACGGGACGTCGATACAACATTATTTAGCACACCTCTAGAACTAACACTCCTAACATGCCATGATCGCTGAGTGCTGATACACATAACTTCCAAGGTTAGCATCATTCCCTCTGTGATTTGGAGATTTGCGTGCGCTATACATAGGTAACTTATAGATGAAACTTTATTTATACTATATTTTATGTAGCAACCATAAATTTAATTGTAATCCGGCGGACATGCTTCGAGATTATACAAATTACTGTTTTCCGGATTAGCAGATCTAACTGTACTTTGCTCCGATAGACCTATCATCCCCGACGTAGTGGAAAAACGAGATAGTGTATGAATAAATAAAAACCGGCCAAGTGCGAGCCGCACTCGCGCACGGATGGTTTTGTAAATACGAATTTACCCATTTTTATTATTTATGGAACAGGAACAAACAACTCGTGAAAGAAAAATGTTTATTTTGGTCACGGCTTAGAAACTACATGATGTATCGATTTATCTCGCTCATATATATATTTTCTCTCCCTCTTTTATCTGTTCTCGAGTCACGATGTCGCAGATACACCAACATATAGACAAAAACTTGGACTTTCATAACCCTTTTTTTGAGTCTGGGCTGAAAATATTCAAAATCAAGGAAAATAGCCCTTAATATACGGGATCGATAGTATATTGAGAATTTCCAACGTAGTCATATAATATGTATAAGGTCCCAAGAAAATTGCGCGTAGCAAGTCAGCCACAGCCGGTCGCACGTCCGTTCTTCCTTTTGCGGTGACATAACCTATATTATAACGGTGCATGTTAGATGGATTTCTCTGGCCACTGATTTATCTAACAGCGGTCTCTTAGAGAACCCTTAAAAGATTCTCAAGTCAATTGACATCCGCATTGACAATATAATTGCTGGCGGGAACTAGTAATTGATGACTTTGTAAGGGTTGAATCGAGTGTTTTTTGCGCACAGGCATTTTTTTTCTAGCACTAGGAATTAGATTAGTTTGAGTTGAGCGCTGATTTTAACTTCCTCAATTTGGTTACAAAGAACGACCTCAACAGAATTTCAGTTTTTGTTATTCTTCCGCGCTTGTCGTCTAATCAAAAGATGCTAGTTGTTATGGACCTTGAAATCAATTTCTCACGACTGGTCACGACGGACGATCATTTATACAATACAATAGCCTTTTTTAAAAAAATTGATCTCATCTTGTCTCATAACTTAGGATATTAGTTAAGTTTATACTTTTAATAAAAGAATATTATTTTCATCGTTGAATTAAGCAGTTGATTGTATGCATGTATATTTACGATTATTTGATCTATGGGTCTATTTCTGAGCTTTTCACCATAGTCCGAAAAGAACTCAATGCTTTTTCAATTTATCGGCATTTATTATTCATAATTGTATCTAATTTAGCCTAATAATTGTAATTGTTTGTCGCCCCTACCCAGCAATGGGCTGGCGGCAGGCTGAGTATGAGGAAGATTAATCAGCCTATATTTGACCTGCCGTTGAAATTAAAGTTTATTTTTCCACCCTCTCCCACTGTTTATAGACCATCACATTTTGACTTGATCGTCGTGTATTGTGTGTTGCTCACACCGGACTTAGTCTGCAATGGTGTTGAGCCTGACGTGAGTGGTTACTCACGTCAGGCTCAACAACAGCACCAGCAGCATACTATACGAAATTTTACGATTTACATATATTATAATACTTACCTACCATCATTAACCACCAATCGCACACCTCGAAATCATTTTGCTTAAAAGCAGCGCATATTTTCTGGACATTCGGTTATTTCCGTCTTCAGTTCGGCTATATCCGTCGTCGTCGGCCGATGACTCCGACGGCATGCGCTTGCGTCGGACCTTGACGTAAACTTGACGTGCGCTGTTACAACGTTGCAGTGTAAACTTTATTGCCAACATATAGCGGCGATTTCATAATGACATAAATAGAAGGGGTGTTTTGATTTTAGTTTTCCCACGAAGATTTAGTAATAGGAAATACCTTGCATATTTATTTGCTGAAATACACTAAAGAAACTGCATCAAAGTTTTGGATGATGGATTTTAAAATGACAAACTCAATTTAAAATATTAAATACTTACGTAGTTGGGTACTTAGGGTACGGTAGCCTATTTTCTGAAAAAAAAATGTCTAAAAGCAGTTTTCAGAACCAACGAAAGGTCTTTTAATTTTATCTTACTTTTTAAAATGTAAATGACCTTTTTGTCCTTGTATTGGATAATCAATACCTACATCATTGATTTACCTAATCACCCGGTCACTCGTTTGAGATAGATAGCTCTCTTATATTCTATTACACTTAATTTCATAATCGTTTCCACTCATTAATAAAGTTTACAGATAATTTGACTGTATCTAATTATGAACATATTCATGGGTCAAGTTCTAAATGGATTTTATGCTTTATCAATTTTTTGCCTAATAATAATAACAGCAGTAGAATGGTATAAATTGGTACCAGGCCACAATAAGAGCATGGTTTGCCAAAGCTTGACATGACAATGTCAGATCCTGGCGTTCGCTATGAAATACTAATGATACTAATTTACAAAAATATAATGGCGACAACGTCTGAATACCTAATTATATGATAGACGTATAAAAGAATGGCACATACAAAAATTGACATAATGAGCCTGAAACGTTGAGGCGCACTTCAACAGAAAGTAGAGTAGCTCCGAAATAAAATAAATAAATATTCTTGAATGTACACAGAATGCCATCTAGTTCCACACTAAGTAATACAAATCTATTATAATAGTAGTATATATACTATAATCATAAAAACAATGCCCCTAGCGGGATTCCAACCCGCGACATTTTGATATAGTAGTGAGGGATTCTGCAGTGGTTGCACCGAACAGGTCGTCGTCGACCTTCCCCTCAAGATCCATGTTTCTCACAATATTGCTAACTATACCACCATCAGCGGACGTCTTTCGGCTGATTTGATGATGATACCACCCTCCTCCCGACTGCAGTGGTGGATTCACGAGTAATAATCGACCTCCTCTTCGAACGCAACGAGTCACGTTCAGAAACATCATTGGTGCGTTTCTAACAAATCTTCATGAAATATATTGCCTAAAGCGTGGCCAACGCCTAAGAACCAGAGAATTTTAAAGATAAAATTAATAAATTCCTCAGGAGACGGTCCTCTTTAGAGTCGCGTATTTAGAAATTGCTTGGGGAAGTATCTAACACGTAGCAGTTTGAAATATAGAGTTAGATTATAGATATTCCTATGATCCAACGTATGTTTGGTTACTAAATTTTTTGACACTTATAGCTGAATCAGGTAGACAGGCTGTGGACTCGCTACTTACTGAATGGACCTGCAAAATAAGCAGTGTTGTAAACAGGGTGGTATCGTCGCAAAATATTGCCTATTTAGCTCTATCCACTCAACTCTGGAGGGTAAGACTCTCAGATAAGGCATAGGTTTAAAGCGACAGTTCTTCGGATCGTCTTGAGTATCCACACCTATATTATGTACCCGTGGTGTTGCTCAATACTAACCAATAGTTGCCCTGTGGATTATTATTATTACAAATAGAAACGAGCACATTATTATGAAACAGTGATGATACCCAACTTGACATTTAGGGAACTCTTGGTTGTTCATTGTTCCATTTAATGCACCTATGTATATGTGCACGTAGATTCAAACGAGGTATGATCACTATTGAGACAATACAATCGGACTGACAAAATAGAATACTTGCACACAGAGATCCCAGTCATTTCAAATTGCGTTATTGCTATTGCAATCTAGTACTATAATGAACGGTTCTGCACATAGTGAAGGGAGTACAGTCAAGAGCTTGTAATTTATGGTGATCGTAGTCCTTTTTGTATCGGTGGTGACTGAAGTACTTTTTATGTCGGTGATTGTTTCGATATTTATCTATTTTACACATTGCATAATATATTTATTTGGTAGTGTGCCAGATTAATTGGGAATATAGCAATAGAACTAGTTCAATTCAACTTCGTTAATAACTACAATACAATTTACAACGAACTAGGCTCTACACTCTAAAGGCACCCAATTAAATTAATGATCGACTTAATTGTTAGATCCACGCTTAATATATCGCTTGATACATAAGTATTGAATTGACTACAGCTGCAGTCCTTGTACTTGTAAGTACGAGTGCTTTGTCGAGATGTGATGTGAGCCGAAGCGGGCAATAAAAAATACAATCGTGCGTGACTATGCTAAGTAGGTACCTATCTGGAGAGCCACTAGCTCCCAACTTGTATAACATTTTGTAGACAGGACAAAAAGTTCTTCACCTGCTTAGTATGTAACCGATGTACTTATTACTCGATGTTGATTGATTGTTTCGTCGAAAAGTTATTCGTTTTTTCTGCTTCGGAGGGCACACTAAATAGTCGATTGAGAATGTTTTCAATTGAAAGCAGTAGTTAAGCCAAATCGGTAGCTTATAGTCAGCTACAGATATAATAAACATATTATGTACAATGTAGTCCTGTCTGTGCCGCAGCAATACAAAATGTTTATTGCTCTCTTGCTCATTGTGTCACCTGTTTTACGATTTGGCTTGACCTTTATTATCTTTAGCATATTTCCCTAATCCTCTTTCTAAATAACACTGAGGGACAATTCCGTGAGTTCCATAGCAAATAACATCATACTCTAGAAACTAGGTAGAAATATGGATCGAAGTAATCATGACTTGAATTCTATTGACCTCAGCGCGAGTGTAGATAATTCGCCGTTGATGCAGTGGGGATATCACGTTCGCATGTCGGCATATCACGAAATCAATCTTGTATACGAAATACCACTGGGACATCGTTTAGCGTATTTTATAACCTTGACTTAAGACCTATTGGCATTTAACTGTGGTTAAACGCATTTGCACAAATCGTCGGAACGACTTTATGCATATGTAGACTTCCCACAACTTTTGTAGCCATATGAGAGCCATTTACAATTTCAAACAGATAAATCGAATGCAATCCCATTATAACTGTTGGTACCGTGTAATCAGGATTCATCTTATAAATAGAATGGGACTTTGTGAGAACGAGAATATTAGCGAAAAATTAAATTTCGCGAACGGACGTCAAAAGGATACATTCAGTTAAGATAGAAGAAAAAGGAGGAATCACACAATTCGACTGTATTTTATTGAATATCTTATATACCTATATGTTTATTTTATGTATATAACGATATTAAGTGAAGATGAGATCGAAGGTGGAAACGCGCTCACCCAGCATCCCGAACTTATTTTGGAGACCGGCTACATTATCTCTTGACAGCGGGCGCATAATTATTCCTTGGCGGCAGGCTTAGATAAGATAGTGGATGGTGGTAGCTAGGTAGCGGACCTTGAACTATTACCTCCATTCAAAGCGAGTATTAAACTGTAATGTACCCCGCTGGGAAACGAACCCTTGTAGACCCTATGTTGTTGCATTTAGCCAGGGAGGCGGTTAAATGTCACCGCTATTGTGAACCTTATTCGAAATGTCTCTTTTGTAAGAAATTTTTATCAGAAGGGTAAACTTTCAGGGTGGTAGCATGTAAGGTAACACACTCTGGAAATAGAGAACGAATCAATAGGAGTAGGAGTGGTGGTGGAGTGTTCTTTTAAGTAATAAACTTCAAAATGGGTCACTTTTTAAACAAACAGGCACCCTAAAACATAAATGTTGATATAGACATTGTTAGACCGCGAGCGAACGAACAAAAGTTCCTGAAATTAATTGCTTACTGTTTATTTTTATATACCTATACATGAATAGGCCTTTCAGTGGAACCCTGTTATCATATTTTTAACTCGCGATATAAAAGGGGTGTTATAAGTTTGATGCCTATGGCTGTCTGTGTAGATACATAAATGTGTCTCTCTGCTGGTGTATGCGAGACAATTTTGATGAAAAAAAAGGTTATTTAGCACTTAACACCGTTGCGGTTAATGTATCTGGGTGACATTTACCTACTTTCTGTCGTTTTTTTTTGTTTAACAGTGAATTTAATTGTAACAGTAAAATTTTGTTTATATAATATAACATTATGTTTTAATATCATTGCATAAATATACCTAAGGCATAAAATGCGGTCGGCTTGTGGCACCGGTTGCGCTTGAACTCTGCAACGTTAGGTAGATAAGCCATTACAAAATATTACATGAAGATATTTAATACCAAATGGATGTATCGGAGTTCTGGAGGTGGATGGGGTTTTCGTAAGCCTTTGGTAAAAGTATTTATAAAATAAGTTATCTGGAATTAAATAAATCTGTTTGAAATGCTTATCGCGCGGGTTTTATAAATTTTCAATTTATAGTTCTTTATTAGGTAATATACCTGTTTATTACCTATTATTAGGTAATATGTCAGCAGTGGATGTCCTGTGGTTAATACGATGAGACCTAGTTTATTTTAGGAGGGTATAGCAATGCCTATAAATTAGATAATCCTATTAATTCAACAAGTATGATGTATAGTATAAAGGGTGTAGATGGTGTCGTCAAGTTATTTTTCGTAAACATAAATGATTAGCTTCCGCCTGCGAGACCGCCCACGTGGTTTCACTTATGAACTTATTTTTCTGGAGAGTATTTCTAGTAGAGTAAAATGAAAAAAATGCATGAGACCACTTAATTGTACCTTGAATCGATAATCTACCAAGGAAAAACCAGTTCAGATACGATAACACGGAAAACTACACAAATAGTTGTGTATTTTAACATGAAGGAGTCGTATCTACTTAAGTACCTTTACTACCTAAATACACAAGTAGGTACTTACAGGTCTAATTGATAACCTTCTCCTTCATTTTGTAATCGGTTAAAAACATTAGTTTATTAGTTGTGATGATACACATCATAATAAACATGAACTACAATATCGAAAACATAGTTATAGTTCAAGGTCGGAATGTAAGACGATATCAGTGCTACAAAAGAAACAATCGCTTTGATTTCAATACAAAAGAAAACTTTCACTTTGCTTGATGGGCGATAAAAAATTAGATTTCAAAGATATTGGTAGTTCACGATCGTCCCGTGACGAAATGGTATGGCGTCTCCGCGGCCACGCAACGCAACGGTGTCTGGTTCGGTTGCCAGTCGAGCCAAGCCAATTCCAATACAGGCTTTTCTAATTTGTCTATGACAGTCTGAACCTTCGGCATGTTTCATACCTACTACTACTACTACTCTTTTCAACTTTATACAGATAACATAAAATAATATTTTAATAACATAATACATCTATCGATAAGTGTTAAAAGGCGATTATTTCCTTAGTATAAAAGATATCGAATATAAATTTATATTTAAATGTTTCTCAACGAACAAAACCATTGAAATAACGTCCTAAAAGTAAACGCACTTACATATTATGCTGGAAATTTGACTTTTGTTTGCTCCCGTACTTGTAATGGCAAGAATTTATCGACTACTGATAAAATTTATTTAAATATATTAGTTTTGACACGCTTAGACGTCATATCAGCACAACACGTCCATTACTGTACCTATTTTCCCCCATAGTTATCCAGATATAGGGAAAATTTAATTGATGTTCTACACCAAATCGCAATTTTTTTTCGTCTAACTTAATTTGAAGCAAAAGCCTTTTGTATCTCGTTCGTTACGTAAAATTTTAGTAGCATTGGAGATAGATACATTATGTACTACCTATACATGTCAGATACTGGTCGCGTGATGTTGTATGGTTTCATCGAGAATGACTAACAGAATAAATGTTATTACTTATAATTGGTTGAAGTCGCCATGGATATTGCATTTTGTTATATCATAGCATTGTTCTCGTAATATAACTCTCTCGAAATTAAATTTATGAATTAATTTAGACTTGCTATTATGTCTTTGTATTTGATTTCAATAGGTAACGCATTCAAAAATTAGACTTCATGCGCGTATTTATATATTTCTTTGTGTTGATTGTATAGTGGGTAGGTGGCCACTTATGTGCGACTATTGATAATTTCGAAATGTACCTATATCTCATAGCTAAAATTAGCAAGAGTAGTTAGGTATACCTACGAACAATCACATTCATGTATAAACTATGTATAAAGTAAAAATTTATTTTAATACGACTGTCTCCGTGCATTGGAGGATGAATAGTCGGTTTCGGTTGTTTTCAATTGAAGGCAATCGCTAAGTGGCCACTGGTCTAATATAAATCCACCAATTCTCAGTGGGCTCGCGTGGTAGCTGATGGATACGGTCTCGCAGTGAGAGGAGACTATGTCCCTACAGTGGGGATGAGATGATGATGATGAAAATTTCATTTCACTTAAAATTTAATATGTTACAGAATTTTTATTACATCTATAATTTAAAAAGAAAGTGGTTTTTATTGTGTAAATAATTTGGAGTTCAATCGGCAATTCATCTTAGAACGAACCACGTAGGTACCTATTGGCATCCAAATCAAACTATATGTTCCTTAACAAGCCGATTTTCTCAACCGTAATGGAAATCAAAATGACGGCCAACGATCTCGATAAATTGTAATTTGGTCGGCAATCGTTGCATCCATCTATGGTAATTTATATGTACCTATGCCTACGAATGGATGCGTAGTTGTTACAAAAGAGATTCGAATCTTTGTTACAGAATCCATCTATTCTTATTAAGGAAACAATTTCATCTGTTCTGGTGTTATCTCGTCTATATTGAATACCTGCCTTTTTTATGATGTACTACTGGATACACGTTTGACCACAATGTTACCTAATTTAAAGTGATGATGTGACCGAAGATAAAGCACGTATTTCAGTAAGGGCATATTCACTCAGCTCATGCAGTATTGTAGGATTTCAGAAAACCAGCCGCGGGAAAGCGAACTTGGTACTTCGCATTACGTATGTAGAGCCAAAACCCTTAGTGAATATTTTTATATGTCGACGCTATATGGGATCGAAATCGTCCCCCCTTAGTGAATATTTTTATATGTCGTCGCTATATAGGGTCAAAATCGTCCCTGCACCTAGTCCGAATATAGAAACAAACACATAAATGTGTCCTGTATCCTTACGACGACGGTGTCCAAATGCTCTACAAAAATCTCATTCATGGCGTTATTCCGTTGTTCCTTGTGAACATTAATTCCGTGTAAACAGTAAATAAAACAATACGTCGGGCAAGCCGATCGAACCACGAAGCCTAACACGTAACGAGTACGTTTTTCTTCAAATATTTTTCTTATTTCAAATTTATTTGCCTAATCCGCATTAGCCATATCTCATTCATTACTCTTTCTGCAATAAATAATAAATAAATGATTTCTTCTTATATGCTTTATTTTCTCTTATATTGGTTTTAAAGTAATGCCAGAACTTCATCTCACATACATACCTTCCTACATGGTATACTTAAATCAAAAATGTTCCTCGACTATATTTATTCCCGTCATCATGGGCATTGTTTATGTTGATGAAGTCGAGATTGAATCAGTTTAATGTAAGTGCAAATGGATTCATTATGCGTAGTAAAGCCATATATCTATGCATCCAATCACATTTCGTCAGATCTGTTGTGTATCCGTTGGAATAAATTGTTCATCTATATTATTTCATACCGTGTGTTATCGGGGTTGCACGAGTTACGCATACCTGTATGGTTCTGATTAAGAAAAAGTATTTTAAATTATCCTATAATTAGAAAATACCTACTTATTTGTTATTATATTTGTCTGTATTACGCATTATGTCTGTACGACGACCTCCAAAATAATTTTATTTGTGACTCGAGTTCAGGAACGATTTCTCCGTAGATTCAATAATTTATTTGAAGTATTTTGTGGTGAAATCTGTGTATCACTTTTGCACCCACAATTCTGCATGACAAAAACATTCAGCTATCACTTGCTGCCGCGCGTGCGCAACCGCTGGAGCACGGCTCCCTTTGTCCGCTTTTTAGATTTCATATATTTTTTTACTATTATTCAAACTAAATGGCTTGACTGCTGTGTCAAAGTCAATTGTTAAGTTTGATTGGTTGGCGCTTCGTTTTTTATCCACCACCATCGTTTATTGTGTACAGTCAAATTATATTTTTTATTACTTACGAGGAATGCTTAGGTCGGATTCTTCCGTTTCGATACCTACTTAACCTACAGGTACGAGTCGATTATTTCTTTCGTAAGATTTTCCTGTCTATTTCTTGATCTTATTGGCTTGACTCTACTTTGGTATACTGGTCGCGTGATGAAATACGTGTTTCTCTTTGATTTCTATTACATCTAATTAACCCCGCAATTTTATATTCAATCTAATCATTTGCAAGTGACAATACAACGTTACATAGGGTTACATTCGGTTAGGTTAGATACAATTGGCGGTTCGTATATTGAGTACTACTGGAAATACCTAATAACGAGACCTATGAGACAAGGAGCAAACCTGCCTCCAGGCCCTTGTTACCTCTACTGCATGAGAGCTTCTCGGATATTCTTTAGTAAAAACTACATAATATGTGACATATTATAAAGGTCTAATACCAGGGTGGAATTTTACTCCGCCGAGGGGACGACTGAGTCTGAAGACGAATGACTGGGTGTCATCCCTGATCATTTCTGCTACGAGGTATCGAGGACAGGTCATTTTGCCTTCCTGCATTTCCAGTGCCAAAGATAAGACAACCAGTGAAGTTACTGAAATGTATAAGACACTTCTAAGCTCTATGGTTGATGAGAGACTCCCTGTATTTGAAATTGAACGACCGACCGCATCTGTATTAGGCTTCATTCATGGAAAAAGAAATTTCGTGACAGACTTGCCCATCATTATCATCAGCTGGCAACCCGTCTTACGCCTTTGATACATATAATATAATAGCACGTTTGTTTGTATCTGCAGGTATTGCAACGCGACGTGGAATGCCACAGTCGGATCGTGAGCTCGGTGGTGCGGCTGTGCGGCGGCGGAGACGCTGCGCGGGCGCTCGAGCGCCGCTGGCATCTGCTCTACTTGAGGGCCATTGAGTGGCAGTGCCATCTAGAAGCCTGCCTCGCTAGGATTGATAATCAGGTGAGTTTATAACGTATACGCGAGTCAAAGGTAACTTCAGTATAGGTAGATTCGAGGAAGTTTATTGTGTGCAAATAGAATTATAGAGAGCTAACTATATTTATAGGAATGGGTAGACTGGTCACAATGCATGCATGGATGACAATGCATGGTTGATCTTGCCGGTCGTCAAACATCCATACAGATTTCTACACTAAGGAGGAATACAAAAATAATAAAAATGAAACATATGTTTACTTATGTATTTATCGAAGTCTCAGCAATAAATTGAAAACAATTGTATTCGAAGTGACTGCATATAAGCTGTCGCTTAATCTAAATATGTCTCGACAAACCCGGTGTTGAAGTAACGTTTTTACCAGTGGCATGCAGCCAGCCACCCACTGCTGAGTCTCTAATAGTCCTTTAATACTGACAACAATTTCTAATATAAATATAAGGATTCAGTTGAAATCCAGTACATTATTCTAGTGCCGGCGAGTTTGAGTTGTTCGTGTCTTGTTACCACTTGTGACCTGGAGTAGAGTCTTGGTGAAAAGTCCTCGATACATATGAGCAGTATATCACTGAGAGACTTCATTACATGTATTGATGATGACACTACAAAAATATGTAAAATGATGACCACGTGGGCGGTTTTCAACAATTTGCTTGCGAGGCATGTTTATAGCTGCGATCATACACTTTGTAACTTGGCACATTGCAGTGCTCTTCAATTATAAAAATCTTTGCATCTATAATTTCTTTCACCAGCCTAACGGAACAATAAGCATTTTAATCTTTATTTTTGCTGCGGGGTCAATAAGAAATCTTCTTTTCCTACTACTAAACCCGGTTAGAGCTAGCTAGCTAGAGCGTCGGTGGCTCAGCGCTTAAGACGCGGTCTTCCAATTTGGGAGGTCCGGGTTCGATTCCCAGGCAGGCCATGTACCAATAACTTGAGTAACGTGTAAGTAAATATTGTTATCATTGTTATTGAAGGTTGATTTAATTTATGGTAGGCAATATAATCTAAAGGAAAGTTATGTGTATTAAAATAATTTTAGAGAAACTGTAATAACTGAAACGTGCATTCAATCACGCTTCTAGTGAACGAATTTGCTTAAAGTTGATCCTAGAACGTCGGTGGCTCAGCGGTTAAGACGCGGTGTCCCTATTTAGGAGGTCCGGGTTCGATTCCCAGGCAGGTTTATTCGACTGCTCTTGAACGGTGAAGGAAAACATCGTGAGGAAACCTGCATGCCTGAGAAATAAAAATTCAAAGGCATGTGAAGTCCCCTACCCGCATTGGGTCAGAGCGTGGTGGACTATGGCCCATACTTCCTCATTATACGAGGGAAGGCCTGCAATGGGATGTTTGCGGGCTGATGATTAGTTACCGGTTAGTGTGACCCACCAAGAAAGCTTACCCCCGAATACTCTAACTCTAATCCGGTCCTTTGAGTATTCAGGCATTAGAATTTTGTTTGAAAACGTCAACGTCAGATACCTCGTTTGGTGTAAAAAGTAAATTTTACTACATTGAGAGAAAAGTAAGGGGAAGTAGATTAGAGTTAGGCATTGAATGAAAAAACCTATAGCTGTGTGTTAAGAAGACAATTTCTTCAAGATCTCAAAGGATTTATTTATTATGAAATAGCGACCAGGTAACCCCACAAAGCATTTTTAAAAGAATCGATAATATATAGTTACGTTACATAATTCATCCAATTTGCGTCAAGTGGAAATTACATGCATCTGACTACAGCTACACTAGCAGTAGCTAGTAAATGTTTCCCAATTACTTTTTTCTGCTCTCACCAGCTCCCCTTTCACTCACAGCAGGGACATATTGTTTAATTCGTGAAATTTTGCACGATTTCCTAGCGCTGACAATTGCGCAATCACCCACCCACCGCTCCCTGTTTGCAAACATAACCCCAAGTGGCTATAAAAATTACCGTTTTGTCGCCCCAATATTTCTATAAGTTGCTAGGTTCGCAGGATATTTTTTCCATTCAATTTAGTTTCACCCTTTTGCTTAACTGATTATATCAAACTGAGTCCCTCGTTAAATGTCAAGTGAAGCATTAAAGGGTTAGTCACGTGTCTTCATTTACTATACAATGTGTCCCGGAGAGAAGTGACCAGCGGGCGTAGTTTGAAAATTTATACAAAATTATCGATAAATCATTTAAATTTAGAGACCTAACTGCTTTTGTTTTTTAAAAATTGTTAATCCTTTTTTTTTAATAGACATGTCTGACCTTCTGCACTATTTTAGTCATAATTTCTTTGTTTTTACGTCTTTCCCAATTCTTTTTTTTTTAATTCAGTGCTGTTATTATTATTCATCAAATTAAGTTATGAAAATTATCCCAAAACAAATAAATAATTTATTAAAAAAGAAATAAACTTAAAATTCGACCAACAAAACTGTATTTCTTTAAGTTTAAAAATAAAAAAACGAAAAATGTCCCTATAACATCATGTTTTTTTTTAATTATTATGATACTACATGATATTCTCTAAAATATCCTCGAACAATGTTTTATGTTATTTCAAATAAATGTGAACGTACGAGACATTGTAATTGACCTTTTATGCTCCAGTAACTAGATAGAGATAAGTTTAAAAAAATGAAAGTAATGTTTTAAGCAGTTTATTTGCACATTTAAGTGTTTTGTTATTACAATGAATCATTTTGATTTTAATATGATAGTTTAATAATAAATAAAAGATACTTAATTTGTTAAAATGGTTGTTTATTAAGAAAAATCAGGTAATTAATTAATTATGTTTTCAAAATGACCGCCGTCAGCGGTTATGCAGGCCAGGCCAATGAAAATTATCCAAGATGGATTGGCAGAGGCGGTCCAGTAGCATGGCCCCCGAGGTCACCAGACTTGACGCCTCTTGATTATTATTTCTGGGGCTACATGAAGCAAAAAGTTTATACTGTGCCAATAATTTCAAGAGACCAGCTGAAACAGAGAATCGATGCTGCTGCCGCAGAAATAGCGCAGAATCCTGCAGAAATAAGGCGAACTACACTAAGGATGTCATTTAGGGCCCTGGCCTGCATAACCGCTGACGGCGGTCATTTTGAAAACATAATTAATTAATTACCTGATTTTTCTTAATAAACAACCATTTTAACAAATTAAGTATCTTTTATTTATTATTAAACTATCATGTTAAAATCAAAATGATTCATTGTAATAACAAAACACTTAAATGTGCAAATAAACTGCTTAAAACATTACTTTCATTTTTTTAAACTTATCTCTATCTAGTTACTGGAGCATAAAAGGTCAATTTCAATGTCTCGTACGTTCACATTTATTTGAAATAACTAAAAACATTGTTCGAGGATATTTTAGAGAATATCATGTAGTATCATAATAATTAAAAAAAAACATGATGTTATAGGGACATTTTTCGTTTTTTATTTTTAAACTTAAAGAAATACAGTTTTGTTGGTCGAATTTTAAGTTTATTTCTTTTTTAATAAATTATTTATTTGTTTTGGGATAATTTTCATAACTTAATTTGATGAATAATAATAACAGCACTGAATTAAAAAAAAAAGAATTGGGAAAGACGTAAAAACAAAGAAATTATGACTAAAATAGTGCAGAAGGTCAGAGATGTCTATTAAAAAAAAAGAATTAACAATTTTTAAAAAACAAAAGCAGTTAGGTCTCTAAATTTAAATGATTTATCGATAATTTTGTATAAATTTTCAAACTACGCCCGCTGGTCACTTCTCTCCGGGACACATTGTATGTAGGATTTGTGTATGATTTGTGGTTGCTGGGAAACGTTTGACCTACATTTGGTAAAGTTTACTTTGGGATAACGTAGACCATTCAGTTTTATTTTTGACTTAATTTATCTAATATGACTGGTCTATAAATTTCATTAGTATTCGGAAATGACTTTTAGTGGCCATAAATTAATTATGAATGGGTATTGTTAGAAGCGCCATCAAGTGGTATAGGAGTTTGAATTATGGCCTTTAATATTGAGTAGTACAATAAAAGTTTTAATCATTCTCACTGTTATTATTTCAGGGTGGAGCTTCGGTGGAAGCTTTGACCGACAGTGACGACGAGCCGGCGCTTAAGCAGCCGAGATTGAGTAGAAGGGGCTCCCCTAGAAGACAACGAACACCAGTCAATGCGCGACGCCGTGAGACTTCTACAGACAGCCGCCAATCAGTGTCTGAGGTAAGCATTAAAATAAATAATCATGGATAGATCGTTTTGGGGGAAAGTATCGATAATCATTCTACCTATCGAGATATCAATGACGCTACTTAGCAATTATAACTATATTTTCCCATGTCATGTCATGTCATGTAAATTACTTTCATCTAAATAAATTAAACTATAAACATCAATTATAGGATTATTCATATTATATTAAAGTATTAGATTTTTGTCACATTATTCATATATCTACGACTATTGTATTTATAAGACAATAAAATATTTTATTTATATAGGTACGTTCATTATTCTTTTTCATATAAAAAATCATATAAGAAATAACATTGGAAAATGGTCTACTTCAGATGTCCATATTTCCTCAAAATAATGTTGGTTCGTTTGCTATTTATAAACACCATCGATACGTAAGTAGGATGTTTAGGGATCCAAGTATTAATAGCCTCCACCCCGAAAATTTCTACCCTCGATAATAATAGTTATCAATAAATTTATATCACAGTTTCATAGTAATTTATTTTTAGGAACCGTCCTACTGATGCTGCAACTTCATGTCTGTATAGTAGTGCAAAAGATCCTCTCTGCTTAAATTACGATAATTATGTCATTGCGATGTTTTGTAAAGACAGACCAACTAATAAACAAAAAATCTCACTCACGCATTTATAATATTTAGAATTCAAGTACTGTTTTATCATATTTTGAACATAGCACATTTTATATCTAATCGTAATGTAATCGCAATAACTAAATAAATAACGATTCGGATCGTACCTAATCGTAATGGACGAATCGTTGCATCCCTAGTAAATATTCAAGGCCATATTTCACCAAAATAACAATAGCAATAATTTGAAAAAGGCAATAATAATACCTATAATTATGGTTTGCAGCATCCAACAATTTGAAAGTAAAAAAGCACCGTATTGTACCCCGGGAAATTTCAATCGCCCAATTACTGTACCAAATACAGAATATGCTACAAAATGAACTCGACAAATCTAATCAAAATATATTTCGAAATTTCAGGAGGAACAAGAATATGTGCTAAACTACACGTGGCGCGGCTTTGGATCGGATTGTGAATCGGAACTGGTGCGGATACCAAAAATGGCGGACGAGCGGCGCGTGCCCAGCTCTTGTGATGGCTTCGACGCCAGACCCACGGACCAGACCGTGCCCGTCACGGATCAAATCGACGGTACGTCTTATTTATGCAACATCATTCGATCATGGAAATCACCAGATAATAAGTACCACACTTTATATGCTTTGCGATTCCACTCCACGCTTTCTTTTCGTGGATCAGAATATATCAAAAAGCAATATGTACTTATCTTCTAGTCTTTCCCGTGATCAAAGATTGTTTTTCTTTCTTTCTTTGTTTCTTACACTTCACTATTAAAAATTCACAAATAAATTCACTTTACTAGATTTAATCCGCATAGCGAAATCTGTTTGCAAGCGAATTACTGTGCGATCCTTAATTTGTTTTTGGCACATTTCACTGTAAGATTTTTCTTATTCCAGTGCGTCTTTTCATTAACATTAAGTATGATAGATAACTAAAAAAGTAGTGCGTACATCTAACCTGTGTCTCATCTCTTTTAACTTTATGTTCAGTTCAGTTGAGGTCAAGTACAAACCTGTCGTGCATAAAAAAAATAAAATGTTAAGGATTTTCGTGGTACAATCTGAAGCAGATAAACGTTTACGGCCCGGCATAATACAAGTTAAGTTTTCTGAGGAATAATGTGTTTCGATAGTACTTCATTATATTGTTCTCAGTAAGAGCTGAAATTAAATAAAAAAAAATGTCCAATAACGTCCATGAATTGTTGAGTAAACTTAATTTGTATTATGAAGGCCTGCAAAAGTTTATCTGTTTCAGACTGTACTAATGAAATGTCCTTATTATTACACTGTTGCTTCGTACTTAGAGGGTATTCTCTCTACCTTTCTCATTTATTTAGTCTTGTTTACTACTTTTCCCTCTTGCTTTCGAATTCTTACTGAATACATCTTCGAGTTGTTTCCTGCATTTTTTGTAATGCTTGAACTAGCTCTCCTAGGTCTTAAGATTACTTTTCGCAGTTTATTCTCAGTCTGCCTGTAATACTCTACCCATGTTTGGTTTGTTTTCCAATGAGTTGTTATTATTTTATTAATGTTATTATGAGGATCATCAACACTGAGGTCATTATTTTCCATGAATTAGTAATTCTCGTCTGTTTTTTACCTACACCTGACTATTGTAAACAAACTAATGGCATGTAATCGAGCTTCAAACAATCAAGATTTAGTAACATTTACTGATTAACTGCCGCAACATCGACATGAAGAAATCCAACGCACATCAGCAACCACATCGGTGACCGAATCATCAAAACTGACATTTATCGGTAAGTTGTTATTATTATCTATAAAATTTATCAATCGTTGATAATTGTTATTATTTAAATAATATTTATGTTTGCGACACACCTTAACAGAATTTTCAAATAGATTAAACCATATTTGATGGATGATTGATGTGTAATCTGTTTAGTTAGTATTGTTCCTTGTACAATAATGTTGTACCACAGAGTAATATACTGCGCGTTTTACCTAACTGGCTAATTTATTATTATTTCACAACCAAACTAGAGAAGTTAGAACAAAATCGATACTGACCGACGTCAGTCGTACCGATTTCGCCAAAAATATATAATTTGGCATTACTGGGCCACATCCACATCAGGCAGATTTGTATAGTTGTGACTATAGGTAGACGTGAACGCGAAGGACCAAATCTTACAAATTAATTTTCAGTAAGCTTACGGGCAGTAATATAGAATGCATGACAATTAATTTCATGTCAAAAAGGTTAAGGCACGGAGTAGTTCACATAACAGTTTGGCTGTGTTTGAACGCATAACGTTGGATATTGATTCGACTCGTAATATATTATTTTGTGGTTTATAAAACTTTTCTAGTATCATTTAGTTTTTGCTACGATTATGTTCACGTACGTAATCAATCATATTGCGCCGCGATTTATTATTAGCGATACTTGCGAATGTATAATTAAAACTTTTCTTACCTTTAAATAAAAAATGCGATGCGATCTTCTGTGTTTTCATTGTACCCTTTTCATATCCTTGCTTATACCGTCCTAAAATGATAGTTATATTGCAAGATAAACACTGGTATTTCTTCTGAGTCGCCATTTTGTAAAATTCTAAAGTCACGCATTTAGCTGATCGAAAAGAAAACATTGAGAATGTAGATTTTCTCATAAAAATTAATATTTGAATATAACCAGGTTGACCAGTACTTACAAGTCGCACTCACTGATTTCAATTGAAAAACAATTGCATATTGATGCCGACAGTGGAAGTATTGTCAACGAAATTCCAGTCGTATACAAACAAATAAACAAACATGACAAGTCGTCATTTGTTGAATGACTTACCATTAGTTTCTCATCGTTACAGGCTCCGATGTACGCAACCCTGTTAAACAAGAGTACGGGATTATCGAAGAAAAAATCAAAACACCGCCGACAGTAATCAAGAGAAAGAAACCAGTGGACACATCGAAGTTCAACCAGTCAGATCGCAAATCGAAAAATTGTGCCACGTTCTACTTCAGACACCACGACACAGATTCGGACAGGCAAATGATTGAAACAGATGAGAAATCCCAGGAGGAGTCATCGGAGGAAGAATGGACTTACGTCGGCGGGGCTAAGATTGCAAACGAAGATTCCACAGACTTAATGACGTCATCAGTTGAAATCCAATGCGAGCTACCCATTGATGAAATAAAAGAAAAGCAAGGGCAACTCTCCTCACCGAAACCGAAACTAGTGTCTTCAACTCCCGACCTATTACGTGTAGACCAGAACACCAGGTGCAAGGATATAGAGAGACTAGTTATTCAGGCAGAGGAATTGGTTCAGAAGCAAGCGCAACAACAAATGGCGAAGAAAAAATGTTCTAGGAGTTTTAAACCGTTGATGTTTGAAGAGGAAGGTAAAACTGTTAGTCGAGCGAAGATGTCGAGAATAAAAGAGTGGCTGAATCAGAGCACTGAAGATAAAATTGACAGTAACCAGGTATATAACATTTATACACATTAAAGTATAGGAAAAATAATAACCAATTGTGTAAAGTGGAGGACTTCGTGTGGTGGCACGCATGGGGAGGTCTATGTTTGTTCAAGTTTTGTTGGCTATCGTTCCAATAGGCGGATTGTAGCCCTTTTCGTGAACGCATTTGTCATGCATATTTGTCTCAAAAACAAAGACTACACTATAAGTATACATCTATTTTTGTCTGGATTATAGTTTCAAAGATATATTGTATTCGTTAGTTTTAAAACTTTTGCCTAACTACATGTGTGCAAAAAGCTCTTCAAAATCTCTTATGGTTTCAAGTAATTATTTTAATAAATTACGTCTGAATAATATAATACTTAGAATACGTCTTAATAAAAAATATCTTAAGACATAATATTGATAATTTCATGTAAGTAATAGTACATTTATAAAATATTCCTAAAATTATACGAATATGATAAATGTTTTCAATATTAGATACAACTCGTGAAGAAAAGGGATAAGATATGAGGGATGAAAGATATGACGTAATCTTAAAGTATGAAATCATATTATAGTGCATGCTTGACTTTCTAGCATACTGAGGAATAATAATCTATCCTAGCGTCAAAACAGAATTGCTAGGCTGAGATGATCTGTTCACTTATTTCTTAACGTTTTCATTTTCTATTTCTTTTGAGATCCACGCAATCTAAGTTGCTAACGAATAGCTAGTTAGGCATAGAAGACGAATCATTGAGGGTGGAAATTTGAAACAATGAGATGCAGAGAAATGTTATAGAGAAATAATGACATCAATTTTAGAGCTAAAAAAGTCATGAACGAGCTGACAATCGCATACCGTCATTATACTTAAAAAATCTCTCAAGGCGTTTTATTACTGTATTAGGTTTGGAATCCTGTAAAGAAAGGAAGCTGATGTAACGTATAATAAATTGCTACTAATTAATCTCATAACAATCTCACATATTTGTCAGCTGACGATGAAGTTCATTATGATGTCAGTTAGACAATATGGAAGCTGCTTACAATTTGGCACTCTTACTCGAGACACTACTACTCATGATAACCCCCTACTGCCGCACTGGTCGTTGCATTTATAAGCGTATTCCGTTATGTATACGAATACAGGAGGTCGAATATCACTCGACAACCTTCCCCTGAAAATTAGCCTTATTGCCGTGTTTGAATTTCATTGCCTACTCCCATTTGCCGAGAGGGAACACTCTCTCCTACTGACTCACCCTATTTCTTTTTTTATTAGTCGGAAGTCCAAGGTAGCAAATAGAGTTACATAGGGCCCGTCTACCGTCACCGTCACGTGTAGAGTGTACCACTGAACCAAGCTTATTATAGAAGTTACAGTGGGAGGAGCGTGGCGGTGGGATTATCGTAATGTTTTTGACCTTTTCCTAATATTCAATAAGTCGCAGTGTTTTGATGACGCTTAATGAAAAGACATTTTAATCGAAAATGAATTAACAACCCTAGGGCACGGAAAGCTACGATGCCTCTGGAGAATATACTACAGAAAGCGAGGTAGACACATCATTGACTTCTGAGGAACGGAATCTGCACTCGTCTATGGACATGAGCACGTCCACATGCACAGTCACTCCGACCCATCACGCCAAGGTATGAATTCTTTTGTTTACATAAGTATATGTGAGCATTTTGCATCTAACACACATTACATCTGTCTTTTCTGTAATATGTGTTTGTTTTGTTCTACAAATGTGGGAAACCACCTAATAACACATTTCTAATCGGACGTTACACTCCCTTTGCTAACTAAAAGAAAATAAACAAGTAAAGAAACTCATTTCAGCTTTAATATCTAACTATGACACTTCATTTGTTTGTTTCTAGCACCCAGATTACAATATTGTCTCTTAAGTATATTCTTTTCTAGACACAATTTTACTTTTGTATTGACTTACACAAATGAAATATAACTATGGGCAATGGAAACACTTGTTTTCTAATTATGCCGTGTTAGTTTTAACACGTTGGTTGAGGTAGACTATATAACACAGGTTCAACTGAGAAAGAAGCGCGCGGGAAACAGCGCGCGCCCATGGTCTGTATCCTGCTTATCTCAGCTGAGCGGCGCAGGCGCCTCTCTCGTAGCGACGCCGACCGCGGGTGACGTTGCTGCTATGTCACACAACATGTCCATATCAGAATCAGCTTTGAACACTCTGGCCTCTCCCCAAAGAGTGACACCAGCTAATTCTAACTCGAAGCTTAGAGGAAGTTCCACCACTGTACAGGTATTGTGTACTCTTTTTTTTTTTGTTTGTCTTCCGATGGTGGTGGGTCATATTACTAAATAGAATCGTCTGTTTGGCGTTAGTGTATTAATATAAAGCGTGGCTCACATTTACTATGAGCTACTCTACCACCCGACTGTTCTATCAAGAAAGTTGTTCTGTTTAGTTTAAGGCTTTAGGCACTGTTCGCACCGCCGACGATGAACGAGAAGCGATTAAAGCTATAAACTAGAAACGAGTGGGCAAGCAGCGAGGAGCGAGTATGTAGTTGTGATAGTTATGTCGCTCGGTTATAAAGAGGGTGTTCGAGTGCGGCGGACGATTACTCGCACCACTCGCTCAGGCGGGGCGGCCGAGCATACAGTTCATAGCAAATACGTGCACTATGGTCACTGTGACTGCCAAGCGGACATCGCTTAGCGAGTACCGCTGAGCGAGTTTTATCGCTTATAGCTTTATCGCTCCGATCAACTAGTCAGGAGAGAGTCGTCGCCTGCAGTGTGAACAGCTAGCGATGATCTATAAATATATCTCTCTCTTCTACCGACACGGGATCTTGATCGCTTCCTCGCCCTTGGTGGATGAATGGATTTTCAATTGTGTCTGCAGTCAATGTATTAAGAATCCATATCGATACGATACGATCGATTACGATATATAACAACTACTAAACTAAATAGGACAAAAATATGATCTCCTCATAATGTTGAAGACGTACCAGGGAATTATATAAATCTAACACGGAACATAATGTTTTATGACGATCGATAAATACCTCACACAAATATTGTCTTGTAAAACAAATATTTTACCGATATTGTTCTCTTCGAAAATGCCATGAAGTTGGAAACGTATATGACAATAATATTAAATGTCGTAACAATTGCCTTAGTCGCTTTGTACGATATCCACATCAAATTAAACAATTCGTCCACTGGACATTTTGTCACGTTGACGACTCAGTCCTGGAATGATATTGCTAATAATTTTCCAAAGTCAAAAGCCGCACGGCTTTCTAATAAACTCAAAGGCCGATTCTCTTTATTACTGAATAAAGAGAATCGGCCTTTGAGTTTATTAACGTAGTACTGAATACGTTATTTACTAATTTATAATATTGTTTACCCACAGGGTCACGTATCAAGCACAAACACAATGACCGAAGCATGCACATCCTGTGTGGAAACTAACGACAAACAATGCTGGCTGCGCCGCAAGCGGTTCAAGCTGCGTCGTCACAACAACGCCACGGTCCGGAGGGACCGGCTGGTCAAGTCTTTGTCGTTCTGCGGACGTTTGAGTCCAGAGATAGAGGATAAGAACGAGAGAAGTGCTGCCAGCGATCCGGCTACTAGTAGAAAGAATAGGTTGGTATTAATGAAAATTGATAATATTTACTAAAATTAGGCCCGTATTACAGAATGTTACTCAAGCAGAGATCGCCGCTTGAGGACAGTTAAAAAGGGACAGCTTTATATAACTAATATAGCGGCAACTCTTACTACTAGGGCAACGCTCGGCAGATCTATGCTAGAGCAATATTCTGAAATACGGGCCTTATTGACATCTGACCTAATAAGCCTCATAGAAAATGAAGCTTTAGGTATGTAACTTGTTTTGTTATTAATATTTGTTTCGCACTCCTATAAAAATGTCAATCGATATCAAATGATATCGTGGTAGGATGTAATCCAATCCATGTAATCAATCACTATAAATATTCGGCAACTTGACACATCCGATTATTTTATCGGTTATTTAACATGTTATGTATGTATGAATAATTGTTATTATTATTCTATCCTTTATTGCATACAAGATAATACATATATTTAACATAAATGGTAAAAGTGTACGAAGGCGGTCGCTCTAGCGATTTCTGAATAATAAGGAATATTAGGAAATTGACATTGTACGTAATATAAAGTATGTTTTATATTTCTCTAGATTCGATACAACATCCACCTCCGGCAACGACAGTGATGAAGAACAAATCAAACAACAGTTGGCTGCCATCGCCAACTTACGCAAGAGCATAGAGAAGACACACATCTCTTCTCGGGAGCCAGACAATGCAATTCCAGAGCAAAATGAACATGAAACAGTAGCTCCTAGCTTCAAACTCGGTCCGGCTGGAGGTCCGGTCAGACCTAGACTAGCCAGGAGCTTAGAACGAGAGAGAACCTTCTTGGCTTTGAGTTTAGGCGACCCGAGCCAGCTGTGGGACTTAAGTGTGGATAAAGATTCTGACGTGGATAAAAGCGTAACGGCTGGAACTGAAGAACACAGCTCGTTTTCAGAGCAAGCTTGGGATTTCTACCAGGTGAGTTCGAAAATGTTTTGAAAAGAGGCACGTTTTGCAAAGCGAATCTTGTTTGGAGCGAAAGTTTTACATTTTATGAAAGGGATACGATAACACGTCGCTGCAGGGGATAACGTTAATCTAATCTATTTCTAATCTCATAATATAAGTTTATAGACAATTAATTTCTATGTATTAATTCGAAATGTTTTTGTTGTCAACAGGAAAAATACAACTCCGAACCATACTCCGAAGCTCCGGACTCGGACGCTGCGCGCCGTCTCCTAGAATTCGGTGACGATTACCGCGCGTTTCTCGACTCTCAATCCGACTGCTGCTCGAGCCTGTCGGCGCAGCCTGACAATGATAACAGCCCAAGCGGCACTCGTCGCCGCCGACCCCCGTCCGACATATCGCGAGAGAGAAGTCTGCCCCGCTACAAACGACCAACTAGAACTTCGCCAGTTGAAACGCCATCAAGAAAACCGAAGAAATCAATGTCCAGTGCTGAACGCAAGAAAACTCTGCTGGATAGCCTTGAAAGATCCAGAAATAATACTAGCATTGAAAGCAGCGATGGTATTCGTCGACGCAAGCCGTCAGATTGCGAACGTAAAAGCAAACGTTCTCCAGAATTCGATCTGCTCAATGTCCAAGCCTTGTCTAGAAGACGTCACAGCTCAAATTTGACCAGCGATGAAGTTAATAGCTCCTTGGAATACACAGAAGTTAACAATCGCCCCGACATATTGGATTCATTAAATAGACGCCGAAGGAACGTTGAGAAAGATGGGGAATCCGAATTGCAGAAAGTTGCTTTGTCGGAATTGCGGCGACGTTCAACCGAAAGTGCCGATTCTGAAGACGAGTCTTCGAGTCCGAAAAAACATAGTCGCAGAAATTGGGGTGACTCTGATTCAGATTCCGAAGAAGTGCGGTCGCTAGTGCGCCGCTCCAGCACACAATTAGAAGCGGCGGAGGCTTTGATGGCTCGACAGGACGCCTCACCGGACTTGCTCCGTGCTTTCGACTACGTAAGGACTTTCGATACAGATTTCAGTAGTTGCTACACGGGGGCGGAGGACGATATCCCCGCGTGCGTGACTGCGCGGCGCCCTGCATGCTTTCGTACCCGAATTTGCCTGGCTGTTGCCGCCTTCTCAATCTTAGTCATAGTTTACATACATTTACAATGACATTTAGCTTGGGCTTGTGTGATATTTATTCCTATTTATGCAAGTATAAGTATTAAGTTTGCTGCGATTGTCAGATTAAAATCCACGTGACTATACTTATGTGATAAAATAATTACCTTTTGCTGCGATGATGCAATATCGCTCGAACTAAATATTTTTGACTTCATTGAACATTTCAATTCATATTCTTTATTTTCACTGCGCGATGGTAGGTTTGTATACTTTGACGTACAAATTAAAGCATTTATACCTGCTAAATCTGACCAACGCAGCCTATTACTCTCATTTATTAACCATGATGAGATACTAACTTTATATTATTATTTTCACTACGATAGTTTCACTTTCTTCTAAAATTTTAACAGAATTGTGAATCGTATGTAACGCATTAAGTATATTGAAAAATGCAAAAATTAACGAACATTATTGCGTGCGCAAAGTGAAACTGTCACATTTTCAAAATCGTCTTTGTCCTATTGGAATTTGAATTTTGCTTAATTTTGTTCCTTTTTCAATTTGTGTTTGGTTTTTCTTTCACTAACTGTTTTTCCTTTGTCGCGTAAATGTGAGTTTTGTACTAACTGCTTCTTTTTTTAGTTCTCTCTTCTTTATTTGATCATCCTCATATTTTGGTGGTGATAACTTGGTGCTAGATCAAGTCTAACGTATTGATAGGTTTACAGTATCGTATAATTAATTGATATTTGAAGGTGCAGTGTTAATAAAAAACGCTTAAGGTGGAAATTGTACGAAGTTGGAAAGTAGGAGCTGAAATAAAATGTCAACGTTGCAGTAAACTCAGTTGACATTTTCAACACAATACAGCAATAAAAAAGCTCCTAATTTATAGCTAGGGACCTCATAGCTAAGCCTCCGTAGTAGTAAAGTAACAATGATATCTTGTCAACGAGTGATATAGGTTAATATTCACTTAATGCTTAATGTTGGTTGTAATCTGTTGTATTATCATCATTCATCATCTCATCACTAACGTAGGTTGAATTAATAATTATAATAACATGTGGGCTCATTAATTTGTGATTTGACTGAACTCCGCAATATCTCACACCTTGAATGTACTAATCTTATGTTGAATAGGGTTAGGCTGTTAATTGATTATAGTTTTTTTACAAAATGTAAAACTTGAGGTGTCCTTTGTATAAATGTTTAGAAGAATAAATGTATCACTTTGAAAATTAAAATTGGAGTTTCAGTCAATTAACACCCTTCTCTATCAACAATTACTTCAAGTGATTACTTTTGTGATTAGATCTATCTAGTGTTACATACAGTATTAATATCGATATCTAACATAGGCTATCCTACTACAAGTGTATTACTATCTTTATATGTCTTGAATTGCTGTTAACTATGTTTGGAATTTTTTTATACTAATTTTTTATATTGATTCGAGCTTATCGTACTGGCAATTATTTTTTATGGAAAATCTTTTATCACTAGGACATTGTAGGCAGACAGATAATAACGAGAATGTCGCATGATATTACTAAACGTGTAACTAAAAATACATGTGCACTGCATAAAACAATAATTAAGTGATATACTTTATGTGATGATCAGTGCTGTGATATGATAGAAAAAGAAGATGTACTTAATGCTGAAGAGAGTGAGTTAGTCGCAAAAATTAATTAAACATTAGATCTAGCTGATTGTATGTTTGCACAAGACACAGTAATGCTTAGAATTACACTAAATAACCTGTTTTATAGCATCATGGTCGCTTTGCAAATTGAGTTTTTTTCGGTGCACAGACGGAGGTTGTGACGCGTTGCCGCGAAAATATCAACCTCCTGGACGCTGCGCTCGCGGGCGGCGCATTGTCGCCGACATTACAGCGAGACGTACGGGGTAAGTAACATGTTATACGTACGTAAAGTTATGAAGTTATTCTTCACATACGAGCTACATGTTGCGAGGATTATTAAATTTATATATATTGAACGCAATTGAATTAAGAACATAACGATAAACACAGCACACAAAGTATCTTATTACTCGCAAAATTACAAGTAGCCGGTGGTCTTCAACCGCGTCTTCTTTGCTCGTGTTACAACCGGTTTCCAAACCCAGATCTCGCTTTGTTCAATCTCGGTCGCGATCAAGGCTGAAATGCCATATTTGGAACGGCCTGCACTGAAGTCGCCTTGGTCATATTTACTCCATACTACTTTGTGTTTTTATTTAATACAGATCATCAATTTATTCCGACCTTTATACTTCATCTGCATACGTTTTTAGATAGAATGATGAAGGTGGATGTAATACGACAGCAAAGGGCATCTTAGACTTCATAAAAGGTAAATGTATGTAAATAATTCAAGGCAAAAAGATTTAGCCTGCCTACCTTGATAAGAAAAGATACTTCAATCCCTATAAGAATATCTGTAGTCTATATCATTCATAAGGTATGTAAATATATTGTTATGTGTATGAGTTATGTACACATGCCTATCTATGAATGAGTTATCGGAAACAGTATCATTAAATAATGGGGTGGGGTGTGGATATCATTTACAGCTAGTTAAATTCTGAATCACTTTGCTTATACCGGGTGGAATTAAAAGGCGATCGGTAGATGAAAAGTACTTTAAATATGGAAGGAAATTTTACTCGAAGATAGATGAACGAACGAACAAAATTAAACATGATTTTCGTTTTTAAGATTTAAAATTTCCATTACGTCTATGTTCAATTAAAATTTCACAATAGTGTCGATTCTGATTTGCTTTCTCTAAAGTAAACAAGTTTTGGACTGGTGCTATCTTGTCTTATTATTCCAGAAAGATAACGACAGCACTACTTTAAAACTGATAGCATCAGAATCGATTGGTACCATTATGTTTGATTTCATTGTTTTCCTTTAATCTAGTTAAGCCAAAGAAAGGTTTTTCTTGATAACTTTTGTAAAGTGTAATTTTTTAGAGTCGACCGCCACCGACCGCATTTTACAAGCTTTTATTTATTACCATCCTGTATACGTACCATTACCGAAGAAAAAACTAATTCTCTCACTATGAATGATGGATACGCCAGACCAGTGCGGATTTATGGACAGCACAGCGATGTAATACCTCCTCACATCAGGCCCTGAAATAGAACGTTATCATGCGCATGCAGTGCACATTTGTGCACTTTAGACCCTGAAATATTGGGAGAACGTTACCTTGCGCGCGCATGCAGTGCAAATTTGTGGGACAGACCAAGCATGTGTCATCATCTTCTTGTCCTGATCCATATACCTTCCCAAATATACAAGCGTCATTAAACATTTTTCTGCAACAGGAAAACAGTCTGGTAGGTAATGTATGTACACACATTAATACATGAAGGCCATGATACATTTTGCAGCCTGGCGTACTACTACCATCGGCCATTTTGTTATTTTTATTTTTTGCGACCACTGACCAAAGTTACACCAATCGCTAGAGAGTATAATTACAAATTGAAAATATATTTCCATAAAATATCGTAAGTTGTATACTTTCTGAGATAATCGTGTATAAAAATCGTATATTACTTTATTGGATAATTCTGATTCGTTCAAAAACCTAACCGCAGAACTTCGTGTCGTGTTTTATTTACCCCGATTCTCGGTAAGTGATATTTTAACAAGTACCTTTGGATTAACATAATACCAATTACGTCACCGCTATCGTGGAGCGACAGTGACTGGCTGTGACCTGACTGGGTACCTCTAATAAATAATGATGTTTCAAGAGGGTTGTTACACGATCCGTCAGTCTAGCATTAATCTGACCCATGGCACAGTATCCAGACAACAGAATACAATTGCGCTTGTCTAATATGAATAAAAATATTATGTTATATCTCCATAGAAGTCTTTGCTACCTACTGTCCGCCTCCGTCACGATATTTATTATGATTAAACTAGGTAAGTACTTTATGATATAAATAAACTAGGTACTTAAGTAATTCATGATATTAATATAGTAATTTGACACATTGATGAAGGTATAATTTCATTCGTTTGTGTCGCTGCATATGAAATACAAGCAATATCTCATATATATCATCATCATCAATCTTCTCATATATATGTTTTTGTAGGTTTCTTTTTATTCCAAATAACAATTAGTTTATACATACATAAATTTAGATTATAAAATAACATAAAAACCGATCGCCTACAAATTGAATGCCGCAGTGGCACAGATTACTAATAATTTCTCTAAAAGGTTGGTTTTTTATTATAATTATTTTTATTTGTTATTTTGAACACTTTTGATCCACAGAATCACTTGTTCAATAGATCGAGATTAATAAATTAGAACCTTATATGTATTTGGTGCTTTGGGTATGAAAATACACCTACAGCAAACAATTTATACACTAATGCCTTCGGTAGTGAGTTATCCGTCAAGATTTCGCTCCTATTAAACATGAAAAGTTTAAAATATGACACGAGTAAAAGAAACACTTATTTAGTCCAAAAAAATTGAATGTTAGGTACATAATTGACTCCAAAAATAAATAATAAATACTATAGTTATAACCTTAATTATGTATGGACACTTACGGTCGAATGGAAAAACAGAGAATCGGTCAAATTAGCAATAATACGTACGTAGGTATCCATCGACTGTCTGTGACGTAACGGTTCATTGAAATCCTAGGATAACTATTATGTTTCTGAGATGTGATATAATCATATTATTACACTCGACTACATCATCATCATCATTACCAGCCTGCGGCAGTCCACTGCTGGACATAGGCCTCTCCCAAGGCGTGCCACTCAGCCCGATCTTCGGCTTTACGCATCCAGTTGCTGCCAACCACCCTGCGCAGATCGTCGCTCCATCTAGCCGGGGGGCGTCCCACATTACGTTTGCCTAAACGCGGTCTCCACTGTAGAACTCGCTTGCTCCAACGATCGTCAGTCCTACGACAGATGTGACCAGCCCACTGCCACTTTAGCTTGCTGACTCGAGCGGCTATGTCGGTAACTCTGGTTCTCTGACGGATGACTTCGTTTCGAATTCTATCCTTCAGAGAGACTCCGAGCATAGCCCTCTCCATGGCCCGTTGAGCGACTTTAAGCTTGTGGACCAATCCCACCGTCATGTGTCCCACTCGACTACATGTGACCAACTAAATCACCTTTGAAGGGTTCTAATCAAGTGCCTATTTAGGTAGCTATTTTCCTTTTGATGTAATAATTTTAGCAGAACCCGGTAGTAGAGTATCATCATCAGATTATCCAAATCTTCCAGGGTTGTCATATGCCTATAAAATTTTGTTTATTTATTATAATGTTATTATTTATTTATTTGACGCAGCGTGGGCAGGCCCCCCACGGGGTGGACCGACGATTTGGTAAAGATCACGGGAAGCCGTTGGATGCGGGCAGCACAGGACCGATCGTTGTGGAGATCTTTGGGGGAGGCCTTTGTTCAGCAGTGGACGTCTTTCGGCTGATATGATGATAATAATGTTTCGTTCTAATAAAAATGTTTTACTATGAACTACGTCAGGAGCAGCTAGGGCGGTATACAGGATGGTGCAAATAGCTGTTAAATGACGATAAAATTAATTTAGATAATTTATTAGGAACAGTACAATGAGGGTGACATTTTTTAGTAAGAACACACCCTCATTTACATTCAGTTGTGTATTTCTCAAAAAAGACGTTATGAGAAACACGGTTTTATTTATAATTAAATATAAGTTTTTATTTTAACCAATGTATAAGTAATTTTCCAGTTTAGTAAGTTCATATAGCGTTCTTGTAAAAAACAATTTCCCCCTCAAATGTGACTGAAGTAGAAAAATCCGGATGATTTCATGTCCAAAAAATAAGAGTTGACTATGTAAAAGTACTACATCAACAGCTTTATGCCATTACTGTTAGAAGAGTATTTGCGCAATCATGGTGCAGTAATATTCGCAATCGTTTTCGTATGATCTCCATTAAAAAAGTTTACATTGATAGCAGGCAATCGTTATGTATTAGCAAAGCTTTCAGAAATTATACATACATAATATATCATCTGTCATTAACTACACCATAATTAAAATTAAAATATAAGTTTAAAAACCATGTTGGATTTTTTTACCATAAAATGTATTATAGGATACATTCCAGGGATCAAAACGAATCGAACGACACCTTACACTTTATAATCGGTCAAACCGTTTAGGCTACAGCAGGTAACATAGAAAATACATTACCCTCCTTCCTTAGGCAGTCGGATAATAAAAAAATATAAAGTCAATGTATTTACCTATATCTAGTTGGTATACCTACATAAGTCACACATAATTCGGTACTCGTATCTCCGGTGGCAACCCTGCCGACGACGCGTCCCGGAAACGGCGACACGGCGCGTGCGCGTGCGATCGTACGCCCAGCCCGTCTCTATCTATTTCTGCCAACGAAAGCGGAACGGTCTCGCCAACCCGAAAGTGTGGACGCGTCACTCTTAACTTTTTACGCCATTGCTATTTTCAAACGATTTATTGAATCGTAAAAATGATTTGTAAACTGAGTCCATCCTAAGAGATTATTTTTAGATCCTAAATACAAAAGGTAAATATTATACGTTGGTTAAGGAAAGATTAGGTCAATCTCTCCAATAATTCTAGCATTGCGAATAGAGCCTTGGTAGAGGTTTAGTTACACTTTGCATTTAAATAAATACACTGTTGATTTGAAAGGATTCAGTGGACATAAGTTATGAACGATTTTAGCAACAATTCTTAAAGGATAAATACCCCTTAAATTTAATAGAAATAATTGTAGGTACCTACCTAATATGACTAGACTGAAAATCAGCAACACTGCTGAGTCCCTATTACCCATTCATCACAATACTGTGGTTTTCGGTTCTATGTATGCTTGTGTTTTCTTTTTTGTGATGAATGATGAACCTTTTATTTATTTATTCGGTTGCACCACGGCGCGTTCAGAATCAAAGAATTATGATAAAACTACCATTACCTTTAACGTAACGTTTACATATAAGTTTAAGTAAATGGGTACAGTAATTCGAAACAAATGTATCTTAAAATTAGACCTGAACTATTGTTGATAAACGCTGTAAATATAAACGAATAAAGTAACAGCGACGCTACCGTGCCATTAGTATTGTTCACCATGTGATTTTAATAAAATCGTTGATTGATTGCCACATACGTATCTATAAAGAGACATTGCAATTGGTGATAAATAATAACACGACAATGTAAATAGACTTTTTATTAGGTAACTCAACATCTGATCGCGTTATGTATGACATCACTTTAGTCTGGAGATGTAAAATGAAGTACAAACATCATCGATGCACTAAGCATCCTAACATTTTTTTTTTACTTTAGTAACGTTTTGATTTCTAGATGACATAGTCGTTTTGAAAAATACTGGTCTTCTACAATAATTTAACGATGGTAGTGTCGAGTAGAATACTTCTTGTTGTTCAGGAAATAAAAAAGCCTTCGATGCCGACGCGTAAACGTGAGTTTTTCTTTATCAATAACCTCAGAACAAATCTTATACTGTTGTTTCAAGTGTAGTTCTAGTCAACATCCCGGCACATAATTAATATAGGATCCCGCATGAAATAAAAATGACAGTACAATATAATATATAAATCATAAAGATATAATCATCATCGCATCATTCTACATTAATAAGCCTCGTATTAAAGATTTTTATTATATATACTTACTAGTAATACGATGTACTTATTAATAATTGCGTAATACAACACAACGACACTACTGTTGGTGCATTCTTTGGCATTGGAGCCAAACTCATTGTCAGTGGTAAATAGAACTGATGTTTGCACTCGTTGCCAGCCATTGCAAGGCCAGAGAAAAAGGTTATCTAAAACTTTATATGCCATTATCTACAAAACGCGTTGATAATAATTACTGATATTTGTCTATTACTCTTGTTATCGTAATTATTTAAACGTAAGTATTTAAACTTAATCACCAGTATGTTCTTTACACCTATATTTGACGAACGAATTACGTAATTTTCTATCACGTCTGACAATTTAGTATACCTACATAAAAAATCTGTTAATTGTAGATTTACAAAATGATTCCATTTGTATAATAAAGTTTTACAAGGTTCGATTCAGATGACAGTTTCCGATTTAGGCGTTCAATTCTCACTTTTCATTACCACATTCCAAAAAATGCAAAAAGGGGTAAGAAGTTTGGGTTTTGTGTTATGATGTCAAATAAACGAATTCACCAATACCGGTACGATAATATTATGCGAAGTAGCTCTATAATATGGAATCCCCATGAGGCGAAATAAAATTTCATGGTGGAAAACTGCAAAAAGAATTCCTCCGGTTCATATACCTATCTCAGACTATAGTATAGGAAATCCATTTAACCTCTCAATGTATCCAAATTTGTTGAATGGTGGGATCGGATCGAAGTTAGGACAAAAATTATATGTTTCAAACATGTGACTGCGACTGGTGCCGTGGGATCAGAGTACACTATACTGGGCACACCCCCATACAAGTACGCGCCCTTCAAACACTGAGTTATTAATGTTCTTTCAATTTCGTTGACGAAATTTGCGGAAGCCAGTTTAGATTTTTTAGCTAAAATTTTATTGAATAGTGACATTTATATATCATTGTTTTTTATTAAATTACCTACTATAATGATAATTTGATGTTTTTATTATTATGTTATTATTGCATTATACCTACCTGCATGTAATGATAATGCATGTATGTTTTAACGGAACTGAGGGCGAAGTGGGAATTTTGTTTCGACTTAACTTTACTACCGCGTTCACGTTTACCTGACGAATTGTATGAAAAAATGTGCAGCGCCTCTAGCGAATAGTTTGCAAAACGATTTTTTTCATAGATACTTTTTGCGTAAACGCGAACGCGATGGTAAAGTTAAAAACGAGACAAAACTCGCACTTCGCACACTGGTGCTTAAAACAACTAATTATTCGAATTACTGTTTACCGACACCGTTCTGCAATCGGGATAATAACATTAGTGTACCCTGCACACGCATTTCCTGGGCATCTTAAAAAGGCGGGGTAATTACTATGACAAGCGCATTCGAAACACCGCTAAGCAGTCTTCGCTTACTATTCGGTTAACTATTACTTAACGGACTCGGTGCATCATATATTTTTTAGAAGTGTGTATCTTCTAGCATTTTACGTCAGTGGGCTAATTTATTAAATAAATTTAACCCCTATAAGGATCTTAATATAATCATATCATTCAAGTAGACAGCTATACAAAGCACTGTGTTAAATGTTAAATATGTACGAAACGATTTTGAACATGACTTACCTTTGCCCTAGTTTAATCTTAAATATAAAAAAACCGTTCTCAAATTAGACCACCACGAAAGACGACTAAGGCGCTTTCCATCAAAAAACATCTATAGATTTACTTCATATATAGATAGACTCACCCCGTGTCACGTGTGCATTTCTGTATCTGTATATATACTGCGAAAGTTTACGATTTACGATTCGGAGGTCGCAGGTTCGATCCCCAGCGGGGTACATGTTTAAGTACTCGGTTTGGTTGGTGGTAGGGCTTTTAAATGTCCGCCTATGGCTAGCTACCACCATCTTATCTAAATCTGCCGCCAAGCAGCTATGTTAGTAGCATTCTTGTGTTCCGGTTGTCAGAGATAAGATAGCCAGTCCCCCAAATGTGTTAGGGTTCCGGGTCAGAAGCCTGATTCTCACATACTCGAGATTTCAATGTCGAACGACATCAATAGGTTTGTCACTTTTACACACGTATATAAGTGTGAAAGAGATAGACATGCCAATGTCTATCGATAAACAAATGTCGAGTGTGCGAGAATAGGGGTCCAGTACGCTTGCACCTTCGACTTCATCTTCACTTAACATCAGGTGTGATTGAGGTCAAATATCTACCCGTTGTGCATAAAAAAATGTATTAAACTTTTAATATTTAGAACACCCAAACACTAAAATTGGGAATATGTCTGACGTGTATATGCTTTTATCTCAATTTAGTAAACGTGCCACGATTACTACACTCCGTTTAGTAGATTGTAACCGAAGTATCTAGTGTAGAACCATTGTTATTAGTAATAAAAGTACATTTATTTCCTCTTATAAATAAATATAAGACGCGGTAAATCGCATTTTCTTTTAAAAATATTTTTTCGATTAAAAAGCCTATGTCTTTCTCCAGGCCCCAAGCTACGACGTCTTCGCTAAATTTTAATACAATCGGTTCCGTTTAGGCGTAAAAGCCGGTCAGGCATACAGCCTTTTGTATTTGTAATATAATATGGGGACAATAAAATATTTAAACGTGTTTGAAATACTGTTCTTTGTATTATATGATTTTAAAGTTAGGATGTTTGTTTGTTGCACAATCACGGCAAAACGGATGAACGGATTTGGATGAAATTTGGTATGTAGGTAGACCATACCCTGAATTAAAACATAGGATACTTTTTATCCCGACACAGTTAATAGTTCGCGCGGGATAAACAAATCTCTGCGATAAAGCTATTCAACGCAGGCGAACCCGCGGGCGGAAAGCCAGTTATTCTATAATTCAGTACCTATAGGGCTTTGGGGTTAAAAAAATATATTGCAAAATGTAGAAAACTGTTGAAAGTGAAATAAGTTTCTGAACGTTATGCCAATTCGTTGAGTTAGAAATGAAATTCACTTTGTCTCACTGACTGCAAAACAAGTGAGCAAAACTGGGTTTTGTCACACTCTTCAAGCAAGGATAGCGACCTTTCCGAGCAGCTGTCAGAGCGCCTAACTTAATTGCTTTGGATATTGTTATCGTTTATGACGTCAATGCACCATCCATCCTCGTCATACGGTAACACAATGACAAGGACGGACAGAGCATTGCTATCGCCATAGTTATAGCTTTGATATAGCGGTAAAGCCCGTGGTCTGGTGAGATGAACTCTGTAATACGAGTGCTGAAAGTTGATTGTCACAATGAAGATTATACCACAGAATACATAATATCACTCTAATAGTGGAAGAGAATTGTTGTGCCGACCCCACCTATAAGGGCAGAAAAATTATGATTGTTAGCCCGAACCGAAGGTGAAGGAATATAGGTACCTAGAAATGATAAAGCCGAGATTTGAATAATTAACTTAGCATGCGTTTCATACGACTATTTTCAATATAGGTATTTGTGAGCAAAAATACAACCGATGATGTTTCAAAACTAGATAAGTACAAGTTAATTTAATTATTAAAATTGTAACTGAATGTTATTAAATTAATACGATTTTTTATATTGTCATGGAGAAATGACGTTCCTGATTTTTTGTAGAATAATTTTGTAATTAGTAATCAGTAAAAAAATAAAAACGTTTCCTAATAATTCTGTAGCTTGTTTTAGGTATAGTATAGGTATTAATATTCTATAAAACCTACAATATTAAATTAAACTTACCACTGTGAACTTCATTGCGTTGTAGAAGATGCTAAGATCTCCTAAAGCAATTCTAAAAAATTTATCATTAGCTACTTGTATTCAAAAAATAGTTTAGTGAGTCGTGATATTTGCCCTCGGTGAAATTTTTCCTAAATATAAAGAAGTTACTGATCGATTTTTTTAATAGTTACAGGAGTTCTAATTATATTCTCCGACGCAATGAAATTCACAGTAGTAATTTTAACCATGTAGTCTATGTTTTATTACTAAATACCTATATTATATCTATAGCCCAGGGAAAATACGATAAAAAATTAGCTTAGCTAGACATAATAAATATTTTGTAACGATAATTTCCCTAAATGTTTTGAATTTAAAGAAATACCCGTCAATTGAGCATTTTTTTTAAAGAAACACATTTTTCATCTTTAGCTTATTTAGTTACTTACTTAGTACTTGCGTTTCTTACAAATGCTTAATTTTTAGCATTTGTTACTACATTTACAACACTTTATTAAATGTTTCAAGAAAATCGCGGTTATTCGTTTTTCCGAAGTCAAACCGTATTTTCCCTGGGCTACTAAAGCAAGCTACCGATTTGTCAGAAAATATTTTTATTTTATCACTGACAGGTAATTCTATCCATGTGCAAAAAATCACGGCCTTTAAGTAAATAGTGTGTCCTTACTGGACTATTGTGTATCTCTTATTAAAACTCGTGCGCAATTTCAAATGCGCATGACAAAGTCATATTTTTTATTCATATGTTGAAGGTGATACCATGATGTGGTTAGACATTACCGTTAAAAGGGGGCCTCTCAGAATACAATACAGCAAAAATGGCGCTTCCATAGCTCAGTATATCTACGTCGTATAATTCATTGTAGCGTTTAGAGAGAATTAAATATAGAATGGCAGCTTTGTACGCTGCATTGGTTGTGCGGCAATACTCAGGCCAATAGGTTGAGTGGAGTAAACAGTAGATCAGCTGTATACAGCGCGAGCGGCAGACGTGCTGAGCGCGATAATATTCGTTTCGAATCGAGACGCGAGTGTTCTGTGTTTACACCAATTTAACTTTTTGTTTTTGTTTGTAGACAATATTGGATTTTTTAAAGTCTTTGACCGAGATTGAAATCGCTTTCTTTCTATCATTTTTTAAATTGAAAGAGGTAATAAATTCTTTGAAAAAATGAGAGAACCGGACGCCCGCTAATAGTCTAATACTTTCGTTTTGACCAGTGTATAAAGTTTTTGAATAAGTAGCTGCAAGTTATACGTATTTTTCCCTATTTCAAATTGTTTTAAAATTATTGTGGCATAACATCTGCATGCATGACCTTCGCAAAACACCGCTGGACTGTTTATAATCACTTGCCAACTGTGATCACTTTCAAAGATATAGTTAATGCAACTCAGAGTAGAGCAAATAAAACACGGTATTTTCGATTAATAAATAAGTTTTATTTTAAAACTGAATAACCTAAGTAATAGATGTAATTATATACAAATATAAATTTACATAAAATATTATATTATAAATACATATAAATAAAATATAAATAATAAAACTCCAAACAACCTAATAATTATAAAATAAGACTTTTGATTGAGCGTTCGTTTAGACTTACCTGGTGCTTGGTTTGGTATTGTCTACTGTCGTCACCGCGCGACGACCTAGACTTTATAGATAGGTACTTACTGTATATAATAATGTACCTATCTACAGTACGAGTTTCAATGTAATATACAGGGCGTCCCACGGCTATGCCACATGGAGGAAAAGTACCTTGAATTTTGTAGATGGAACATTTTACTGAAAGAAGACATTATTTTAATTTAAAAAACAATTTAAACTGCATTCATAGATTTTTAAATAAGTACATGGTTGAACCGGGAATCGAACCATTTATTTATAAAAAAAAATTACCATGTAGCTTTATCATACCGATCGAAAGGCTTCATCATAAGGATTATTTTTTGCTAAATAACATATTGTCAGAAATAAAAGGAAGACCATGAATTTTAACATTAGATGTTCAATTTTGTTCAGAAAAATGAAAAGCTGACATTGCCGTAAGGACATACAACTGACATTATCATTACTAATACTAATTACCCACTCGAGAAGTATGCATCATTTCCCTATTATAATTTAAGTTCATGATAAAATGATAAAGAGATACGTAATTAGTAAGTAGGACTATCTCAATGAACATTTTCTTTCCTGGATCGGGACAAATGGACGAAAAAATGGCCGCCGAGATCCCCAGATCTAACCCCGTTAGATTTTTTTTATGGGGTTATGTAAAAAATTTACTTTACAAGAACCAGTGTCAAAGTGTCCACGAGCTACAAACTGAACTTCGACGTATTATTCTAAATATCCACCACAACATGATCAAAAAATCGACAGGGAGCGAAATAATCAAAAGAGTGCGACTTTGTATTGAACAGGATGGGACTCATTTGATTTGATAAATTTGATTAATTTTGTATTAAAAATGTTAAAATTCATGGTCTTCCTTTTATTTCTGACACTATGTTACTTAGCAAAAAATTATCCTTATGATGAAGCCTTTCGATCGGTATGATAAAGTTACATGGTAATTTTTTTTTATAAATAAAGGGTTCGATTCCCCGTTCAACCATTTACTTATTTAAAAATCTATGAATGCAGTTTAAATTGTTTTTTAAATTAAAATAATGTCTTCTTTCAGTAAAATGTTCCATCTACAAAATTCAAGGTACTTTCCCTCCATGTGGCATAGCCGTGGGACGCCCTGTATACGAGCATATAGCTACAGAACAGAACTGCTTCGAACCAATTCCATTGTTATTAATTTCATAGTTTTATGAATTTATTCTGTCGTAATATAGAGGCAGTTGTGTAACACATTTCTTTTTTACGAATAGCGTTGCAAAGCAGACATAACTTCCCTGTAATAAAATAAATAGAATGAATAGAATAACTAAAATGATCAATGAATCATTCCTTTAATTGAAGTTTATTGCACATAGCTTTGTGTTTAACTATATTAATACAATAATTATGTTAGGAGAATTGTAAAGGTACAGTAATACCCAATGTAATTTCATCACTCAAGAGTATTTTATTATTATTAGGTAGGTATGTTAAAACTAACACTTTCTCGGCGAAAGTTATTTCTCAAATTGTGGTAAAACAGCAGTCTTTTCTTACCTCTATAATGTATTTATCCGACCGCAAGCAAGAAAAGTAGTTATATAGATACGATTATAAAACCATGGTCAGTGATGCTTGATGATGGTGAGTTGTCGTATACTACACAATAAACAAAATCGTCAACACCATACAAAATACAAAATAGTTTATTTGTTTTCCAAATATCGTTTTCCAATATCATTACTTTGCCCTAAAGGGTGAAGAGTCCTATCGAAAAGTTGATAGGTGAACAAAACGGTATGAGTCATAAGAAATGTGATAGATACGAGTATCAGCAATAATCTAACGAAATAACAGACCCGTTGTTCACCACAGCATCAGTTTAGATTGGTTCACCGTACATTTCTAGTACTCACGCCTTGTAATACTCTAGACAATAGTGTTTGCAGGTGGCTTTCTGTAACTGTAACGAATGTTATACTAATTCATGGTCAACTGGATTATTATATTGTACATTATAATTCATATGATTATTGATATGATAACTGGTTTCAAAATGTTTTATATAGAACAATAATAATAATACCTAAGAAACGGACTGTCATATCGTTACTTAGGTAATTCTCTTATAATCTATGATTATTTATCAGATGGCAGGCCCCTTTTCCTTTGCCAGGACGCCGGCTTGTTGGGTACCATCCCTTTATCTGTTTATGCTTCAAGCTTTAATGCGCGCATTATTGTGTTACGATGTGAAGGATTAGTGGGCTATAGAGAGATGTGGCATTCCTTCTTAGCCCTCGAGTGACAACGCATTTTTGTGATGTCGAAATTAACTTCATATCTGGCAGGTTACCTACTCAATCACTTTCCACCAGATGAGGCGCTTGCTTTTTTGTCATACCATTGATGTGATTATACCCAAATCATGATTCTCCTGCTATACGTTTATCGTTGTCACGTTATTTTATAACTTAATCTATTACAAGCTTACTGTCACTTGACGAAAGTGGTCGTGCCGGCTTGCTGCATCACATCATACATTAGCTAAAGTTTCACTACCACATGCTAGCCACGGTAATTATCTCTGTAGGTAGGTCCTACTCGTTTTTAAATCATGAGGGAAATAACGATATGCAGGCTATAGACAGTTAGCGTCTCTCTTCAAATTGTTTTAAATGCTGTCGTGTCGCTATAAACGCCCGATTACAGAGTAACAAATTCACAACCAATATACTTTTCTTCGCATGTCTCGACTCAGTCCTCCATTGTTGTAAAGTTGGGATTATTTTATTAATTATGTATCTTAGATGTTAACGGTTTATCAGACCGGCTGTACCAGTTCATATCATTTACCGCTATCTCTTCATGACTAACGCATAAAATTTTTTTTATTTATTTTAGATTTGTTTACATAAGAAGATGTAACGTTGTTCTTCTTGATTTTTATTTATTATTAACTTTATCATCTTAATCAGGAATGACTTGCTTATTCCGCGATATTCCGTAAACATTAAATCTAATGTTCGTAATGTTGTCCGTAAACATTAAAAAATGTTTGGGTGCGAAGTTCATTCTAGTCATTTTAGTGATATGTGTGAATATATCTAGTTTAATAGGTTATACATGTGAACTTAAATAAGATTGAATTGTTATGGGAAAAAATCTCGTCCGTAGTGTTACCGTGTGTGGTAGATAACGATAATAGGTTACTAGTAGGTAGTTAAGGTACATGTCTCATAGAAAGCTATATGCATGCACTGTATATTCTCACGATAACTAGACTGTGAAACTTGCAAACACCATTCTTCTAATTTACGTAAATAGAAACAAGTCGTGTTCACCATTCAATTAGATCTTAAAGTAGAAATTCGAAGTTATTGTGACGCAATCTTAACTCACATGCTCGTGCGCGTAAGTTCTCTCATGTTAGATAACGATCGCCGTTTCAATTGAAGCTTTCCACAATTGTAAGTGAAAGATAACTATCATAATTTTTTATTAAGTCGTCAAAAAGTAATAATGAAGAAGGGACTGCAGAGAGTGATGACTTAATTTTGGATTTTATAGACAGTGATTTAATAAAAGAAATATGAATCTTTCCATTACCTCAACCGCAACAACTGACAACAACGAAGAAATAGGTAAGTTGCATACCTACCATTAGCTTGTTGCTCTAGAATACTCTAGATGTATCAACCAATAGTAGACATGTCCCGAGGCCATTGTCAAATAAAGAAATACTATAGAAATAAGCACATATACATTGTTTGCTTTTTCTTCAACAAATAAAACAACCACAAGGACTTGTTGACCTGTTCATACCAAATCTGGTTCGCCCACGAGCGGCGCGCATCCTACGCCTTGTCAACATTAGCATCTTGCTGATTTCTCCCTTTACTCGATTTGCCGTTCTAATTATACAATTTGCATATCCTCAGCTAAGCACAACATCTGCGCTATATATATATATATATGTACACAAACTTTCTGTCCCCGGCTTCGCCCACTTCGAATTACTTTATCGCGGATTGTTTCAGGATGAAAAGTAACCTATGTCCTTCTTCGGGTCCAAAGCTACCTCTCTGCTAAATTTCAATATAATCGGTTCAGCAGTTCATGCGTGAAAACCGGACATACAGACGCATTATAATATTAATATGTATATGTTGCATCGAATTACTATTGCATGAAGGAATCATATAATTAAATTAAGTATATTTACACAGTATGTCGCAGTAAGTAGGTATGGTACATGTCACCACCAGATCCACTGAACTGATAAACCAATAACTCTTGCCTTGAATCATAGCATGTGCGGTGAGCTGAGCAATACATAATCATAAGATCAAATCCCAAGCAAGAAGCACGAATAGCCAGCAGGCTTTTATTATACAAAAAGTATCTATTTATGCTATGGATACTGTACTTATTATAATATTTCGCGAGATATTTTAGATTGGGTACCTTTTTGACTGGCTGTACTGTTTGCAACAAGTGCTTTACGGGTTACGGGAGTAGAAATGTTACAAGTAAAAGTAGGTAATTTACCATGGATTCAATTTCTATAGGTAACCAAGTAAAAACATCCAAATCTAAAATTAGCGCTGTACAATCATAATAAGTCGTCAGTAGGTCACTCCGTCGCAGACTACCGACTTTTTTACATTCGGCCTCTGTTCCGATCATTATCTCCCGACGCTATGCTATGTTGCAACTGCACTCTTGCGCAACTCCTGACAAAATACGGTTATGCCAATCCAATCCATTTTATAAATACGACAACATAATATAATTTACTTATTTATAAAACTACCCTACATTCATTCTTATAATAACTATCGTAGACATCCTCCAAAAGGTAAGGTAATACAAACATGCCCCACCTAAGTGGCAAATGTTATTTAACACTTTATATATATAAGCATACAGGTTAAACATAAACATACCAGGACTCCACGAGCTTATCTCTATCTCTTCCAGTAAACCCTTTACAAAACTTTGCCTTTTGTCTATAAGCCCAGCTTAGGAGATGACGTGATTTTATTAGTTTTAGGGCCAAGTCCAAAATGAAACGAGTGTAGCTAATCCAAACATAACATAGTACCTAACAGTTAATTGTTACAACCAACTAGTATGATGTGAAGATATAATATAGCTTTCAGCCCGCGGCTTCGGCCGCGTGGAATCACTTCGTAAACTCATCGTCCAGTTTTTAGAAGTCTGTCCTTTTCCAGCAATTCAGGCATTATACAGACAGACTTTCGCGTTTATAATATTAGTATGGATATCTGTTTTGTTATATAACGATTGAGGAAAACTATGAAGTAAGTCGGTATTCAAAATCACAGGTCTTTACTGTCATACGGAAAAATCTTAACTGGATTAAATTTCTTTAATAACATGTTACATAACTTATCGACAGCTCGTTATGGTATTAATTGCATTTTGCTTTTGTGTTAGCTTCGATTCATTGAGTATCGTAATAAGTAGGTATACTTACGTGATTGGGCCTATTACATCATTCACGCATTAAGTTCCGGTTGGATAATTTTGGGCTCGAAATGACGATATAATATGCTGCTAACAATAAATTTTATTACAAATTGTATGTTTATTATGCGCGGTTATAACCCACACATAGCATTAGTAATAAGTTTAGATACGGTCGAAGGCACAGCATGGCATATGGTCTGTTGTTTTTAACCGACATCAAAAAGGGCAAGGTTCTCAATTCGCCAGTTTGGATATATTTTTTTTGAACATACTTGTTCGTATAGAGGATTTAATTTCACCGGTTTTAGATATGTCAAGCAGCTCATAAAACACGCGTGTGTTAGAAACGCAAATAGTGAAGTTATATTCTATAAACGCACTATTTGCCATGTCAAAGGATATAAGTCTCATATAGCCAAGTGATAACACCATCAGCCCGGTGAATAAAATATCGCTGATCTCCATGTGTTACGATGATCAGTAATAAAATATGCTTGAATTTTTTTTTTTTTTTTTTTTCAAATTTCGAACTGGCCGCCGCGCGGCGCCGCGTGGTTTTTATATGTTGAAAAACGTCGTACGTTATACGTGCGTATAGTGGTTAAACACCATAACGCACTTATATCGTAATGTATTATAATGTATCTACATCGACAACTCCGATATTTGGCGGTTTATTCGCGTGATTCTGTTTGTAAACGAAGCCCAATTGGTCCCATTGCAATGTCATTACAATCGGTTCACTAGTTATTTCGAAATTATATTAGACAGCAGAATCGCATTACATATTTAGACGATTGTGATATTTCGCACTTGGAAACTAAATACAGTTTGGGTTGTATGGAAAAAGTGTAGAGAAGGTCGATGTGATTATATGATATATTTTAATATGACAAATCGAATATCACCAGGTCGAGTTGGTATAACCTTACTGCTGAACTAAACTGAAGGAGCTAGAAGGGTCGCCATCGCACAAAAAGGATCCGCGCGATTGTAAAACACGCTAAAATACTAAAAATAAAATATTTTTGACAAAAATAACAACTTCAGAAAATCTCTTGAATCACCCGCCGTGCCCACACCAAGTCGAGCAAAAAAGCGTCACGGCCGTACCATCCTTTTCTCGAAGCAATTCAGACCATTTTCGACCCCCTGTAACTTCGTTGTGGATAAAAATAGAAGACTGAAATTTTCAGTAACTATGCAGGCATTGTAAAGACACGTATATTTAAAATTTCATTCAATTTGAACCAGTATTTTTAAGAATTATAACGGGTCAAATTTCTTAATTTTGTCACTCACTGACTCACCGATCATCAAAATTCTAAGGCACTTCTAGCAGACCTAGAAGCTTCAAATTTGGAATAAAAGTAGTGTTAAGTTCGCCTGAAAAGACGTGTAAATTCAATTATTTAGTGCGATGGCCAAGTCTCGATATATTTATATAAAACATTAAAGAATTTTAATATTGATATGCGTCACTATAAGATGCTGTTAATTATTACGTAACAACTTAATGCTTCGAGTACGGAGATTCCAGACACAATTAATTTTCAATTGTTATGGACCACGATCGTGGTCTTAGAGACTGGACGTATTAAAACAGAAAGTCGCTTAAGTAGATACTGAATAAATTAACAACCGACTTGGTATTACATGGATCTCACAACTTTTTACCGCAGAACAACTGAGTTGCGAGACTTGGTTTTTTTGACAAGTATTGTTTTTGATGGGATAATAATTACGCCAATGAACTCAACTCAAGGAGAGATACGGGGGCTCGAGTAAATTTACTTTGTAGTTGATTCAAAAGATTTTTTGAAATTGGTGGTTTTTTACCAATTTTCCCTAGTATTCTCAACGATAAGAATGACTTAGTAACAAAATCATCTACTATTTCAGGCATTAGATTAACACAATGATGCTTAATGTTTGTATTGCAATTAATCAACAAATTTTTAACAAAATTTTTGTGTTTTTTTTATGAAATTCCCTAATGTTTCTTACTTAACTGCATCATTTTATTTACGTTCATTATTTCTATTTCGTAAATAAACGGAATATCATAACCATATAGGTAATGATTGTTATACTTTATCGCAACGTAAATTTAATTGCATAAAAGTGTTTTCGTGTTCTGTTTGTAATGGTTTCATTTAGCAGTTTAAGGCCACGAACTTGCTCTCGATAACCTTTAAGTAAGTCGATTAAATTGGAGGATTTTGAATTAAAATTGATAACCAACTTCAAAAGTTATCATAAAATACGCACTAACTAAACTAAACTAATAATACGTAAATCGTTGTTACTTGTAATTTATATAATTACTACGGGGGATTAACTTTCACATCAATCATAATTAGATCTCGGAAGCCTTGATGTTGAGCGAGAATTGGTGCATGATCTATGTCAGATTAAACTCTAGTTGTTGCATTGAGATCACCTTGCAGTCATGCTATTTATATACTAGGTCTTAGATATTGCAGTATCCTGTAATAGTAATGAAATATTAAATGCGGAATAGTTCTGCATCAATGGGTTTAGAGATAAAACAATTGAGATCTATGGCAATGAATACCATTTAAATTTTTTGAAACTTATGTAAGATATGTTTAATATTGATTATTATTATTATGAGCCCATACTGTCCCACTGCTGGGCAAAGGCCTCCCTCCTCTCTCTCCAAGCCTCTCTGTCCCGGGCTTCCTCTGACCAGTTATTGAGAAACTTATCCAACTCGGCCCACCATCTCCATCTCTTTAGTATATTATTATATATTAGTATTATATAATAATATATTAGTATATTATTATATAGTTTACAAGGTTTCACACACAAGTATGTTATTTGTATAATAGTGCGTGAAAACTTGGCAAGTTAGAGATGTCGACAGAAAGAAAGCAATTTTTTGTAGGTAACAATTTAATGAATGATGTTTTCCAACAACCGAAGTTTTCACTCAACGTATGTGCTAAGTGTATAAAAATTATTACTTATGCAATAAATGGCCATATTACAATTAGCTACAAGGTCAAATTTAGTTGTGCCTTAGTGTGAAATAGGTACTCGTAATATTGCACCAACTAGAGGCACAATGCTGAGAGTAGCGGTGTGAATAAGATCACCTATTTTCAGCAGTGAAAAGTAATAATGACGATACAAAGAAAAAAAAAACGCGTCAACGTTACAATTTTATATCTGGGGACAATCACATGTTACTCGCGTGTACCGGACAAGTGTGTCGATGAATCTAGCCTTAGACAGTCTTGCAGTTACGACCTTGCGGCCTCGTCGACTCCCGCGCACGATCAAGTTGACAGTTTCTCTAATGGATTGCGACTCCTTCCCGCTACCCAGGTATTGTGAGATATTCGAGTAAAACTTGATTTTTGCCTAACGATTTTTCAACTGTTAAGTAGACATTCTTACTTTAAATTACATTAACAACACGGGATATGATTTTCATTGGTAAGTAGGTAATTTTTCCCACATCAATCTTATTTTATTTTCAAGTCGAAATAAATACCTGAAAATACTCAAAAAAGCTAACCTACTATTGTGATAAATTGATTCGTTCGTCAACATACTTATTAATAAAGCACAATTAATTTTATTTTAAAAATATAATTAGCTTGACCTCTAATATTAATCATTTCGGTAAAAAAAAGATTAGATATAACGAAATTAAACAATAGATTCGACGTGTGTAGATTTGGACTGTCGCCATCAAGTTTTGAATGTAATTTTTTAAGATATTTTTTACTAAAATTGAAACTCACTAAATTATTTTAATTGTGGTGTATTATTAAAGAAAACTACAAGTTCTTCATTCATTGACCTCTAAATTTTATACAAGAAACAAGTTTTAGAATGTATACCTATAACATCTTTTTGCATAAAACGATTTTGACCTTCTTTTGAACGAAACTCTATTCTTATTTATTTCACTTCCTTCACCAAAGCACCGACTAAATGAGGTCGAGTTTTTCACTGTCACTAGGTATAGTATAATATGTATTTTTGAAAATGTTTGTTATTTATTTTATTTATTTATATGAAACAAATAGTCTTACAAATATTTTGACTACACTAATTTGTTACTCATAGACTAATAGTGTCATTAATTCCCAACACAACTAAGCATTTCCGAACAGAATAGATCACATCAACGGTTAAACATGATAGATAACTTTTCTCTCATGGAACTTATAAATTTTTATAGCTTCGTACAAGTATAAGTACCATTTCCAAGTTCCGTGAGAGAGAAGTGATTAGACCAATTATCTATTATATTTAACCGTTGATGTGATTCTATATCTCAGTCCTGTAATATATATTTAACCGTAATAACTAAGTAAATAAATAATGATTAATATTAAATTAGCGAACGAAGCAATTTCCTAAATGTCCAATCAATATGGCAAACTAATTTAAAGCAGGAATGATAAATCAATATTGACACGCATCAACTGAATTCTATTTTCGCTAATTTACAACGCATATATAAACATATACTTCTTTAACCGTGTCGTTGTCGCGTCGACCGAGTAGCTTGCGCATCGTAATCGGTAACTTATACAATTCCTTTGCTTTCACCACTCGACTGAGGATGTGAGCCTGTCGCATGTTGTAATGACCAGTTTTTCCACACATGGTAGAGAAATATGTGTTTTCGAAAGTCACGCGGGGACGTTTACTGCTTTATCTGATTAACGGGTCTTTAAAAAGGTAGAATGTAGCTAAGCTAAATTATTTTACTAATATGCTATTTCATATTTTGGAATACTTGTGAGCAAGTCTTCCAAAATATGAACCACCAAGCTCGTTGTGAGGAACGAAATTGTTTTAGTAGGTATCTACATATAGTTTCATAATGCTAATCGCGGAATTATATTACTATTGTCCACAATAGAAAATAAGTATTCCATTTAAATCCTACCTAATAATAGATAAAGATTCACATTCTCATAACGTGCTGGACTGGATATGTCGCTCCAATTTGCAAACAGTCCGCACGTAGCTCACACGCAGAGGAAGCCGGAAGCAGGAGATAACTATTTGAATTTGACTAACGCGAGTAGTACGGTTATCCTCCGGTGCTGGTCCTTCCGAAATCCGGCTTGAATAGGTTCAATCTGCAAGTGAGCTGACACTTGACCGTGATTTTTTATGTGTCAAAAAGTTTTGTTTAAAGAGGTTTGGAGTGCGTAAGTACCTAAATTTGCTGTAAGTAGATGCTAAATTGTAACTGTTCGTGTTGTTTATACATTATTTATACTTAATTCTTTTAAATGTAAAACGTATACTATAGACTTACGAAAGAGATATACAAAGCGAATGTGGATGGTAATGTTGGTAGGGGAAGACCACGGCGAACGTACCATGATCAAATCGGGGACGTCTTAAAGAAAGGTCAAGTCAAGAGTACCCTAAACCGACGAGCATGTATGAACAACCTTATGAGAGTGAAGGAAGCAGAAGAGGTGTGTCAGGATCGTAGCAAGTGGAAGTCTGTGGTCTCTGCCCACCCCTACGGAAAACAGGCGTGACATTATGTATGAATAATATAGTCGTATAAGAAAAAAAATTGTAGGTACATTAAAGGTATCAGAAAAAAGGTCACCTACTTAGGACGACTTAAAATTCGTAAGTGAACATGTTAATTTTTTGTTTTCATTGTTTGAATGCTCGTTAGGGAAAACTACTATGTGGATTCACAGATATATTCATATAAGTCCGGATTAACATTTTAATGCAATTAATTTTTTGTTTCTTAATTGAATTTTAAAAGTTGAGACAGTTACTTTTGTTATTCTCTAACAATAAATAAATAAATATTTCGGACAGTTACATCAATCATCTAGTCCCAAACTAAGCAAAGCTTGTACTATGGATACTAGATAACAGATAAACATACATAAATATCCATGACTCGGGAATAAATGTTCGTATTCATCCCACAAACATTTACCCCTCGCGGGATTCGAACCCGCAAGCGTTGGTTTTGCTGGCAGGGTCACTATCCACCAATCGGTCGTCTACAATGTTGGAAACAAAGGGATCTGAGCCCATACAGCCTAGTCTTCTGTTGTATTCTTCCGTACTAGTCTTCAGTATGCTTTATGGAAGATTTTGGCGGCCTCTTGTGGGAACCCGAAAGCTTCGTTACGCACTTTAATTTATACTTCCCTTCACTTGTACACCATCACTGACTTTTGTCGTACAATGTTATAATACTTTAATGTAAACTGAAATTTTGTGTAGGAGATCAGTTTAGAGACAAGTTCATGGACCCAATGACATTTAGGGCGCTATTTTAGACTCGTATGTACGTAGACGCATTCTATTCTGATTTACAAACGCTTTACGACGGCGATGCACTCAAATAAAACACCGTGTTTGTTTCACCCTTAAATATTTTGTTTTATTCGCGTTCCTATTCTCGCCTTAGTGCGAGAAATGTGGCATTTATTGCAATATTACAGCACAGTAAATTTTATACAATCTCTATAATTGAGACCATATCTATAATAATAATTTATATCCGGTGTTCCAGCACTTTCTAGGATTTATTGTTTGTGATATTATAAGTTAAGTTAACAAAACATAAGGAATGCAATAAATGATTTGTGTTTGAAGTTATGACTTCGTACCATTTATAAATTCTCCGGGATGAAAGATGAAAAGTAAAGAAAAAAATTTAAAAGTCATCAACAACATCGATGGCGGAATGACATGCAAATGGTATAGGTAATGATGTGAAGAACTTAGATACTTTCCTAATTAAAAAAATTAATCCACCAACATCTTGGGACTGAGGTTAGATAATTATTTAGAGCCGCGCCGTTTACTGTGTCACATGAAATGACTAGTTCCTAACAGGTTTATAAAATACGACACAAAATATGCAGAGAAACCTTTCAAACACAACAACATTTTACTGGGTACTTCGAAATGATCACCGTAATCGACTTCCGTTCCAAGTTCCAAGACTGTAAATTGCCATGTTACTCGGTAGATATAGAAGTGTGTTACTTTTTCTTCCTTTAGAACGGGATTACTTTAATGAGGATTGAGTAATACCATTTTGAAACGATAACGGAGATAGAAATTTATAGTTATTCTCTGTAATAGAGGTTGTTTTCTTCCTAAACATATTTTATAAAGACTTTTTAAAAAGTCCCTAGAGCAAATGTGAATGGAGGAGACGTAAGGGGCGTTCCTAGGCTCTGGTACTTTGTTGCCCAGGAAAAATACGGTTTGACCTCGGAAAAACGAATAACCGTGAATTTCTTGAAACATTTAATAATTGTAATTATAAATGTAGTAACAATTGTTAAAAATTAAACATTTGTAAGAAACGCAAGTAACTAAGTAACTAAATAAGCTAAAGTTGAAAATGTTTCTTTAAAAAAAATGCTATTTCTTTAAATTCACCTTTTATTAAATTAAGCAATTTAAATTAAGCTTGCACCTTTGTACATCCTCTTTATTGCTGTACTGTTTTTATGATTAGTGTACAATAAACTATAAATAAACAAACAAACAAATTCAAAACATTTAGGGAAATTATCGTTACAAAATATGAATTCTCATTTTCATTCCTTAAGCAATGCAACTCGACGACATTTTCAGCTAAAACACATACATGTCTAACTATAACGTGCTTAGTTTTTTATCCATCAATAAGTTAACTGTGTTTAACAAAGGTCTACCTAATCAAATATCAGTTATTTTAGGATTTATTGTATTTAAGATACAAATTAAAAATAGGGTTTTCTATAAGAATCTAGACTAAGATATAGTTTTTTTAGCCTTAATTATTCAAAATTACATCCCTAATATACCTCTAAAAGAAAGCACTTATATAAGTCGGTTCTGAATTATGTCTAGCTAAGCTAATTTTATACCGTATTTTCCCTGGGCTATTGATTCAATCGAGGAGGTATTTTCAAAATAAGCAAGTCATTCTTTTTTTTATATAAATAAGCAACATGGCATTAAAAATCGAATCGACAAATATACCCAAAAAATCAAATGGCATCAGTCCTTCAATCAACAATACAATAACATAATGTCGCCTTTATCTCTATAAATGAGATTTGCATTATAAAAAAACTACGAATGTAGTTTTCTTACCTTTTGTAAATAAAGTCAGGTGTAAAATTTGCTCAATGGTTGTGACATTTTCCTTTTATATCAACGCTTTTTTGAAATATTCTACGTCATATTATAACCAAAAATTTTTTCGTTCGTGTCACCTCTACATGCTTCCGCGTTGTTTCAAGTTTTATTTTAAAACGGGTTTAATTTTCTCTGTCTCTAAATAGAACAGATATTTTAAGGAGAGTTATCTAATTAGTTCTTATGCCTATAAAGGTGTCATAGAATTATACCTCTTTGGAAATTGATAATTTTGTCAGATGTAGGTATACAGGGCGTCCCAAAGTTATGGGACATGAAGGGGAAGTACCTTAAATATTGTAGATAGTGAATTTTGCTCAAAGAAGACTTTATGTTATTTTTAAAAGTTAGTAATTCTGCATTCATAGATTTTCTAAAAATTACTTGCTTCGGCTGGGAATCGAACCGACTTAAATGTGAAAAAAAAAACACCCTACTTTTATGATGCCAATCGAAAGAATAGCTAAAAAATAATAACTCTGCCTAAGTAACATAGTATTTTAAAAGAAAGGAACAACATAAAATGATTGAGTCAAATTTCAAGAAAGTTATTTATTGCCGACGACGTTCGAAAAGTAGCGATATTATCATTCCAAAGATAGCATTGATTATTCGTAAATAAGTACCCACTTCATAAAATAGGTACTAACATAGTTTTCCTTATTATAAGTGCACGTGTAGATGAAATGATAAAACTTGTATTTCAATACGTCCTCTGTAAGCTAGACGAGAGCAGCAGATTTTCTAAATGAATGTTTTCCTACATGGATTGGTACAAATGGACCGATTAGATGGCCGGCCAGATCCCCGGACCTCACACCATTAGATTTCTTCTTTTGGGGATACGTGAAAGATATGCTATACAAAAAGCGATACGAGAACGTAGGCGAGTTGCAAACAGAATTGTGCCATATCACATCGAGTGTTCACCATAAAATGATTAGAAAATCAACAGGCAGCGGGCTCATTAAAAGATTGGCGATTTGCGTAAGACAAGAGGGATCACATTTTGAGCATTTAATTAATTAATTTACAAAAAAATACCTACTTAATTGACTACGGCAGTTTCATGTATGTTTTTTATTTGATTAAAATGATTAATTTCACGTTGTTCCTTTCTTTTAAAATACTATGTTACTTAGGCAGAGTTATTATTTTTTAGCTATTCTTTCGATTGGCATCATAAAAGTAGGGTGTTTTTTTTTTCACATTTGAGTCGGTTCGATTCCCAGCCGAAGCAAATAATTTTTAGAAAATCTATGAATGCAGAATTACTAACTTTTAAAAATAACATAGAGTCTTCTTTGAGCAAAATTCACTATCTACGATATTTAAGGTACTTCCCCTTCATGTCCCATAACTTTGGGACGCCCTGTATACTTATTTACCAGTAGTACCTAGTTGTAGTTTCTGGATGTTGTAAAAGTAATAATCATAAATATCAGGTAATTTTTATTTTGTAAGTAAACAAATTATAAGTTTTTCATGTCCTGTCGAACTCGACGTGCGCTTGGAGGATGCTCTCAATTTTTACTGATTTCTATAAAAACTAGAAAAAATTAAAAGCTACAAAGTTTACCGTAATCTATACATAATAATGAAATCGTGAAAGCAAAAAATCTGTTGTAGATATCCGAGAAAAAAAAAACCACCGGACGACCTAAAATGCATAGGTAAGTTTTGTTTACTCTTCTGTTTGTTTGAACGCGCGCAGACTCTGACAGACCTACATGCAGACAGATAGAAATCACCCCATATGGGTTCCTTTTTTAACATTCTGTTACGGAACCCTGAAAAATGATGAGATTGCGAATGTAGTGAATCAGTTTTGGAGAAACCCCTGTCCTTCACCAAACCACGCTTGGACTGTCCCGGCCGCCTTCAAAAGTAGCACAAATTCCGAGAAAATTTTATGTTAAATTCTTTAATGGGATTCGTTTAGACAAATACCATAGGTCTTTGTTAAACGGCAGCCGTTGGTTAGTAGCTCCTAAAATTCTACGAACGCCGATACGCCAGCCCACTTGGTAATTAGGGCAACTCGTGTAAAGGATTAGCGTTTAAATGCACGAGCTCTTGTAAGGAATTTGAAATTTTGAATGTAGCTATCCTTAGATACGAGGGTCATCAATCATCATGTAATCTCTTAACTATTAATTCAAAATTAAAAAAAAACCCCCCGCGAACACAAATGTTTATTATCGTCTAGATAAATCAAACCAACTGTGTTAAAAGCTAAATATCTCCGAAACAGCTTAACCGATTTCCATCAAATATGGTCAAGAACCTAACTCAGTGTTTAAACTTATATTTAAAAAAAACAATGTAGAAATCCCCGAATGACTATGATACCTAAATAAACTTAACAACTACCTATATTAAAACCTTATCTTTGAAACGGCTTAACGGTTTTTTATGTATTAAAGACTAAATTAGTCTTTAATATAAAAAGCCGCACTGAAATCGGACCACGCATTACTGAGTTGCAACCGGATAAAAGCTGAACGCACGCACGCACACACAACGCCGTGAAATACATAACACCCGTCGTGTTTCGTCGGATGACATGTCGTGTTTCGTCGGATGATATGTCGAGATTAGGTATAGATAAAATATAGATTTAAGTCTTGGCTGCAGTTTAAAGACTGTCGTTAGTGTCGACGTGAATTGTAGCTTGGTCCTGTTTGCTTTACTAGCTATCGTGAGTAACTGCATACAACATCATATTGCTAAACGTTCTTTTCTTCGTACACACAGTTACCGTTAGGGTACCTACCTACCTTGTTTACGTGCAACTGATGCGTCTGGTTTTGTTTCAACGTATGTAGGTCGGCCTGATGCACTAATGTCCGTGTGTATCAGATACTGGGTTAATGTATGTATGTCGCACTGACGTTGGTTTGATGCCAGGTGCTGTACGTAAGGTACTTTTATACATGTTGTGACACCGACGTTCTTGTAGGTTTATGTTGTGTAGATCTATAGCTACGCTCTGTAGAGTGCGAAAATATTTATGCCATACTCAGACCAGAAAAAACATGTGTTAAATAAGATACCGGAGGAGAGAAGAAATTAGTAAAACAAAAATGTATCTCAGGTACCTGAGATATATGATATATATATCTATATATAATTCTTACAGATTATGCCGCTGTCGCAGGCCTTTATGTGGTTCCTATTAGTTAATACTTTTCACAAAGTGAAGTTGAGGCCGAAAGTGGAAACGGCCTCACCCGGATACCCCAATTTATTTGGGGGACTGGCTATCGTATCACAAGTAGCCTGCTGGCAAATAATATGGTATTAACTGGTCAGACGGAAATTTAAAAATATGTTACCGCCAACCAAACCCGAGTTACTAAACATGTACCCCGCTGGGACTCGAATCCGCCTGTTTTGTAAACCATATATTAAATTGAGCCACGGGTGCGATTTAAACTCCCGCCTTTATTTTTGATCGAGGAATAAATAAATAATAATAAATAAATAACATATTATATTATAAATTTATTATTAAACATATTTTCCGTTTGAAATTCAAATGCACTCTTTAAAATGTAAATCGTTTGAGCTATAACTGGATATGCACTTCTGAACCTCACGATAAATGGTTTCGATCACCCACTCTCCCCGCGGTCCTCCCTTTATGTTGGAGGCAGGCATATACCATGGGCTCTATGTTATTCATTCACAGAATAATATTTTTGTTGTGTAGCTGTGTCTGCACGATGGTCGGCGTTGCGTGCGGCGGCTACGAGGCGCGGCGGTGCTCGGCGCCTGCGCAGGGAGATGGCTGCATTGCGCGGGGCCCTCGACGACGTGTGCGAACCCGGCGATTGCGCGACGCAGCCTCACACCAGGGCACAGCTTAACAGGAGGATTGAGGAGCTGAAGGTAGTTATCGACAACATACTTAATATAGCTGTATCTTTTCAATGCTCGACGCAAATGCGCAGTGAGATGGCCGCTCTGCGCCGGGGAATCTGCGATCGTTTGTAACCATTAAATGATCTTTTTAGATGATAGAAAGTTTATTTTTATACAATTAGGAGTAAAAACTAAAAAACAGATAACTAACCTATTCCATTTTATGACAAAAACTGAATGTTGGCCTTCATCAACGTGAAAAAGTTAATTCGAAACTATGAGTGAATTATTAGATGCTTAAATATGAAATTAGAGTTTAAAAAAAAATGTTTGCTAGAAAATCATATAGGTACACTCAATTAATTGAAATATTGCCCGATATTATCTACAAAGTTCAGCTATTCCAATGGCACAGTTTATTGATAGCCTTGCCGTAAGTCTTAAGTTATTGTGCCGGCTCAGCCATACACACAGCGCCATCTAGTTCCACACCAAGCAACTAGGCTTGTATTATAGATACCATATGGTTGATAAACTACACAAATACATTTTATATACAAATATAATAAGTATAGCATCAGAGTTTCTAACCACTACACCAAACAAGTCGTCAAATGTATGTGAGCATAGTTTTTAAACGACTTCAAAAAAGGTTCTGTATTCGGGGCGTATTTTTATTTTTTTTATTTTTATAGTCAATAGCCAACATATTTTAATTCATAGGGTAAAAGTTATCTGTTATTCAAAGTTAGAGAGACGTAGTCCTTACTCCACCACAATCGCAAAGTAAAGAAGGGTAAAAGTATCACTTGAAAATGTAACTTTTTTTAATTTAATATTGAAATTACTACTTATTCATAAAGCTAATTTCCTAGAGAAGAAGAATGAGTAAGAAACTCAAGGTCTGCTCTTTTTAAACAAGTTTTGGATTACAATTATGTGATTTCACAAAACGAGGTAATATATTACATATATACAGAATGTAGAATTAATCACTTTGAATGTTTGTTCAAACCATCAAATTGAACAACTTTCACTAAGGAACCAACTCTAAAATCGATAAAAAAATTTGCTGTTTTATACAAAAGTTTAATACCGACTCCAATGAAAATGTATGAACAGCGGACAACATATTATCACAAATGACTAATTTTCATGTGAATTTTGAAAGAATAGTTTGTTCATATTCAATTGTCTTCACGCACCGCACGAAGTCGCAGGCAACAGCTAGTTGAAAATATGCCTATAATTTCGTCTAATACTCGTACAAAGCCCTGTTCTTCTTTTAAATGTTTGTGAATGTCTAATAATCATAATTAATGTTTCATTTCACAGGAGCGCTTATCCCGTCTTCTAGAGTGCAAGGTCTCCATGTTAAAGCTGACTGTGTCCGTGAGACGGGCGATAGGCGAGATGGAGTCAGACGACAGCGGGCTAGCTGCAGACTTGACGACTTTGTTAGCGGCATGGGACGAGGCACACCAACGGTACTTAATTTTTTTTGAGGAATGTGTTGACTTGCTTTCACCACACACAGCCCATAAAAGTCCACTACTGGACATAAAACTCTTCTGTGGAGCGATTTTCATCGCATTTAATAATAGTCCGCCACCTTGGTGCTAGCTGGTTGGCGAACGTTGATTTTTTTGAGTGCTCCGCACCAATGACGCTGCTATACATCACTGGATATATATATATATATATATATATATATATATATATATATATACGGTTATGTTTGCGAAACACGACACAACGTATCACCTAATTATATTATCATCTTCACAAAAATACCGTGTTTTTTCCATCGCTATTTACCAATTATGGTGATTAGGTAATAGGTTAGTAGTGAAGGAGAACATCGTAGTTTGATTCGTATAGTCAGATTTTTATAAAGTAGGTAAACGCTTTGTACAGGTCAAAGTCTATAAATCAATATGTGTATGGGCTTCACAAAAGCTCAAGGTCACCCAATCAGCTTTGCAGAGGATGATGTTCGTGTTTCACTACGAGATCGTATCGGGCGTGTTCGACCTCAACGCTTGCTACTTTGCCGCCGTATATACAGTCCCCAACACAATGGGAGCGGGTATTTCTCATGCAGAAGCCTGTGGTGAGGGTGTTTGCTTGCTTAGTACAGGACTTCATAGCTCATCATCATCATATCAGCCACAGGACGTCCACTGCTTCACAGGAGGTTTTCCAGAGTGACCGGTTGGAAGCTGCATCTAGTGATTTCCCGCGATCTTTATCAGGTCGTCTGTCCAGCTTGTGAGTGGACGTCCTAAACTGCGCTTGCCGATGCGTGGTCTCCACTCGAGAACAATGCCCCACCCGCCATCAGTTCGTCGAGCTATGTGCCATGCCCACTGCCAATTCAACTTGCTAATCCTCTGGGCTGTGTCAGTGCAGTGACCTTCGTTCGCCTACGGATTTCTTCATTCTTGATTCGATCACGTAGTGAAACGCCGAGCATCTCTTCGTAGTTCTCAGCATCCTAACACTGCCATCACTGACGCGTACATTGATATACTAGGCAGGTTCTTATGTATGATATCCGACACGGAAACAGCACTCACCAAAAGCTTACACATAACCACTATAAGAACCGTTTTCTTTATAAAATTAGACGTATCTATATTTTATTTATTGTAATCGTTTTTCTAGTACTTCAAATGAACTACTCTCATTGGAGAAAGCGGTATGCGCTTGGACGGAATGGGAGAACGCCCTGCGTGAGCTTCAGGGCGCTCTGCGTGGAGATCTGGCGACGTTGCAAGCTCTGCGGGATCGCGGCGCGACAGTCGGGGACCAGGGCGAAGTCGCCGCGCAAATTCGACAGCTGGCCGCTTCGCTTGTCGAGAAAAAGAAGGTCGGTATTATCACAGATAATACCGCATTGGACGTTCTGACGACCGATTATGTTCTGGCGTGAGATTGATTGGTTCACTACTTCCTCGCAATTCGGCGTTTCCTCCGTTGGTCAGCGTAACAGAACACGATAACGATGAAGTTACATAATAGACTCACCGGACAAACAGAACCAGAATAATCTACGGCGATTTAATAAAATTGAGCTAGAGGTGAACTAATTGACGATATGTTGATTATTGACAGTCGTGTCCGCTCGTTGTACGAGTACCCTACCGTACGGGAGCTCAGCTTTTTTTTTTATTTATTTGCTATTAGGAGAACTTACAGCTAATACATAAAATATCTTATAAACATTGTATAAAAAATGCCAATTATAAGTTCCCACATGTATATTAGGAAAGTGAAAAAAAAATAAAACCCTAAATAATAACTAAAGTAGGTACAGTCAACCACAATAACAATGGTTTTACTGGCAGTGTCATGCTTGACTTGCGGTTGACTGTACTAACGTTAGAAGTAACGTTTTTTTTTAATTTAATTACTTAGTGTGGTATTAGTAGTAGTATATAATTCGTAAGATAATTTCTATTTTCAATCATTTAATTGTAGTTCATCTCTAATAATAACCAAAAATAGTAAAGATTGAAACTAAGAATTTTGTACTATTATTTACTTAATTTCATCATTTTCGCGTTCTATGATACGTAGATTGCTCTGGATCGGAGTTATCCAATTAGCATATTTCAATTACACAAATGTTTTGTTCGGGATATGAAACTTTGCTAATTGTTTTGTCTCGTTTACCTATTCTTCTCTAGCTCTATTTAAACTTTGCAAATTGTTTTGTCCCGTTTACCTCTTCTTCTCTAGTTCTATTTAAACTTTGCTAATTGTTTTGTCTTGTTTACCTATTCTTCTCTAGCTCTATTTAAACTTTGCAAATTGTTTTGTCCCGTTTACCTCTTCTTCTCTAGTTCTATTTAAACTTTGCTAATTGTTTTGTCTTGTTTACCTATTCTTCTCTAGCTCTATTTAAATGAAGTAAGCTAAACTAGAACTTATTTTAAAAATATGTTAATGTTTTTGCATACGCGAATATAATGTTATGTGTATTGGCCATACATCGAATATTAATGCAATTGCGAGTTTACACACTGCAGCCTAGTATCTATTTGTTTATGTGTTTACTATAAGAAAATTGATTCCATAAAATGAATGTGTTTTTAATTCATCATTATAATGGAGTATGACGAGAAATTGGGAGTTTGGCGCAAATTTTCAAGTTACGAGGGCGACACTGAAAGTTCTTAGAAAATCAAAAACTAAACAAACTAGCAAGTTATTAGTTGTACGCGTGGCCACATTCTAGTCCTCAAGAATTTGATATTTTTGCCATCGACTCGCTAAGATTTGATTATATATTTTCAAAACGGCGTCCATTCACATCATCATTCATAAAACGTTTCCTCGAAGTGTTTCTTTTATTTTCGGGAATAAATAAAAATCGCAAGGTGCGAAGTCGGTGCTATACGGCGGGTGACCCAATAATTCCACGTCTGACGTCGCCAAATAGTCGAGCGTTCGCTTGGCGATGTGCGACTAAGCATTGTCGTGGTGAAGGAGGATCCTACTGCGAGGTTGTTTCTCCCGAACTTTTTCCAAGACAAGTGGCAGACAATTGTTAGTGTACCACCGTGCGGTAACTGTTTTTCGATCGTTTAAGACAATTGTTGCGTAATGAGCTGTCCTTCCGAAGAACGAGGCCAACATCCTTTTTCTCACGCTTCGACCTCTCTTCACTTTAGTTGGCAACTCCTGGGAAGGAAACACCCACTCAGCAGACTGTCTTTTAGTTTCAAGATCATAACAGTAAATCCAGCTTTCGTCACCCGTAACTATGTCGAACACAGTATTTGAGTGACCTCCGTTAAATCTTTGAACCATTTCACCGCACATTGGTGCGTCATGTCTCCATGGTGATTGCACCATGACGGAGTTTTTGGGCCTCTGTCAAATTATGAGGTATCCACCGGGCACAAAGCTTCCTGACCGCTAAATGTTCATGGAGGATTTTGTGCACGCCGATGCCTAAGTTTGTCCGAATCTGCTGATAGGTCACTCTTTTGTCAGTCTCTATCATATCTCTATCAACTCTGATGTTATCTTCGGTCGTTGCCGTAGAAGGCCGTCCCTCACGCAGATCATCGGTGAGATTAGTGCGACCACGTTTAAACTCATTAAACCAGTTGTAAACAGTGGCACGAGAAGGGGCTTCATCGTGAAAGGCCAATCGAGTCTATCATAACTTTCTTGTTGACTTAAATGACATCGAAAGTCATAAAAAATCATTGCACGAAAATTTTATCGCGTTAAATTCATGCTGTCGTGACACAGACTCGACTCGAATCGTAAAACAAATGACAAATGCACAGTAATATTAGCAAAGAGTTCCATTTTCAAAATTTGAGCTTTTTATATTGTTTAAAAGTGGCCAGTTCTAGAAATTTTTAGTGTCGCCCTCTTGTTTGTGCATCCTGACAAGGATTCGCTAACTACTTTTTATGAAACCGTTCCTATTCAAACAATTCCAAACAAATATCCGTCCATAGAAAGCTTAATTCAAGTCCTATTGAGCTTTTTCTGTCTATGTGACAAAGCACACATTACACATTCTTGCCACTGTGTCACACAAAATATAAACATGTTTTGTAGTTTGTTCTTTTATTTTCTAATGTGTCTACTTGTGGTAATAAATTAGTGTTTCTTTCAGACAAATCAAAATCAAATAGATACTCTTATTAAAATATTTGTGATGTTAATTAATCAAATAAATTCACGGGAAATTTAAAAGGATACCATAAATTGTATTCTCAATCCAGAAGGGGATTTTGCTTGCTGCATCTCTTTCATTTACACTCAATGTGATAGTGACAACGACCGAGATTATTGTCAGTCATCAGCCCCATAAGAAATAGAACGATATAAGAAATTATATCAATCAATTAATCTCAACCTACATGCACCCACTGCTGGGTATAAGCCACTTCTCCATTACGCCAAATCTCGTATTATGTGTATGTACATAGTATTATGATTTGTACACTGGTGTGTGAGACATGTATATACATCACAGTGACACATAACATCCCTGCTACATAACAAGTGCATAATATTACACATTTACTTACTATGCTGAGCTCTACACATTCTTGCCACTGTGTCACACAAAATATAAACATGTTTTGTAGTTTGTTCTTTTATTTTCTAATGTGTCTACTTGTGGTAATAAATTAGTGTTTCTTTCTAAGAACAACATAACTGTCCGCAGGGTGGATCGACATGCGACTCGCTCTCGGACTCCGGCATATCGGACGGTGACAGCGAGGGCGCGGGCGGCCGAGCGCGTAGGCTGAGCGCGCTACGTGAACTCGCGCGCCGTCTGCAGGCCGCCTTAGCCCCAAACTCGCCTGCGCACAGAGCTATTGCTAAGGTACTCACTCAAATATGTTATTATTACAATCAAAAGACTTTATTTGACACCGTTTCAGGAAGACTAACGAAAGAGATATACGATTCGAATGTGGATAATAGTGTTGGTAGGGGAAGCCCACGGCGAACGTACCATGATCGAATCGGGGACGTCTTGAAGAAAGGCCAAGTCAAGAGTACCCTAAACCAACGAGAATGTATAATAATAATAAATATTTCGGACACTTACACCAATCATCTAGTTCCAAACTAAGCAAAGCTTGTAACTATGGATACTTGATAACGGATAAACATACATAGATATTTATATAAACATCCATGACTGGGGAATAAATGTTCGTATTCATCACACAAACATTTACCCGTCGCGGGATTCGAACGCGCAACCGTTGGTTTCGCTGACAGGATCACTATCCACTACACCATCCGTTCGTCAATGAACAATGTTATGAGAGTGAATGAAGCGAAAGAGGTGTGTCAGGATCATGAGCAAGTGGAAGTCTGTGGTCTCTGCCTACCCCTACGGGAAACAGGTCTGACTTTATGTATGTATTTCACTGAAACAAAGTAGTCCACTAAACCAATATTGCGGTGTAAGACATTAGCAACCCAAATAGATCGTAATCTGTGCTAGGGGTTAACTATGCAATTTAGGTCAAGTCTATTGTCCGCGGTCATTGTGTGACGTTAGTGTAATTATTTTAATTTTAGGTAAAAATTTCGTCAACGAACAATGTTATGAGAGTGAATGAAGCGAAAGAGGTGTCAGGATCATAAGCAAGTGGAAGTCTGTGGTCTCTGCCTACCCCTACGGGAAACAGGTCTGACTTTATGTATGTATTTCACTGATACAAAGTAGTCCACTAAACCAATATTGCGGTGTAAGACATTAGCAACCCAAATAGATCGTTATCTGTGCTAGGGGTTAACTATGCAATTTAAGTCAAGTCTATTGTCCGCGGTCATTGTGTGACGTTGGTGTAATTATTTTAATTTTAGGTAAAAATATAGGTATGGAACACAAATTGAACTTAAACCATATAAGTACCCTTTTATAAAGTCTGTTATTTAATTCTGCAGTTTCGTAGTGTGCCCGGGCTAATAAATTATGGATATTTTTTTTATGCATAACGCATCAGCACTTGATTTTAATCCAACCGAAGTGAAGATGAGGCCGAAGGTGGAAGCTCGTTCATCCGGAACCCCCAACTTATTTCATCTCAAACAGGCGGAAAGCGCAGGCAGACTGAAATAAGATGGTGGAAGTTGGTCAGGTTGATATTTAAAACTGCCCAACTACTAACCATACCCAGTAACCACTAACCATTCCGAATCGAAAGTGGGACCACCGTTTTGTAAACTTTAACGATTTAAAATAACGATAAAATAATGTAGATTGACTATGAATTGATGAAAACAAAGACGTAAGTAGGTAATAATACAATGTCCATTATTGGAACGGTAAATTTATTTATTAAAATCGAAACAGTGTGATTTAAATTTCTGCAGGTATCATTCTAACTGCTGGCATATGTTTAAACCTTTTTTATATTTTGTAACATTGTTTTAATGAGGGTTCGGGATCCTCGTCGGTCTAAAAAAAGTATAACTGAGACGCATTACAATCGACTGTTGTAAACACAGTAGTTACGTAATAAGCACAGAACACTACACTCCCTACGTACTTTTAGATATATCAAAACAAACAAGCTGTTAGAAATCCACGCGATTTAAAAATTAGACTTTTGGTATTAAATAATGCAAGACAGGCCAATTAATGAATGACTATATCAACTGTCCGAAGTTTCAAGTGAAAACTAGTTTTATAATTTTCAACTGCAACTCATGCCGTCCTGGAGATCTATTTTAAAATGCCGTCTTTGTTTTGTCACGTGTATTTTGAAACCATTTCGTACAATATAGGACACACATATAATATACGTGTGCAATTTGTGCGCTACCCATTTAGATTTGCCGTTTTGTAAAGATTTTATCATGAATGATATGAAATTTTATCATGAAAGGTTACATCCTGTATGTTTTATGCATTAGTTTCATGGTTTAAAAGCTTAATATCTGATTTTATTCAGTAGACGATGAATAATGCTAAGCAAGCCCCCGTTACCTTGGTTAAATTCAAATAGTAACGGCGTCTGAAGGACCTTGTTCAGAACAAAACACAGAAATCATTTCCAACAGACGCCTGGATGCGAATCGATCTTTGCGTTTCGCTTTATGTGTGACTAAAATCGCTTTATGAGATCGCCTGACTACAAAGTTTTTTTTTTTAAATTCATTGAATATTCTATCAGATCGTACCTTGTGTGTTTTATCCATAAATAAATAAATTTCGTTTGTGTTTTACAGCGTATGGAGCAAACAGAAAACGAAGTGCGCAGTTTGCAAGAATCGTGCCGTGTGCTAGTGGAACAGAATATTCCTGACTTCAAAATTGATGATGAAACGTAAGTTACACTTCTAGAACCTGATTGAATTATGTAGCAATGCTAAATTCAACCTAGTTACACTCATTTGACTATTGTTCGCCATATATCCTTGGTGATATTCATTTACCTACATTAATGGATTAACATTATTAAAACATTGTAATTCATACTCCACAATTCATGGATTGACCAGTTCTCGCTGTGGCTCACTCTGTATTGAATAGTACCTGCGTACGTTAGTTGCCTTCCCAATTTGTTTCTAAGACGATATAGGTGCATTTCATGGAGAACTAATAGAAAATGTTTCCTTGCCAAACTCGTTCGATCGTTTCGAACACGTAATTATTTATAAATGTACAACATATTTTTTTTTATTAAGAGCCCATAGTGTCCCACTGCTGGGCAAAGGCCTCCCTCATCTGTTTCCAGTCGTTTTTGTTCTTGGCGAGCACAAACCATCCTTTATTAAAACTGTCAAGCTCGTCTCTCCACCGTATTCGCGGTCTGCCACGTTTGCGTCTGGCTGTTGTAGGAGTCCAAATAGTGGACGCATTTGCACACAATTCGCACGGCATGCGGCCCACGTGACCCGCCCAGTCCCAACGACATAATTAATTTGAATTATATTTTTATGGAGTACAATAAAGCGTTTAAACAAATTTTTTTTCACAATTTGGGAGTGGAAGTCATAGTAAAAGTTGTTCCGTCTGGTTGCACTTTCCAAATTGTTATAATAATGTCAGTAATTTCGGTGCACCTTATATGACATCGATGAACGTAATCGATTGTCCTTTGGGGTGAGCGAGGCGAGCTTGACTCCGACATTTTTGTATTATACCAGCAATTTAACACTAGTATTTACCCCCGGCTGGGCCCATATGGAATTAGTTTTTTAACGCACAACGGATTACCGCTTGACCTCAATCACACCTTATGTTATGTGAAAACCCGCTCACATGGATCACTCAACTTATTTGGGGGCCTGGCTATCTTATCTCAAACAGTCTAACACAATGCCATCAACATTTACTTTAATGGTAATAACAATATGCGTCATTATTGTTAATAAAATTACCTGCTGGAATTAATTAGATGTTTATTATTTTATTACACACAAACAAATAAACAAACATCCAAACTTTTGAATTTTTGATATTAGTTAGGTACAAAGAATTCGATTTGATTTTTTTTTTCTGTTATTTAGCAGAGACAAGAATATTAGCACTGTGGCTGGGAATAAGACCGGTGCAGGTGATCCAGACTACAGTCCTCGAGGGGGGTGGGTGTGGCGCGTGCTACGATCGTCTCTGCCTATTCAGTTATGCTTAGTGGCGTTACTCCTCGCCGCCTGGCTGGTGGAGCGCCCGCGTTGCTGCGATGCCCTGAACTCACTCGCCCAAACCCTCACTCCCCAGCTTCGCTATGTCCGCGGACCTCCGCCAGTGTGAACACGCGTTTACGATGTTGTATTGTACTATTACATAGCTATCATCTTAAAGGCAAACCTGTTAAGGGTTAACGATAGTGACTAGATTTCATACAAAGTTAATTCGACCACATGTAACTTATAATAATATGCGATATTTTCTGTATTTTAGTAATAAAAGTAACAATTGGTGCGGTCTGCTTGCCGTGAAATGGGTTATTCATAAGTTCTTATTGGGATTATCTTGTCAATTATTTTTAATGAAAGAATAAACATTACTAAATAACACTTGGTAATAATTACGGCAACTAGATCCTATGGACGTTAACTTAATAAAAAACAGATAATATCGCATATTTTTAAAATTGGTCGATTATGATTTGTATGAAAACTACTTACTGTCATTTACCATTACACATAATGACTGCGATGCAAAGTACCTGCATTTTCGGGGATACCGATAATATCTCTATGCGGCCAATTCGACTTTTGTATGGGTTTAAAATGTTAACTTGACGCGGGGTTTGAATTGTGTGGAAATTATGAGGTTGACACGTACGTGATAATTGAAGTGTACGCACCATGGATAGTTTACATCTTGTATTTCTTAGGACAATACTTTATTTGTATTAGTATGACTAAGCATGTTCTCTTCATGTGAGATGGGGTGTTGATAAAAATTTATTGTGATTATGGTGTTGATGACTAACCACATGTTGCGTAAGTACTTTACACAAAAAAAAAAGAAAAGACGACGTTATTGATGAGCAGGGAGTGTTTTGAGTTACGAGTATGTTACGATAAATATAATTCGAAAAAACCCAGTCTTGGAGTCTTACTACTTAGAAGTAGGTCAATAAAACAGAAAATAATTGTTGTTCCACATCCATAATTGCTCATATTTAAGTTCAAAAACCAAGTGTTCCAAAAAATAAGATCATCTGTATCAGATGAAGTTCAAACTAGTTAGCGCTTATGTTGTAGAATTAATTTACTAACAATTTGATGAATAAGTTTTGTATGTAGAATAGTAGCATGCCTATTTTAGTACAATTATTTAATAAGTTACTTAAAATAGGTGAGAATGCGCTAATTGTGAGATTGTGAGAGTAAACGTTCTCATGCGTTTTAGTATTCAATCGAGAATTGCTCACTATGCAGCCTTGTCTTCACAGGTACCCTTGCCCCAGTATGGATTTGTTAATCGTTATTCTGGTTTACATTATGGTTACGCATTTAATTGAAATTTAGCGTATCGCATTAAGTTTGTTTCTGTCCTCATTTTTCCTAGAATATCCATGTTAGGCTCAAAAAACAAAAAATAGTGATTAGGGCTTAGGTACATATGTGACTTGGTGAGCATTTTCCTTTGAGACTGTGGTTCCTAAACTATCCTATCGGTATTACTTTATATGTATGACTATCTTTAACGAATTAAATGTGGCCTTACCAGGAATTACATAATTATACCACATACTACAAAAGACTGACTTTGATAACATTATGTATTCAATATAAAATAAATATGTATACAGTCATTCATTACATAATAGGTTCAAATCGTATAAAAATTAACGAACATCATAGCATGGAGTAATTCAGTGGGCATCCATAATGGAATCCAAAAGATATATTTAAAAAAATGTTTATAGATTCTAATATATTTTTAGGTTGTAGATACCTAGTCAATTTAACTAAGTATGGCTAACGTTACAGTTACGCTCACACGCTAACCAAAAGCCGGAGGTCACTGACAATATCACTCGCGAACAAATGACAACAAACAAAAAAAATCGATGCTTACTGACTAAATTACCAAGGATTTAGTCCACAAGAATGTCCGCAAATTTTTATATGCCCTACTATACATATTGTTAATTCATTTACATAGATAATGATTTATGTATTTAACAAACATTTGCTATAATTAACTTGTTTTGGATTGCCTACTATTCTATGTTACATTGTAAACGGGATATCTCAAGATTAATATTAAATTAAATTGTGTCCGTCTAAAATTATTATCAGAGGAACGAATCAGAACAATAGATTACAGAACATTAAACTATATACGTGCAATAAATAATTTTATGACATTGGAGCGTTAACTTCACTCATTTATTTCACAAGGGACACCCCACGAAATATCAGTCTCACTTAAGTAAATAATTATATATCTCATAAACCGCCCTAAAAGGGAAAAACAAGAATGTCAAGCTGTAGTTTATTTAGCTTCCGATACTTTAAAGTACTACAAACAATTTGGTGCGGCTCAGATAACCTACAATCGTTGTGGATAATCTGTGCAATATGTACTAAACTATTTGCAGTACTTTAAATCATCAGAATCTAATTTAACTATAGCTCAACATCCGTGTTTTCACGGATAGGGCTTTTCTTATGAGATATAGGTACATTATTTACTCGAGTGCCACACCGTCGATTGTCATTACATAGGGCATCCCCTTAAATCTATTGGAAATAATAATAGAATTTGTATTTCTGTCAGTACAGTACAACAATATATATCTTTAGCTCAGAGATATACCAAATATAAGCCTTTGGAAACTTCAAAAGTTTAATGCTTTACCTTCCGAAATATACAGAAATATTAATGAATCCATCGCCGCCTATAGTATCTATAGTTTTTTTATTATAATCCCTTATTCGCCTTTTACGATACCCGTGAGAAGAGACACGTCGGTTCAATTCCTTTTACGTTCCGGAAACCACACGGCACAAATGTGTAATCGACAACAATGAAATAACGATACTAAGCATTTTTTGCATAATGCAAATTTTGAGCATAATATTACTAAGTATTTTTAAGGGCAAACAAAATTATGGCAAATGTGTATAAATATAAATCTAACCAGAAACACTTTTGTAGATCTTTATAAAATGATTATAATCTCTTAGAATTCATTTTTATTTATTGTATTTCCACTATAATTGTTTATAACAATACCTTTTTGGTAGGTATTATTTATCTATTTTTGCATTCTAAATGATGGATGATTGATTATAATAATTGATTATTATGTATAATTATTGATTATAATTGGAATCAAACGTGGCAATCTCTTACAGTCATAATTAATTTTTATTGTGTCTGGAAAAAAATGCCGCTTTGTATTCTATGTAGTGTAGGTAAGTTATATTATTTACAATTTGACAGGGTGTAAGGAACGTTGTATTCAAGTTTATTTGAATTTACCTATAACACTGCCGTCCCACCGCAGACAAGTGGCTATTATGCTATTAGCGATAACTATTTTAATGACCATATTACTAGTTCTGAAGGGCAACAAAACGACTAGATATCGGTTTTTGTTGATATCGGAGTTAAGCTCACCTTTGTACATTTTATATACAATGCATATTTCTGTAACAATTTTGTGTAAGGTACATATCTATTGGTGTATAACTAGTTATTCGCTACTAGCACGTAGCATACAGTATTGGCAGCCAAAGTCCATCTTTATTATTATGAGTACACCCTTCGATAACACATCTTATACTTACAATTTCGAATTTGTTTCGCGGCTTATATGTCATTCAATACTTAATTATTGTTTATAATCAGTGACAATTTAGTTTTATATGTTATGTTATTTAAGACCAATCGTAAGTTTTTTAACTATCGAGAATATATATGTATAATATTTTTGTTTTTGAATGTTTTACACTACTTATTGTGTGTTTTATATAATACGGGTTTGGTAGATGATGGCACACCAATCTGATGACCGAAAAATTCTGCCTTGACAGTAGGAACACGGTCGTGAACTCGTCAGTAGGTGAGACGGTGGCATAAATTACCCAATTTATCTAATCATTTAGCATTATGATGATTAAATAAAGCGCTACACAAATTGTGAAACGAACCTAAAATAATTACTTTGTACACTTGCATAAATAAAACATTCTGTATTGGTTTGTAATCAGTCAGTCTCCAACCCGTGTACCATAGAGTTCTTTGTAGAGTACAGTGTTAAATAATAATAAAAACCTAGAACAAGTAAATGAGACAGGACTGTATGCAATCTACTCGTTAAGAAGAAGATGCCAGTTGCCAAATATGATCCGATGATTGGAATGTGATCAAACATGTTTCATTTCCCCAAGTAGATGTGGTAAACTATAACCATATCTCTTGCAAAGGGTGACGTGGCACACTGCAAGTAGGCACTACTTGCAGTGAGACGTTTCAAAGCTGATTAATTAAACCATGTTATATCAAATTTAGCTCATTACGTCTTTCAGCATTATTCCCTCTTATAAATTCAAATTTGGCGTTACAGTCTCACTTCTACTGATCACCGAGGTGAATATTTATCATATAAATCCGTAGATATATTATACGTACATGTAAGCCATCAGACCGCTAAAGGTATCCTCCTAGAGGCACATTATCCAATAATATATGCATTTATAAAAACTTACCTACACCATGCAAAGGAATATCACTGCGTCCCTTCTTCCGATAATAAGTTCCTTTACATGTTGTTCAATAATTATCACTTATGGCAATACAATATAATTTTACGAGAAAATTAATGTAAAAATGATGAAAGGGCTGTCAAAAAAAGCCCAGATTGTAACAAAAATACAAAATATGCCAAATGTTCTTCTAATAGCCTTTGTACGAATAGCAAGCAATAATTGTATTACTGCCTTATGTTTGATTGAATGTGTGGCGCATTCTTTTTTATGAATGTATTTTAATTATTATAAAAAACTTTCCTGTAGTTTACAGTTAAAAGCAATCATGCAATCTGTTGTGAATGTATCCTGCAATAACTAAAAAATCAGTAATTTGCTATTACTACAGGGAAGTCGTAAAACGTTCTATAATAATTATTTCAAGTAAGGCAGTCTTGATGCCACTATAGTGTGTCATATTTCTTTTAATTTTTATATTTTGTGGAAGTAGGAATCACACTTTTTCTACAGTTTGCAATAAAATCGAAAACCTTTAAATTTTGAAGCATCGAATTGAATTTTCTTTTCGATATTTTAAAATTATAGTACTGCTTTAAAATCGAAAAGATTGCCGGCTATATTATGTTGAAGAGTACATAACTAAGTACCCTTGCTTTTCATGGGTCTTGTCTATTATCCTCCCTTGATTGAGAAAACACACAGTGCTATTGTAAGCATTTGCCTGGGCCTGCACGTCCCATCTGCAGTTAAAAAAAAAGAAATAATGCAGAGTTATGTATTATTTTCAAGGCTCTATTAACTCGTACAAAAAACCATATTGTAGTTCCCAAGGGAGGGGGCGCTAGTTGTAAACAAGATGAAAAAGTGGATTTACTGCTTTAGTTATTAATTAGATTAAAAGAAAGACATGCTATCAAAGTGCATTTATTTTTTCGTTCTTCGTAGCAAGAGCGTATAAGTAATCGGTTGCATAAATGGCATGTTGGCTTTTTAGAGTGGAATCGAAAATAAAATCTGAAAAATAGTATGAAGTTTTTCTCAACCTATAGGTACATACAGATGGTAAACCGAAGTGTAAGGGAAAATATCTTATTTTCACTTTATACTTCATATATTACACTCAAAAATATTTCATATAATACACTCGAAAAACCCTCTCTCCTGTGGGCAGTTGGTAAAAAATACAGTCATTATAAATACATATTGCTCACGCCTGTTTCCCGTTGGGGTAGGCAGAGACTATTTCCCCTTGCAAAGATCCTGACATACTCTTTTGCTTCTTCCACTCTCATCAAATGTTTCATACATGCTCTACCATTCTAAAACCTTCATTTCTTCATTCACCAGGCATTCAGCTTCATCTCTAATTACATAAAAGTTTGTGCAATTTCACACACCGCAGGCTATCCTTACTTGTTTCTAGAAAAACTTCTTGTTGAAGTTGTTCTGGTAACTCCCATCATACTTCACTTTCATTTCTTTCTTTCGTTCGTCAACGTCTTTTTTGGCTATCCGCTTACCATCAGCATACTCACTGCACTCGCTTTATATCTTCATCCATAATTATTCATTTCATTCTTTTTGTGGCTTTAATTGCCAACAAATCTAACTATTTTATCTTCTTGGCATTCACTAAGTTTTCACTTCTTCGTTGTCAATTATTCTGTCTGCCGTTCCTTAAGTTACTTACGCCACACACTTCTGTTGCTGTGTCTTATATTACTTCTTTTACTATACTCCACAACTGTTCTAAACTAATATATTCGCTTCTTCGTCCAGCACCTTGCTCCATTTTTCCTTCAACTTTGGTTTATAACATTCGTTCACTCTATTTTCTTGCAAATTCTTCACTTTAGCACGTTCAAAAATAGTTAGAGACGCGTTTATAGATTTAATATATGCAAAGGTACGAACAAAAAAGATATTTGTTCGTGGATGCTATGTCGACATCCATACACCTGGGACCCGTGCACACCTTGCGGAATCGGCGCTTGTATGGAAGACGCAATGATATTATATGTTAAGACGTTCTACTTACTCGGGGCCGCGCGCTCCAAGTACTTTGCATATACACCTACTGTGAGGTTAGTTATATATAAAAATGAAATAATAAATTTCGCGGTAAAAATCAAGGATCGAAAATCACCGATTTTTTCATATAGTTATTCCGTAGGCAAAAGAAGTCGGGTCTCCTGCGCTTGTTTTATCTAAACATTACACAAAAACATTGGAACAAAGGGGCGTGGCCATACACACATTTGTGTATGTTTTTGCTTTCCGTGGCAGATGGAAGATGGAAAACATCTCGCGCGCGGCTGAAGAGGGGAAGGGTTTGTTTAATTTTTTGACAACCTCCGAAAGCGCGTGTTGAATTTTGAGGTTATCAACTTTGTCAAAAGGAACTAATAATAATGGAAAATTTTAGATAATTGTTTAATTGATAATTGTTGTGATAAATTTTAGATAACTGACACTAATTTATGTTTGTTTTCTGCCTGATTTGATGTACCACTAATTGACCATGCACCAACAGCTGACCAAAATGTTAAATTGTTGTAATATTAAGAAAATACGGCAACACCAAATGGTAAATTTTTGTTTTTTAATTGTGGCTATAATATATCTAAACAGGACTGATAACTATCAAAAGAATCATTTCGGAAAATGATCACTATGTCAACGCAATAAGGTATTAAATTGGATGCACCATACACAAAGGCAAATCCGAGCCGAGAGAGATAGAAATAACGGAGGCCGTGTGTCTCGTTCTTACATCTTGCCAGCAAAAAAAATGATTATGATCAACAGTTTTGGCTACTCAAAAATTCCATTGAAACACTTATATTTTTATGTTATTTTAACAATTATAAATAAACAAATAACATTCGCATTAATTTCTTTTCATATATTCTTAAATCAAACAGAAAACATACATTTTTATTTCGATTTTGTTATTTTTATGGTAACCCTGAAAAGCATGTCATGTCATGGCGGTTCGGTGTGATTTTGAATTTTCTTTGCATTAAAAGTTTTTTAAAGTATTTGTTATATTATAACAAGTAAAAGGAGTAAAATGGTGAAAAAGTGTTGCGTTTATACTTGCCCAAGTGAATCCTATGGTGGTTGCAACATATCTTTCCACAGGTAAGCTAAAAATAATATTTTTGTAAATCAAAGAAGTAGGATGCCCATGAATTCTTGAAATGAGTCGAAATATGTGAAATATGTGTGATTGATTAGGGTCCTGACTGTTGTACTATTATTGCAGTTTCCCAAAAAATGAAGAAATCCGAAATAAATGGCTCACGCCGGCTAATGTCAAAACGCCAAAGTTTTTTGACAAATATTTTATTACAACATTTGTCCCAAGTAACAAATATATTGTGGTCACCCTGTTAGACAGAGACAAACGGCCTCTACGTTACACATCCTGCTCGGCTCGTTTTTCAGCGGCGAGTACTCAGTCCTGTTTAAATAATAAGTCCATGGTCAAGCCCATCAAGCCAAAGAGTATAGTAACTATTTACCGAGAAAGAGTGGCAACTCAGTGGTTAAAGTTGCATGTATAGACAGTGCTGCTGCCAGCGATTGGTTGAGGAATTAAATCTATCTATACATACCTACGTACACTGATTATATAGGTAGAAACTGGGTTTAGAAATAGGTATTGTTGTTTATGAGGAAATTTTTATTTCTCATAACTAATTTCTTTAAATTAGCTATGAAAAACAAGTATAACAAAAACAAACAACAAATTAACAAAAATCTCAACTTTTACAAAAACTTTCAAAAGGAAATCGACGTTGACAGAGAGCTCGACATGACATCACCCACCGGTAAGATGGCGGCTGCTGCCACAGAACACTAATAAGGGTTAGTTCGTCAACCGCAGTTCAGAGGTCGTAGTCTGCTATGAAAATTGATGACATTTGAAGTGTGCCCCCCCTGCATCAAGCCCATGGACTAACAGGACTGAGTACTCGCCGCTGAAAAACGAGCCGAGCAGGATGTGTAACGTAGAGGCCGTTTGTCTCTGTCTAACAGGGTGACCACAATATATTTGTTACTTGGGACAAATGTTGTAATAAAATATTTGTCAAAAAACTTTGGCGTTTTGACATTAGCCGGCGTGAGCCATTTATTTCGCATTTCTTCATTTTTTGGGAAACTGCAATAATAGTACAACAGTCAGGACCCTAATCAATCACACATATTTCACATATTTCGACTCATTTCAAGAATTCATGGGCATCCTACTTCTTTGATTTACAAAAATATTATTTTTAGCTTACCTGTGGAAAGATATGTTGCAACCACCATAGGATTCACTTGGGCAAGTATAAACGCAACACTTTTTCACCATTTTACTCCTTTTACTTGTTATAATATAACAAATACTTTAAAAAACTTTTAATGCAAAGAAAATTCAAAATCACACCGAACCGCCATGACATGACATGCTTTTCAGGGTTACCATAAAAATAACAAAATCGAAATAAAAATGTATGTTTTCTGTTTGATTTAAGAATATATGAAAAGAAATTAATGCTAATGTTATTTGTTTATTTATAATTGTTAAAATAACATAAAAATATAAGTGTTTCAATGGAATTTTTGAGTAGCCAAAACTGTTGATCATAATCATTTTTTTGCTGGCAAGATGTAAGAACGAGACACACGGCCTCCGTTATTTCTATCTCTCTCGGCTCGGATTTGCCTTTGTGTATGGTGCATCCAATTTAATACCTTATTGCGTTGACATAGTGATCATTTTCCTAAATGATTCTTTTGATAGTTATCAGTCCTGTTTAAATAATAAGTCCATGATCAAGCCACACAACGTTCCTTTTTTTTTTTTTTAGTTTTATTTTCTCCTCTAGGAGAAGGCAAAGGGATCTAGCCCATAACAGCCATGTCTTATTTATCTTATTTCCTCAGTTTGTAAGTCAGTCTCAGTCAAAACAAGTAATTCGTCGTATACTTGGCGTATACAGAGTCTAGTCACGGTCAAGTCATTCTTCAGTAAAGAGGCAGAATGCTTTACAAAAGATTTTGGCGGCTTCTTGTGGGAACCCGAAAGCTCCGTTACGCACTTTAATTTACACTTCCCTTCACTTGTACACTATCACTAACGTTTGCTGCACAATATTCTGCCATTATTAAGCTTCAAAAGTTAGAATGCACAAATTATAAGACTTATAAAGAAAAATGCTACTTCACTCGCCGAGTTCCCGCCAAAAAGCCTTTTGACGTTCCTTGCTATTGGTGGAAAAAAGTGAAGCTTTTTTGCCGTGAAGATGGCGCCCCGTAAGTAATCAGTCACTCTCCGTACTAAAGCTTGAAAATTTTTACTGCGTTTGTAATCGTGATCCATCTATAATAATTTTGATGTTAATTAATTAGTATATGTCAGAGCTATGTTTTTAGCTACCTCAAACTGGATTTTGGATATTTATTGCACAGTGTGGTTTTTATAATAGTGGTTATGCTTTGGAACACCGAAATTGTAATATTGTCTAATGTTGACCAGTGTGGTCAAGTAATGGGAAAAAAATATTGTAACATAACTCAAACTTTTTAATTGGCATTGCATAAATATCAGGCTGTTATAATATAATTTCTGAAAACCCCAGTCCTGTATTTCAAGTGTTTCCAAAGGATGACCAGGGTAATATTTATTATTATCTGGAGTGGTCAGGTTTTGGCGATGCCTTGAGTATTACCCTTTACCTGTCCAATTTGCAATTTTTATTATTTTACATGCTTTTGCTATATTACAATTTCTGATAGGCACCGACTTGTACGTGATATACTTCTAAACGATGACCTGGGCAATATTAAGATTAAACTAACTTTAGTAGCCAAGCTTAAACACTTGATTAAGCTTGGCGACGCCTCCTAATACCTAGTTCCTTGAACTGTCCAACTTAGAATTTTTTATATTTTGCATTAGTTTTTTATATGGGTGCTTTGGTATTGCTTTTATTTTAGGAAATAAAAAAACCGAAGAAGCGAAAATTTTGCGCTATCCTGACTCAGCAATGTAGTCAGCTATAACTGCAGTGCGAGAGGGAAGATTTAAAATCCGAGAAGCTGCTCGACATTTTGGCGTACCACATAGTACTTTAATTAATAAATTAAAAGGCAGAGTTCCAGAAATATGAAAAATGGGTCATGAAACGTACTTCACCACAAAGAAGAAAGTCTTTTGACTAAATATGTTAGAATATATTATTGCAAGTGCTAAGAAGGGCATTCCAATAAAAAGACAAACATTGATAGAAACAGTGAAAAAAATATTAGATGACGATGGTAGAGTAACGCCATTCAAAAACAATCGACCTGGCAGAAAATGGGTTGAGCTGTTTTTAAAGCGACACCCTAAAATCTCTGAAAGACATGCTGAAGGGATCTCCACATCACGAGCCAATGTATCTGCCAATGACATTAAAGAGTGGCACCAATCTCTCAAACGATACTTAAACGATGAGAACGCTTTGGACATACTTGAAAATCCCAAGCGCATTTTTAGCGCAGACGAATCAGGCTTCCAGACTTGCCCAGAGTCAGGCAAAATATTAGGACCTACCGAAATGGCTCCTACACGCGTGACCGAAGTGGAAACACTTTTGCTCTTTGAGTCTTTTATGAGACAAGGCCGTGCTCAGCAGTTCAGGTGCAGTAACGAACAGCGGGAAGGAGATGAGTCAGCTAAGGAGCTATGCTATGTTTGGAAAATGTTTCGCCAGTACTGTTTGTCTGATGTTTCCACATCTAGTGCACAGAATATTGAATCGCCGATCATCGGTATGACATGTTCCTCTGAATCTCAACGTAAGATGGCAATGTCTCTTTCCGATTTGACACCAATTTCAGAATCAAGTAAGAAGCAGACCAGTAGCAGTGGCGACAACTTCAGAAGGTATCAAATCTGCCTATGAAGAAAGCTGCCCTCTAAAAACAAGGACCTCTAAGCGTAAAGTTCCCTGGTGGAACTCTAAGCTGAAAAAGCTAAGAGAGAAAACCAGAAGACTGTTCAACAAGGCTAAAAAGACTCTCGAATGGGAGGTCTACAGGAAAGCCTTGACTGAATACAACAAGGAGATTAGGCGGGCTAAGAGAGAATCATGGAGGAAATTCTGCGAGGAAGTCAATAGTACGCCTCAAGGAGCCAGAATCCACAAAATTCTTTCGAAAACCCAGCCTACACCAGTAGGTCTATTAAAGAGACCAGACGGCTCCTCCACTACCAACGAAGGAGAAACGTTGGAACTGTTGGTATCGACACACTTTCCTGGGGCTCTACGCCTGCAATCTAGCAAGCCCGAACGGATGAGCATTCCACATAGACCTCGCAACGAGGACTGGAGCACTGCCGCCAGGAAGATCAGACCAGGACAAGTGAGGTGGGCTATCAACTCTTTCAAACCGTACAAATCCGCCGGGGTCGACGGAATCCTGCCGGTCCTGCTACAAAAAGGTGCGGATATCTTACTGCCCTATCTGGTGAAAATCTTCAGAACGAGTTACGCCTTTGGATACTTACCAGAACAGTGGACCTCTGCCAAGGTCATCTTCATACCTAAGGCTGGTAAGAAGGACTACGCAGCACCCAAGTCCTTCAGACCGATAAGTCTTACCTCCTTCCTCCTAAAGACTCTGGAGAAAGTGCTGGACAGGTATATCAGAGATGGGGTACTGATTGAACGACCCATACACAACAACCAACATGCCTACTGTAGAGGTAAATCTACGGAAACCGCCCTTCTAAACTTGACTGACAGGGTAGAAAAGGCATTGGACGATAAAGAAATCGCACTATGCGCTTTTCTAGATATTGAGGGAGCCTTCGACAACACGCCCATCCGGACACTGATGAAGGGCCTCGCTCACAAGTCAGTGGACCCCACCACTAGTAGATGGGTCGAAACGATGCTCTCAACCAGGACTGTCAAGCTGGAGCTACATGGAGCCCAGCTTGAAGTCGCAAACACCAGAGGTTGTCCCCAAGGTGGTGTCCTATCACCCCTCCTATGGACCCTCGCCGTAGATGAGCTGTTGCATAAGCTGGCGGAACTTCGCGTAGACGCCGAAGGCTTCGCGGACGACCTGGTGATCACTATACGAGGCACCTGCCAAAGTACTATCTCGTACATTATGCAAAAAGCACTCGACACGATCAGTCGATGGTGCAGGGAGAACAGCCTATCTATAAACGCCGATAAAACTGTTATCGTGCCCTTTACCAGGAAGCGGAAGCTAGACCGATTGGCTCCCTCCCGCCTGGACGACACAACCATTCCATTCTCCGCTGAGGTCAAGTATCTGGGCATAATTTTTGACCAGAAACTGACCTGGAACAGCCACCTGAACGGAGTCTTGCGAAAGGCTAAAACAGCCCTATGCACATGCAGTCGTCTGGCAGGACTAAAATGGGGTCTCAATCCCAAAATCGTCCTATGGCTCTACACAGCCATTGTGAGGCCAATGATAACGTATGCCTCAGTCGTTTGGCACAGCAAGACCACCCAGACGACTGCAATCTCTAAACTTAACAGTCTACAAAGAACTGCTTGTTTAATAGCCACGGGAGCCATGTCGACCTCACCTGGAGCAGCTCTAAATGCATTGCTCGACCTTCCACCCCTACACCTCTTCATCAAGAGCGAAGTCGGTGCTAGCATGCTAAGAGTATTGAACCATTCGAGGAAGAACTGGCTCTCCCAGTCACTGAGAACTCTCCAAAGCTCGGTACTGGAGGACCGAATTCTAGGCATGGTGACCGACACCATGATTCCTAAGTACGAATTCTGCAGGCTATTCACAGTAGAAATTCCTCATAGAGAGGACTGGTTAACTGAACGAATTACTTGGAAACCCGGGAGCCTAAAATGGTACACCGATGGCTCTAAGTCAGGTAGTGACGTTGGCTGTGGAGTATATGGAGAGCAGCCTAGATTCAGAACCAGTACTAATCTTGGGAAACATGCCTCCATATTCCAAGCAGAGGTATACGCCATATTAGAGTGTGCGGAAATCATTCTACACAAACGCTACGTCAACCATACCATCTACATCCACTCAGATAGCCAGGCGGCTCTTTTGGCCCTAGACTCAGACAAAATTGTCTCAAGGCTGGTTGAAAACTGCAGGCTTACTTTAAATACCCTGTGCAAAACAAACAGGGTCTTTCTTCGTTGGGTCCCGGGGCACGCAGGCATCGAAGGCAACGAAAAAGCCGACGAACTAGCTAAATTGGGGGCTAGCGGATCCCAGTACGGCCCTGAGCCTTTCTGCGGTATCTCAAAAAGCCTAATTCGCTTTACCCTAAGGAACCGGTGCACCCAAGCAGCTCTTAAACTCTGGACGAACACGCCAGGTTTAACACACTCCAAATCACTAATCAAAGCCTTCAACAAGAAGGCGGCCGGCGAAGCGCTGGCACTCAGTAGGAACAATTTACGCATTCTCACAAGGGCACTAACGGGACACTGCTGTCTGAGCAAACACATGCTCAACATAGGGCTCCGAGAAACAGGAATGTGCAGATTTTGCCTCCTCGCAGAGGAAACACCTGCACATCTGCTGTGTGAATGTGGCCCGCTAATGCGTAAACGCAATATCCACCTGGGCAGCCACTTATTACACCCGGATGAGATAAAAACCATCGGTGCCAGGAAAATTATCCAATTCCTCAAAGAGGCAAACCTGAGCAACGAACTGTAGGTTAGTGGCGATCACAATAGATCGGCAACGGTCGCAGTGATACAGGTCTCCGTTGACCTGCAACAGCCACATACAATACAATACAAGAAGCAGACCAGTCCAAATCTTTCGGACGAGTCAGAAACTTCCACCAGATGTAGCACTCCGGTTTCGAAGTTACCAAATCTTCAGGAGTTTGAAACACGTACCAGATCTTTTACACCTGTCTTGATGGCACCAAACCTTCCAGAGGGTTTAGAAGCAACTACCAGATTTTGTACACCAGTCTCGAAGGCGCCAGATCTTCCAGTGGAGTCAGAAACTTCCTCCAGGTCTTGTACACCGGTCGCAAAGGCACCAGATCTGCCAGGGGAATCAAAAATTTCCATCTGACCCTGTAGTCCGATCTCCGATCAAAAGTGCACAAATTCAAAAACTCAATCGCCCAAGTTGGCTTTGTCTTATTCTTTTGCATTTGACCCGGATACTGCTGATGCTGAATATAAATTATCTTGTCCATCGAGCAGTCTTGTTCTCTTGGCTAAGAAACAAAAACAAGTGAGTCCTGCTTTTGGCAAGCATATAATATGGCCATCAAGTTCTCCACTGAAAAAGACAAAGAAAGAACGTTTACCCTTTGCTACCACGTCAAAAAAATGGCAAGAGTATTGGTCTGCAAAGGAGAAGGAAAAAGAAGATAAAACTAAAAAAATAGAAAGCAAAAAACGAAAGCGCGAGGAAAGAAAAAGAAGTGCTCTAGCTGCAACCAAACGAAGAAAGAAAAGAATAATTAGAAGCGATTCCAGTGAATCAGACGATGAAAAGGAAGAGCAAGCCAACCTTACTAAATGTGCTGACCAAACATGTGTTGACACAAAACAAGAAGAAAATAAACATTAAGGAGACAAGGATTCAAGTGCTATGTCTGAAAATTTAAAGGTGGGGGATTTCGTCATATTTATGTACGAAGATGCTCATTTTGTCGGAAAACTTCAATCCCTATGTGAAGAGGGTGCATTGATCAAATCGATGCACCAATCCTTAAACAATTGGAAGTGGCCAGAAAAGGAGGACCTTATATTATACGGACTTCGTGACATCAAAGAAAGAATTGCAAGGCCCCAATTGATTCACAAAAAAACGCGGTGTTTATTATGTTCCCGAATTCGAAAAATATAGAGATTTCATTTAAATTTTAAGACTAATTTAAGTTCAATATAAGCAAAAAAAGTTGTAGTACATAATTACTGTTTTAGATAATTATTAAATATAATACCCTGATAGTACTGTTTTCTTTAAAAATACTTTTTTAAATGATTTATTAATTAGATGTTTTTGAAGGTCAGGTCAGGTATTAGTACTACAGATGGTCAAGTAAGGGTGTCTAGTGGTCATGTCATGGTACATTTTCAAAATAAATAGTTTTGACAAGAATTGGATTCACAAGAAAACTATTCTAATATTAGGTAAAATCTTTAACGTTTTCATTTCATTGGGTATTGAAGAACCGTAGTGTCAAAGGTGGTTATTGCTCAAATTTAAATATATCTATTTTGGAACAGGATTGTCAGTAAATCCGGTTAAATGGTCAACTAGTGGTACATGCACCCTGATATAATTAGTACTAAATTCGAAAGCACGTCTACCTTGTAAGAACTCTACACAAAACAATGTTTTATTTTACCAAAATGAAATATTCGGAGGAGACGAAATGTGTATGAAAACAAATGTTTTTGTGTATTGTTGTGAAGTAATGTTTCAAGTGACACTTTCTAATAAAAAAATAATAAATCAGTTCAGAAACCTATTTCTATCATTTAGCAACATTAGAAACCGGCCTGCAGGCGGAATCAGGGGGGGCACACTTCAAATGTCATCAATTTTCATAGCAGACTGCGAACTCTGAACTGCGGTTGACGAACTAACCGTTATTAGTGTTCTGTGGCAGCAGCCGTCATCTTACCGGTGGGTGGTGTCATGTCGAGCTGTCGGTCAACGTCGATTTCCCTTTGAAAGTTTTTGTAAAAGTTGAGATTTTTGTTAATTTGTTGTTTGTTTTTGTTATACTTGTTTTTCATAGCTAATTTAAAGAAATTAGTTATGAGAAATAAAAATTTCCTCATAAACAACAATACCTATTTCTAAACCCAGTTTCTACCTATATAATCAGTGTACGTAGGTATGTATAGATAGATTTAATTCCTCAACCAATCGCTGGCAGCAGCACTGTCTATACATGCAAATTTAACCACGGAGTTGCCACTCTTTCTCGGTAAATAGTTATTATACTCTTTGGGCGGAATCATGGACTTATTATTTAAACAGGACTGAGTACTCGCCGCTGAAAAACGAGCCGAGCAGGATGTGTAACGTAGAGGCCGTTTATCTCTGTCTAACAGGGTGACCACAATATATTTGTTACTTGGGACAAATGTTGTAATAAAATATTTGTCAAAAAACTTTGGCGTTTTGACATTTGCCGGCGTGAGCCATTTATTTCGCATTTCTTCATTTTTTGGGAAACTGCAATAATAGTACAACAGTCAGGACCCTAATCAATCACACATATTTGACATATTTCGACTCATTTCAAGAATTCATGGGCATCCTACTTCTTTGATTTACAAAAATATTATTTTTAGCTTACCTGTGGAAAGATATGTTGCAACCACCATAGGATTCACTTGGGCAAGTATAAACGCAACACTTTTTCACCATTTTACTCCTTTTACTTGTTATAATATAACAAATACTTTAAAAAACTTTTAATGCAAAGAAAATTCAAAATCACACCGAACCATCACCGAACCGCCATGACAAGACATGCTTTTCAAGGTTACCATAAAAATAACAAAATCGAAATAAAAATGTATGTTTTCTGTTTGATTTAAGAATATATAAAAAGAAATTAATGCGAATGTTATTTGTTTATTTATAATTGTTAAAATAACATAAAAGTATAAGTGTTTCAATGGAATTTTTGAGTAGCCAAAACTGTTGCTCATATTCATTTTTTTTGCTGGCAAGATGTAAGAACGAGACACACGGCCTCCGTTATTTCTATCTCTCTCGGCTCGGATTTGCCTTTGTGTATGGTGCATCCAATTAGGGTTTTGTAGGAAGTAACCTTACCGTTGTATTTAATATTATACTGTGGCGATGCTGATTGCTCAACTTTAGATCATTGCAGTGCGAACGGTAGGGTCCCCACGTGTTGGGATCTATTATACTGTTCATGTGCTTTTTAATACCTTATTGCGTTGACATAGTGATCATTTTCCTAAATGATTCTTTTGATAGTTATCAGTCCTGTTTAAATAATAAGTCCATGGGCGGAATACAATTAAACGGAAACCGGAGTACTATCTTTTTTTTTTAGTTTTATTCTCTGTAGAAGAAGACAAAGGGATGTAGCCCATAACAGCCATGTCTTATTTCTTCAGTTTGTAAGTCAGTCTCAGGCTTTTTGGCGGGAACTCGGCGAGTGAAGTAGCATTTTTCTTTATAAGTCTTAAAATTTGTGCATTCTAGCTTTTGAAGCTTAATAATGGCAGAATATTGTGCAGCAAACGTTAGTGTTGGTGTACAGGTGAAGGGAAGTGTAAATTAAAGTGCGTAACGGAGCTTTCGGGTTCCCACAAGAAGCCGCCAAAATCTTTTGTAAAGCATTCTGCCACTTTACTGAAGAATGACTTGACCGTGACTAGACTCTGTATACGACGAATTACTTGTTTTGATTGAGACTGACCTATAAACTGAAGAAATAAGATAAATAAAAATTTTCACTCGAAACTGGCAGTAATGTCCCTCGACAATGAGGTTGACTGGTTGCCATCCTCAAAAATAAGAAGAAGAAGAAGTCAGTCTCAGTCAAAATAAGTAATTCGTCGTATACTTGGCGTATACAGAGTCTAGTCATAGTCAAGTCATTCTTCAGTAAAGTGGCAGAATGCTTTACAAAAGATTTTGGCGGCTTCTTGTGGAAACCCGAAAGCTTCGTTACGCACTTCACTTGTATACCATCACTAACTTTTGCTGCACAATATCCTGCCATTATGAAGCTTCAAAAGTTAGAATGCACAAATTATAAGAATTATAAAGAAAAATGCAACTTCACTCGCCGAGATCCCTCTAAAAAGCCGGAGTAAAGTCTGTTTGTTGTGTCAAATATAGTTCAAAACTCTTTGGACCAAGGAAGTTACGCCTTGAGCAGCTTTGTTTTTATCGAAACCATTTTCTAGAAGCTTTTGTTGACATTTTGGCGTTCCAAATTTAAATCTCATTATTACCCAAGGGAATTTCCACCATACAACTTACCTTGGGCTAACCCCTGAGCGGTGCCTCGCTCGCTCATAATAATACGCTCAGAAATTGAGAATACTTGACATATCATACGTGCTCCAAATGCAGATGGTGTATGAAAAAATGTAACATCCTGTTATTTATTATATACCGGTGAGATTTTTACCGTAAAAAAAAGTAGGGCATATTCGGTAAGTAAAATAGAAGTTATTAGCATAGGTACTATTATTTTTTTCAAACGCTCGCGCCGGCCGCAGTTTGATATGCAACTGGCGGGATTCGTAGGGTTCCTATCATGCGAAATTTATTTCACTCCGGAATCTTGGTCCCATTGCGATGTCCCACTGATGAGACTTTGCAACTCATATTTTCTCCAACTTTTATTTATTTATTTATTTTGATGTAATTATGTGGACTGAGCTACAAATGCGACCGTCAGATGACACAATTAACGCAATTACGACGATAGTTTCGAAAAAAAAAATATTAAACTATCTAGCCAATACTTTTCTATTTCACTTATCTAATATGTCCTATTTTTTTTCTTATGGTAAAAAAACTCATCCGGTATAGACTAATTTCACTTTTGAGCCGGGTAATCACGAATCATCTAGATTTGATGATTTCTAGCCTCCCGAACAAGCCGGTTTCCGAAAAGGCTAACTAGAATCTGATAATCAAAAAAATAACGTTGACAACACTGAGATGTTTACTAAAATAGGATTGGCAAGGCTTTTTGGCGAGATCTTGGCGTGTGAAGTTGCATTTTCCTTTATAATTCTTATAATTTGTGCATTCTGACTTTTGAAGCATAATAATGGCAGAATATTGTGCAGCAAAAGTTAGTGTTGGTGTACAAGTGAAGTGTAAATTAAAGTGCGTAACGAAGCTTTCGGGTTCCCACAAGAAGCCGCCAAAATCTTTTGTTAAAGCATTCTGCCACTTTACTGAAGAATGACTTGACCGTGACTAGTCTCTGTATACGCCAAGTATACGACGAATTACTTATTTTGACTGAGACTGATTTATAAACTGAAGAAATAAGAGAAATAAGACATGGCTGTATGGGCTTGGATCCCTTTGCCTTCTCTGAGAGGAGAGAATAAAACGAAAAAAAAAGTGTAGGATTGGCAAAATATTTATTACTCACGAGGGCAACACTGAGACTAGGCGAAGCAAGCGAAGTGTGCGCACGTGTTACATTAATTAAAACTATCATTTTTGCATTATTATTCCAGTGAATCATAAAATCTTTTCATATTGTTTGCAGTTTGATAAATAGGGTAAGTTTTATAAAACAAAGCTTTCTGAAAAATCCATTGCTGTTGAATGCAGATCACCACACGTCGCACCGCTGCCATTTCGTACGACGCGAAGATTGCCCGCCATATTGTCGGTGTTGGTGGCTTGGTTACTTTTGTGGGTTAGGAGCAAAATAGAAATATTGTTATATTTGCACAATTTGACAACTATATACAGATAACTATCAAAACATAGCTACTCATTGTAAGTGTAGAGTTTCTGCAATCACCGAGCAAGTAATTTCCTGGAAAATTTATAGGTATATCACTAACTAAAAAATCTGTCCCAAACTATCTAAATAGCAACTTAGACTCTCAATAAAGAACTTACTTAAATCAGAATTGTGGGCATTGTAGCGAAGTCAAAGTTAAGTAATTCATTTTCTTGACCGATTATTATAAGTAGACATATAAGTAAGTACCCATTTCAACTGGGGTGTGTGGTACTTGGTAAGAAGCGATCTTTATCAGTCGATTGAAAAATAGTAGCCCAATATGTCTGCCTATTTGAACTGCTGGTTTTTTTTTTGGACTGTGGGATACCCGTCTGAGTAACAAATAGTCACTTGTATTTTTTTTATTTATATGAGGCCTACCTACCTATGCAATGAGGAAAAAAGCGAAATCTGATTCTTTAACTCATTCAGGGTCACACACAAGAGATGTACAATAGAATTTTTATTGTTATAACATCAACAGATTTGTGTTAAATGGGTTCAAACTTTTTTTTAACAATTCAGAATCACAAGCCATCTAGATGTGTGACATAGCCTCCCCCTGCCTACTGCCTCAATTACTGCATTTCCTTTAGTACCATTCGCAGTTAACATACTCTCAATGTTTGTGTAGATGGGGTCACATTTGACAGTCGCCTAGTTGGTTCATCGACTACTATGTAGAATGCTAATGCTGGACACTATAATTTCACTTATTTTAGATGGTAAAGTAGTGGGGGATCCAAGTCAGTTAGTTTCAAATGCCCCAAAATTATTGTAGTTAATCCAATTGCATTGGAATATTTAAAATATTTTTTTTAAATACCCCAACCATATAGAAAAAACTATGAACTCGGTAAGCAAGGAAGATGGCTTGGGACAGAACTCGGATAATTAGGTTCAGACGGCCAATGCTCTGCATAAGTTTTTGTTATAGTCTTTTTTTGATACTTGTTTGACCAAAATCTCACCTGGTGGAATGTGATGATGTGGTCGAAGATGAAGCACGCGATCTCAGTAAATACCTATGTTTTGCAGATCCCAAGGTTTTAGGATACAGGAAAGACTTATGTTGGAAGACAATTCCATACCTTGGCTGTTCAGATGATAAAAGAAGAGTCGAACTTCTTAGTGTGAATGTTCAGTATATTAACTATATATGGGTGGAATCACTCCCCACACCTAGTAGTCTGACGATGGTAGGGTGGCTGTGGAATAAGATTTTTTTTTTTTATTTTTTTATTTATGTAATTCCAACCCACACTGGCCCAAAAGCATCCTGTAAAAGATTAAGAGACAGGTGACTTTGTGATGGTGTTTGAGGCTCTGCAATTAGCAGTCATCGAATGAACACATATGAGTCTCATGGCACGTCGTTCCACAGAATCTAGAGCAGCTCGTTGGTACTTGGCTGAATAATCCCGGAGGTGACCGCAATATTCCACAACGTATGACAGACACCAAGTGTCAGCATTTTCAGCCAACTTGAGTATGGGTTTATCTATGAAGTTGTCATTTTATGCAACCACTGTGTTGATCACTTATGATTGCCATACAAGATCCATTGTCCATTGCAAATAACAATTCAACTTAATTATTGTGTCAGATCAGCAATGATGCAAGCTGGCTGTTTTGAGTTCATTCAGCAGCAAAATTTTGAATATCTATCAATAAATACTCAAGTTTTTTTTTCTGTTTCAGAATATGGTGGGATCAAGGGTTTATGTCGGCGGTTTGCCCTTCGGTGTCCGAGATCGTGATCTGGAGAAATTTTTTAAGGGCTTTGGAAGGATTAGGGATATTCTAATCAAGAATGGCTACGGTTTTGTGGTAGGTGACAGTATATCAGTATTTATTTATCGTGCTACCATTCAATCACAGAAAAAACTCATCCTTCGACATTTCCCTTTTGTCTGTTTGCTCTTTGTCCGTGGAACACCATTTGAAACTAAAGTTCGTAATTAATATTAATACTTAGTAATAGGACTCGAAATTATGTCAGGTTTCTTATATCCATTTTTTAACTATACTGTAATTTTGATAATATTGTTATTTTTTTTAAGTAAAATTTTTATTATCTCACAACAAGCCAAGAAGATTTATCAGACAGTATTTCTGATTCTACTTAGTAATTACAATTATAGCTCGGGTCTAGTTGCCATGAATGAAATATGTTCACGTTTTGGGAAGAAACAATGAGTTACTAATTTTAAGTTGCATTATATTTAAAGCAAAGCAAAGCAGGTTGAGTGTAACTTATGTTCATTTCTATAATCCCGGGACTTTATATGGGTGTGTCGCACACACTCATTATGCAGTATGACACTTAATAATAAGTATTCTGTGGTAGTGATAACATAATGATATAACCTAAAAACGCATGTAACTGCCGCCTCGGTTAAGCTGTGCTTTATAAATAATGGTACTGATAGGTTACAAATGTTCATGACAATTAGGTCATACCAGCTATCATTTATGTTACTAAAAGTATACCATTTTCATATAAAAAAGTGCCTTCCAATTGTGATGCGTTATGCAAATTAACTCTATGTGGGGCACTATACCCCCCCTCTCAATCAATCAGAAAATAATAGCCACTTACCTCTAAACTAAATGTTATAAAGTACAATAAAATTTCCAAGCTGGTTGGTGTTAAAGGGGAGTGGTTGCTTGAACGTATGTGTGACTAAGCCATTTTTCACACCAATTGTTCATCGTACATAAACATTATAACCTAACAAATTGCTTGATCTAGTGGGTTGTGAATCCTTCAATATTGACCACGAGATGGTTGCTGTTGACCACACTGGGAATCGAACCTGTGACCTGTTTTGAAAACCTTGTGTTGTTTACATTGAGCCATGGTGGCAGTTATGTATTATGTATAATAGTGGGTTCATATACATACCTATATGTGAATCCATTGATTTTGTCTAGCGAAAGGATATTGTTGATTTTATAGTTGTTCATATTGCTGCTATCTGGCGAAATTTTTTGCTTAGCGGATTTTGTATATTTGTAGGTTCACACAGTGCTTCATGTTCTTGATATTAAATTCGATAAAAGTGTTAAATATATATGTACTATGTTATGAAATGCCTCTTTTGATGGGCCATTATTATGTAGATGTCATGTTGTATGACGTTATACTCTCATTTGCTTGTAGGACTCAATGTTATATTGATGTTTAGTAAAACAGTAAACCTGAAGATGGAATACACATAGTAAAATACAAGATATGTGAATAAAAAAAAATAACTAATAATTTCGTTCACTATTAGAGGTGCGTTTTATTGTCCTCTTCCTATTTCTTGGCTTGTTGTAAAGATTTAAATGATTAAATAAGTATCCTCCTGTCTATCATTTCAGTTGGATCCATGCCCATTTCTGTTATTAGTGATAAACTCAGTTAAAAAATATAAAATCTGGTCGGAACAATTTCCTACCGGCTGCGGCTGCGCGAATTTTAAAAATAGAAATTGAACATGAATGTTACCAAGTAGTAGGTAAACTATACCCAAGTTGTCATGCTACCAGTGCTCTACGAACGACATTTGCGCCTTGGCAAATAGTTCAGTGATAGATAACTATAAGATTCGTAGTCATTAGTTAAGGGTGCATTTACAGCGTGAGCTTGTAACGTCGCATTTTTACGCATATTTTTCAGTTATATCGTTCATGTAATATGTTGTTTAAGGGGACCTCGCTGACTGAAGTTTTATTAAATAAATGTAATGAATAGGATCCAATTGAATACAATTGTATAATAGTTCAATATTAAATAAACTAATCATAGCACACGATTTCATAGTTTTAGATTACGAAATGTAAGAGGACATTGCTGATTGGCCAATATCTATGAAGTTGATTTTTATGAATATAAAAATGCAAAAAAAACAGAGCTAATTATTCAATGCATTCATTACCCTATAATATGGGCAATTTACTTTATTACATTTTATATTAAATGCATTTGCTGGCTCATTTTGTTGGAAGACAGGCATTAGCAATGTAAAAGCGCAAGGCATTTTAATTGTCTCCTATATTCTCATTTTTATCAGGATATTTGTTATAACAGAGATTAGTTAACAGTTTTGACGTTACAAACGTCTCAGCGTTTTGTTAACAAGTTTTGTTAAGAAACGAGTATTTTTTATTCTGCCGTAAAATGTTTTATATATTGTAGTCACCAATATATACCTGATCAAATATGACGTTATATAATTAGTTTTACATGTTATATTGTAGTCGTAGTGGTTAAGATTTTACACAATATTGTCTTCAATTTCTTTTTGTCTTGGGAAGTAATAGATACATAATGATTAAACTACTGGGACCCTAAGTACTACCATTATAAGTAAAAATAATTGTATAACCATGCATATTAATGAAAAAGTCGAAAAATACAAGTAAAAATGCGACATTGTCAGCCCGCACTGTACTTGCAACTTTATGTCATACTTACTTATATTGTTTTCATCCCAGGTGTGAATTGACGTTTAGAATATTTAAAATGATTACTTATTTTAAAATATTTCTTGTAGGAATTTGAAGACTACAGGGATGCTGATGATGCTGTTTATGAACTGAATGGCAAGGAATTATTAGGAGAAAGGTAAGGTTTAATTTCTGAAGGCATGGAACGGACTGGTCTAAATTCATCTTATCTCTTTCTATTCCTGTGAGGGAATGACGTATTGGATGTAAACAAAATAAATTTTTAAATGATTTTTAACTTTGCCAGTTCTGGACCAGACTGGTTTCCATATGATTCTTTATGTTAAGTAGTAGTATGTTATTGTTTTACATCCTTTAGTTGGCAGTTGTAACATTACGTGCCTGAATGTTGTCGAGTGTAATTTTTTTTATATTAGTAATGTTTAGTTTCAATTAACTAATCAACTTTCCTTATCAGCCGGCTCCACATTTTGTGAGAATTGTATGGAGAACTGATATTTGTATTTTTACAATATTTTACATTAAACGAATGACTGTACTGTGAAGATGACGTGAAAGACATTATTAGGTCTTCTCTAGAAGTTTTATTTTTACAAACAAATTTTAAAATGAAATCTGTCGACTACTGATCAACAATTGATCAATATTGAAAAACAGGGATAGGGATAGGATAGGACTTTTTATGAAATCTTTTATTATGTAAAAATTTTGATCCAAACAGATAATGACTAATTGGCTTAATTATATTTCTTTAAATATTGATTTGACATATGAAGTGAATGCCGCTCAGAGATGTGGAAGTTCGAGTGCAGTGTTACTCCACTTCTGATATGTTACTTGTATTACTTCAGATATATTAACATATATTCCAATAACTAATCGACAGATAGTACTATACTGCAGCTACTGTACTGCAACCTTTGTATAGGACACTTATATCCAGGCTTCATTTTTTAATAAGATGTAAAATAGGTCTCTGTTCATCAAGACCCCTTTTTTAACAATGGCTAGAGACATTAGGCTGAAATTAATATCAAATGCTAAGGTCTATTGGACTTATAGTCCAGTAAACAATAATTTTATTGCTCGATGCAATAAAAAAATTGGCATGTCAAGTGTTACCTACATAATAATATACTTTACAATAATTGTTTGTTCCAATTGAAATTGTCAGTGGTAATTAGTAGGTATGGAATAGTCACAGCACGAGTCCTTTGTGCACTTAAACGTATTTTCTTATGCGACTAGCTCTGTTTATCTTCAAATTGCATGGTCACATGTACACTGTCTTATTTAAAGCGCCATAACCAGGTACTTATTGCGCTTTTTGTCATTCAGTAAATGGAATGAGAACCAGCGACAATCCTATGAGTTTCGTACAGTGATCTTTAAGTCTTTTAGTGATTTACTAGTCTGAGAAATACACAAATGAGGAATAGGCCTTCATCAAAAAAATAACTCTTTTTTTTTTCTTTTCTGAGCAATGTTCAATGATTTTACTTTTATCCTTATTGATGAAAATTTTAACACATTTTAAGTTGCCAAAGGACAATTTCCTCCATCATAAAACAATGCTAGACTCCCTAACAGAAAATGAAGCCTATATGTATTTGTGAATAGATATTATTTGAGTTGGGGGTTGGTTCAAGTTAGAACGCAGGAATCATAAGGGCCACATATGGTCCAAGTCTATTATCGCTTTGTTGAAATGACCATTTTACCATACACTAGGTTAGTAAGTGCGTGAACCCTCGGTCGTTTGCATAGGTCGGCATTTCGATAACGACCACATACAAGACAAAAATAATAAAATCGCAACCATTTGTCTGTTTCATTGTGGTGCAATATGAAAGTGGTATGAGAGGATTCTTCATTTATTTTGTAGGTGTTGTTAAAGGCGATTAAAGGAGTTGTTATTGAGTTCAGTACAATGAGTACACAATATGAGACTCTTAACAGTCTGTGATCGCCAACCCAACAAACACCAGCATCGTATGTGATTAGGGCAAATCCACTTATAAAGGGCGATGCAAATTTCCATCAGGAGAGACCGGCATGATTGGCAACCGTCGATGTCGAGGTAATTTGGTATCGATAATAGATAACAAATCTAATTTACTACTATTTTTTATATTAGTATCAAATGTAACAGTCCATTGTTAATACATTTGCACTCGCACACTCAAAAGTGAGAACATTAAACACTGATGTAAAATTCATTGAGAAAACCGCAGCTATTCTCGAGTTATTACTGTGAGCAAGCCAGAATACTGTACAAGATACCACCATATCTGGTTTCTGTGAGGCAATAATATTGAGATTCGGTGTGGGGAACACTAAATACATAGGCTCTCGCCAGTTTCCCTTTGGAGTATTAAATATTGCAATTAAACCATATCAACCTAAACCCTTGCTATGTACGAGAGTGAGCATGCTGGCGAGATGTTCCTCCAGAATGATAACACTTCATTGAATGTCTCTAAAAGTACTATGTCACTAGATATTTCCTTTGGGCACCCAATAACACTAAATGAGCACCAAACATGACATATTTGGAATTCAATACGGTATGAATTCTGGAGCGAAGGACATGGAAAATCTCGAAAAAGCATAATGTACTTGAACATAATAAATATACAGCATATTTGTAGTATTTTTTATGGTATCATATCACAAATTTGGGATTTGAAGGGGTATAGTTCTTATTGTGGTGTATTCTGGAAGATGAAGTCTACAAACAACTGCTAGAGTATTGTATACCGAATGCACCCTTTTCTCGGGAATCAAACACGTTATTTAAGTTCAATACAAGATGCATCATGACGCAATATCTTGAAAATTGCGTATTGTATTAAAAAAGTTGTAGTAAATCAATAGCCCCAACACAATGGCAATTAAAAATCACGGGAAGTAAGAAAAACGACGCTAAGTCCGTTTTTACTAAGAACCAGACCACTATGCGTCACCATAGTGCAGTCGGTCAGTTACAGGTTAATTCCCATTATTGTTCCTCAACATTTCTTGGTTTTTCGATATATTATCGATACTGAATAACCCTAAGCAAGGATGTCCGCCAATTTTTATAAACCCAGTATAGACTTTATATGGTTGACACGCAGTTGTGTGGTACTGTAAAACTACAGAAGTATCTCCATGTAGACCGTCCCAAGACGGTCACTGCTACAATCAAACAGTCTGATTTTGCAAACGATATGCCGTTCTATCTGCAATTCAGTTTTGGGAAAGTTTCAAATTCCGAAAGCTTTTTCGTGAACAAAAACACATACGAAATTTGAAACCGCACCCACGAAGCCTGGTTTCATCCACTGGTGTACCCAGACCTTTCAAAGCGGCCAGCACATCCATCGATCCACGTATCTTTTATGTACGTTATGCATGTTGGTCGTGGTTCTTTTATGACACACCAAGGAGATGGGATTGGCCCTATATTCTTTACTAAAACCATTTGGAGACACTCACTGTTTATTATCTTCTTGCCTTGGTCCCAATTTATTTGTGGTCGGCGCAATACGTTTCTTCTTCCAATCTCCTCTATCAGCCGTTACCTCATTTCGTTCATATTCACACAATTCACTCTTCCTCTACGACCATCGACATCCATATTCATCACTCTCCCATGAACGAGCGTTTCATTCCTCAACATGTCCATACCAAGCCAAATGGTTTCCTTTCAACTTTTTTATCACGGGTGCTAATTTTAAACTCCTTGTTTCATACTCATTCCTTATTTTATCCATCTTCATCACTCCCTCATCATTCTCATCTCTTCTGCATGCTATATTCTTTCATGCGTCTTCATGGCCCAACACTCCGATCCATACATTACGGCAGGATTTATTACGGATTTATAAATTTTGCCCGTTAACCTGAGGGTCACCCCTGAGTCACATATTGTTCGGGTGACCTGTCGCCATTTCATCCAACCTGCATTGATCCGATTTGTGACGTCCTGGTCGATCTCACCATCCCCTTGTACGAGTGACCCAAGGTACCGAAAGTTAGCGCAGCTTGGTAAGGATTTTCCGGCAAGAGTTTGGACACAAGACTGGAGGTACCGCCGAAGTCGCAAAACTACATGTTCTGCTTCTGCTCGCTTTCAAACCAAAACTCTAGTCTTTTTAGTCATTCCTCCAATCTGCTCTGGATCTCCAAACTATTTTCGGACACCAGTACATTGTTATCGGCGAACAGCATTCACCATGGCACCTCTTGCTATATATCCGACGTGATAGCGTCAATTTTCACCAGGAAGAGGTAGGGTCTGAGAGCCGATTCTAGGTGCAAGCCTACTACTCACTGCATATCGTATAAAACTCGTAAACACAAAGAACAATTTTTTCTTTCTCAAGTGATAATGCTCTCTCGCTGATAAATAACTATCAAAAGTACCTATTAGTGGACATAAATAGCGAGCTGTAAAACTCGCATTAAGATTGATTTCGATTTGAACCAACCCCCAATATTGAAATATGTATATACCTGGTATGTTTTAATATCTGTTGCTGGACAAGTAACTGGAGTAGTGAGTGCTTGGGAACGGAGAGATTGGACGGGGTGGGCGCTGCTAACAGTACCGAACGGGTGTCGCAGGGTGGTGGTGGAGCCGGCCAGAGGCATCGACCGCAGCGCAGACCGCTACCGTCGCGACCGCTACTACGAGCGCGACCGCGGCCGGTCGCGATACGAGTGAGTGTCGCTATGTTGTAGGGTGTCGGTGGAGAGGGCGCGCGGCATGCCGCGGGGCTCCGACCGGTGGCGCTGTCGGGACCTGCCGCCGCCGCCGCCGCGCCGCCCGCCGCCGACGAGACGCGATCCGTCTGTATCACATACACACGAGACCATCATATGCAAATATTATGCGTGTTTGCCAATCCCACGGACACCACTTAGTCTTTCACTAAACGTTATATAATTTAGATATGATGAGATAACTGAACAGCAGTCTTCGGGACATTGTATTACAATTTAACTAGCTATCATCAATGTTTGTCGGGAGTTTTTAGTACTCACGCTGTTTGCATATTGTGGTCCAACATGTCTTTATAATGCAGACTCGTTGTTAATGTGTGTTTTGTTTCCCCTGCTTGTTGGTCCTTTACGAAACTGTCTTACTTTCATAGCATTTCTTTTAGATTTCATTAATTTTGTATTGGCATTTTATGTAACTATTGTATATATTAAGTTTTTAATGTAATTTGCAGCTATTATATGTAAGTACACATCTTTAATGTAGAACCTTTTTTATTAAGTTATAAATTTCCCACTTCCTTGCACACTTATTCGCTCTTACTACCTACCTACTCATATCTTTTATTTTTTGAAATTATGCCCGCAAATTGCAAAGTGCAAATAAATCCATCTAACTATTTAATTTGCCTGGATTGCCTTAACAATGTGCTGTGGAATGTGGAAATTTTATGACAATTGCATGATTTCATATTTATTTAAAATTAATTTGTTAAATTTTACTTAAGTCTTTTGGAAGGAATAATAATTTATTGGATATTTTTTCTTTGTAGATTTCTTCGTTATTCCAAAAAGCCATTCATTTTTGGTCGTATAAAAGCTATGAACAAGTAATGTTCAAATTATGATGACTAGTTTATTGTCTAACCCGTTGGTACTGAACTGGTCGCCAACTCTCAAATTCGACCCACGGTGAAGACGTTCATTAAGATTGAAGTTGTACAATAGGTCCACCACTGGAGTGGGTCTTTACGTAACATTAATTTTTAATTATCAATTTCAATTTTGGACATTTACTTTGATGCCCTCAAAATATAAGCAATAACTGTCTCTTTAGTTTATACTAAAGCATTTATATGCATGATAGGAATATCAAGAACAAAAATTTTGAGAATTTCGGTGGTACAGGCATTTCCTTATATGGTATGAAGAAACATCGTTAAACAACTTTGAGTTTAAATAACAATAAAAAAATCAAGAAGCTTCATCGCACTAAAACGTGGTCTTTAAAAATGGGTTTCATAAGAAAGCTCATGCAACGACCTAAGAAGAGGGCGATGCTCGAATCAAGAATGAAGGAATCCGTAGACGAACGGAAGTCGTCAACATAGCACAGCGGATTAGTAAGTTGAAGTGGCACTAAGTAGGGCACATACAGCTTGTCGCTGAATGCAGGGTGAGATTTATAAAAATATCCTTGGACATTAATATACACAGCGCCATCTAGTTCCGATGTTCCGAGTAGACTCTGCCTGTATTACGGATACATGACAACACGCGATATAGTTTAACACACGATAAATCGCGCTCATCTGTCAAAATGTTGCTGTACGACTGTTATTTCGCCCATTTTGACATTTATATGTCAAAATGGGCGAAATAACATGACAACTTGCGATATAGTTTATCGCACATTTTTTCATGTTTCTGCCGCTATTGGATATATACATAATATTATATATGTGAACATTCATAACTCGGAGCATGCCCGTGTTCATTATACAAACATATGCTTCGCACATGCGGGAGTCGAACCTCGACCTCTAGACACAGCGCTTAGGATCTGTATCCTCTTCACCAAACAGGTCGTCAATATATTCATAGCAAAATGTCCTTTCAACCTACCTATTTAGAGAAAACGTTCTTTCTATAGTTTTTTTTATGAATGAGTGGATACGCGTTTGACCACAAACTCATCTCACCTGATGGAAAGTGACGATGTGGTCGAAGATAAAGCATGCCATCTCGAATCACGCCAGCTTGAAGATCCCAATATTATATGATTCAGGAAAGTCAGAAGGGAATTCCATGTCCTGGCTGATTACATTATGAATGAGGAGTCTAACCGCTTAGTGCGAATGTTCGGTATCTACATACAGGTGGAATCCCTCCACGCTTAGTACTCCGAAGATGAAATGGCGGTGGTGAAGTAAGATTATTTAATACGAACACACACTGACCGAAATGAATCCTGTCAAAGACACTCGACGACGTTCGAAGCTCTTCGATTTAGCAGTCACCGTATTGATACAAGGTATAGGTACGGCACGGCACGGTACGGTATATAGGTGCTGATACCTATGAGTTTTTTGGCACAGCGTTACACAGAGCTGAGTGCAGCTAGTTGGTACTTGTTTCGGCGTGAAGGCTTAAGGTACGCAGGCATCAATAGGTCAGGTCCATGACTAACTGTATCAACTCTTCGCTCAGAAAAATCAGATATCCAAGTACACAGTTCAGAGGGAATTAATTCCATACGAAGAGACCTTCTTTATAGGCTGGCGTGCCAGACCCTATACTATTAGATCGCCAGTGGACCGTTTCGTCGAAAGCCGTATTGCCAATCACTGACAAATCATTACCTTCCAAATATGTCATAATATGTAGTACCTAGTTAGAATCGTTTTTATGCACCACCGATTCTAGTAAAGAAGAGGTGGAGGGTGGAAGCACGTTCACTCGGAACCGGTTTAGGTATTCAACTTGAAAGTTTTAACTTGCGCTCTAATATGTATGAAATATCAATGAATATGATATTGATTCTGTGAAATCATATTAAAATGAATTAAAGTCGGCTGAGAGCCTGAAATACATTTTTATGCTACTTTATATAACAGAAAGAAAATGTTCAACTTCGACCACTCAGTCACTTTCTAGTATGTATCCTATCCAGTTAATCATAAAAAAAAACGTTTCTGGGAGACATTTGGCTGCAGTTTGGTATTCTCCTTTGTCTTGGATTTGTTCATAGTTTTTATACAGCTCTAAATTTACGGAACGGTCCTCGTGTATTTTTTTGTTCTGATTGATTGTAGAGAGATTTGTGACAATAGTGTATATACATAAATGTAGTGAAATTCATGAAGTATGATAATGTTAGCAGTAATGTAGTTAGAAATACTTAGACATAAATTGTTTGTTTGGACTTAAAAAGAATAAACCTTTTCCGACAAGTATCTTCTAAAAATAACTTCAACTGGGTTCGATTCCTAGTCAGATGTCTCCAATAATGGTCTGGCCCTATTAATGTTTTATTTTTATTAATAATATTGACAAACAATTTGGCCCATTTCTTGTGTTAACACCACTTTCAAGAGGTTTAACAACCTAATTCCATTTAAGTGAAAATCCTTGTTACCAGTAAAATTATAGCCATTCTCTCATTGCTTTACAATATTTATTAAGTAAACTCACATAATTTTTCTTTTCACAGTGACTACAATTATAGATATGGACCGCCGACACGCACCGAGTATCGACTTATCGTCGAAAATCTGTCTAGCCGCATAAGCTGGCAGGTAAGAATCTCCCCGAATGACACTGGGTCTATTATCATTCCATCACCAATATCACCCAGAGCGTGGACATGAACTTCACGATCAATTGAGGGCTGGGCGGACTATCATCACTTGGGCATGGACGGTATGGGCAAAATATCTCGATGTGGAACTTCGTTCAATGTACCTAAATCTTTAGAAACGTGATAATGATGGTCTCTAAATGAAGGCTTCAAATGATTGGGATGAAACTGGACAAATAACTTCATGCTAATAATCGAAAGTTGGGAAATAACTGCGGCACGAGAAAAGAAGAAATTGGGAAACTACAAATACGAAAATGGTCGCAGTGATCATAACATGTTGAACTGAGAAAGAGGAACAATAACAAGGACAAGATTGTTACAACAATTGAAGAATGGGAATAGAAATACCTCAAATACGGAACTGTCACGCGACAGAAAATTGTGGATTGGTCACTAGTTGCGGTGATGGATACTGACGTCTGACGATACTGGAAATTACGTCGATTTGAGCCGAAAGATGACAATACTCATAGGATGGCAACCTCCGTGGACACCCTGCATTTACTAATAAAACACAAACCATAACCAAAATATAATGTTAAATATTAGTTATCCACATTTTTCTTTTGTAAGTTTAACACAACATGAGTCAATATAGTCCCTTAAATTGTCAAAGTTAGTATTGCATAACATTCATTTAACAGTAATTATATTTTACACCTTATACAAACTTACTTACGAGCTTATAGATGATTTTTAAAAACAACAGAAGGTGGCGATTCGTGCCCAGAGCCCTCGATGTAGCGCTGTGTGAGATGTGGTCTGAGCCGATGTTAGGAGGGTTTCGGTCCCGGTGCAGCCTGGTGATGTGGTGTTGACGTCATCCCCCCCCGCCCCGCCCCGCCCCTCGCAGCTGGACGCTCCCACGGTGGCACCCTCGCCAAGGTAAAGTCGCCTACAGGGGGGCACAGACAACAGGAGCCGATCTCGTTATGTGCAATCTCCCATTTTAATTCATTTTTTCATTGATTTATTTTTAAGTTCAGATCATGAGGTTCACAATGGGAATGATAAAAAGTAAAAGTTTTTATCGAGTCAATTTGAAGAGCTTAAGAATAGTTTTAAAGTTTCTATTGTGAATTATCCATACAGTTGAAACTTGAATTACACGTTTCAATTTTGAAATGTCTAAACAGATTTTCGCTTTCGTTATTTTCCTTGAGGTTTCATTACTTACAAATTGGAGTGTGCTAGCAGGCGTTGGACAACCCACAGGATTGAGCACTATGCAGCGGCTTTTGGCGAGAGGAACGTGACAAATTTAAAGATTAACCTGGAGGATGCCAAATCTTTATGAGGACTGCAACAGAGAATCTTGATATGACTTGAGGGCAGAAGCCAACCAGGTTCTGAGATGGATGGAGTATATCGTATTAATGAGCCGGAGATGGATTGCCGCTTTTGAGGGACTGATGCCATGGAGTGCGAACACTAGTGACAATGCGGACATACCTTGGAGACGCTCGAAAACGTTGCAAACGAGAAAATTATATTTGTAAGCAATGATAACCAGCTGATTTACGAATGCGAAATGATGTTTTAGTAACATTTTAAATCACTTTTGTCACGTTCATAAGAGGTCACTTACTTATTGTATTACATATTACATATTTTAACTACTTTTCCCAAAGTCGTGTATATTAAGTTATGAATTTTTTACTATCTGTCGATGCTGATTATTAATTAACTCTTGCTGATAAATAATATTATATTTGATAACGACTTTTGGAAAAGATTTGCGAAATAGTTTAATATATGTTAGTAATATGCGTTATTGGTTTACAGGATCTCAAGGATTATATGCGACAGGCTGGCGAAGTAACTTATGCTGATGCACATAAGCAACATCGAAATGAAGGGTAAGATAATGTTTATTCAATGGTTGCTAACCATATAAAATCTGTTATGTATACTGGATTCATATTAAATCTGTTTTTTTTATGCATAACTGGCACCCGCAACTTAACTTGGGGCGTGGGGATAGCCAGTCGGCTATTTTATCTCGAACATCCCGAACACAACAATGCTATCAACATTGCTACTTGTCGACGACTTAGATAAGTTGGTGGTAGCTAGCTAAGCGGACATCTAATAATTGAATCGTCGAAATTGGCAAAATAACCGACTTCAAGGTTACTTTTCTATAGCCAGAGTGTAACCAAAATCGGTTAACAGGTTCGTCAATTGTTAACCGATATTGCCCAGCCATCACAAACACATTTTATTGCGTTTTATGGCTGTGCAATCAATTGCGAGACTACACGTTTCAATATGGCTGCAATAGTAGGGCCCATCTGGCAACAATGGCTGACGAAATCACGACGACGACGAAATAAAAAAGAAAAAGACAAGATTGTGGATCGAACTCTAAATCTGGCAACACTGCTATGAAACAATATAGCAATTAATCACGTCGTCACTCACAGCAAACTTCATGTCGCGTCGAAAAGGATACACTATGAGAGCGATTGAAATAACAATAGAACTAGCTGGACAATATTGCAGTAATATTGAACGCTCAGCGATTGTCCGGCAACCTATCAAAACAACATCGGTCATGCCAAACATGTTTGTCATGGCTATATTGCCGGGACATTACTGCAATATTGTACAGTCTAGCTGGTATTGCTTTCAATGTTGTAGCCTCATATTGTAGAAAAATATTGCCCGTTTAGAAACCCCTCTTTATAATCTCTGTTCGACTGAAAAGTCGGAATCAAACAATATTTCAACAAATGTCTGTAAAAATCATTTTACTACGAAACAATTTCGTGTAGTAAGCCAAATTCTTTTTTTCCAGTGTCGATATGTGCAAAGGTTGAGTTACAATACACAAGTATTCCTGTAGTTAAAATAAATAAGGAATGCAATAAATGATTTGAGTTTAAATCAGTCGATCCATGGGATAAGGTAGAGGCTTCTATTCGCAGCGGATTTTGGAAGCTGTTGTGGTAGTATGTGACTTTAATAACATTTCATTCGGCACGAATTATTATTTTGTTATGACATTTGAGTGAAGCGAGGGCTAAAAAAATATCATCATCATGTCAGCCACAGGACGTCCACTGCTGAATATCGGCCTCCCCTATAGAATTCACCTGTTGGAAACTGCTTTCATCCAGCGAAATCCAACTTTATCAGGTCATCAGTCCACCTTGCGTGTGGATGAGGACATCCACAACAAGCGTAGGAACGCTTCGCTTGCCGATGCGCGGTCTCCACTCGAGAACTTTTATGCCCCATTGAGCAACGGTTCTTTGAACTATGATATGATAATGATAGACTGGAACTCCCTGATGGCAAATGGCAAGATAGTCGAATTTGGGCTGGTTTGTTGCAATGAACACTGTCCAACATGATGATGAGTGTCCAGAAGATTGCCTGAAATTCCTTGATGGACTTTATGTTACTCGTCTTTGTTCTAGAATAATATGTGATAATCATGATGATCATTAAAAGCTTGTTTATAAAAGTATTTTTAATGTTGAACTTATTATTTGAAGTTACTTTAAATTGTTAATATACAATAAGTACAACCACAGCATAAACAACGATCATTTAAAATTTCACCTTTATAATATTAGTGGGATTGAATGGTCGTCGTAAAGTATCTAAGGATTATTTAAAAAATTTATGTAGCTGTCACCCTCATCAGCATCACTTAGAACTGCTAAATTACTACATATATTATTTTTTCCGGTTTTTTTTTAACGAAGATGAGGATAAGTATGTTACAAGCATCCTGCGAACTTTGTTATTATAGAAAGTGCGTTTACAGCGTGGTAGAGTTCGCTACCCACTCGGACATGCGCGCCGCCATCGAGAAGTTGGACGGCACTGAACTGAACGGTCGCCGGATCCGCCTGGTGGAGGACCGCCGCTCGTCGCGCCGTCGTACGCGCTCTTCGTCAAGCCGCTCGCGCAGTCGCTCGCGCGACCGACGCCGCAGCCGATCCAGGTAATAATGAACCATGGTTGGAACCGAATAACTCAAATTCATGTTTTGAGTTTTATGACATTGTTACTTATATCCCTTAGTTTCTTATATTTTTTTACGGATTGGAATCCGTACTTTTATTCATACTGAATTTTCCACCCTAGAATTCTGAGCCTTAAATTTTTCATACAGAGCTAACATGAGCCGCATTCTCTTACCAAACACACAAGGTTCTGGCCCTATATCTGGACCCGGTGCTGTGATCTTGAATCTGACAGACCATCTCGTTACAACATAGACGCTTAGCTTCATGAACAGCCTGTGCAAGTGTGGCACGGCAAGCCTCTATCTAGGTTCGGTTATGTATCGCACGTGCGTGCACGCATGGTAGGGTTTATCCTAATTTCCATGCAGAACTAAAAGAAAAAGCGGTCAAACAGACTATTTATGAAGTTTTATAACGATCGAACTCTCAACTTGCAAGTTGACATATGGACAGACAGACACACAAACACTGTTTTTGCTATTTGGCATCCCAAACATAATAAGCTGCACATTTTACCCATCGATTTGACTGTCTGGTCAGTGAGTTTGCTGTTCCGCGGAACACGGAACCCCGAAGTAATAGAATTTCAAAAGATGCTACTACCTCCAGTTGGTGGTTTGTCGAAGTTAGTAGGTCGGAAAGAAGTAACATTGTCAAATTGATACATTCACATGCATACTCATTAAATGTTATCTCTTTTGTTTACATTGTCTTGAATTAATTGATATAAAAGAAATTATGTAATTGTCACGAGCGCTCGTAGCTCAAAGTAGCTTGGCAGCGTCATGTGAGTCAATCTCTACAACAAATTCATTTATAAGATATATGGTTTCAGGTCTCGTTCTCGCCGTTCATCGCGTAGCCGGTCCCGCTCCAAGTCGCGACCAAAAACCAAGAGCCCAGCGGTCAAGTCACGATCCCGGTCGCGTTCAAAGTTAGTAAAAAGCTGCAATCTTTTAAACCATCTTACATTACATACATAATTAGAATATTTTTATTTAAAGCTTTGATTCGTGATATAAATAAGCTGAAACTATAGTTAATTCTATAGATATAATTTTTCTATGAACCTAAGTAGTTAATTCCTTTCACTACTGGGAGCCTTTACATGATCCTTAAAAAATATAATGTTCGGACTTAGTACCTTGGCATTCATCACTAAAAAGTTGGTAACTTAGAATCAACGTCATTCGCTAAAAGCTGGCTTTACTTAGGCCTGGCTTACATTTGCGTTTTTTATCGTGCTTTTCAGCATGGTTTATTCGTATAACGTGCAAAGTGCCGACGAAGTTTCTATAACGTTAGGCGCAATGGACATAAATAGCATATCCCATATCATTGCTGTAGTCTGGACTTATTTTGATACTTAATTGTGATGTTGATTTTTTTTTTATAAACAAAGGATTAACACTTGCTGATGTTAAGTAAATAGAAGGCCAATTGTAACACGCTCACCCGAGTCCCCTAACTAGTTGCGGGTTCGAACCCCGCTGGAGGTAAATGTTATATGTACCCATGTTCATCCGTTATCTAGTATGTATATGCGCCTAGTTAGGGTCTAGATAATTGGTGTTCCAAACATTTATTTAGGATAAAGTTTACCAGAGTATTTTTCGTGATCGTGCAGTCTTGTCGCTGGCGATGGACTTAGTTGATAATGCTCTAAAGCATAATAACAAAGCAAATGTAAACCAGACTGGTTTGTAATTTATTTAAGTTAGGTACCATAGGTTAGCTAGGGATGATGCAGATCGAATGTTTACTCAAGGGTATGTTTAGTAACTAATTAAGCTTCATTATGTTATGCATCTGCTGGTAGTCTGTGTCTATAGCCGCTTAAAAGCGACAGCAAAATGCTTAATTTTCCTCTAAAATGGGCAATATCTTAGTTGGATACATTTTCTTGCCATAAGCTAGCATGTATTTTTACCCTTTTCTTTACGCAATTTTAATCGATGGAATTATGCATGTATTTATTTAAAATTAATGTAGTATGTATTAATTTGGCTAGGTGCATAATTTCATGCGCAGAACAAAATATAAAGATGTAAGTACTCAGAAAGTTAGAAAGTTTCGCATTATTTATCTATATACATTTATATATAGGTCTATAAGTGTTTAACGGGTACATGTAGTTCGTTGTGATAATGCGAATATGATATGGAGATTTGAGCAGTTTATTTAACTAATCTTTCGTTTATATATTTATACATTTGTATCATATTCGTAACTCTGAAAATAACACTATAAACTGTCATCCTATTCTAAATAACTTGTGTAAGCAATCACAGATAATATAAGCAGACCTCTAATATTTATTACCACAACAATTGACAGTTCGTAGTTTATTTCATGAGATAAGCTGTATTTATGTAGACGTAAATCCCCTATACTTCCATTTTTTTGGTGTGCGATGTATCCGTCGCGTAGGGATCGCAGTCGTTCGAAGTCCCGTTCGAGATCAGCAACTCGTCGTTCGCCCAGAGAACGTTCAGACTCGCGCAAGTCTGCTGAACGTAATGGACACCGTTCTGCATCTCGTTCTAAATCTCCGAAAGAGTCTAAGTAAGTAAAATGTGCTTTCAATTATGGTCTAACCACTGTGCACTTGGTGAGTTTACTTTTGTTGAATTTAACAAAACAATGAAATCGTTATTACTATTTTTTACAAATCAATGAGATTCCTGCAAAAGCAACCTCACAATTATCTTTTGCACTGTTGTCAGATAAACTTAAATCTTTAATATCCATTCTAAACATCCATTGGCATTGATTTTATATCCAAAATTCATAGTTCTGAGCTTGTTTATTGATAGCACAATTTTAAATATTACTAATTCGTATTCTCCTGCATCACTTGAAGAGCGATCGCCCTAGCAAGGTGAGATGAGATCACTTTGATGTTTGTGTATTATACTATTTATTTAACTTTATTTGTGCTAATTTGTTGTTATATCCTATGCTTGTTTTCATTTGGACTGCTGTGAGTAGCTTTTATTTAGATTGATGTGCTTTTTTCTGCTGTTGATGTTACGAATAAAATAATTAATTATATTTAAAATCAATAAATGCCACCGAGGTTAATTAACAGTGGTGAAATTGACGGCCTCTGTTATGTAAAGCTTTTTCATCCCATGGCTGCCTCGCAAAGGTTTCGATCCCGGTCTTTATTGTTTTTGGGTTCAAACACTTTGTTGGGTCTAGGTATTTTGGATTTGGCCCCTCGTGAGGCCAGTTGTTTGCGAACAATGCGCAAAAATTATTTTTTTAATTTTTATTAATTTTTTTTTTTAATGCAAAAACAATGAATCGATTTCGGATATTCTCGAATGTTGTGCGTAACCCAAACTAGTTTTTCAGTCGAAACCGAAATTCGATTACTACACGGTGAATTTGAATTCATGTAATTCTCATTACGAACAACTTTCCGCAGAGAACCATGGTCGAATTCAATCAAAAAATTTTCGATTACCCATACAAAGTAAACCATTCTGAAACCAACTTTAGTATGGAAGTCCAACAATTTTCGGCTGAATACGGTTATGGTTCCTAGTGGAAAGTTGTTCGTAATCAGTGTGCGAAGTGCGAGTTTTCTCTAGTTTTAACTTTACCATCGCGTTCGCGTTTACGAAAAAAGTCCCTATGAAAAAAATCGTTTTGCAAACTATCCGCTAGAGGCACTGCACAAATCGTCACGGAAACGTGCACGTGGTAGTAAAGTTAAGCTGAAACGAAACTCAGCACTCCGCCCTCAGGAGTGAAGTCAAGGAAATTACGCTAACTAAATTTCACCCTGAATTGTAGTTTCGTTCGAAAGCGAAAAATTTCCTAAGAAATCTAGTGTTAAACTTTTCTGGCTTTTTTTGCTATGGAGCGGGGTCTCGTTGCCGCGCGGTATGAGGGGAATGCGGCGCCCCTCCCCGGGTAGTCTAACCTCTAAACGCAAAGGCGCATTTAGCGGTCAATAGCTAAGTCGCTACCACCTTCACACCTACTATATTCATTACTTTGTTTTATACAGTTTTACCATTATATTTTTATACAGTTTTACAATAATATGTAATTAGTTTACTTAGTATTTCAATTGTAATTTATGCACTCATCTCGATAATTTTTGTAAATTGTGTCACTTACCGAAAGCAATGTGACCCAAGTATACAGGAAAATAAGTTTCGGCTGGTTTTTTGGGTAAACCCGCGGGCGACTAGATTTTTGGCCGAAACTGGTCGAAATCGTAACTTAATTGTATTATCTGTCATGTTAACAGGGAAAGATCCCGGTCGCGCAGTAAGGACGCGTCCCCGAAGCGTGAGGAAGAACGTCGTGCTAGTAAGTCGCGTTCCGCATCAGCGTCGCAGTCGCGGTCGGTGTCGCGCGACCGATCGGGCTCACGCGACTCTGACTCTCACTCCACCTCACCGCGACAGAACGGCAACTCACAGGATCGCTCCCCGCGTAGCGGTGATTAGATGCTATCATTTAGGCTTAAGATTTATGGTACTCTCTAAGGACTATGTATTGTGGCAGTCATCACTTGCAATTGTTTCTGTATCGATTATATTATTTTGGGTGACAACACTCGAAACTCCAACATTTGTAAGTGAAATCTGACCAGAGGGTCTGTTACGTAAAAACGATTCACTCATCTAAGGTTAACGTTCATCGACCACTTTTATATGTACTCGGTAAATACAGCATTATATATCATCGTTATAGACTACTACTACTCGGCACTAGACGGCGCCAATGTTTACTTTTTACGTTAAGAGCGTGATAGAAAGAGATGCGGCTATATGCAGAATAACGTTATCTCTTTGCGCATTGCATAATTTATAACCTTCAAAGTTTGTACATTGCAGTTCTGCCAATTAGGGGGAAGGTCCTACCTTTGTGGGGAAATTAACAAGAAGTTGGAAGTACTATTGGTGTGCAATAAAGAATATTTGAATTGCATTGTAAGTTAAATTTGTTTAACATTTAAACAACGTTTTACATGAAACAATGTTTTACTTCCTTAATTATCATTTCGGATAAATTTCTGATAATTCAACAATGGAGAGAGGGATTTTCGGAGAATTGAAGCGACTTAAGCGGCGAATCTAGAAAATATCGGCAGCACTTGTAGATACAGAGATAACCTTATAGTTATAATATTTTTCGCAATAGCAAAAGATGACAATTAAAAAACTAATAGTACGGATAACATGGACTAGCGGCGTTGATTCATGTATCCAATCCGTTTAGTTCTTATTTTTATGAATGATTAAATGATGAAGACAACCACAGACTCATGAGTGCGGTTTTTTCTATTGACACTTTTCTTCTCAGTACAACGATTTATATTATAATCGTGGAAACTTGCGTTTCTCTCTTCCTGAAGATCCCTCATGCTTAACGCCTATAGTGAATACGATTGCGCCGGCCCCCGAGTCACCTTTATGGTTTAACGTTTTCAATCGTACGAAAATACCGATGATTATCAACATGCTTCGTATCACATTTCTATGAGAAATCATCAGTAATCATAACGATGTTACTTGCCTCATTACTTCATCTTAATCGTTTGAAATACTTAATAAGTGGTCGCGAGTTTGGTAAATCGTTTACAATGAGACCATCGTTATATTTGCGTAATAGATCCTCAGATTTTAGCTTTCGATGTACTTTAACGATTTTAAAGTTTTTGTCATCATAACGTAAGATTATATAATAGCACACTGCAAGTCAATGTTGCATTATAAGATTTAAATCATTTGCACTCCAAATGAATGGAAATGTTAACTTTTGACTAAATTAATTGAGAAGTGCGTTAGTACTCTAAGCTTCACACCTTTGTTAGTAATTAACACTATAATGGGGATTGTCCAAAATTATGTAGCGGTGATGGTGATCTTTTTTTATTTGACTTGAGGATTTTTCTTTATTAATATCTATTATTAAAGAAACTGATCGGCTACCCCAAAGTAAGTTACAGTCGACATCACGCGCGACGCTAACGGAAATGTGAACTCGGCGCGAGACCTGCTGTACTAGAAGTGTTTCGGTAGTCGTACAGCCGCGTGTGCAAGTAATCTTATGAATTTTGGAAAATTAAATTGATGGGCGGCATTATTTACATTCTAGTTAATTTTTTTTAACTAGTCACTTTTTGGTGAGGCAAAGGAAAATATATTCAGCACACTAACCAAGTCTTGAATTGGTAAAATAGTTTGATCCACTCTCAGAAAACGACAAAAAGCTATGTTGAAACTTTTGTGCAATCCCCATTTCAATTGCTTTTTTAGGCCTAACCATATCAATTTTCATAATCCGAATTATAATACCATGCATTTTATTTTTATGAAAATAATGTCACCAATAAAATGTAGAAAATATAATGCAAGGAAAATGTAGCCTGTAACTTAAAAACAGAAATGGGGTTTATCCATAAAAAAAATGTTGTCATCGTAGAATAGACTTGCGCAAAACGGTCTGGAAACAGGCGGCAGCAATTACAGGTGTAGTTCGAAAATATAAGGTGTGTCAAAATGTAATCTGATTGATTGAACTATCTGTAGTTACAGTACTCTCACATGGCCGGGGGATTTTTCTTTGTTCACTCTGGTCTAACCACCGGTACCGGCAATGGAACTCTAAAAATGGTCCCGTGGATTGATTGATCAACATACGTAACCATTTTTCCTTTAAATCGTGTTTATAAAAAGGAAATTACTGTATAAGGAAGGAATGAATTATGATGTCACCAACAAAAAATCTTAAAAAGATGAAGACAAAAATTTTTCAATTAGCCCTTTGACTAGAGTAAAATTCGATTCCTAGAATTAGGCACTAAATAATTCGAGATTTAGAACATTCTGCCAAATTTATACGACACTGCACTTCAAAATGTATGTAACTTACCAAAGTACGATGAATATGTTATTGTGCATTTTATCTGCACTGATACTAAAACGGAAACACGATAAGAATTTTCCCACGTAGAATATCTCAAATTGACGTCTGTATTTTCTTGTTTTGCTACTATTTGTCGGTACTTCGGTGACACTGATGTTATTTCATTCCGAGCAAGTACAAGATATCTCTCGCTCTGTCATTTGCACGCAGCAATATAAAGCGCTGTCACTTTCTCAGCCCCCGGCGAACGTGAGATCTGCTTGTAGGCAGGAAGTTCAACAAATCACTTGCTAATAAAATAACTCTTGAACGCCAACGCGGCAGTCAATGTATTAAGCAAAGTAGAAAACTAAAGCAATATTAATGAGTGCTAATTAATAATAACACTGAACTAATGTTCAGGAAGCACTTGCGTACATAAATGGTTTGATTGGTTTCATGATACATTAAGTCCGAAATATTTCCTTTGTTCCACCAGAATAGAGGTTTTAAGTCAAGTCAATGACGAACAGTACGCTTTGGGCAAATTTTCCGCTCCAGCTTCTTTGACATTTTTTATATATACAAAAAAAATGGGTTTCCTATATTTGACGTTCCCTATCGATTAATATTAATATTTCTTTTTATATAATTGTTTTTCTTACAGTTGATGTAGGAATAATCTAGAAATAAAAGAATGCCCAGTGTCGTACTAGGCACCGGCAAGACACATGAATGAACCTTGAGAGTTCAGTAGTTTTACGAGTTCAATTTATATTATTTTTACCTACCTGCCTAGGTAATAAGGGTTCAATTGATTTTCTACTATTAAAATCGGTATCTACCTTATTAGGCACAATATTGTTGTTACACGTCAAATCGTAAAAATTTTAAAGTTTGATGAAACATTTTAACATGTTTAATTATTCATACATATTTCGTCTGTGTGCATCTGCGTATGTACGAAAGACGCGTTTATAACATCGGTTTTAATGTAGGTAGTAACCTAATGCCACTTTGTAATTGTAAATACTGATTAGTACCAAATAAATTAGCGGTAATATATAAATTCAGTTGTTTTTTTTAACAGAATTATAGGTTTTAGGGGGGTCGAGAGGGGCGCTCATCTGTGTATTATATTTTGCTCGGCAGTCAGACCGCCGAACACAATTGCTTTGGGAATTGTTATCATTCATGACGTCAAGACAACGCCCATCTTTGTAATATCGTAACGCAATGCAAAGGACAGACAATGCAATGCTATCGCTTGGCTTTGAATTAGGCGGTAGAGCCCCAGGGCCTTCTCGATCAACAGCCTTACACATCCTCACTAAAAGAGGGTATGGGCGTGGTAAAGAAAAGTGCGTATGGGCCACAATCCACCACGTGAGCCCAGTGCGGATTGGTCGATTTGTGTCCGACTAGTGACCATTATAAGCCGCCCCTGTAGACCACCGACTTGGTTTCACGACTGCCTTCAATTGGAAACAACCGGGACCGACTATTAATGCAGTCCATTTGTACATATGATCCATATTTTCGGGCGCTTGTTTGTTTGCTTTTTAGGTTTTTTCTCCGATGAACCGTTCGAGCTTAACCGCTATTGAAGCGACCTTTTTTTCGAATTAATTCCATATTTTATATTTGTAATTGCCTCTATGTCGTATTTTTGTAAAATTGTGAGGAGCCGTTGCAATGTAATTGTATTTTTATTAACCGATTTATTTAATTTTGCATGCCATCCTTCGATAACGTTATTAGTCCGATGACGTTGACCGAAAACACTTATAAATCTGACTATGTTCTGTTTATACCAATATCTGTCTATATAATCCACGAATTTATCAATTTCAGTAGTTTCGTTTTCTTGTTTTATATAGTTCCATCCTTTTGAAATAAGCTCAGATGGTAACAATGGCAAGGCTGCTGTTAATGAAATTATTCGTTTTTGAGGTTTACTTTTTGAAACTTTTAATGATTTAGCTTTTCGCCAAATAGCTCGAGTCCAGTGATAATAACATCCTATAATTTTTGATTCGGGAAAAACTTCGGAAATGGCATTTATTGTCGCCATCTCATAGTCGCAATGTATTTTTAGGGGTTCAAAATGGGGCAATTGCGATCTGATGAGATTAAATAAAGTTATGTAGGTTTTCTCCTTTTTATCAGGCAACAATGCAAATATCAATGGTACAACTTTTGTATGCTTCGATGTACTATCTACATCACCAAGTATATTGTATAATTCAGCGAAGGGCTTTGGACAGGATTTGAATGTAGCGTCTGTAAAATATTCTTTAATTCTCGGAATCAGTTCTCTCGCTTTTACTGAGCAGAAAACAAGAATACGCGTACTTTCATAACAATAGTCCGCCAAGATGAAAGATGAAAAATTTTCAGGAATTTGTACGTCATGTAGGTTGTTAAATACTGTTTTTGAGCAATTTATTGACTTATTTCTTATACTATACAGGCAATGTTGTATATTGGATAGAGAAGGTATAGTATCTACAAAATTTAGACCTGAATCTTCCAGACCTGCAATCGCTTCATTATATACCTGAGGTACAGTCGCTAGAGGTATGAGTATTCTGTGTACAGGCCGATCTGTTTTTTTAACAGTTTCTTTTAAATATGATATAGTTTTATCAACATCATTTTTCGTATTGTTAGGTTGACACTGGTGGTTCTTATGTTTGAGTTACAATATTTTCCTGAAAATTAAATTAAAAAATATATACGTCAGTATATAACACTTTTAAATTTCATTATTTTAAGGTGAAACTTCAAACAAGAAAAATTACCTCACTAATAGTTATTGTACCCGTACATTTTAGTTTCTTATAATTAGAACAACGCCACACTGCCGATCCATTTTTATAATGTCACATTTTATAATATTGGTAATCGCCATACAAAATTATTGTACCTACCACCTTTTCTATTAATGAAACAAATATCACCTATATCGATATTCATTGTGGAAACTCGCTGCAAAACGGTCTAGGATAAAATATATTTAGGAATATAAATTGAAATAAGTCAGTGTCAATATGATTTATTTTTAATTTTAAACAATTTTCCTGCGTGAAGTTTACATACAAGGAGAATTGACACACTTTAATAGAACTACGGGTAAACGAAGTTGCCCTTAGTACTACCGATAGGATGGTCCGATTGATAGAACCACAGGCAAAAACAATTGCCCATGGATCGACCAGTAGAACTCGGCGATCGGACCACGGGCAATAAACGGAAATTTAGCTGTGTGGTATGAACTATGTTTCCTAGAAAAGAAAAGGACCATCAATTGTCGAGTAGCTGAAAGGCTCTGAAATTAACAAGAATAAGTACAAATACAAAGATTTCTGTAGGGCAACACCAAATCCTGTAAAATTAAAAAAGCACTTTAGCAGTTGATTTGAAGGGAATCTGTTGGGGCTGGGGATAATGAGGTAAATACGGTGATTTTATAATTAAATTATGTGATTGTTACACGCGTCATGTTTTTATTTTTACATAGTTTTAATAGATTATTGGATAGGACCAGAGCACGAGAGCGTTATCTCTCCGAAACCGTTCATTGCAGTGCTGGAAGACTCCTTCAAACTCCTGAAATGCCATGAATTCGGCATCAATATCAATGTTGAGTATATCACGCACCTTCGGTTTACCAAGGATATTGTAATGACAAAGTCGATGGATGACCTGGAACTGTGATCGGAGGCCACAATCGAGTACCTATCTCTTGGACTTAAGATGAATGAATATGGACAAAACGAAAATTATGGCGAATGCCCACGCCGTGCCCACACCAATATCATATTCGAAGTTGTAGATGAGTATGTCTACCTAGAATAACATTCGATTAAATAAATGGTAAATTAAATAGGTTCAACTTGGAGAAAGAGGCCATATCGATGAATCCAACTCGGATGGGGGATGGGCAGCGATCGGGAACCGACAATGTCTTCTCGTCTAAAATACCTCACTGCTTGAAGATGTAAGTTTTTAAATCAATGTGTATTAGGTACCAGTGATGACTTCTTATAGTACTGAAACGTGGTCTTTCACTAGGTATGAGCCTCATAAGAAAGCTCAAGGTCACACAACGAGCTATGCCTCTCCATAGCGTTTCGTTACCGATCGAATCAGGAATGCGGAAATCCGTAGACGAACAAAAATCACCAATACCCCAGCGGATTAGGAAATTAAATTGGCAGTGGGTAAGTCACACAGCTCGTGGAACTGAAAAGCCTCTTCCAGCCGGTCGCTCTGGATATCTATGGGGGAAGTCTATGTTCGGCAGTGGACGTCTTGTGGCTTAACTATTATTATTACTGAAAATACAGCTGAAAAATGAAGAACGATTCTTTAAATTATGAAAACCAATTGGCAAAAGAAATATTATATTTAGTTGAATGAAAAGTGATTTTAAACGCCTCCGTGGTTCAGTGCAAAGGTTCTCAAAACGTAGGTAACACGTTTCGTATGTAACACTGAACCCTAGACTGTCCAACATGGTGAGCTAGAGTCGTTCATAAAAATAAGCTTTGTATTTCTCATAATTCGGAAAGCACTATATCGATTTTAATGAAGTTTACCCTTTTCTGTAGATAGGACTCCACTAATTACAATGACTTACGTGAAATTTTCATTATAGAATCGTGGCGCGCAAAAACAAAAACGCGGTTCCTCGACTGAACTGATATTCTAAAAATTTGCTACTTATCCATATACATAAAGTCAGGGCTATTTCCCGTAGAGGTATGGAGAGACCACAGACTTCCGCTTGCTACGATCCTGACTCGCCTCTTTCGTTTCATTCACTCCTATAACGTTGTTCATACAGGCTCGTCGGGGTCAGGTTCAGAGCCTTTCTTGAAGACGTGCTCGATTTGATCGTGGTACGTTCCGTGGTCTCCCTTCCCTACTAACAGGACCACCCACATTCGCTTCGTATGTCTCTTACGTTAGTCTTCTTTCATTCATCCTCTCCACATGTCCAAAAAGTCGAAGAATACTTTGTAAATTTTTTCACAATTTATCATCTTTCACATCGCATAACTCCCCAGTTTCTTATACTATCTTTCGAAGTCACCTTACTCATACTTCTCTCTTTGCCGTGAACTCTTTCTTCCTCACAGAAAAAGCTGGATACAGATGATTCCACGAGAAATGAAATAGACTTCATCTTACCTACAAACAGGAGAATATTCAATGATGAATCCGTGATCAAGATGGTGAAAACCGGTAGCGATCATTCGAATGGTAAGAACACATTGAATATTAATGTATAACTCGAAAAGTCTCGTTTGATGATGTCTGAGCTCCGATCTACTCTCGCCCATATCCACAATCCCGAAAGTTTTCAACTCAAGTTGTCAAATCGAATTGATTGCCCGAAGAACTGAGTTTCGGTGAATTTCATAAATTGCAGAAAGAAAATACCTTGCCGTGAAGATAGGCCGCAAACCTCCTCCTGGCAGAGCGTCGCTCGATGGCATGGCACTGCGGACATCCAACGATGCTGAAGCATATCGGTAGCTCAATAGACAGATATGTAAGTTCTTGCGCCATGACGACAGTACCTTTAATACAAAGAGTATTAAGGAGAGGATAGGCCGGAACAAAGACTTCAAAGGCAAGGAACCTGTCTATTGTGCAGAGCCAGTTGACCAAGGACGGCAGTGTAGCGACGACGAGGGCAGAAAATCAAGAGATTTTAAGGACAGCTTTATACATCGATCGTTGTCTAAATCTGTTAGCAGCTCCACCAAAGAACCTAGAACTAAACTGACCCAACGAAATACCGAAGATATTCCGGTCATCAGCCTGTACGAAGATTAGGGTGGCTCTCAAACAACAAGACCGGGCGATGACGGAGTTCAAACGTCTGTATTGGCAAGGATTCGGTATCAACATAAATGGCTAGTATATCACTCACCTTCGATTTATCGAGAACATTATAGTTATGACAGAATCGATAGAAGACCATAATAAAACAATAATATTCCGATTTTGTATTTTATTTTAAGAAAATTTACTTTGCGTATCAATATATTTGTTGAGTAAAACCAAAAATAACTACTGAAGATTTATTTATTCTATATTTCCTATTATAATCATCATTCTACAAAGTGGACGAAAACTAGTTTACACCTGGACGTAAACTGACTTTTTTTAGATGAGAACTAGCGAGAACCATACTTTTTGTTTCATATTTTTTACAAAAGAATAGTAAAGATATTTAGCTATTAGTTTATTATACCTTAAAATAGAGTATTATTAGCAATAAAAACAAATATATATATATATCAACCACAATAGATTAGTAGAACATTAAGTTTTCACGTCACAAATCTGGCAACTCTGCTAACTGGGCGAAAACCAGTGCAATGACCCTATTTATTATTTTTCGTTTGTTAAAAAGGGTAGTTTAAACTTTAAAAATACCTATTTGAATAGACCAAACTCTGAGTTTCTTGCTCATTCTTCTCTGGGGAGTTGGCTTGGTGAATGAGCGGTAATTATATGTCATGTGATGTCGTTTTCAGGTGTTATTTTTATAACTTACATAAAACATATAAGTAAATTTATTCTCTGTATTTATATTTTATTTTATGTTCTATCGACCTCTATGAATTAAGTTTTCTGCAAATCCGTGATTGAGCAACAAACGCCAACTTTTGCATTTATAATATTAGTTAGATTTGCTTATCCTGCGGAAACGCATTTCATCAGGATAAAAAGTATCTCGTACCCGGGGCATATTCTACCCGAGTACCAAATCCGTTAATTGACCCGTCGCTGTGATTAACACTTTGCACGGCGGTAGTACACATTAAAATTATTGTAGAATGACGCTCAAATTTTCCATACAATATTACAACATATCTATAGCCGTACTAGCTATAATCTATCAAAACTATAATAATTTAAAAAGTTAGTAAGGTCATAGCCCGGTGCGGTCATTACCGTACTAACAGCATTACCTAAAGTTTCAGTCTTGAGTGTTGTCGGTACGGACGGCCAGACCAGTCTTTTTTGTGATGAATAAATACCTTTTATTTATTATTTAGAGCAGCTGTACTAGCACAGAACACTGGAATTTAATACGTTGGCGTGTTTGTACTGGAATAACCATTTAGGCGCGCCATCGTAAATGCAACGCAATCCCGTACTGTCACTGTGCGCAACGTACATTTGTATGTGACCGAGATATCCAAACAAACTAACATTTCCCGACTAATATCGAAAGTAGAAACATGAAAGTAGGTTGTGGGTTGACAGTAAATTCTGGTCTTTAAGAATTTATATCGTCATGGTCCTTTGATATCCGTAGTGGCTTTTAATCCATTATTATTACTGACGGCAATTGCCGTTCTGTCGGTTTATTAACCTGATCAACCCCTGGTATAACCTTACTGTCCTGCAAAGTGTTAACAAGTGTTTATCCGGACCAGGCGCCGTAGCATGACATCGTTTGTCGCACGCGACGTAGGAGTGAGAGTGGGATAGTTGTATATTTCGTCCAAGTAAATGAGCAAATCAAATATTATGTCGCCTGTCATACTACTAGTACCTAAAGTAAAGGTAGCCTGGAAGAGATCGCTTTTAGTGATAAGGCCGCCAAATAGCACTATCCCCTTTTTCTTATTTCTTTTTATGCTTCTTATTGTTGTACAATAAAGAATATTTTGTTTGTTTGTTAGTACTTTTTACGGTTGACATACACGTGGATACAAACTAAAGAGTATTCCAATAGGAATGCAATTTTTGCCGAAATTTGCTATTTACCATTATGCTTGAGCATTATGCATGTAAAAGACACACAAACATACTACAAGAAACTTATGGACGAAAAATTATTTTCAGGAAAAATGCAAAATAACCTTGTCATAGGTACTTACTTATAGGAAGATTTAATATGACATGTTACAAATAAAATATCTTTTTAATCTTTTGTAAACAATTGTTTATTAACATTTATTTCTCGTTGCATCACTGCACATAATTATAACACATTCGTCACACACTCGCTGGCAAAATTACCGCAACAGCAAATACAATATGACTTTTATCTTGATAGGATTTATTTATGGAATTATTTGTTACATTTCACTTATTGAGTATTGCTTTCATTTTTCTTTTGATATAGAAACAAGAATGTGAATATACTAAAAGATATTATTAGTAGAAACTACTCTTGAAAGTAAATAGAATTGTACTTTGTCTTCTACAATCGAAATAATAGTATTCATAAATTACTCGCATGCCAATGAGCTTTCAACTACAGTATACAAATAAAATAAAAAAGGATTTACTAAGGTTACCCTAAGAAATGGAATGATTTAAAAATTATTATCTTTCAGTATACTCACAGATATATCATCAAGAATCATAAATATGATTATTTCAATAAATAATATACAAATTACATTCCCGAAAAGAAGTCAATTCAGCTTCAGTCAATTGTAAACAAATAGTTAAAATTAAATTAAAGAATCAATTGTCAAAAAGTATTAGGAAATTAACAATAATTATTATAATAAACTTGCAATAAATAAATTAAGACGTTATTTTGTCTGCAATGAAAATCATATCTAAAATACTAAAATTATTCAAAAAGAAAAATGAAAGTCACGCCGTGATCAATTTTAAGTACAATATAATGTTACTATTAATACACTTTTGTTTGGGATTGCATGTTTGTATGTTCACATAATTTAAACTTACATTTTGTCGTCTTAAAAAATTAAATACAAGAACATTATTATTGATCATCAGTCTATTCATAGTTTGATATAAATTTTACAATTTTGTCGATTTAACCTTTTTATTCTACTTTCAAAAACAAAAGGCAACATAAGAAGTACATACTCCTACCACCTACTGAATAATATCTACATGGTATTTAAACACAATTTTTTCTGTGGTATATTCCATTGTCGATGTAACACAAATCCATAAAATGGTATATGGGCTACATCAAGTGCTCACGAATACACGTACAACTGATATAATAAATAAATTAAAACAACCAGAAATATCGTGTCCTATGTTGCCTAATGTCATTATATTGTCACAGTACTCTTACAAAAGTAATGGAGAATATACTTATTTCTAATACTTAATAGTTTTTATACACAATGACTTAGGTTTCGACATTTTGTTTCTTATAAGTACTCAAGTTTATTTTATCCTATGAACTAATATCGTGCGTGATGTTTATTTTGTGAGCTTAGCTTCGAGAGCGATTTGTAACATCTATAAGTACAAAGGCAACATAGAGATGGTATAAATGGCGCTCAAAGTTGCAGGAACGTTATAAAATTGTTGTGCTAACTGTACATTTTAAGTACGGAAGCAAAGATAAGTAAAAAATCTGTGATGATTTTCAAGAAAACCTGAACAAGATTTTTTCATTAAAACTCACTAATAATCAGTTAATCATAGGAACAATATGATAATAAAATTAGTCAATCACAAAAAATACGATAAATGTAAAACTGATGAACGTTTCATTTGTTTTTTTCTTTTATATAAATTAGTCTAAAAACTTAATTTACGCACGGTTTGGCTTCTATACTGGTGCGAGTCTAAAGAGGGACAGCGTTAGTGGTGCGAAAGGTTCATAGAAGCGCTACTGACTTGGAACCCTTATTTTTGCCATGTACATAAATGGCAAAACAACACCCTGAAAAATGAGTGTTCCGTCAGTTTGTTTACCGCGTAAACAAAATCTGCCAATAAACCTACTAACAAAATCAAAACGTTACAGCTAAGACTAGTTAATTAAAATTATCACAAATATAGAATTACCAAAATTCATCAGACATATTTTATTAAACAAAATTAAAATAGAGTAACATTATAGTGCGATAGTGACGTGTGTCATGCCATTCATGCAGTAGGCACACGTTACCCTTTGCACTATAACTTTCTGTACCTTTTAGACACGCATAATTTTTTTAGATTATAATAAGTTTTGATTTTGTCAGTAAAATTGGAGTAAAGTAAATTTGATCAATATCGTTTCTATGAAGCTAGGCGACTCCGCGCAATGGACCGACATCACATGAGCGCCAGCTTTCTCACCTTACCTACAGAGATCGCAGACAGTGGACCGCGGTCCACCTGGCCCCCCCAGCAAGCGCGGTCTTCACCCTTGACCGTCACTCACTAAATCAGTCTATCTTCATTTTATCTATTAACATTTACAACGAAGATCGACCAAAGCAGAGTGACAGTTTCTGAATTTTGGCAATGTCACATTGGGCGACGCTTACCCTTCGGGGGCAGAAATAGCAATCCGTTCCGCCAATACTATTTACAGGGGGCGTACGAATCGCAACTCAAATAAATATATCCGAACTCTTACAACTAGCCGTCTATACAAGGGGTCACTTTACATTTTAATGTTATATTTACACGCGGCGCACAGCCAGGTTCGCACAAGCGTCCGATGTGAATAAATAAGTTACTTAGTCCATTGCCGCATTTTTAAATACTACACTTGCGTGGCGAACGTCGGCGGCAGGCAATGTTCATCTAAAACATAAACTCCTCCGCCCTCCAACGCTCGCTTTACTAACGATGTATCACTGTAACAAACAAAGAAGGTAAGTTATTAAACGGAAAATTATAACCCAGCAAGATTCTATTCCCCTTTCCGTCTCTTCCTGTGGGTGTCCTAAAAGGTGACCGTAGTAGGGGCGATGGGCAACAGTGTTCAAGAACTCTGACATGAGAAGCAATGCTTGAGCAATGGGATGAGGATTACTTCCAGCAGCAAAATTTCTATAGATTGTTGATGTCGATGATATTACTAGTATTACATATGTTTTCTTCAAACGTGAATTGAAGAAGTTCAGCAATAGATGGTGACAGACTAACAACAGAGATTTCAAAAATAAGTAAGATAATTAATCGATTGGCATACAAAGTGGATTGAAATTATTACTTCGTATAATTATTTACAAATCTGTTCACATACTGACCTATTCGCACAATACGCCGAGTCCGCGGAGAGTCTTGATAGTCTAGGATCGAGGGCTGCTAGCAGTCGCGCAGCACTCTCTGTGTTTAGTGTCTTTCTTTTACATTCCTCCGCCGCCGCATTGTGCGCGTTCTGGCACTCCGGCACAGGGCCTTCACATTTCCCCCAAGTGTTGCGTATAACACGACCACCGTTCCCGGCGTTCGCCGCGTTCTGAGCGCGTGCTTCAGCATCTGCTGCATTTTGTGCACGTTTTCTTCTTCTTCTTATACATGCAACAGCTACAGCTGCTGCCAATGCTGCTGCAGGCACTGCTGCTGATAAGGCAGCTATCAGTGCCACATGCCTCCCCGACAAACTTTCTTCAGGTGTTTCATCACCAATCCTTCTCAAATGGCCACCAGCCGGTCTCGTTGCCGCTTCTATATCGGATAATGAAACCGTACAAGATTTGCCACCCCATCCGGGTGTACAATTACAATGATATCCGTCCACTCTATCTCTGCAGGTCCCATCGTTACGACAAGGGGAGGAGGCACATTCATCTATATCAATGCTACAGTCTTTTCCAGTAAAACCAGCACGGCAACGGCATTCGTAATCGTTATCTAAAATTAGACATTCACCGCCATTAGCACAAGGTTTAGCTAGACACAAGTCCACACGCGTTTCGCATCGTGAACCAAGAAATCCTGGCGCACATTGACATCTTTGTCCATTGATCAAGTCGACACAAGTGCCTCCATGCTCGCAAATAATTCCAGCGCAGTCATCGATGTCTATTTCACAACGATTGCCTCTGTAACCCACTCTGCAGGTGCATCTGAAACCATCACCAGCTCTGGTACAAGTAGCTGCATTTCGGCAAGGATTCGCAGCGCAAGGGTCAGCTTCTAATGCACAGTCAGCACCAGCGTACCCCGGTGGGCAAACACAAACGAATCCCGATGGCCGTGGCTCACAAGTACCACCGTTTCGACATGGTCGATCGTCACAGGTCATTCTTCGTGTTTCACAATGTGCACCTTCGTATCCCGGTAGGCAAGCGCATGACAGCTCACCGCCTTCATCTGGCACACACGCTCCACCATTCTGGCAAGGCCGTACTGCGCATGAATGAAGAGATTTTTCACAATCTGGACCCGTGTACTCAGGTGGGCAGACGCACGTGTAACTTCCTTGGCCGGTGTTATGACATGTGCCACCGTTTCGACAAGGTCGGTGATTGGTGCAGTAATTCAAGTCTTGATTGCAGAATAGACCACCCCAGCCTTCTTCGCAAATGCAGTCCCAGGGTTTTGAGCAGGTTCCGTGCACGCAACCCGGGTGTCGTTCACACTGATCGCAGAGCTCGCCCACCCAACCCGAATGACAACTGAAATTAAAAGAAAACATTGGTTAGCAAAGTGATAACAAGCATCTAAAAAGTATGTCTTTTCTTCTCAAGCGGAACAATGGGGAGGATGAATGATTTAGACACGGAGGGAGGTAACGTTAAGCGTTTAGCACAAAGACGTGAAGTGGATACTCACATGCATTCGTCGGGCTTGATACAGTGACCGTGGTCTGCGTCGCAACCAGGTAAACATCGCGCTGCAACAAAAAGAAAATACTCATTAGCACATTACAAAGACAAAGCATGTACAAAGGAATACTAGATAATGGGTATGCCTTAAAAGAGGAAGCAAGATATAATCTCTCTATGAAAATATCGTAGGAATCTTCAAACAGTTCGGTTGTAATGTAAAGGACACTATGCACAAAGAGAGAGGTTCATCTAGCGTCCGCGACCGGGGTCGAGGTCGCGCACACATCGACGATTGATCTTTAGGTGCAATAATGATGCTCTATAAAATTAAGAAAGGACCAGAACAGTGCCGAATATTTTTATTCGTAATCTGTCGTAGGTTCACTACAGTTAGGTATATTATATTATTATATCAATGTTTAAAAAAATATTCTATCCATTATTTCTTATTTTATTTGACTAATTTAGCAGAATAAGACCAGAATATTTTTTTAGAACCTTAGAACAACGTAAAGTTTTATTTAACTAAAACAATTTTAATATAACAACAAGGTAGATAATATTTAATGCGGTCAAAATAATGTGGTGTTTTATTATTATATTTTATTGTAAGAAGTGCGGCATGGAGTCGTATCGGTCGGGTGCGCATGGGCAAGTTATCGGAGCGAATACAAAAGGGGCAGATAGCGCAGGGAGCTTAACCGTCACTCGACCGTTACGTTACTACAACTATTCCCCCCAACTCACTAGAAAATACTAAACGCCATTTTATTCAGAGCTTCTTATATTCCAAAGGGTATCTCATAATATATAATCTCACTCATTCCAAATCCAATGAGGAAGCTATTTTAAATCTTAGCTTGTGCTATATCGTAAAGTCCGGGTGGATTTCCTGAGCTCATGAGTAGTCGGTTCGCTAGCTAACTAAAAGAGATTAGCCTTCCCGCCGGGCTTCTCCGACGACGGTAGTTTAAACTCGAGCGATTGCTAGCAAAGCCCCAAAACTCGTTTAGAGACTTTGCAAATCCGCTTAGCTACTCCCCGAAATTGAACGCGAGGTACTTGCTCCCGACGACGCTATGATTGCTGTGTTTGTAATAAGGTTACTGTGTAGGAAATTGAAAACCATTATCCGCTTTCACAAATCTGTAGCTTACAGTTTTGTGAACAAAATTAAAATGGTCATTTCATACTATCTCTTCCCATGACCTTTGCTTGAGCATTACAATAAATTAATAATAAAAGTTTATAGGATTCATAAAAGAGAATTGTATTAGGCGCCACTGGCGGCGCAACAAAGGTACATCAAAGACGTTCGAGTGTCGGCCTCATTGCGCTATCCACTTCAGTGCACTCCCACTCGAGCTTATCTTGGCCCTCGAACGGTAGGTAAAACGGGAGTCGTAAAAATTACACTCCAAAACCAATATTAGGGCTTAAGTGGGCACGAAAAGCCGCGGGGTGGATGTTTTAACCGTCTTCCTGCAAAGCTATTAATTATTGTTATCAATGAACACGAATAGTATCGATTTCTAATGAAAGACTGTGCCGCACTGCGACCATGCCGTCAAGGTTTAAACAAGTAATCTTGGCCTTTTATAAGGCCAGGTAGGAGGCGACAAAAAGCGACCTTCCCCGAGGATATTATTCCCACACGTGTTCGAGGATCAGGCAAATATTTAACTGTTTCGTTCGACATCTGCTTCTATTTGAGAGAAAATTAGGTACGCGTGGGATTCGCGATTCAATACAGAAGGTAATATTCGTGAGAACTCCATCTCTTTTAAAATTAGGCAAAATTAAGCGGCCGTAAAGGGTTCCTCCCGAGCTGTTTACCCTATCATTAAGGCCGAGAGCCTGGATGGAGAGATAATGCAACCGGGACATGCAAATAAGTTTTCGGGGATTTTAAGCTTTCCCAGAAGGCGATATACCGTTCGGCAGATGTGAAGCAAGTTTCGTGACACGGTCAAGTACAGAGTTTATTTCGATTGGTGTTCAGTTCTCGTTTAAAGGTGTTTTTGACCCGGTTCGCGGCATCTGTGTTGTGGCTCGAGGAACGGTGTGTGTATTATATACGAACCTGTGTATATGTATGTGTGTGCGCGCGAGCGTACAGTGCTGTTTTCATTTCATTATGGCCGCTTCTCTCGCTTTTACATTTTCGTAATCGCCGATACAAACTGAACTGATAGGGTTGGCGAGACATTTATTGCCTTTATACGGTCGATATGTTTCAGATAGTCTTTACCAACTTGAATTTAAATTATTGAATTGATATTATTATTATTCGTAAGTATAACGATTTCGCAAACATTGATAATAATTTATTATTTATTTTGTATAATACAGCGATTCCGTCTAGGGCTATCCTTATCCGCGGTGTCTACCAGAGTAGTGTACGGTTGGCACGCGAGTATACTGGGCACTCTTGGCAACCCTGGCGTGCGACGGAGACGCACGCTACTGAGAGCTGGTTTGTCTGTCTCTGTCTAGTGCGTTTTTTGCGGCGCCGGAGTGTGGGAACGCGGCGGCAGGTGGGGTTGCCGAGATTGCGACGCGACATCCGCCCGGCCACAATGCATCTCAGGACGCACCGCTTTGTTTTACAATACAAGACGCGATGTGTTTAACATATGTATGTAAGACAGAATTTTATTTCGCATTGACAGACATTTGAAAAATTTTAAGTATTAGTACCCATACCCTACACCATTAAATATTTTTTTTCTGAAAATCATATTTATTTCATTAATGCACAAACTTAGAAGTTCTTATAGGGATGGTAGCGTATCCCACCCATATCCTATATCTGATGGGATTATTAATAAAGTGATAAAACAGTAGAGTGGTCAGTCATTTGTAACCGTCACTAATGTCCTCCATTAATGCCTTTGTTTACAAATACAACACCTTCATAGCAATGAAAAACAAACAGACCACACGCGGTCACACGCTTTAACTATGTACACTCATGTGACAGACAGACTGACGAATGAGATTGACGGTTTACATAATAATGAAATGATTAAAATCATAAAAAAATTAAGAGGACCTAGGTAGGGTGTCATGTGCATGTAAGGTGAACCTATGTAGGTATTTTGCAATACAGTTGTACCTGGATAAGAGGGATTGCAAGGAACCGTCATCTTCCCACTCATATTCTTACATATCGAGTTTTCTATTAAGAGGTGTCAAAAGAGCCGATGTTTCACTTATAGAGGTAACGTTGAAGGATTCACGATTTTAATGTAAACAATCATACGTATGACACTACAATATCCAGAATCCTTAAGAATCTCTGACTTATTCCTACAATGGCGTCTTTGTTACAGGAGCAGTTATTATTATCACTTGGCCACATAGGTTACAAAGTAATTGGAGTATGTGGATAGAAGGTCCAATGCTCCCTGTTCAGATCAGCCTGAACATAGAAATAAAAATGTAATTTTGGCAATTTTTTTATTATTCACATGGCAAAGCAAATTTAAGATATAAGTTTTTAAGTGTAGCAATACTTCCTTCCTTCTTCTGATAACTGCGCTAATGGCTAGTTGTGCTCTTCAATGTTCTTTGGCAGAATCATCGTCAAACACGATGGAGCCATAAAACCTCCAAAAAGTGAAGTGAAGTGTTAAATATATTTTAAATATTTATTAAAACTAAATTCATAATTTCTTACGCATTTTGATTTCTCCACGCCAATGAGGTCAGAATCGTTTAGCCGTGTTCTCCAGTTTTGTATGGCTAGTGAAACTGTCCCCAGCCCATTGCCCCTACGAGGAAGTAGTCTCGCGACTAATTCCGCCCAAATCGAATCCCAGTTAGGTATATATAAAAGTTATATTTTTTTTCGGACGCAAAAATATTCACAAAAATAGTTATCCAGGTCCTGTTTATTTCACTCTAATACCTACATATTTTTATCCCAATTATAATATCTACTGATCTCGGTACCCAGCCGAATAGTGCTTATTTTAATTAAAAATAATCGAAAATAAGTAAATGGTCACTAGCAAAAAATGAAATATAATTTATTAGGAGTTATTTAGTTGGAGGTCGAGCAATGCCACAGGAAGTGGAGGATATAAGCATCTATAAATTTTTATGATTAGACAATTTTTGCTGTAGTTTAATTAAGTGTACGATTTACGGCGGAGACGCCACCGGATAATTAGAGCCATTACCATTCGCACATGGTAATTAAAAAACCTACACGTCACCTAGCTCGTGGCCTCATTGTAGCTACCATCAGAGATACAGCAGTGTACAAGTATGTATTATATTCTGTCTTATTTCATTCAACAAATCTTATTAATGGTTTAAATGGTGTTTCCAAAAGCTAAGTTCTGAATAACTATTACCAATCGTATTTTATATCGGCATATGTGCCAAATTATCAAAAGATCACCTACCATGTCATTATGACACGAGTCCGTGCAAATAGGTCACAATTACTATTATTATTGTTTGTGGGAGGAAGCTCGTCTAAAAATTGTCACACCCTAACTAGTTAATGAGGAAGAGAGAATTGGAGGACATTCCACATTTAAAACGATAATAATATGGGACATTAATGCTCCTCACTGCGAGTTTTCATGTAAAAGATAAAATACAAGTAATATTTCATTAATTCGCTCAGCAGCTCCCAAGGGGACACCATACAATATGATATTGTAGTGAATGAAATTGTGGTTGAAAGTGTTAACAAAACAGAAACACAGGTAATAACAATAAATTAATAAGTACGAAGATGTGTCTTATTCGCTCAGCTGCTGTTTGAAACAGAAAGCATGCAATTAAAATAAAATCAAATAAAAGATGAATTAATTACCGAACATATGAAATATAATGTCAACTGTTCATAAGATGAGGTCCCATAGGAGGTAATTAGACTCGTCTTTATTGTCTTTGGATAATCTACGTTATAATATAAGAAAGAATACAGTGGGACTTACGTTTTGAGCAGTAATCTCCGGTCCAACCTGGACGGCACACGATCGCCCCGGCAGGCGAGCAGGTGTAGTGGCCGAAACTGTCGTCTCTCGGCCTGCAGAGTACTTCGCAGCCTGCGCCATAGTAATGCGCAGCGCAAGTCACCCGGTACGACAGCTTCAGGTGCGGCCCACCTGGACCACCCCAACGTTGTTCCTCTTCTACCCAAGGTCCTCCGACATCGGCTATACTCTGCTTCGTCATGCGCGCGATTAATGAGTCTGGAAGGGAAAAAAATATAAGATGAAAGTGTCAGAGGGGCACACGGTTCCTGATGTAATGTTCAGTGACGCCCGTCAACACGCTACAGTGAAGATAGAAGAAGTGCCCTAGTGTATATATTTAAGCATTCATGTCTAATGCTTTTCGCACCGGGCAGCAAACTTAGCCCAGAAGATTCTAGTAGATAGTGGAGGATTCTAGGGGAATTTATGTCGCTTTAGCCAAACAGAAAACACGATAGAAGATTGAGCATTTATTATGAAGATAGTAACCTAATGTGCCCCTCAGATCGCGGTTTAAAATGCAACATTAATTTGGATTATGTAAAGGATAATGAGATCATTAAATGTTACTTAGACAATCGGGATAAAATATTATATTTGTTTATTATCGTGGGAAAGGGTTAGAGAAGTAAATTGACCTGTTAGTGGACCGTTTGACGCCCGCATTCGACCGTGAGATTTCATTGTTCCCAAGCGTGATTCACTGTTTTGATTTCTTGGCGCCCGTAGTGTGATTGATTAAAAGTTTTAACTACATTATTTATTTATGGAACGCAATGCTTATAAAACAAAAATGCAATCACGTACGTAAAGAAGAAATGTATGATCGAATCCTAGAAAAAGTTACTAGACCAGTGTACCCGAGCTTGCTTATCAGCATGACATAACTGGCTCTACAAAAAGTGGTCTGTGAAACTACCCGTACTGATTTAAAAAAACTGCCACTCCATTCATCAAAGCGATGTATAAGTGGCGAGTCGGAGGCATGCTGAGAAACCTCAGAGTCGACCAGTCCTACCTTTATTTATTTCTCGTCGTGTATGCCCACTTTTTACTCTTGTTGCCTGCCACGCTCGATGGTACATTCCTAAGCCGGTAATCCTGACAGCAGATAAAATTAAACCAGACGCGAAACAAAATTAAAAGGTATACAAAAACGATCGATCCCGACTAATTTCGTGGCGTATGGTATTCGATACGAACCGATTGTTCTTTATTTTGTTATAGGTGTCAGTGATAAAAGGATTTCGAGTACTCAGATGGAGTTCGTTATCTTCAATCAACTTGTTTCGAGAGTCTTTTGTTTACAAGTAACAGGCAAATTATTATATCATATAGTGAGCTTTCGGTGTTTTGTTTCATGTATTAAGGGTATTTATATTGTGTAGGTCTTGCATGCGTTGAAACTGGCTACGAAATATCTATCTCTACGAAATGATCCGATAGGGGCTTCCCAATTCAATAAATTATAAAACAAAGAAAAAAAGATTAAATCGGATAACGATTCGGCTGTAAAATGTTGTGGTCTCACCATAGGTCCAAAATATTCCTGTTCCCTTAATAAGTAGGTAGGCACTAGGCAGAATCACTTTCTTGTCAACTCTAACAGTTATTACCTCCTGCACATTAATGACCATAAAGTCAGATAGCGTAGCATTAAGCGGCAAAAACAACATTGGGTACTTTCCTCTTTAATGTAACGATAAAAGTTTATTGTTTTCCAACAATAAATCTGTGTTTAAAAGGTAAGCATAATGAGTTAGGTTGTTCAAAGTACATAACTATAATAAAGCGAAGTGCAGAGTTCGGATGAAATTAGAAAAATGATGTGTGGGAACCGAGTACCCGCGCGTAATTTAGTTTGAATGTGCGCAGGAGAATTATGGCAACCGTGCATTGCACTTGGTGGCCGACTCAGGTGCAAGGGCTGTCCGCTCCAAGAAATATGATGCATTGCAAAAGGACGGTTCGTCACATTTTTGCATTAGATTGTACTTCAACACAAACAATTACTGACTCAGAATTATATATCAGAACATTAATCATTTAAAAGATTTTGTGCTAGCCCTAGACTTATTTAAGTTGCTATGTAATTTGTAGGAAAATTGCGAGTGCCTATTATATTTTTGTTTTCAACGTCGAAGGCATTATCTACTCTAGTCGTCAAAACCTTACCGCCGTCCGCCGCTCTGTTACCCACCAAGAAACAACCAAATTACACTCATCATCCTAATTCGGAGTCGTAACGATATTAAATGAAGGTGTACCCGACTATCGCATCTATTAATATAATTCCGATTCACAAATAAATAACACTTTTAAAGAAGAACGGGGCAGTAACTCCGGGTACGTGCTGCGCCGCCGCCGCTCTGGCATATAACATGTAATTACGGACTCAGAGGTCACTACAAATAAAACGAGGATAAATTTGAACAGCAAACGACGATAAACAAAAACAAAAGAAAGCGAAATAACCGATAATTTGACTTGGCTGTGCTATCGGTGGCGGACGCGGTTCATTTGGGATGTTTCGAACGCGATTTTGGGGAAACGCGAGAGAACACATCACGCGATGTAGCTTCCGCTGCGATGATCGATCGGCCGATCGATAAATAAGGCCACCGGATGTAGCAGACCTCTTATTCATTATGTAGCTAGTAGGCCAGTGCCGATAACGTCAAGTGACTGGATCGCACATTTTTTTACATGTACTGTTTTCGGCAGATGAAGTCTGCATCATCCAGTTATATGTGTACATATATCTAGATATCTTGACGCAGACCTGCCCGGCAGGTTGTGAGCCCCGTTGCCCAGTGCCCGCCGGCGTTGTGGGAAAAGATGTCTCATCAATAGACTGTGTACACAAACGACGCACTCTTTTTGTTTATAAAACTGTCCACTTCTAACTCTCGTCGAGTATTCCGTTTTGAGTGGCGTGCTCAAACGTCTTCAGATAAGCAACAACTATTTGACGCGAACGCTTCGAGTGTTTGTGAAGTTTATGGAATTAATTTAAAGGTTAAAGAATGATATTTCTCATTGTTTATAAGACTTCGCGCAACACGACGCGGAGGACGCTCTTTCGCGTTTTAAAATCCCCATTGTTTTAGTGAGAAAATGGGAATTTTCGTTCCGCCCGGAGAATCTGATGAATGCGGAGGATTGCACAATTCAGATGTTACATTTCTAGACGGCCGAACCCGTCGCGCGGTTAACCTTTGAGAAAGCCAATTAACAAAGTGAACATAAGTAATCATAATGACACGAGAGAGCTCTCGGAACGGCGCACGAGGAACTGGCTGGAGTGTGTGTTGAATTGACTAATAAGTCTAATAACGCACGGCCGGATACCCAGATAAGCAGCAGTCACAATATAACTGCATCGATAATCGCATCTCGGTCGTGTAATGTCGGGTGTCGAGCAGTAGCACGCGGCCCGGGGCGACAACAGTTGCCCAGACGTCACCTAATTGCCACTATCGAATCCCCGTCGATACTCTTCTACCCATAGGTAGATAATTTCACATGCTCGTTTTTCAGTTTTGTCTATACGGAGGTTTACCTTCGAGTGCATAGTCGTAAACAGAGCGGAGAGCGCGCGCGCCTCGGTAAACAAATTATCAAGACGAGACACTGAGTATGCGCCCACCTATTATTCGAGAGCATGTGCTTAGCATCTGTCGACAGAGCTTCCTGAGAGCGTCACATCGACAGCCATATCATAAATTGAGCCTTCCGGAGCTCTTTCCGTGATTTTTTACCCAGTTCAAGCCCTACGATGACGAAAGACGGAAAGTAAACTAAAAAAAATCACTTCCCTTAGACGTATGTTTTTTAGTATCCAGTAAACAATACATGTCGGTCCGTTAGTACATACCAGGTGAGGCTCGGATCGCTTCGGGCGCTACACAAAAGATTTCGGTGAAGGAACGAGCGACAACATCAGAATTGCCAACGAACGGAGCTATTGTACTATAAGCCTATTTGTTTAGCACAAGAATCTCTTTATGGCTCCCTGAGCCAGCACAATTCCCAATGCTGTAGCATGTTTATCTATGATTTATTTGAATCTTTAGACGTGTGTCCCATTCTTCATGGCGAGTTTTAGGTTGTCTTCTTTTATTATGTAGGTATAAAAGAAATAAATGCGTATACAGGGGTCACGATAAGCGATTAGTTTGTGCAACGGTTGTATGAGGCTGTATCCCTTCAAAACAACGGATAGACCAATGCAGCTGTTCAGCGTTAAATATTAGATAAAAAACCGATGTGATTTAATTAAGCATTAGGCAGTGAGTCGATAGTGAGTGAACACAACCGGCGTGCGTGTAACCTGTTATTATGCTTGATTAGATTTCTGTTGGTAACATTTCTCGGTAGTGAGACGGCGCCGCCCATCGCTCCCGAGCCATATTAAAAATATACCCGTCCTCCTAAGATATCTACTTGGGACGCTAATGATTTTCGGTAAACCGGCCCGTAGACACACCTCACCATATCTCTAAATCTCCTTTAAGTAAATCACCGGAGTTTTTTGTTATTCGGTCAGGAGTAGTAATTATGTCGGTCAGAGTGCAGTGGGATGAAAATCTAATTAAGAAGTGGGTGGTACTGGTTTTCGCGTCTGCCGTATAGATAATTTTCAATCGATCCGGGAGAAGTATTGTTTTATAGTTTGATCGGCAATGCGTTCGTGGTTCGTGTACAGAGAAGTTCTGTATATTGATGCACGCAGCAAATTATCATGATGATGTATTTACGACCCGGGCGGTTACAATTCATTCGGAATCGTTTTTTCGGTCACGCCATGTCGCATGTACACTGTGAACCGATGTCAATTCTTTATTGGTCTATCCTCGTGATATCGTCAAACGAAATGATGAGTCCAACTTACGGATAAGTTCAATCGATTGTATATATTGATGATAACATTGATAACAATAACATGCACATGCGTATTTAAAATTAACGTTAGGTAAATTGTTTGGTCTACGAAAAATCATAATTTGTCTCGTTTCGTCTATACATTACGTACTCAGGTCGAACGTCTAATACCGGTCAACGGCTATCGGAATACATTAGAACATTTCTACTAAATTTTCGTCCTACAGAAGGCTGAGTTTATTAGAATACTGTGTGCATTGCGAGGCAAATCACGCACGAAGCCGCGTGCTCTGAACACTAAGCGTCGACGCCATGGGAACATTTTTGTCTTCCACGATATGATAATATGAGCATTCAAATATACATACTGTCCGTTAAATGCACGATAAACACCCAGAATTACAGTGAAACCTGAATGTGAGCGAGTCGTGACAGACGTGTTTTGAATTTTACATTTGTCGACGATTTTCATGATCATCTTTATCATACATTAGTAGTTTTGATGAATTATGGCGTGAAACAGACCAGGAACCAAACACTCCAAACACAGTTTATTCAATTCGTTAAATCTAATATTGTTATGCCTCCAACCGATAATTTGACAGTGGTTGATACTGGCAACACTCTTTCTTTAGTACATAACATTAACTCATGCTTTATTATAACAAATCATATGAAATAAAATTTTCGCATTCGCATTGGCTAACAGCTTTCGCTTTCGCAATAGTTTGAGCAGCAGCGCTTAATCGCTAAAAGTGCGCGCATCGAATTCAAAGGCAGCGGTGCAGAGGCGGAAACTGCGAAGCGGCAGAGCTTAAACAAGAAGTCAACTAAATATATATAAAGTAAAATAAAACAATAAACTCACCATCTGATCTTGACGTTTCATTGGTGTCGTGCCACGATTCGACTATAAGCGAGAATGTGCCCTGAAAAATAAAAACAGACAATATATACCTATGATTGCAAATTCGGTTTAATTATCATGTATTCTTCTCCATCTATTTACGTGTAATTCCTTGAAACCACAAGGTCTACTGCTGATTAACCCTGCAGGGGTTTTTTTAAAAGAATTTAAAGGAATTCAACATAAAATTATTATTGTTTTTATTATAATCGAAATCAGTTGACCATTAGATAGGTAAATAGATATAGGGGTCAATGATCTCGGGGGTTTTTTTTTCACAACAGCTGACTGGAGTTTTTATACTTTAATAATTACTGTTTAGTAATGCAAGACAAGTTAATATATGTTGTAATCAACAAAAATCTCATGCAGTATCAATCTTCATCAGAAGTAGGCTAACTGGTTCCAGGGAATCACACAATTCGATTTCATTCTATGCACACATATTTGAAAGAAACATAAGTACAAAGTATTTCTTTAAAGCTTTAATGTTAACTATCATAAAATATTAAGCAGTACCATCTCAAATATTTCCTTTACGACATTGTTACTAGGTATGGCAGATGAGTGTAAATTAGCACATGATAGACAGGTGAACACGAGCAGATGGCAGCGAAATTGTTTCAATATAAGTTAAAAATAATGCAGCCAATGCAGCAAGACCAGGTCTAGTCGCGCACTTAACGCGCCCAATATGGGATCGTGTAATTCCTTTATAAAAAAATAAGAACGGGTGCATATCAGATAGTGAGCTATTGACATTTGTCGATGTTTACACAGGGAGGCGAAACGGCAGTCGAAATCGATTAAGAACGATAACGCGACAAGTCAACACTTTTTAGGCGCCTGCGTCGAAATTTATCAATCGATTTTATGATTCGGGTTGACATCAACTGTTCTATGTTCATGCGAAAAATTCCTGCTAAAGATTTATGCTGACACACTATGATATTTCCCATTTTAATTATTAGAGATATGTACTTGCTGACCATGGCACTAGTGGTTAAATACGTGAGTTCGGAACTGTCTTTAAGACTTACGTATTGATGTTCCGAGTCTTTAGCAAGTTTCATGCATTGACTTACAAACCGCACCAAAATACTAATAATGTTACCTAAACAAAATTGAGTATCGTGTTATAAGAGGCATTAAGTATTATTTTGATTGACTTGGCTTTTAGAAATGCAAACGATTTACCTCTCAATTAATTGAAGAAATACCTTAGGGTAAGTGCAATGTGTGGCCATTAATTATAGCCATAATTTTAAGATAAAAAACAAACATGACACTAAAAGTGGAATACCAACAAACTAATATTTTTTTAACAGACTGGGTGAAAATTGGCACAAGGAGGTGTATGTCCTGAAATCGGCGGGACTACACCCTGACTGCACACGGGTGGTATCTAGCCTGGGTACTGGAGCACCTCAGTAAGGACGCTGGGTAGGCAAGTTTGTGAATGCAGTTTTTTAGATATGACGAGCTGCCCATCACTGGTATGCTTAAGCTCACCATTTATTATAGGCGTATTACGATATCTATGGCAAGAACCACTCTGCAATGGGATATTGATTAAATAATTGACAAGATCTAAAGGGAATGGACAAGAACAAATTCAGGGCATTATTTGGTAAGAAAAATTATTGCAAGTTGTATTTAAATCATGATGAATCAATCAATCAATAGAGTAAGCAGACGTGCCCATTAATTAAAGTTCCGATGAGAGGCGTAAACGAATTAATGGCGTATAAAATCTTAAAGGCGGACGGACAGAATCCGTGACTGACAATTATAATCATAATAAGCATGTCACGGGTTGGTTGCTGCTTTATCTTGCAGCTGCGTACAACGGATATGAAGGGTCACCATTTAATTCCTTCATTTGATCACTCTACTTACTATTCTCTTAGGAGTGATTCAGTTTTTCCTGACAGATGTCTCCCGTCCTCAATTAAAGAACTTAATGAATGAAAACATTATTTGCATGATTCTGAACAATGAGCCATTTGCATAGGAACTAATACGTCTTATGAACAATGATTTATTGTCAGCTAATGGAAATCAATACGAGAAAATATCTTTTCTCAATTCATCTCACACGAGCTCTAGGATAGATAAAAAATAAGGTGTTCATACTCCTATGAACTCCAATTAAGATTTCGAAACATGGTGTATAATAGATTGGACAAGTTTTCAATATTTACCAATTGATCGCAATGCTGAATCTTTACACGAAAAAGCCTTAAAAGTGATTTTGACATAAAATAAATGACAGGAGAGACAAATCATGCCGGTTTACCTATGTTTGGCGCAGCATCGATCAAGTATGGCAAGGCGCTCTATACATATACGACGTATTGATTTGTTAATCGAGTATGGAGGAGAGCGCATTTCGGTCAGCTGTGGCTTGCCGTAAGTATATGCCGGTTCCCACGACAGTGACTCTCGAGCCAGCCCATAAAAAGCAGCCGACGTAAGCGTACGTGTGCAGGTAGCCTTTATAATGCGCGGAGCTATACGTATACTCAGAATGGGTTGCATAGAGTAATTGCCTAGAGTTACTACTTGACGTTGCTGATCCAATCAATTGATAATTGCGTACTTATATAGATCCCAAACTTTAAGACATTAATACGACCTTCATGGACGTATTAATTAAGTACCATGTCAAATCAAAACCCTTTCTTTTCCATCTTCAAAGTTATTTATAACATAAAATACGTGATGAGATCGAGATTCGAGACGTATCACGGCACGGAGTATTAATTCAATCCCTTAAAAGCGATGCGTTAAATTGTATTACAGACTTAAACGAAGCAATACACTGATACCACGCGGACTGAATGCAGGGGAATTATTTGATAATCATTTTATGAGGGTGCCTAAAGAGGCTACTTCCATATCAGAGCCCGTTCCGAGGTTATTTTGTTATTAATTAGAGAGCCGAATGTAAGGATACGTGGGAACGGACGCGTATTTTTGTGAGTTTTGTTTGTAACCGCCATATGTTCGGAGTGTACAATTTTTCTGGACAAAAGACATAATGAAGTGTCCAGTACCTTGTGCCACATCTTTTGGACACGTGTTTCGGATACCATTGTTTGTTTATTGGTTAGTAGCTTAGTAAATTGCAACAGATGTTTGATGGATATTTGTTAGTGTTGTCGTCGCCGAGTACCTGCAAAGGCTGCAACTTTCACGATAAAACAAGAAAGTGGAAAAGCGTTTTTTTTTCTCCACAGTCGAAGCTAACTGACGAGTTAATGCTTATTCTGCGTGAACTATGCTTCGATTGAAATGGAACAAGGTCGTTACCGCACCATCTGATGGTGCGGTAACGACCATCAGATGGTCGACGACATTATTCTGTCAATACTGATACTATATCGAAAGTATTTTTATAAAATGTCATAAAAAGGCTTTACCGTAGTTCCAAAGCTTTCGAGTTGCGACACGAAGAAAATATTTGGAATACAAACACTGGGGCAAGTGGAAGAGTCGTGATTTCATATTTCACACTTTGCCAGTGTGGTAACGTCGCGTAGACAGGTTTTTTTCACTTACATTTCAACAAAGTTAGTTGTAGTGAATGACGATATTGTATATAACAGCTGTCCCGTTGACACTAAGGTTCTGTTTGGCTGAGTATCGACTTATACATCTGTAAATGGATGTTTCTCTGACCCGAGGAGTCGCTTCACGTACCTACCATGCGTCAAATTAAAAAGATATGCAAATTTCAATGTCTGCCCGATAAATACAGAACGTTAACGTGTTTCATTATTAAAGCGTTTCGAGAGCTTTTAATTCAGATTATTAATGATTTTAATTAAGTTTATCTCCTTCTATTTTGGCATCGGTGATTACTCGGTGCGTTAACCTTGTGTTTCATGTTTAATTCTAGTAGTCTAGAAGTATTAGACCCAAAACAGGTTTCTATAGCTAAATTAAATAAATTATGAGTATTGTTGTTCTTAAATATCATATGGACCTCTATTTCTTCGACAAAAAATATCCAGGTCGACAGTTTATTGGCGACAGTACACGTACATTCAGCTAGAATGCTAAGCAGTTTCGTGGTAAACGCGACTAAGTATGGCGAGCGGTACTGAGCGTTTCGGCTGTACTGCAAAGTCTACCAGTTAACTACAATCAAACAACCTGTACAGTTTAAGGTGATATTCTATTTAGTCGGTTTACCATTGTTGGTATGAGCACGTCTGCGAACGCATATAGACAAAAGTGAGACGTTCCCAAAGCAACGCGACCTCGCGATCTATGTGAACCCCTGGCATTCTAAATTATTTGAACAAAGAGAAAATCATAAGGTTGCATTCTTAGCCCCAAATTTAATTTAAATTTAAAATTTATTTATTAGTAAATTACATAAAATATTAGATTAGTGAATTCTAGGATTCATTTTGTTTGTTGCGAATAGGTGTGAAAAAAAACAGTTTAGCATCGATTTTCCCAAAAATCTCGAATTTTCCAATCTTTGACAGTCAATTTTAGTAGAATATTAGCGGTCTATTCTTATTTTATTATTGAGAAGACTACATACATATACTAGTTATGCATTTATTTATCATTATATCTCACAACCAATTGATCCGATTGATATACGGGAAACGAATTTAGCCAGACATTAACAATTTATTGTCCCCAATTATAATCATTGCGAAAAAAGCCCTTCACCGGTGGAATTCGGGACTTAAATCGGAGATAAAGTGAAAAACGAAAAGGCTACATTTAATTTCACATAGCATCGGTGGCATTCACTCGAGACGTATCCTCCTCACTGGGCCAAAGAGGAATTCTAAAAATGAAAATGCTGGCCATAAACAACGAAACGATTTGAATGAAGTTCAAGAATTAAAAAATAAAATTAGAGTTAACAAATTTTAGATGTTTGAGCGGGCCCTCGCTCTACGGCAGATCTGATAAGGTCTGAGAAGGGTAAAGCGTTGAAACAGAAACCGCGTTAAAAATAAATAATTTCCTGATCATTTCATCTGGATTTTATTTGAGAATGACGTGTATATGTATTGGCTTCCCATACAAGTTTCAACATGATTCGTATTTTGATGTTATCACTTATTTTTTTCCCTAACCTATTTTGCATATGTGAGCAGTAAAACTAGGCGAGTAGTACCCACAGTGATGAGTAATATTACCTTCTCATAATAGAAATATTTATATTCTATCCACAGTTATCAAATAAAAAAACAAAAACGCTATTTCGGAAGATCTTCGGCGATTTTCATTTAGAGGTCCAAGATTTGAATTTCCTATCAACTCAAATCGCAGTTTACCGTTTCGAGCAAGTGTAAAAATTATCGGAGACCAGAGTAGTCTGCAATTTCGCTTGGAGGTTTTCATCCTAGCCTATGATCGCCCAACTCGTCCGTAAATTCGACGAAGTATATATAAATGTATTACTAAATAAAGGCGACGATTTACTTGCGCGATTGTGGATACAAATAGAGCATGTGAGCGAAGTGAGCACCGCTCACACAATTCCTAGAATCTGCGCGCGTGTGATGGATGAATAAAAGCAGCAATGTAAGGAATTTCATCTTTGCAGATTTGAGGAGTCCTCGCGCCCTCGCAAGACGTGAGAACGCACCCGAACGACGAGGCTGACGTGCCGCCAGACAACGCTGTAAACTAATAAAAATGGAACGCAGAGACGTTCGCTTTAAATGGAGAGCGATTTAATTTTGGTACGCGACGAGTCTGATCGAGCCACAGATCGAGCTGTTCTTAATTTGAATTTTGATTGACAACGCACAATTAGGTATTAATTAATCCGTGTATTTGTCTATGGTAAAAAAAAACCTGGCCGCAAATTACATTTCGGCTACCATAATAAATCGGTTTCTTTGAACAATTTTATTAGCGGCCGTAAATGTTAGAGAGACGCACTTAAAATGTCAGATTCTGACCGTAAACGACCGTTCATTTGAAAAAGGACTGTTTTCTTTAGCGCTCGCCTCAAGACAAGACTCACTGTAATAACAAGACCGGTAAACTTTATTGTCTATTCACTCTGTTGATGAGCTTATTTTCTCTATCCTCACGTCTATGACTAATCGTAATCAGTATTTACCATCTTCGGTTTTCAAATTTTATTCTGACGTACTGTTATTTTAGCACTCGAGATATAATTGGACATAATTGGAGGAATTGGGCTTTATTGTTTATTTAGGCTGGTTATACTAGAAAACCCAGCTCGTTAATTGATATGTTGCGAATACTTGTGCATTGGCTCCGAACAATGCAACTCGTAATAATTATACACGCTCCGATTGTTTAAATTTGAAACTTATGAAATTGTGTTTTAACTTTATTTGTAATGCCATATCGCCCCGTTCTTCAAACCGTGTACATTTACGGTGAATTTCTTTAGCGAACCTTTTTATTTAATTTTAATTGCGGCGCGTCCGAGAGAAGCGAAATAAAAGACGGACTCGAAGAGGCAACTCCTACATGGAAAGAGGCATTCCATAGCTTCGTAGACTTTATTAAAAGAAACGGATGTAGGGGTAAGTATTTTAAGAGGATCCCGGCGCGAGCGGATTTAGATAAAGGAAATTATTAAGAGCTCTTCTCGATAAAAAAAAACACTCGCGGAAGTCGCTTTGAACTATGGTATTGTATAAACAGTGTATAGATGGGCACGACGCCCGGTACGGTAGATATCGCATTACATGATTGAAGTAATGAGTCGATGATCCGTGCGAAGGTTTTCCATTTTTTGAGTAACGGAAACTTATATAACCCGACGATCGCCCGTTGAATAACAATGCGGGGCGTGTAACCGATTAAAATTCGATCGTAATTATGGATGATTCGAAGCACTCGAGTAAAGTTTCGTGTTCGAATTCATGAAGGTGTGAATAGTTTTACGAGACGTGATACGGATTGTTAATTACTTTCTAATGGAGAACCCGCTAGGGGCCTGCAAGAACTGGCAGTGTTCACATGAACACAATGGAGGAACGGCAGTCGATCTTTGTCAGGTGCTTTACCGTATTGTTTTGAAATTAGTAAAATCTGTGACGTCATTGCAACGCCAACTTCAAGAACTTAACACACGTCGTCAGAAGACGACTCCATCAAGGAGATTCTTAGTGCACTTTCATTTAAATATTTCCCACTATTTAGAGCGTGAAACTATTTTACGAAACATGCAAAATAACTAACAATCTCTAGAATTAGTTACGCCGTTGCTTAGTCTACTTGCTCCACAATAAAGACGCGTGTTTCTTCACTAAACGACACAAATACATTAATCAGTGCTGGTTACGAGATATTTTTGTTAAAATTTAGTTCTTTTTAATCAACGATGTTCATGTGAACCTGTGGCATTCGTTTGTGAATAATTTATCTGAAATAAATCAATTATCTGCTATTGTATATGTCTACCATTAGATAGTCGAGGATCACCCGCCGCGTGGTTACAAATTCGTCACGCTTCGTTGCCGACAAAACAGACACATAAAAATATACAAATATGACCATAACGAGGTTTTGTGATTTAATTAACCTTAATTAAGTTTAAGCACGCCAGTTTTTGTCCGAGTCTCTCACGATAGCAAATAAAACTGGATTAATATTGTGATACAGCCAGATACGCAGGTGAAAATATGTTTTCCGGAATTGCTCAGGGTTGTCACCTTTTGATTATTTAAAAATTTAATCTATACGTTAAGCAATACAGCAATGTTGGGTTATTATTATTGAATATTAAATCTTAAAAAATAATAAATCGGTCAACAAAATATTAAGTTTTGTGCAACAATTAGTTTCGGCCCGCTCTGATATCTTTATAATTTCTTATAAACCGACCGTAACAGAGAAATCTCTTGACACTTGATGGCCGCACCGGCCACGGAATTCGGATTCTCTTGCAGTGTGGGATGTTTTCTTACAGTGGGTTTATGCTTGTCAGCTCTTGTCAGATATGTATATGCATCTCTTGGGATCAAGAGAACAAGTTCTGTATCGCTTTAACCCTACCCCTCTCTCTCTCTCTTATATTTAAAAGCTATGCTTTTGTCGGTGGAGTCCTTAACCCTACCTACGCATTATAAATATTAAAATTATTTTTCAAGTAGTTAATTATACAGATAAAAATGAGGTAGATACACCTATAACGCGAGCATTTCAAAAAATCGGTCATGTGCGAGTTGGAGTGTCTTAGTGTTTCCAATAAATCCAACTTGCAAAAATGCGAAATTTTGTGGGTGTGTATGTATGTCTGTTACCCCTTCACGCCTAAACGGCTGGATGGATTTGAAAGAAATTTGGTTGGTGGACAGGTTCGGACATACAAGCTTTTTTTTTTGTTAAACCGATTTTGATGAAAAGTGCCTCACGAACGAAGTCACGGGCAGCAGCTAATTTATTATATATTCAGATTCATGGTACAACACAAACTGAAAATTTCAAATGGCTTTTTCTACCGAAATAGAAACCTCTGAAAAACTGATATTAATCTCTATGAGACATGCACTACCCTAACCTTAAACCTAAGATTTGGTCCCAGGGCTCGAAGGCGTGGAAAGTCATTTCAATGCGATCCCATGTCCGGAACAACTAAAAGTAATCGCAAATTAACGGAATCCACCTCGTACCCTCATGAGCCTGAGCACTCGTTGAAGGTCACCCGGATGTTCTTAGGTACATTTTGACATTTTCGCGCTCTTTCTTCGTAGCAGGTGTTTCCTTTAAATTGCGTAAGAGCAACCACATTTCTCGCATAAAAACAACGGTGAATAACGGTGTCGGTACATAAGGCCTTTTTGTTGAATGAGTTGCTTTGTAAGGGGTAAATACCCCTGAATACGGAGGTGTAATTAGCCCTGCTGTGTTCTCAAGCCCTCCCTTCTACGCGTACACATAACTATTTAAGCTGTGTACGTGTGAAGACTCGCTTATAATCCGATCCTCACCTTTGTGACATCCGGACTGTCTAACGGGCCTCTCAAAGCCACGCATTACAATATAAAACTTGTGATTTACAAACACAAATTGTTTAAGAGGAAAATGAAACTAAGCAGCCGAGAGCCGTAGAATACAGATGAGATTTCTTTTTGGAGTGAGCCATCTCTTTCTTTAAATGCTACATGATAAATCGTTTCTCTCTAAGCGTCGTTAACGCGCGCGCCGCTTTACTTGTAATTTCACTGTTTGATGTTGTGAGTTGGTAATATTAATATGTTTGTGACCTACTATCGGACAGTTCAAATCTTCCTGTGGGTCTGGGTAACGCCGATTTATTTCATGAGAGATCAGATAAAAAATTCCGATGTCTATGGAAGGTTTTATAATACTAATTGTTACCCGCGACTTCGTCCACGTAGAATTCGTTCGACTACCAAATGCGTAACTCTATGCTCAAACGCAATCCTATCCTATCCTACAGGATAGTAGGATAGGATAGGATTGCGTTTTAACAAATACCTATTCTACAGGAACTTCCGGGAGAAAAGTAGCCCATATGTTAATCCGGGTCCTAATCTGTCTGCCAACCAAATCTGTCCAGCCGTTTAGGCGTGAAGAGGTAACAAATATACATACACACAAACTTCCGCATTTATATAATACTAGTTGGGATAACCAGAGCCGTTTGGCGGGCGATGACACGAGATCATCAAATTTCCAAATATTATGATACTAGCCTGGCTACAGCAGTCTCGATCATTTAGTAAATTGAGTGCGCAGTTTCGAAAATCGAACAGTTGGTCTTTTTGAAACGAAACTCCGTTCACCTGTTCGTCGAGTCACGAAGGCAGCGGGCAAAGCGTGTACTCCGTCTATCTGAGCGCACGACAGTGTACAGGCCAAGTATTCAAAAGAGCTGGCCGCTCATACGCAGTGCAAGATTTAATTACACCAGTCTAAATCAAGCGAGCAGGTGAATATTATCATAAAATTTGCCACATTTTTTAACTTAATAAAATATGGTAATAATTTATGTTTTTAATCAAGCAAAGAAATTCGCCCTTCCATCTACGGCCTCATTTTACTTGACATCAGGTGTGATTGACGTCAACCACTATGCCGTTATGCATAATAAAATAGTATAATGTTCAAATATTCTGTAGTGTATTAAATTGTTCAACATGTCTTATTGGAGTAGTTTATATACATGAAATCATAGGGAGACAATGTATTTTGCTTTTATTTAGGTAGCACGGGACGGGTGCGGAACTTAACATGCTTAGATTTCAACTGTTTTGTCGGTTTAAATGACAGCTAAATGAGAAGTTGGCCTCTTTTTCACATTAATGTTTTTGATAGGATAATACGTTACGTGGTACATATTTATTCGTGCGGGCGATATGCCTCGTAAAACAGGCACTGCTCTGGCCGACGATGACCTCATTGTGAGAAAAAAACCGAGACAGCTAATAATGCTATAGGGCAGACTACGTATAATGGTAATGGAACGCACCCAACTGTAACAAGCGCTAAAGTAAAGATTAGGACCGACCGTATGGCTCATATCCTCAGGATTCGAAGATTCGCTCTATGGCATATGACGTGACATATGGAAGAATTTCAGAGTCGTATTCGAATGAGATAAACGGCATATGGCTTGACAGCGGCGAGTCTAAGTTAAGCGTCTCTTTCGAAATTAGATAGGATTATTTCGCGTCACTTTCGCTCAATTGATCCCATGTCACCGTATGTCTGACAACAGAGAGCAGTATGTGACATTAAACAGGAAGTTTCAATTTAGCGCCAATTCGTTTGGAATGATAGGTACTGCCGGTACCGGACGCACAGTGGTGATGAAAAAGTCTTAAATTTCGTCGGTAGTGGTCTATGAAGCGGGCCCCTACCTGGATTTTCGTTTAGTTACCAAATGTCACGTCTCTCCAGATGGTCCGAGCTTATGCAAGCGGCCAAGCTTAGGAGCATTGTTTGTTTAAGCATTACGAGACGGTGCGACATTTGAAGCGCGCCGCTAAATAAAATACAAATAGCACTCGAAACGTCGAGTGTCCACACGAGGACTGTGTAAAGCGTAGACAATTGACGCCAAAGATACTTAACTAAGGCCCAATTAAGACGTCCGTTATCCTTGAATACGAGATCTAAGCGCGATCTGTAAATAAATAACAGGTATTACGATATCGAATCACGATCCAGGTCGACCTCTGTGCTTTAATCGCCACGGAGGATGAGAACGCAGCCGCAGCGAAGGTTACGACTCTTAATGAACAGCAAGTCCATGTCTAATCTTATAAATAACTGATATCTGCGGATCTTGAAAGAAACACAGAAATCTGGTTTTAAGAAAAAAATAAATAGATTTATTAGCTAGTTAAACCACCTGGGTAGACAAAATACGAGTTTACCACTCCCGATGCGTCCTTATTCTAATTTATAAAGTTAAGCAAAGAACGGTTCAAGTGTTTCCGCATTTCCAACCCATTTCTTGCCGTGGGTGTCCGTCGTTTATATTAAGCCGACTAAGGTATAAGATCGTAACCCTCAGCATAAACCGTGAATGGGCAGTTGCTTCATAGGTGTGAAACTTCCAAGAATATGCATAAACACATCTTATCTAGGAAGAGGTATAGTCTAACCGAGTACTTATAATAGGATATTCATGTAAATCATAATAGAAAAGCGTGATTTCATTTTGAAGGAATGAAAACCACAATATGTACTTATATGTGCAATATTATAGCCCTCCCAAATGAATTAAAATTATTGACTGGACGACAATTTAAAATTAAGTTACATGAATGGTTTATCAACAAATTTATTAATCAATTAAGGAATATCTACCACTATTTTAAAATATTTATATAACGGACAATATCGTTTTTCTGACATCAACTCAGCATTGACAATTAATTAGTTTTATATTGTGACAACATACATTATTATCTTATATTTAATTAATAACCTATTTAATGCTATCCTAATTTATTAAATATTTGCACGCTAGATTTTAAGTAGATTTTGAATGGGACTTCTGTTTTGTGTCATCCTATCTTGTGCCCAAAATCAAGCAAATAAATTATTTCATTTCATATACCTATATTATTTATTTTTCCGTATTATACAGATACATATACAGGGCGTCCCAAAGTTATGGGACATGAAGGGGAAGTACCTTAAATATCGTAGATAGTGAATTTTGCTCAAAGAAGACTTTATGTTATTTTTAAAAGTTAGTAATTCTGCATTCATAGATTTTCTAAAAATTATTTGCTTCGGCTGGGAATCGAACCGACTCAAATGTGAAAAAAAAAACACCCTACTTTTATGATGCCAATCGAAAGAATAGCTAAAAAATAATAACTCTGCCTAAGTAACATAGTATTTTAAAAGAAAGGAACAACGTGAAATTAATCATTTTAATCAAATAAAAAACATACATGAAACTGCCGTAGTCAATTAAGTAGGTATTTTTTTGTAAATTAATTAATTAAATGCTCAAAATGTGATCCCTCTTGTCTTACGCAAATCGCCAATCTTTTAATGAGCCCGCTGCCTGTTGATTTTCTAATCATTTTATGGTGAACACTCGATGTGATATGGCACAATTCTGTTTGCAACTCGCCTACGTTCTCGTATCGCTTTTTGTATAGCATATCTTTCACGTATCCCCAAAAGAAGAAATCACTTTAGCAATAAATAACTTTCTTGAAATTTGACTCAATCATTTTATGTTGTTCCTTTCTTTTAAAATACTATGTTACTTAGGCAGAGTTATTATTTTTTAGCTATTCTTTCGATTGGCATCATAAAAGTAGGGTGTTTTTTTTTTCACATTTAAGTCGGTTCGATTCCCAGCCGAAGCAAGTAATTTTTAGAAAATCTATGAATGCAGAATTACTAACTTTTAAAAATAACATAAAGTCTTCTTTGAGCAAAATTCACTATCTACAATATTTAAGGTACTTCCCCTTCATGTCCCATAACTTTGGGACGCCCTGTATACTGGGATTTAGCATAAAACGAAATAGATCGGTTTGTCTGTGGGAGTATTCGTATATCAGTCTCGACTGCAATACATACAAATTTCAATACAAAGTAGATAGACTTTAGTAGGTAGCCTACATATTACAATTTATAGGATATGATGGCCCTGTTATCTCTAAAAACATTACTGTAAATTGGTCAACTAAGCACTTTTTCATACATGGGTTAATTTAACATTTACAGAAGTGGAATCACAAAGTAGTTTAGGAATAATACGTAAGCTAAACGAAACCCAGACGAGATACCTATATAGTTTCAAATTGAAGGATCCAAACTTGATTATTCTATTGATGGAGACGAATATTAGCTATATCTTGTGGTATTTATGTTAGTAGACACTTATATCACAGTTTAATTAATACTTTAATTACATCTATTTTGTATTTTGCGTTATTTAATAAGTACATACCTAATATTATATCCGAATAATCGACGACTATTTATTTTTTGAAAATCGTTTCAATACATGTCATGTATATGTATTTATCATAAAACTTTTTGTGATTTCATTTAGCTTGCAAAGTTAGAGTTGGCAAAGTAGAAAATTGCTTCCAAATATGAATTTAGAGAAATATAGTAGGTACTTAAGTTTGTACACAATGTTATTATTAAAATCTACAAAAAAAAATATACATAGGCCTAAAAAGGTTGATTTCGAAAGGAATTTTTTAATATTAGTATCCTATACAAACAAACATGAACTATAAGTTCGAATTGGCAGTTGACCAAGTTTTTGTTAGCTTCGCATCGTTTAACTTTCGGCGGGCACAAAAAAATTATTTGATGAAGTAGCCTCTCCCATATAGGGTCAGAGTGCAATAGACTAATGCCATTTTACAAAGCGATCGCTAGTTTTTAACTCTGAAATAAATCGTGACTTATAAACAAATACACATACGTCAAATAGCACATTAAAGAAACACAGTCGCTAATATTCTCGGTAGAATTTATAACAATATTTTCAACATTTTGTTTGAGTTATATCGTATTAATTTCCTATTATAACGACTTTCGATTCGACAGCTTTTTTAGGTTCCATGATGCAATGTTCTATAGTAAAATGAGGGTTTCTTTTTAGGAAATGCCGGTAACTTCTACGTGTTCTTTCTGAGGTCAGACCTAGTTATGCTCTGTATGTTATGAAATAATTAGTTGGTAGACTTACCGGCCACGTGAAGTCGAAGGGGAAAACGATGGGGTTGCTAAATCCTTCAACGTTGAGGTTGGGAACATCCAAAGAGTTTCCACCCAGCACCGGAGTTGTAATGTCACCGAACGTACACGGTGACGTTGTATCGATATTTGCTTGATAAATCTTGAGGCATACGCGGAATTTTGTCCTGCACGGCGACAAACATAGCGTGTCACTATTTGAGGAACCATCACAGCACTGTCCACTATTTAACCTACCCAATGAGTTCGTAAAACTTTTTATTCTAAGTTCAAAGGAACCGGACGTCAGCACCTGAAATGAAAAAAAAAGTTACAGTTAATTATTAGCAAGTTTAGAAGTAAGAATCAGAAATAGTTGAAATATGGTTTGATACATAGTGATGGCTGGGACGGATATTACTAAATAATTATAATAACGGTTATTATAATTCTTTTGGAATTAAGATTTTTTATGTAAGTTATGATGGAAGAGCAGCACACGATCAATATTAAGTGGCAGTACAAACAGAAAACTAAGCCACTCTTCTTATTCTTATCTGTGGTAACACAGCTTTCAACGCTCATAAGATGTTATCATCAAACTATTTGCACAACTGCTCGTGAGATCAATCCCGTAACGTTGAAATATTAACGGTTTTACTGGACAGTTTGAATGTCGTCCAAAAATGGGGTTGTGATCACGCTCTTATGGGGTGACTGTACCCGGCCCGATGACACCCCTAACACCATTTGAAATTCGAAACACAACGACGAAAAATTCGAAACGAATGATATTGTTGCCATTTCTGAATGTAATGTTTTATACTCCTTTTTTTTTACGTTACGTTTTAGACTCCCGTAATGTTTTATATCGCAGATAGCTATTTGACTTCATAAAATGTTTTTATTTATAACAATACAATACAGACGAAGTCCTTCAGAGATTGAGCAGTAACGTAAATTTCTAATATTGCATCTTTACCTATGAAATTGGAGATTTTTTTCTTCGTTAATCATATGTACCAACTCCTACGATTCTATAGCTATTTCCAAATATGTTTTTTATTTGGAAAATAGAACATATTTTCAAGGTTGCGCATGAAATATTTTTTAATGTCCGAGCTGAATCACATAGTAAAAAAAACTTGAACAGAGCTCTTTTCGTGTGCTTCCCATAATCATTTCTTAGATTCGCAGAAACTTTTATAAAGCGGTTACTTTAAAAAATTAACACTGCCTATATTTAACTTAATGTTATCCGATAATACACACAGTTTAGCTAAATATGGATTTGCCGTTCCCAAAAAAAATCAAAAATGTTTGTATGGAGAAAACAGTCTTAATGAACTTCTTCATACAAAACGCCAATTTCATAGGTAAGGACCTAATATATAATTGCTGGGAGTAGTTAATAATAATCTAAGTTTGTTTCCCTCTAGGGTAATACAATACAACCCTTTACGTTGTGTATTATAATGAAAGCATGTGTGCATTGCAGTTGGTACAATGCATGTGTGGGGTCAAACCTGTAGATTATGCATTAGGGAATGCGCATAAGCATTTGACTGAATAACAAGAATCTTGCAATTGTCAACACTCATCGTAAGAGAATATTACAGATCCTACATACAAATTATATATATATATAGAAAAATAGTACGTGGAAGTTTATATGGCATCGGAAGGAAGTGGTGGGACGGTATTAAGTTATGGCGGCATGTCTTAGCAAATCATTACCGGAGCCTTCAGCCATGTTGTCGTCAGTTATAAAAAAATCGTTTCCTGCGCACCTTCGATCTAATTGATTACTTATTTAGTGAGCGATGGTTACCATAATAAATAAATTATAATATTCATAAAACTTTTCTAAGGCCCTCATTAAAGTTGCCGTGATTTGAATTTTTAATGACTCGTAGGTAGGTATATTCTTGGTAACAGTTAGTTGAAAATGAAAAAAAAATGAAAATGAAAATGATTAATTGCGTAACATTAATTCACGACAGTAATTAGTTGTTGAGGACCCCTATTAAGTAAATAAATACCTGTACCAGGAGTTCCCGCTCTTCCATAGAGTGTGTGTGTGTGTGTGTGTGTGTGTGTGTGTGTGTGTGTGTGTGTGTGTGTGTGCGTGTGTGTGCATGTGTGTGTGTGTGTGTGCGTGTGCGTGTGTGCGTGTGCGTGTGTGTGTGTGTGTTTTGCTGGATATCAGCTTTCGCTAACTAATGTGTACGTGTATGTGATTAGTTAGTGAGTTAGTTAGATATATCTAATATGTTACAGTGCAGGTAATATTTGCTGAGTGAGTAGTAAGTACCTAACACAGCACGCAGGAATACTAAATAACTACCCACTAGTTTATTTATTGATTATATAGGTAGTGGTGCCAATAAACTACGTGGCAGTGAAGAGATTGCGTTTCATATCACACAAATTAAACAATTAAATTCCCACGAGGCTTAAGCTTATCTATCATTCAACTTGTGAAAAGTTTACAAACGAGAGAAAGAAATGAACAATGATCCATTCAAAGTAAGTCTTATCTAGTTGGTGTACAGAACAGCCGACAGGGCTGTCTCTACAAGAAATTTCAAAATTTTACGCCCGTTTAAACAAAAGCTACGGTAAAAAAGACACCAGGTCTCAACAGACTTCCTGCGTCTGTGACAGGGGTTGTACCTCACCTCCGTAGATTTCAACGCGCAAAACAAGATCTGGTCTCTCTTCCTAACAGAACGGAATAGAGAAGGACAGTCTCCACATATCCACGTGGTTACTATACTAATTCCAGCCAGGTAGGAGCGGAACCAAAAAAAATGCTCCAAAAAACATACGGGCACTCTAAACATCCCTTTTTTGTTGAATGACTTGATGCGTTGTTTATAAAACGAGTTATAGTAGCAGAGATTGTGATGAATTGTGGCTTACTGTTTTAGGAAATTGTTTATAATCAAATAGATTTCATCAATAAAGTAATTATTTATATGTTTATTGTGTATGTATTCATAATTTCTAAAATGAGTGCACTACCAAAGAGTTTGTAAGATTAACAATTGAAAAAAAAAAGAACAAATAGCCTGACGTGCGCGGGATGTAGCGGTCCACGCCATGCCTCAGGCCAACCACAAACTAACAATTAAATAACATTTACCGGACTACCGAATAAGTTATATTTTATAATGTCTCGGGGCGATTTTGACACGATGACTGTCTGATTGATGTTTCTCGGTTAGTATTTTATTTAAAAGGTGATAATCTTTATGTGTATTGTGTCGTCAAGCTGTTATTAAACCTTTAAAACGTGAATTAACAATTAATTTCTTAAAAATATGAAAATATAAAGGATGCACATTTTACTTACTCGTATTGGTCAAGATGAAATTCTCATTTTATTACACGGTTATAGCGACACGTTGTGTGTCAGTAATCAATTACGCTCGACTCTAATTTATTTAACATACGACTTCACATTTAATGCATTGGACGTTACAGAGTCGTGAACATCAATATTGTGTTCTTTTTTACTTTGGAAAGTTACATTAATTGCGCCGGGCGCGGCGTAAGCCTCAACAAAACCGTTCAAATTGATTTGAGTAATCGTTGATCTCGCAATACCATTCCAGTGAATATATCGAGATACATTATTCTTTAGGTATACATTTTAATTGCAGTTTGCTAGGATCACGACCGTAAACATATCATGCTTGACAATACATTGCCTCCTTCCTTACCATATTCGATTTACGAATAAACTCGAATTAGTCGATATTATTTCAATGAACACTACAATAATATTGAATTATAAAGTGATGAGTTACTTTGTAAGTAAGTAACCCAACAAGAGTAAACACTTGTTCCAGTCGGCAGGTTGAGAGCAGTTTAAAAATAACTCAAATAATGAAACACAGGGGAATGTTTTTCATCTCACCCGTTATACACACGCGAAATGTGTTAAAATAAACACCCAAACACAATCTTTTAATAGCGCGACGATGTGGCCAGAGTGCATCACAAAATTGGCAACCTAAAATTTATATTTGGAACACGGCTGTATGATTTATTTTTTTCAATTGCTTATTTTTTGGTACGCGGCTCGTACACATGTCTCGAAGATGTTTAGTACAAAAATAGTGCGTTGGTTTAAGATAAAATTAATTGGCTATGAAAAAACTATGTTGTTGTCCTTTAGCATAACCGAAGAATGAGTGGAGCTGCTAATTGATTTTCTGACCTGACTTCATAGAATTTTGAAGTTTTGTTTGTTAAGTAAGAAGGGGACCAAGGGGACGCACGCCGGGCTTGTTATAAAGGGCGTCCGTTTCAAAGAATGTCTTTGCAGGGAGGGAAATAAAAGGACACTCGTCTTAAAGCGAACAAAACGTTCTAAAATTTGGTGTTCGACAAAAGTTGCATTCTCTTTGTTCGGCTAATTTCAGCAGCTGCGATTGTACATAAAAGAAACATACGGTCCAAGTCTGGAATTTGAAATTAACGGAGAATCATGAGCGTGGAGCGTAATAGGCCTTGTAGATTGCCTGGAACGTATATGGAAAGCGCATAATAAGGTATTTTGCGGTTATTTAAGCGTGTTGCACAAGCGAATTGAGATTTCGTGCGTTGGTGTTCGGAGCGCTATGATCGGACGAGAATCGTGTACTCTTGTATCGTAAACCAGATCTTCTTGCTTGAATTGTTATTGGGATTACACGTGTGAACCTCTCGCCGCGCCGTCGAGATTGAATACGGAACTTATTAAAATACTTTCGAACACTAAAGATAAAGAATATCTCGGTAAGGTCGTAGACATGACGGCTGCGTCCGCGCCGTTATAAGTATTACGGCTAAATTAACTACAGTACAAAATATTATCAATCGCTTTTCATTTCCATCGTAAATGTAATGCGAAAGTTTGGATGTTTGTTTATTGATCAATTTCATATTATAGGTAGAACATACCTTGAATTAAAACATACGATATTTTTTATCCCTATAAAGTAAGTAGTTTCTGCAGGTTAAACAAATCTAAACATATCCGCGATAAAGTTATTCCACACAGGCGAAGGCGCGGGCAGGAAGCTAGTAATGTATAAATTCTGAGATTATCATTAATACATTTTGACTGTGATGGAAGACTTTATTCGTTTCTGCATAAAAGTTTTCAACTAAAACGAATTTGATATTATACTAAAAAGGACTAAACGAATATTTATTTCTACATAATTATTATGAATTCCAGACATTGGGTTGGTAAGTGCCGTGCTGTGTGTATCAAGCTTGTAATTGAACCGAAAATGTAAGCACTTATATGATATTATCTTAGATTAGATCTCGGACAAGAGATGAAATGACTGACACTTAATTTGTCAGAATCGATACAGTACAAATCCATGCTTATATTGTTGTTGCGTGAAACAACGCTGAAGGTGGAAGCGCACTTAACAGGAAACCCCAACTTATTTGGCGGTCTGGCTATCTTTCCAACCAGCCGGAACACGACGCTATCACAATTGCTGCTTGGCGGGCAGACTTAGATGAGATGGTGGTTGTTGGCCAGGCGGACGTTTGATGCCTTGTACCAACCAAACCAGAGTATTAAATATGGAATTGAACCCGGGACTTCAGTATCGTTAGCTTTATGTTGTATACAAAGACTTAAAATCATATCTATAAGATATCAATGGGCTATAACTTGCTTTGAAATAGTCGATTAAAAACCAATGATCTAAAGTTGTTGAAATGTTTATTGATAAGATGCATTTGAAGCCGACATTTATATTTACAGCATGTTGCGTATACGGTTACCTATATGAAATTAGTTTCAACGCATCGCGATCATCCATTGCGCCCGCAGTTCGCTGCAACGTTACGAAACGGTAAACGTACCGGTGATTTGTTTTATGCAGGAAATATGGATGTAAAAAACATATTTTTGAAACAGACTTCGATTTGACCTATTCAACTTCCATTAATCTTATAGTTAGCAGATTTGTTATTGATTCATATAACAATACAATAAAAATCCATCACAACACTTCATCATAGCAATAATTTGTTTATGAACACTTAAGGGATTTAGCGTATTCTTAACAGTGTTCATCTTTATTCACCTTTATTGGACCTTTGTAACTAAAATAAATAAATTATGGAATACAAGAGAGCTTAGATACGCGTATAATTTAAATGACGCCTACAAATGGTAATTATTTCTCACAGCCGAGCTTTTGAGCACTCAATATCTGTCAACAACGGCCTTAACTTTCTACCCACATGGTAACAGAAGCTACACTCATCTCTTAGCTATGCCTGAAGCGTTGTGCAACGAATACGGGGTTACCAGTATTGGCGATACGTTTTACCCGACCGTGCACTCAAACAATGATACGCTGTTTAGATGGAAGGTTATTTTTATATAGCGAAATACGTAATCCGACCATATTTCTTCGTATTGCCCGCCAGAATGATTGAATGATGCGTAGTATTCTTAATTCATTTTCTATTCGTCCTCCTAGCTTTAGAATCGTAGTCGTCCTGTCCCTGTGCGTGCAGTTCACTATATCTTGTTTTATAAGTTTATTATAACGTTGATGAATTAAGTGTGGACACAAAGCTCAATTAGATGCGCTACAGGACTTGAATATAATTTATAGCAAATATCCAATGAAACCGGATATTTGGCTTGACATAGACTCACTATGTCAAGCCAAATATATGTTCGTTAAATAACGTGAAACATTCTGAAACGAACATATGTTAAATTTAAACAATGATGTTTACTTTCCTTTAAAAAAATTATTGATGACATTTTACTCATTAGCATAGGCAACGTCCTTCTAATGTCAGTAATTTTTTTTTAATATATAAAATATAATATTATAAATACGAAAGTTTGGATGTATCTTTGTTGGTTTGTTGTTCAATCACGGCGAAACGGATGAAAGGATTTGAATGAAATTTGGTATATAGATAGAATATACCCTGGATTAAGACCAGGCGAAGCCGCGGGCGGAAAGCTAGTATAAAATATAAAAGAAATAAGTAGGTACTTACCTATCTACACAAAGACTATAAAGGGCTCAGTATAAAATTTCAGTATTTGCCAATTTCTCGTTAAAATACGAATAAGTTCCCAAAGACTAGGTACATATAGATCTTTTGGGTATGAATAATACCTAAGCTGTCCCCGAGCATCCTTGAGACATCCCGTAATCTGACCAATGACCCAGACAGCGACATTGCTTTTTTAGTCCAGCGACATCGAGAATCAATTACGGTCTGGAATTGAAAGAAAAATATTGAAAGAGATCATAATGAAAGAAATAACGTTCGGGAGCCGTGAACAATGGTGCACGACTGCCGCGGCGCAGGCATAATGAATCCGTCATTTGTCAAAGTTGTCACAGATGCGTTTGGGCGATACAGAGATCTATTCGGTGACGCATGCGATAGCTGACAATCGGGCTATTACATGCTCTCATACACAATGAGACTAAAACTCAAGTTTCTCATAGTTAAACTGTTAAAAACCGGCGATTATACGGATTTCGTACAAGGAGGTCTTTTATAATTGACTCGGTTCTCATAGAACAAAAACTTTTTGGACAATGGACGAAATTATAACAGGGTTAAACCGACCGTTAGGGAATTTCACATACTTAAATGCTTATTGCTACTAACATGACATATGACGATTAATTATTATTGTGTTGTTGTGAAAATGTGTGTGACTTCTGCCGAAATGATTGTTTGACTCGGCTGGTGGTCATCATTCAAAAAGTTACATTATAGTTACCTATATGGCATTAACGCAGAGAAAACTTATGCGTGAGGGTTAACTTTACTACCAACTTATTTTAGTAGTTACGCCTATACTTAATTTGTAAAGTTCATTTGCATCAAGTGTTAATAAAATACTACTTGGTCGAAGCAAGATTTCATTTCCATCTTAGCGTTCTGCGCTATTGATTTAGAATAAATGGGATAAAAAGTGATCGATCGACTTTTGGTATTAAAATTAGCATTATTTTTCATTGTACGACACAAATTCTTAACCTTCTTATAGTGAAGCACGGCACATAGTGCCAAAACTGATTGCATTTTGAGAATAAAAGGTCCACAAGACTTCAAATGATCTTAATATCTTTATTGTACACAAAATTGTTACAGAAATATGCATTGTATATAAAATGTACAAAGATGATCTTTTGTAATATATAAAATATAGCACTTTTTCATTTTTCATTTCATTTCAAGTCGGACGGATGACTTGTTGAAGGTCGCGGGGAGGGAGCTGGATGCAGATCACTTTCAACCGTACAATCTCTAGGAATCTATAGAGGAAGCTTATTTGCAGTGGATGTCCTGTGGTCATTATGGTCATGAAAATTTTTGACTGATGATAAAACAACATGTAAGTAGTAATAAAAGAATTGGGAAATACATTAGTGAAGGGGTATAAAGTCAATCCGTGATGCCGTACGGCGTGGCAAAGGTGTCATATTCGTTCTAAGCGGGCGGTTCTCATTACGACGCTTTCGCGCCTGTCTTTGAGCCCTTGGTCTCGAACCAAGGATTTTTTTTCTTTTAACTATCCAAAAAGTTTTTAAATTCGGAAAAAAATAGGAAGAATCTTCACAACCGAGACATGTTTTGTTATTACGTTTATGTCTTGACCTGTATGTACACTTTTAGGAACCAATGAATTGAGTAACACTAAGAGAAATATGAAGTTGTTCTGAAATTTTAGTTACCTTTACACCGCCGCTTAAACTGTTGACGTTGAACCTTGCTGAAATCACAAGGACCAACTTTTTACTTAACTGCTGAATCCATAAAATACACTTTTGGTGATATCATTTGGCACTCAGCGTCGTCGTTGTAACGAGTTGGCAACACTTAGCGTGCCCGCGTACGACCGCGATTCAGATGCGGTTTTTTTTATCGGAGGATATAGAACAGTATGGAGTCAATTCTAGACACGGCCTTCGAAAATTCGGGCCTACAAAAAATCGAAAATTGGCGCAAAATGAAACGTTCGAAAACAATATGTGGTGGCGAGGCGTTCTCAATGCGCGATTTCGGTCTGTCAAAAAATCGCTCGTGTGCACCGGTAGGCTTATCGCAGATTTAGAGCTACTCGTAAGATATTGGTGCAAAAAGGCGGTAATGCAGGCTGGGGGGATACAGAGCCACAACCAACTGCTTCAGTTTGCCCAGTTTGTTTACAAATGTATAATATTCTATAAATTGTCTTCACTTCATTAATAATTTAAAAATAGACCAAAAGAATATTAGGTAAACATTTAGGTAAGTAGGTAACTATTTATTTGTGTTCTTACGTACATAAATATTTTTGGAATATTATTTTTTGTTTAAAAAGAATTCCCCCGAAACGAAATCCTAGATCTGGCCCCACCCCACCTCGTATCTTATGAGTTTACAGATATCGCGAAAAGATAAGTTATAACCCTAAATAAATATTTAGGTAGTTATAGTTAGTCCTTGACCCTATAACATTAAGTATCCTTAACTGTTCTAGTAAAAAAACCTTTAGGAGACTTATTTAACGCATTACTATGTTTCACATGTAGAAAGATGTCCATTAGGTTGCCAGTTAACTGTGTGATAACGAACTCATGCACAACTCTCAATTGAACTTTAAATCATCATGGCGGGCAATTAGAATTCGTGTACGCGGGTAAATTATGAAAAAAGCAGATGTTTGAGTTCAGAGTTGCCATTAATACAGCCTGCACCTGCCAAGTTGCAATGTGGGCCGCCTGTAAGCGCACGCGCACACACGGACGCAGAGGTTCTCAACGATAACTTAAAATTGATATATTATGTAACCTGTCCATTATATCACAAATCATAACGCAATCATACACGTTACATATACCTAGGACCAGACTAGTATCACACCAGGGATTCTCAATCGGTGGGCACGAAGTATGACCAAGACTTATAATACGAGTTTGCGAGAGGAATTTTAAGGGGAAAATTTTATTCTAGACAAGTTAGTAACCTAATGAGTCGTTGGTAAACTGCAATTAGACAAATTGTTTTGTTATAAAATTTATCTACATAACTAAATCTTAAACTATTATTGGTAGAAGTAAGGTGTAAAGTTTAAAATTGTAAAGATTGAGAAGGCCTGTACCGTAACTATAACGTTCCATGCGAGCTATGACATGCTATGTCCTAGATCGACGCAGGCGCGGAGCGAAATCAAGAATACTTAGAATCTGGCAGTTAACAATTTCGATATAAAGACCAGTTTATATTTACGAAACTAATTCACCTGATGAAGTGACCGAATCTACCAGCCATAATCCATAATTAATTTTCTAATCTAAACTCAACCAAATCATATCGCACAGCAATGACGGGTCAATAACAACATCGCACAGCTTTATAGAAGATCGGATGTCATTGCTTTGTTAAGTTGAATCTACGTAAAACATCCATTTTGTAGTTAAATATTGAAACGTGTACTTATAATAATTAGGTAGGTACCTAACAAGAAAATGTTGATTTACTTATAATAGGCTTTATCCTCAATCAAAGTAATTTCTTGGGGATGAACACATTATAATGCGTTCAATAGTAGCCTTCGGTGAATTATTTATTGAAAATTGGAAATTATTCGGTTGCGGTTTTGGGCAGACGTGTTTCCGACGCCGCTTCCGATGAAGACGGTCGAATGATCACGCGATTCTGGTTCGTACGAGAGAAAAAGCATTTAGGCTGAGGCCAAACAAGATTAGTTTTATTGGTTGACATTCACAGACAGTTGTAATTCACGCTGCATACAAAATTGAGGGTTCATTTTAAGCCGCGTGTGGTGTGGTATGAAATGTGCGAGACCGAAAAAAATGCAACTGACAACTAACAAAATTACGCTTGTCAGTTAGTATATTATCAATGAACTCATTGTTTCTTTTGAAAAGTTATTTAATTCCTACTCACATTGGCGGAAAATAATTTGATAGAAAGGTCCAATTCAATAACAAGTCCGCGGAATATCAATAACAAGATAACAACATTCTATACCACCAATATTCCATCCAACTACCTAGATTGTTAGATAAAACTACTTGCAGCTTGCACATGTGTGCAGAATAAGTAAAAATAGGTGACGGCGATTCCTGCGGATGTAGGTGTATGCGGTATTAAGTATCCAGTTGACCGATTGATGGACAATTACATCAATGCACGACTGTCGTCACGTAGACGGGACCCGGGACCAGGGGCAAGACAAACCAGTCCGGCGCGGTGGTGCGCAAAATACCGTTTTTTTTTATGAAACAACAAGACTTCATTCATAATGTATTATACGAGTAGTACCTTGAAAACTCACTCGCACGCACACATGCACCATAAATCTACAGAAGACGACTAAGTAAGGAGCCATTAATAGTGTGCGAAACAGGCGCCGCCGCCGCCGCCACCGTAACAACCGGTATCACTTGCTAATTCAACTTGCTTCTATAAAAAACTTTGTCGCTACTAAACCCCCACGAAATTTACTCGTAGGGCCGATATCTCACGAATTGATTCTCGATACACGGGTCGCACACATGTGTAAGTTTTATTTTAGCATGTATCTAGTAGCCGGGTAACAAACTGCAGTTGTGTTGGTAGTAATAACGGTACATTGTAAGAACACATTAATAAATAGGTTTTCGCTTGCCGTGTGCGCACACGCACGCATTGGGGGTAGTTCCCTCTCGCAAATTAAATTGCCACTGGAGACCGTAAACGATGCGGGAGAACAAAAAGTCAATCGATTTTTTTATAGACGTTTGCTGACATTTCGGTAAATATTAGGTAAATATAGTACGAATGGATATTACAATGTTCGGAAATGAGTGTTGATACCGATGATTCGAATTGATTGGGAAAGTAGGTACGTACCTATCAAGTCTGGCGGCGTTGTAGCACAGAATAAGTCCTAAGTATACCTACCTACCTACTCGAATAGTGGGGTGAATCATGCCGCGAGCTTTTCTGGCTTGAGATGTTACTCTTGTACCGAGCTACGAACAGTACCTACATCATCAGCTAGTTACGTGCAATAGGTATCTACCTATCTATCTCTATTACTTCCATCTCACGAACTGATTCAGCTCCTACAGAATAAAGAAATTCAATAGTTCTTTCTTTTAAATTTTTGCATAGACAATTCCTATAGTTAATTTAAATCTTTTAGTGATCTTATTAGTGTATTTAAAAACGTTGCTCAATGATTTGATTACTGATAAGTTATTTGAAATACTTAATCACTTTCCACAGGGTCGTTGTGCGTTCGTTTGTCATACCATGACAAAAAACCATTTATGTGAAAGTTTTGGAATGTGTTAGTTATTAAATCTCGAACAACGTTAGGATGAAAATTTAATAACATACAAGTACATAAGATAAAGTCACGACCTTTATCCCAAATAGGGTGGGCAGATAGGTACTATATCCCAAACTAAAGCGAGTTAGCGAAATCTCAAAGAATTCCCGCAGGACGATAAACCCTACTAGGTATTTCCAAGCGGACGGTGCCGCGGGCAGAAGCTAGTTTAGTTCTATCAACATAAAATGTTAGACATTTATTAGAACATAGGCGATCTTTGAGTCTATTGATGAAATTAATGGTCGTAGGTAGGTATTAATAAAGCGATCTTAAAATTGAGATTCCGTCTCTCAATACTATTTTATTTTTTGATACTGTTTAAATTATATAAAAGTACCTATCTCAAGTGACAACTTAAGTTCATCTCATACACACTAGGTAGGTAGGTACCTACTTAACTAAACTTTACGGGGTATCAGACCAATGCAATGCCTATAAGTAATTACAAAAATTCCTAGACTTCAAAATGAGCAAAGTTAACCTTCACCTCTTCTGAGAGCAATGACCTTAGGTATTTCAGAGTAAAATTCTGTTGTGTAAACGTGTTTATTCGTATTTTACTTAACTTTATTTTAAACCATTCTACCACGTTAACTTTATTTTATTGCTTGCAAGCTCATTTTCCGACAGTTAGCAACAGTTAGTAAACAATGAAATGGTTCGGTCGTTTAACTAGACCGAACTACTAACCCTGCCCGAAATATCGCGCCTTGAGAGGCGTCTGGAAGGAAGAGTTATTCCCGTCTTGGGTGCATGCGGATCGTCGCGGATTAATCTCTTTTGGAACTAACATCACTGCGAAGGCTCGGAATGCATCTAATTTTAAAACGAAGAGGCTCGCGCGACCTAGCTGACCCCGCGCGCCGGCCGTATTAAAACCTGAACTTTCTTTATAACTATGTACCCTAACTATGTTTGCTCGCTCGGTAAACGTATTGAACACACACAGGCGCGTCTTCGAGTCGAGCGAACAGGCTCCGGCCCGGTCACGACTCTTGCCGAGATCACTTAACCCTCGACTATCCAGGACGATCTGGACTTGGCAGGAGATCGCCACACTCGTGGGAAAGTGTCTTCACAACTTCTACACTACAGTTTGTTGTGTATACCGTCGGATCCCATCACATTTTCGATTGAATTACACATCAAACGTAAACACTGGGATTCGTGGTTTTGCACTTGGTGTCAATATCCGTACCTGGGGCAGAAACCCTAGCAGGGCGATGAGCACCGCGGGGGCGCGCATGCTGGCGCGTCTAGCGGCGCCGGAGCATATACAGCGACCGCGTCGGCCTAGGCCCGGCGGTCGTCAGCACACAGCAAAGGAAAACCCGCAGCAATCCATTACACGCACATGTCTGTACTTAGAGTTTCACTGCAAGTCCCACAGCACAAGTATTGAGATGTCACTGGTTGCGCTCATCGACTGCGGCGAACCGGTCGTGCACTACGTTCGAAACGCGCGCGTCGCATGCGAATGACAGCGTGCGGGAATTATAATAACGTACGATCACAGCAGCGCATGACGGCGGACTGAGGGCGGCGGCCGCGCGGTGAGGGCAGGCAGCACGCACCTGGCGCCCCGCAGTAGCGGGCGCCGAGAGATGGCGTTGCGCGGCGCATCTGCCGGCCGGCGGCGCCCCCTGCGCCCCGACGACCCCCCCGTTAGCCAAGCAGAAAATACACGGAAAACAGCCGTCTTCTATACGACTACGACGACGCAAAGCAAACCAACACGTGCCTCTCTATGCAAAGTTCAAAGAAGAATCAAACAATACGCGTGTGTAGACCGTTTCTTTTTACTTAATCAGTCCGGGTAGGTAGGTAATAATTTAAAAATTCTTGTATTGCTCTTTACTTATTAAACGACTTCAAAAAAGGAGGAGGTTCTGTATTCGGGGCGCATTTTTTTTTTACTCATTCATTGGGCTTTTGTTTCTATTAGTCAATTATGGTAGGTTACGTTTTGTTTACTATTTATTCAAAACTTTAAATATCTGTGCTGTAAGATAGGCTTCAAAAGTTATTCAGTAGGTATTTAGGTATTTATTTATTTTAATGCGAACATTTGAAGAAGGACCTATAGGCGTAAGTAGTAGGTACCTACCTAAGTAGGCTATCTGCAAATTTCTAATGAGAATTATTTCACCTTATTATAATAATAGGTTAACTATATTAGTGTTGATGTAGATAGGGTCTACCCATTAACGTTAAGTAACCAAATGGCAAAAACAGAGCCCTTATAATTTCGTCAAAGTCATGCATGCATAAACGACAACAAATTGCGAAGCCTAACGGCAAACAGATAGGTAATTGTGATGGAAACTTATTAAAAAAAATACCCATATCACCAACCAAACATTGTTGGTAGCTAAGGCCGCTCGGAATCGAAGTCGCTACCTCTGTTTTTCAATCCGGTGTTATTTAACTACCGGGGGTCATGTGGCTGATTTCAAATCTTTCGAAGACAGGTGGAAGATCACCATTTGGAAATCTTGTGTTTTCCATAAATAAGATATGCATTTAATTTTATCGTTTTTACTTATACAGGATGGGCAACTTGTAGATAACTATATGTACAACTTTTTTTGCCGCCATTTTGTTTTGTCGACAAATATGACAGTTGCTTCATCCGTGTCTCAATATAAACAACATTGGGTTTACGATTCGGAGGTCGCGGGTTCGATCCCAAGCGGGGTACATGTGTAAGTACGCGGTTTGGTTGGTGGTAGGGCATTTTAAATGTCCGCCTGGCTAGCTACCACCATCTTATCTAAATCTGCCGCCAAGTAGCAATGTTAATAGCATTGTTGTGTTCCGGTTCAGTACGCTTCCACCTTCGACCTCATCTTCACTTAAAATCAGGTGTGATTGAGGCCAAGAGCCAACCCGTTGTGCATAAATTAAAAAAAAAACGTTTTCTTTTTACAAATTTTCGAAGTTTACATTTGGGCACCAAATTTTTTGGAATCTCATTGAAATTCGAACAAAAAGTAATTCTAAAAATTGTAGTGCAGACTATTTGCCTCAAATAGGTTTAGGGTAGGTAATAACTTTAAATCATTATGGATATAGGTACACTGGTTAACTTCATTGTACCTAAGTACATGATAACTATTACATTTTTTCCCTACTTACTAAATAGTTAGTACGTTTTAGGGTTTCTTAGGGTACCTAAAATAATGTTAGATAGGTACCCATATTGTTTAGTTTCGATGTTCGTTTTGCATTGCGTGATTTGATAATGACATTAAGTATACCAACTATCCACCTATTTACTTTAGAAAAGTGAGTTCCCGCGGGATAAACAAAATTATTCTCCGCGTCCTGTGGCTGGACTTCGATATGATCTTTGATTTGATGATTATCATTACAATCATATCAGCCACAGGACGCTCACGTGTTGTTATCATTATCATCATATGAGCCACAGGAGGCTCATTACGTTATTATTATTAATACATGTGAGCGTCCTATTATATATTAAACGTAGAAGTTTTCGTTTCTAGTCTGAATACCATCTTATAGGTAAATAGGTATAAGTATGTATATAAACAATATTTTTGCTAAAAGTACCCAAGGTGCTCAGTTACATGAAAATCATTCACTGCTCCATGTTTAGTTAGGTACCTATACCTGCTTTATATAACTAACTAATAACGCACACTATGCTATGCCTAACTCTGATCGTAATCTGGTTTTATTGGTCGCTGAGGCGCCGCCTAATCCACGTGTTACCTATACGTCTTGGCAGTACACACAATTTTCAATTGAAAATTATAAAATTGTTCTAGCTCTCCGCCCGCGGCCTCGCCCGCGTGGATTTACTTTGTCGCTGATTTTGGCGTGTAAGTCTCACAGACAGTCTTACGCGTTTATAATATTAGGGTTAAAGTATGAATTTACGACTGCTCATTTTAGCGCCTGCTGATCTGAACTCTCCGAAAGGGAAAGGAATGACCTTCGGCTGGGGTGAAACAAAAGCCGAAAGAAAGTCCTGCCAACGCCGATGGTGGCCTCCAACCCAACGATTTACTAAATCAATAAATTAAGTAAATAAACATAAAATTTAGTTTAAAATGTGAAAAAGTATAAAACCACAATTTTTTTTTATCTTTGCACAAACACAGCGCCATCTAGGGCCACAGTAAGCATATAGGCTTGTGTTATGGAAACGAGATGGTTGATAAACTACACAATTTTTTTGGAAATAAATAAATAAATAGATATATAAATGAAAAACATCCATAACTCGGGAACACGTGTCTTCTGTATTCATCATACAAACACATATACCACTAGCGAGATTCGAACCCGCGACGTTTTGGTATAGTGGTCAGAGTTTCTAACCACTACACCAAACAGTCGCTTTACTTCGCTATCAAAGTTTTTGCTCTATTGTCAGTAGAATTTTGGATTTATTTGCATGTGCTTCACAAATTTGGGTTAAGAAATTTATTTCGCGCTCTGCACAATAATAACATCACCAACTGCCAACCTTTTTAGACTTGACAAACTTAAATATGTGTGTTACTTAGACGATCTAATGATATTAACAGCAAATAATGTTTGTCTCGTAATAATTCCACACGGGTTTCGAAATTCAAGATTTCGTGCCAAATTCAGGATTGTGGGGTGATGATATGTCGTGAATGGGACCTTTAATCTGAATAAAGCTAACGGAAACCCCATCTTATTTGGGGGACTTGCTATCTTATTTCTGACAACCGGAACACAACAATGCTATTAACATTGCTGTTTGGCGGTAAAATGGTGGTAGCTAGCCAGGCGGACATTTAAAATGCCCTACTTCCAACTATCTATATAATTGTTATCTATATACCAATCCACTATTAATATATATTCAATATATGTTATCTCCATAATTTTAAATAACTTTCGCGGCACAATAAATTATTTCCCTAGAGCGAAGCTGCACGCAGAAGCTAGTACCTAGTAGGTACACAGGTAACATTAATGTGTAGGTTACTACCTACACATTAATGTTATGAAGACACTTTTTATGTCACTTAAAAACCTAAAAAAATAGATTTAGGATTTCGTTGATCCTAAATTCATTAATTTTATCAACGAGTATTTATCTTAGATAATGACTTATAATATATGTATTAGGTCCTTACCTATGAAATTGGCGTTTTGGATGAAGAATTTAATTAAGACAGTTTTGACCATACAAACATTTTTGATATTTTTTTTGGCAACGGCAAATCCAAATTTAGCTAAACTATACATATAGATAATACATCGGATAACATTAAGTTAAGTATAGGCAGCGTTAATTTTTAAAAGTAACCTCTTTATAAAAGTATCAGCGAATCTAAAAAATGATTATGGGAAGCACATGAAAAGAGCTCTGTTCAAATTTTTTTTATTATGTGATTTAGCCTAGAAATTAAAAAATATTTCATGTGAAACCTTGAAATAATATTACATTTTCCAAATAAAAAACAAATTTGGATATAGCTTTGAAAATCGCAGGAATTAGTACATATGTTTAACGAAGAAAAAAACTCCAATTTCATAGGTAAAGACCCAATATTTGCATCGGATTTATAATAGGATCTAATCAATCAAATAATAATGAGGTATATAAGAATGTTCAATATATAGTAACTTTGTTTAATGTTATAAAAATTATACACGTGCTAGTTAGGTCGCACCAAATTCTGTGGACCACATGTAGAGACCTTAATTGGCTCTAGTCTAGTTGACGGCCGCTCCTAAAACCTATTTCAGTTCATTTACCCTGACCTGGAACATGTAGGGTGCAAATAATATGATGAGTCCGAACTGTGAACAATTCGCTTTGAGGCAAAGGTATGAGGACTATATCTATATGATTTACCGAAAAGTCCGATGGTAAATTCAGAAAATTACAAATATTATCTATAGGCTGAATTCGTCCACTGTCGACAGAGCCCTGCCTCAAAGTGACACCCTCTTTCTTCATTCAATTGCTTCCCCTATCTTTTCATGGTTGTCGATCACTGGCGGAAGGCCGCGCATGCTGCGCATTTCAGCTCCATGTCTCCATTCCAGGATGTGTGCGAATATAAAATAAAATAAAAAATAAAATAAATATTTCGGACACTTACACCAATCATCTAGTCCCAAACTAAGCAAAGCTTGTGCTATGGATACTAGATAACGGATAAACATACATAAATATTTATATAAACATCCAAGACTCGGGAGTAAATGTTCATATTCATCACACAAACATTTACCCGTCGCGGGATTCGAACCCGCAACCGTTGGTTTCGCTGATAGGGTCACTATCCACTACACCAATCGGTCGTCAAATATGCAACCTATATATCCACTACTACTTCAATTTACTAATTCTTTGAGATATGAGTAAACTTTGAGCAGTACTGCAATTTAAAGATTTTGCGGTGAGGGGGAGAACACTCCTATACCTCAACATCCTTCGCGAGTGTTATGCCAGAAACCTTCTGGAAGGACATTTTGTTACATCGGAGGACGTTAAACTCTTCGCCCCTTGGGATGTCGTGCGGTATATGCAGGCCGCGGGGCTAGGAAACGAACTTTAAACAGAGGGAATGGCACAATAGATATGCAAAGATCGCAGTGCTTGTAAGATTAGTCCCCCCTCTCTAACAATAATAATACGAGTAAGTGAACTACCTTTGCTCTGCCCTCTTTTCGATTCGAAATATAGGGCTCGTTCAATGTAAGTAGTTTGATGTGTCTATCGAACGGCTAACTAATAAGTAAACTTGTAACGAGACGCCATGCATGCGCCTCGTTGGTTCTCTTTATTCAGTATTCTCCTTGTTTGTTTCTTTTTCGATTAACTCATAATATTTTAAATTCAAAATTTGAATTCTGCCTGTTCTTTCTTTCTTTTATCAGTATATCTTTTGTTTATTCAGTTCATGATTTACTGTTACAAAGACTGGACGTATACTTTTCTATTAATCTTGTTTGAACTACAAAACTAATAAATTCAGTTTATTCCTTTTTACCAATATAAAAGTTATTTTGTGTACGTGTTATTGTTCGTGAACGTGATACCTTTTTAATATAAGTTGTCACTGACAAGGACCCAAAGATCCGGCTCATCCTCATCTCTCTACATTCTGTGGCCTACTCCTGGACATCTCCAGCATCAGCCTGGGAGTAGTGCCTCAAACTTACATCGTATAATAACCTGAAACAATGTACATAACTAAACGATAATTGCATTAGTAGGTATGTAGGAAATTAGGCAATAAAAATCAATTCAGGGTCTAAAAACGGCAAATAAAATTACGAAATTGCTTGGCATAATTAGCTCGTTTGTAAATTTTTAATCCCAGCAAGTGTTAGATTTATGATTTGTTTTAATTTTTGTAGATATTTCATATGTTTGGCATGCCTCTTGATACAAATTAAAAACAATACGTAAAACAAAGACTGCCACACCCTAGTTACCACGCCTTGTAGTTTCATATATTTATTCGTTACCCCTGACACACAATACTCTTTAGGGTTCCTTATCCGAAACTCGCCCAAGTGAGTCAGGACTCGACAATGAGTGCTCAGTACTTTAATAGTATAATAATATAGTTGTGTAATGTGTGTTCCGTACCATGACCATAATGTTAGTCGTTTCAATGTATATTTGAAACTATTCCAATAAGTTTGGCAACTGCATTAAATGGTAAAATACATAGTTTTTTTTTTATGAACAACGGGTTAGCACTTGACCTCAATCACCTGATGTGAAGTGAAGATGAGGCCGAAGGTGGTAGTGTACCTACTGACCCGGAAACCCAATCTTATTTGGGGGACTGGCTATCTTATCTCTGACAACCGGAACACAACAATACTATTAACATTACTGTTTAACGGCAGATTTAGATAAGATGGTGGTACAAGCCAGGCGGACATTTAATGTGCCCTACCACCAACCAAACCGAGTACTAAATATGTACCCCGCTGGGGATCGAACTCGCGACTAAGCCACGGAGGCGGTAGTACAGTAAATTCAGTTGTAAAATTAAATCGGAAAACTCAAGGAAAGGTTGCTAGCCATGTTCGGTGAAAAACGGTTAGGCCTTTCTAAAATATTTGCTTTACACAGTTGGTTGGTATATTTGTTTGATATCATAGCCTTTCGAGAGGTGTGTAAATTTTCAATTTATTTTGTTTTTATAAAGATTTCCTTTTTTAATGTATTTATTCTATTTTTAAGTTAATATATGTTGGAAGGACGAGATCGGTTTATGCGGGGAGCAAAGTTAAATCCACTATTTTCACTTTCCTTTCTTACATTCATTTTTCAAATCAAAAAGCTAATTCCGGCCCCAGCTCCGCTAATATCTTACAGAACCATTTGCGATTTTCGGAGGCATCTACTTGGTTACTTCATATTTCCGCGTGATAACAAATCACTAATCCTAATAAATAAATTCGTTATAAGGTTAACGCAACCTGATAATAACAATGAAAACATTATTCATGACACGCTTTGTCTATAACACCCCGGAACGGTTATTCAAGTGGTTATGAACAAGCCGCTAGTAAATTTTGGGACTTCCACCAATGATCTAAGATTATATGTCTTACAATACACAAATGATTGAACCGCCAAAAATTGGCAAAACAATATCGTTTAGTTTTATTAGTTCGGATGACTTTTCACACAGTTCGCAAAATATTGTAATTTCGTAGAAAACTTTTGGCCTACAATTTATATAATTAGCTTAATCACAATGTATGTCATGTAATACTGTTGTATCCCGAATAAAGTAAAGTTAGCCGCCTCCGCGGGTTTGATCCCCAGCGGGGTACATGTTTATTGTGGTAGGGCATTTTAAATGTCCGCCTGGCTAGCTACCACCATCTTATCTAAATCTGCCGCCAAGCAGCAATGTTAATGGCATTGTTGTGTTCCGGTTGTCAGAGATAAGATAGCCAGTCCCCCAAATGTGGCGGGGGTTTCCGGGTCAGTACGCTTCCACCTTCGACCTCATCTTCACTTAACATCAGGTGTGATTGAGGTCAACTACGAACCCGTCGTGCATAAAAAAAAATATAACAAAATAACTAAATCTATCTCCTTGCGATCGGTCGCTAAATTTGGTACCACGTAATCGCGGTAGAAGTAAGGATAGGGGACAAATGGCAACTCGATACGTCTCTATAGACGTATCGAGTTGCCATAATTTACTTCTATAGGGCTTACGTGGTATTAGCGATCGAACGCAAACATTTTCACGCGGTAGGTCAGCAGGGGGACCAATCGCGCTATTTTACAACGGTTCTACTTGATTTAGCTTTAGTTTAGCTGAATTAAAAAATGGTATCGCGCTATTTTTTGTGAACAATTATATCGTTGACGCTACCAAAGTAAAACCAAACCCAAAATGTTTAGAGCTAACCATAGTTAGAGCTAACCAGTATATTAAAAAAAAACTAGTTTAATTTCCGTTCAAATGATTAGCGCGATGCTTTTGGGCTATGGTTTAGCATTGGTGTTATCGTTCAAACTTAGCGCGATCGGCCCCCTGATCTTAGCTAAATTTATATGAGCCAATCTATTTATATGACCCTATCAACCAAAAAATAATTGTCAAAATCGGTTAAGAATAAAGGAAATCTGTTTGAGTTGCGCATACAGACTATTATGTTAAACAGGAGTTAATGCTCACAAAGGCCCGTTTTAATAAACCGTTCTCAAAATTGAGATGAGCTTAAGTTGAAACTGATAATCTGTTGCATATTAAAACAGTATGAAAAAAACAGTATTGAGACTGAGACGCGATCTCAATCGATTTATTAATACGGCCCTGAGTCAATTACATCAATTTAATTTACTTACCTTACTCGCTCGCAAAATATCAAAAGCAAATAATTATCAAAACTAATTTCGTTATAGTGCATAAATCACGGGGATATACAGTGTTTAATATCAATCAATCTAAATAAATTGAAGGTATAGAAAGTTTTATAGAGGTTTAGTTCCATTACATTAGCTAATTGATTCCATAGATTGGAATGTGAGAAGAGGCTTTGTGCGTGAGTGAAGTACTCACTAATAGTTCGTATTATTACAATGTTAACTTATGTGTGGTTTCGGCACGTAAATAGTATAGAACCAACCCGTCTCTTCCCGTGGGTGTCTTAAAAAGCGACTAAGGGACTTTCCACCAAACAACATCTATAACTTGCACGTTTTAACGGCGATGGGCTCACCCCCTGATACGTATGCATTTCTGTATATTTCGAAACATTAATATTTAGTATATCTCTGACCAGCCCAATAGGGATAAACGTCGTGATATTATGTAGGTATGCATATAGCATATATATTAAACTGGCGTTACAGCCGCGGCTTTGCCCGCGTGGTATAACTTCTTGGATTTTTTTCCGGATGAAAATCTAACAAACAGACGACTGACAACGGTTTAGCGCTTGTTTGACCCAATTACCTGTTATTAAGAGAAGATGAGACGGAATCGTACTCATCCAGACACTGCAACTTATTGAGGCGACTTATTATATCTCACCTGACTACGGCGAAGCCAAGTCTAGGGTAACGTATACAATACGTATAATAAATAATGCAATCTAGTTCCACTTTAAGCAACTGTAGGCTTGTGTTGTCCACAACCAGTCTGGTATCCATACCAGATGGTGGATATACTACACAAATACATTTTTTTTGCAAATAAATACCTATTATAAATGAATACATCCATAACTCGGACATGTCTGTATTCGTCATACAAACGTATGCCCCTAACGGGATTCGAACCCGTGACCTTTTGGTATAGTGGTAATGGTAGCACAAAGACACATCTCTATTAGAAAAAAATTAGAATAAGTACCATAGCTTCGTTCCAGATTATAGTATAGACACTCTATTGAAAATTTAGAAAACTCCCGAGAAAACAAATAAATAGAAATAATAATATGAATAAATATTTCGAAAATGATTATATCATCCAGATAAATTAAACCAAATGTATTGAAAGCTAAATTTATCTTCAGCTTAACCGATTTCCATCAAATATAGCTAAGAATCTGTCCCCGATTTTAAAATTTATAAAATCCCCGAAAGACTACGATATCATCCAAATACACCAAAAAACTGTGTTAAAGCTATATATCTTAGATACGGCTCGTTCGATTTTATTCAAAGGCGGTTAAGAACCTTCCCCCTCGTTTAGTTTTTAATATAAAAAAACCGCACTCAAGTCAGACCACGCATACTGAGATATTATATAAATAAATAAATATTAAATAAATATTTCGACACTATTCATCTAATCCCAAACTAAGCCAAACTTGTGCTATACTAGATAACGGATACACATACAATAATTATATAAACATCCATAACTCGGGAATAAATGTACGCATTCATCAAACAAACATTTACCCCTTGCAGGATTCGAACCCGCAAACGTCGGTTGAGGTCACTCTCCACTACACAAATCGGTCGTCAATATAGTCTAAACTGTAAGACACGAACAATTGTGAGAAAATGATTATTAACTTTATCGCTTTGCGTCGCGGGTCAAAAAGTAAGATAGTCCCGCCGTATGTAGTTAATACCGAACATTCGCACTAAGCGTTTCGACTCTTCATTCATTATGCGAACAGCCAAGGCTTAGAACTCCCTTCCGGCGTCAGTCTCTCCTGAATCCTACAACCTTGGGATCTTCAAGAGCAGGAGTGAATAGTTTCTACTGAGATTGCGTGCTTCATCTTCGGCCACATCGTCACTTTCCATTAGGTGAGATTGTGGAGAAAAGCGTATCCGGCTAATCATTAAAAAAGTGCAATTCGACAGAAAGTCGACGAAAAGTTAATTATCTACTAAATGATGACAACTATTATCGATTCATTATTGACACTTTATTGAAGCATGACTTGATCCAGTCATATGCCTCGCTGGGAATCCAACCCGCGACCTTTGTTCTATATTTTTGATTCTGGTTCACATAAGACATTCGCGACCGACTTGCTGGCTACTTGTAAACAAGGTAGGTAGGTATCGCCTCCGCTGCTCAACGTAAACAATGTAAGGTTTAAGAAACGGAAATCGCGGGTACGATCCCGGAACTCTGCTTGGTTGAGGGTAAGACATTTTTTACAAGCTTTTATTTAACTTGTTCCTATGTATATATGTAACTATGTCCAAAATTAAGGATGGATATCCTAAATAAAGTATGTGTGGTTACTGAGTTTCTTGTCGCTTCTTTTCCCTAACCATAGCACTTTGTGAAGCGATGTAGTTTTAAAAACATATTGACTTTCAATAAGTGATATTTTATTCAATGTAGGCACATTGAATAAAATTTTTTTGATTTTGATTTGCAAATCAAATTAGAACCATTTCCTGTTAACCTAAGGAGCTGAAATTTTGCATACTCGTTCAGTTCTGATGACAATACATTAAAGTGATAGACACGAACATGCTGTAGTCAGGATCGTTTCCTCACGATGGGAACTTCTTAACGGTTAATAGCACGGATACAAAATTTTGCATACACCGTTAGTTTTGATAGTTAAAAGAAGATTTTCGCGATCACCTGATGCTGCAACAGTTCGTCTACTTCGAATTGACTGACGATGAAGCTGGAAGATGCAGTAACGGTAATTTTTTTAAACTTTCGAGTTAGGACTCGTCTTTGTACCTATAAACCAAAAACTCGTCAGCATATTTCCGGGCTGTATATTAGATTTTTTACTATAAAATGTATCCTAATCTTATTGCACTCTATAGGGATCAAGACGAAACGAACGTTACCTTGCACTTCAAAATATGATATATTTAGACTATTTAATACATACATACATACACTCGAAAAACATTAACCATGATGGCATCTTAAAAGCTTTTAATGTAAACCTTATGAAATATCTGCTTGGTTAAATTCCGACTGTTTGAGATAAAATGACCAGTTTCCCAAATATCACCTTCGGCCTCATCTTCACTCAACATCAGGTTTGATCGAGGTTAAGCGCTTACCCACTGTACAGACTGTAGGTAATTTGAATTTAAACTACATATTTCTTGTAGTAACTAAAGAAAGAAGGGTTCCACTTTATTACCTTAGGGAAATGTAAATTAGTTGCACCATTTCCAAAGTCGACGATGCTACTAGCACTGATAAAACGCAGTATGTTACGTTATCGCTGTTTATAAACAAACGCTGCTGTGAAATCGACGCAAAACTTCAATTCGATGCGAACAAACAACATACCTATTACCTCAGTTTTAGTTGCGCTTACGCATTGGCGTGCTCAAGAATGCAGTGTTACGTAACAAACGTTCACTTCACTAGCAACCAATAATGTTCACTTAATGTAATTTGCCTTATTAAATAAGTATAAATTCGATTCGCATCTAAGGAGCCTCCAACGAAGCGCTACGTGAAAACTGTTCTTGTGAATCTACTGTTCAGATATACAAGGTATTCAGTTAGATACCTGACCAAACGGTAACTACCACAGGGTGTGAAATCAAAAAACCGAGCACAGGTACTCAAGGTTTCGCATGCTTTCAATTTATTGTTCTTCCATGATAATTAGCCAAATAAAAATAGTTATACGCGTGACTAGATTTTTATGAAAATTATACTATTCAAAATGATTCTTCATGGGCATTGATATTTATGTAACGAGGAGAATCGCGCTGGTAGTCGACTGGTCCTATAACTATTTTACAGGTGTGTCGGACTGTAACAGCTCACGTGATGCAACGTTACCGGTGATTGCATTCCATTACAATAAAGATGAGTTTACGAGCCAGTATTAACGACAGGTCAGCGGTGCTAAGACTTCGATAAAATTAGCAAATTAAACGAGTTTATGAGAAATTTAAGCCTTGCGAAAACGAAGTGCATTTCAATAAGCAGCACACATTACATGCCTCTATACTCGCGTGACGAAATTATGTACGATATACAAGGGTGATTTTTGAGTAAGGTTGTCTTATGACGCCATATTGTTAGATTGTAGAGATTGTTAATTATTATTATAATGCAAAGGATGGATAAAGTATTTCCAAAGCATAATTATAAGATCCTATGTACCACTTAGCCCCGCAATAAAGAATTTTGAATTTCCATCACTACCAAATTAAAATAAATTGTGAACAACCCGAAAAAGGCTTATTAATCTTTCTTTAAAATAGGTTGAATTGTCAAATTTTATTTTCGAAACTTTTAGAGTTGCGAGCGAAATATGCGAATGTAGATCGAACCTTAGTTTGCGTCGTCAGTATGATATTCTGTGCTTTGCTACATTATCGCAATCAACTATGAGTAGACAATTATATCTAGTACCAGATTTAGGTTTAGCGTGTTTACATACCGATGAGGCACCGAGCCAGACCGCTTTCTTAGGGTCCCGTCGGCCATTAATTACTGGCTGACGCGTCGCATGACGGGGCAGGGGCCCGTAGAAAGCTCGACCCCGGGTCACAGCCGACTGGGATGAAACATGACTTTGAAATACATAGAATAGGTTTCTTATAGAGATTAAGAAAGATGAGAGTACCTACTTACTTTGTTAGGAGTTTGTTAGATTAATGTACAATACCTGTTTAAGTACATTTTAGTACAGTACAGTTAGATTTTAGAATAAAAGCAAAGAAGCGAATGCGAATAAATTCAATAAAAAATTACTAACATAAGTAAGAGTAAAGTTGAAAGTTTATGGTGTCAGTAAATTTTTAATTAATTAATCTAAATTAGCTGCTTCCAATTTATCTTCATTATAAACAAAATTTGTAGCTTTAGTGAAATTGTAATATCTAAATATTTGTAATTCTACCAACTATTATAAGTTTATACCCGATAAAGAAGCCGATTCATAACTATATAAGAGTTCCACCCTGCCCATACAAATCAAAAACAACGTTATTCAAACTCCGTAATGCTTAAAATTCTCTATCGATCTTCACTCAGCTTATATAAACAGTGATTTGTTAATTTATACTTAGACGATGTTATTACAGATTTTTTCCTAGATAAATGTTTCGGAATCCAATTTGTTGCGATGTCAAATTTTCAGATAATTTAAAAGTGGTCTTGGGTCAAATTTCGTGTTCGTTTACTGTATGGTAGACATGGCTGTTTATTTTAATTAATGACAAGTTCGTTATGAGAAGCTCTTGTGTTGTGCAATTGGTTAGAATTATGGCGTGAAAATATTTACATAATCTGATAAAGGGTTTCGGTATCACGGGTTATGTTTTATGGCTTGTCGTCCATATATTTACTGTATTTATTTGTTATCTTTGGTAGTTCTATTTATCTTAATTAAAGAGCAGTAAGCTAAATGAATAAATAGCCAAAGAGGAAGGTACTCGTCAATCAAATAGCAATCAGATTAAAGAATATACAATGAAGTTGTAACAAATCATTTATCGTTATCTAAACTGAAAATTTCAGGTTACATTAACCTTTTAAAACAGAGCAGAACGAAACAACGGTTCACCTACTATAGGTAACGTATTTATATATAATGTAATAACAGCGTTTATATGAGTATCGTGTGTTGTTATATGAAATACTTTTTACACTTTGTGACGAATCGACGGATCGTTACCAATGAACACGCTTTGATGTCGTAAGAACTGTGACTTAAAAATGAATCAATTCACACTTAACGTTTCTGATTAAACTATAATATATCAAAGCTTAGTAAAATATACATTCAGATCCTTAAATCTTAGGCAGATCATAATTATATATGACAATTCAGAAAACTATTACCGACACGACGAAGACTTCTAAAGCTAACTTCTATAGACTGTAAATTGAAACACAGTAAAATAAAAGGGAACATTTTGTTACACAATTTTGTAGTTTATATAAAAAAAACCCTGCCGTGTGTGCGTTCCAGCCCATGTCACGGCATAATTCTGTATACGACCGATCGGTTCGCGTGCTATCGGCTCACAGAAAGATACGCATATTAACTATTAGTAATAAAACGACTAATTGGAACGTGCGCTACATAGGTATGTACGTGAAATGATGGACCCTGGTGTAACTGACCATTTAATTGTTACCATTCAGAACAAACCGGTTCAACAAGTTAAGTAGATTCTGGGTTTTGGAAATGATTCCGTAGATTTTCGTAGCGCTATACTATTATAAAACATATACCAACCCCTTATGAAAATTTTATTTTCTATGCTAAAAGATCCGTAACTCTATTACTCTATCATGAATATTGTATAGTTAGACTTTATGTCATTGATGTCTGTAAAAACCCTAATTTATGTTTTAAAGACAAATTAACTATACGTTTCGAATGAAATAACCGTAATCATGAAACCTATGCATAATTGACGTAATTCTAGCGTATGCAGGTTGTAAATGCAATTAACTTTTTATTAAAAGTTTACTTATCTACCTACACAAGGTACCTACGTACAGGATAACTCTTTCTAAGGATAGAATTTGTGACCGACCGACTTTATATTTTCAGCCGAAACTGAAACCGAATTTCCAAAACTATTTTGTGTTTTTTTTAAACATGTCTTGTTAAATAATAAAATAGTATACAGCATGTAGCGAAAATATATTTATTTGTTTTTATTTAGTTGTTTAAAACAGTCAAATTTTAAAGTCTTACATGTTATAATAATTTAATTCTCTAGTTTAATGTTTTAGAAGTCGGGTTTTAGTTAAATTTTCTATTAAAGCTGCGTCCCCACTAGGCAACATTTATCGAGCGACATGGTGTCCCCGGAGATACCGTGCTAAGTTGCCAGACATCGAGTCGAATCACAAATTGTAAAAAAACTTATTTCAAATGCTAAGTGATAATAGCAACCCTAGTAGTATAGAGTTTCTTGCTCGTTCTTTCCTGGGGGGCCAATGAATGAGTGTTAATTGTATGCTGTTTTTATAATTCACAAAGGAAATAAATTATATATAAATATTTTTTTATTCTATTTGTTCAAAAATTGACAAGGAAAATAGAGAAATAACCTTCGCTAAAATCGTACTTAGGTAAAGTTTTATATCTCAGAAGTGCTAGAGGCCTGGTAAAAGTGGTTTTTCCGGAGGTTAGGCCTCGAGCACAGCTACTGATTGATTAATGTTTCAATCGTTAATTAGGCTGCTCTTTGTTCGTGCCGCCGGATGGCAACATGCAGTCAGCTTTGATGTAATTGGCTGAAATCAAAATATTGCTAATAAAAAACCTAAATTTTCAAGTAACACCGTTTCTAATATTTATTGTCTGTACTCGTTTCTTTAAATTAAGTTTTTGATTTTTAAGTTCCTACGACACCCAAATTTTGTTCGCAACTCAAAAATGGATCTAATCGTTTTCTTAAAATTGCCAGTGGTAGACAACTTTTGTGGCAAAGAGAATTCACTATCACTAACCTTTTCAGTGCGGTTGGATCTCGTAGCGCGAGTCTTTTTGTTGGTAGTTGACGCGGCCTAAATTACACAGAACATCTAAGGTTCAATCTATGCAGCCCTTATTGAAAGTTATGAGTGGAATAAACCGTGCATAGAAAAATAAAACGTGCAAGCAAGCCAATTTTAAAAATTAAATACTCTACATATTCGATCGTGAAACTCAAAAATTATCGGAGAAAAATTTTCGTGAACTGTAATTTTCTACCGGTCGATTCTGACTTGCAGTGATAGAAAATCAATCGGCGGTGCCCAGTTTCAATTTTCTTTTCGTCTGTGGTACCTATCTGCACAATATAGCAGTGCAAATAATTACAAATACTCATTATGGTTAGTAAGAATTGTGACAAGGTATATTTAATATTTGTATATTATTATCACATATTGAATAAGTGCCTATATTAAAATCGAATGCCAAATCTTGAAGTGATGACTATAGCCATAATTTCTGCGGTAAGAATCAGAGACAATATTTTTTAATATTGTGACATACCTATCATTTAAAATGTTGCAAACGAAGTCGTGATCTAATCTAGATGTCGTAGAAGTGATGAATGAATGATTGTTACCGCTTAGTTTATTACAATTAATATGTTAACATTATCGTTTTAGATGAGTGGTTTATGCAAGAGAATGATGATCCACTTAATTTATTTTTATGATGTTGTAATAATGTCTGTGCCAATTTTAAGGCTAATTTGATTTGTAATTCATTGATGGAGCATATTGATCACGTTTGTTTTCGTTTAGTTAGGTGATCACTGTTTGATAGTAACAGTGCTACAGTTTATTTAGAAACATTGCTACAGTTCTTAAAACATACTGACCTACCTTAATGTACCTGCCTTAATGAGATGAGATATGTTGGAGTTTATCTTGGGGCCTAGTGCGCCTTCTGTTTTAGTATTATTATTATTAAAGTAGGGTTACTTTAATAAGGCTTTTCTTAAAAATTTTGCGACTTCATTGCAAAATCTTCATTCTAAATTGTACTTACGGAGTGAGTAAGGAATAAGAACTACATAAGTGTAATCATTGCTTACCATTAAGTTTGTTTAATAGTAGGTATCGTTATGTCAAATCTAAAACGTCCATGAAATACTATTGTTTTAATATATGGTAGTAAGTCCAATGGCAATGGTAAGAGAACGTACAATTTAAGTAGGACAAAATAGTATCTAGAAATCGGAGAGATTCAAATGATTGGTACCTAAAGTGAAAGCTAAATCAATATGGAAGTCGCCTATCGCCAAGTAAAGGATGAGCAAACCGGACCCAGAGGAAGTACCGGATGCCCCTTACTTATAATTAACTTCTTGTATAAACTTAGGTGACGTCCACATTAGTCGACGTCATACTTGTAGCAGCTTTTCATAGGGCACGATTGACAGTCGGTCGTCGGTAACAAAGTCTGAGCGGGGACTTTTACTGCACCTACCTATCTAAATTGCGCATAACGATTTTATTAGCAGACAATGCACATCTCCGCTAGCGATTCAATGTCCGTCCTTACTATGCCAATTGGTCCGAACTTGTGTGTGCTAAGGCCTCTCCCATGGCACGATGTCACCACCCAGCTGAGGCGGGTGGCAATCGCATTTTTTTTGGTATCTGCTGCTCCTGCTCATCACTGGTCTATACTATAATGATAAGTTCTTGATTGCTTAGTAGTCACTCACGGGAAGAAAGGGTTGGAAATGGCCACATTCCCCCTGACATTGATTTGTTTAGGTATGTTATGTAGATATCTAAGGCTTGTCCTTCGCAAAACAGTTTGTCTGAGTAACATTGTAACCACTTTTTAACCCCCGACGCAAAAAGAGAGGTGTTAAAAGTTTTGAAAGCAGATTTCTAGCGGTGGTTGTAAGCTATGTTTGATGGATATTCGAAGATATTTAGCTTTTAACACTATCTTTTGGTCTAATCTACCTGGATAATATAATCTTTGTTCGATAATGTTGTCGGCGATTTCCTAAATTTTCATTTTTTTTTAATCTTACTTTAAACATGCAACGAGTATATACCTATTTATTTACTATAGTTTACTGTTGTTATCGCACTTGTTTATTACATTCTTTCAGCCGCAGTACGTGAAGAAAATTCGTCCATAAAATATTGACATAAAGATCCTGAAGTAGGTTACTACGAGTGTGAGTTTAGTATGACTGAGTAGATTCTCAATTTTTTTCACTCCAGGTGCACTAACTTAATTAATATGTTTTTCATACACTTTATCCGAAAACTTTTTACCAAACTTTTTACGACTTTTGGTCGACTGCCTTGAATTTAGTTAATGAAGAAAAGATTAAAAATTAATAAGCAGCACGAATTTGAACCGTCTGAATAGAGTCCACAAGGGATACTACTAGGGGCCTGTTGCGAGCCGGATGGTCAGATGTGATTGTATTGAACAGGTGCGGAGTGGCAGGGCAACAGGTGATTTTGACTCCGCTAATATATTAACTACAGACATCGTGTTATGTATTTACAAAGTTAGCTTTATTTACATAAGTCAATCCAAACTTCGCGGTTGTCTTATAACGAACTAGGTAAGTGCTGTTCATATAATTAATAAGTTTTTTATTAATTAAGTGAATGCTAGGGTTGTGTGATTTTAGCGTGTAAAAAGTATAGAGCAAATCTCTTCCCGTGTTGTAAAAGGCGACTATGTGACTTTCCACAAAAAAAAAAAAAAGCAATAGATTTGCAAATTTGAAACGCGATGAGCTCACGTGTGCTTTTCTGTATATTTAAAAAGGTGAACGTAGGGGTTGTTTCAAGCATTAAGCTCTTAATGTTTAGAATACCCAAACGCTAATGTTTGGGATATATCTGACTCCGTATTTGGGATAAACTTTGTGTATGTATAACTAGCAGCTGCCCGCGACTTCGTCCGCGTAGACTACATGAATCAATACTTTATTACTTTCCCACGGGAATACATTCAGCAGAAAAATTACCATGTAGAGTTTATCTCAAACAGGAAAAGACCCTGGGCAGATAACAGGTATGTGGAACCATGTTGATGTTTTGCCAGGTAAATGAATTAAGACATGGATCCATTAAAAGACCTTTCTATTTATTAAAGTACTTTATATTTATTAAAGTAAGTAGTTTATATTTATTAAAGTACTTCCTTATAAACAACATTTTTTGCCATGTTTGAAGGTGGTAGCAATAGAACCAAACTTTGAGGTGAACTTACACGGGAGCATGCCACATAGAACTGACCGTGAGAGAAACAGTCCTGTCGTAGGTCTACTCCGGCGAATTTGAGAGTTTGCCCCTGCGACTTATTTATTGTCATGGCAAAACAGACCTTTAGTGGAAACTGAAGCCTTTTGAATTCAAAGGGAAGATCATTTGGTATTAATGGAATACGCGGTACAAACACTGTTTCTCCCTGAGCAGGTCCTGTTAAAATAGTGGCCTCTACTACGTTCCGGTGCAAAGCCTTGACTTGCAACCTAGTACCGTTACAAAGTTTGGGTGGCTTTAAATTTCTCAATAACATAACAGGTGCACCCACACGTAGTAAAAGTCTGTGATATGGCATACCCGGTGGGTTCAAAGTGTTCAACTCACCCTTATCTCATTCTCTAACCCCAAGGGGTTAGCTTCAAAACAAATGGCATTTTCGTAATCAACGTCCCAAAAAACCTAAATAATGACACCAATATTGACTTTTTTGGTATCAACCCCCACCCCTATCTCAACCCTAGAGGGTTAACTTAAAATAAATGTCATTTTCATAATCAACATCCCATAAAACCTAAATAACGACACCAATATCGATTTTATGGTTTTAACCCCCATTTCACAACCCAGGGGGTTGAATTCGAAAAATCTCAAAACACGTATTAGCTTATTTGTTCCTAGGAGTACTCTTGCGAAGTTTCGATTCGAATATAGTCGAAATGTCCAAGTTATACTGTTTCTTCATACAAACTTCCCACTCCTGTTTCACCCCCTTAAAGGGTGAATTTTGAAAAATCCTTTCTTAGTGCTCCCCTAGACCTCGTAAGGAACCTACGTGCCAAATTTGGAAATTCTATTCACCCCTTTGACTATGACTATGACTTTGACTAAAACTTTAACTATGACTTCGACTATGACATTGACTACGACTTTGACTTTGACTATGACTATGACTTTGACTATGACTTTGACATTGACTATGACTTTGACTATGACTTTGACTATGACTTTGCCTATGACTATGACTTTGACTATGATTTTGACTATGACTTTGACATGACTTTGACTATGAATTTTACTTTTCGACTTTGAGTCTTCGACTTTGAGCCTTCGACTTTGAGCCTTCGTCTTTGAGCCTTCGATTTTAAGCCTTCGACTTTGAGCCTTCGACTTTGAGCTTTCGACTTCGAGTCTTCGACTTTGAGTCTTCGACTTTTAGCCTTCGACTTTGAGCCTTCGACTTTCAGCCTTCGACTTTGAGCCTTCGAATTTGAGCCTTCGTCTTTGAGCCTTTGACTTTGAGCCTTCGACTTTGAGTCTTCGACTTTGAGCCTTCGACTTTGACTCTTCGACTTCGACACCAATTTGAATTTGTGATTTTAACCCCTACCACTATCGCAACCCGTAAGGGGTTAGCTTCAAAATAAATGTCATTTTCGCAATCAACGTCCCAAAAAACCTAAATAACGACACCAATATAGACTTTTTTGGTATCATCCCCCACCTCTATCTCACGCCTAGAGGGTTGGCTTAAAATAAATGTCATTTTTATAATCAACATCCCAAAAAACCTAAATAACGACACCAATATCGATTTTATGGTTTCAACCCCCATTTCACACCCCAGGGGGCTGTTTTTCGAAAAATCTCAACTCACCCTTATCGCATTCTCTAACCCCAAGGGGTTAGCTTCAAAATAAATGTCATTTTCCCAATCAACGTCCCAAAAAACCTAAATAACGACACCAATATAGACTTTTTTGGTATCATCCCCCACCCCTATCTCACCCCTAGAGGGTTGGCTTAAAATAAATGTAATTTTCAAAATCAACATCCCATAAAACCTAAATAACGACACCAATATCGATTTTACGGTTTTAACCCCCATTTCACAACCCAGGGGGTTGTTTTTCGAAAAATCTCAAAACACGTATTAGCTTATTTGTTCCTAGGAGTACTCTTGCGAAGTTTCGAGTCGATAATAGTCGAAATGTCCAAGTTATACTGTTTCTTCATACAAACTTCCCACCCCTGTTTCACCCCCTTAAAGGGTGAATTTTGAAAAATCCTTTCTTAGTGCTCCCCTAGAACTCGTAAGGAACCTACGTGCCAAATTTGGAAACTCTAGACCCAGCGGTTTGGCCTGTGGGTTGATATGTCAGTCAGTCAGTCAGTCAGTCAGTCAGTTTATTCCTTTATATATTTAGATATGTACTTATAACCACAGACTCATAACAAACAGCAGCAAATCAAATATTAAATACATACGCAAAAGGCGACTAGGCGAACTATGCAGCTTAAGATGCATACTCTTTTCAGGGTTCCGTCCTCAACATGGAACCCTTCTAGTTTCGCTATGTGTGTCTGTTCGAGGCTTAGCTCAGAGGCTCATAGTACTAGGAAGCTGTAATTTGTAATGGGTATACTCGTATTAATCACGTGTACTCGTACATATACCTACTTTCCATTGAAAATTATTTGTCAAAGAACAAAAACCCCCTTCTAAATCAGCATATTGTGAGGGCAAGTACGGAACTCTACACTGCGTGTGGCCCGACTACTTGATCGGTTATAAAATTAAAATATTGCTTATTATTAGACAAAATACTTATAAGTCACTTGCTTTCCGTACGCGGCTTCGCCTGCGTTACAATAACTTTTCGGGGATATGTTTAATTTCTTTATCCAGCGGGAACTACTCACTTTATCGGGCTAAAAATGTCTTAATTCAGGGTATATTCTAGCAATATACCAAATTTCATCCAAATCTGTTCATCCATTTCGCCGTGATTGAGCAACAACAAACAAATAAACAAACAAACAAATACATTTATAATATTAGTTCATTTATTTAGAACATGTCAAACATTTACAAACACAAACATTTACAGGTAAAAAATTGCGTCTAGCGCATCTCCTCGAGGCGGCATAGTGCCCAACAGGCAAGCGGCGTTCCCGCGCTAAATAGCAAGACTTATTCTCTGTGCTAGGAAGCCGCCCGCTCTGCGGTCACCAGAAGCCTCGATAAGACGCGCCGACAGGTCTTGGACCAGGCGTTTTGCCTCTGGGCCCCAGGGTCCCATCGTCTCGAACCCAAGCGGTACGAACACGTAACGTTCTTGTAGATTGGTATTACGCGATTTTTTAAATTCATCTCCCGCAGCGGCCGCGCCCGCTCCCTCCGCAGTCGCACGTAGGTGGATCGGCGCTTGAGTGTCCACGCAAGTTACATCCCTTGCGAGGAACTTGCCTTATCTCCACCCATCTCAAATCCATCGGGCCTCTTACCATCCGATCGAACGACTCCGTTTGGTTCTAACGTAGTCGGAACGTTCGCCGAGGCAAGGGCCCGCCGGAGCACATCGTTCAGGTTGGCGTGGCGCGGGGTGCTGCCCGCACTCATCTTGCACGCCAGCCTGTGATGCCCCAACCCACATGCGAGAGTTCGCCTGGCCACACTTGCACAGATCTGGCTGTATAATTTTACCTCCAACTTCAAACCAACTATGAGTGAGAGACTGGTGTTGTCGAGTAAGTTGCCAACTATTGTGTAATATTAGTTAGATTAGATAATATAAGTCATAAGATTAGGTAATAAACAAATTCGTAATCTAATGTACTAGACAATATAACCAAATTCTAGACGTTTTCTGGTAGGTCAAAGCCTAAATGTAGCGTAGTCTTCTGTAAAAAAATTGGCCATGCTATTTATTCCTTATTCAGTCTGCTTCTAGTAATGTCAGTCTGTCATAAAAACAAGTAATCTAGTATTTGTCAATAAGTCTGTGATATTATCAAGTGTTAGGTACTTGTTACTTGCGGAGTTACTGCTGGTACATATATATTCCTATCCATTTCTTTGATCTTTATTCCACAAGAAATACAAACAGATTACAGTCAACAATATGTACAAAGGTGAGCTTATCTCTAAAGAGATCTCTTTCAACCAGGAAGGAGGTTACTAATGTGACTCTGGAGGTTAGAAATGTTTACGGGAGGAGCAAATAAAAAATGCTGAACCAAAATAGTAAGTACATTGTTATCCTAGGGATGAAAGCAAGTTATTACTAAATAAGTATATTGAATACTCTTTAACCCGAGGTTTACACTGTGCTTTTCATTACGAATTCAAGGAAAGTAAAAATAAAAACAAATCTCTGCTATACGGACGTATAAACAAAACTCTACAACTCTAAAAACAAATAAAGATCGAATTGCCGCTTTCCTGCCTATTTTGTTTTGTTTTTTTTTTCTTTTTTTCTTTTTTCTGTGGCCGGCGAGCTATCCAGTCATTATTTTTCATTTTCATCATTGAAAAAATGGAAAATGTTTATCCCAAATTTATGTTATTTTAAAGAAATAGTTGAAACTAAATTATTATAAAGCCATTTAAAAAAATATATTCTTTAATTTAATACTTAACTTTATGATATTTTAATTTTACATTGCGCTGTAATTGAGTGGCTGCAGAGAAAGTTGGAACATGGTTCAATAGGAAAATAGAACTTTTTTTTAATTTTTCAGCTGTCAGTTGAAAACGATTCTCCCTAGGGCTGAAAAGCATTACTTTCAACCCGCTCCTTAGGCAACTTCAGACCTAAATTATATAAACGTAAAATTATGTATACGTAGTTAATAATATATATAAATTACCTATATAAATCTACTTCATAGATTCATAATCGTATATCCTCCGAATTTCATAAACCTGTCCGATGAATGATCAATGATCGATCAACTGCTGAGTGGTTTTGTGGAAAATCTAAGTTGCTTGTCAGGTCTGAACACGATGAATGGTTATCTTCGTGATGCCAAAAATATTCGTCTTCAACACTGTGATAGGTTTTAATTCGATGACTCACCGACACGTGTGCTTTTGTAGCTATAGTACATACTGTATTTACAAAAAAACAAAATTACTGTAATTGTCCAAATTTAGTTGTCATCGAAATATGTTCCATCTGACATACACTTTCGCCAGTGAATGGATAATCCATTCGTCGAAATACTCCTGTAGGTATTCAATTTGCGGTATCACATTTAGTTCCTTTATCGAATTATGTTTTATAACATCAATGTACTAACAGGAAGTGGTAACCTGAGTCTGGGGGAACAGGAAACAGTCATATGCGGTTATACCTGGCAAATGGTGTTTTCATGAAAGTGGAATCCGAATTGGTTCTTTCCAGCATGTCTAGTGCGTTTACAGTGGTCAATATGGAGCAAATTCACCTCCTCCGGTAGCCTCATAAATCATATTCTTATGGATTAGCTCACATTGAAATGTTAAGTTTATGACGATTGTCTACCATCTGCTGTCGTATCACGTAAAAATTGCGTTCGATCGCTAAATTTGGTATCACGTAAGCACCACAGAAGTAAGGATAAGGGGTTACACATCTAAAAAATAGATGTTTCAGGATCTCATGGTTTGCAACACAAGATTTGTGACAAATTTCCTTTTTGCTAATTTAATCCGTGGTAAAATACGCAATGTTCAAAATCGCAAATAAATGTTTAAGAGATCGCGTCGTAATAATATTTGGAGGCAATAAAATGCGCTACCATTTTACCAACAACACATGAGCGTTTTAATTTATTATCAATTTCTTTTTTTTAATGCACGACTGGTTCTTACTTGACCTCAATCACACCTGATGTTAAGTGAAGATGAGGTCGAAGGTGGAAGCGTACTGACCCGGAAACCCCAACACAATTGGGGACTGGCTATCTTATCTCTGACAACCGGAACACAACAATGCTATTAACATTGCCGCTTGGCGGCAGATTTAGATAAGATGGTGGTAGCTAGCCAGGCGGATCGAGTACTAAACATGTACCCCGCTAAGGATTGAACCCGCGACCTCCGAATCGTAAACCCAATGTTGTTTACATTGAGCCACGGAGGCGGAGGGAGGAGGATCAATCGTTGTTTTCCAAAATTACAAATAAATAATGAATTACATAGTTTATATTTAAATTCCTTATATTTATATGTTGCTATTTTTTAAATAAAAATATTATTACAAAGTCAATTTTGCATTAAGCATGACATTATTCAAGTGTCATCTTTTTTATAATCCATATCCTTTTCTAATTAAATGACTTCATAAACGTGTTCCATTAACTATCCAAGCATTGCTAAACCACATCCTGTTTTACAAATAAATTCAATACTAACGTGCATTTTGTTTGTGTGTCTGAGTGCGACCTTTGGGCACATGGCCTGCGACCTAGAGCTCGCGGGTGGGACGTATCATTATAGCTATTCACTAAGTTAGGCACAACGAAATCGTGTATGTGAATGGAGCAGGTATATTTTTAACCCCCGACGAAAAACGGCGGGTGAAATATGTTTGATGGCGTTGTGTGTGTGTCTAGTTTTTATCGGCCGTTTCGGCGCTACAATGCCACAAACAGACATCATGATTTTTGGAAATTGAGTGAAGAGTATTGAGATTACAGAAGTAAACGGCAAGGCATGGGCTTGATGAAGGGCTGAAATAGGAAATATGAAATGTTTAAAATTTATAGAAATAGATAGGGGTCTACACATGTGTCATCATTGTTCCGAATTCTGCCATGGCAAGGCCAAGTGCACCGATATAGATTTTTTAAATACCTACCTTGGAAAGTGACAATGTGGTCGAAGATGGAGCACGCGAACTCAGTCATTGCCTCTTCACCCTACCCTTTGTAGTATAATCTGTCTAGCAGAAGAACTAATATATTGGATCAAAATTGGCATAATCTTACTGTATATTTAGTTTTTACTATCCATCTAGCTGAAAATCGAAATTTAAGCAGGAGCGAGATCCAAATGGCTCAAGGCAGAGGTGGTAGTCCTAAATTAGGGATATGCTCTGTGGAATAATAAAGGCTTAGATGGTGATAATGAAGCGTCACTTTCAACAATATTTGTAGAAGAAGAAGAATATAGGTATCTACTTATCTGCCATAGCCACTGTTGGAAGAGCAAGAATGAAAAAATTCAGCACTAAAAACTGCCAGGAACTGCAGAAGAGATATAACTGTTGTAGCTCTGGTAAACATTAGCCTTATCCTTTTTATGATTTCTACATCTTGGTGTTTAGTCCGTGCCGAATAACCCGGCAAGCTGTGGAATGCTGGACTAACTAGTAAGTTTACAGAAAGTAGCGGACCATCTTCGTTGGAAAGCGTGCCCAAGATATATAGAAGGCTCGATAATAGCGTGCTAGACTGTCGACTTAAAGGGGACAGGCGGAAGGTCGGGCTTCAACGCCAAATGTGGATGTTTGATTTAAGTCGTTTATATAATTAGATTTTGCGTTTGTAGTTACTGCAGCATCCCAGATACTTCGTAATGTGAAATACTTAGGCTATTGTAATAGAAAATAACTAACGATTTTCTGACCACATCTCCTATTATGTGTACATCATCATCTCAGCCCGTAAATATCCCACTGCAGGGATATAGGCCTTCCCTTGTATAATGAGGGAGTATGGGCCATAGTCCACCACGCTGGCCCAATACTAGTAGGGGACTTCACATGCCTTAGAGTTTTTATTTCTCGGGCATGCAGGTTTCCTCATAATGTTTTCCTTCACCGCTTAAGAGCAGTCGGATAAATGCAATTAAATTTAATTTAAAAACGAGCCCGGACCTCCCATATTGGGTGACCGTGTCTTAACCGCTGAGCCACCGACGCTCTCTGTGTACGCTGTGTACGTACTACATATAATATATAATTAGAAGCAACGTATGCTTGAAAAAGAGGTGGTAAAGGCAATTGTATTAATTCCATCAAGCATGATGCTCCTTAGACAAGGAAACTACTCACTCCTAAAGACCCTGACACAATTTATGACAACATTGCACAATAATTACCTAATAAATACTTAGTATTCAATATTTGCACATAGGTGGGTCTAACAAATATTGATCCGGCCTCATGTGAAAAAAAACCGGATATATCACAATTTTATTACTCGTCATCCTCATCATCACTGAAAAATGGAACCACGTACATACCTAAGTTCCGACTAGTTTGTGTCAGTGACTCACTGTGGATGACGACTTCCCATGGCCCCGTGAGATGGAAATGACTCAGCATTCAGCACCGAGTTATAATTCTTGTGATCGTGCGATCGTGAACCCCATGCACATGTGCCGGTGAACTTTTACATCACCCGGGAAATCCTGTGAGACTTATTGAAGATGCTGCATTTTTACGTTAGATAGGTATACTCGTACGTTGCAATGCCATGGACCGCCCATATCGGACAATAGGTCCCAATGTTTGTGGATTTGCAAAAACAAATTCTCACAATTACAAATAACATTTATTTGACTTTAGTTTTTAATTTGCCTATAACACATGGTGATTGGTTATTTTTTTATGAACAACGGTACTTTACCTCAATCGCACCTGATGTTAAGTGAAGTGGTTAGATCAGGAATGATGGTTTTATATTATTCCCTTAATATCCACCGGTTGAACCAATGTAGACAGCTTAGTCAGATTTAAAAAAACCATATGGCTCATTTAGAAGAGGTATATTGAAGTGAGAAGTTTACTAAGCTATATTTGGATTCAATTAGAGTTATTATAAAATAACATGTAGAAACACGATAAAGTATACTTACGAGTAGGTATATCTAACTGTATCAGTATATCTATGGCGTCATTTTCATCCTTCAAAGAGTAATCGAAAACACCTGAATGTAATCCTTTACAAATGTTAATACACCAGTTTAAACGTGTTCCGAAAACATAACAACAATAGTATATTCACAGATGTTGAGGAGTTTCTTATCTGAAGACCAGATGTGCCAAATTGTTTGAATCATTGATTGATTGAAAGAAGCGCCGCACGCACGTTACCTGCTTTAATGCTTCTTTTGAAGAAAACAATTTTTGAAAGGTATGCGTGGAGTCAAATATTCATGAGGAAACCTTCTTGGGGGGCGTTATTATTTACACAGTTCTGTGTTACTAACTGTCTTACATCAGCATAAAGAACGTGAGTGATGTCTCTTTCAATTTTTATTAAATAGAAAGAGACAGTAACTTTCATCATGACGACTGCGACGACGCGTCGCGACGGTGCAGGGAGTCGTTAGTATTCCTATAGATAACGGCGGTAGCGAGTTGGTTCCTACACGTTTCGTTTGACCTTTACATCATCATCTGATACAGGCTCGTAATTCTGTTGTACAAGGTGTAGTAAATGCATTTATTTTACATGTAAGTATCAAACAAAAGTGTGTTATTCAAAGACACGGACATTGCATTGCTCATCCTTATCAATAAATTCCACATTTTTAATTGCCTCATATACTCAGTGTTAAACTGTAAAGTAACCATCTGTGAAATGGCTTTTATGAGTTTATTTACAATTATTATGCATTATAAGCATAGGTAGGTACTACACTACCATATTTTCTAAATTCTCAAATTAATTGACTTAATGGTGTGGTAATAAATAATGGAACCTGTGTAGAAAATAAATACACAGATTGTTTAGAGGGACAATAATAAATAAATATATATCCTTGGACATGCACCCAATGCCATCTAGTTCCACTTTAAGCAACTATAGGCTTGTGTTGTGGATACCAGATGGTTGATATACTACATAAATACATTTCTTTTTGTAAATAAATATCTACTTATTCTAAATTAAAACATCCATAACTCGGGTACACATGTCCGTATTCATCATACAAACGTATGCCCCTAGCGGGATTCGAACCCGAGACCTTTTGGTATAGTGGTCAGAGTTTCTAACCACTTCACCAAACAGGTCGTCAATATATTTGTTATTTGTAGACTGCGATAACAAAAAAATTGTTATAAATTTTCTGATAGGCACGCATCACGAACATGTTATTTATTTTATTACTAACTAAATACATCATTACGAGAGATCCCTTCTATTGCCTATTCAAAAACCAGCCAGAGCACAACGAGCGCATACCAAATGCAACCTAATGCATTCCAATACAGTGCGACCTTTAAGGCCGATCGGGCGCTTCAGATCGGGTCACGGCGCGCGGCACTCCTGCGCAGGCTCCTGTGCGATGCCACTACCGGTAGGTTCACAAAATGTTGAAATTTTGAAATATCATTAACTTGTTAGTACTTCCTATTACAAGTACAAACTAATTATTTATGTAGGTACATTTTAATCTCTAAGTTCTACCTACACTATGTTGGTCCTTTACATCTTCCATACAATCACGACCGTGATGGTTGCACACTATTTTGTTAATATATTCTGTTCGTTCAATTACTTGTATATTCAAGTATACTGATCTGGCTAGATAATTTATAATCCTCATCTCAGGTAAATCTCCGTTTAAGGTACAGCTAACAGGAGGGGAGAGGGCCTGAATTCCACAAGGACTACCTTCACCTGACCTAGCTTTAGGGTTTTGGTATATTTATGCATCAGTATAGGTACTAACTTCGACTTAAGTCTGTGTTGTAAAGTAAATACGCTGGGTATTCAATAATTAATGTCTGAACCCACAGCTTCACTTTACTTGAAAACAAATTATTTTGGTTCGATAGCCTCTCTATCACGATCATCTATCAAATATGCATACTTGTCAAAACGTTCGAGTAACTAATAATTTATTACCCTTTTGTTTCGTATTAATAAATTAAGCTAAGCATTTACAGAAGAATTTTGTTTTTGACAAAAGCAGCAGTTCTGTCTTCAGAAGGTGAAATCTGTATTCGAACAGGTTAACCAACTTTTGTTAATCTAATATAATCTGGGATGTAATTAACATATTTTTACTGATAATCTTCATGTCGGTCTGTTTATGAAATAGGTAAGTATTTGTAAGCGATCTACTGTAGGCGTAGGAGTTTTGGTTTATATGATTGTATCTATAAGTTTTTATGTATAATCGATTAAGATTAAAAGAGTATTTCACCTCGTACCCACTAAGTAATCTTGTTTTTAATAAGAAGCGGTTTAATGTAGTGGATGGTCCTTAACGACCAATATTTTGATTACAAATCTTCAAAACTGTTTGTTGCTTCATAAACATTTTGGAGTTTATTTAAATATTGATAAACCAAATGAAGCATATGGAAGTAAGGCGACAGAGTATACGTAGGTTCTTCATATATTTACCAAAAGGTGAAAATAATCAAAAAATCAAGGCGGAACATACTACATCACGGTCTCGATAATAGATAACTGAGCATCATTCTCACCTCTGTGTCTGTCACTGGGGAACAGATGTTAAAACTGTATAATCACTCGGTCCATTGTCTATGGGCATTTTAAAATTTTTTATTCATCGCTGGACACATGGCCCCTGAGGCAGAGTAAGGGTTTCTGTAGTTGGGTACTGGCAGATGGCGAGGAGATACTTATACTTGTTTAAGATAGGGATAAGAATGCTATTGCATTGAATGTTTTTAATAGTTCTATTGATGTATTTGAGATTTAAGTATCTCTCTTTTAACAATTAACCGAATATACGAAAAAGGAATGGAATGAATAAATGAACCACCTCCGTGGGTCAATGTGAACAACATTGGGTTTACGAATCGGAGGTCGCGGGTTCGATCCCCGGCGGGGTACATGTTTAAGTACTCGGTTTGGTTCGTGGTAGGGCATTTTAAATGTTCGCCTGGCTAGCTACCACCATCTTATCTAAATCTGTCGCCAAGCAACAATGTTGTAGCTTATAGCTTTGTTGTGTTCCGGTTGTCAGAGACAAGATAGCCAGTCCCTCAAATATGTTGAGGTTTTCGGGTCAGTACGCTTCCACCTTCGACCTCATCTTCACTTAACGTCAGGTGTGATTGAGGTCATGTACTAACACGTTGTGCATAAAGAAAGTGTCAACACCTAATATTTCTTAAATTAACACTTAAATTGATTTCAAATATGCCTTGCTTAAAAATGAACCCAGTAAATACTTAAAACACTCTCATACATTTACTATGGCACTAATACTTCCATATAATTTTTGGCTTCCTATTGAATTATTGCATCAGGCAACCATAGAAAAAGTGGTATTTTTTAACTTTAAAAATTGTTAATGTACTCATTTATTAGGCCACTTAGTTCCTAATAATACACTTAAAAAAATAACGAAATTATGACACACAATAAGTAATACGAGTGTTTAAAGCCAACATTTTTATGCGTCACATTTTTCTTATGGTTTAGGTAACGCAGTTTTGATATTTATTTAAAGTTAACTTAATATCGCGTTTTAAAACTTGTCTTCTGAAATTAAAAAATATTTTTGTTATTTTTGCGTACCTACCTATGTCACACAACATCTTTATGTCTTCCACTGCTTAGACGTAACCTCCTCTTACTAGGTATGTAGGTGCACCTACCTATTTAAAAACCTAGTTTTAATTTAATAATTCTTATGGTCAGTGCGCAGGAAAATGACAAATTGTATAAAAAATATCTACTTCAGCTATAATAACGAAGTATGTATTTATTGCTGTTTATTTGTACTCTATCATTATCATCGTTTTAAAAATATATCTGTCAACTGTAACTTAAAGGAGTAATTAAAATAAAATTGATTTATAAACATTAAAGTGCGTAATTACACACGATACATACAAATATATAAAGCGAGAATAATGATTACACATTAGTCACTATAAAAATTAATTAGAATTTATAACCTTCAGCAAATGCCTCATAAATTTTAACTCGGCAACTGCTTCTAAAATTCCCAGTGACCAGATGCTGGTAATTATTCGCAAGAAATTAAGCAGAGAATAAAAAACCGCCGCCAAAAGACACGCGCCTCATTTTGCATATGTTATGCAACAAATGCAAGAACATACAAACTGTTCGGGTTATAATCGGTAGAAACAGCCACGACACTTTTATGTCATCGGACGACCGCTGTAATCTTGTCCCGAGCGATTTTATTAGACACACGGCAGATTAGAGTGCGACTCGACTGTCCAGATACATTTTCCGAAATTGGAAATGTTTTAATATAATCATATTCATAATATAATTTTTTATAAAACATTCGAATAGTGGGTGTTTATTGGAGTTGTAAAGTGTGTAGGTTTTTTTCCAAACAAATACGTTTTTAAGCTTTTGTTAAACTAGGTTTTGTATCTATAGAGCAGAGTTTCATTTTTTGTGCAATTATGACAACAAAAACAAACTTCAATAACTTGAACAAAATAAGAAAAATTGAGCTTTTGAACATCTTAACAGCTAATTTAATTTTGACGCTGATTCTCCACACTGTTTAGTTTGGCTGGTTTTAAGAAGCTGAATTTCAAATGTTCCTGTATATCGAAACTATAAAATCGGTACCATGTAGCTAAAGGAATGGAAAAAGGGATAGATGCATATGTATTTGGCGAGCGCCAAAGAGATGGCAATAATACACGCACCGGCAAACACTCTGATGAATGTCGCGGGAAATCAATGGATGCACGCCGATTCCAACCGGTCGCTCTGGATATCTATAGGGACCCATATTCAGTAGTGGAAGTCTTGTGGCTGATATGATGATGAATACTTAGATTTGCGAGTCGTTCTGTACGATTACTTAGGTAAATCTCAACACATATACACATAACCCAGTTTCCGAAATGATCAAATGTATTCGTAATGTAAATAATGAAATCATAATTCTGTTTTAAACGGACTTACAAAAGGAGGAAGTTCTCAATTGCCGTTTTGTTCATGTTGTCAAAGTGCATGTTAAATGCTACGAAACTTTTCGATTTCTCCATTATAAATTTTACAAATCATTTTATTTCTTCTCATTTCTATATAACACTAAGGACACACACTATTACTGCGTATGTATATCACTGTCAACCGATTGCATCGCGACACATGACGCGTTGATGTTTTTTAATTAAAAAACGAACAAAAAAATTGAGCCTCTGATATCACCTGCCGATGAAAAGGTGTAGATTGACCCAACCCTAATTTTTTCCCCTTCCACTATCGTATCTTAATTCCTTTTTGAATTCTTTAATTATTTCTCATAAGTCGTTGAAATTCACTTTGCTTATACATAAGCCTATAAAACGTTCAAACATATAAACTATTGCTACAAGTAATAAGTAAAATGGTCCGTGTCCATCGAGATAGTGTACAAGTCGCAAAATCGCAAATAGGTCTTAAATAGTGGCTCTGTACATTTAGAAATAAACATCACATTTACTGTGTACTATGTTGACGGTTAAGTTGGCGTACGCCAACTAAATTCGAAAACGGTTACGATTACAGCCACGTGATTACTATTACAGGAACGGATCGACTTATTGAATCATACAAGACATTCCACGTTGTCATGCGTCAACACAGCGTACACTCAGAGAATCGGCCATGAAAAAACACCGCATTAGTGCGCATAAAACAAGGTTTTTGATTACCTCCTCTTCCCTGTCTTAGAGAATGCTGCACCTACTCCACCACGGAGAACCTAGGGCTGCCTATGTGAAATAAAATTAATGTGACGGTTACTTTAGATTAAAGTATTATGTGGATTACTATCAAATGGTCTATTAACATTACAATAATATTTGATTACGTATTTGAAGATTCAGTCATTGTATGCCGAAAAGGAAGGTCGGTGGATGCCAGGTCGCTTGCAACCAGTCGCTCTGGCAATCTATGGGGGAGGCCTATATTCAGTAGTGGACGATCATACCTAAATTGTGCAAGTATTAGGAAATGAACCATTTTGTTCTAGATATTAATCTAGAATTACCCACTTAGATTACCCAGATCCATCAATCTCTTTCTGCTCACCGACATATGTATGGGAAAAGCAGTCTGAAAATAATTTACCGGAGAAAAACGTCTAAAAAACAAACTTTATGTTGTGATACCACATGGCTTGGATCTGTTACACTATTTGCTGTGTTCCAGACGAAAGGATAAGGAGGACAGACTATGTCTTAAAATATTTTTCGTCTTGCAACTGTGAAGTAGTCTATTTCCTTCTAATTTACCACGTTCTATTTTATGTAATTTTTATTTTAATCTATAATGATTCTAAAATAACTATTATTGTGAAAAAGAGACTTTATTTGATTTATAAATTTCATCTGCGTCAATTTCTCTAAATCACGTTTGCGGCGCTTGCAGTGGAGACATTGGGGCCCGTGGTCTTCTGACACGAAACAATTTGTAAAGGCTTTATCCGTTAAACTGGTCCACGCCTCTGGAGATGTGAGAGCTGGTGCCTACTTTGCTCAGCTGCTGAGCTTATGCATTCAGCGGGGCAATACCGCTAGCGTACTAGGTACTATGCCTCACAGAAGCGAGTTGGACGGCGTATTTTTTCTATAAGATATAGGTATTTTTAATTGTGTTTTACAAATTTGTTCTTTCATGTACATACTTAATTAAATTACATCTTATATTGGGTATATCCATACGTCGAACTAACATTCTTGGAGCAACTCAGTCTTAGCCGCAAAACAGCTGTTCGCCAGACAATGTCCAATACTACACGATAAAAAGCTAATCAGATCTCGATCGTATACAATGTTTGCACGGTTTTATTGTTCTACTTACCTATTTACCTATATAAGTAGGCATTTTTATACTTAATATTAAAAACTATAGACATTGGATTTTAAATGCCCAGGTCATTGGCCAATTGTCCTTTCTTCTTCATTATTACTTGACATTGAATTGTGTCGCTATCAACATAATAACATTGTATTTAGCTATCTGTGTATAAATAGTTTCTCTGTTTATTTTTTAACCGGCGTGAAGAAAGGAGAAGGTTCGATGTTTGTCGGAATGTATATTTTTCTGTATATTTTCGTCATTGTTAACCGATTTTAACGATTGTTTTTTGTTTGATAGGATTTATAACCAGGGTGTGTGTCAGTTGTTTTGCCAAATTTTAGCGGTTAAATTTTTTTCTTATTCTGAATTTTACTGTAAAAACGAAGTGATATCGAGATATATATGTATAAAGTATCTTTTGTTTGCTACGTTATTTCTATTATTTATATTTGCTATTTACGTTAAAATCAAGTGACGGCAACAGTTGTGTATCGACTAAAAGCAAAACGGGAACAGATGTGCCCCGCGGGATCACCCAAAACATACGGGATCTTGAGCAGTCAGGATCTCATTATCACAAAAGTTCCTAACGGGTTCTAGACATCTGCAGACGCCCCGCGTATTCAGTTAATTCATAGACTGAGAGCGTTTTACAAAAAGATTACTCCAATATTGGAGTTTTATAGAATTTTTAAAAATGTTTTATTTCATTTTTAAAACGGTGTTTTGTGTCAGTTTTTAAAGTCAGTAATATTTATAATAGGTATATAGTCTGTGTCAATCAACCGAAAACGAAACGTTTGTGATTGTCGTTTATCGTACCTAGATATAGATAAATTAAGTGTTGAACATTATTGATCACAGTTTTAAACTTGTGTAAAACAAACGTACCCCAACCTTATAAAAGGTACTTGAAGTAGGTACGAGTACATATATTGCATTGCAATGGGATAACTGGGAACTTAGGTCATGGATAGAATAGAAATTTAAATAAACATGCATGTGAGCTTCATAATGTTCTGTAATGTTACCGCCATTTCTTTAAACTTAGACCGTTTTCCAAAGGATGTCATATTTTTCTCAAAGGGTTGCGAGATCAAGGTGCGTAAACGCAGTTTTTTGGCGACAAGTTGTATTTGAAGAGAAAGGTGCTTACAACCTTCGGTTTTGTGTCTGTGGGAAAACGGTGCGTTGGAGGCGTATACTTGTGATGAAAAGATTACTTGCAGTATTGCATTCATTGATTTAATTTGTTTACTTTTGTGTCGTAAAATTCTTAGTACGGAACCAAAGTGCAAATTAAATGTCACAGCATTTAATTGAACTTTCAGATTTTAAAAACAATTCATATCAAGTGCATCTGAAGTCTGAAGTATTCTTAGGATTGGATACAAAACCGCCAATTCACTCTCTCGATCTCAATGAACTCAATGAACGACAGCGCGCATGCGCACATAAACGATCACTCTTCACCTTCTACCTGGAAAATCCAGGAACGTTATTGCTATTTGGCGGGTCGTTTCGTAAAACGGTCATTATTATTTTACAGTTACTTATACTACTATTATATCTCTAATTTCATAAACATATAGTGATTTGAAAACTCGACATCAATAAATTATGTAAAACAGAAAAACTGCATCGGGTGCTATGATACCACATTATAGACAGACAAAGGCTTCAAATATATAGTCTGTGATTCAAAATTTAGATACTTTTAGAATGTGATGCTCGGCTAAAGTCATAATCGCACTAATGAGTTTCGCAGCCTAGTGACTTTTTGATTTTTTTTGATTTTTGACCCTACATTAGCATTCACAATGGTTTGACCGGCATTTGATTCTATATCGAAAACTTTCCTAATGAACTCTGTGATATTCCACTTCGATATCGAATATCAACTTTGACATTTGCATGTTGATAGACTCGCTCTCGGGCCGAATCGAATGTCTAGATTATCTATGATAGACAGAGAAAACTTCAAAAATGTATAATATCAAACCTGACGATCGATATCGAATTAGAATGCCACAGATCGAGTTTTCGAAACTTTCAGATGTCGCATCGAATTTCAATCCTTTATGACAAGCCCAGGTATTGATGCCACAACCACGCAGCCCAAAGACTGAGACTACAATCTGCATGCATATATAATTTATGAATTATGATTAAGCATATTGTTTTAATAACATCTGCCTGTCACATAAACTTGATAAATTAAAAACAAACAACGTCTAAATACTTAAAAATCGCAAAAAACCAAGCACATGCGTGCGACGTGGGACACTAATAAGAAGCTGCCGATTTTTAAAAACGGATGTATAGAACAGAACGGAAATTGGCAGTTTTTACATTTACCACTTTCAAAAGCCCTTTTCGTACTTAACTTCCTTAAAATAAGGCACATATTTCATTAAATCAAAAAATTTTAACTGTTAACTTTAAAATAGCTATTATATTCTAAAGTGGATAAAAAAGGTATAAGGTGATTTTTAAAAATTTTGTAGGTCAGCTTTTTGCTATCAATTTATTATGCAGATGTGTTGTTAAAAATACGATGCTTCCGAGATGTGGCAGATGCACGAAAAAAGACCTTGAAGATGTTTAGCAAAAAAATGTAGCACCTTTGCTTTTGGATTCATAGAAAAAAATGTACGGTTCAGCATTTGTTATTACTATTTTAAAGTATAATCTGGAGGGCTAACTTTTTAATTAATAAAACTCTGTTACAGATTTTATGAAGAGCAGTTAGATAACGCGATAAAAAATTGCTGAATGCATGCCTCAAGTCTTATTTAGATCGAAATCGTAACGTAAACTAATTTATGAACCAGAACGCACGCAAGTTTTACCGGAAACTCTCATTATAAGCCCGCCGTTAAAGCTCGCTTTATTGCCTCCGAATCCGTAAGAGCCTCAATCTCGATGACAATAAACATATACAAAACATATGTAGGTAGGTTACTTTTAAAGGAATTTGAATTGTGATAATAAAGTGTTGGCAAAATTTTTAATAAAATTAACTGTGACATAATAAACACCATTTACCGCGATTACGCTTCCAAATTCTATAGGCTGGAAACGATCCAAGTGATTCCAAAATATTATTCCGAAACTAGGAAAAGCAAATAGTGGTTTCTACTCTACTAGGTTGACCAGTGATAAGTTTAAAAAAAACTATCGGTAGAAAAGATTTCTTTCCTATTTGTATACCTAATTCTTTGATTGTTACCACAAAAATATGAGCGTAAAAGATTTTTTGTTAGTTGCTGGAATTTTCAAATTTCCAAGTTATTCATGTGAAAAGCAATATTTTATTGGAGATTATACTTTAATACTTTGAGATAAACTTTTGATGTGAAATTGAAGTTTCTCTGACTGAATAAATATGTGCTAAAATCTCGAAATCTGTCTTTACTAAAGTTTTACAAAGGTCAAAAGTGCAGTCGAAGAGCTATCCATGACGACACTACGAGTATTCCTCTACTTCTTAGACATAAGTGTCTACAAATACGCAGCAAATTGCGTTTAAAAATCTTTTACACGATGTAAATAGTTTAATGTACTCTAGTACTAAGAAAAGAAAGGAGTCTGCCGCTGGCGATTGCGAAATATTGTTACTCAAAATGAGTAAAAACTTACTAAGTACGTAAATAGTAATCTCATAAAAGAGGTTCAATAGATTCATCCTAAATGCTCTCGATTTCGACCATGTGGCCGGAGAATATTTTTTCTATTTCTCATTTTACCTCAAAAGTTTTTTATTCTAGACAACGTGTCGTAATTTTTTTTGCATGGCACGTACCAAATGTTGCGGTGTCGGCAGCTGCGAGCTCCTCAAAGATAACTTCGCGAATTTTCGTGTCTTAAGGACAGATGCTGGAAGAAACGAAGTATTATAATTTGGTAAACGTCTTAACATACACCGTACACAGCCAGTCTTACTACTTTACTGATCTGAGCGAGTTTATGAAAGTGGCAAATTGTTTTGCAGTCTTTGGTGTAACGCTACACCAGTTACACACATTTTAAGGTTCAATTTTCTACGTTTAGGCGTATGTTGTTGTTGTTGCCTGTTTAAGTATGAATACTGGGCACCTGACTTCGTACAAATCGCCTAAAAGGTGCGTAGGTATATACTCTTTTGACAACTTATTGTGAAAAGATGTTGTTGAGGTATAACAATACAGTTTTGTATACTGTAATTTTACGCTTCAAAAGAACATTGTAATGCATTTAAGTGAAGGAACCCGAATTTTAAATTAAAGTCTTGTCAGTTGTAAGAGTGATAATAACGTATCATGTTACAAAGAATAATTTGTCTTGCTTCTTTCAATTCATTCAAATACAGTTGGTATCGATTATCATTTGCCAGGATATTTACAGTTGTGAACCATGATTATTAAATTTAATATCCATCAGCATGACTCGTATCACGTAAATGTCATATTTATTAGGCAAAATAAATGTTAACAAATCCAAGAAAAATTAAAATTCAGACAATGCGAAGAAATGGAGATGAACAGACATGTTTTGACAATTCCGCTGTGTATTTTTTATTCATTCTAATCACAAATATAGTGGGTAGGATGCAAACCTCTTATACATAAATGTTGACCTTTATCTATTCAGATAAATGCGTTTGGGTGTTCCACAGTTCAATCATTAAAAGTTTAATTTGAGACAAGATCCACGGTTCACTTTTCGAAATATACTAAAATACCTGACAGGGTGTGAGCCCAGCGCACACTTGTGATTTTTAGGCTGCCCGCCCACGACCGACAATCGGTGACGGATTTTTTGTAGGAGAAAAATAGAACATACTGATTGCAATATTTCAACCCTCACGTCCTACAAAAAGTCGGTCACAATATCGGTAATAAAAGTATTGAAAAAATCAGCCAGATTATCGATCCTACAAACAGTTTGTCGTGGGCGGGCAGCCTTAGTCGGCGGATAGTTTGATCGTTGTAGGGATTCAGTATGGAATTATACGACAGTGCGCGCATTTGACGAACCGATCGAACTATCGAAAATGACTGCGACTAAACTGTCGGTCGACTAAAAATCACAAGTGCACCCTGGCTCTGAGAGCCCTTACCCCGCATGGTATTCCATACAAATTTTACGAATTGAATAAACCGATTCTAATGAAACTTTATAAGCATAAACCACGTAAATGGATCAAAAAAGATAGTAGAGAATATCTTCGAAAAAGCTACTACCTACCTACCTACCTACCTACTAAATTAGACCGGTTTTAAGTTTTCCATAGTAACAGAAAAAATGCAATATATTCTTTTAAATTCGATATTTTGAAAAGTTCTTCTACTAACTTCTTAGATCTATGTATCCTGCTTATATGTATAAAGTTTCATGAGAAACGGTCTATTTAATTCGAAAAATTTCGACTTTAAAGTTTGGATGGAATGCCTTGCCTACCTATTAAACCGTCTTAATACGTGCAAATCAATAGATTTTTTTGTGGTGGAGAGTTCCATTGTCGCCTTTTACGACACCCACGGGAAGAGACGGGGTGCTTCTATACTATTCTGTGTTTCACAGAGCACCTAAATGTAATCTACACATTATTTAATACGCGTGCTCGAAACATTGGTGCTATTTTAACTGTAAAATGTCCGGAAAGTTTACATATGTTTTATATCGCAGCTTAATTTATATTTTTAACTTCATCATCAGCGTTACATGGCCTCTCACTGGGTGAGGATATGGGTCATAATTAACCACATGGGCCCAGTGCAGATTGGTGGATTTATGTCAGATTTAGTGGCCACCTGACAATCAGTGTTTTTAAGCCGCCCCCGTAGGCCACCCACTTGGCTTAGTGACTGCCGTTAATTGAAATCAACCGGGACAGACCGAAGAAATCGTGGCGCGTTTATTGGCGCAGTCACTCCTTGGATGGGTGACCACTAGTCGCATTTTTATGCGAGGTATTAAAACGTAATATTTTTAGCTTCTGTATCCGTAAATCTTACCAATGATTTGTTATGTGATTGTGATTTATGAGTAGGTACATTATTCATATTGAATAATAAATTCGACAGTTTTCGACAAAGTCAATCGACAGTTTTCGAGAAACTGAATATCGACCTACTTTTTTAGATGATAGATACAACGCATTCAAATCTCAATAATAAGTACGCAATGCGATTCTTATGCTGACTTAATAAAACCTGTTATTCAAGTGAACTAATTAAAGAGGTAACAATCCTACACATGATATACACAAGCTGCGTCGATCGAGTATGTGTTAAATCATATTTCAAATGACTAACATATCTTTCCCACATAAGTGTTTCGTGCATTTAAACTACTTAGATATTTCTTGTACTTTGGTACCACCTTATTAAATAAAAGTTGCACGGATATACTCTCCACAATGTTGGGTTGCTCTTGCCCATGAAGGCTTATTTCACGGACCGCAAAATTAAACTGTAAATTGCGATATCGAAAAAACTTTTAAAGATATGAGTACTCGAGATATCTTGTTCAGAACAATTTTCGTTATACTGTTTATTAAGTACGACTTGACGTATCTTATATCTTGATTATACCAGATTTCTTTAATCCACATGGTTGGAAATGTAGAGGTATTAGGGTTAACGAGTTTCGAAGCAAATTTTATTTTAATATCAGGTATGATATTATTTATAAAAATTCAATTTAACTATGACAAATAATAATAAAAGCTACCTAATGCATCCATATATCAAGTTATGTCGCTGAAGCTCATTGCGAAACGTACACTTAAATAAAAAGTTACAAGCCACTTTCTCCTTAATTAATGACCTAGATCGCGAAAAAAATATTTCAGTTTTTAATTTCACTTTGTTCAACTCTAGTAGAGGTCGTACGTGATAGGGAACATGTGCAATAGGCTTGTTTTCTAGCCTGTTGTAGCTTTAAATTAGCTATAACTTAAAAAAAAATAGTTTACCGTTGTTTAAAATGTAGAGGTGTATAGTTATTGTACTAAAGAAGATGAGTCAATATGGAGAAGAGATATAGAAATCGTTCTAAGGAACTATGTCGTCGATTTTAGAGATATAAGAACACTATCGACGATAGCTAAGAGCGGTGCGCTGGTGGAAGAAATAACTACTCGTTTTCGTATAGACTGTGTTTTAATATTAATAAAATAAAGAAAATATATACAGAGAGCAACTAAAGCAAAAACCGAAACGCAAGAGCCAAAAATGATTAGTTGTCAATTTAGAATTTGCTCGTTCTTAAAAAGTTAATATGAACATTGGTCGCCAGTTATAGGCCTCCCTAATCGACCTCCACGCTCTTCGCGTGGTCTGCGGTGTCCACGGCCTCCATCGCTGACAAACACCTTTCATGGAATTTTGATACGTTGTTTGCCTGAGACAAAAATGGCGAAAATACACCTGTATTTTTCCAATCAAGGGAGCTGTAAACTATGACACTCTCTGGGTCGAAAGACTGCTAAATAATATGTACTTACATAAGTGCAAATGGGTCCTAAAACTTGGTATATATAGAAAGAAAATTACAAGAACAAAATGACTTACAAAAAAATTGTCGAAGAAATGTCATGCGTGGCTCACCTAAAGTACTACATGACGTATAATTGCTGTATTTTCTACTAAAATATAAACAAGCACGATTGTTCTCATGTTTAAGTCATAATAAGTAATTTTTATCGCTTTCTTTATTTCATATCCGTAGGCAATGTTGAACATAGAGCCTAGATTATAGAGTTAGTAACAAGGTAGGTATACGTTTACAACAAATGCTGTAATCATCACACGCAATATTATTTCTAATAGTCTCACGCTATTTATACTTACTTCCCTTAGCTTGTGCAGTGAACCATTAATAGATTTAATTCCAACACTTGGTAAATATTAATATTGACCGGAGGTAATGTGTAACTGATCTATTATGATCTCGGAACATAAATATATATAACTTAAGACTTGGGACTAAAATAAGTATCTTGTTAAATATATTTGGTATTCTTATTAAAACTCAATCAAAACCTATTAAAGGCATAAGCGCTTATTATACTATCCTATTTGTATTATAATTAGGAACACTCTAATTAGGAAATCGGCAATTCGGAGGCGCTTATTACACCATCTTAAATGCAGAGATTATTTCGGCGTACATTGCTGTTTGAAGTAAGGATATTTGACCTTGAGAAACAAGCCTCCTAGCAATGTATGATGAATTAGAAGTAGTGCGGTCGGGACCATCCAATCCACTCAATCGGAATCTAACCGTTTTTACTTTGAATTATTTGCTAATTACACTTCCTACAAATAGGATAGTGTGTTTTATGATAGTGTGCTCTTTAGATAATAGTGTATTTTAAGCGCTTATGCTAGCCTCAACAAAGTTGGTGAGATAAACTACTAAATTCTTGTAGGTAATTTAAGTCGTACCATAAAAATTCTATAGTTAAGCCGTGTTGTGGATGATAGGCGGAACCCCTTTTGTATTTTTAGGATCATTAAAAGTCTGAAGAGAGGCTGGGTTTTGTGGGATTTGCATTTTCCACCCACAAAAACTATCTCCCCCTCAGCGCCCGTCGGGGAGCCCTGGTTTCACAGTAAGTAACTCAGTTATAAGAACTATAAACATTGGCGAAGATTGCGATAGATATTTTTTCATATACTACTCGTCTAAATAATAATAATTACGATAAACATAGAAAATAACTGATTAATACGAGCGTTTCAGTAATTTTGTAGTTGCTAAAGTCGGTTATTTTTTTTTTGTTAAAAAATTAAAGAATGAGATAAGGTTTCCGGCGAGTAAAAATCACTAAATCCAGTATTAAAATGCTTTGCCTAGTCCTTGCATTGAAATGAGAACTGTACAGCTACCGCCCTGCATATTCAAATTAATTTATATTGGTTTATGGGCATTGTTGTATTAAGTCAACAATAATTTCATTAAATAAGTAAATATTAGGTATCTACATGTCAAAACTATAATCTGTTCCAGGACCGGTTAGCAGCAAAAAATGTGTAAAGTTCAAAACGCTATGTTTGTTTTTTCTTGGTTAATTCCGAGGTCGTCGCGGGATTCATGCTTGACACTGCTTCGTTTTAAGCTTAGGTTATACTGATTGCATTTGAAAACTGCTTAGTAAATACACGTAGGTACTCGTACATGATGAAGCTTACAAATCACGTTTAATCAATTGGAAACTTGCAGCAGCTCAGCAAGGTCTGGCTAACTGATTTAAATTAAATAGATGTAATCAATCACAGGTGACAGATTTGTAACCTACAGATATAGAAGATATGATGATAAAAGTCGCTCAATGTTACAAAATGCCAACCATCCTAAACAAGTAGCAAAAACCTGCCAACATAATTCAACTTATTAACGATGACAGCCTGTTCAAACCGGACTACGAATTATATTAATCTAGTGAACAGTGTACAATAACCATAATAGATGCTTCGGTGACTCAGCTTCGTCTCGTCTTGTCTTGAGCTTGCGCAACTTACTCACACATATTTAGACTTCAGCTTACTTTATCCATGCTTGATGTGTGTTTTGAGACGATCGGAGTATACGCGTTAGCTTGAATCATGAGTATTGAATCTTAGAAACCTCTACAAGTAAAACAGGTAATGAAATTTCATTTGGAAACATTCTAATTATACCATTATTTATTAGGATTATTATTATTACGGATGTCAATAAACTTAGAGCAGTTAAGCACCTGTTTACATATGAATGTGATGTTATATGATGTTGTATTATGTGTGAGATTTAATAAAGACATTCGTCTCACACATACTTTTGTTAAAACACGTCAAATACTCTAAAATACTATATTTATGTAAGAAAACATTTGCTTATCAACCAATCATCAATCATTGACTTATGTACATAGTTGGTATAATTGTGTATGTATGTGCTTATCAAATATATTACGGGATTGTGTCTTGTTTTTGAAATATAATTTCTATGACTCTAACTGTAGTAAGTCAATGTGTCCAACCTATTATTATGTATATTTCTGTGAGACTGCAGACAGGTTGACTCTATCCCCCGTAGCGTGTGTAGATTGCCGTCTGAGCCATCTCAGTGCGATTCGAGCGCGGGATGGGTTATGTTATCGTCCCACTTTTTGTACATTGTCTTGCGGCCTAGACCTTGGCCATTATTCGAACATTAAAATTACTTCCGCGATCGATTATAGATTGTGTCAAATCATCTAATGTATTGTTTGAAGAATTATTTATTGCTTATAAAAACAGAAGTGCTGATTGATGATGTTCCTTCAGTGTTTAAACGTATTCAATGTAGTCGCTACAAAACCGATCTATCAACAACAGGTTAACCAATTTTAAAATATCATAAGGGAAAACCAAGTAGTTTAGTTGAAGTAAAAACTATTAAAAACTCTTCCTACCTTCAGACTTTTCTTTATCTATCTAACTCCAACAGTAGCACAGTTTCTTATATAAAGAGATTTAAAATAAGCTTATATAAAAATGATCTATAATGCAATCAAATCGGTATCTTCGGTGATCACCAGAAGCTGCTTTGTTATTTAATTTATATTTATAAAACTAACAATAAACCCTTACATGATCCTTAGCTAACTGATAATTTATAATAAAGAAACACTGATGTAATGTTGAAAGCAAATGTTAGAAATTCAAAAACATTATGATGACAGAGTACATCTAAATTTAAAAGTTTTTTCGTTGACTGAGTTTTATTTAATAAAACCTTGCAGTCCCTACATAACTGTACTAGGAGTGAAAGGATGCCGTGAAAGTGTGTATATTTATGCTAACCAGATATGAAATGCTTCTACTTATGAAAACTGCCGTTAACGCAGAGAGTCCTCTTACCAAGAGAGTGGAGGGGATATATCCCATAGAAGATTTGTTTAATTGCTGCGATGTATTAATTGCAAATATATCCACTCACAAGGTGGACGGACGACATGATGAAGGTCGTGGGAAGTCCCTGGATTCAGGCCGCATGCCGGAGGCCTACACTAGAATATGTCTAGACTAGTAATGTGATTCCTTTCCTCACTTTCCTACATTCAGCCTTTTCTTTGATTCTCTGATAAGACACGGCATTTACAAGAGCATAGCTCTTAAATATAAGAGAGAGAGAGAGAGAGAGAGTGATTCAATTATTATTAGAAACCTGCACATCTTCAATAAATGTATAGGTAGTATATACATATCTGGACATATTATATAGTGCAATGACACTTTAATAACGTTAATCTTTAATGAGAACAATTTAGTTAAACTATCAAAAAACAAGAGGCAGAGACATCCCGCCGCATTAATCAGTCGATGCCAAAACAAGTTCTCATTTCAAACCCGCCCCAAACATAATCTAAGTAAAAGGCTGCAAAATTGGACTATTGCAGCCACTCGGTTCCGACGGCCGATTATACCTCGCATATCCGACTTCGTTCCCACGGCGGCCACAAACGGGTTATTATTAAAACCTACTACTTCATCCAATGCAAGATTCGCTTTAAACTCAAGCTTTAAAGTTCCTTTTGAATCAGCTTCTTCAATGGACATTTTAGCGATGGCGTCAGACGAAACGGACTCAAATGCACCGAGCACTAAACTCAAATTTGAAAGCATTGAACAAAACGCTGGTTGAAGATCACAATTTGAAATTCGTATTTGGACTCGGCGGTGAAGGATTTTAAATCCTCTCTTCGTTGTTTAAGAGTTTAAGTAGCGGTAAAAAATTGTTTTATATAGTAGAGATATCGAACATATTTAACCACTAGACTTCCGGCCTGCACTGCGCCTGCATGGTATCAATTTATATATAGTCTACCGGGTTTTTTTTTTAATTTCGGGATTAACATAACTATCTATGTTAATGCGGGATATGGTCTGTCTGTGTGCCAAATTTCATCCAAATCTGTTATTGCATGATTGGTAACAAACATTTATACATAAAATTATAGGTACAATCAACAGCACTAAGACCGTAACACTACAGCTAACCTCGCGAGGCTTCCTCGAGACCCGTTTATACTGGAAGTTTATATCAGTGAGATTATACTGAATCAATACAATAATAAGTTAACCGCCTCCGTGGCTCAATGTAAACAACATTGGGTTTACGATTCGGAGGTCGCGGGTTCGATCCCCAGCGGAGTACATGTTCAAGTACTCGGTTTGGTTGGTGGTAGGGCATTTTAAATGTCCGCCTGGCTAGCTATCACCATCTTATCTAAATCTTCCGCCAAGCAGCAATGTTAATAGCATTGTTGTGTTCCGGTTGTCAGAGATAAGATAGCCAGTCCTCCAAATGTGTTGGGGTTTCCGGGTCAGTTCGCTTCCACCTTCGACCTCATCTTCACTTAACATCAGGTGTGATTGAGGTCAAGTACGAACCCGTGGTGTATAAAAAAAAAAAAAAAAAAAGTAAGTTACATGTCGACTACATAGCTATTAGTTAACATAAGAAGTTATATTTTGTTTATCTACAAATGTAAGAAACGAATAAGTAATAATAAATACCAAATTATTATAAAAATCTATTTATTATTTACTTTGGAGTCGAAATCTTCGGCTCGTCGCGTCCAGACACGCGACGATTTTTTTAAAGATCTGACACTCGCTTATACGAGTATGAGACCTCGGATGACAAAAGAGCGGCCAGGGAATTCAATGGGATAATGTAGCCAGCCTTTTGGGCTTACTTCCATCCAGGCACGTGCTTCGAACACGTTTTCTACCTTCCTCTGTTATGGATATTAATGGATGGGTAGTAATTGTCGTAACCGTAATTTCTTAAATTTTTATACCTAATACTTTTTGCTTTCGAAATCTTTGTTACACTATATCTAGCTTACTATTCATTTATCTAAACTAATAACGTACTATAATATGAATGAACTGTTCGATTTGTTCTATACAGCAATGATATTTCAGTAACTCTCATCTATCCTATGAACGAATAGAAACGTAATGTAGTCACAAACTGTGCTCCATCCAAATTATTCATAGTGGATAATTCCCAGAAACAGTAGGTATAGGTACTTTGACTCCTATATGTAATTCCGCGTTCTTCGACCTTAGTTTAGAACGTGATCTGAACTGAATATTTAGCCAAAAAATACTGGTTTGTTTGTAGCAATGTAGATCTACATACACATTCGATTAAAACATTTTGAGGATTATCGTTACACTCGCATGTCTCCGCACCAAACTATGGGTAATAAATTGAAAATTTAGTTAATTAATTAGGTACAGTCGACGTCAACACGACCGTAACACTACCAGTGTAAGCTAACGGAAATGTGAACGCAGCAAGACCGCGTACACTGGAAATTTTACTGTTATAAATAGATAAGTACTTGTATACATAACGTCGTCCTCTATCCCAAATCGGGTGGTCAGAGATATCCCAAACATTAGCATCTAATTGGTTCAAACATTAAAAGTTTTATGCTTATTATAACATTAAAACAATATCCACTGTACACCTTACGCATGCACACGTGGCAAAGCGTGAGCCTTTTGGTGGAAAGTCCTATTGCCACATTCTACGATACCCACCGTCAGAGACGGGTTGGTTCTACTCTTTTTACGTGCCGAAACCCATACAGGGTTCCAATTAATATCTATGATACAAAGGAGTGGGTGGGTAATAGGTGTGTATTAGTTCTAGCTAAGATGGATGAAGTGACTCCAGTTATACAAGGACCTCGTTATTTCGGCCCAGGCACAATAGCCCAAGTTAGAGCACCTTCTCTCTTTATGATACAGTTCAGTTTGCGTAAGAAGGTCAACCTGTCTCCGTTTATACGCATCAGAGATAATCGCAGGAAGTTTAATTACTGACGGTTTTTACCCTTATTCGCGACAGCGGCTATTATTACTGGCTCCTGCAAGTATGTTGCATGTTATATTAAATGTTTCTAGTCTCTGGCCACGTGGGGTTGTGGTCTTTTTAACTTTTTTCAGGGTCGTCTTGTCAAGGTATGAATCTCTAGACCTATAACTAGCTACCTATACTTACATACAAAACTATTTCGTGGTGCAAAATACGTTTTTGTAAGTTGGTAAGTTATTTGTGAATAGTTAGTATTAATACTAAAATATAATTCCTGTTATTTCTATAAAAAGGATCTGCGATTGAGTTTATAATTTATACCTTGTATTATTATATATGATACGATTAAGAAGCGTAGTCCACCTCTTGTCTTATGTTAAATTAATCATGCAAATTTATTGTTTACGCACAATGGAGACGTCATAGCGGTTAGTTCGTCGCGGATCCTTGGCTCAAATATGAGTGATTTATTGTGCGATTAACTTTATGATAGACATCCCATGAGATTGGTACAATGCCATAATACAACCTTGATTATTATTACTCAAGTAGTTACTTGGTATTTTTTATTGTAACGGAAAGAAACGGTAGTATACCTACACTATTAAAAAGCCACTACCGGTAGGTTCAGGGGACGAGAAAATAAATTGATTCTTCAGACACCTACCTAACGCCGGAATGTTCCATTTATTAGTGTCATGAGAGAGGCGAGCACAAACAAAATTGAAAATCATACTGCTATGTCCAGCTTTATCAAATAAGATTAAGAAATCATTCTTAACCATCCCAACAAAAACATAAATGTGAACAGGAGCCAAGTTCAGTACAAAGAACGAGTGAGTTTGTCAGTTTTGCCGATAAAAGGATTGTGATTAAGTGGCTACCAAGTTCTATCATTAATCAAATTCGGTTGCAGAAAATATTAAATGAATTATGTTTCTTATATTTTATTTCCCGAAACCACAGCAGCATTTCAAAAATATTTATAAAATAATTAACTTTACCATGATTAAAAAATATTGCTCGCTACTACCTCTGCTTAAGTTATTAACTTGGCAAGTTTTATTTAAGTGGTGTAGGTACTAATCTGTGAATTATGTGTGAAAACAGGTAACGTCTAGGATTTAATAAGCAGCATGCAGTAATTAATTTAATCTATACTTCTTCTGCCGCTGGATGCAGGCACCGCTGGACCGATCGTTGTGGAGATTTTTGGAGGAGGTCTTCAGTGGACGCCTTTCGGCTGATATGATGATGATGATGAAACTTCTGTAGGTATATTAGAAATTTCGTTGACCTTTCACATGTATTAGGATTCAATGAGCATCTGATGCCGCTTGCAATTATCTAAAAACCGTACCTAACTGATTTTTGTTGTCCGTTTATTTTATCAAAATTTAACCGAAGTATCATTATTCGTTTGTAGCGGAATCCGCAGGACGCGAAACTAGTCAGCACTTGTCTATATTTTTAATGTAATTTGTCGGTGCTGTCGTCCATTTACAAGGATGTCAGTCTCTAAAAGGCTCTATCGTCTAAAGGCTCTTCTCTATCGTCATTTCTAATCACTATAGGTTCTATAACTATAGGTTCTAATTACTATAAGGCGCTATCCGTGTCTGTCTGTTTGTGCGTTTGTTATTCTATACTAACTTTTAGAATAACTTTGTCGCCGAATTTATTTTATACCGCGGGAACTACTCACTTAATCGGGATAACAAATATCCTATGTCTTAATCCAGGGTATATTCTACCGATATACTTAAAATCCGTTCATCTGTTTCACCGTGATTAAGCAACAAACAAACAAACATCCAACTTTCGCATTTTAACTATCATTTAGAGAATTACTTTCGGAAGGTTTATATGTTTAATACTAGTGATAATTTATATTTTATTTCGATATTCATGTGGACGAAGTCGCGGGGTCAAAGGTATTTCGTATATTATATAAATAGTTTGGGATTTTTTTGTTCACCTTGTGTGATATTGCATAGAATGTCATACATTCCAACCAGACAAAATTGTCTGATCTGGATTTTTTGTCGGACCTACAAAAAGCCCGTAGTCTGCGCTGCCCGTTTTCACAGAGACATCTGAATAACTTCGTTGTTTTGATGATATATAGGTCTTGTATTATGGTTGCACGATTTATGCAGTTTTTTGGGATATTTGTTATAATCATAGGTAAAGTAGTCTCAGCGTATGAGAATGAGGATTCCAGCGACACGTAACGCCAGAATGCTCACTTGAAATATTGAATGACTCGTAAACTACAGGGAAATTTTTTCTTTGGGCTCTGTTGTAGAACGAAGAGGTTTTAAATATAGTAAGGGAAAAAAGGAAATTGTTGGGAGTAATTGAGAATAGAGGAGGGAAAATGCTGGGACACCTTATATGACACGACGATTTCATCAAAACCATAATAGAAGGTAGAATAGAGGGGAAAAGAAAAAGAGGAAGACCGAGAATAAGCTACATGCAGCAGATAAAAGAGAAGTTGAACGTCGTGTCGTATCAGGAGGTCAAGAGGAAGGCGGAGAGCAGAGAGATATGGAAAAATCTCCACCGACAAGAGCATGGCTCTTAAATCAGATGATGATGGGCTCTGTTGTGCACTATTTTACACCAATTTTATGAATTATCAAAATAGCTGATATCCTCTTTGCGTATTCCAGCATCACGTCCTTAAGTCCACTCTTAAGACCCGGCATCAGTTCTTTGAGCAATGTGCCCATCCCACTGCCACTTCAACTTACTAATCTGCTGGGATATGGGAAAGTCACTGGGCTTTCGTTCTTCTATGGATTTCTTAATTCCTGATTGGATCTCGTGAATCATGGTCTCTCGCTTTAGGCCTCATAAAAAGTCACATCGGTGGCCTACAGGGGCGGCTTTAAAACACTGACTGTCAGGTGGTCACTAGTCTGTCATAAATCTACCATTCCGCACTAGGCCCGCGTATATCCTCTTCCAGTGATAGAAGGCTGTCCCCCAACAGCGGGGCTAAGGATCCAACAGAGCTTCTCGTGAGTGTTTGTAAGAGTTAGGCTTATATTTTCTCTGAGGTTATTTATAAGGAGTTAAACTTATATTCTGTTGGCATAAATATTATATTATAAGTACCTATATTTATCGCAGCACTTAGTGATACTGCACTGACTGACTTATAAACATCGCAGAATATGGATGTCATGTTCGGTAATAAAGTTTTCTCCCACTTTCGAATGTGTCTTAAAGGATATAAAATTCCTCACTTGTAAATTTATGTTGCAGTGGCATTTAACGTCTTTTATGCGTGCCTGCGATTTATCCAATATTCTTCATTATGAAGAAATTTCACGCGTATCGGTTATAATAACAACTCTAAATGAAAAATTTATAATACGCCACGAAAACAAATTATTTATATCATCCAGATATCCTTGGACATATACAGACAGCGCCATCTAGTTCCACACTAAGCAACTAGGCTTGTGTTGTGGATACCAGATGGTTGATACACTACACAAATAATTTTTTTTTTGTAAATAAATACATGAAAAACATCCATAACTCATAACTCGGGTACACATGTCCGTAGTTATCATACAAACATATGCCCCTAGAGGGATTCGAACCCGCGACCTTTTGGTATAGCAACAGAGTTTAACTGTGTTAAAAGCTAAATATTTTCATCAAACATGAGTAAGAACGTTAAGTATAAAATAATAATACTAATAATACTTTCAAAAAACTTAAAAACATGCTAGAGTTTCACCATCCCCATCCACCTTCTGGGTCCATCGTCAGACCCTCGACACCAAGTTCAATATATGAACGAATCCTATGAGCCCAGGTCTAGGTGTTAAGACTACCTACTGAAGAGTTCCATCACCCACCGCCTGGCTCCATCATCAGATCAGTTCCAAGATACCAAATTATAGTATTGCCATCCGAACTACAACTAAGTTTCATGTAGACGTAGGTAGGTCAAAATTCCAAGATTTGTTAGTTACAAGTGAAGCTAATAAAAAGTGTTAAAAACTTGAAATTTACAAAGCTCTCGATATTTCACATGTTCGAAATAGCTTCGAATTGCAAAAAAAAACTGTACTCAAATTGGACCACGCATGGACGCACGCATGGCAATGGACAAAGACTGGACACACAACGCCGTCAAACACATAACACCTGTTGTTATTAATCGGCGGTTAAAAATAATATCTTCATTTTCCTGTAATAGCCTTGAATGCTGATTGCAGCAGCAGTAATGGTATTGATTGATTGAATTGAAATGGAATAAAAAAAAAATTGTACAATATGATAGTTGGTATGTGTACTCCGATCGTTATCCACTGCGAGCATTAAAGCGTTGGTGTGACATACATTTTCAGGACAATGCGGTCTCTACACTGATTATTACACCAATGTACTCATTATCCTATACCTAGCAATTATCTATGTTAGCCACGTAGTGAGTCCTACTGAAACGCAACAGTAATTGAGAGTCAAACCATAATACCTACCTACTTACTTAACTATCCTACATGAATATTACCTACCTGCCTCCACTTAGAGCTATAAATAAAGTGATTCAATCTAATCGTGGCTTCTTCTCTAATAATTCACTTTAATGGCACTCAATTACGATTATTGAATCCCCTGCTCGTATTGTTGTTGTGAATGAAACAAAACTCGTTTAAATTTTTTGTGTGCACGTTTCAGTGTACATATCATAAATTCCATTTTAATTGTATCTTATAATTTTCGAATTTTACTTGCTAGTCTATTCAGTAAACATAAACAACTAACGAAAGCCTATTGAATCAGTCACAACAAAGTCAAAAAAAATACTGAAACGCATACAGCGTTATTTTATTATATATTAGGTTTTTTTATATATAGAAATAATATTAATTACGGCAATTTTCAATGTTCACTTTTGAAAATAACAGATAGAGAGATACGAGCATTTCAATAAATTATCAATTAAATAAAAATTTTGTGAGATACGAGCGTTATAGTAAAATCTTTTTTTTATTTTGTTGTGGCTGATCCAAGAGATTTTATGAAATCGCTTCTTTTTGTATTTTCGCGTGCTTGCCAATATCCTTGAAACTGTTGTGACTCCTATACTTTAGATGGGCTGCTGGGGTATGCCAAATCAGTAATCAAAGTAATGATTTTCGCCTTGTCATACTTATTGGTAATCAGACTAAGTCCGTCTTCTTTTCCATACAAACCCAAACTGCTAAATATGGCATAATTGCAAAAAAGCTATTAACTGAACCGATATGTAATGAAATTTCAAAGGGACCAATTTGACGGTATGCCCTTTCATTTACACAAAGAGTTACTCGAATCGGTGGCGAATTTATTGGTGTACAATTGACAGCACTACCAGACGGACGCAGGGCTTATGCTAGTCAAACAGCAAACTGCCTAAATGAGAACTTCCTCCTTTTTGAAGTCGGTAAAAGTATTAGGTTATGTATAATAACTGTTTTTAAATTGTATAATATAACAATAGAGATAGTAAAATGTGAAAAACAAACAGTTCAGAGTTCGAAAACTGAAATATGTACCTAAATAAAGAAAATAACTCCCCTCCATTCATATTTGTGTTTACTCGTTCAACAGTAGTGTAGTGTTAATAAAAACAATTGTATAAATCAAACAAGGTGGAGTTGGACTATTGTTACCTGTTGTTGTTGTTCGTATAAACATCTATGTCATAGTATTGTCAATGACTGTGATCAAGATGAGCCGCCACAGAGTAATGATGACGACGAGCGACATCTCATTTAACATTATGTTGTTAGTATATTTCATATTTTTGTGTCCAATATTTTTTTAATTAATTATACCTGAGTTTAAGAATATTTTTCCAAAATTTTCGAAAATAGTAAAATAAACAAGCATCATCTTCGTTAACATCCCACTGCAGTGATAATAGGCCTTTCCTCGTATAATGACAAATAATGAAAAAATAAACAATATTTTTTCATTATTTGTCAATTTTATTTCACGTTATTAAAAAATTTCGGAAAACTCAACAATGGTATTCGCGGCGTCATAAGAAGTCAGCTACAGTTGCCTCCCCGCGCCGCCTACCACATCCCGCAAGTGTCAGCTATGTGACATCAGATTCTCCTATACTAAGTATAACTCTATGAACTCCAAAGCAGTAAATAAAAAAGTAAAATGATAAAACATACTGAAACTTACTATGTATGATACTTACTAACGAAAAGCCTTGGTTTGCAAAAATTTGCGTTCGCCAACTTAATTATCCTTAGTCCATGCGTCAGAATAGATAGATAAATGTATTTGTTGTGATCTATGTTTTTGTTCTGCTCTATGCACGAGGATGCGTCACTGGGCTGATCGTGGGACCGCTTGTTGTCGGTAGGCGGCAATCCTCCCATACCACTGGCATCGTCTCGACGGCGACGTGACTTACCTTGTAGACGTTATAGTCATTATCATTATAGAAGTTCTCATTTAACCTTGGTATGACCTAAGTAAGTAGAAGTATATAAAATTTAAATTATTCATGTCACTAAATTACACCGTGCCGTAACTGACTCATTAATCTCATTATAAACGAGAGTGCTCAAATGCTTCTGGCAGCTGTCATCGACAGAGGAGTTCCTGCACAGGCGTTAAATTTTTCCTAACGGGAAAAATCACGCTCGTAAATTAAATATTTTCAGTTTATATTTTTCTTATGGTTTATGAGTGATGAAATAGTGCATTTGAGGCACTCAATTACAAATTTCTTGAATCAAAATCCTTGCTGAGAACAGCTGATGTTATCCTATATCCTAACTACAATACACTTTTTCGCAGGCATTTACGTTCGTTCCACCTGCCTTTCAACTGGTTAGTGAAGTTTCACTGAGTGTGATTTTTGGTCACGATCGCACGTGCCATTTCGTTATTATTAGGGTTTTGTGAAAGGAGTGCAGCGCGACTGCAGAATGAAACAAGTGAACAGACAGTCAAGTGACACTCACCCTATCTGCACTTTATCACGCACGGCGAATGACTCTCGGAGCTAAATCCTTCAAAAGTGATAATATGCAAGTTCCCATTTTCAAAAGTGCTTGTTTTATAGTTGTTTTCAAGTGTGTGGATATCCTTCCTTTAGGCGACAGATAAATTACTGCAAGTTTTAATTACTTCATTAAAAGCGATTATTTTCATATATTTACTTACACTCATAGCCTATACTTTTACTTTTACTGTTGGATTTAATAATTAAATATCCTTGGACATCCATACAGCGCTGTCTAGTTTCACACTAAGTAACTACTCTCATATTATGGATACAATATTGACGAGTACAATTTCTTTTGTTCTCAAACTCGGGTACACATGTTGCCTAGCGGGATTCGAACCTGTGACCTCTAGATTATACTAAACAGGTCGTAAAAAATTGTTGCTCTTTAACTCTATTAATACTTATGTGGCCAAATTTTTTGTGCTGCTGAAATTTAAAATAATTTACCCTGAGTCTCACTCCTTCTAGCGCGCCTCCTCGACATGCGAGAGACCAAAGATGGCATCCTCGAAGAGCACCAAATTTGTAACGACTGCTCGTTATCGAACGAGCATAGATTTTTAGGTGACTTGGTTTTTATCCTTTAATCTTTTTGTAGTAGCTGAACTTGAATGAAGTATATGAATAATACAGATTACCTAAATATTGATCAAAATTAATAAGTGCTCAAGAGAAAAAAAATATCAAGGCCTACTTAAACTTAGTTTTGGATTGTACGGTGACATTGACGAAGCATTTATAGAGAACTGGAAGAGTATTAAAATAAAGGTAACTATAAACAGAGCAATATGAGGGCTACGCGTTCTAATAGAAAGGACCGCATTCAAGAATAGCTTCTACGTAAGTACTATTTACGTAGAGAATAACTGCTTTCACCAAATTTTGAAAATTCACTCGGTTGAGCCGGGAATCAAACGGACGTCCCAAATATTCAAAAACTCACATTGTATTTTTATTAAATCTCATGACATAAATCTTTCTTATAAAGTGCATCTTAAGTCAAAGGAAGAGTAATAAAGGTAACATTTACGCTTACCTTGACAATTTCCGGATCACACAAGTGAATTTTCAAAATTCGGTGAACGTAGTCTTTCTTCATTTCAAAATGAATTGTATATACTGCTATATATATATTTATGTGTATTTTATTATTGTACTTATTTATTTGGTTTGCTTATTTTAGTAAGTGTTTATCTTTGTATGTATTCTACTATTTTATTTTATTTTTTATTTTATTTACTTCTGGGAAACAAACAGCTATTACTAATACAATAGGTTTGTAACAAATATACCTATGTATTTTCTATGTATCGTCTATGTACCTACTGATGTTTAAAGTTATTCACCTTTTACTTTGCACTATCCAACTACTTATTAAAAAGCTTCTTTGACTGAGGTTGTCTGGAAGAGATCGCTATCAGCGATAAGACCGTCTTTGTACATTTCATCATCTATGTTAAATGTTCTTTGTATTTTATTTTTGTGTGTGCAATAAAGAATTTAATAATAATAATAATGACATAAAGCTTCATTGATTTTTATTATTACTCGCTCTGTATATTTCATATCCGATTGGTATAGAGTAAAAAACACAAGTATGTCATATTTAAATAGGATATACCTACCTGCCAATAAAAAAATACTTACAAAATACTAAAATCTTCGTAAAAATAACACTTTACTTAAAGTGCAAGAGTGAGGTACCTACATACGTAACGACCGGTAAATATTTGATCCTACACAAACACAGCAGACTAGAGAGAGCATTGTTTCATACAATTGGCGATTTCCTCTATTAACATTAAGTATGCTGCAGATTCAAGATAAAATTGTTGGCGCAAAACATTTTGACAGTTTAGATTTGTATCGCCTTTTCAATAGACACCTACTAGATATTCTTCATAAGTATTATAATCCCACGTCGGGTGTTTAAAAATTGCGTTTAGTACAAGTAATCTTTGATTAATTTATGTTTTGGCTATTTAAGTGCTTGTTACATATAACTATGGATGAGAAGTATGATCGGATTCTAGTTAATTTGAGCAAGTAGATAATATATGTGCCAAGGTAAATAGCTATAACAATCACCTAACCATTCTATACTTATCTAGGTTAAGCCAAGTCGAAGTCAATCAACTCGACAACTTGTTTTTGAGGACATAAGGATGTTTGCTTGAGTTTGGTCAATACAATGAACAAACTAGGCACTATTATAAATCAATGTTTTTTAAGACTCAAAGAATGATAATTATCATATCTTAATATTCTCTATCTAGTAACAATCAGTAAGTTGGCAACGTATTATGTAGTGTCACTTTAGAAAAGAAAATGTGATGTCTGGAAGCGTCACAGAATGCGTCAGGTGGTTCGTCTCAATGCTCCAAATTCAATTCATCATCAGCCCGTTAAGATCCGACTGCAGTGATGTAGGCCTTCCCTCGTATAATACTGAAGAATGGGTCATAGTCTACCACGCTGGCCCAATGACTGTTGGGGACTTCAAGCCTTTGAATTATTATTTCTCAGGCATGCAGGTTTTATCACGATGTTGTCCTTCACCGTTTTAAGAGCAGTCTGATAAATGCACATAAGTAATTAAATTAAATTAAGTGCGAATATTTAAATCAAAGATTTTCTATCTTCAAATATTTAATTGTCTTGATTGAGTATTCAGTAAGGCAAGGCGGACTTTTGGGCTTATATAAGTCTAAAGTACCTTGCCTTCATATGAAGGTGCCGCCACTACATGGCTTGCCTGGGAATCGAACCCGGATCTCCCAAATTGGGAGACCGCGTCTTAACCGCTGAGCCACGGACGTTCTTTCAATTCTAGCAAATTCAATTAGTTTATGGCAACTCGCATTATTCATAGTACTGTGTTATATTTCCATTTAGCATTTGGTTCGCCTGCGAATGGCTGTGTTTGTTTAGGACATTGAATTGAAACGGCGAAATAAAACTTCCCCTCAAACATAAAATCCATTTATCTAACATTAACTCAAATTGATATTTCAGGTTTAGTGTTTAAAATAAGCTGAAAAATATTGTAAAGCTAAAAATATTTGAGAATTGCGTCACCACGGTTATACTAACTTAGCTCGACTCGTGCTAGAAGTAATCGTGGGAGCGAGTTAGAGCCCAGGAATGAAGGAATTATGCATTTATATCACCGTCTAGATAACCATGTGGCCTCAAACCAGTCAGACGCTAATATTCTCATTCTGTCAGTGGTACAGTCAGAAACAGATAAACCATTACAGTCCTGCATAATACAAATGAAATTTCTCAACAAATCATGAATATTTCTAAATAGTACTTTTTGGTTATTGTGAAACTTAGTAATGGCTGTACCTAGATAAAAAAATATCGAAAAGTGTTCATGTATTCATGAGAAAATTTAATTTGTATGATCCAGGCATGTACAGGTTTATCTATTTCTGACTGTATTGTGATAATTGGCAAACAACCAAAATATTATTTATTGTACCACAATAATAAACATAACACATGGAAAAACAAGCAAGAGAACGGTACAATTAAACAGCCTTATCACTAAAAGCAACCCGCCAAATATTGGCAATACAACCGACTTGAGAGCTTAGCAACAATCATTATGTCGTCAAAGTCAACTAACTACGTACTATACGGATGTATCACCGGAATGCAACATTATATCTTATGGGCTTCTTCTTTATATGGTGGTCCCTGGTCCCTATTAAACAAAAAACAATCATTAAAATCAGTAACAATAAACGAAAAAAAAAAATATTGACGAACATAGACATACATAGACATATATAGAACATAGAATATAGATTCTATTCTTACCTGAATCTGAAACTGTATTTTCTTTTCTGTTTTGCAATAAAGTGTATTTGCATTTGTATAGACCCTCCTCCTTTTTGGAGTCGGTTAAAAAGATCGCTATTTATGTCACCTCATAATTATATGTGTTACGCCAACTGGGACTCTTCACGCCTCTCGACGACATGACAATAAAATGTATGTCTGGTGATGTGTTCACGGAATGTGTTAATATTACTTACCAACTACTCATTATTGCGAATTTATTAATTATGCTTAGTACTCGGTTTGGGGGGTGGTAAGGCATTTTTAAATATCCGCCTGGCTAAGCTACCACCATCTTATTCTATGCCGCCAAGCAGCAAATGATAACATTGTTGTATTCCGGCTGTTAGAGATAAAATAGCCGGTCCCCGGAATAAATCTTAACTTAACATCAGGTGTGACTGAGGTCAAGCGGTAAAAACTTCTTTAGTGTGCCCGCACAAGACCGACTTTTTGTAGGACCGCTAAACAGGCCGATTTTTTCCTCAATACTTTTATCACCGATATTGTGACCGATTTTTGTAGGACGTGAGCGTTGAAACATTACAATCAGTACGTTCCATTGTTCTCCTACAAAAAATCGGTCACCGATTGTAGGCCGTGGGCGGGCAGCCTTATTAGTATAGACCCTTATTAGCCTTAATTTCAAAACCTTAGGAAAGCTACAGAATAATAAATGATCCAGACCAAACATGATAAACTTTTAATACTGACTGCACACATTTTTCTGGAAAAAATTTCCCGATGATTTTTGATTATGCTCGACCACAAGTGTAGTAAAAAATGAACTGGTTGCTTAATAATATACGGGTTGTACCAGATTGTGTATGAAAGGGTAAGCGTGTCTGAGCGCGCACGTGTCCGCCGCGCGAGCCGAGTCACCCCTCGGTTCCGTTTTTCACTTCCTACGCACTCCCCTATTCGATGTCAATCGATCACGCACCGCTCTATATTAAAATCGATTAAGCGGTCTAGATGTGCCTCAATATAGAGCAAAAGTAGGTAGGGCCGCAATTTAAACTTAAATTTTGGATAATTTTTCTTTCTTGATTATCAATCCGGTTTTACAGTGTGGGAAAAGTTTACATTCTAAATTTGAAGTCCATTATTTCAACCTGTCTGCGAAACTAAGGGTTGCGGGTTCGAATCTCGCGAAGGGTATATGTAATGTGATAAAAATGAACATTTTATTCCCGAGTTATAGAAGTTTATATAACTATTTATGTATGTTTATCCGTCATCTATGGATCGTGGATACTATAGTCACAGTAGGAAAAGGTTTTGCTTTGGGACTAGATGAATGGTGTAAGTGTCCGAAATATTTATTGTATTAACAAGATTTTTTATAAAAACAAAAAATTGGCCGCTGTTATCCTTCAGCTTTGTTAGAAATTTTGGGCCAAATCACTTTATACGTTATTCCAGGACACAATCCATCTACGTATTAAATTTCCAATTTGCAATTCATGAGGGCTACTCGTAATAGAGTGCAAGTGTTAAGTAGGTACCTATGTATATTATAATGAATATCGCAAGTAGATTAATGAAATTAAATTAAATGAGCTATCGATAAAGTAACTATCGACTCATTATGCGAATTATTTAGCTAGACACCACGCAGATAGGGACTTCTCTCAACAACCTTACAGCTAGAAGATGCGTAGCACACACCTCTCCAAAATAAATAAAAATAGGTAAGTAAAGTTACGTGATTCTAAGCAGTGACTTTTGAAGAATCTACTAATATGACCTCATAAATTCTATTCTCTTCTAATATTCAATTAAGTATGCAATTGTTTGTTTACATTTTTGTTTCATAAGAACTTTAATTAGTTTGAGTATGTAGGAAATGGTACGACGTAGACGGTCATCTAGGTAGATATTCCAATGGTGAATTACGTTGTCGTGACGTCATTAGTTAAATTCGGCCGACATTTAGGATGATCGGAGTCATTTAGGTACATAAATACATTTCATTGATTTTGTAGAGTGCGGGTTCGCGACCTTCCTTAGTTGCCTTTCATTTCACCCAGACCATTTGCCCACACAGGACGTCAACCTCTCATAATTAACTTAATTTTGCCTTGTTTACTACTAGCTACAATGCTAACACAAATCGTGACCGCTGAGACGTAAGGGGTAACTTCTCGCATGTTACTAAAAATGGACTACACGGTCAAGGTCAACTCTCACGTGTCATGCCGGTGTAAAATATTTATGATGTACCTACGTACTGTCACATCTAGTTAACCCTACGTGAATGTAGTAAGGGTTAAGTATAATATATCGCGCTTTAACAAAAAATGTTAATTCCGCTCTATTGTTATCAACATGTAGTAACATGATAGTGTTTCCAAAAATAATCCTAAATGTTCTTTTGAAATGTCTCTAATAAGGTGGCAATAACATTTTTATTTGCGCCAAAACACCGACATGGCCTCATACGCCCGTGTTACCAGTGCTATGATAACTTGCAATGTTAACGATTTCTCGGGACATTACTCACAACACCCAGACCTGGGAATCGAACCTGGAAGCATTCAACTGCAAGCATTGAAGTTCGTCAATAGATGTATAAGTATACCTTCCTACTGGTTCGTTACCATTTCAAATTTTATTTTTTAGAGATTAGATAAAACATCAAATAGAAGTAAAAATTCTTAGAACAATAAACCTGAAAAAAAAAACATCATAGAAATGATCTCTGATTTTTAATATTAACATCGGTTATTAAAATAATTTAGGCAGAAGATAAAGTTTGTTGTTTTGTGTAAATCCGGTTGTCAGAGATAAGATAGCCAGTCCCCCAAATAAGAGGGGGTTTCCGGGTCAGTACTTTACCACCTGCGGCCTCATCTTCACTTAACATCAGGTGTGATTGAGGTCAAGTGCTATCCCGTTGTGAATAAAAAAAATAAAGAAAAGAAACATATTAATTATGTAATAGTACTTCCTACTTTACTTTGTACGAGTACCACAGAATTAATATAGTACTGACTTACTTACACACAACTTACTTATACATAACTTCACGATCTTCATCCCAAATGAGGACGTCAGATATATCCAAAAATTTGCGTTTGGGTGTTCCAAATTAACAGCCGAATTCATAGAAAACATTTATCAAACGCTTGCAATGTAGTTTATCTAAAACCCTCATTAAGGTTGACACAGTGACACTATAATGCTTGAGACAACATCCACCGTTCACCTTTCGAAATATACAGAAATGCACACATGACAGGGGGTGAGCCCATCGACATTGTAACGTGCAAATCTATAGATGGTGGAATACACAGGAATCATGTATGACTAATGAAATTATCTAAAAGTAAAAGTTAAAACGTTAATAAGGGGTTAACTTTAAATAGGTAAAGGGTTCGTCGCCCATCAAACACCCTGCGCCAGCGCTCGCGTCAAGTCGCACCGCTATCATGACATGAGCTTAAAAGAAAGGGTTGAATAGCAGATGTATGATTTTTAGTCGAGCTTCATTTAGTAATTGGTTTCGTTTTATGTGGATAATTGGATTTTTAACTTTTGTTTTCTGCATCGAAGCAGCTGCCAACGCGATTAATGTATTAACGAATTTGGAAGGCGAAATTGAGCTGATAATTTAAACTAATACTTATTTATAAGTATATTTCATTCTTGTAATTCTGTTTTAAGAAAGAATTACACTTAGTATTATGTATTTTATTATTACAGACTAATATTTTGCACTTGTGGCTTTCTTTTATTTTTAGAATAAAAAAAATTTCTTTATCCGACCTTTCAACTAACCTTGTGCAAATTAAAGCATAGATGATGCTTCGAAGGACGTCAAACAACAGATGTTAATAGTAGATTGTTTAACAAGGGACTAAAACGGGCTATTATATTGTGTTACTTTGAATATTACTAGTTTTCCGCACGCTTTTTTTCTCCCGCGGGAACTACTCACTTAATCGGGATAAAAATATCCTTAAATCCGGGGTACCTATATACCAAAATTCATCCAAATCAGTTCATTCGTTTCGCTGTGATTGAGCAACGAACAAACAAACATCCAAACTTTCGAATTTATAATATTACATTATAATTACTTCTGTAATATTACTGTGTAAAGTTTTTAATGTATGTGTGATAAACAATTAAACATTTATTTATACGAATATCTTTGAATTCCGAAAAAATGATCACGACTTCATTGGCATTACAAATACTATAATAAATAAATAATGTAATGTTTTTGGAGGTGAGGGAGGACATGGCGAAACTATAAGGGTTCCTACTTTGCCTACGGAACCCTAAAACGCTCGGCGTTCATATTGCTATTCCAAGACGAACATAATACTACACTTTATGTAAATAAATCTTTAAACTATTTAGTGTAAAACAGTACATTTAGGTTATATCGTTATATTCCATTTAAGTTTAGTTGGCTGTGCTGCGACTGCGCACGGCGCCTTATCTCCAGGATCGGCTTACGAAAGCGCGGTGCCCTGGCGCATCGCAAGCAGACCGCGACACCCGTTAGCGCACCACTACTCGCTCCTCTTGCTCCGCTCGTCCGCTGCTAACACCACACTAGTACAAACTTGGTGAATTATACTAATATATTCTCCTACAACATAAAGGATTTCGTAAATCATTGGGAATATCTAGCTATTGGAAATGATGCTAGTAGTTTGCTCTCCTATATATAAGCACCTTACACGCGGGTGATGAAAGACACGTCGCATCTGTGTAAAGAGTTTGAAATTCTACGTTAGCATGTTTTGCTTATAAGCCAGCAAATAAGTCCTATTCTAAGTATTTCGAAAAATTCTAAATATTTGGAAAACAAAATCTAAACCTCAAAGGTGCTAATTCGACGCTAATTCTCGGTTTATAAAAGAAATATTCACCTTAATGGAAGAATTTCCCCTAATAGCTACACTGGATTGGCTGATTTGTTTCTGGGTACCAAATTCTAGTGTTTTTTACATTCTATTTATATACCTTGGAGAAACGAGCCTACACCTTCCTCAAAGGCCGGCAACGCATCTGTGACTCTTTTGGTGTTGCGGGTGTCCATGGGCGGCGGTGATTACTTTCCATCAGGGGACCCGCATGCTCGTTTGCCGCTCTCATATAAAAAAAAAAAATAATAAGTATAAAAGGAAAGAAAGAAACTGGATTGCAGTGCCCAATTGCATTCGCCAAATTCGCACTGTAAACAGTAAACAGAATGGGTCCTAATATTGACCCCTGTGGGATACCACGGTTTTTTGTCTGAAGTAGAGAAAACTCTACTATCCCTTAGTAGTTTTACAGACTGAAATCGAATTTGGACTATGTAATTGCTACGGGATAATTTTTGAAAATCCACAGTGAAATGGACCAAAAATATTACAAACAAACAAACAAAATATTCTTTATTGTACAGCAATAAGAAGCATAACACAACGATAAATAAAAAAAGGGGGATAGTACAATATTACCGATGAGTTGGAGATTATTATTTTCTAAATACGAATTTTTGTAAATCACTTCCCGTGCACGAACAATTTCTTGTCAAAGTTCCTCGTTGTGGTATAAATCAAAGATTTCTGATGTTAAGTGAAGATGAGGCCGAAGATTGAAGTTTTATTTTGGGGACTAGCCATCTTAATAGCATATGCAGGTTAGAGTGAAACGCCAAAATTGTCACCAATGAGTTACAAAAATACGAAATTGTGGAAAACGGTGACGTTTAATTTTCCAGTGACATTTGAACATCGGTGACAATGAAAAAAATATCACCAGCACTCCCGTCTCTAGTACTCTCATAAGACTCGCTTTGGGGATCTTGTTCAATAAAAGGAATCTGGAGTACTCCATAATTTTAAGAATACCCACTAAGTTTTTTGTTATGAAGGAAAAAAAAATTATTTACTTACTAGTGTAGGAAACTTAAAAAATCCGACTCGATACCAATTTTTGATATATCAAAATTCATATGAATTTTTAATAAGTATTACTTTGACGTACCAATAAGTAACTAGGCCACAACAATCTATGTTAAATGTTCTTTGTATTTTATTTTTGTGTGCAATAAAGAATTTAATAATAATAATAATAACAATCTGATTCCCTCTAACGTGAACAGTTTAACAACAACTAAACGAATTCTAATCGTAATCGTCAACCGTTGTTACCAGCAATCGGAAAGCAGCACGCCTCAAATTGAGGAGAAAATTGTATCGCGCTACGTACCAATTGTATCGTTCACTTACATTATGTAGGTATCTATCTATTACGACCTCAGTCGGCACACGGCTGCACCTGACATTACTGTTCGCTGAACTATGACAAGAAGTCTTGAATTGGTTCGTTGGATTTAAAAAAAAACTGTTAGATCGCGACTGTTGTTACATACGACTGCATATTTACATAGGCATATAGGTACATACACAAACGACTCGTCTCGTAAGTTTCGTAGGTTTAGGGCATAGACTTATTTATTACTGTCTATGGATACGGTCGTTCAAACATGAAAATGATGACAACTCATTGGTGCAAAATTTGGTACCAATGTGTTGTAAATGTGGACTCAGCCACACGCCTATTTCGTTCACGAACTGTCATTGTATCAAATACCAAGTTGTGTGGTGAAAAACGGCATCAATTATGATAGAAAATTGTCAAAAAGAAGCATAGAGTACCTACCTTATGTTTGTTTGGGTTTTTATTTGTTTGTTGCTCAATCACAGCGAAATGAATAAATGGATTTGGATGAAATTTGGTATATATAGATAGAATATACCTATATATGAAATTTCATCCAAATTCATTGTTGTTCTCAAAGAACATGAATTCTAGACGAACCAATAATGCATCAACAATGTGAAAAATCATATCAAGTGCTGCATTTGCCTGCTATTGGCATTCAATCAGTATGGGCATTACAGGGCAGACGACGTGGGTGTACGCTTTATAAGTTCGGAGTTCAATTCCCAATAATTACAGTGTAACTATCTGACCTTCGAATCAAGGAGAATATCGTGCGCCAATCTGCGCTAATCGACCCAGACCTTACTAAAACACATAAACTACAATAAAACTTAGTTCACATTTTGAAAACATGAAGGTAAGAATAATCGGAATTGATAGGAATGAATCCTGTAGCAATAAACAATGTTAGCTTAGAAATCAATGAATCTGTATACTATTTAAACAGTAATCGTGTAGCAAGCTGTTACAAAACCAACTCCCCCTTAAAACAAGTGAATATCGTCATACAGCTTGCACAATCGATGAATCACCTGAACAACTAGATATAAGAATTTTAACGGCGGATGTGAGGTAATGCCAATAAATATCAAGGATTCCATGTTTGTTTTAGTCTTAGGGTCTCCAAAAACTCTAGGGTTTGCAAACTCGTGTAATCTATTTAAACGATTTTAACAGGCAAGGAAGTTTTAACCGCCCCCCCAAGTCTCTTCTAATGCGTTGCTTGCTTTGCTTTCGATTGATAATTTGGCCTAATTTTGCTTTGGATAAAGTGTCCATGGACACGTCAGTTATTTTTGTGTGTCGCACCATCAGCGGATATATATCGAACATAAAAAATCAGAGCGACAACGCGCTGACTGTTAAGATCAGAGTTGTATGTGAACGCTATCAAACCCAGAATTTGCTGAAACCCTTTACGAAAACAAAATGTATTATTGTGTGAAATGAAGATTGCTATGGACCTTACAAACAAAACTCAGGTCTTATTCTATACAGGGTGTAATCGTTAAGTGTGCACAGGCGATTATTCCGTAACTATTATAGATATAAAAAGACTTTAAACTGATATCGAAAATACTTTACCTAATGAGTAAAATGACATTAAGAACTTTTTAAAAATAAAACGAGAAATATCCAAAATCCAAAAAGACTGGTTTAATCGCCATTCACAATAAAAATATTAAATTCTACACCGCGCCGTCTCGATGGAGCCGAGATGACAGATGTCACCACAGATTCGGTAAGAATGTTGCCAGGATGGGTGTATCCGTCTCGAACACCTACGAGTAGTTAAATGAGGGAGTATGGGCCATAGTCCACCACGCTGCCCAATGCGGGTTTGGCACTTCACATGCCTTTTAATTTTTATTTCTAGGGCATACAGATTTCCTCGCGATGTTTTCCTTCACCGTTCAGGAGCAGTCGGATAAATGCACCTAAGTATTTAAATTAAATTTTAAAACGCATTGGTACATGGTCAGTCAGTGGCGTGCATAGGGTTTCTAAACAGGGCAAGCCCGACAATGTTTTTGTGGTTTTTACACAGCTAGTGAAATTAGATAGGTAACCAAGCACTATGTTTCAGTTTGACAAGTGCGAATATTTAAATACTATTCAAATATTTAATTGTCTTGATTGAGTATTCAATAAGGCAAGTCGGGCTTTCGGGCTTATATGAAGGTACCGCCACTACATGGCCTGCCTGGTAATCGAACCCGGATCTCTCATTTTAGGAGACCGCGTCTTAACCGCTGAGCCACCGATGCTGATTATAATAAAATTACGATTGAAGAGCACAAGGAAACTGACAAAGTTATGCTCACAACTCTAAAGAAACTTGTTGGCGAAATTCATTATGCATAAATCATGGTTTGGTGGAGAATATCCTATCAAGGAGTCATATAGCTCGAATGTTGTATGACGTAGTTCTAACCATCGTTAAGTTACACAACTAAAGTGCAGTGGTATACTGTTATATATAAAAAAAAAAACAGTAAAACCTGCAAAAATAAATGAATGATAGCTCTATGCAATATTGGTACTTAAATAATATTTTAAATTTCTAATTAAGATAATATAATCATATTACGATAGTACTATATACATAACGTCACGAACTATATCCCAAATGGTTAAGAGTTTCACGTCCACGTGTCACCGTACGAAATATACAGATATGCACACGTGACTGGAGGTGCTCCTATTGCCGTTCAAACGTTCAAATCAATAGATGTTTTTCGGTGGAATGTCCCTTATTCACCTTTAACGGGAAGAGATGGTTAGTTCTGTGGTATGATATAAATAAAAAAAATAAAATAAAATATCCTTAGACATACACACAGCGCCATCTAGTTCCACACTAAGCAACTATAGGCTTGTGTTGTGGATACCAGATGGTTGACATACTACATAAACACATTTTTTTTTGAAAAAAAAAATACTTATACATGAAAACATCCATAACTCGGGTACACATGTCCGTATTCATCACACAAACATATGCCCCCAGCGGGATTCGAACCCGCAACCTTTTGGTATAGTGGCCAGAGTTGCTAACCACTACACTAAACAGGTCGTCAAATATAGAAGTATGGTAGCAATATATAGGTACAGATAATTTAAAAGCACACGCCATAAACATTTGGCGCCCCTAATAACGACTATAACTTCCTCTGCCATACATATCTATGTGGATATCGAACCGCTCTTCTAAGACCTCCATTTATTCCTACCTACCACTTCTCCTTTTGATGTTTCTTATTATTTAGAGGAGAGAGAAAGTCCAAGTTGAGCTGGTGCTAGTATGGTAATGTTAAACTAGGTGTGGTGACCGCGGTTTGTCCGTTCCGGTGGGGTACCATGATATATGAGACTCCTTTTTATTCTAAAGTGCGCTTGACCTACGAAGAGGTTAGTAACATAACGAACAATACAGTAAGCACATGGGTGATCTACATATAGATTTGGACAACAGAGTACGTACATATATCATCTTACTGACATTTCAATTATCTACAAATAGAAATGTCGTTTGTACATAGTACTACATTTAGCGAAAAGAAGTACCTAATGGAGTAGGTACCTACGTTTAAATGTATATGAAAAAATACATTTAAAAAAAATACGCCCCGAATACAGAACCTCCTCCTTTTTTGAAGTCGGTTAATAATTAGGATTGCTTTCTTTATGGTGATCTGTATAACGCGTTTAACCACAATCTCACCTGATGGAAAAGACGATTTAGTCGAAGATGAAGCAAGCCATTTCTTACCCAAGCTATAATTAAAAATTTCTAGTTACACTGCTGTTATGAAGAACAAGAGAAATTCTTTATTGTATTCAACATAAAAGTTGTAATGACATGTGATTTTTACAAAAGTAGTTACTAGAAGAACGAATTGTTGTTGGACGAGTATAGCTACATAGCACTGCAAATGCAAAATAAAACCAACCCTAGGCATTGAGAGGGTTTATTTATTAGATATTTTAGGATTATTTTTAAATAGAGAATAAATAAAAAATATCGCTCTGGCCTGCACTCGAGAAGCCTATAAAAATAAATGAAACCTAAATTAAAGCACGATTAAAAAAAGAGTACCTACTCGTTTTGTCAATAAATTAAAATTATTTCATTCTCGAAAATTAACGTTTTGAAGCTATTTAGGTAATATTTATAATAAAATGTGTTTCCATTATCCCTCTGCTGGCATCAGATCGTTGAACCAATTGTAATATATTGGACTCGTCAAAACGAATCATACGGGCCCAAAACTCGAGGGGTTTACTAGTAGCCACTGAAGAATTACACCATCCACCTCCTGGCTCCATCATCAGGTCAGCTCCAAGATACCAAATTATAGTATTGTCATCAGAATTACAGAAAATTACAAAGTTTCATTTCGATAAGATTACGACAATTAGAAGTAAGTTTAAATTAACTTTCAAGATTTGATTACATTCTAGTTAGTTACAAGTGAAGCTAATAAAAGCGTGTTCATTAGCAAAAACTAAATCTTAATTTATCCAATGAGGGCGCCCCTGGACGGAATAAACTCTCTTAAAGTAACAAATAAAACGAACAAACATACTTTTGTTAAAAAATTTTCCTATATTTAATGGTAATGTGATGTCTACTTGAGCGACTGTCATTCATCACCGCGCACAACGTGTTACTATCACTGTAAATAATTTTTCACATTTATTTGATCTCAACTGACCGACCGATGATAAATTATTTTGATTTCTGAGGAGGGAAAAGATAATCGAAATAAAAACTTGCTAAGCGGCTGAATTAATTAATTTTTGCATGGCCAACATATTGACCACCCAATATTGTGAACGTAAAAACGGCTTCAATCTCTATTAACTGTGATTGTTGGGGTCGGCACTTCGGTAACATGTGTTATTTTGACAAAATATATATCTTTCTGCCGCTGCCTATTCTTTATAGACTTAATAAATAATAATAAATAAATATCTTGACACATACACACCGCGCCATCTAGTTCCACACTAAGCAACTAGCCCTGTAACTATGGATGGATACCAGATTACCAGATAACTATGGATACCAGATAGTTGATAAAATACACAAATAGGTACATTTTTTGTAAATAAATACTTATATAAATGAGAAACATCCGTAACTCCATGTATTCATCATATAAACATATGCCCCTAGCGGGATTCGAACCCGCGACCTTTTGGTATAGCAGTCAGAGTTTGTAACCACTACACCAAACTTAACCAGGTTTAATTAATAGATAGTAGTACAGGCTTCCAGTATTCTGATGGTACATATTTGAAGTGCATTCCAATAGTATTATTCTGAGATTAAAATATTCTTCAACAAAACATTCATCCAGTAATCTACTTTCGTCTAATACTGCAGACTCTACCCGCATGCTATGAGGCAACAAATGAGGCACTTTATACTCAGTTCTTAAAAATATATTCACGTCAATTTCTCTTTAAGCTAGTACACCGTCCCCAAAAGTAATTAAACACAGTTACAATATGAGGTTGGAGTGTGTGTGCGGTGCGCACGCGACGGGCGTGGTGTACCGGGAGCGTGACGTGTGCGCCGTTCCGGAGAGCGCGCGCGCGCATGCGCCAGACAACCTCCACTCGTTCAACGATTCTACTTTTTTCAAAGAAATAAGACTTGGGTATATTTTTAAATGTGAATGCAGAATTACCTTAACGCAACTGGGGCTCCACAAAGTAGCAAAAGAGTTAATGGCCGCATACAAGATCAAATTAAGTGTTCGATATTCGTGAACTACACATTTGTGAAATATTTACACCCTTGTCTCTCATTATCATAATTTTCGGTGGCCAATTATTTTGGAACAATGTCCACTTCGCCATCCGCGGCCGACCGGCGCGTCACAGATGTGCACATTTATTTAGCGGTTACATGTTCACTTCACCAATTTACATTCTAGTATTAAATGTTTGTTTGTCTGTGCATCCGTATCGACCTAAAAACGGACATTCCACCTGCTATTGTTGCACAAGTACCTACTCTGAAGATATTTCACGCTAGCTAGCGCTTGTGCCATAATACATAACTCAGTTTTGCATAACTTGATCGCTATATGTATAGCAGTCTGTTACTTACCTACTATATTTATCTAGCCTTACTTTTCAATTGAGTCTTCTCTATGTGTATTAAAATTTCGTTTTATTGGCAACAAATAACAATAAAAGTTATAAATCCTTATTCACAAATATTTATAGGAGTGACTAAATTTTCCAATTGATAAGAGTAAATTAAAGCTTTTTTATAAATAAAAGAGTTGTAATTTACTCTTAAAATAGGTACGTAGGTTAAAACCTCAGCTTATAATTTATGTATTAATATAAGTAAGAGTAATAGATAGTGTAAGTGGCATAACTTTAAAATGGCATTCCTAAACTTTTCTAAGTTCGTGAACCATTATAACAATTAAAGATTATCATACAACATAAATAATACAAAGTGATGTTTCTCATTCTTATCTTTAGAGGTAAACTTTTGATTGATGACCCTTTGTTAATGAATTTATAATATAATGAGTGCTCATTATACTATATAGACTGTGGGGTGAGTGCGAAATGAATATTCATAGAATTTAATTGAAGATCGTTAGTTAAGGTCAAGGATTAGCGATGGTTTAACGCTGATACTGGTCCTCCAAACAGGCTTTAATGCAGTAATATTAGTGTGTTAAATAAGCTGAAAAATGACTTTTCGGACGAGTTGCATGAGAAGGCGCTATTTTATGTGGGTCGTTGCATAAACGTAACATTTTAGACGTTATGTAACACCAACTAATCGATCAAAAGTGTTGGCGAGAAAAATTGATTAGACGCGCATTTTGTATTAGCATTTTGCAATAAAAATATTAACAACATGGTAATGTTATTTTTTATAGAAGTAAATGGAAGTTTTATGTATTATTTTAGCACATTTGTGTGTTCGATGTACTTCCATGTACTTCATATGATGAACTATGGTGTGCTCAATATCTGTTACAGGATGATCATTTGTATCCTCTGCACGATCAAAATAAAATAAGTATAAGTACAGATAATAGTTACTACGTAGGTATTAGTAACGGTGCCTTTTAGGTTAGGTTAGGTAGGACTACACTTTTGTCACTGTTTGTATCGCAGCCTCGCTCGAATGACTCTTGCAATAAATTAAAAAGGGCACTGAGGGCCAGATGACAGAGGCTCTAGCAGAGACGTTTGCTTCTGCCAAGAGTATGTAAGATAATAAATAATTTTGTAAGTTGTTGACAGACAAACATATGACGGCTTTACAATATTTTTAAAATTGTGAAGTAAATAAAAACTTCATAGGCAAGAAAAAGAAGAATTAAGCAAAGAGATAACTGAATACGAACGAACGATGCCGGATTTTTTAGATCATTCTCAGTAACTCTTTTTTCTTCGTAGTAAATGTTCCGTTCACATACTCGTATTTCCTTGTGACAACATTCATCGTGCGAGTACGAGCGAAGAGGATACATTCTATCTCATGTCGTTGAAAAGAGACTACGGATCATGCTCGCTCATATAGAGCAGACCGAATGATGAAACATGACATTTTCCGACTGGTTTTTCCATAACGATTTCATAACCAAAATGGAATATCGTTTTCCTTCCTTCGTTCGGGTTCAAAATAAATATTTTTTCGTAGCAGGCCCCCTACTTCAAAATCATATTCAAATTTGATGGAACGCATTCCTGGTTGTCCGTTACACAGACAAACAGACAGACAGCAATAAAGTAACGTCCATAAACCCAACGACACGTAACACTTCCTCTCGAGTTATACAAACCCCTTGAAGAAACAATAAAAATTTCGAACAATAAACCTGCGGTCAGCTATCCCTTAGACGATACCGTGATCTGCCAAGCAGAACCTGACCTAAGAACTCACTTTTAACGTGGAACGTATAAAGCCAACCTTGATACTTCTACTTAAGGATTGTAATCAAATGTATTGTAAGAACTTCAAGCGTTAATAATTTAATTTATAAATATCCTAACCTCAGCTTCTGTGCATGGAAAGTAGACTCAAAGGGGCAGAACATAAAGTCCTAAATTTTTTATTTAGTTGGAGATTAACACAGATGTTGTAGAGTCAGGGGCTAGGCGCAACCCTTCCGTCACGCCCGGTGCGCGGGCGCAGGCGGTAATGGGCAGGCAAACAGTACGTTTTTTACCGCCCGATCTGCTTGGTGTTAAATTGTAAGGTAATTTAATTTCCCAAGTGCAAAGTGAAAAGATGTTTACAAGATCATTCTATGAGCAATATCTAGAATCAGCTCAGTAGCGTTAGATATTTCAAACTTGTACTAAATTAACTGTAATATTGTAGACAGGTCAATCAAGTTCTAGAATGGCCTTTTAAATTTTTCTACACAGAATCAATGGTATATACAGCTTAGTCAATAAATTGCTATTTTAATTACGTATTAGACGAGTAGAAAAACGGAATATCAAAACGGGACTAACGAGACACTAACTAAATTAAGACGCGATTGATAAAAAATGTCATCAGACATTAGACCCAATTTTCGTTCGAACACAAAATTTAAGCATTAATAAATATATCAAGCATGAATACAGTTATACATATTATTCTCTTGCAATATACATACTCATATATATTTTTTAAAGTTCTGCACGCGGGCCAGGTGGATATATTTTGGGTATTACCTGTCCATTAGTAATTATACAGTTGGGCATTTATGGGTCACAGCTTTCGGACTAGCGTCTGCTCAAATAATTTATTTGCATCCTTAATCGCAAGTGGAAGTAGAAGGATTGTTTGTGAAAATAATTTAAGAAAGAAGAATGTTAAGACAATTTTTTTAATTTCAACAGGGTTTTGGCTACGATATATCTATGAACATTTTGACAGGTAGACTTCTTTGCAATTTGTAGGATTCAAATAACTTCCTGTTTTGTCCGCAAAGCACGCGGCCGAATGGTGAAATATTCAAATACAGAGTTGCCCCCTTATGTTACAGCATTGGTTTAAATTACAAACTGATAGGTTTTTTTACAACATACATAAAAGTTTTCTTTCCTTCATGATCTACAAAAAAAAATCATTTGAAATTTTTCCCTTTACCCTACCCTATAGTATACGTATTCAGGTTTGAATTAGGTTCATTATAGCATAAGTCTGATTTTTTCAAAATTCAAAATTATTCAATCAATCATTCAATTCAAAATATTTTTATCTGTGTATATTTTGAGAGCGTCAGTGGTTCACCGGTTAAGACGCGGTCTCCCAATTTTGGCTATGTGTCAATGAGTTTTTAAATTTAATTTAATTACTGCATGATAATTGCATTTACCCGACTGCTCTTAAAACGGTGAAGGAAAACATGCTTGACAAATAAAAATTAATTGTAAATGCTCTAAGCCGTACAGTTCTTGTGTTATTTTGTAGAAACATATGTTTATGTGGAGTTAGTTATGTGTCTCTGAGCTTGGAGTCCAACACCACCAGTACTAAGGGGGTTAAATCAGACTTATACTATAATGAACCTAATTCAAACCTGAATACGTATACTACCTATATAGTAAAGGGTAAAGGGAAAAATATCAATTGATTTTTTTTTGTACTAAGTCAATCCAAACAGGAGCGACGACTGGATACCATGCGAGCCCGCACATTCATTATTAACTTTATATATTTACGTCACACCCATATTATGTACCTCATTAGGTGCACTCCTTAGCCAAGGACTAGTTTTTATTGGACTTGATGTTGCGTAAATAATGGGATCATTTCATGTAGCAATATTTTACTCGAGGATGCCTTTCGAAGCGGCGTTAAATAGGTTGCTTTTAAAAAACTGTTTCCGGTAACAACCGTTAGCTAATGGTGGCGTTTTTATCGATACACTTCCACATTATTAATGGGAACGCCAATAAAATCATGATTATTAGTCAAATTTCTTTATACTTCTTTAAGGTATTCCGTACTAATTGCCATTCAGGTGAAAATATTCTAAAAATTGTTTTTAGAGTATAATTAAGTATTTCGCATTATAACACTTTGATAATTTTCAGGGTTCTGTATGTCATTTTGGAAAAATGGTTCCCTTACAGGATCACTCTGTTGTTCGTCTGTCTGGCTGCCTGTCCGTGTGTCAAAACCCGCGGTTGAATTATAATTTTGTGGTGTATTAATTCCACGAGGGATTTGATTTTAACGACTTACGGATTTATTTCTTCACTTGTGCCAAACGACTTCCCTTCGTGCCAAAATTCAAGATTGTTGGTCCCGGGAAGTACCCCATTGGCTTTGATGATAATGTCGGTGAGAAGAATTTTTACTAAAGGCCGTATCTTCTCGGTCTATTACACTACAAAACTTGAACTTTCTACAGGAGTATGTATATACTACTATAAGTAATCGATATTAATTTCAACCTGATAACTCTAGTCGTTGCTGAAAAAGAGGGTCTTCTAAAGTTTGTCAATGTACAGAACCCACAGGGCACGAGTTCCACTCGCACTTAACAGTCTTTTTTTAATGATTTGTTTATTAAAATTTACGCTATACTTTGAGAAACATTTTAACACCTACTAAGACCCATCTCAGTTATTCTGTCATATAAAATTAATCTTTAAGTAGGTATAATGGTTGTTAAAGACGTAAATATTTACACTGAAGTATTATTTATGCGTTTGAGTTAGGCGTAGGTACAGATAACGATCAATCAATTTTAAATAATTTGAGATAAAAGCATTTCGCTCAGATAGATGAGTGACCCTGTAAACACATTAAATACTTAAGTTCGTTCGCTGATGTTGAGTGAATGGCTTTAATAATAGGCGGTTATTGAAAGAGCATTTGTAAACTGTAAATTTTAAATCATTTATTTACCGGTTAAAACGTTTCCTTCGCCTTATAATATGCAATAAAACAGCTAATAACATAAACATTTGCAACTAACAACATAATATAAACATGCAAAATAAGTATAGATGCATATAGTAAGTGAGCATTGCATAAAGCGCCTCCAGCAGTGGAATAGTAAAAATAGATGATTGATAACGCGGTAGAGGAACAGTCGCGTGCGGGAGAGGACGAGCACGACAGCATATCGTGGATACGACAACGAGCTTATGGCCTTCGATCATAATTATAAATAAATTAATTAATTTTTCGTACACTTATACTATCATCTAGTTCCAAACTAAGCAAAGCTTGTACTATGGGTACTAGATAACGGATAAACATACATATGACTCGGGAATAAAGCTTCATATTCATCACACACATATTTACCCCCTAGCAAGCGTTGGTTTCGCAGACAGGGTCTTTAATCATTACACCAACCGGTCATCTATATAATCGTTTAAAATTATTTTCGAATTCCCCAAAACTTTCCAGTCAGGCAGCGCTTTACATTCTAAACTATGATCCTTTGCGCTCAAACTCTCGCCATATGACACGACAGGAGATGCTACCTATATTTTATACTAGTTTACAAATAATGTACAGCAAGAACTGACTTGCAAGATTTTAGTTACTTAGCAGACAAACACGTTGCACGAGTAAGTAGGTATACTAGATGAAAATATAAATACATATACTCCACCACGGCGAAAGCTGTTGTCGAAGTGTAAGTTTGTTTGCCGGCACTAAAATCAGAGCTAATTCGCCATTCAACCAAATTATATCTATAAGATTGATTGCAAAGAAAGTAAGGACGTGTGTGTTGTTGTATCAAATACTTACACTACATGAAATGGAAGCCTTATCCATGTTAACATTTCTGTAACTCACCAGAGCAAGCCCGACCGGTCGCACATCGCTGCTCATCCAATTATCATATCCACTTTCTCTGAGTCGGGTTATGCCATCGGCTTCTAGGATGCGGCAGGTGATTGGTCAGCACTGGATCATGACGTAAGCTAATTATTTGTTATTTTCAAATTACTCGTCTCTTAATAATTACTCGTAGATACATTGCTGAAAAAGCTCTGCAATTTTTGTTTAACTTTTTTTTGTGCATTTTATAGCTAACAGTCCGACTGACTTTGACTATGAAATTATAGAAACAATGGTGTTGATTCGGATGTACACCAACTAAACTAAAATAAAATCAGTTTTAAAGTAGTACTGTGTCTTTCTCCTTGTAACAGTACGATGCGACGGCACCACTCCAAAGGTTAGTAGGTGTATATCCGAATTGACACTATTGTCTAACTAAATAAATAAATCACTACATAACATATGTTAATTTTACGATACCTAAAACATATTAAAGATTACGCCCTCATCATGAGTAATAAAATGCATTTTGAAATAGATATAACTACAGTAACAAAAACTTTAACAACCTAAATACATAGGTTAATAATCAAGAATCACAACTTTAAATCAATACGGTAATTATTGTTTTAACAAAAAAAAATAAGCCACAACCACATGTTTACCTGGAACCTAAATCAAAAACATCTATCTCCAAATATAAGTACTTATAGAGGTATACATTGGGAGTTGAAAGCTAATTGAAACTATAAAATTCTTACTTAATATGATTAACAGAGGAAATTCCAAGCTTCCGCATAACTTATGAATCTGGGCTCACATCAATAAGCAATCACTTAACACCAACGTTCGTAAAAAGGTCAAAGATTATTCAATCTAACTTTAGGAATTGAACTTCGATAGAAATCTTGTTTTCGAGCATTGTGATTGTGCCTACTAAATTACCTCGGGAAGTTGATAATTAGATTTTCGATCGAACCATTCGTTACAACGTGAAAGAGAGCATGTGTGGGTTCTGTTCATTAACAGAATGTCATTTCATTGAAAATACTGTTAATATTTAATATTGTAAAACGTTTTATTACGTATGCACAACGCCAATGATCATTATTTAAATATATCTAATAACTCTTTCTTCTCAGTAAATTACACAGTTAAAGTTTTTTTTTAAATTAGGATAAGCATAGATTAGGTAAAAATTCTACTACCCACAAAGGTATTGCGTTTCTTGTCGTATAAGACACTAACTGATCTCTGTGGGTAAAGGTATTCAAAGTAATGAATGCAAGCGAAACACCTTCAAGTGTTGATTCTTAAAATTTAAGTTTGAGTGCGAGTTCGTTACATTTCGAATGGGCTTTCATCATAGTGATCTAATTATAATTACTTACATGTTCGTTGACCTTCGTCTCGGAGCTAACCAATACTTCTTTTCTGCAATACTAGTGAAATTGTAATTCTTTTAATAATAGCTGCAGTAACAATGAAACAGTGTATTTCTAAAAAAAAAAATATTTACACTGCGATGTAGAACTCTGGACATATTATTTACATAGTAATTTATTCAATTGAGATTTAATACGAGAACTTTATATTTTATTATGCTACTTCTCGACCAATTATCGAAAATCCACCTGTGTAGATAAATATGACATGAATAAAAATATAGTTAAAAAACAAATAAACACGCTTTAATTTTTCTTTAAAGCACTAAAAAAATAGGCATAAAACTTTACGTGGAAACGACGGTTAGTCCTTGGTATCACATGAAATGGAGACTCGTGTAGGTATATCTACCAGCTACATCAGACATACATTTCCAACAGATTCTTAATAATAGGTCTTTACCTATGAAATTGCCGTTCTGCAGTACTGGCCATTTCAAATCAAAACAATTTTTGTTTGGCTAAGAATTCTAATTTCAAATTAATTTTATTTTAAAAACTTGGAATTCTTTTTCCAAAAGTAGTCATTTGTTTATTGATTAGTGTTACATTTCATTCATCGCATTTCAATCTTTTTCGTCATCATGGATACGTTAAAAATTCGAGTAATTATGGAATATGAGTACCGTCGTGGCAGCAACGCGGCACAAGCGACACGCAACATCAACGACGTTTACGGAGCTAACACTAAAAACCAACGCACCACCTGTTATTGGTTTGCTCGCTTCCGTTCTGGGAATTTCGACCTGAAAAATGAACCTCGCGGTCGTCCGAAGACTTTGGTCGAATTAAAGGCGATTGTGGAAGCTGATAATACACAATCTACGGCTGAATTAGCAGCAGCTTTCGACGTTAGCGTCAAAACAATATTGGTCCATTTGCGTCAAATTGGCAAGGTAAAAAAGCTTGACAAATGGGTGCCCCACGAACTCAATGATCGCCAGCGCGAAGTACGCGTCGAGACGTGCCTTGCACTGCTCAACAGACACACAAATGAAGGAATTTTGAAGCGCATTGTTATCTGCGATGAAAAATGGATTCTGTTTGATAACCGCAAGTTGATTGGATCCTGGTTCAGCACCTAAACAATGCCCTAAACGAAAACTTACCCCTAGAAAAGTGATGGTCACTGTTTGGTGGTCTAGCGCCGGTGTGATTCATCACAACTTCTTACCAAACGGGATGAGCATTACTGCAGATGTGTACTGTGAAGAACTGAACACAATGATGGAGAAGCTGGCACATCTCCAACCAGCATTGGTCAATCGCTCCTTTCCGCTGCTCCTGCACGACAACGCGCGACCTCATACTGCACAGCAGACGGTCTCCAAGTTGCAAGAACTGGGGTTGGAAGCTCTCCGTCTCCGCCCTACTCAACAGACCTTGCGCCTACTGACTACTACTTTTTCCAGAATTTGGATAACTTCTTGGCAGGAAAAAAATTCAATACCCGAGAGGCAGTACAAAATACCTTTGAAGAAATTGTTGCCTCCCGTCAGCTGATTTCTTTAAGAAGGGCATCAATAAACTGCCACTGCGTTGGCAAAGATGCATTGATTGCATGGGTGATTACTTCGATTAATACAAATAAAAAATACATGAAAAAAATTCTTTTAATTTTTTTCATACAAAACGGCAATTTCATAGGTAAAGACCTAATATTTAAATAGGAAGTGATTAGCGAATAAACGATTGTCTTTGATTCATTTTTTCAAAATCATTTTATAATTAGTGTTCTCTCCCAAAATCTGTTTTTAAACTCACATTTTCAGAACTACGCAATGAATAAAGTATGTTTTGATTTACGCCACCTTGCTTGTACACAAGTCAGTTGAGACTAACTTGAATGAAATCGATATTTTTAGAGTGAAAAACCAATTGTTTAATATCATAACTCGCTAAATTCATCACAAATTAAACAATACTCGTATAAAACCGTCCATGAACGATGAACATTGCAAGCTAAACTTGAGTTGTAATGGTGTCAAGCAAAAAATATCATCGAACTTGTTGTAAGGTGATACCTCAGGAAGGATGTCCGTTGCGAATATTTGTACAATGGGATCGTATACCTGTACGGATACGGTTCTAATAGATATGGGGGATGGAACGGAAATCCAGTTTCAAATTGGAGATGGGAATACTTTACTTTAATATCAAGTGTCAAGTTTCTCATACAAACACGTACGTAAGTACCTAACTTAAAAGTTGTCAGGACATGCTGACGATATCGTAGTAATCCGGTGTGTGTAAGATAATTTCGAATTTAGAAGAACTTGTGAACCTTTCTAAGGAATCTGGATCTGTATGTCTGCACGACACGACGCGACCTGAGAGTGGGATGGTTGTATATTTCGTTCAAACGAATGAGCAGGGCAATTATTATCTCGCGCGACATAAACGTTTATCGTCCCTGCTATTAATGCTGACATGCTCTTATAGATACCGACTGTCAAGCAAAAGGGTAACATTTTAAGAGATTTTATAATATTTACATATTTTTTTTTTACAAAGTTCGCGCTAACCCAACCATTACGTGACCAATGGATGTCAATGAATAATGACTACGATGACTGTAAAAGAGAAAAGCAACGCTTTTGCAATCGCATATCTCCATCGATATAACATCGGCTTCCTCCTCTCTTATTTTCAGATCTATGTAATCCGTTTACATATTATGAAAATAGTTTCCTTTCACCCCGTAACTTGGCTGCAGTTGTAGATATCACATCATCCGCCTATAAACGTACAACTGCAGGAACACGTCTTACTTCTTCACGAGAAAGAAGAGGTAGACCACCACGTCGAAACTACGGATTGGCGTATATACATGATTACTACTTATAGTACCTACACTCATGATTGCTAATTTCTTTTCCTGCAGGTTGATTTCCTCAAAATATATATTTGTTCAGGTGCATAACCACATTGTCCCCCCGTGGCGAAGAGGTATCCTTGAGAATTTCCTAACACGAAAAAGAGCTTGTATTCTTCTTATGTTACAAATATGCAAGCCCATACTCTTACTATATACAAAAAAATGAGCTGCTAAAGAATTACGATAGTTAATTTTTTGTTTATTTCCTAAAGGGGTTACTTAATACAAATCTTGTTTAACAATGAAGGTAAGCGCCATATGCCGAGCTCTCAATGAAAATAGAAACGTATAAAAACCATCCTTAATGAACATAATTCCCGTATAAAAGGGTTACTTTAAAAATAAATACGATGCGGGACTATTCTGGATGAAATATCAGTACTAAATTATCGCTGGATCTTTTACCTTTCATACTCAAAGGTGTTGCTACTATAGACTTCTTCCAAGATAATTAATTCGCGTAATGAGATCTACCTATTAGTAGTTTTTGTATTAGCAATATTTGGCATGCTTGTTAGGTTTGTATGTTTGTATGTACTAAGAAAAACATGTATACAAATTTAGTTGAAACTTATCCCATCCGGGATCCCTTACAGTCAACCTAAGTTTAATCTGATTCGATTAATTACCTTATAAATACAAATTATAATTTATTAATTCTTATACGTACTTTAGATATAGTCGAAGAAAAACAATAAGTGATCATATTGTTGTATCTATTTAAATATTAATCATTCAAATCATGCCCAATCAGACTTTCATTCAAGTGCTAATCGAGACAATCAGCTCATTTGCAACGCATCACTAAACGGCAATGTTATCGACTTAGATTCTTCAACAGAATACGGCTCCGCGTTTTTAGTTCGTAGATACTATAGGTATGTAGAAATGATTTATGGTTACAGTATGCCCGGTGCAACTCAGACTATTTTTAACAAATTATTATTTAGATATCTAAAATGATCACCTTTGGATTAACCTTTGTAACGGTGCAAGTATATAGTAGATATAGGAAAATGAAGGTTGCCTTAGCTAATTTCCGTTAGGCTGTAAGCTACAACTTCAGTAAGTCTTGTTTTACGTGTATATACGTGATTTATCCTTGCCAGCATTTACATGTAGATATTTAATTGAAACTGAATTGGATTATACAATTTTATTACTTAAGCATTTGAGTTAAGTTAAACGGTAATCTTAAATTTTGTCTAACGTTCATCCATCTTTAGAACAAATCTGTCAAGCCCCAGATGTTCTCTACATTTTTTACAATAAAACGGAAACGGAAAGACAGGAGTATTCCCTCTCCCTCTACAAACATGTTTCTCTCTCGGTCTCGTTCTTCCGATGGGTTTTGTGGGAAGTGTATTATATTCGCAGGTTTTTCATGCACAGATTGTGTATGCTTCGTTGGCCACCTGCTTCGTTATAAAAAAATATTGTGAACAACTGACGATCATATGGTGCGGTGCGAACATACCTACCTATGGGTTCGTGACAAATAAAACAACATTCAACATAATAAAATTGTGACATAAGTATGTAATAATTGTAAAGCAAGTTTCAGTTGTATGTGAATTGTGGTACATCCTTATCTGTACTGACCAAAGAAAAGTCTTGTTACTGTCAGTATCTACTTACTAAAATTAATATAGATAAGCCTATCTACCTCAATAATAGCAGGAAAGTTTTTAAAAAGAGAGCATTGGTTCTTTCCGGTCGTTTTAAGAAATTACATGGCAAAATTTTTCGAACTCTTATAAATGGCCTACTTACAAGTTTATACCGTTTTCTTATTTTATATATACAGGGCGTCCCAAAGTTATGGGACATGAAGGGGAAGTACCTTAAATATTGTAGATAGTGAATTTTGCTCAAAGAAGACTTTATGTTATTTTTAAAAGTTAGTAATTCTGCATTCATAGATTTTCTAAAAATTATTTGCTTCGGCTGGGAATCGAACCGACTCAAATGTGAAAAAAAAAACACCCTACTTTTATGATGCCAATCGAAAGAATAGCTAAAAAATAATAACTCTGCCTAAGTAACATAGTATTTTAAAAGAAAGGAACAACGTGAAATTAATCATTTTAATCAAATAAAAAACATACATGAAACTGCCGTAGTCAATTAAGTAGGTATTTTTTTGTAAATTAATTAATTAAATGCTCAAAATGTGATCCCTCTTGTCTTACGCAAATCGCCAATCTTTTAATGAGCCCGCTGCCTGTTGATTTTCTAATCATTTTATGGTGAACACTCGATGTGATATGGCACAATTCTGTTTGCAACTCGCCTACGTTTTTAATTTGCCTTCTGTCTAGCTTACAGAGGACGTATTGAAATACAAGTTTTATCATTTCATCTACACGTGCACTTATAATAAGGAAAACTATGTTAGTACCTATTTTATGAAGTGGGTACTTATTTACGAATAATCAATGCTATCTTTGGAATGATAATATCGCTACTTTTCGAACGTCGTCGGCAATAAATAACTTTCTTGAAATTTGACTCAATCATTTTATGTTGTTCCTTTCTTTTAAAATACTATGTTACTTAGGCAGAGTTATTATTTTTTAGCTATTCTTTCGATTGGCATCATAAAAGTAGGGTGTTTTTTTTTTCACATTTAAGTCGGTTCGATTCCCAGCCGAAGCAAGTAATTTTTAGAAAATCTATGAATGCAGAATTACTAACTTTTAAAAATAACATAAAGTCTTCTTTGAGCAAAATTCACTATCTACAATATTTAAGGTACTTCCCCTTCATGTCCCATAACTTTGGGACGCCCTGTATACACAATTTTGAGCAAACAAAGTTCCAACAGACTACTTTTGAACTTATATATAATAACTAGCTTCCGCCTGCGGCTTCGCCTGCGGCTTCGCCTGCGGCTTCGCCTGCGTGGATTAATTTTATCACCGAAATTTGTTTATCCTATGTCTCAATCCAGGGTATATTCTACCTATATAACAAATCCGTTCATCAGTTTCGCCGTGATTGAGCAACAAACAAATAAACAAACAAACATCCAAACTTTCGCATATTTAATATTAGTTAGATAAGGCTTAAAACGTATTAGGCAATTTTATTCAATGGTACAGTCGACCGCACGACGAGCGTAACACCACCATTGTAACCTGGCTGCGCAAAGCTACCGGGAATGTGAACGCACCTAGGGCTTAATAAATCGATCGTGAGATTGACATCGCGTGCCAGTCTCAAAAATTTTTTTTTGGATACCTACTGTTTTATGCCACAGATTCTCAAGCTTAAACTTAAGGTCATCTCAATCTTGAGAACAGTTAATTAACACGGGCCTGAGACTTTCTTATACTGGGAGTGCTATGGTCGTTACGGCCGTGTGAACCTGTACCTACACCTACCTTGGATAATCCTCTTAGATATGAAGCTAAAATGATTTTACTATGCCGTCCTAAAACCCGCATTTTTTTTATTAAACATCGTTATGAACATTTTGCACCATTATTATTTATTCATTTATTAATCCAGACAATAAGGTCGATGTTTGTTAGTACAATCATCTATAACTATGTTAGTAAACAGTGGTAAACCTTGAACATTTTGAGAATTTAAAATATCAATTACCCTACTAATTCAAAAGTAAAATTTATAAAATATAAATTGAACCATTCAACTATGTTTGAATTTTTATTTCTTAAAGTTGTAATTAATAAGTCACGTCCATTAAATTTAATTCCCTTCATAATAAATCTAGAAAGTGTTTCTTTTACCCTATTTAATTTTAAAGCTTAGGACTCAATTTATAAATACTCTTGAGCCAAAAAATCTCGATAAGATAATGAAAGGTGATGAGAATCGTGTCCTTCCATCTTGTCTTTCATCATTCCACACTGTTCCCATTGACATCCTTTCTCAAACACGTCTCGTGGGAGAGTGTAGGGTAAACACGCCAATGATCGGCGGTGTTGTCTCAGCGTATCGTTATGATAGATCACCTGGGAGTCAACGACCGGTGCCTTTACCTTTTTGATAGATTGATCGCTCAAGCTCAGCCGAGTTTCGGTAATTGTGCCAGATTGGGATCGTTAACTGGCAGCAATACAATTATGTTATCAACGCGCACGGCAATATCAGGTCAAGTTCTGAAAAGAAGTGTCCGCATACGCCGTGCATTATTTGCACAAATAATTTCGAGCTACTTAAAGGCCTTTGAAATTGTAGGTAAACATAATTCATATTCTAAGATAGTATAGTCAGCAAGCTGGTATAAGTCAGGGCTCTTTGTCTACAGCATAATAAGCAGACCTATACGCAAAATAAAGACTTTATAACGAAGTTGCCAAAAACTTACAGTATAAAGAAATCGTCTGGAGATTATCAATAAATTGTAATTGCAAAGTTGCTTTGTGCGGCATAAAGTCTATAGTATTTTATGTAAATTCATTATTTTGATTCTGGATATGTTTTGAATATTGCATATTAAAACCATAAGAAACTTGCCTACATAATAAAACCAAGGATTTATGTGATCTCAAAATACACCCTTTTCTTTTCGAATTAACCCTTTGAGATGTTAATCAAAGGGAGACGGTGTAAAGAAGCGGATGCGCCACGATTTGTAACCAGCTATGATGTACGAGCACGGAGTAATTTAAAAATTATTAAGTGTTTGTCCTAAAAATAAACTTGTGTTGAGGCAAAGTATTGAAATGTTCCTTCTTGGATTTTTCGAACAAAGCTTATCAAAAATTCAATGTACATCGACTCCAAAACAACGTTTATTGTTTGAAAGTTTACAAAAATTTAATTATTTGTTATTTTCTTTGGGGACGACAGTATGTACTACAGGGGACTGATTTTTGGGTAGACTTTCGCGATTCTATTGACATTTGAAAAATTCATTACACTAATACAAAGACGTATCAATCTCTAATCAATTTTCAATAATATAAAAGGTGAAACTACGCGCCATATTATGGAGATGTTAAATTTCAAATATCCATAGAAAATGAATTTTAATCGAAGAAAGAATTTGCTCCCGACCTCCATTTTGTAAATCCCATATTTTTTTACTTTTATTCAATATTGCTAATTAATAAAAATATTTAAATGTTGAACAAATCACGTGTAATTAGGTAAGATGAATGAAAATAATAATGAATGAACATCATCTCCATTTCCAATGAAAAATAAATATTTTTCTATCAAAGTGCAAAAAAGTTTAAAGGTAATTTGTCCTGTTGCTTGTAAAATATTATTATAAGGAATGTTTGTTTATTGTGTGTAGGTATGCACGTTGAATTTGCAACCCTCCCTTTTTAACAGCACCACCTGTGAGGGCAATCTGATTTAAATGGAACATTGTGGTTATTATTAATAACAGACGGAGGAAACATTCAATATGTTTTTTCTTTAGTTTATGTGAATATAAAAATATAATCTGTGCTGAACTCGTGCAGTTAATAATTATCAGTCCCCGAGGAGGTAACAATATTATATAAACTCAATACTCTGTACCTCTATTACTACAATACTACTGTAGTACATCTATTCTGTTATTTTCTCTGCCGACTGTTAGTCGAGTCGCACTCCTCTAGGTGTCTATAAGTATTCGTTGGCTACGAGTACCAACAACAAATATTTGTAGATATCAGAAAAGAATCATCTTTTGGTCATTACATTAAAGGAATTAGTGATTTATTTATTTGCCAGTCTAGAGCTATTTAGTTACTAAGTACCTACTACTTAGTTCAGTAAAATATTAAATTTTTAATTAAATGTAGATGAATAATGTACTCGTAAGATTACATACATAATTAATTAAAACTGTTATTGAAGGGATGTTTTTAAAAAGAGAATGTAGAGCAGAAGGGAAGGTGAGGGATGCTCGACGCTGTTTCCGCTGCGGACGGGTTGCACAGACACATGCGCCACAGATTTCCGGTAAGACGTTCCGAATTCAAAAACACCTGGCCGAAACAACTTATAAAGAATTCACTTTTTGTTCCACATTATCCCTTCTAAACTTATTTTCAAGGGGAAGGACTCTTTTACCCCTTTTCATTTGTTTTTTACTATAATTCCATCTTGCTCATCTATGTTACCCTATTCCGTTTTAAGAGTTAATAACTTTTTGACCCTATTTAACTTTCTATTTTTAAATTCTAACTTCTTCGCAAAGTTTTTTAAAGGTAACATTCGGCGTTGCGATGGTTATCGGAGTCGTGTTATGTTTTTGCTTTACATGCTGTTTTGGTGTTTTTTGGTGTGCACATGGCAGAATATTTGGTTATTTTTAGGTCAGCATGTGCTCTACACCATTCGCGACAGACGGTGATGTCACTCCTTTATTTTTTGATTAAGTCGAAAAGGGTCATTTTTCATAATAAGAAAACACAGTATTATTGATCTTCCTAATTGAAAGAATAATTTCAAAGTATTTTGCAGTTATGGAAAAAGCTTTGTTTAATAAACGATCTCAGGGACTCGATGATAAAACTATAAAATAAATCGAATAAAGCGGTAGACTGTCTATTGTGTTAGTGTTTTAAGAAGTAAAAAATCGTGTTTATGTCTAATTTGACTGAGACAGATGCGGCTGTCGGGCTAATGGACTAGCGATGGGTGAAAGTGATTCGAGCCGGTGTTTCGCACTCTGACCTGACCCACACTCCCGGCGGTATATTCTGGGACATTAATTACGATCTCATTTCTTTAATGTTTACCATAGAATATATTTATTTTCTAATTTACTTTAATCAATTAAAGAAACCTATGTAGTGAAATTCATTGCTTTTGTAGTACCTAAGGTAGTAAGGACAGATTTGTTTAGCAACGTCATGGCAGTAATGAATACTATCATACTTACCTACAGCAACATGCATCACAATATTTTTTGTAGAACTTTTTATCATTTGTATGTACAATTATTGTGACGGTTCTATGTTCCATTAAAATATTTTCTAACCTAGGAAATATTGCAAGGACAATAAATACCTAATAACATAAATTGCAGAATAAGGCTGTATATTACCTTTGCGTCACCCACGCGGAAATATATATAGTATGGTTGTAAAGTAAAACTAATTATGTATAGGTAAGATATTTGGCAATTAACCATAGCTTGATGAGGTATATTAATAAATACGATCTGAGAAAAATTTATTACTTTTACAGACGTTTATCCAATAGATAGTTACCTAACCCCATTACAATTTATAGTTACTGTGCAATTCTTGTAAAGTTTTATAATACCATGCACCGTCGCTTTCTTTTCTATTTTTATGCACTGTACGACATGCATGTAGAGTCAGCAGCAAAATTATATTTTGGCATCTAAAAAAAATTCGTCATTACTGGCCACATCGCTCCGCTAGATAGTGATGCTTATTCTTTACGCCAAAGTAATGTCCAGATGCGTTGATCAGGCAGAAAATATGAGCGCGTGGTCCCCACTACCCAAGCGTTCCAAAGCCGAAATGTTTCATAAAACCCTATAATTAGATGACTACCCTCTCAGTTCGTATTGTTTTCATACTGACCGTACCTGCACTTACAACAATATTATTGAGAGGCTATTTTAATTTTTATTACATTCCGTTTTTATGTCTTCAATCACACCTGACCATATCAGGATCTCCTGTTTGTATTAGAGCTGATATTATGTTTTATTATTATATCTGCAATGGCATGATAAAAATAAATTTCTTTTGTTAAATTTTAATTATATTATGACAACAGCAACAATAATGAACACCTTTCCAAAAAAAGAAATCTCTTCAGGAATATAACTTTAGACGTAAGGGTTAAAATCCAATCTTTCAACACCTATACCAACAATTTGTTTTTAATAATAGGTATTTGTCTTTATCATAATACTAGCCGGTTCCCCGGTTTCGAACAAGTGCAATTACTTTCTATTATATGCAAATATTATATATACATAAACCTTGGAAGAAATTTGGAACAACTAAACGCAGAAACAGACAGACGCGGATAGCGACTTTGTTTTATACTATTTGAAGAAAATAAACATTCTATACGTGGGCAAGTACAATAAGGAAATGATCAATAAAGTATCCGCGGAGAACATCCAGGATATAAATCTATCTTTCACAAACACAACGTATAATGTACCAAGGAATAAAATGCTGGTGAGAAATAAAAATAACTATCATAATAAAGTCTTATAGTGACATACCTACACACATTCACACTCATCATAAGAAGGTACAGTTATTCGCGTAGATTAATGCTCACTCTCCCGAGCTAACCTGTGCCCTCTACGACACGGTGTGAAGATACACCATCTGTCAAAGTACTACATTTCACTAGTATGGTCAGTTAATGGTCGAGGTGGTATAAAAACAGAAAAGGAGATGGTAGCCAATTGCCGTGTACTAGTACAGTACAGACAACTGATTTCTATAATACGAGTATGTAGTTTGAAGCTTTGTCGATGGCAGCTTTCTATATCACGGGAGTGAATTCAATTATTTATCATTTGACTGGATAACAAACTTATCTTATCAATTAAACCTGAGTGGAGTGGAGTAAAAACATTTTTTTTAGTAATTTCATTATAATAAACGTCTTCTAAAACATAGTATGTTTACTTGTGTTATATGTATATGACAACCTGTTTGATGCAGTGGTTAGAAACTCTGACTGATATACCAAAAGGTCGCGGGTTCGGTCTATTATGAATACGGACATGGTGTACCCGAGTTATGGATATTTTTCATTATAATATATTTATTTACAAAAAATACAAGTTTTGTTGCTTATGTATGTGCAGATATATTTACTTATTTAATCTAAAATTAGGACTTAAAAATGGATCACAACTCTGTCTTTCACGAGACCACTCAGGATCCGATGCCGACGGAGCCGACCACTGCAGGCTTAATTAAATGATTAATCATTAGGAAGTTTTAATATAAATCTCTCTATTTGGCTTTAGAAATCCTAATGTTTCATTAATAAACAGTATAATAAATCGTATTAATACGGACATGAAATGTAATATTTCCTATACTGTTTAATAGATTGATAAAGTTTGAAGTTCATATCCAAATCGAGTAATGTAAGGCATGACGGGCTTCTCAGCTTACCTATGAAGGTACCATAAGCGTTAAGTTAGTAGTTATGTTAGTAGTAGCGTTAAGTTAGTAAAGAAAACAGCGACCATGGGATCAGCCACTGGAGTACTTGCCGTCTGTACATTGCTGTCCTTCATTGCAGATTCCGAAAAAATCAAAGCAACTGACGTAGGATTTATAGTTCAGGCTGGTTAGTGCTGACATCTTAAAAAACAAAAGAAAAGCGTTATGTTTCGCCTTGAAATGGCTATAGTCATCCGCGCGACCACTGCAGGGTTAAACTCTGCACAATACAATCAAAATTATAAAAGTACATTGGGATTTCGTTAGGTAGATGATCTATTTCACTTCTAAAATCTAGAACCTCAATCTAAATGTAACTTAGTTAATATAACACGCAAACAAGTTACGAATATTTGTATGGTCTACCGCCCGTATACAGCACGTGCCGTCGCGGGTGCAGCTGCGTTGACAAAAACAAGGAAGTGCAGCCATTTATAACTTTTTTTTAAATTTCGAATCCAATGCCAGTCTTTCAACCAGTGATTTGAACAAGTTGAATTAAATTATCGTTGTAAGTAGAGGGATTTTTCGAAAAGTATATGATGAGTTGTAACGATTTTATACACATTTGAAATTGGAATTCTGCAAAACGGCATACCTTTTTCCTTCTGATTGGATAAGTTGAATGCTTTTTTGTACAGTTTTTATTTTGCATAATAGTTTTTCAATTAAATAGAGAAATAATCGCTTTATAATAAATGCTTTCACATAAATATCTGTCAATATCAGACATATTACTTAATAAAAGAATAACTGACAACTTCTCACAAGAGTAAAATATCTAAGTTTTACTTTTATGATGAATATTCATTTTTGAAATCCATTAAAAAGATACACAGATTAAATTTCTTTTTTTTTTTTTTTATATGAGAGGGCGGCAAACGAGCATGCGGGTCACCTGATGGATAGCAACACCAAACGGGTCACATATGCGTTGCCGGCCTTTGAGGAAGGTGTAGGCTCGTTTCTTGAAGGTTCCAATGTCGTAATCGTTCGGGAATACCGCTGCCGGAAGTCCGTTCCACAGGGTGGTCGTACGTAGTAAGAAGTTTCTTGAGAAACGTACAGTGGTAAACTTTTTTTAACCTAATTATAAATATGAAATTTGGTTAAAAGGTGTTTCTGGTTGATATTCCTGAAAGTTTTCAGCTTGTCTTTGACGTTAAGGGGTATTCCCAGTATCAACAGTTGTCCTTCACGTTATCTCATATTCCCAGTATCGATACTTAACGTCACCATTAGTTTTGGCAGTTTTCTCTAAAATCAATTTGATTGCAAAAGGATTGTGAAATGAATGAATGACTGGTGGAGAAAATTCACTAAATATACAAACTACGAGACGAAGAGTAAAAGTCGTATCTTCATTAACATAGCCTCCAAAACGAGATTTAAAAAACCAATACAAATTTGAAAAAAGTATTCAAACCTAGCACGTGTTCGGGCGACACATGTGGATATGGAACCTCTTTATTAATTTCTAAAGGAAGAATCGGAAGTTCTCCGTTTGAATGAGTTCCATATTATTCAAATTTCAAGCACATGCCGTCCCACCTCCGCACAAGTTATACATCCAAAACAAATTGAACCACGAACTGAATTTACCATGCGAAATAACAGAGGTCTTAATATAACTGTCATATTACAGTATTCGGTAAGAATTATGAATAAAATTTTGATTTGTTGAAATGAATTTGAAAATAATATGCTTCCATTCATATGTCGGAGCAACAAAAGATACGCAATACGATTTACCAACATTAATGCAGGATCAAATTATCCAAGGTGTCTAAAACAAAGCTATAATTTATTATTATATTCATTAATTAATTAGTTCGTTCATTGATTAAAGTATAGAGTGAGGGATTTGCTTATAACGCAAACGCCTTTTAAATAAGCAGTGACTTGACTTATTATTGACTTAATTGGCTGTACCAACGAAATAATGATTTTTTTACTTATGATTATTTAATAATAAGCACTAGCCTTATTTTATTTATAAAGAATTTACGTAGGAGTTATCAAATAAAGATTTGTGTGTAATATATCATGTAACAATATAATTTAATGGTTTCTAAGAAGCGTTTTAAAGTGCAAATGTTTATTAAAACTTATCACACATGTATTTACTATTTTGTGGTAGTTGTAAGTGAGGTAGAACCAGCCTGGATTGCGAATGCGTTTGACCAAGTGTTCGGCAAAAAAAACTGACGCATGCGCCTTACAGATGTTGACAGATATTCGTGTCAATCATAATTAATTAAAAAAATGTCATAATGAAGCTAGATGTGGGTTAGCGACATATTCAATTGGTTATTACAATATTTCATATAAAGTGTATTAAATACTTTGGGCAGATAGTTGTTTTGTATAAGAGTTATACAGTACCAAAAGCAGAACATTTTGTAATCGAAGGGAACCCAACATAATATATACATATATTTTTATATATCAATTCAAAATTATTTGCAGGTTAAAAAATTAAATATTAAATAAATAAATATCTTTGCATAAACACACTGCGCCATCTAGTTCCACACTAAGCAACTAGGCTTGCATTGAGGACTGCAGTACAGTGTTTAAATGAAATATGACCTGCAAACTCTCAGCAGACGCCCAAAATTTTATATTTTCGAAACTCTTCTAGTTTACTCAACTTTACTCCTCGCGTCATTTTTACAATTAGACCACAAATAAATTTAAAAAATCAAAAGAAACACATTTCATGGGATAAAAGTTTATCATAACAAAAGTGACATTGGTGTCGATTTGGATGTACACCAACTAAACTAAACTAAGACATGTTTTTGAGTGGTGCCGTCGCATCGGACTGTTCCAGGGAAAAAGAAACAGTACTACTTTAAAACTGGTTTTAGTTTAGTTGATGTACATCCGAATCGACACCAATATTAACTTAAAATTAAAATAACTGCTCATTAACTGGCTAATTCTCCAGAGAAGAATAAGCAAAAATGCAAGGATTGCTAGTCTTTAATTAGTGTTAATATTGCTATTTGTGATTCAATTCGTCTAAATATTGCCGAGCGTATGCCTCTTGCTTGTCATCTAAATAGTCAGAAATTATATAATTTTGTAGTTTCTGTTTTAAATTTATTTAGAACAAATTTTGAATGCCATCCGGAAATTAAATGTACAAGCGTGTCATTGTTCCAAAACGATATATCTGTCTATGCAAGCAAAAAAACTATTTTTGTAGTAATACTTTACGAAATTCCATCAGTGTCTGCGCTGCGACATAAGCCCCGCATGTTTTGATTTTTTTTCGCCCAAAAACGGAAATATTTTTTGAAAATCCATTAAAAACTGAACTATAAATCATGTTGCATCTGCCACAGCCGCCGGCGTTTTCGTCCATTATTTTAAAAAACTGCCTTTGTCCTAGACGCAAATCGCGTTCAAAAACGATGTTCGGGGTATTTTTACCGTTTGGAAATTGATTGATATGTCTGATGCGTGCGCTTTTGCAACGCTATCCTTTCTGCAACTATACCTAATACTTCTAATTTATTTTAATTTTACCACAGTATTATTGTCCAGAGATCCAAGGAAGTTAAGTCTCCGTGTTATATTGTAATTATCATGAAATAAGGTAAATAAAACAGAATTTGGTGGAACTGGCAACCGGAACAATTTAGTATAATGTGAGACAACTAAATAGGCACTGGTTAAAAAGGCCTTAATTATTATAAGGCCGTCACATCACAACTATTTAAAATTACACACCCGAGTTTAGTCTTTAGAGTACGGACGTAAAAATTGGGCAATTTTCGCACGAAATTGGTCAATTTACAGTTTCCGAGGACAAATTGCGCTATAAATCAAGATGTTATTGCAGACCCAAGTCAAAAAGGACTTTTCGACAGGAAATTGAACCGCACTGAATGATAATTTATTTAGTGATAATGTGTAAGCTTGTTTAATTTTGAAGGCTATTGACATGATAAAAAAACACCGAATATATACCTACTTGATTCTAAATTTCACAACAAGGGATAATGGAGGTCCGAATGATAAGTGAAGAGAAAAATATATGTATTAATGTTACCTTTGAAATTAATATTAGTTACTTGTTCAAGCCATTGGAGGGCATTTGCTTTGAAAAGCCGTATTGTGAGAAATAAAATAAGCCGACAAGAATATGTTATCTGTGCGATTTCAACGTGCATTATAAAACAATTGTCGCTGATTCTGTCGTTGTGGTAATAACGAGGCAAGTGGTGACTACGTCTCCTCATTACCTACGCCATTACTTACGAGAGGTGAGATGACAGACAGAAACGGAGCGGTGGGCGGTGTCCGGAATCAGTGTACAAGCTCAGTGGCATAACTAGCTACTAACGTGTGAGGAAGGTTAGTGCACCAAAGGCCCCAAAGCTAGAGGGCTAAGAGACGTTCGCCTTCCCTGATTTGTGAAGAATCACTATGAAGAGCAAACGGATAAAATTTAGTTTGCTTAAAATTTAGATGTGTAATAATACCTTCAACAGGATGGCCACTGTCGAACATAGGCCTCCTCCATAAACTCCTAAAACATTCGCCAGTCTCTCAGTCTTTTACAGAATGCACTTCGGTGAGTGTGCGTTGGAATTACATAATCTTATCCCACCATCGCCATTTCATCTTCGGTCTACTTGTCGTGGGGAGATTCCACCCGTTTACAACTACAACCTGGGTATCTTCAAGAGCAGGGTGAATAGGAATCTACTGAGATTGCATGCTTCATCCTCAGCCACATCGTCACTTCCCACCAGTTATTCATAAAAAAACAGAAGCTGCATCTAGCGTCTTCATTAAATAATTACTAAAAATAAACATCTACTATTCCATCCTAGTTTTTTCAAGAATGACATGTGAATTGAATGTTAAATGCTGGTAAAAGTTTTTTAGCTTTTCATATGCATTCATAATTATTTAGTGAATTTGAAATGTGCATAGGTAAGATAGAGGCCCATTACTTTTTCGCACTAGGACAGTTGGCCCCTTCTTGCACCATTGTTGCAGGGGGAGGGATTGGAGGTTTAGGCCTACGATGTGACTCTAATGTATTTGGACTTCGGAAGAAAATTAACGTTTATCATTGCCTAATAACTGAAGCATTATTTTGGACGTTTTTACAGTTCATTGCGAATTGATGTAAAATTGAACAAATTGTATTACCATCTATTATAATTTCTAATTGATTGAAGTTATTAGATATTATTAAAATAAAATTAAATATCAATGAGGCTTGAAAATACTTTCTACATTACTTGAAGTTTGAAGAGGTTTTAATAAGTAATTAATATTTCTCTGCCACCCTTACCAAGAGAAAATGACCAATCACAAACATGCGCTCATGAGACATATATAGTTAGATATCTTTCAAATAGAAGCCTACATCGACGACAAATTGCTTTTCTTACAATGATGAATACTTTTGCGAACGATGTTAATAGCATTTTTCAATCGCTCATTGGTAATCCGCTGACTCTTACGTAACCAAAGAGCAGCCGTTAGACACATCCATTATTTATTCATATCACTTCACTTGTTATGAATAAATAAAATCTTTTGTCCGCTGAATGCAAGCTTTTGCATCGTTCCGCTGGGTATGCTAAATCACTAACAGCAGGGCATAACCTACCTAGAAATCCAAGAATTCCGAAATAATATTATAAGCACTTAGTTTTAAAAGATGTGCGACATGTGTCTCTAGTTAGTAGGTAAAATGCAATTTTAAGATGTAAGAGTACACCTGCAGATGCAAATGTATATACCGGATGAATTTTTTAACGTAAGGAAAAAATAAGGCATATTTGGTAATTGAAATAGAAGGTGTTGGCATAGGTAGTTTAATTTTTTTCTCAAAACCGTCATCGAATAGGGCTTTTTTTAGTGGGTCACCGTACTTCGATAACTGGCAGCGTTACCTCTCAATATCGCAATACATTGAGTTGAGGAAGTTAGTTGCCAGCTCTTGTCGCCGAAGATTCCTTTGCTATTCGCATCTGGGCCCCACGGACCTTCGTTTCCACCCCAAATGGAGCAAAGATGTAGCCCACTAAGAAAATCTAAACTTCAGGATAACTTGTTTACCAATTTTACATTATAACAATCACAGACTTCACAGTACTACCTGGCAATTTAGATGAGAACATATGTCGTTGCAATCACATACGTCGAAGAAGAATTCCGTGATTTTTTCCCTCCGCGACGCACGGGTGGAATCTCAACAATCATCGATAATATGAGGCGACGCTTAAGTTAGCGCGTGTCATCTATAATAACAGTCCATATTAAATCCTCAAGCCAAGCTCACAAAGTGACACAAGCCCTGACCACAATCGTCTGTAAAACATCGGAATAAGCACTAACGCAGACATAATCGCATTCCATAAAGACAAAGCTTAACGGACGGCTGTGACATTTTTATCATATAGAATTGTTTCCCACGTTTACGTCCACTCATTGAACTAAGTAGGTATGTACTAACAGGCGTAAATTATTATATATGTATAAACTTATGTTTAATGGAACTATTCTTTAGGGTAGAAGTTTAATTATCAAAGTGATTGTGACCGCGAATAATTACTTTATTGTTGGTAAAATTTCGAAACTGTAGTGAAAGCGCGAATAATAGAAATATTATTCGTATTGAGTACTGTCCGAGGCAAATTTATAAAAGGAGTTTACACTATAAAAGTCATGGGTCAATTGAAATAATAAAGTATTCCAATCACACTTCTAAAATTGAAAAGAAAATCCGTACAAGTCGAGACCTCAGGCAATGAAATTTTATTGTTTTAGGTACGCAGTTCTAGTAGTAATCGTTATCTGTACAAACTTTAGCATTAGTATTAATAATAATAAAAATTAATATTACGTTAGTATCTATATATTATTGGTGCCTAACTCTAGTTTAAAAATACTTTAACCGCAATTCAAAGTTTGTCAATGAGTTTCTTCGAAAAAATATAACTATAATATATAAGTAAATATATAATATAGTATAAGCTAGGTAATATAAATTTAAATTTAATCTAGGTATCTACACTTTATTTCCATTGAATTTGATTTTTTTAAGCAATGCTCTTAGATATACAGAATAATGAAAGGGATTATTCAATATCCATAAAAGAACACATTTCGAAATAAAAAAAAAATGTTTTATACGTGTCCTAATGTAAAGTACTACACCTCGTATGAGCTATAAATATAGCTCATATAGCTCATGAGCTATAAAAATGCTATGAAAAATACCTATAATATATAGGTATTTTTCATAGCATTTTTTTTTATTTGTGCAAAAATAAGGTTTTATATGATCTTGACGTGATTATGCTATTATTTTTATTATAGCTTAAACTAAGCTCTGCCCAAATTTTTCTTAAGTTACATGTAAATTACAAGTCTTTATTTGGGCCACCACCGTTTCCTACAACTATGCCAACATTCAATTGCTTATTGCAATTCAGAAAATGGCCGTGACACCGAGATGATTCCACAAGTACTCCAATTCGCATTTTGAATACTGATCACTAAAAAAAGAAGTTCTTTTGTTTGCTGATTATCTAATGTGTATCTGGACGTGGTAGAAGGAATCCGATCATAAAACGTCATATCAAATGTTAGTGGTTATGGTACGGCGCTCGGAAGTGGAAAGTTGCGCAGTTATTGAGAATGAATAAACCAGTAAACAAAACGCAAACGTGGAGCGATGAACTTTAGCATCTCGATCGTTGTTATTGTACCGCTTCTGTGGCAACTTGCGACTCATTTTTCAGAAACTAAGGGATTATACTGGATACGCCCTAGTACTTTGGTATTGGTAGGTATAATTAATTATATGTTAAATCTATGTATTTCAGAAGCAAACGATCACTAAGTACTGCTGATAACCGAAGAAATGTGAACTAGAGTTTACTACTAAACGAATGAGAATGTATATAAAATTAATAGGAACAATATGCGTACCGTCTTTACCATAAGGGCACACGGGGCCCGTGCCCAGGGCCCCCATTCTCAGGTGGCCCCGAAGGACCGCCAATTTCTCTCACACATTTATTCTCAAAACTGAATAATTTGTCAAATATGTGCATCGAAAGTGATATCCTTAAAAAAAATTACTTTAAGGATATAATAGAAGATTTTGCTCAGCAGAAATCCCGAAAGAAACCGTTATCGTAATCGTGACCAAAAAACCAGCAGCATTCTAATATCATTAATGACATGTTATATCATACTGTATTTGATTACCTTATGATACTGATAAATGGTCATAGGTACTTAGTAAAAAAATGTTATTATAATTCGCTTTTTTTACCCAAAAAGGGCCCCAAATTCTTATGTGCCCATGGGCCCCAGCCGAGTTTAAGACGGCCCTGAATATGTCCAGTATTTTAACGCTGTTAGATACCAATTTATGTATGATATAAGAAAAAAAAAGTAATTATTTCAATAAAATCAAAAAACTATTAAACATTGCGGTGATTACAACATTTCTGCTGGCTTTTAAAGAACTATTGTTTTATTACAATGGGTTAGCGCTTGGCCTCTATCACACCTGATCTTAGAGAAGATGAGACGGAAGGTGCAGGCGTGCTTACTGGGAACCACTGACTTATCTGACTGCCTTATCTCAAACAGCTGGAAATCAACCTTAACTGCTTGGTGGTAGAGTTAGTTAAGTCTCTCGCTATCTCCGTTTTGTAAACCTTAGGTTATTTACATTGAAGTTGAAAATTGTACGGAAACTATGGCTACTGTAACTATGTAGGTACTTATAGAGATCTTAAAGAATCTATATTTATGATAATCTATGGGATTGCAAGACTAACGAAACGAAAGTAAATACTTATCTATTTATAATAAAAGAATGGCATATCCCTTGACGTATTTCGATATCATCTTTCTGGTATGAACCCCGATCGTTCAGTTGTGACTCCCCATGGTAATAAATCTCGCTTTGCGCATGGTACAATAAAACAGCTTTGCGCTCTATTGTTGGTTGTTTGGTAGCACGACCTGTACGAAATATCGATATGGCTACGAACTATGGCAACATCCTTGTTATATTTTACTATGCTTACCTACTTCTTGACGACTACTCGTATGTTGGCTTTAGACAATCAAAAACTTAAGGAAAATAACTTTTATCAAAGAAATTCGTTTCGTCCTCAGGATTACAAGACCTCATTGGATTCTAGAAGGTTATAGGTATCATAGTCTGTATAGTAATCACACTAACAACTCCAGGTGAGATGCACGTTTAATAGCATGGCATAAAACGTAAGACATCACAATTTTTTTCAACAGGAATATTTTTATGTAGTTTTGAGTATCTAAAAAATCACGGTGAGTATAAAGAGATCTCGTTATCTTATAATCTGTAGGCATATAAGTGTAGCACATCAAATGCAAAACGAATGCAAAGTAACTCGCAGGTCGCATTGAGCTCAAAAACAAAATAAAAATTGTACAAAATCTGTCGACAGGTGGTACAAAGAGTGTAGGGTGGGCGCGAATGTATGGGGTTGCCAGTTCGAATCCAACCGGACACTGCCTGGACAGATGTGCTTGGTTACTGTGGTGTTTGAATTTATTACTTGTTTGTTAAGTAAAGAGAATCATAAAAGTGTCAAACTTTATATTGCTAGTTATCGGACTAGACATGACAACTTATGTTTGAAATAATAACTGTGCTGTAGAAAAATAACTATTCCTCCGGAGTAAAGTCGACCAAGAGAGTACTTTAACACCATAAAGGTAACCATATCTACGCTATAAAGCAACAAGAACAATATGTACATAATAGTCTATCAATACATTTAATAAATCTGAACAACCAGCGTGTCTATCTGTAAATTGAATGTATTCACTAAAAAAATTATAGAGGGCACGGGAAGAGTAACAGAATAAATAAAGGCCATTTTTAAAATTTTTAGGTTAGGGTTAATTAATGTATTTTTTGTTAGAAATTGGCGAAGGCATAATTTCCCATGTCGCAAATTCCTTCACTTCAAAACCACATTTCTTAGTTGTAGCGACTAAAACGATTAAGCTGCAAGAATTACTATTAACTCATGTAGAACGAAACATTGTAAATTATAACACTATTAACAGAGTTATGAAGAAAGATGAAGCTAAACTTCCATCATACAAAATTTGAGCCAACCGAAGTTGTGGAACGGAACAAGACTTATAAGATACTTCTCTATATCGTAACAGAAATTGAGGTTTTGGCGGGAAGTGATGCAGGCGAGAAAGTTTTTATACCCCGAATACAGCTTATTCCTCACAATTATCTAATTTATTTGAAGCCTATACAGTATACCCGGTGACCGTATGTTATGCCGTAACCACAAACAAAGCGCAAGACCAGACGCTGCGTGTTGCGGACACCTTAGTGTCAGTTGTTTTTCGCAAAGCCAAGTATTTGTACGAGTGGCTCTCTCCCGTATTAGTACGGAAACGTCTTCTTTATTTGCAATTATAATGTTTAATTAGGGTTTTATTGATTATTTGTTTATGTAATAACATAAAAATCGTAAGTAATTCACAGCGATTAGAGCTCACATTGCGATCCCGTTTTATCACCAATGCGCTAAGTATTCATTTTATATTAATTACACACTAAAATACAGTAGATATACTAGTGTACAGATGTTTGGATAACAAAACTCCTTGAAATACATATTCTCGATCGAAAAAATCTAAAGTTACGTCTGAAAGTACAAATCAACGGCTGGCATTAAATACTTAATGTTTAATCACGAATCTTTGTGTGTTAAATAAACCAAATATGATTTAGTTATCATATATTTACATATTCAAGATATGCTTTCGGAATATAAAGAAAATACCTATATTTTTGGGTGCATGAGAAGCCTGTATTGAGCGGTATAGACTCTTACATATACATATATGCAGGCGATGCAGCAGCAAGAATTTTTTGTCAAACTGATAAAGCATTTTCTTGGTTGATTGTACTAAATGAAAAAGGGTAAAAGTAGATATAGCTAGAGTTAAAATTCTATTATTTATAATTATTATATCAGAGCGTCGGCGGCTCAGCGGTTAAGACACGGTCTCCCCATTTTGGAGGTCCGTGTTCGATTCCCAGGCAGGCCATGTACCAAAGAGTTTTGAAATTTAATTTAATTTAAATACTTATGTGTATTGTGAGAAATAAAAATTCGCATTATACGAGGGAAGGCCTGCAGTGGGATGTTTACGAGCTGAGATGATGATATCATAAATAAGTATAATTCAGTTCAGACGTTTATCTAGTTAATAAATTGGGAAAATATAACTGTCTATTCGGTCGATATAATTAAGTGGCAATATTGACATTGGCATTGAAGTTGACCTGTTTGGTGTAGTGGTTAGAAACTCTGCTGCTATATTAAAAGGTCGCGGGTTCGAATCCCGGTAGGGGCATATTGTTGTATGATGAATACAGACGTGTGTTCCCAAGTTATGGTTGTTTTTCATTTATTAGTTGTGTACAAAAGTTTATTAACATTTAATATAGTTCTACCCTTTATTTACAAAAACTATTATTTCTGTAGTTTATCAACCGTCTGGTATCCATAATACAAGTCTAGTTGCTTAGTGTGGAACTAGATGGCGTTGTGTGTATGTGCAAAGATATTTATTTATTAAATATTTAATTTTTAGCCTTTTTAACCTGCAAATTATTTTGAATTGATATATAAAAATTATGTACAAATTATATTGGGTTCTCTCCGATTACAAAATGTTCTGCTTATGGTACTGCATAACTCTTATGCAAAACAACTAACAACTATATTTATATTTTATTTATTTAATATTACGTATATATAAATTAGCAGATCCAGACGAATCGAATAAACACACATATGTTGCTTATGTGCATGTACATCTAGGTAAAACAAGAACAACGTTCATCTGTTAGTCGCATCCATGACCTACACAAGTCATTGGTCCAGTACCAAAGAACAGCACGGGCCAGACATCGAGCACATAATTACAGGCTACAGTGACAGATTAATATACCAAAGTTATACTCTAATCTTATAAACTAATAAATTTTGATGCACATTAACATTATTCATTGTCATTATTTTTGTAAAGCCAAAATGTAGCATTGATTTATATACACAAGGAAGTGATGAATCATCTAGTTTGCGAAAAATTTACTAAAAGTCAACCAAGGTCCTATATACGCTGATTTAAATTATACTTTGAGTTAAAGTAGTACACACGCTTACCTACCTCTGATTTAGGTATATTTCGAAAGGGAAAAAGGACCTCTTAGGATTGTTCGTTCTTTGTTGCCCTTCTGTCTGCCTATCAAGTCCTTTTTTCTCAGGAACGGTAGGTACTCGTATCAAGTTTAACATCAAATAATTTAGTCTACGGTTCCTTGGAGCTGTAATGAAATCGTTTAAGTCAACGCATCAAGAATACCGCCATTTATGACTCACATTTTGACAATCGCAAATAAAATGAAAACTTATAGAGTACTCCCTGTTGTACTAGGATCTTAGAAGTCGGCACAGAAAAGCAAAATATCCAAAAATCGCTAATTTGTCAATTAACTTAAATTCCGAGAGTTGATACTCGTTATGGACTAACTATCAACATACATGTTTGTACAGAACCCTCGGTGTGCGAGTCAGACTTGCACTTGTCCGGTTTATTTTATGAGATTGTAAGGATTAACAAGGATTACTCTATTTAGAAGTGTAGTTACAAAGTTATTATCCAGCCTGCGACGTAGTGGTCCATGTCTAGGAGTTACGATATGTCCAAGTTGTTGTTTAGTCAAAAGTAGAACACTCGTAATTATAAAAAAATAAGCTATTTCCCAATACAGTTCTACAAACAATATGGTCGAGTAAAAAATATAGATAAATATGTACATACATATCTCCATACCTACCTACATTACTTGGTATTAGGTACTAGAGAGGTAACGAGCTAAACGTCTGCGGGGCATGAGGTGCGGTGAGGTAGAATGGAATAAAAACTGCCATTAGCTCATTCCACGACTGTATATTATATGAGATCAATTCCTACTTGTTCCAAATACGTCATTTCATCGTCAACCATTGCATATTTTCTATGTTTGTTTATCGACATCCGAATGTCGATTGTTGCAGGGTTTTGTTTACCAAATATGGCGTTCCAAGATGATGTATGTATACGAAGTCGTGTGACGCCATCATTTGACGTCACTTTCTCTGTATACTTTCATGTTATGAAAGCGGCGCGTGCGCTTCTGAAAGATTAACTACATTGTGAGATAAGTTGGTATTTTTAGGAAGATTTAGTGTCACCAATGACAAGAAACACAAAAAATATTATAATCGGTAGAGAAGTTGTAACATTTTGTCTACGCTGTAAAACGTGATAAATCGACATCAACATATGGGGATCAAACACTGTTTAAACATAATCTTATCTTTGTGATGTAGCTGTAAAGCCCCACAAATACAGACATCAATAATATCAACAGCTGTCTGTCAAAACAATTTTTGTTCAAAATAAAGGTGTTTACGGACAAAAGTGTATTCTGCAGTAATAGTTCGTCTGACATTATCTAATTGTTCCATCTTTTTATTCGTTTTGTAGTCCTGATAACGAATTTAATTGAGAGCCCTTTGTGAATCGGAGTGTTGAACGTAAAATTCTTTGACATAAACTTAATTATGTACTTACTCTCTATGCCTGTTTTAATACACGACCGATTGGTGCAGTAAGTGACTCTGCCTTTGATCGATTGCGGGTTCGAATTTCGCTAAAGGTAAAAGATTGTGAGATGAATACGAACATTTATTCCCGAGTCATGGTATTTGTTTATATAAATATTTATGTATGTTTATCCGTTATCTAGTAGCCACGGTACAAGCTTTATTTAGCTTGGTGTTAGATATTATTATGTTATACATCAGTAATTATTTACTTTGTTGTTACGATATTGATATACCTATGCAATTAATCAAAGAATGGGTACACAATGTTGTTGAATTTTAAGCACTTTTTGGCAGCCTCTTTGGGATTGCACTTTGACGGCCATGGAACAGGTCCCGGCTTCGATTCTTCGATGGGAATATTTTGAACATTTCTAAACTTTCTCGGGTCTGCGTTTTGTGGGCAATGAACCTAGAAATCGTTACGGTATCCTTCTCTGAGGCCAAGGTATCGGTGTGTTCACCTGCCTATTATTATATTGTAGAACCGAACAAGGAAGTCGCGTCATATTCAATTAAATAAGAAAATTGCTCATGTGAACCCCGATTTTATTTTTATCGACTTTTCAACGATGTTTTACTTACTGTATGGTGGTTCTCATTAGATATTGCTTTGAAAAATAATATTAAAATCGACGCATAAACGGCGGAATTTACGCCTATCATTACGAAAATATAAGGGTTCCGTTTTTGGCATTAGACTACAGAACCTTCAGTAGATATATGGTAAGACATTGGTATGTTAGACCCTCACACACGGTATGTTAGACTTTCTAAGAGATCCTGTGAGAATTGAGCATGGCCTAGTCGGTGTACACTGCATACAGGCGTGTAGGTATTATGCTTTTCATAAATATGAGCGTATATAGTTGTGAAAAAAATGGCTACTTTCTTCCAATTTTCTTTTTCAAATTGTCCTAAGAGGGACGACCGGGAGGGTTCCATAAAGCACGTCGTTAGCGCAGGCACCCGCCAGAACGCGGTGTAGGAAGTCGCCGCTTAGTTGGGGACTGTTACTTAAGACCGATGTGGACACGAGAAAATATAAAATAAATGTTATAAAATGACGATGCTTCCATTCCGACAGAAATCACGATTTATAAAGAAAACGTTCTTTCTCATTGGTGGTTTTGTGTAATGAATGAATGACACATCCCCTGGACATTGGTTCGGTAGAGATTGCAAAGACAGGAAACACACGTGCATTTAAAATACACATTCAAAGCGTTTTTGCGTATACCTAAAGTTTATAAAAAAAAAATATGTTGTGCAGGTCTAGATTTATGCACCTATTCCAGGTAATTTTCAAATAGTTGAAATTATAGTTGTAAAAGTTTGTGAATATGTTTAGAGTTTTTTTTAAGGCACACATAAATTTAGTACACAGATAGTCCGTGTCTGCATTCAGTGAGATAATGGTGTCGATTCGGATGTACACCAATTATACTAAAATAAACTAAACTAAAACCAGTTTTGGAGTGGTGCCGTCGGATCATACTGTTCCAGGGAGAAAGGGACAGTACTACTTTAAAACTGGTTTTAGTTTAGTTGGTGTATATCCGAATCGACACCGATGTCCAGTATTTTTTATTTTAATATTATTGCTCTATTACGGCATTTGCCTTCACAAATTTAGGTAAAGGTACAGAGATAAAACAAATACAAGTCCTAGAATAACTCACAACGCACTTTTTATCTCGATGACCGATCGGCAACCTTATTATCTAACGTTAATGGGAATGGACCATATCACCAACTGCCAAAATCGACCAATAGTAAGGCTTAAATTTTCAAAATCGATCAATTGCGAAGGAGTTGACTATGCATTACCATTGATTGATGTTACACAATAAGAGGAGTATTCCTACAGGATGATTTTTCATTCTCGAAATCGTTTACAAGTTCTGGTAATACTTTGTTCACAAATAAAAACTGTAATACTTTTTAATATTCCTGCAAAAAGTCTTCCAGGAGAAAATACTAAAACCTATCGAGTTGCTAACACTTCCATGCGGGAAATAATATTTCATACAAGGCCGTCAAAATCTATGTTGCAAAAAATTTCCCCATACTACTAGGGTGGGTAACGTCAAAATTTCATCGCGGTCTCTCTTTAAATTAATTGCTCCCTGGCTAACATTTAGTCCAGTAAAAATACGCTATTTTTTGTATAACTTCCTATAATTTTAAAGTTCCTGATTTTTTGTAGATGGATAGAGTACCCATCAGTAATCAAATAAAAACGTTTGTAACAATTCTGTAGCTTGCTTTAGGTATAGTATGGGTATTTAGTTATCAAACCTATAATATTAAGTTAAAGTTACCACTACGAACTTCATTGCGTTGTAGAAGATGCTAAAATCTCTTAAAACAATTTTCTAGAAAAATAATCAATGGCTCTTGATGGCTTCTAAAATAAATTTTTCATAAATGTATAGAAGTTATTGATCGATTTTTATGAAAATAGTTACAGGGGTTACTAATTCCGAAGTCGCGAACAAAGGCTAACTACGAACACACCGACTGGTGAGTGAGTTTAGTTTTAGCATACAAAAATAGAAAAGTCTAATGATGAAAATATATATGAAAGAACTGTAGGAACTTGTCCAGTTAACTCTTTAGTAAGAGCGGTCACGCGCGGCGCCCCGTTTGATGCACGCTCCAAGAAATCCCGTCGTTACCATCCAGTGACTTAGAGCATTTACCCATGGAGTCCATGTAATGCCTCCAACTGTTCCACTAAACAATAGAAAGGATTATAAGTTTCTCAGTAGAAAACGAAGATAAAGATAAACGAAACAAGAGACTCCATTTCAGGAAACCTTACATTTGCATTCAAAAATTCGCATAGTTAGGTGATTCATACGATCGTGGATACCAAGAGCTGATCACTAAATTGGTTTAATTTTTTTGTGTCAATATATAGGTACCTATGATCGTATCGTATCATACCTATAAATCGTTGGTTTGATGATGATAATCACCAGCTTTGTTTGTCATTATAAACAAATCTATTATGACACAACCTTGAAATCCCAAACAAAATCATTTTTTTCATTTAACCCGAGCTATACGTATGAAACATCATTTTTTTTTGGAAATTTCTGGACTGTACCCATTGTAAATATATAGTTCTGAATAACAACGAGAATTCGCGGTTTTTCCGCTCCAAAACCTATAAAAATTCACTGAGCATAGAATATTTTAAGTACCACTCATTGTATACTCATAATAAAGTGTTGTCTGATCTTTGATGCAGCTGACAGTAGCAGGCCAGCAGTGTCACTGATGCGGAAAAGATCTGCAAGGGTTAACCCGCTTACCAGCGTAAAACCATGTATCCGTTTCGGCGTAGACATTTCTTCTTTCATTATTATGCTTTTATTTGTGACGTTTTTTACAACCCTCTCTTGGGCTGATTTATGAGTTGCTATACCTACATACAATTATAGAAATCTGAAATTTAACTTCTCAAAACGGCTTACTTTCGAAATGCACAATTTCGAGTACCTACGAGTATCATTTACCATGCAGAATTTTAGAAATAAATTCTATAAGTCCAACGGTAATGGGAGGACTTATAGATTTTTTCTGAGTTCAAAACGAATGTACACGATTGATAATCTCTCCCCAGGCGTCATTCATCTGCATTATCTATTCCACCCTTCTAGTGCTACCGTTTAAAATAGTTTAAATAGTCTCCGTATCAGCGTGGTGGACTATTGCCCATACTCCCTTATTATACGAGGGAAGGCCTATATGTACCTGCAGTGGGATGTTTACGCGCGGAGAGAGAGTCTCCGTACCAAAAGTTGATACATCGAATGTCTCAGCATCGAACAACGTACCGATTTTGAGTTACTGTTATTTATTACTTATCGCAACAATTTATATATACGGATATTTGAAAAACAATTTCTCAAAAGTTCATAAACCATGACCTTCTTCAAACTTCAATAGAAAATTCGAATATTTTAGAAAACTGTCAATGGGCACATAAGTTATACAGACAGCAGCTAAAACAAAACTAGTTAGATTCCTTAGCGAACCAAACGAGAAATTCCCAAGTGCTGTCTTAGACCCGTATTAATCGTAGTAATCGTTCTCAAGATAGAGATGACGTTAAGTCGACTCTTGAGAATCTGTTGCATATTAAAACAGTTTAAAAAAATTGAGGCTGAGATGCAATCTCAATCTCAAGATCGATTTATTAATACGGCCCCTAGTATCATTCTAAATAGGTATTATAAATTCAGAATTTATTTATTAGATTCTGGGATATAATATCATCATGACCAGCCCGTAAACATCCCACTGCAGGTATATAGGCATTTCCCTCGTATAATGAGGGAGTATGAGCCATAGTCCACCACGCTGCTGGCCTAAAGCGGGTTGGGGATTTCACATGCCTTTGAATTTTTCTTTCTCAGGCATGAAGGTTTCCCCGCACGATGTTTTCCTTCACCGTTTAATCTGTTCTTAATAGCAGTCGAATAAATGCTCATAAGTAATTAAATTAAATTTAAAACTCATTAGCACATGGCCTGCGTGGGAATCGAACCCGGACCTCCCAAATTGGGAGACCGCGTCAACCACCACCGAGCCACCGACTCTCGTTTAATATAATATTATATGCCATTTCAATTGTATGAGTAAAAACTCTAGTGTTTATTACCCATTTTATTTATGTCTGATGAAATCTTTAAATAATGGTCTGCAAACAATAACAATGACAACTGTTAAAGAAATAACAATCTCATTCAAAAGACCTTGATAAATAAAATTATCTTAGGTTACTTATTATTCTCACTCTATTACTTGCCTATTGTAGTCAAGTTCACAAAACGTCTTATTCCACCATCGCCATTCCATCTTCGGACTACTAGGCGCGGGGAGGGATTCCACCCGTATGTAGTTAACATACCGAACATTCGCACTAAGCGGTTCGATTCTTCATTCATAATGCGAACAGCCAAGGCATGGAACTCCCTTCCGGCGTCAGTCTTTCCTGAATCCAACATTGGGATCTTCAAGAGCAGGGTGAATAGGCATCTACTGAGATCGCGTGCGTCATCTTCGGCCACATCGTCACTTCCCATCAGGTGAGATTGTGATCAAATGCGTATCCAGTTAACCATATAAAAAAAACAGTCAGTGTTCAAGTCAGGCACTAACCCTTTAAAACACGATTATGAGTTTTCTGAGTTACTCATAGGGTGAAGTAACCTTGAACGGATCATAATGTACTTACCTACTTGCTATTACATGAAGTTTTTTGAGTATGTTATTAATGTTATCATTTGTTTTCCATTTCATTGGATCTATAGTGTACGTATGTGGATGCAATAAAAAATTCGTGCATGCTTGGTATTGAAAGAAAACAATTATATTTTGCAAAATGACCATTGGAGGGATAACTAAAATATAAAAAAACATCGAACCCCAGTGACCTCGAATTGATAATATAGGGGATCAAGTAACGGGTGCCTTTGAGACATTATCTCGAGCACGAGGTCCGAACGTGGCGCGTGCGCCGACCACGTGGTCTATCGGGCGGGAGTCCGTCGTTCGACCTACGCATAGGGATGGCCACAGCAGATACCAACTTGATACTTGGCTCTCGTCACACATTGTTTTTTCGCTATACTCCCTTCCCCAGTGAAATTAGAGCTTTCACGTTCCAATAAAGAAACTGGTGTTTACCTAGTTAATTAAGTATTTCACTGTGTATATTTTTAAGCTGTGTACAATAAAGAATTTTTTCTTTCTTTCTTTCTTTCTTTCACTTTGCATCAAACTTGTTATTGTTTCAATTTTACGTTTGATCCGTACCTCATTACATGAATTGGATGTCGATAAATTTATGACCAGTTTTCACTACTTGGCACCAAACTACTTTTTAATTTAATGTCGATAGGTACTATAGTTGTATAACATACTTACTTATCCTACTTATCTGTCAATATTTGGTAATCCAATTATATTATTTAATGATAAAATTTTAAATCGAAATCATCCCTGTAAGGTTGTCTTAATTTTATATGCATGAAATAGAAACTTGTTTCATTACTAAATAGCCATGTATCTACCTACTTTATCTTGTAGCACCTACAAGAGAAAGAAAAATGATTAGTTATATTTAATTAAAAATTAAATCATAAACATTATTAATTTAACATAAACTTAACGTCACATCACTATTGGTTACCAAGGGGTCGGGGGTATGAGTAAACACGCGGGGAGGGGTACCTAACCTTGGATGCGCCGAAGCAGCTGCGTCGATGATCACCTGCCTACCGTCGCCGCCATATTGGTTTCCGACAAGTACACACTGCGCAAAACACACAAACATTAAAAAAATATAAAAAACAATTTCGGGCACTTTTAAGAATGCAACTATGCGTACCGGAGTTATTGGATTAAAATTGTTGTACAATTTTGCAATAGCCAGCTAATTCCGCGGGGTTAATAAAAACACGTGGGTGGGTAGAGTTGATGTTTAACCTCTTCGGGTTTCCCCTCACTTTTTACACTCCATTACTGTATATCAGCTTTAGTTTATACCAGGCAATGAACTTTCATTGGAAGTCCTTATTTAATTCGGTTCCGTCCAATACAGATACATAACAAAAAACGCGGGAAAATTTTCAACGCTATCGCTATTCGCTACTACCCAATGACCTGCCCTGCCTTAAACCGTTGGTACAAAAATTAAATATTGTTACCTATATGAAGTAATTTAAGATTATTGCTTAATACATAAAAATAAAATAAAAAAATAAAATATTTTTAGACATACACACAGCGCCATCTATTTCCACAGTAAGCAACTATAGGTTTGTGTTGTGGATGCCAGATGGTTGATATTATTATTATTATTATTATATTACTATAGACGAGCAGCATTACTGCTGGTATGTCTATGTCACAGTGTTGGAAGAGTTCACATTGATCATTATGTTGTAATTCAGTCAATATTTAAGTCATTACTAGTTTTTAAAAAAATTATCCAATCTATTCTTGAACGAATTCACTGATTGGGCGGAGACAACCTCTTCCGGCAGCTTATTCCAGGCCTGAACAATATACTACATAAATAATTTTTTTTTTGTAAATAAATACTTATTATAAATGAAAACATCCATAACTCGGGTACAAATGTCCGTATTCATCACACAAACATATGCCCCTAGCGGGATTCGAACCCGCAACCTTTTGGTATAGTGGCCAGATTTGCTAACCACTACACCAAACATGAATTAATTGTAGTGTTTATTATCTAGTATTTACGAGTATTTACAATCTTTTTCTGCGCTGCGTTCTGTGACTCTATTTATTAAACGCTCGTCATTTCTCTCTAAATAGTAAACTAGGTATGAATTTATAATAAAAAAAAAACACTCTTTCAATCATGCTCTCCCACCGAGCGAACGATATGTTGTACATTATAATGGTGTGAACAATATCTGAACGTTACCTAGAAACTAATTCAGTAATGTGCACAGAAAAGAGAGTGGCTAGGAGTCAGGTAACACAGAAAATAGAGACCCATTTCTATAGTAACCTATACTGATTTAAATAAATGACTGAGTTAAGTTTTGCGTACGAGCATGCGTGGCTGCGTTCTGAAACTCAAGAATTTGATGTTTTGCCATCGACTGGGTAAGAAGAAGTGGGTTTAATGCACACATAAGATGGTTACAAATAAAATTATATTTTATCTTGTATTATTGTTACATTAACTTTAATTCAAGAAAACTTACTTTAATATTGTTTCCATTGGAAGTTTTGTCACATAAAAGTTCTGATTGACTGACTACCGTAGAGATTATCGCATAGGCCAAACGCGTGGACCGATATTGATGAAATTAGGCAGGTGTATATTCCTTATGCGGAAGAAGCTGGACATATTTCTAAAGTAAATCAATATCTCCGTAACCGAGAAAAATAGAAATTGGTATGTCTGCTCTACTATGTAAATAAATAAACTCTTATTTCAGTTTTTTTTATATAAATCTAACTACAAACAACACACAAAATACAAAGAGTATATAATTATTGTATAAAAGAAATGCTAGATGACGCTAGCTTTTTTTTTTTTTTTTTTTTTTATATGAGAGGGCGGCAAACGAGCATGCGGGTCACCTGATGGAAAGCAATCACCGCCGCCCATGGACACCCGCAACACCAAAAGGGTCACAGATGCGTTGCCGGCCTTTGAGGAAGGTGTCCACCCCAGAATAAGCTGTATTTTTTAGCGCGCTATTTGCTGTGTTTTACCTTGATATAAACTAGTTTTTATTCGAGATCCACGCAGACGAAGTAGCGGGCGGAGGGCTTCCTAGTTGTAATAAAATTCTTCATTTATATTAGTACACTAAGGATTTTATTACAACGTACCTACCGAACTTGTCAAGGTTAAAATCTGATGTTCCAAATTCAAATTGTTCGAGCGGCAAACACCTTGCGACCGACAAAAAACATATCTAACGCGAAAGGCAGGTGTCTTTCCCAGGCTTTAAGATGGGCCCGTCTCCATTTCGAATACTTAATTTTCGTGTAGACGCTTGAAATCAAATAAATAAATAAGTAAATAATTAATTTCACAACGTTTAGATTTTGCATAAGGCTAGTTTATGGTATCGCGTGACTTCACCTTTAACTTAACAAATAGCAACTTCCATAAAAATATTTTATTCCTATTTACGGCGGCATTTTACAATAACTTAAACGCAAATAGATACTGAAAAGGAGAGACGTTAGGAATAAATTTCAATAAATAAACAAGTAGGTATTTACCTATCACTTTAGTTATTATAGTAATCTTTAATAAGTCGTTGTGTTTAACCTATAGGTATGCTTATTATTAGTCAGCTAGATTCTATTTGCAATCTTCGAGTCGGTAGTTTTGAAACAAATTTCTTAACTATTTTTGCGGAAATATTTGTGTGTGAGTAATTTATCCAGAAACGCTAGAGCTATTCCTGACAGGCATTTCCTTTCTATACTTTGGTGCAGATTTAAAAATAAATATACAACACACGTACACAAAAATAGATATTATTTTTATAACATTTCATCTAAGTATCTAACATAAACTCGGAACAAAATCTTAACGTAACTCATGTGCTTCACTTAAACCGCATGCATGACCAAGCTGAATCCACCCTTTCTCGACCTACGATGCAGAAAATTCTGAGGGTTGAAGGCTTAACTGTTTTTTATGCATGAAAATCTATTTTTTGTCATCAAAAGGGTTGCTCCTTTTAAAAGTAGAGGCAGATGTCAAGACGATGCAGATGCCTGTCCAAAATTAATGATTCTGCTACTGGTAGCGTCGTGGTTATTTATATGTTATTTCTACTCTTTATGCTTTATATTATTATACTCTAATGATTAATTTTAATACAAGGATAGCGTTCATTTACGAGTATGTACATAATCGTAATAATATAAAGTTCTTATTTTCACGATAACCGTACCTAAGTATGCAGTTTGTCTGTAAAATTAAGTATGCACATTTTGCAAAATAAGTATAGGGCAATACGATAATAAGAATTCCCGCGTAAAATGCCTGCGTAAAAATGTATGCTGATACAACACGTGCGACCATCGCTGGAATACAACGCCCTCAGCGCGTTAAGTCTAATCAAGTCACACGGGTTGTAGGTTCGTACCATTAGGTAGGTAAGGTCGTCGTAGCTAATTTTCATATAAAGTGTTAGTGAGAATTGTCAAATAATTGTTTTAGATTTATGATATTTGCTAGCAAACTTAAGCGCTTTAAAAAGTTTGCCTTGATATTGTGTTGAGAGCTTAATGTCTTGTGTTGAATCAATGAAATCGTTTGAGAAGATTTGCCTCGTTCTGATCGCCCTTCAACGTATTCGACTGAAAAATATAGGCAAAGTAAAGGACATGGTGATGGTAAATCGCCAAGGAAGCTTAAGAGAGATGGATGGTCCAGGAAGTAGAAACAAGTAGGTATCACGAATCAGTTTGCACCATTTTTGATGAATTAAGTGGACGACCCAACGCTGTTAAAATCTAAATATCTTTGAAACGGCTTTATCGAATTCCATTAAACATGGCTAACTTAAGCTTTGGAAAATTAAAAAGCTATTGTCCATAATGCCACATAGAGACATACGGCCACACGGTCAGACAATAGGCTTCAAATTGTCGTTTTGACGATACATCTTTTTTAAATGATTTGTGTATCTGGATGATCTAACTAATCTAATCTAACCTAATATTATAAATGCGAAAGTTTGGATGTTTGTTTGTTTATTTGTTTGTTGGTCAATCAATGGATTTGGATGAAATTTGGCATATTGGTAGAACATACCCGGGATTAAAACATAGGGTATTTTACATCCCGATAAAGTGAGTAGTTCCCGCAGGATAAATAAATTAAACAAAGTTATACCACGCAGGCGAAGCTGCGGGCGGAAAGCTAGTATTAGTTATGCGAAAGTTTGGATGTTTGTTTATTTGTTTGTTTGTTGCTCAATCACGGCGAAACGGGCGAACGGATTTGGATGAAATTCGGTATATAGGTTGAATATACCCTGGATTGAGACATAGGATATTTTTTAGCCAGATAAAGTGAGTAGTTCTTGCGGGATAAACAAATTAAACATATCCGCGATAAAGTTATTCCACATGCAAGCGAAGCCGCGGGCGTAGTTAAGTACTTTATAATCGCGGTCTGTCGTGGTTTTTCTAAATTTGCAATTTATTGTTATAACTGGATTAGCTGTGACTGTTTTTGAGACATAAAATATATATATATACCGTTTTTTGTTACTTATGCTGTTTGGTAGTTTTGTATATCGTTTTGTGGCAGGGTAGATAAATTGAGAATACAGTCCTAGTTTCTTACACACTGAGCACCATACATTATGACTCATAATGCAGAGTCATCAGGCTTTTTCCTGTTCTTCACATTTGAATTAGAATGTCGTGTCAGAAGTTTTGTGTGCACTAAATTCATAAAATAAAGTTCGTTAAAGGAGCTAAAGACCATACCAGCACGAAGCATTAGGAAGAATGGATTTGCTGGCGAAATTTCTCCAAGAAATGGACCATATTTGACAAAATAAATGTAATCAACTGAAAATTTCCATAAAAAAACACAAAACTTTTTGATAGATTATGCGTAGGTAGGTACTGTAAGGTTGTATATATTTCTAGTTGGATCTTATAGCATTGGGCTCGAAAAAATAAATATTCTTTTAGAATTTGAATTATTGACAATCAAAATACATGAAAAAAGTACAGTTGTTTGTTTTTAGAGGTGGTCATGCATAAAAGAATTTATAAAGGGAAACATCTATTTGTAGAGATCCAAATAGATCAAACCGGGACAGAAGCATAATGTGGATTATGAATATATAACAAAATAAATTGATTACGAAGATTATTCGCTTCATTACTAAAGGTCATAGGACCTCACACGCTCGTGGCGAACCTTTTCATGGCGGAGGTCTTACCGTTACAGTACCTATATTTGTGATTAATTTGGACTTTGTATTTAATAAGATTGATAAAAATTTTATACTTATATATTATTATTCTCTACATCCATTGTACATATAATAAGGCATATTGAATTTTGTTTGTACCACTAAACCGGCTGACTATAATTTGTCTTCTTTAAAATACAAACACGACAGGTACTATAACAACACACTTGTGGTCAAACTTGGTTACATCGCCGCGAGAGGTCCGAGTCGCACGCGCATTGGGCAGGGTGTGTAATATTTTGAACGCGTGCACAAGTCGCACCTGTACAGAATGTAACGGGACCCAGATGCTTTTTGCGGACGGCGTGTCCAGCAATTAACCAAGAGAAAATATACTTAGGTACCTTTCACAAGCAGTTATTATTATCTTTATCAAGAGAAACTGTTGCAGGAATCTTTTTATTGGTAGGTACATTATAATGATTTCTGTATATCAATATTTCTGAGCATTTTTTCAGTTTAGTTCAATTATCTTGTAGAGTATCACAAATCATCAACAATAACAGTCAATTGGTCTCTGGTACATGCGGGCGCACGGAACACTTGCAGTTTCAGCAGGGTTCGCTGCGTTCTTATTTCCGATAGCGTCTCATGCGACGATGTTACTCTGATAATGATGACATTTCGAATGTACGAACGCATTGTCTCCATTGTATGACGTAAATGAGGTGGTCAGAGATAACCCATACTAAAACTTACTAACATTAAAAGATTAATGCTTGAAACAAGTACCAGGCTTCACCTCTGAAATATACAGAAATACACACGTGATACGGAGGTGAGCCCATCACCGTCAAAACGTGCAAGTCTCTAGATCTTTTTTGGTGGAAAGTCCCTTACTCCTTAGACACCCACCGAAAGAGATGGGTTGATTCTATTCTTTTTACGTGCCAAAACCACATTACCTATTTAAAATTAATTTATTTGCATTCAACCCTACAGCATGCGCCGTCCAAAAGTGAGAGAAGTGTGCAAATGCGCTTACACCTTGTCACCGCGGGTAATATACCACTTTCTGAGCGTACCAAATTACACGCCCGATGATGCTGGATATGCCAATAAATTGATGCATCTAGGTGATTGCAGGTTATGCCTTATTTTTTTTAATATAAGGATATATTTTTATTCACTTTTACTTCATTTGAGGTACCTTAACGATTGACCATTATAAGAACGTAAATATATGTATGTGCCCATACGATAGGTAGGTTACAGTAGGTCAAAATAACAACCACTGCTGTTGATTTTCACAGCTAATACGACATTAGGGCTCCGACTGGAGACAGCGGACCTAACGTGTTACTAATCCCAACTGGGCTCGTGTGGTGGATTCTGAACCATACCTCTCTTGAGAGAAGGCAGTGCTATTTACGTGGTATTACATGCTGAGCTTTATATAAATTGTAAGATCTTTTAATACCATATGTGTTATGCAAATAGAGAATATAATACTTTTTTGACCACTATAAAAACGTAATAGAATATATTATATTTTTTAACGTGGGAGAGTTCCCGTGCCTCACTCAAGTCTGCAACCCTACATTTCTTCTCATTATTTCTGTTACGTTATTTAATTTAACTATTTAAATTTCCAGAAATACCAAACAGACAAGGCTAGATGTTCTACAATTAAAACTTCTATATGAAAATAATTTAACTATTAATATATCTGTGATATTCATTTATTTACCTATGATAGCGATCAATGGATATTTAAGAATCAAATTATACTGATTTTATTCAAGAAATACCAAACAAGTCAAGGTTATATTTACAGCAATTAAAACCTCTGTAAGAAAATAACTTAACTATGGAAAACTATCTCCACCAAATTATCTAAAAAACAAAAAAGGATGGTACGCCGTGCATCTGTGATCATTACTAATTTAGTTACCTGTGATAGCGATGTCGAATGTCAAATTATCCTGATTTTATTAGCGACTTCTTCAATTTTTAGATCTATGCTCTTGTCGGTGGTGTTTAGACCACATCTTTATGCATGCCGCCCTCGATTTAACGACTAGCGTGCCTAAATTCTTATTTTGAAGTCCAGTCCTTGCTATCAATATTTGTCTCGTCATACACATGTATGACATATGATAAACATACCTACGACAGCCTACGATCGAACACTACCGCCTATTTGCCTACTATAAAAACCTACATCGTACGTAAGTACAACATTTACCTGTGTACACTGTACACACAACAAACTAAAAGAAAAGGGATAGTTACCAATTTTTGATATACGAGCCCTTTTTTGAACCTCTGACGAAAAAGGAAGGATTTTATGTGTTTGACTGCGTTGTGTGTGTCCGGATGTATCTAAGTAATGCGTGGTCCGATTTGAGTGCAATTTTTTTTATATACAAAAGACTAAACAAGGGGAAGTTTCTTAGGTAAGTTTGATGAAAATCGGTTAAGCCTTTTCGAAGATATTTAAGTTTTAACACAGTTTTTTGGTCTAACCTACGGGAAGATATAATCATTTGTTACATTAATTGATGTCAGGGGTTTTCTAAATTTACAATTTTTAGTTATTATGTACAACCTCAATCACACTTGATGTTAAGTGAGCCCGCCCACGACCGACTTTTTGTAGGACCGATTATCGGCCGATTTTTTCGTCAATACTTTTATCACCGACATTGTGAACGATTTTTTGTAGGACGTGGGCGTTGAAATATTGCAATCAGTACGTTCCATTTATGGCTGCCCGCCCACGGCCGACAATCGGTAACCGATTTTTTGTAGGAGAAAAATGGAAAGTACTGATTGCAAGGTTTCAGCGCCCACGTCTTACAAAAAAATCGGTCACAATATCGGTGATAAAAGTATTGAGGAAAAAATCGGCCCGATTATCAGTCCTACCAAAAGTCAGTCGTGGGCGGGCACACTTTCTCCTACAATAAATCGGTCAGCGAAGCCTAAGTGAAGATGAAGTCGAAGGTGGAAGCGCGCCACCGGGAACCCCCAACTTATTTGGGGATTGGCTATCTCAAACAGCAAACTCAACAATGCTGCTTGGCGATAGACTTAGATAAGATGTTTGTAGATGACCAGGTGGACATTTAAAACCACTAACCAAACCTAGTACTAAACACGTATCCCGCTGCGAATGAACTCGCGATCCGTGTCGTAAACCTTAAGTAGTTTATACTTAGTCACAGAGACAATTAAACTGTATCAGGCGTAGCAATTCTTTCAATATTGGCCTAAGATTTGTTATTGTATACAAGTAGGAGCAGTTTTTATCGGTACCTACGTTAAGTAGCCGCACCTGACATTCTATTCAATTTAATATAATTTCTGTTTTCCCCTATCCACTTTTATTAACTATACCGCGCTGTTTGTTATATTTTTATCGTAACTTGTAGTTAGTATTTCTAAATTGGGTCTGCCCTATTGCCCTTATCCATTGGAATTTATATTCATAACGACTTGTTTGTTCAAAAAGGATATAACGAATGCTACTACAAGGGATATTTTTCACTGCTGGTTTTATTTGTTTTAATGAAAATATTTACTAACATAAGGCTTGATAGTAGGAATTTTTAAATAGCTAGTACAAGTGAATACTTACTGTAAGTGCATGAGAGATAAAAGAGCTTGTTTATGAAAATCAATCATAGCCATACCTATAGCGGATTACTTCCTTCCATAGACTATAGAAATCCATTACTGGACATCTACCCAACTCCCGTGGCTCGTTTGCGTCCACTGCATGGGAGGGTTGACTCTAATTGCCATTCTGGGAGCTTGATAGCAGTGACGCTGCTGGGTTGCAAAGCTATGCTCAGGCTCAGGAGCCCCTAGTCACCTATTACACCACCCACGGGAAGAGATCGCTTGACCGTATTCTAGTCTGCCGGGAAACATATTTCCTGTAGAGGATTAATCCTCTCCGAAGTCGTCCATCAAAGTGAGCCCCTATACAGCGCATGTCCTTTGTTTACAAACACGTGATTTTGATAGCAGGTACTATCGAGTGTTTCAAGATTAAGGGCGGCGGTGGGTGGTCTCTCCAGCAGGGTGACACGTGCGTAAGCGCATTCATCAAGAGGTCGTTGTGTGAAGTAGGTAGGTATATATTGTTATAGTTAAAATTTCTAACCGATGAAATTTGACTGACAAGATCGGTTAAAAGCAGTTTTGACTAAACAGGTCGATCAATAGTGTTTTTGACTGAAAATTTCAAGGCAAAAGTAGTTTTGACCAAGAGTTTAAGTTACAGTACTTATAACCTACCACCATTATTTATGAGAATATCTTTATCAATATTATTAAAATTATAAAATGCAATTGTTATCTAACCATAACCATATGCCAGGCAACTCTAACATTATCGAAATAGTGTTCACAATTTCAAAAATAGGACTTTTGGAATCTTTGTAGTAAGTTGACAATATGTAACTGTATGCAACACCAGCTGCTCAGTCTATGGTAATCGCTAAAATATGCGTTTCACGGCAAATCTCTTCTTGGATATCACGTGCGTGCTACTCGCCTATTTTTGCCTTAAAGGTGCAATATGACAGACAACTTGTGCCCGCATGCAATTTTTTCCATTCAGCACGTGCTGGTTTTTTTAAGGTTTCCTTGTGTCGGTGCTTTACATCTGTCGCGGCAAGCTGTGGTTTTCGACTGCACCGGACCAATTTTAAAATGCCCTTCTTTCGTGGCTTAATGGCTTATGTTAGAACTTCCAAATTTGAGCGTATTACGTAATTTGCAATATGAAGCTGGCTGCTTGGTATATACCTGCTATTTGCATCTGGTGCTTTCCTTATGTCTCGAACGTTTGTAAATGGAACACGATGCGTGTGTTATTGTAGCTTTCGCGGGTCTGCGCTTTCTGAAGTAAGATAATTGTGCGTGCGTATCTTTGATACTCAGTTGTATTGTTTTAACAGGCTTATTATTATATACATTCTATGTTTTCAAGCGTCTCCTATACTACGTTATAATTCAAACTTCTTTAAAATGCCTAGTACCTATGAATAATAACTTGCTCCGGCTTCACACGGGTGCGTTAGTACTATATAAATTCTATGACAAGGGTGTAATTACCTACTTTCAATAAATAAATATAATATACATTTAAACATATGAAAACCGTATCAAAATGCGTTAATTTTGACAGCCACGGATAGCGACTGTTTTATACTATTTAGACATATACAAAATCTAAAAATTACTAAGTATTACCTTTTATAAAGTATTAATCCCTTCCCTAGGATTTCGTAAAGTGTAATTTTACGTAAAGTTTCAATAGAATCGGCTTTTGGCATTATTATAAATTAATATGGGAGATGAGTTTTGGTGAGGCCCTTAACAATTGATGAGTTACCCACACCCTATATTGTAATATCCCAGCGTATATATCTAAGGAGTACATATTCGGAGTACCGTTACGTATTCTTTAATTTTTTTTCTCTGGAGTCTCATCCCATCAGAATTGACAATGGTTCGGGTGGTTCATAAAGCGATGTGAAACCGATATGATCTTGGGTCAACAATCGCTTGTTGTGGTCTGTAGGCTATAGTGGTCGCATTGTAGTCCCACCACGATATTGATCGATGTTGAATTGAGAAAAAAATGAATCGATTTGATTTTTACTTCGAAGGAGGGTAAATCTTATTATTGTTGAGCGGCGTTTCGTAATTTATGTAGGTACACGTCTACATGGTACCAGCAAGAATATTTTAATTTTCAAAAGCATACCAGCGTATGCAGCATGAACTATGTTTGGCCGTACGTACACTGATGTTTCCAACACAATGAAGGAAAACCTGATGTGTATAACCTTATTGTGATTACATAGCAACACCCGTATACGCCCCACTGCTGGGGCACAGCTTCCTCCATTTTAGGAGATATATAGCCCATAATCCACGACAGAATTTGTGAACAAAGCTTATTTTGCCACCAAAGTATTTTTTTCCAAAGATCATATTTAGTAGGCATTTAATTGGTTAGTAATATTATAAATTCGAAAGAATGTTTGTTTATCCTTTGTTCACATCGTTTAATCATTTTCTGCAAATTCGTGTTAGGTATAAACCTTACTTACTTCGGTATCCATACGATCGAAATTTAATATTATATTGTATTCTCGTTTTCATTTGTAAATAGTAAGTAAATAAATGAAAGCAGTACGAAGTCATCAAAAATGACAATCTGTTAAATCTACGTGTTTATATTGCTCAACCAATTGCAAACCTATTAGGTATTTCCCATATACAAAATTACAATTATAAACTAATTTGTGTGGAATCTCAGGCAGAAACTCCACTAAGGAGACTACTAAAATGCAAATGTAAACGACTCCGTAAAGCGACTGGTATAAACGCACCGAGCCTAGATCTCCATATATATCGTCAAATTCTCTTGTAACCTCAGAATGAGGTCCTCAGTCTCCTATATCTACAAATTTAAGTTTACATTTAAAATTATAAGATGAATCAATGTTGACTCGTATACCCAACTAAAATAAAGGTGATAATTGCAAATCGACTCGCTTACAACAAGCAAGCAAACTATGTAATAGCATTTTAATAGAGTGAACGAAAATCGTCCTTGTATTGTCCCATTGTGTTGCAGAGATCGTTTCACAAAGAGATTGCTTTAGCTCATTCTAAGATTTGTTTGAATTCACCACAAGAATGTGTTTTAATAGAATATCAATGGGTTCGCCATCACCTGGCGGAAGAGTCGTTTCTTTCTACATTTTTCAACGTTCATCGCTTGTTAATTACGAACTTTCCATCAATGAATCGTGGGTTTTTTTTACATTTGCTGTAATACAATTAAAACATACTAATGAAGACATTTTACACTTACGAGTAAGTCGGACCACGCAGAATTCGAGCACGGTTAAAGGAACAACTTTTTCATTGTATGAGTGAGTAAATTTTTATCGAGCTATGAAGGTTATGAACCTTCATATACTAAACTAAAATAATTTACAAATTCTTCGTTTACTACTACGTATAAGTTTAACAGATGTATCCCTTACAGATGCGCCATGATCAGGTGTAATAAAAAAACCGTAATTACAGTAAAATAGAGGCGGTATTCGTTTGCTGTAGACATCAATAATCGGTACCTACCAATAAATCTCATACTTACCGGAACATCGCGTGATACCCGACACTTCTTTACACTAATTTCAAGAACGTTAACTTTTAGTTAACGTTTAAACCTATCGCTATTTAACGATGTAACACACTTAAAAGCATGTTATTCATTAATAGCACGCGACACAATAACGTTCTTCTAATTTGAAATACCGATTCTTCGCGCCAATTTACCTTTAAATTTTAATGAACAGTTAAAAATAGCGTAAAATATTATTGTTCGTGGTACGTAGTGACCGTGTAAACTTTTTTTGGACGACTATTTTAATAATTTAAAGTCTAATTTACTTCAGCATTTTTTTCTAATTATTTCAAAATTCATCAAATATTATTTATTCTACGGATGGTTTACTTAGGTAGGTTCTTTATTTTTTGTTTACTAGGACACGACTACATAAAATGTATAGAGGATAAGTTTAAGAATACAACCTTTATGTCAGGATTCAGGTAGAATCCCTGAAAGCTCAATGCTCAGTATTTTCCCACGCTCTTTGCGTAAATCCTCAAGATTTTTTTATGACGATCTATAAAAAAAATTGCAAATTTGACCCGAACACGTGTGCATCAAAGCATCCAAAATCAGCTGGGTCTATAGACCCATCAAACATGACATGAACAATTCAGCCACGAATAATGTAGATATATAATAAATACGATTACTTATGTACCTTGTACCTAATCGAGTAATGAAGATTATATGAAATAAATAATATAAATAAATAATATAAAACAATACGAAAAACTAAGCCTAACTAAACTAAGGTGTTGTGTGTATTCACTTTTTGTCCGAACGTATTGAGATACGTGAATACATGTGAATTTACATATATGCTATAGATAGTATATAGTGTACAATAAGTTAATAATAATAAAGAAAATTAATAAAACTTCTCAATCCTCGCACCAAAGCGCTTTGACGTTTATCAATCGTCTGCTCAATCTGGTAAATAACGAAGTACCAGTAATACCTAATCAATTCTCAGTTTTTATACTTTTTGTGCTTTCCCATTCTTATTGTTCCAGGATGAAAGAGATAGTTATTTAAATTAAAATTTAATTTTAAGTTTTAAGTTTGTTTGTTAGATAAAAATCGGTTCAGCCGTTTCGAAGACAATTAACTTTTATTACACTTGGTGTATTTCAGTCTTTCTAAGGTTCTCTAAATTTTCAATGTTTTTGTATTTAAGATTAAACTCTGGAATAGGTTCAGCCATGTTTGATGGAAACCAGTTAAGCCATTTTGAACATCTTTAACGCTGGTTTGGCTTATCTGGATACTATCGTTTATTTTCTAGGGGGTTTTATTAAATTTTTAATTAAATTTTATACGAAGATGATTAAAGGGTATAGACATATAAAACATCTATTTGGAGCACTTAAAACTTAAAATTAAATTTTAATGTCAATAACTATCTCTTTCATACTCGAATAATAAGAATGGGAAAGGACAAAAAGTATAAAACTGAGAATTGATTAGGTATTAGTGGTACTTACTTCGTTATTTACCAAATTGAGCAGACGATACACAAACAATGACTGCCGTCAAAGCGCTTTGGTGCGTGGACACCAAATATAAGTTTTGTTAATTTTCTTATTAACATATTGGACACTATATATTATCTATAGCATAGAAATCCACACATCTTATCTAGAAAGAGATGTAAAACTAAATAAAGTCCATGTACGAAAGAAACGAAGAGAAGGATCGATTTATGCAGCTGCCGTATTCTTCCAGGTAGCAAAGCTTTCTTCGATATTGATGCCATTGTGATTTTATGCACCGAACTTCTTCTGGATATTTATATGTATATATTATGCAGTGTTATAATGCGGAAGGAATGAGTTATTTACGAAATATAAAAGATAAACCACAGCAGTAAGTGATTGAGTTAACCTACAGACAGGCAAAGGAAGGGGTGATGGTAGAGACTACTGAATGTACATACCATAATTCATATTGGGTCTTTACCTATGAAATTGGAGATTTTTTCTTCGTTATTCATATGTATCAATTCCTGCGATTTTCAAAGCTATATCGTAATTTGTTTTTTATTTGGAAAATGGAATATTATTTCAAGGTTTCACATGAAATATTTTTTAATTTCTGGGCTAAATCACATAATAAAAAAAAAATTGAACAGAGCTCTTTTCATGTGCTTCCCATAATATTTCTTGGATTCGCTGAAACTTTTATAAAGCGGTTAGTTTTAAAAATTAACGCTGCCTATATTTAACTTAATCTTATCCGATAATACACACAAAGTTTAGCTAAATTTGGATTCGCCGTTCCCAAAAAAAATATCAAAAATGTTTGTATGGAGAAAACAGTCTTATTGAAATTCTACATACAAAACGCCAATTTCATAGGTAAGGACCTAATATATTCTCATATCAAAGTGTAATTTTGGTAACAAAATTAATACATCAGTATAATTAATATCAATTTAAATAGATGTAAAGAGAACCTTGGAGAATTATCAGGAAACACTCAAAAATTTTGACAATTATTTAATAATTATTTATTTATTTAATTATTTAATAAATATTAGCTAAACTTTGTTATGGTTTAACCATAACAAATTATTTTCTATTATTAAGTACACTTGTGCTGTGATGGGTACCATAGCTATATCATATTTTAGAGAGTATTATTCTGTTAAAGTCAGTAGTTTAGGGATATGTCAGCTAATTTGGATAAATTTCAGGTAACATTGCTCGAAGAAGATCAATATATATTGTTATTATCATAAAGTGATTATTACATGAGAAAGTAGAAATCGTAACAGCGATCAATCGAAGTCAAAACTTTCACAGGAGTTAGAAACTTCTCTGATCATCAACCAAGTACAAAAGAAAATTACTTTGAACGGACCAATTGTTGTCACACACTGCATTCATTCAGCGATGATTCCGTCGAACAACAATTGTAAATGGCTACCTCAAGAAATAAATCAAACTGTCTTGAGAGTCCGACAACTGGCAATAAGTCATATTCCTTATCATGCTATTGTGCGGAAGTACAGAATTCAAACACCAGCGACCAATCAGATCGGACCATCTGCCGCGACGCGTGCGCACTTCTTTGATCGATCGCACGCTTGTGAACTTGTGTGCGTTTCCTTACATGATTTTTTGTGCACAAAGTCTATTTCTTCGTAGTGTGCGTGTTTAAGAGATTTAGCAGATGGCACGTGCTCATCTAGTTTCTTTGTGTACATCTGTCGATCTTGAGTCTTTTTTCCCGAGTTTTTTCTCCAGAATCTTAGATTTTTTTGTAATTTTCAATCCAAAAACGACATGTGTCACTCGGATGCAAATATGACTTGTTTAAAAAAAGAGATTTAATAAATTGATCCCAGTGCATATGGTGTTGGAAAAAGTTAATTGTCTGATACAAGTGCTTTGTTAAACATTGACCATCTGTCTGCACCTTATCGCGAGATAATTTCTCTGGCCTTGGACATTCCTACGCACCTACTAAGATGACTGCGATGCCCACCAGCTCGTGAACTTTTACTTTCGTTTTAATTTTCTAAGCAAAATTGCACCTACTTTATATCGAACCAATAGTCAACCTTTTAGTCTAAATGCCGTGTTTCAACAAATATGTGACATAAACGTCTAATGTAAATTGATATATGAGGACAAGGTCAAAATGCACCTTCAATCAAGCTCGTCAAGTACCTGACCGCGCCGGAAGCACCACAAACCGGGGATTGTGCAAAAACCCACCGAATCTCATCTGCTGACTTCCGGCGGAAACGGAACCGCCTGCTTTCCCGCCTTCCCGCCAGGAAGAGTGCAAAAACTTTGCGAATGCCCACACCCAGGTCTCACGTAGATGTATCTTTCCCGTGGTAAAAATGTATAATTTTAACATTTCTTGTCTAACACCTATTGTATTTGAAGAGGTCTGTAATTGAATGTTTACATTAAATTGAGTGAGCAAAATTAATACCTGCCTAGTTGCCTTAAAACGTATGAGGTACCCACAAGCTACAGGGCATATCGGTTGTAAGAACAAGGCTATGTTGGACGGGTCGTTTACATTAAATTCCAATTTTAAAAATGGAATGTGATCGTCTCACCGTAATGACGGCCGGTGCGCACGCGCGCGCCGCCCGCCATATACGGCGATATGGATTGTCGTAAATATTCGGCACCTAATTCTTATTGCCAGCCTTCTTAATATCGACACACGTAAAAAAAATATTAATGCTTCTGGGCTCCAAGTGCCGTACATTTTATCACCTCGACATATTCATGATATAACAGTGTACGAAAATTAAATATTTAAATCACTATCTCCTCGCAACTTGATACAAAAAAGGAACCGCTCCAGCCAGGTTTTAAAAGAACGAAATGCTCTACTCAATATAACGTATAATACAATTTCCGCGATGGTAGTACATTTACCTTAAAGATCAATATTATATACCGAGCTGATCTGTAGCTTTTGTGTTACTTGTATCTCGTGTGGTATACCTGACAGTTTCATGCCTAATAGATTTTGTGGTTTTTATTCAGTGTTTCCGTGCGAGAGCACAGTTTTTGCTTGCAATAAACCAATCTTTATTAATAATGTAATCTATGCGGTAGGTCATTTCCAATTCCAAAATTTGTTTTGTTCAAAATTGGTAAGTAAATAATAATATACTTAATTTATGTAAACAAGAAATATTAACGAACTTTGTTTATAAATGACAGATATACAAACCGAGTTCAATATTAGAAAATGATTATCGTACTATTAACCTGGAAAAAATAAAACTCTGCATTATGATGTGTATAGTATAATGATCAAAAGCCCTTCATCGGTCGTGATACAACAAAAAAATATAAATTACCGCGTCGTGATTCTACCACTTAATAATCGTAGTATACCCGGTATCTCACGACTACTTTAAAAATAAAATACCCATAAGAATATCGAGGCAAACGATAGGTCCGTTCCAAAAAAGAACGCACTGATTTTTTATCGAAAGCTGCGAACGGCCAGCAGGTGTAATCCACAATGAGGATTTGAAAAAAGAGCTCGGAACAGGAGGCTCTTTTCCCACGCCCCTGTCGATGATCATTTCGAATACCGACGCGACGGTGATATTTAAATTACCAGTTTGAACGTTCTTACTGTTTCTTCTTAATTTCTAAATACAAATACTGGAATACAAATAAACGAATGAAAGTAGGTACCTACAAAAAATGTAGCAATATTGAAAGCAAAAGAGGAGTATTATTTTTATGTTTAAAAACAGTAGAACCTTAGAAATTACCTTAAATTGTCTACCGATCGATAATATCTCTAAAAGATTCACTAATATTAATAAATAAATATCCTTGGTGAATGGTCATACACATAGCCATCTAGATCCACACTAAGCGACTGGCTTGTATTATGCATACCGGATAGTGGATGTACTACACAAATACATTTGTGTTTTGTAAATAAGTATATACATGAAATGAAAACATCTAAAACTCGATTACACATGTCCGTAGTCATCGTACAAACATATACCCCTAGCTGGAACCCGCGATCTTTTAGTATAACAGGCAGGATTTCTAACCATTATACTCGTACCCAGTAATAGAAGCAGTCATATTAAAAAAGTTTAAACATTATTAGCGAATACAGAAGACTAGCGATAAGTACATTTAATAATTTTGTTAAACAACTACGCCTGCATAAAAATGTCACTTAAAACGCACAAAGTACTGTAGACACAAAATTTTAACAGTTGCCGTTTACATTCCGAAGCGAGTGCGTAAAGCGATCGTTAAATTGTGGCCGCGTATCACACTGCAGTAGTACAGCAGATGTTCAACTCACTATTTTCAGGCAGTTCGAAATTCTACAAGTTCATGGTAGTATCATTTCTACTACTCCTATCTCGATATGATTTATTAAAGGTTAAACAAACTTACCTAAGTGAAGTTTGACCATAATTATATGAGTCGTTACATCCGAAGGCATTTAAGTTCACCAGGTAGTCCACTCTTCTATGTACTAGGCATCAAGCACAATTTCAGAGCTGAAAATGCTAAAAAAAAAAAAAGTACAAGTACCCTCCTCCCGCGCCCCCACCCGGCCCCGACTCGTGCGCCGAAACGTCATTTCTTTAGAGTTTACTGGTATTTCGCAAACTTATGTGGGGGATATGGGTTATGGGAGGGTTCTTAAATGCCTTCGGATGTAACGACTCATATAATTATGGTCAAACTTCACTTAGGTAAGTTTGTTTAACCTTTAATTATACTTCGTCGTTACATCCTCGACATTTAAGTTCACCAGGTAGATGTTTAGCGCGTTTGCGAAATAACATTAGAACATTGGTTATACGTTTGACAATCAACTTTTATTTTATCAAATTACATATCTTAATTATTATTATAATATTAATTATTACAATCAAATACTGCTTCTGCAAATGCACTTTCTCCATCATTCATCAAGAGAGACCGATTGTAAAATTTTGCGAAAACAAGGGAGGTGCCCGTCCAACCTGCGGTTTTCTTAATTAGTTCGATAGACACGTCTTTACGGTGGGCTGCCGACGTAGAAGCGTGACGAGTGCTATGGGCAGAAAAGGTGTCAGTATCTATGCCGCTTTCTTCCATTATCCCCTTGATCCATCGACTGATGGTTGAGGAACTTCCGTTAAGTATCGGCTTTTTTGTCGTGAGGAATAAACGGTCAGTATTAGAGTTCATTCGGAACTGTTTCGTAATCTCAATATATGACGTAAGTGCCTTTGCAGGACAAATCTCTTCCCTGATCGGGAAGAAAGGAATAATAAGACGTGGCATTAGCCGACCAGGTGCCCAAGTTTTAATCAAATTTATTTAATTATTGAAATAATAATAAAAGATTATTATTTCAATAATGTCTTGATTAAATGTAATGCAAGACAATTTAATAAGGGATAGGGTCTGGACCCGTTGTCCTGAAGATAATGCAAGCAGACACGCTGTCTTTTTACAAAATCTATTTAAAGACAAACTATCGTTTGGATATAGATTTCCTACAAAATCAAGAACTAACTTAGGATCCCACGTAAATTGATACCTCGGAAAAGCAGGTCTTTGCTTAAAGACGCCTTTCATAAACCTTATCACTTGGTCATTCTCACTGAACCATTTGCCAAATATTATACGGAGGGCAGAACGGTAAGTGTTCAAGCTAGAGTAGCTTGCTCCCTTATTATATTGAATTGTTAGAAATTCAAGAATTTGAAGAACGGTTGCGTTATAACAGTTAATATTTTCTGCAATGGAAAATTGCCACCACTTTTTCAATGCCACATTGTATTGTTTTAGGGAATTTACTGAAAGGGAAGACACCATAATATCTACTGTATCTGGCTTGAGTGATCGTCGCCTATACGCTTCCCTGATAATTGGCACGACACCAGGATAAGGGTTCTCCAAAAGGGATGCGGTTCTCTGAAAGGAGACATCAGTAACTGATTGTCGGGATGAAAATACACAGGGTCTTTGCACGCCAGTGAATGGAGCAATGGCTACCATGGTTGACTTGGCCAGAAAGGCACAACCATGATGTCTGTGGCTTCATCGTCGACAATTTTACGCAGACATTTGAGAAAAAGTGAGAATGGTGGGAAGGCGTAAAAGTAATAATTACTCCAATCCAGTGTAAACACGTCAATATTGAAGGCGGACGGGTCTCGTTTCCACGTTATGTACTTAGAGCATTTGTTGTTCAAACGAGATGCGAAGAGGTCTATCTCAGGCTGCCCAAAGTTGCTTACGATGTCTCTAAAGACAGTCTGTGAGAGATCCCATTCCGCATCAATATTGGTGCGTCTCGACTCCTCGTCAGCTTCGGTGTTGTCTTTCGATCTAATATATGATGTGAAAATGTACAGTCGACGCTCTTCGCAAAATAACTATATCTCGCGTGTAATATCATTTAAATGATTATACTGTACGTCACCCATTCTGTTAATATATGAAATAGCTACAGTGTTATCGATACGAAGTAAAATTTCTGAATCGTGCATTTCGCTTGCAGAACATTTTAGACCTATAAGAGCCGCTTTAAGCTCTAAAAAATTTATATGGAATATTCCCGAAATCCGCTGGCGCGCTTCCTGTTATACATTACGCCCCACCCTGATAAGGAGGCGTTTGAAAAAATTTCTAAAGCCTTTTGACCGCGACGCAAAGGATTCTTAGAAGACATAATATGTCCTTCCCACCATGTAAAATCAGGTAGTAAAGCTTTACTAATGGCCATTTTCTTGTCATAATCATCATTAGATCGTTGTAGGTAATGCTCGATATTTCTCACTTTCAAAACGTTTTGTGTATACCCAACCGTAGGCAATGGCTGGACAAGCTGAGGTGAGGACACCGACGAATTGAGCGAACTCCCTAATCGTCAAAATATTCTTTTTTGATATGTCTTTAACAAGAGATAAAATTTTTATAAGGCTTGTTTAAGGGTAAGCCCATATTCATGTCAACTGAATTCAGTTCGAATCCTAAGAACGTACAAATTTGACTTGGTAACAAGTGGCTCCTTTCGGTATTAATTGCCAGCCCCAGAAAGTGTAATACGTTTCTGTTTCAGAAACACAATTTTGGCAATCCCTATACGAATACCCCAAACACAATTTCATCCAAATATACAACTAAGAGTAACCCTTTACTCCCAAGGAAAGATGCAACCGGCTTCAGCAACTTGGTTAAGACATATGGGGCTGATCGTAGATCAAACGGAAGGCACCGAAATTCATAAGTTTGGCCGTTGAATTTAAATCTTAAAAACTTCCGATAGTAAGGATGCACCGATATTAAAAAATATGTATCTTTGAGATCGATATTTGCCATAAAACACGACGGGGACATTAATTTCGTGACTGTACGAATATCCTCCATTTTAAAGTGTTGTCTTTCGACACACTTATTTAATGCTTTCAAATTAAGTATGCATCTATGTTCACCGTCACTTTTTGGTGTGAGAAATATCTTAGATATGAGCTGACCGGTTTATCAGCACATGTTATTTGAGTAACTGGCCGATTAAAAGGTATCTTATAACCAGATACGATCTGTAAAATAACAGGATCACTTGTAATTGATATGTGACTGCTCACCTCTATTGGGTTTTGGGCGTCGATTTGGGAACTGCTGCTTTCGACGGAGTCGGATAACGATTTCGGAAAGCTTTTTAATAAGCTCGATTTTTTCTATATTGTCGCCATCGCCATAAGCTTCGACGTGACACTAGTAAGGCCGGCTATACCTAGCCCCAGATGTTGCTGAGCTTTCTCTAAGCGCTTATCCCTGTTCCTAGCGGATTCTGTTAGAACAGCCGAAATTTCAGGATTCAAATTAGGCGCCTTCACAAGCTGAAAATTCTCCGGTATCAGCAATTTATCTGTAATTGCTTTACTTTGGTCCTTATTCAGACCTTCCGATAATATCCGACCCCAGCGTTTAGAGACGTCATCATGGATTTTGGATCCGAAGAGTTCCTGTTTAACCTTCGAATCGCCTAACGCCTCTAAAATATTTCTTGGTAAAGCCGTAGAAGTTGATGGCTCGACTGAGGCGGCTACCGGTCTTTCAGTTGAAGACTGGTCTGCTGTCACCGGGAGATCGGTTACGCGAGCTTGGCCAGCTGGTAAGTCGGGTGGATCCCCTGTGGCATCTCTCGTCTTGTTTATGTCGTAATCGACCACGGTTATGGCTGACCGCATGATAGGGCTTAAGCCCGCATTATCTGAGCTAATAGATAAGGGTACCGGACTTGGACTTCTATATCTTGAGCAAGAGGCCCTCGGACTTCCTGATTCTGTAAGTACAGGATACCAAAGTCCTGATCACGGCATGACATTTTGACTGTAATCACGTCACAGTACTAGATAGGAAAGTATGCAACTACGGTCGCGCCGTAGTATTCATTGGTAAGAATACGTTTGACTATAATCTCGTCATAGTACCACGTTAAATAAATTTATACTGGTTCTATATAATATGCGACCATGATCTCGCCATAGTACGATTTGCATCATCGTTCATAGTCAAATGAGCTAAATTTCTCATTATAATATAGCATAACTGAGCTGAAATTCTTCAGATACTATTGTAAAGTTAAGTATTTCTATAGCGTAATAATTTATACTGGTTCTATATAATATGCGACCATGATCTCGTCATAGTACGATTTGCATCATCGTTCATAGTGAAATGAGCTAAATTTCTCATTATAATATAGCATAACTGAGCTGAAATTCTTCAGATACTATTGTAAAGTTAAGTATTTCTATAGCGTAATAATTTATACTGGTTCTATATAATATGCGACCATGATCTCGCCATAGTACGATTTGCATCATCGTTCATAGTCAAACGAGCTAAATTTCTCATTATAATATAGCATAACTGAGCTGAAATTCTTCAGATACTATTGTAAAGTTAAGTATTTCTATACCGTAATAATTTATACTGGTTATATATAATATGCGACCATGATCTCGTCATAGTACGATTTGCATCATCGTTCACAGTCAAACGAGCTAAATTTCTCATTATAATAAAGCATAACTGAGCTGAAATTCTTCAGATACTATTGTAAAGTATTTCTATAGCGTAATAATTTATACTGGTTCTATATAATATACGACCATGATCTCGCCATAGTACAATTTGCAACATCGTTCATAGTCAAGCGAGCTAGATTTCTCTTTATAATATAGGAAAACTGAGCTGAAATTCTTCAGATACTATTGTAAAGTTAAATTCAAAATAGACAAAGTATCCAGAAAAATATTAAAGAAACAGTCGATGTAAATGCAATGTTATTGGGCGGTAGATTAAAAAAAAAAAAAAAAAATTCTGTAATTCCGGTGATGTGACCAAGTATGACTACTTATTGTAGTTCATGTACTACGCAAGATAAGTATATGAGATGATTCCGTGTGTGTTGGAAGAATAAATAGAACAGTAAATTAATACAAAGTATGAATAATCACGTCACTAACCTTCGTCACTAGATTTATGACGCATCCTAAGTCGCCTTTCGAGGCGCCTTATTTTTCTTTTAATATGTTCGTCGAAATTCTTATGTTTCCGTTTCCCCATCCCGGAAAAAAACCTCCACACAATCACACGCGGTAATATCGCACGATACAACAGATATTCACTTAAAATTTTGGTAAGGAAAAAAATTTCGATGCTTTGATGCCCGCACAAAAAAAGCGAATGACGTTTCGGCGCACGAGTCGGGGCCGGGTGGGGGCGCGGGAGGAGGGTACTTGTACTTTTTTTTTTTTAGCATTTTCAGCTCTGAAATTGTGCTTGATGCCTAGTACATAGAAGAGTGGACTACCTGGTGAACTTAAATGTCGAGGATGTAACGACGAAGTATAATTTCCATGTAAACATGATTCAAGTATTTTGTATTTTACCCAACATTAGGTAGCTGTTGTCGTTGAAATGAAATTTAGGTATTGGTGTCGATTCGGGTGTACACCAACTAAACTAAAACCAGTTTTAAAGTAGTACTGTCTCTTACTCCCTGGAACAGTACGATGCGACGGCACCACTCCAAAACTGGTTTTAGTTTAGTTGGTGTACATCCGAATCGACACCACTATTCTGTAATGTAAAATCTTTATGCTTTTTATAGACTATTTGTGTAGAAGTAATGTTGGATTTTGCTAATTTTATTACATTCATTTACACAACATGGTTTATGCGTGACATATTACTATTCATAGAAATATTTATGGAAATTAAACACAGATTATTTTAAGGCTGGACTCTACTATTATATAGCATAACACAAATTGTCTAATTACCTAAAATGTGATATGATGCTTATTGTAGCATTTCTATAATTTTCGCATAGGTACTAAAATGGAAGTTGTAAATAAAAGTTTCTTTACTTAGGTAAAACGTTTATTTGCATTTTACAGAAACACACTCAAGAAAAGCAGATTTTTACACAATATGCCACATTACAGTTTACTAAATTTCAATGTTCCCAAAAGTAGTTGTGATTATTTATAGGTGTAAAGGTTTATTGGCATCACAGTAAGCTACTGTTATTATGCGTGACTTATATTAAGAATCAAAAATGTTTATCCTGATCCAGCTATGTAATTAGCCAGCCTCTTGGGCATCTCCCACACGGGCCGAACCTGTGCCATCTTCTAAATAAACTAAGTGATGAGTTACTCATGTTTTATAAAATTGGTAGTATCTATATATTATATAGATTAGAATTTTATGTTTCAAAGTATTCTATAATCCATCTATACAATAAACAATACAATAAAAAAAATGTACTCGATTAGTTCGTAACATAAAAAATAGAATAAAATCTGTCTACCCGCATGAGTCGTTTATTTCTAGTCTCAAATAATGTCATTATCAAGATATAAATAATCGAGCACTAAACTAGAGAGAGGATGATAATAATTTGTCATGCATGAGGTATCCATCGGTTGATTTAAGTAAATATAGAAAAAATATAATAGAAAAACCAATGGTATTTAGGCGTGAGCCTGTGCTATAAATATCATGATTACTTTGGTGCTCTACACAATTTATACACGGCTAGCGCATTGCAAAACTAACATCTGAATTAGTCGTGATATATACATACATACACAAACGTCATATACTCGTATATCCCATTGCGTTGAACTAAAAGAGCGATCACTTCTTACCGTGAATAAATTGAGTAAAATCTTTTTAGCTTCATGCTCCTTGCTGCCAAGAGCCTAAACAGATACTAATAATTTTCTTTCGAGAGCTTATTTACTTGTTTCTTGTTGCTTCTTCTTCCTAACCAATATCTAACACCTAGCGATATAATTAAAAAAACATGTCTTTAAATAAAACTATATTGAAAAACAAATATATGTATTTCATGTTGTTCGGTGACACGTTACCGACTACTAATTAGAGACTCATTTTTAAGCTTTTACACGAACGTTACGTAACGGTGTAAAGTGCCAGTACTGAGAGCCGCGACATCTTAGCAAATGATGAGAGAGAGGAGAGTGGTGGGCCGTGACATTTGGCCGGTGCCGAGTAAAAAGTGCAAAGCACAAGATGCACTCTATCGCATTTCCGACGTAGATACAGCTATTTTATTATTTTAAGTACAGGTTAAAGACAGGTAGGCATTTTACCGCTATGGAAGTGAACTGAAGGAAACGAGGGACCCCTTGTATATGGAATATCAGAACTGTGTAACAGTGCTATTATAGTTTTTATACCTATGGATAATTATACGAGACTGAGCAGTGTTTTACACGTTGTACCGACTTAAGTATAAGTATCAGCTATGATAAATATACTTTTGTGTAAGATGACTACGAAATAACAGTTTTTTTCGAGATTTTGTTCTATTACACGTAAGTTCCAAATTTTGAGTTGACGTGTAGTAGAATTTTTTTTTTTAAAACGGTGTAAGGAACAAGAACAACAGATTTCCCAAATACGTTCCCGTGAGTTTCGTAAAGGCAACTAAATGATAATACATGGAAATTAGGTATTTTTACCTAAAAATACAAATAGCTTCATATCTTCGATAGGAGATTCTTTCACTATAAAGGATGAATTTGAATTTGTGTGCTTACGAACAACTTTCCCCAAGGTGCCATAGTCGAATTCGATCAAAAAATTTTCGATACAAAGTAAATCATTCTGAAACCACCTTTAGTATGGAAGTCCAACAATTTTCGGCTGATGATTCCCCTCCTCATTAATAAGTATCCACTAGCAACCATAGCCGAATGGTTTACTTTTTTTATTTTTTTATGCACGACGGGTTCGTACTTGACCTCAATCACACCTGATGTTAAGTGATGATGAGGTCGAAGGTGGAAGCGTACTGACCCGGAAACCCCAATACATTTGGGGGACTGGCTGTCTTATCCCTGACAACCGGAACACAACAATGCTATTAACATTGCTGCTTGGCGGCAGATTTAGATAAGATGGTGGTAGCTAGCCAGGCGGACATTTTAAAATACCCTACCAGCAACCAAACCGAGTACTTAAACATGTACCCCGCTGGGGATCGAACCCGCGATCCGAATCGTAAACCCAATGTTGTTTACATTGAGCCACGGAGGCGGTTAAATGGGCGGTTTTTATGGGTAATCCAAAATTTTTGGATCGAATTCAGCTATGGTTCCTATCGGAAAGAGTGGAGTCACCAGTATACAGGAATTACACGAATTAAATTTCACCCTGTATAACTACTGGGCTCAACATCCTTGTCTAAATCGTTCTATGTCAGAGAAGAACAAGAAGTTAACTCAATTCATTTGTTTGGATATATACGTTTATTAGGTTTTAGATCTTATCTTTCGAACACATTCGCCAAGAATTGCACACGTTACAACAAAATTCTTTCTAAGTAAACGGCTTAATCTAAATACGCTGCCTTTTATGTTTTAATAGTAACTGTGTCATACACATTTAAATAGAGAAAAGTACGACATGAATGTGTAACTCCGTTACAATAACACTTTGGGCATTCGAGTGTGAAATTCAAAAAATACGGAATAATGTGTCTCCTGTTTATAGAAAAATTTTCACTTCTATTATTTTCCATCGCTCACTAATCAGAAACTCAAAAATCTGCGCCCAGTTCGTATGCGTGTGCTCTCACTGTTGAGTTGAGTTCTCAACAGTGAGAGCACACGCATACGAACTGGGCGGCTGTCCGCGCGTCTAATTGTTTTGGTCGGCCATAGCAATTAAGTCCGTGGTGTTGATTCGTAGGTGTTGATGGATGAATATTTTGCAACATCATCTGTCAACTCCCGTTATTTAGCAACCAAGGACGAGAACACGCCCTTCTCTTAACTGTTACCTTAACTATACCTAAATACTAACTTGCCGATTGTCTGCTTAAGTGATTAATATCTACAAGTTGCAATCTAAATCGTTTCTCTCCCAAAAATCACATGTTGTGCTGATCCAGGCTAACCATGCATCTCCATAAGAATTTTTTAATCGATCATGATGAAACTCGTTGTACCCACTTATCTATTTGCACAGGAGCATTATGTAATTTAAATTAAAAAAAAAAATACCCGGCCAAGTGCGTGTCGCGCCACGCGCAGTGAAGGGTTCCGTACTTGCACTAACAAAATGCGGATGTAGAAAGGCTTTTTGTGGTTTGTTAAATAATTTTCAACGGAATGTACATTTTATAAGTTTTTCGACTATTATAATCTATAAATAGTTTTCCTTTTAACTTAATCATCTAGCTTTCCGCCCGCGGCTTCGCCTGCGTGGGGTAACTTTATCAAGGAAATTTGTTTATCCCGCGGGAACTATACACTTTATGGGATAAAAAAATCTTCTCAATCAAGTCTCAATCTAGGGCATAATCTACCTACATACCAAATTTCATTCGTTCTACCATTTCACTGTGATTGAGCAACAAACAAACATATAAACAAACAGACATCCAAACTTCCGTTTTTATAATATTATATTAGTTAGATTAGATTTCCGTGAATTTTTTCAGATATCCAAAACCAACCGTTTAGCTGGTAGGTACCTCCTAGTAGCGAACTATCCAAGGTCTCCCCACATGTACAAACGTAAAAAAAAAATTCATCCCCACTTCAGGGAGGTAGGGGATGTACCCTAAAAACATTTTTCAAGACTTTATTTTACCATTTTGTCGGCGTGATTAATATGTACACCCATGTCAAATTACATCTTTATTATTACGAGCCTCTGAGCTAGTTGACAGATAGACGGACATGGCGAAAATGTAAGCATTCCTAATTGACTACGGAGCCCTAAAAACGACAATGTAGGTTTAATCCATCTAGTAACAGAACATGTGTTTGTACCGGATTAAACGATTTTGATTTCTGGTAAAGTTGAAGTCAGTCTAAACCTGCATTATCTTTTTATTCTTTAGATTCTAATCGAAGCCATAGTACGAAGACGTAAACATTAAAACAATTAAGAATGAAGGTTCGAGCACTAAAGATTTTGGCAGGGAGCGTGCAAGGCTGCGAGCGCCTAGTATGGCGATCACCTGCGCGCGCGCCACCTGCCGCACATCTGACACAGATGCAGAGTAGTGCTTGCCGGCGAGATGCCACCTCGATTAGTTTATCGACATGTTCATGATGCTATCGATATTACCAATGGATTGCCATTGGTGTGTGTGCACCGATTTGTAAAACATGCCTACTTACAAGCTTTATATAGAGTACTAGCTTTCCGCCCGCGACTTAGTCGATACCTATAGTATAAATATTTAATCAAACCTAGCCTGATGGCACTCGAGAAAAGTGTGGCTAACTATTAGTGAAATAATTTTCAGAATCGGATCTGTAGTTCCAGAGATTAACTCACAATTAAATATACAAACAAAGAACTTAATTTCTTTACAACATTTGTACAGATTATAAATACAAAAGAAAATTAGCACAATTTTACATAGAAATAAATAGTAATATCACCCATTTAATAAAATAACCAAACTCAATAATAATAAACAATATTATTATCGATAACACTACTGGTCCATACACTAGAAAGTTTGGATTACACATCTCAACACAAATGATATATGCGCTTTGCGCTGCATTGTGTCCCACATAATGGATACTGATAGACCATCGTCAACATATACAGCCATTGAAGCGCTGAATGTTAAGGCTACTCAGAACGATTGATTAATTAATTGCAATATGAATATAAGTAGTAGGTAATTGTTTTTATCAGCGAAAATTAACTATGCATTTCATATCGATGAACGTTTATAAATACTGTTTCCCATTTATACTTTTGGGACTTTGCCTTATTTTTAATTTTTATTTCAGTCCTTTATTTTTATAAGTGTTACCGCAGAATTCATCGGATGACGTTTAGTAAAAATAAGACAAATACGTGTATAACCTACGCAGCTAGCTAAGGTATAAAAACAGTCAGTCTCAATAAACAAACTCTGGATATAATTATCGGCTGTGTAGTTTCCTTCCACGTTTGAATAAGAACACCACCTGTTAATGAATGCTCGAGCTTTGTTCGCGGCCGCAAATGAGTATCGGCCAAACAGACGGAACTAAACAGATCTGCCGGAAGAGCGAACAGCAAATATGATTCAGCTGTCTAAATAACGTTGACATCTCTATTTGAATTACTGCGCGAAGAATCGTTGCCTTTAATTATGTAGATTGGATCTAAAATTAACTTAGTAATGTGTCTACTCAGCTCAATTGACGTCTATTTTAAAGCTTATACCATGTAAGTACAGCAATTTAAAGTTATCAAGAACATTGGAAGTAACTATTTATTTAAATAGAGACAAATAGTTTATGGTAGATGCTATTATTTGTTCGGTGTCCACTTTTACACCGTGTAACGGTTAAGTGTAGTCATATTTTAAGGGCTTGTTCTACCCATCAATACGAACAACTTTTACTATGGGGGCAACTTCGAAATCGCGAAAAAAAAATCAGCTGTTTCATACATTGCATCGGGAGGTTATTGAAATTTTCTATGGAACAGCTCATTTTTTTTTCGCGATTTCGAAGTTGCCCCCATAGTAAAAGTTGTTCGTATTGATGGGTAGAACAAGCCCTTAAAATATGACTACACTTAACCGTTACACCCTGTATATGCTTCAACTTTCTTAGTTTTTATGCTAAAGGTTGTGTACCTACTATAGACTTATATTGGGTCTTTACCTATGAAATTGGAGTTATTTTTCTTCGTTAATCATATGTACCAATTCCTGCGATTTTCAAAGCTATATCCAAAGTTTTTTATTTGGAAAATGGAATATTATTTCAAATTTGAACAGAGCTCTTTTCATGTGCTTCCCTTAATCATTTCTTAGATTCGCTGAACCTTTTATAAAGCGGTTACTTTTAAAAATTAACGCTGCCTATACTTCACTTAGTGTTATCCGATAATACACACAAAGTTTAGCTAAATTTGGATATGTCGTTGCCCAAGAAAAATCAAAAATGTTTGTATGGAGAAAACAGTCTTAATGAAATTCTTCATACGAAACGCCAATTTCATAGGTAGGTAATATTACTGCGTATGGACCGTTGGAACGATCAAAATGACACCACTTCACTGGTGTTCGAACGAGAGGTTGAGACCAATGAGAACTCAGTCATGCACCGACTTCGTTCACGAACTATATTATATAAATATACACTATATTAACATTAGTATCGCAATATATTTACGAAAACTGAATGTATGTAAGAAAAAATATAGAATCGTTTAAGAAAAATAGTGATATACATAATGTTAATACCAGATATAAAAATAAACTTGCTGTTCATGTCAGCCGTTTACACAAAGTCACAAAGTCATTTAAGGGGCAATGTATACGTTTTTATAATAATAAGGTTCCAGTGGACATTCAAATTTACCTTTAAATAAATTCAAAACCATCATAAAACAGACATTTTTTACCAAAGGCTATTATAAAATTTTTGACTATCTGTATGATAAGCAAGCATGGACATAGACCGCTCGGCGATATTCAGTCTAATTATACAATATAATATAATTGTAACCCAAACTTATTTAAAAGAGCAACCCTTGAGTTTCTTGCTCGTTCTTCTCTGGGGAATCTGCTTTGCGAATGAGCAATAATATCAATAATTTTAATATTAAGATAAAAAATGTGACGTTTTCAAGTGATAATCTTTATCCTACGAAATAAATATTTTTTGACTTTTGACTTTGAAAATCAAAATGCTGATTTACGTCGTAATAAAAATGCATCACTTTACACAGAAAAGTGATCAAAATAACAAACATATTATATTACTCATAAAAGTTATATCAATGTTGCAATTTTTACTCGCACATGTACAGGCTTTAGGACAGGCACATATTAAAAAAAATTTTTGTTGTGCTCGGTTTTGATTTTAGCCATTTATTCTCAGCAGTCCTATCAGTTCTCGAGGATTCTAAGAGATGGCGCTGTTTTATCTACTAAGAAAATCACGAAAAGGATTTGATACCATACCACAACCATATCCATAGCTTACAACAATGAACGTGAAGTTTAAACAAGAGGGGCTAAACAATCAGGAAATAAAATAAAAGTAAATAAAGCGTACCTCCAGTACAGATCTATTGATGATTCACAAAGTTCATCTAGGCCTTATATACAAGGTCCTAATTTATAAGTCCCGATGCATTGTACACGTGATTTAGTAGGTCCAAAGTATTGCAAATAACAATTTTTTCCATAAAAATAATAATAAAAACAAAACACCAAACCTTCGATTGAATATCGATGTATCAATCAAATTGTTGGCGGTTCGGTTTTTTATTATTTATCACATGTTCAATGAAGAGGCTAATAAATTAGGACCTTGTATAAATGCTATATTCTTTACCTTAATGCTAAGGGTAGGTAGGTTACCTTACTAGTAGGAGTTAGGTGGACAAGAGAAACTAAAAAAAATCATTACCAGGATAATATATTAATAAATATTCAAGAAATGGCTTTTGTTTTATTTGGAGACTATCATGGACATCCGTAGACATCTTTTAAACTGTAGCTTAGAACGATTTTGTGTACAATATGTTATCTAAAGGTTTCTCCTTCTTTAGATCATTTCTTGCTTGTTGCCTGAAATATTGGTGTGCTCTGTGTCTATCCTAAAAACGCTTGTGTCAGTCCAAGCGTCTGAAAAACCTTAACAAAGTTGCATTCTAAGGAAATTCTCGAAAAAAGCGTGAATATTTACAATTTAAATATTGTTCTCCAGGCTATTTGCGTGCGATCACCACACCCCCATGACGTAGGTACTTGTATCGATCGATACCGATTGTATGGCTGTGTCTACACGCGAATATTATTGCTGTCAAAAAGTTCAGTTAACTTACATATAGTCAATATAGACACGTCTCCACAACAACTCGGCCTATAATATCTTAATCCCTCATAAATCGGACCATGATAGGACATGTAGCCATTAAAGAGTCCGAGTTCATTCTCGGTGCGAGCAAATATTGAAACGATAAGGTGGGCGCCGATCTGTTAACTGTAAGTCGCAAATAATTTAATTTTGTGATCGGAAGTGAAGTTATCGATAAAACTGTATTGTATCTCGCACACTGTACTTTGCGTGTTTGTACAGGTTTATATTTGATACGAGTATCAATGTTTCTACAAGATACCGTGTATGCGGTGAGGGCTTATTTTGGATGAATAAAATATTCGAATTTTTATATATAAATGATGCACCGCTCGAACCAACTTTGAATGCGGTCGGTGTTATGAAAGGTATTACCGAGATAAAGAGATACAAATATATTTATGTATGTAGATACATAAATATATTTGTATCTCTCGATAATCCACATACTTTTTCAGCGGAGCTATTCTGAATAGCATAGGTAATTATTTATTGTGCTGGTATTAAATTTAAGCAATTGTAAGCTATAAAAAGGTAAGTGTAGGTTGGTACGTAAGCAAAAATAGGCACCTAAATTGTCTATTTTTTATTGGTAGAAAATATTTAGATATACCTACCTATCTGTATTTATGTACTTTCTAGGATTTTCGAGTGCATTTATCAAAGGAGGGATCCCCTTGCGCTCTCTAAAAATGTAAACGGGTCATTTTTAAGAATTTAATTATCTAATGTTTGGTGTAGTGGTTAGAAACTCTGCTACTATACCAAATGGTCGCGGGTTCGATTCCCGCTAGGGGCATATGTTTGTATGATTAATACAGACATGTGTTCCCCGAGTAATGGATGTTTTTTATTTATACATGTATTTATTTACAAAAAAAATGTATTTGTGTAGTTTATCAACCATCTGGTATCCATAACACAAGCCTAGGTGCTTACTGTGGACCTAGATGGCGCTGTGTGTTTGTGCAAAGACATTTATTTATTAGACATTTAAATGTGAGTTAAGCATTTGAATGTCAAAATGGGTACTACGGGCTTAAAAGAATAAAGTTTACGATGTCCATTTGATGACTCAGATAACAGCCTGTAAAACCGCGAATTTACTTCCCCACATAGTCAATAGTCAAATCTTCTTTATTTGATACACTGGGTACACTTAAAATAGACAGATTAATCATTACATCTCTATATGAAATTTTGGGGCAACAAGGAACTGTCACCGAGGCTATTATTAATTCTTCTTTTCGAGTTTCAAATTTTATTGGACAAAAGCTTAGCCACATGTAGTCTGTCTATTTTAACACTCACTTACGGATGATCATTACATTTGTAAGGTAATTTCCGTAAGCTAGAAAGCTAACAATTTGATTCACGGAATCGCTAAAATTTCTAAGTTTCCTTCTCTTACATCCAGAAGAACCCATTTGTATGGGTAAGTAATCACTTCTCGCGTAGTCACAGACAGATAAAAATTGGTACATGGCCATAAAACAGAATTGGAAGTCCAAGTCAATGAGTTTGTCGCGGTACATTCAAACATTGACTGGTGTGGGTAATTCAGTAGCTGAATTCCTGGAAGCGCCATCTAGTGAGGAACTGCGATAACTATGCCGTTAAAATTAAGTAATTAATTTGCATTTTTACACGACTAAGGCCACGCCAAGTGGAAGGCAATGTTGAATTTAGGGGGCTGTATACCTACTTTCTATATACCTATATACGGGGTCACTTCTAATTCTATTCGATTAATCTATCAATTATTGTGCATGGATTTTTTCGTTAATAGATATAAAAATAAAATTAATTTAATAATGATTTAAAAAAATTATTCGATTGATAATAATCGTCTTCTGTTGACTTATAGAGATAGGTAGGTAAGTAGATAAGGGGGAGGTCAATGATCTCTCGGGTGTTTTTTATATCAGCTGATAGCATTTTCATCTCATCTTCAAGTGATATTGTTCCCAAATAGAAATTGATTTGATTAATTGATTACTTATCTTGCAGTTTTTTTTACATACATAAAGTCACGCATGTTTCCATGGGTTCGCATGGGTATGGAAATACCACAAACTTCCATTTGCTACGGTTCTGACTCACCTCTTTTGCTTCATTCACTCTCATAAAGTTGTTCACATATGCTCGTCGGTTTAGGGTAACTACTCTAGACGTCCCTGATTTGCTCATGCTAATTTCCCCCACCAATACTACGAGTACCATCCACATTCGCTTCGTATATCACTCTGTAGTCTTTACTATGTTATAGACTACTAAATAATATTGGAGGCAGTTTAATCTACAGCAGAAGACTAGGGAATCACTCGTTTAACTAGCCACGTTCCTTATAAAGGCTGAATTTTAATTCGTGTAATTTCCATTAACTCAAGGAACCATAGTCGAATTCGATCAAAAAATTTTCGATTACGATCAAGTAAACCATTCTGAAACCACCTTTAATACGGAAGTCCAACAATTTTCGGATGGTGATTCCACACCTCATTACGCTCAACAACTCCACTACTTACTTTGTTCCAGTAGGTACCATTTATTATAATTGTTGGACTTCCATACTAAAGTTGGTGAACAGAATGGTTTACTTTGTATCATCATCGTCATATCAGCCGAAAGACGTCCACTGCTGGACAAAGGCCTCCCCCAAAACATTTCCACAACGATCGCTCCTACTTTGTATCTGTAATCGAAATTTCTTTGATCGAATTCGACTATGGTTCCTTGGGGAAAGTATGGAGTGACCAGTAAACAGGAATTATACGAATTAAATTTCACCTGACTTGTTCAATCGACTGGAACTAATATATTAGGACCTTTAGGACTAAAATTTATTCCGAAGTTATGAATTGAACGATTTTTATTTAAGATTTTCTTTTATTTATTAATTTTGTCCTCTCTCAAAAACTAAATGGAACATGTCGTTTTTCGTCCTTCATTCGGGTTTTAAATAACGTTTCATGGACAACCTTTACTATGGTACATACGATGCAAACCAGATGGACTACTTATCTTATAAATTATTCAGTTTGGGACATATATCCCACTTAATATTATACCAAGAACCTTGATAATAGGACACTTTTACATCCTGCGACACTTCCTCGCTCAGTGGTTAATGTGCGGGTTGTTATCATAAAGGATGCCAATACAAAGTTAATTTTGTGTACATAAAGGAAGAAACTAATTACGTCTACATAAAAATGAACCCGAGGCAATATTCAAGGTCTTCGCTACATTACACGTAACGAGAAACACTGCATGACTGACATAGTAGCTATTTGTAATTGCCACCAATTTAATGAGACCTATGAAAAATTAAAAATATATGTAATCTTGTAGTCGGCCGTCAATATCAAGAAGTGAAAGAGTTTTTTTAGCAATCTTTATTTCTTAGTGTGAACTAGCGATACAAACTGATAAATATCTATACGAATAATAAACAACTTCAGCTGATTATATTGATTTATAGATAGATAATTATAATAGTTTAAACTTACATGGCCGATGGCGCATTAAAGTTCTGAGTGGAGATCACGCACCGGTAAGCTGCATAGGACGTCCACTCACAAGGTGGACAGATGACCTGATCTCTAAAATCGCTGGATACAGGCAGTTTCCAACCGGTCACTCTAAAATTCTATGGGGCAGGCCTATGTTCGCAGTAGACATGATGATGACGAACCTTACATACGTTGATCCGCCCACGTGGGATAATTTTACCATTCCTTGGAGTTTAATTGAAATTTTGCGGTAAAGAATGTCCTATATTTTAATCTCTGGATTTACATGCTGTTCTGAATACAGCACATCGCTGTACCGAATGTCATGCAAATCCGTTTAGGCTTTAAAGCGTGCTTGAGTGACAAACATTTAAACTTTCCCAGGGAATTTATTTAAAATATCGGGATTATATTAATGCAGTTAATCTCTCTCCCAAATTTTATTCAAATGCGATCAGACGTTATAGCGTAGCGAACAGCCATTCAATCAACAAAAAATCATTTATGTTATTATTAGGGATATAATTGTTTTTATATTTTGTTAATAATTGACATCATCCTAACCTATTAAATTATTATTCGTTTCCCAGTTATGAACATTTATGTAAAAACAAGAGTGACCCAGAAAATATAAACGTTCGCAAATCCACTAGAGATCACCCAGCGCCGGTCGCCTGCGCTGGCGCACGCGATCTGTCGTGGCGATTATCGCGACATCGTCTGGGAACATCGCATTTCACACAAGCCTCGACTTTGGTAATTACATACCTGCATAGGAAAGTCTGGGTGAATTGAATCCGGTGATAGAGACGTGTAAAGAATCTAAAAGCCTTGGTTGTTCTGTAATATATTGATTTTCTCGCAACACTATTGTTGAAGACTGGTAGCTTGGTCAGCCGATGGCCTGTCATGTTTGATAAGCTTTAGATACTCATTTATCTGGTGTTTTTGATATAGTTTTTGTGCTACCGAATAAATTAACTGAAATATTAATTATGTGAGTTTCCTGGTCGTGCAACAACCCTCTCACTCCTTAGGATAAATAACAACTATTTTGCGACTAACTTCAAAAACTAAGTTCAAATCCGAATTTAGGAAAGGTACCTAGTTTATGCTAAATTCTAATATAATATTAATTAACAAACCTACATTCTTCTCTAAATTACTAGACATTTTTATAACATGGTATTAGAATTTAATTATTACCTATGTCTTATTATTAGTTACGCATCGAATCTCAAAAAGCGATATCCAGATCTGAAAGATAAAGCGATGAAAACATAGCAGGTACATTTTTATCATTTTCTATTCTAAAATGTATTATTAGATCGCTTTCATATAGTCGCTTAGCTTTCTTCATTTTATTGTGTTCTTACTTCAATATTTCAAGAATATTTTTCAAGGTCGTACAATTACATACGTCCCACTAGTACGGACAAGCTTAATTTTTCGTTGTACTTTTTCAAAGCGTCTTTTGCTGGTGCGTCTTTGAAATGGGTATCAATTTTTAATGTTATACCTGCTTACACTTTGTATAAAAAGCTTCTACAATTTTTTTATTCTACCCACAAACTGGAAGATGACTCTACTCCGAAAGTGCAAAGCTGTTTTTGAAACGTTGTATTTTAAATAATTATGAATGAAAACTTGATCTACGGATATTTTTCAACGACTAATCGTTTTAAACGACTAATCGTTAAACCGTCACCGGCAAGTGCAGGGTATGACGTCCACTCTCAAGGTGAACAGACGTCCTGATAAAGGTAGCGGGAAGTCACTGGTTGCAGGCCGCTTCCAACCGGTCACTCTGGAATTCTATGGGAGAGGCCTATGTTCAGCAGTGGAAGTCTGTGGTGGCTGATACGATGATGAATCGTTAAAACATCTCCCTTATGACAGAGACATATGTTTACACGTTGGAAGGTTGAATATCTCCGTAATGTGGTACGTATCAAGTTAACCACAAATTATGTAAATGTTCTACACCATTTCGCCAGTCCACCTTTTCCTTGAAAACTTAAGATCAATGGAACTAAGAAAATGGGTGTATTTAATATTATCGATACACTATAGCAGGGTTTTCGTAAAAATCAACAGGTTGTCTACCAGCAAGTTATCGCTTTGCTGCTAAGCGATAAATTGATAATCGTATCGATTTGCAAACATGACTATTTGCACAACGCACTACTCGTGGACGAATTAGTGATTTTGACCTCTCGTTATACATACATTATATTATTTAGCTACCTAGCTATGAATTTTTGAGTAAGTTGGTAATGCCAAAATCCTAAGTAGTTTCAAATGACGTGGTGAAACGTACATAAGTAAGCTTCATCAAACAGCAGAGGCAGACACATACTTTAGCTGGCGTTGCGTTGAATCCCTCGTTGCTATGTTACCACACGTTCTATTAATCTCTTTTGTGTTCATACGTATCTTAAAAAGTCTACATTAGATCTACACTCGCACGTTGGCTTGCATATTCTAATCATTATAAATCTGGAAAATTAAAGCGACAAACTTTAAACGTATTAAGAGGGTGCATCAGGTGATATAAGAAGAAATTCTTTTCAAGTACAACACAAATCCCAAATGTACTCACAGGGTACCTATATTCGAAAAGTCAAAAAGTTAATTAAAATAATACTTAAATAGCTAGATTCTGACTATTTAGAGAATTGTGAATTGTTGATAATAACGACCTCTTTTTTATGTTAATAATATTTATTCTGATATTATTTATAAATTATTGACTACATTTTGATTAATGATCACTAGATAATAGAACCCGCGTCGTTTTTAGGAATTTCGTTTTCGAATGGTAGGCTATTAGAATAATAAGATTTATCTAGTCTATTAGATGATCGCGACGAAGTTTAGTTTCAATCACATGGTTGACAGATGACCTAATCATGAGAAGTCACTCGATGCAGGCCGCTTCTATGGTATGATAGATACAGCCATACATAAACACTTGCCAGTAATACGCGGGCTTTTCTTGCTCACTATATTCCCAGATTGAAGGCAACATTTGTGCAACACAAGGTTTAGTAAGAGGATAGTTTTACCTATAGAACCATGTAGTACCAAGTCTTACGTAGTTAATAAAATTACTTATCAAAGTGAATATAGCCGTCATTTTTATAGTTGATGTAAACGTCGCAATAAGAGCAATAAGAGAACCTCTAGTAGGTAGGTAATATAGTTTATTTTAATACGTTCAGTAACTATCCCCGGCTCGGAGGCACGGACAGCAAATGAGACTCTATTAAGAGTATTAACGCAAATTACTCTCACGCAACAGTAGGTAGGTACTACGCGTTAAGAACACTAGAGCTTAATCGAACTGATTTTAAATACAGGATCCAATTGTTTCGTTAAATATTTTATTCTGTCCTAATAAATGTACAAGTATCTCTTGACGATATTAGGAACATGTAGTAATTTGAAATCTACTATTATTATTAAAACTATATAGAAAAGCTAATAGTAGAGTATAGAGCTCAAATTAAATTTTGTTTATAATTTAAAAAAAAGTGACACGTGGCCTTAAGGGGATGATTTTAAACACTTGATTCGAGTGATTTCGCAACTATGACAGATAATAATTTCTGAATTAGCCGTCTTACGGTCGTGATCAGCGCTCATGGAAAGGTCTCGACGAGTTCACTCGAAATAGTAACCATTTGTTCAGAGTTAGTGGGATTGGAATATACCTTTGAACATATTTCGAAAAAATGACATAATATTTGCCAAGAAAATATTTAGTTCTTCAAAGCGAGTCCAGCAAGCCGAAACATTCATCTCTGCAGCGAGCGCTAGAGTACCGAACCTGGGTCCAAAATCGTTTTTCTCTCTCAAGGTTGTGATCGTTTAGGTCCTTTAAATAATTTATTTTTTCACAAAATAGCCGCGGCCTGATCCCTGTTGCACCGTGTAACATACATATATTTATTATTATCAAGTTTTTTTAGATAGACATACTCATACCTCATAAAATTGTAAGGAAAATAGGGGTCGAGAGTATAGCTACCTACCTCACATAGGGGCCGAGAATATGTAGCTACCTAGCTCAGGGCCGCGCGCTCCAAGTACTTTGCCTACCTACTTGATTTAAGAACAATCGAGGCACAAGTGTACTCATAAATAGGCAGACAGGTTTATAGTTCTGTCACAACTCAAAAATGTAATTACATAGACACCTACTATATAAATAAGTAAAAAAATAAAATCATAGCAACTTTCTTAAATTATATAGGTTACCTCACAAGAAAAGGAAATAAGGATTTGTAAGTAACCTACGCTTAGAAGTCCCATTTTGAAAAATACAAATATTGTTAAGGTGGGTCAATTACAAAATAACAGCTCGCTGTATATATCGTCGTTTATAAAATTTACCTGTAGGTAAAGGTCACAATCATTTAGTATGATGGATTGTTTGATGGACACCTTATGAGATTCGTCTTTTTTATGATCGAAATATATTGATTATATCCACCTAGTATTTTAAAAATTAATTTGATATCATCGTAATTTTAAAAAATAATTGCTGAGTGTTATTATGGTGAATATTCTTTATATTTTAAAAGGCATCTTGTAGCAATTAATCAATAATATTTGAAAGTGTCCTTGTAGATAACTTTTGAAAAATATTCTAAACACATCATTTTCATAGGCGAGGGGATCAAGTTTAATGCTTCTACACCGTCATAATATTTCTCTCCCTATACTCAGAAAAAAATCTACACGCCTTACTTAAACTCTATAAAAAAAACTTAAAGTACTGCACACGTACAATTTTCAATTTAATTTAAAAGTAACAAGTCGTTAATGAAATTGATATTAAATGTCTACATTAGCGGGTATAAACCATCTAGTATTATCCTGGACATAAATTTTTGGAATCGTTCGTTTTCTTCTGATCTTCTAAACATAAATACTGGAACATATTTAAATAAATAAAAATACTGACAAAATCAAATAAAAATGGATTACATTAAAAGCCCTCAACAAATATTATTACCGTTTGAATAAGAATATTTTACAAACATTTAAAACAGTAGACAGAGTCGGAGCGCGATTTAGAAATGTCCCCCTAAAGGATACAATTACTGATGTAATAACTTAAAAAATCTTACTTAATTAAGTGTTTTAAATACGAACAGCTTACCTACATATTAATTAGAGATTGGTTGAGCAAGATCATAATCGCAACCTCCTTTGAAAATTAAAAACCTCCTTGGTGCCACCCCAACTATAAAATAAAATCCATCACACCGCAGGAGGCGTGGCTTGTGCATCCGGTTATGTTATCAGTTCCGGTGGGTATCGCCACTGTTTAATAATGTCTTGTATGAATGATAAATTGATAAGGAATGATTCTCTTTACTATTCAAATAGACCTTATTAAGATGAAAATACGCTATCTGTAACAAGTCAAAACGAAATACCATTAATTAATTATATTAATTATATTTTTGAGGTCTTTGTAATGATTAAACTAGTTCAAATGAAGTACAAATCAATTAGATCTAAAAAAAACAAGATTAAGTTTTAATCAAAAAAAAACACGCAAAAAAGCAACATTAAATAGTAACTTAACACATTCATGGACAGTGAACCAGACACAATAGAAGTTTTATTGTTATTACGTCTTTAGGCGTTCAGTGTCTGTCAACGTGTTAATCATATTTATTTAATATATATAGTTAATCATATAAATGATGTATTATGAACTGTCTATCATCATTACTGAATTAAACAATGCTCTTAATTACGACTACTTAAATAACCAGTTCTATGAAGATTTGAATTTTTTTAAAGCGTACCAACGCAGCTACCCTGCAATTGGACGTAGAGTACCACACCGTTGGCCCAGAGTAGTGTTTAAGGCAAAATATCCCAAATAACCAGAATGCAATTGTTAAAATTTGTGGGTAAATGATTACGATTACTTATTAGAACTAATAATATATATCGGACACTTACACCAACCATCTAGTCCCAAACTAAGCAAAGCTTGTGCTATGGATACTAGATAACGGATAAACATACATAAATATTTATATAAACATCCAAGACTCGGGAATAAATGTTCGTATTCATCATACAAACATTTACCCCTCACGGGATTCGAACCCGCAACCGTTCGTTTCGCTGATAGTGTGACTATCCACTACACCAATCGGTCGTCGACTACACTACACTACAACTGTTTGCACGGACCTCTCATTGCTCCTAGTCCCCACTCGCACTTGGCCCGTTTTTAATTGTAGCTACAAGGATTGTTAGGGGTACCTACACTAATTATTTTCTAAAATTATTGTTTGTTTTTAGAAGTGGAAAATCAAGTTATTAATTGTACTTACATAATAATTTCGTCACACTTCACACCTAATGAGCTTAAGCTCTGACGTTACGAATAGATATAACATAAATGAGGAGACAAGTTCGGTACAAGTGGGTATGAGATTCCATGCCAAAAGAATTGAGATTTGCGGGTGCCAAACTGCTAAGCTCCTTTAAACTTACCTATACATAAATGTGTTCTTGACATTGATTTCATTGGAGAAAATAAAAAAAAGACGTACACAAACCTTTGACTCCTTCACCAGCTGGCGTAGCTTTACGACGATAACAAACAAAGTTAAAGGCCTACTATGTCATTAACGTTTTATACGAGTAAGAAAGTCGCAAAGTTTCTTCCTCGTGTCATCGTAGAGACCCTACGGGCCATGCTAGCCCCGCTAGTGGGCAAAGTTTGTAATTTGATTTATGCTTCTCGAGGTCGCACTTCAGTAATAAACCCTTCTTTTAGTCATTTGGGTTTATTATCAGCATTATAACCGCCTTCATTAATATTACCAGGATTCAAAACAAAAGCATGAGACTCGCCAAGGCATGTACGGAACTTGTCTGTTACACTACCGATGTGTTTAAATCTACAATACAGAAGGTCATGAATTTAAGAGCGTATGTTAGTTGAGGCAATACTTCGCGTAGGTATCTATTTTGGACGAACGATTTTTTGCGCTTTGCGTATGGAAATCCGTAATGAACATTATCCGCTTTATATTTTCGGACCTTGAACTTTATCACATCTTTTTAGTTTTTGTTAATAAATAAGTATTAACAAATAATATTTCAATGCATCTACAAATGTCAGGCAGTTAATAGTAACTTTGTTAGCTACACAAAATATTAAGCGCAAGCGTGATTTCAACTGGAAGTAATCGATTGTAACATAAATAATTAGTTAGTATTATAGGCCTTAATAGCAACGTCAAACAAACATAAATGTAGTAAATATACGACACTATCATAGGTGGGTACCTATTTTCTATCAACATCTATAATCTATTTCCAAAGTTATTAATAAAATCGTCTGATCAAATTCACGCTCGCAAATAAAATATAATTTCGATGTAGGTATCTTTAGCAAACAAACAATTTTGAAAAATCGAGTAAAGTAAATAATAAGGCATACTATATAAACAATCTTAATAATCGAAAGTTTGATTGACGCTAGTGAAGTGCTTTGAAATAATTCAATCAGGAATGAAAAAATTAGTCTATCTTTCAAAATCCTAAAAATAAAAACTTAACCGCATAGGTGCTTTACATTCCCAATTCTAGATAGTAGATAGTAGTTCTCGATATATTTTATAGATAGCTAGCTTTCCGCCCGTGGCTTCGCCCGCGTAGAATAACTTTATCATGATCTTTTTTATATTATCTTATCTCAACAAAAGTCACATATAATTTCAAAGTAATATTCTAAATTTTTTATGGCAAAAATGGCGGGAGAAACTACCGGCACTTCTCTGGCTCATGTTGACCAAGTTCTGCGTCTGCGTCGTCTGCCCCACATAGGCAAATACCGTCACATTTGTGAGGAGTACAAACCTCAGCCCTAAGACAGACGGCAACAGCCACTAAGGGATGGACGTGATGTAGCCAAAATTCACACTCTTTCCTGATTATTAGCTGCATCATGCCACCACACCAGAATTACAGCTTAAAAGCTTTTATGTAATAACTTGCACTGGATAGTATTCCAGCATTTTAGAGCTGTAGGAATTGTGGGTTAATTTGAACTTTGGACAGCCGAATCCCAGCATTTAATAGTTTCATCTAACCAGACGATTCCGGGGCTCGGCAAAAATGGATTTTAAATTGTTGGCGTCAGTCCTGCGGTGCTATAAGCCGAAGATAAAAAAGCGGGCAAAGATACGTCAGACGATTTACAAATGCCTATAGACCATCAAAGCGAATGGGTAGAGATGCCAAGACATTTGGCCAAAACGGATAATTAAAATCAATTCAAGCTCAATCTTAATAAAGGTTATCAATAGATTAAATTTGTTAAATGTCGATTATTGTGTTTTTAATATTCTAAATAACAAATTAACGTCCCTAAAAGGTTCGCAATTTTTAAATAAAAATTACGAAATTTTATACAACAAATCAACGTCTATTTCAACCAGTTAGAAAGAATTTTAAAAATCCTTTCTTTCACAAAAGGAACGTACTTTCTATCTTCAGTAGTTTTGACTTTAGGTGATGAATCAGTCAGTCAGATAGGAAGTAAATTTTATAAGTGTATTCTTTATTGCACCAAATCCTTATAAAAGAGTACAAACAACAGGTTACATACAAAGATGGATTTATCTCTGTAAGAGATCTTTTTCCAGACAACCTGATTGATGTAGGATAGAAGGGTTCCTGAATGACCTTGGCAGTTGGCATCATAGCTGCTAGACTACAGAAGGAGTGAAGTAATAAATTGTAGCGTCACAGGGACAGGAAAAATGCTTGCCATTTTTGTGATGCAGGATCGCTTAGGAGGATTAGAAGGGAATGAGGAAAGGAAACGCAGATAATCAGGAGTAGCAGAAGAGAGGGCGTGAACATAGCTAGTATACGTAGATTTTAAATTTTAAATTCCCCATTTCATATAAATAAAGTTTCTTAAAAAAAATTTAATGTAAGAAATCTGATTTGTTAAAAAAGTGTCTATTGGTATACCCACCCCAGGTGTATGGCTGTATTATGTTATTATATCCTCGAAGCTCGACTCGAACCCTAATAACATTATTCTTTGCTGACGTAGTAACTAAAATTAACGTCATTATTAAATTGGATAATTGTCACTGACCAACATCCGAAGAAAAATGTACTTTACATCACATTACTTATGTCCATTTCACATGGTGTAGCTCGAATAACTACCATCTCTTACTGCACAATGGAATGAAGCCCGTAATATACATGCATTAGAGAACATTTTAGAATACAATGGGTATTGTATTAATTTTGATAATCACAAAGATAACCACGCCGCCCGTTACACAGAGTCAATTAAAGGAGCTTAAAAGTATTTCACCTATGAGATAGCGCTACATGAAAATATATCATTTACCTATTTAGTACACGACGAGACGTGTGAGTAGCCGTACCTACCCCTATTTATAAGATAAGTCCAAAATACATCAAGTTATTGTCGTTAGCAACGAATAAAACAATGTTAGGCGGGTTCTCCTTGGATGGGTGACCACTAGTGTTATTTTAATGTTTCCGTGCTTCGAAGTGCACGTTAAATATAATCGGTCCCGGTTGTTTTAAATTGACGCCAGTCGTTAAAGCAAGTCAGCCCTAGTCTGACAAAAATCTTGCAGTCCGCACTGGTCCTGCGTGGTATTATACCCACTTACAGTGAGAGGTGGCTGTGCCCCAACAATGGGGACGTGTAGATTTGTCGTTCTTGGAGTTCCGTACCAAAAAGGTATTCTTATAGTGGTTGCACGCTTTGGATCTGTCCGTTCACTATCGATTACTTCGATATCATCTAAAGCTATATCCATAGCTTAGCATAGTTATAGAAAATAATGACCCAATTACAAAGCGACAATTAAATATTCATAACCTTTTTTTTTTATTTTAATTGGACTAGTTTGTGACTTTCGTAGCTTAAATAAATGTCATTCTTTGTTTCCCAACATGAAAAATGAACATTCTAACGCTGCTGGTAGAGTTTCATTCCTGGATTACAGGAAGAAATGAAACGGTGTTTCTAACTAATGTAGCTTTTGTGAAATCAACAGAAGACTAACTAAAACACATTTGAATTAGAGGTTCAGATAGTGAGTACCCAGTGCGCTACTTGTGTTCGAGTATTACGACACGAATACCGTATATTCATTAGGTAGGTAATTATACACGTGCTTAGACATTAATTTCAAGTAAAATAACAATTTTATTATTTTACTTGTTATACAATTTTATTATTGTGCCATGATTATTATAGTGCGTTACTACTCTATCTTCTCAAGACCTCTGGCGCCATCTAGTGCCGAATAGCAGAACTTTTATTGCAATCGTATGTAAGCTGTCTCTGAATATTTACATGACTTAGAATTTACATTATTAAATGAATTTCAAGTTCTTTATTCGGGAAACATAGTTCTGCATTATTATTTACAAGAATATTGGTAAATATGTATATTAGTTAAATATATTTCAGAATTTCCAAAAAAATGTGACAAGTTTATCTTTGATTAAAAAGGACATATTGGCGATCGTGGGGTTTATCTTTTAGGAATGCATTGGTGTAAGGGATAGTAGTAAGGTGCTTTTGAAACCCATGGTTGCGGGTTCGTATTCTGCTAGAGGTAAATGTTTGTGCGATGAATAAGAACATTTATTCCCGATTGATAATAATAATAATAAATAAATATCCTTGACATACACACAGCTCCATCTAGTTTCACTTTAAGCAACTATAAGCTTGTGTTGTGGATACCAGATGGTTGATATACTACATAAATACATTTTTTTTGTAAATAAATATTTATTATAAATGAAAACATCCATAACTCTGGTACACATGTCCGTATTCATCACACAAATATATACCCCTAGCGGGATTCGAACCCGCAACCTTTTGGTATAGTGGTCAGAGTTGCTAACCACTACACCAAACAGGTGGTCGAATGTTGATGCATGTTTATATAAATATTTACGTATGTTTAACCATTATGTTGGATCCATAGTACAGGCTTTGCCTACATTGGGACTAGATAATTTGTGCAGTTGTTAGAAATATTTATTTATATATATATATATATATATATATATAATTTATGGATAGTTTTAATTTCAATTAATAATGTAACGAAATTTCATACTTACTCCCTGGAATTTTATTGATTCCGAATTCGAAATAACTCTATTGAGATTTCAAATTGCCATCATATTGCTGATGTGTTACTTTTCTTAGCAATTTTTTCGCCTTCGGCTCAGACTTTTAATTAATGCTCGGCCAGGATGATACCTAATTACGGTCTAACCAGTACTACTTCAAAAATAAATCAAACCGAAAATATCTGCAAAGAACACAAATAATGAATTACACAGATTCACAGATTTTTTAAAAACATTTACCTACTTTTTTTAAATTCGCAAACACAAACATTCTATTCCATTAATTTCTAAAGAATAAAAGAAAAACTTATACCTACTGAGTTATGACCCATTTGTGTTACAGCGGCACACACTCTCTTTGTATTATTTTCTGTTGCTTTATTTAATTTTATTTTTAATTTTTTTTATTTGTGTGTATATTTCATTTTTATTTTCTTTAATTTTTGTGTATGTGTGTGGACGCAGTGGCGTAAATAAATGCTTTACCTATCTATCTATATTTAAATTTTCTTCAATTTTCGATGTATTCTATAAATATACCATAAATCAAAAATGTACTCAATGGGTAAACTCATGAAACCTGAAAGATGAACTTGCTTGATCTAAAATTATAGTTACGATTGGTTTCCAGAATTTTAGACTTGAAAACTTAAAGTATCTTAATCAATCAATCTCAACTCACATCCACCCACTACCCATGGGCCCTATGGCCTCTTCTCTATTAGGTACGCCAAAACTCACGACCCTTCCAACTAAAACCGATACAAATTAAATATAAAATAGAAAAGGTGAAGTCTTAACTTATTTAAAAGATTTAATTCTATTTAAAATATATATTTTTTACAATTTAAACAAATACCTAATCTATGAACTAATCCTTCATCCTTCCTCCTCCTTTAATCCTAAAGATTAAAACAGTCATTCCTTACCTCGACCTATAAGTATGATATAATATCTAATTGAAATTATTTGTACTAGCATTTATATTGTTTTCTGTCGTTAAATCATAAAACCGACCCAACTGAAGGGGTAAACAATGGCCCTCGAAATTGCTGCTACCCCTATAATTCTGGGCATAATTTAAAAATGGATGAGCTTAAACAATATGCTTGCACGTTCGAAAAATATTTTTCTGAATTTATTGATGAATTGCTTATCCAATTAGAAAATATTAGTCCAAAAAAAAATAATGATATTCATACATGAAATAACTAGATGAAGTTAAAAGTAGTCAACCCATTTATAGTAAGATAGATATTTGGTAGGTACGTTACGTACGTAGACTACAAATTGTTCCACCTTGGGAACATCTTTATGAGTTTAGAGAAGTTTTATTATTGTTCTATTCTATATGGATATACATAGATACTGACAGTTAACTCGTTGTTAGATATGTAATTTAACTATTCTTGATTTTCTCGAGGTTTCTAAGGAATTGACAATCTGGATAATGAGAATGGTCCTGCTTCTATGGATAATATTAGGTCTTTACCTATGAAATTGGAGATTTTTTTCTTCGTTAATCATATGTACCAACTCCTACGATTCTATAGCTTTTTATTTTTTATTTTATTATTTTTTTTTTATTTGGAAAATAGAATATATTTTCAAGGTTTCACATGAAATATTTTTTTTACGTCTGAGCCAAATCACATAATAAAATAAACATAATGAAATAAACTTGAACACAGCTCTTTTCATGAGCTTTCCATATTATTTCTTAGATTCGCAGAAACTTTTATAAAGCCGTTACTTTTAAAAATTAAGACTTTTCCAAATTCCAAATTCCAAATCATACAATTATCGATGTGTTGTATGATTAAGCCTCAAAATGCCTGTGCCAGAAATATCCACTCTTAACTTAATTGGAACGTATGATCAAGATGCAAATATAATATTGTAACTTTAACTAAACAACCATGACTAAATAACAATAACTATATCTAAATAACTATAACTATATTTGTTGGAAATATACAGCTATCCCACTCTCACTTCTACGTCGCGCGCGACAAACAACGTCATGCTACGTGTACATACTGGTTTTTTTAAGACAAAAAATATCCAAGCATTTTGTATATTTGTCTAACATTATTAGGTAAATGTCGCTTTATGATATGAACCCATCCACCAGTTTATGTCCGGCTTGTCGATTGAAATCTTCTCTTTATGTCACTGCTGACCCCTACTAAAGCAACGGACTACCGTCCGTTACGATAATCATCGTCGGTGGTAATCAGTGGGGCTATTACGTAACTTTACTTCAACAAAATAGTTTATGTTCTGACGTGTGATTGGAAGGCTCAAGGTTGCCTCACTTTCAAGATTCTTCAACTTCTTTCTATGCCGAAATCGATACCAGCCTCAAAGGTGCCAGCTGAAAATCAGCGCTATGTTTCATGCCACAGCATTATGCTGAGCTGGAACCAATTTTAGCCTGCATTATTTAGTCCAGTATTAATATTTCAATGTAACATTTTCTTGTACATGGACATTGTAAGCTGAATAAATGTTTTCTTTCTTTCTATTAAGTTGTGTACTAATAGTCCCTCGTACTTGCTGAATAACAAATCTTTGGATCAAAAGAAGTAACATATTGCTATTCCCATCAGCTTACATATTAGTACGTATACCTACTTGGTTTGGTTGGTCTATTTCTCAGGGTTCCATACGAATACCCCATTAGGCAATAAAAAACCTATATTTATGGAATGATTTTGTTGTCCATTTATCCATCAACAATACAATTCAATTTTAATGCACAAAAGGAAAATGTAGGTACATTTTACAAAATAATATATTATAAAGAGTACCTACAATTCGGCGGCCTTAACTTAAGTTCATTTCAATCTTGAGATCATTTTATTAAACGTGCCTAAGATAAACAAAGTTAAATTATTATCTCTTTAGTGGTTACCAGAAACTTGAATTTGTGGTAACATGCTCAAAACAACTGTTAAACACTATAGTAGCAAACTGTACACATGTCGGTATCTCAAAAATCGATACCAAAAGCTGTAAACCATAGGAAAAATCATTAAAAGTCAAACGGGGTACTGTTTCGGGCCAGGCCTGTCAATTAGGTTAAACGTTTACCTATAGACCTAATGGCATTAAACTTTTCTTATATTAGGAATAAGTGTTCAGGGACTTCTGCTGATTAAGCTATCTTATTGTGCTGAATGTACGATTAAATGTTACTTAGGTAACGACTAGTAAATTAACACTACATCCAAGGTAGATGTTGCCTTGACACATTTGCCTTATGATTTTACGGTTGAGTTGTTTGACATCACAGTGTAATTTGTGCTGATCTTCTTAATGCTTCATGGTCTTCAATTTCAAGTTCTCAGAAATCTCTGCTCGGTGGCAGAGTTGAGACACGTCTTAGGTTCTTTTGATTGTAGAATTTGATAGACTGGTAGTCACTATAATGAGTTATGCTAACTTTTGTTAGATTTAATGGCTTTATAGACAGCCTGCATACAAAGTTCTGCAACAAGGATGTGTCCAGATACCCAAAATGACAGATTTTTTTTTAAATGTATGTCTCCTTAAAAATTTGGTTAATAAAGATATTACCTACATACTAATACAATAAGAATACGCGTCTACAACGTAACCTGTTGGACAGATCTTGACATGATTCCTTCCACCTACTAAGAAAGGATACTTCGTTATGAATAATAAGTATGACTTTTTTATAGTATTAATACAAATAATAGAATTCACTTAATATTTTTTTAAGGGTAGACAACTCAATTTGAAGTAATCGTGAATACGACATCGTGTCCAATTGTGAGTACGTGCTAGGTATATACCCAGCGGGTGCGCATATTAACATATACCGTGACGGACGTCGCGACTAATAAAATAATAACGCAACGCATGCGCCCGCGCCGACGACGTTAGTAACGAGCACAGGGCTGGACTCTATCCTTCCTTTACGGGACTATGACGAAACATTTCCATTAGTGCACATATATTGAATATCTAAGCGTTAAGCCACGTTCAAATTATGCGAGCTGAGAAGAAGTTCATTGTTCAGGATGAACTAGCAGTAGTTTTAATTTCTTCGTACACACGAGCAGTACGTATAAAGTAGTGAAACATGCTCTTAATATAAATAAATATGTACAGATAAGCAACAGACTAGGAAATTGCAGTACTTGTCGTCTGTAAATGCCACATGTTCAACTTGCCTCGTGCTTGATTCTATTTAAATTATTATATATATTATAAATAAAAATAAAAAAAATATAAAACATCTTATTATATTCGTTGAAATAGGATAGGGTGTACTTTTAATTTGTTATTTTTTGTTTATTGTTGATTGACTGTGGAATTGGAGCACTTTCTTTAAACTTACAACATACATATGTAGCTTCATAAAAATTATAACTATTGGTAATTGAAACGACATTATCAACATAAATATCCCTTTCCTCCATATTGCCATGCCTGACAAGGTACATGTGGATGTTAGTACTTACCTACGTATTGTAATTATGACATGTGTAATGTAATAAATATATGAATTATAAATAAATAGCAAGAACATGAATGTTTATCAGAAGAATCAAGAAAATGAAATATCCCACACGCACTACAGTACTACAGGGGATCCCGCACAATGCCCTGTAGTTGTCAGTGTACACTCAAGGTATAGGCTTGTGTAAAGCTGCCCCTCAGGCTATATTAAAAAGATTCACAAAGGCTTTAAATTACTGTGAGTATTGCCCGCCACCAGGAAAAGATCTCCCCTGGCCCGCCTGGAAGGCCGTGAATAGACTTCGGTCGGGCGTTGGCAGGTGCAAAAATTTCAGGAAGATATGGCGTTTCTCTAATGATGACAAGTGCGACAGCTGCATCACGCATTCTATGGCGCACCTTCTTGTCGTGCCTTACCTCTCCAGTTTGTTGCACAGAGACTGAAAGGTGGAAGACTGAACTGACCCGGAAACTCCATCTTATTTGAGGGACTGGCTATCTTATCTCTGATAACCGGTTTACGCACATTGCTGTAAAAATTGATGTTAAAATATTAATATGTATTAATGATTATATTGCCCATGGAAATTGTACTGTACGTACACTATTCTACTTATTCTATAACGTAGGTACCAATACCTACCTATATACGGGTGAGTTTTTTTACCGTAAGGAAAAAACAGGGCATATTAGGTAAGTGAAATAGACGGTATTGGCATGGGTAGTTTTTTTTTCAAAACTCTCATCGACTAAAGCGTTAAATGTGTGAATAGAGAAAACTTGGAGAAAATGCCAAATAAAGTTCGCATGTTAGGAACCCGACAAATCCAAGTCGCATATCAATGGCAGGACGGCGCGTGTGTTTTTGAAAAAATTATTAAACTACCTAATCCCAATAAATTGTATTTCACTTACTCGTCCGGTATATTAGGTTTAATTAATCTGATGCTGTACAGTGGGATAATTATACTATAGATAGAGAAAGACGCAGTAATGAATCTTCATTAGGTTTGGTTCTTTATTTACCTATAATAAAGGTATTGTAATATAATATAATAAAAAAGTATAATTATCAGTATTGTGTTTTGTAAAATGTATGTTATCCTTTTGTACAATAAAGTGTATTTGTATTGTATTGTATTTTAATAATTTTCTATTACACCAATCCGTCCCTGTCCGTAATCCACAAGGCAACGGACCGCGCAGCGGGTGCTGCAGCGTTTTTTCCACAAATTTGAAAGACACAATGGGACGCAGCCGAAGGTGTCAAAGGCGATTCAACCCTTTACCTCGACATATGCCGTTGCTAGTTCCATTTCCGATTGCTCTCTCATTATAGCGTATGTACCCGCGAACAAAGTACAGTTCCTATGGCGTTTTGCCTAAGGTAAGATTTTTTTTGTATTTAAAGATTGACTGAAAGAATGTAGGTCCTTAATTATACTTAAATACTGTAAGCTTTATGTAGTGCTTACAACAAAAAGATTACACACAAACAAAAAAATATATCACAAGTAATTTATCACATGATTGATTTGTGTCCTAGTTAACCGCTGCGACAAGATGATATAGACAAGAATACAATAAAATAATTTATAATTAAACTCATCCTTGTATATGTATCATGAAGATGAACACACGACTAAATAAGTAGATATATAAGATATAATAAGTGGAGAACAGATGAAGACCAATAATTAACCAATTCGCAACACATTAGATATTTTGATTACCCAAACGTCATTTTGGTCAGAAACTGTCCTTTTGTGCAACGGTGCATGTCATTGTTGGTTCGAAATACGCTAAAAGGTGTATTTCCGTGGCGTCAATTGCACTAACGCCATTGCATGCGGCAAAGGCAACGCAATCTGCGTCATTATTGTGTGGTTGCACATTTTGGTTGACCATTGTGTGGCACACATTTGCATTAGCAGCTTTAGCTAGCAAAACGCTCTAATCACCTTCATAGATATTGCAAAAAGTCGCAATTGGGACATATTTAGAGAAAATGCACGTTTGTGCGTGTATTGTTGATCCCGTGTCCTGGGTTTTTCACACACGGACATTTCTAACGCAACTAAGAAAAAGCTCTAAAAAAACCTAAAAATTTGGAAAATAGAATCTGTAATATGTATAATTTAAAAAAAATATCCAAAGGTCTTTATGAAGTTGTGTTGTTAGTATAAGATTTTCATTCAAGTGTGTGAGCTTTTTACAAAATACCAAGTAAGTAGAGGCGAGTGAACATTAGGGCAGTAATACACCCACTAATGAGAATCACTGACCTCATTATATTGCCCCACGTAATTTTAAACCCAAGGACTCACTGACGAGAAGTAACTATGTCAAACATTACTGCGGTAAAAGTGATTATTGTATCGATTAGCATTTGAATATAAATACCTTCTAAATATAAAATAACTATGAATAGTAATGAGTTTAACTGTACTCAGAAGTGGTATAATGGTAGTTATATTTGTCACATCAAAAGTTCCATTGCAAACAATTTAAATATTTGAGAGAAGGTCATTATCGTAAACCTCGCTATAAATTCAGTAGATATTGTGTGTGAGAAAATGAGGAGGTATGTAGATATTTTTGTATTACTTATTATAATTGTAATCAGTAACTATAAAATATTTTAAAGCCTGTGAGATTTAAAACTCAGGTATTATCATGTTATTTAGCGAGTCTGGTTGCAAATTGACTGTTTAAAAGACGTGAGAAATAATTAACTAACTACTTTGTTCATTTGCCCGCACTTATATGTATGGTGATCCGTTATCATTATTAAAATATGGTTGGCAATATTACTTTCTATTTTACTAACCAGTAAACGTAATGTTGTAATTTTTATGTCAACGACAAATGACACATCGTCTTCGCTAATAAATTATAGACACAAAGGTAGTAGTGTAAAACATTACTGTAATTCGCTCAAAGTATTTGAAGTCACGGATCGCCAGCCCACCCGCATATTAGTAGCGTCATAATTCTTATGTATGACCTGATTTTCGGCAAGAGACATACACATCTACTATAGCCTCCTTCTAAACTTACACACATTAAAACTATTCACTTAAGATTTTATTGTTTTTTGTCACTATCTCAGTCACCAGTAACGCCCGCGATCTCGGACGTATTAATAATTATACAAATGATAAGGCGATCGGATTGACACTCTTCGTTTTATTTTGCTAATGTCGGGTTTATTCTTAGTAACCTTTTCCTTTTCCGTCTCCTTAGCGCATTCGTTAGTTACCCTATTGAACAGTGGTCTCTCCTACCATTTCCAGGGAGTTGGTACTCTGAATTCTTGCGGTTCGCCTCTAACTTCAGCTATGGCTGGTCAGCACACGAGCCGGGATTCGAAACGGAATGAGAAACTTTCTACACTTGTATCAAGATGTGAGTGCTACTGAACTGTTTACTTTACAATGTGGGATGTGAAAATATATTTTATTATCTTCTAAATAAGAAAATACTATTGATATCTCAAGTTTGATCAACTTAGTTTGTGTAAAAACGTAAACACATTTGAGGACTTGTACAAAATTAACTACCTATATTAAGATAAATTCATCATAATTTTTCCAACCCTTAGTTAATACTTAGCTATTAGCTAAATACTCATAAAAGTCAGTTACACCATCAGCAACAACTTTACAGGGTCTAATCAATTTCTTGTACAGCCCTGAAAACACATGATCTACTGTTGATATAATCTTTGATTTTAATCACCAAGCATCACAAGGCTAATCTATGTCAGTATAGCAGATCATGTGGTGTAGAGGTATATGCAATTGGTTATTCCCTTGAAACGTTTAAATCAAATTCAAATGCAAATCAAAAATTTTAACCGCCTTTAAACAACATAGGGTTTACGATTCGGAGGATATTCGATGGGATAACCCGCGAGGTTCGATCATACGTACGTATGTGCATGTTTAGTACTCTGTTAGGTTAGTGGTAGGGCATTTTAAATGTCCGCCTGCTTGGGTAACTACCACCATCTTATCTAAATCTGCTGCCAGACAGCAATGTTAATAGCATGGTTATGTTCCGGTTGTCAGAGATAAGATAGCCACTTCCCCATATAAGATGGGGTTTTCGGGTCAGAACGCTTCCACCTTCGGCCTCAACTTCAGTTAATATCAGGTGTGATTGAGGTCAAGTGCTAACCCGTTATGTATGAAAAAAAAACTTATAATAAACTTGTTTAACCGACACCACTGGAGCTAATCAACAAAGCTAATCATAGAAGTAATCTGACCTCCGCGACACTTCGGGAAAAATCAATATCTTTGACCATTTACTATTGATTATTAAAAAGCGGCCAAAGCTCCCAAAGGGCCGGCGGCCGCGGCACGTTTCACGGCAACTTGTAAACAATAAGACACGCGACAGACGCACGTGCCACACGACGGTGTGGTCATGCCCTAAGGTCGTGACGTGCGTGATTTTATTAATATTCCTACAAATATAATGTAATTAATGAATAATAATACTCTCGAAAACTATCCTGATATCTATTAATAATATTTTTTTTAACTTCGGACAGTTACGCCAATCATCGACTTAGTCCAAACTCTTACTATTGATACCTACTATAAATAACGGATAAACATACATAAATATTAAAATAAACATCCATAACTCGGGAATAAATGTTCGTATTCATCATAATATAAACATTTACCCCTCGCGGGATTAGAATTTACTATCCCTGCACCAATCGGTTGTTAAACATAAAACTGGTAAGTAGCCTATTCGTTGAAAATTTAAAATCTATGATAATGTTTGCATTTTAGTATTAAAAGCGCGAAAAAGATTTGTACATAAATATATTATATTAATATTAAATAACACTTCACACCAGCCTCAACACACTAGACATTCATCCATCCATAGCCACACTACTACAAAAAGCAACAATCTTAAACACATGCAGACTAGTAAGGAATTTCCTCCTCGTTAAATTGACATAACGTAGACTTATACACTTGGCTTAGGCTCGGACAAAATTTTTTTAGTCTGTGCTCACTACTTATATAAAAGTGCAAGTAAAACAATATTGATTAAACATGTGAGTTTTACGAGTAATATGTATATTATTTGTATGTATAAAAAGATACTCGCATGTTTTTGGTAACTTTGCTGTACATTTTTGGCAACATAAATCAGCATATAATACGATACATCGCGAACAAAGTCGGTGTATAACTTCCGTTTTAACACCGATCAAATGGTGCCATTTTATTTGTAGCAATGACCCGTACACCGTAATATATATCTATTTATTATCATGCAGTGCATCTTACCTTGGCCCGTATTACATTCGGTGTCGGAAATATTCAAATTTCGAATACGCTTTTGTTCAAAAATTTACCTATTTTTCTTCGAATCGAAATTTGAAATTTTCTGATGTCGACTATGGAAACATTTAGAATACGGTCTCTATCTATTACGTGAACATTAGGTACATTACTGCAGAGACCGGCGTACTATGCTGACTGGGTATAAGTAGGAATTAGAGTAATCTATAGCGATTACGTTCCAAGCATGTATATTATCAAATACAGAAACACAATACCAAGATTCCGGTGTTTTTCAACAGAACAGTATCATAATGAATAGAATATCACGTTTACTTTTTTAAATTTACAACCTTATTTGTCTCTCCTCTTTAGTCGTTTAAAAATAATAATTGTCACAGATATGGATAGTCCCAAATTCAAATAAGAATAAGAATAAGAATAAGAAAACTTTATTTGATCCATTTAGCGACACTTAAAAAATACATTTAATTGTTACCTATGTACTATTATAACACAATTTAAAAATGTGGAACTTAATATACCTAAGTAGGTATGCATTGGATAGTTTTCGGTGTCGCAAAGTGGCATCAAATCAGGTCCCCAACTCAGCATTTGTTGTAGTCGAGAGAAGAAGAACGACTACAACGCTGGTTTTCAGTGGAGCCTATGGTGAGATCACGGACGCTCATGGGACACACACAAATAATGAGTACCTAAGTACCTGCATATTTCATACACATAATATATATATACCATAAATACGAATAATAGGTGTACTTTAGACATACTATAATTATTAATAAAATCGTAAGCACACGTGGCACAATTGCACCGACGATGAGCGCGCTCATAGTGAACAGATTAGCTCGTGACGTGATCGGCGGGGCGTGAACCGGACCGCAAGCGGAACCGTCAGATTAAAAAACTGGTTTATTTATTTCTGTGGGGAGGCTTTTTGGCGGGAACTCGGCGAGTGAAGTAGCATTTTTCTTTATAGTTCTTATAATTTGTGCATTCTGACTTTTGAAGCTTAATAATGGCAGAATATTGTGCAGCAAACGTTAGTGATGGTGTACAAGTGAAGGGAAGTGTAAATTAAAGTGCGTAACGGAGCTTTCGGGTTCCCACAAGAAGCCGCCAAAATCTTTTGTAAAGCATTCTGCCACTTTACTGAAGAATGACTTGACCGTGACTAGACTATGTATACGCCAAGTATACGACGAATGACTTGTTTTGACTGAGACTGACTTACAAAATGAAGAAATAAGATAAATAAGACATGGCTGTTATGGGCTAGATCCCTTTGCCTTCTCCTAGAGGAGAAAATAAAACTAAAAAAAAAAAATTATTTCTGTGGGTGTGGGTAGTGAGTGAAGTGAATGGAAATGATTTTTTCTTTTATTTTTACCACAATAAAGGATATATTTCTTGCACGTTGCAAATAAAATGCAATTTATAAACAAATTAGGTAACAAATGGAATAGAACCTAGTAACGAATGTGGCTTACGGGGATATTTACTCAGGAGTTGTTTTGATTCCAAATTCAAAATCTCTATAGTTATTTTGAAATTTAATTTATTTTTGTCTGCGTATTTTCTGCAGACTTTGAATATTTTTTATACACAACGGCTTAGCGTTTGCCTTCAATCATAATGTATATTTAACAATAACATTGTTATTAATATTGCTGCTTGGTGTGATGTAAAATGCCCTACCACACACACACCATAAAACTAAAAATAATAGATTACCCAACAAATGAAAATAAAAAGGGAACAAAAATATTTTCGTTCACGATTTATGACCTTACTCTACTTATTATTATTGACTGCGAGAAAATAAATAGTAGCGTAATAATATCTATGTTAATCTTAATCGCATTTATTATGCTTACGAGTAATCGGTAATATCAGAAAAAGTATCAAAACGAAATTTTATTACCTGTATTGGATGTTACAATGACACGACTACAGAGACTAATTAAAATTGGCGGGAATTAAATTGGGCTAATCCAAGCCAGTACGTTCAGCACGTTTTTCTTATTATTCTGTCTGTTCTTCCTCTTATTATAAGAGCGTTGTAGTCGCTTTTCTCCTCTCGACACCGAAAACTAGGTACTGCATACTTTATATTGATATTCCATATATTTTTATGTTGTGTTAGGTAGTACATACAACCCAAAAAATTAATTTGTAATGTATAAGTGTCACTAAATGGATCAAATGAAGTTTTCATAATCTTATTTTGCACTACTACATTCCTGTCTGTTCCAAATTCAAAAGGTATTCTCGCAGTGAAAGAATGAGCGGTTTGTTCACTGTAATCGGTGATCCACATGCGATCTTTTAATAGTAAAAAAAATCCTTTATGTTCACAACCACCAACAACCAAACCGGTTACTAAACATGTACATCGCTGGGAATCAAACCAGCGACCTTCTTTTATAAATCTTACGTTGTTTACATTGAGCCACGGAGGCGGTAAAAACAATAATTAAAATAATAATAATAAAATAAATAATAAATAAATATTCTTAGACATACACAGCGCCATCTAGTTCCACAGTAAGCAAGGCTTGTGTTGTGGAGACCAGATGGTTGATATACTTTATAAATACATTTTTTTGTAAATAAATACTTATTATAAATGAAAACATCCATAACTCGGTTACACAATGTCCGTATTCATCACACAAACATATGCCCCTAGCGGGATTCGAACCCGCGACCTGTTGGTATAGTGGTCAGAGTTTCTAAACACTACACCAAACAGATCGTCAAAATATAGGATGTATAAGTATAGATTATTAGGATGCTTAATTTTCCATCTTATTATTGTGCGTGTAATGGAGCATTTCTTAGCGTTTTCTGGAGAATAATAAATTTCCCTTTGTTCTGAACTGTTCCGTATTTTAGCGAAATGAAAAATGGCCTGTTTCCCGGGATGGTAAACAATACGTAGCATTACGACGTGAAGCGAAGATTAATAAATCTCCTCTCACATTTATTAGTACCTAAATATTAAAACCCACTTATTGATTTATTTCTACCGAGACTAGCTCAAGTCTGCTAGGCCCATATTAATAAGTCAATCTCAATAGAAGTCTTGAGGCTGTATCAGCCGAGATGCGTCTTAAGCAGTTGACGCTATCTCAAGCTCCGCGCTAATTTATTAACCAATCTTGAAGTCTACTCAGCTGAGATCACTTCTCAAGTATTCGCCTCAGCGACGAATGAATGATAATCTTGAGTTTCGTTTATTAAACACGCACCTCTCAAGTTAGTACTGCTTGAGTATGTACGTGCTTTTCAGGTCTCAAGTTAGGTTTATTAATCAACACGTTTACTTGAGACCGGTCACAAGACTGTTCTCAATCTTGAGAATGGTTTATTAATACGGGCCTTAGTCTCGGTGGTTTTAGCCGACTTCAAAAAAGGAGGAAGGTATATGTATATTTTTTATGTATTTTCTTTCGTCAGTTGTTATCCGATTTTTTTTGATACGGTTTATGACCAGGTTGATCCCATGTTGGTTAAGGTGTGAAGATGCAGTCCGGGGATAGTGACTGGAACCTTATCTACGGAACAATTCAATTAGGTATTGCTGATATTCAATTATAATATAAGTATAACGATTTGATTTATAATCCCGACACAGTATTCCAAATAACAATTTTTTTATGAAAATAACAACATAAAACACCTTCGAAGCCTAAGGCGAAAAGTCCGCTGCAGCACTCAAAATATAGGCTGTTCGGTTTTTTAGTCAAGCTAAAACAGGAGGGTTAAGTGTTTGACCTGTATGTATATCCACTTGCCTGTCCTAGAGCCACCACAAACTTTCTTTTTCACTCCTTTAGTGTTCAAGCAGCCATGATGTGGAATAAACTGCCAAAATTAATTCAGGACAGCCCTTCAATTGCAGTATTTAAGAAAAGGCTAAAAGAGCATTACCTCTCCCATCTTTCGTGATATTATTAGTATGTGTATGTAGGTTTATAGTATATATATATATATTTAAATTATGTTATGTATATATTTCGCAGTAGGTATATGTAATATATTTAGTGTAAGTTTATTATTCAGTTATCTTTTCTTTTTTTATTTGTTTTATTATTCGTTATATGATTTTTTCTTTTGCACACAATTTAGTGCTAAACCCCAAATTTACTAAGTTTCCTATTTCAATGCTCAGGTTGAAAGGAAGAGATCTCTTAAAGAGATAAGTCCACCTTTGTACGTGACCTATTGTTTGTACTCTGTTATTGTAATATTTTGGTGCAATAAAGAATATATGATATATCCGCCCCTATGTTTCCCCATAACTAACAAACGGCTGAACCGATTTTGATGAGACGTCAGATTCGTCTTTATTGCGCGAATGTCGCTGGGTAGATATCAAAATAGCGGATTTGTTGTGCCAAACTGTAGATCTTCAAATATTTTTTTTCTCCAAAAGCTATCCAGTGGCGTATCAAAATGAAGGGTAATTTGGAATGAATTTCACTGGTTATATCTAAATTCAAATACTTTAAAATACTAAATTTAAAATACTTTTTTTTATCCCTATTCTTTAAAAAAATAAAATTGTTTTCTACACAATCACGTGTTCAATGCATCTGGTCTAATTAATCAGAACCTAAGAGATTTATATGTTATGAACTCGAGTCTCTTGAAACTTCCCAAATGTTTACGAACTTAATTGAGTAATTTTGTAGAAACCCAGTGAAATTTCGTAGATAATTAGGCGTGGCATACATCAACGTAAGGGCGGAACACGTGTCGACTGTCAACACTTTATTATTATCCATTGGGCTTGGATAACGTGAAAATGTGCGTCACGAGGGTGAGAGCGCCAGATAACTTAATAAAACAACAAATTATAATAACAAAAAATTCTACGGCTAAATCAAAGACTTCGGTACCTGCCCTTTATATATACGTACTACCTAAACGTTTCTATTTCAGATTAAAAATTACAGTTAATATACATATCACGACCTTTATCCCAAATGGGTGGTCAGAGATATCCCAAACATAAACGTTTGGGTGTTCAAAATATTAAAATTTAATACTTGAAACAACGTGACAGGGGTAGAGCCCATCGTCGTGAAAACTATAATTCCACTGATGTTTTTTGGTGGAAAGTCCCATAGTGAATAGACGGGTTGGTTCATATATTGCACATAATATATTGTAGTATGAAATCTCTAAACAAAGGCAAAGGGGCACAAAAGAGTACTCAGTAAAAAGTAGAATTTAGAAAAGACTACAACACACATACAAGAAATACAGGAGAAAGAACCTAAAGCGTTTGTAACTAAGTGCACTAGTAACCTAACCTGTGTCACTTAGCTTTGTGCCGTGACACGAGCCAGGACTTCCGTGAGCCCTGCTGAGAGAATCGCAGACGAATGTGACAAATTTCAAATTATGAGTAGGTACTATACGCGTTCATATATAGAGAGATATTATACTACTCTGTGTAAAAAGTATCGGGAATATGTCAATAAAAAGACCCGCGTAAAAGAGGTCGTTCTAATTTTTTTACTGCATGTTGGTAGCACTGTACTGATTTAGCGCGCAAAATTTGAGCGGGATCTGTCATTTAATTTGTTTTAAACTACACTTTTTGTTGGTCATAGTTTTGAGTCCTCGGCGATTTTTACAATGGAAAATATTGTTGAACAAAGAGTGTGCCTTAAATTTTGTGTTTCAAATGATATTTCATGTGGTGAATCACTAAAAATGTTGCGAAATACCTACGGCGAATCGTGTATATCGAAAACAAGGGCTTATGAATGGTATAAGGCTTATAAAGAAGGCCGAGAAGTAGTAGTAGACTTGCCTCGTTCTGGTAGACCTTCAACCGCTACGACCAAAGAAAATATCGACAGAATCAAGAAGCTAGTGCTCGAAAATCGACGTATGAGTCTGAGAGAGTTGGCTAGTGAGGTGAACATATCTTTTAAGTCCGTCCACAACATTCTCATTGACATTTTAGGCATGAAACGCGTCGCCGCTCGACTAGTTCCAAAAGAGCTCAATTTTGTTCAAAAAGCGCAGCGAAAGCATGTCGCTGAAGACATGGTTTCCCGAGCTTCTACGGATCCGACCTTTATGAAACGTATAATAACTGGCGACGAGACATGGGTTTATGAGTACGACATGCAAACAAGCCAACAGTCTTCAGAATGGCGTCTCGAAAACGAGCCGAAACCTAAAAAACCGCGGCAAAGTCGCTCCAAAATGTGGTGTGGTTCACTCCGAATTCCTTCCAGAGGGAGAAACAGTGAATAAAGAATATTATTTAGGCGTCATGAAGCGTTTGCGTGAGAGTATCCGCCGAAAACGTCCAGATTTGTGGCAACACAACTCATGGATGCTGCACCATGATAATGCACCATCACACACAGCCATTATAGTGAAAGAGTTTTTAGCGAAAAATTCAACAAAAGTTCTCGACCAAGCACCGTATTCACCCTGATATGGCTCCGTCTGACTTTTTTTTATTTCCCAAGTTAAAATTACCACTTCGAGGAAAACGTTTTGAGTCGATAGAAGCCATAAAAGAAAATTCGCTGAATGAGCTAAAGGCCATACCGCAAATAGCCTATGAAAAATGTATGGAAGACTGGGTGAAGCGGTGGAGATGTTGTATTGCAAGCCATGGGGCCTACTTTGAAGGCGATAAAATAAATTTAGATGAATAATTTGTATTTTTTGTTTTATTGACAAATTCCCGATACTTAGTACACTGAATGTATATAACGTTTATAACCTTTGTTAAAAAGAACCATACCTGATTTTGAAGTGTAATAATAAACCATTAAGCACTTTCTTCTTGTGACGTTTCTAAGTTCCATTAAATCTGTGGTTAAATTTTAGCACCACTTTTACATTGTTTACGACTACTAACTGTTAACACGTCGTATTTAACGAATTTATAGAGTCAGGAAGCAATTAGACATGCAAAATATGGGATGCGTGCGGTGGCAAATCACTTTCACGTGAACTCTACTCGGATTTCGATGTTGGTTCTGTGTCTATGTTGGGTCATGAAATCTCACTGATGAAACCTTAGATAGTAGACCCCATCTAACATGAAGGTATTGAATATATTTAGAAATTTTACCTTTACCTACCTTTAGTATAAACTCAAAACAGATGATAACAACTCAATTTTTTATAAATTTTGTCAAAAAATGTACCTACAAATAAATTAAAATCACGTGCGCAACCACAGCTGCGCAAGATAAAACCGGGAAATTAGTCAAACATAATGCCAACTTATTCGTAATACTTAAATACCGACCGCAAACCGTCGAAAACGCAATTTTTCACAGTTGAAAAACAAATATTTGGAGCGTACAAAATCACGTGTTTTTTTCCCTAAAGAAGACAGCGACTGTTATTTCAAATACTACGACACATGCAACCATTAATTCATATTACGGTTCTATTTTTAAAATAAAAGAACGTGAAAGTAGCTCCTTGAAAGGTGATAGGTGTACGAAAGATGTCTTTGAAATTCGAATACGTTACGTAATCGTCTATACTTTAAAATAATACAAAAAGTACATAAGCTTCTAAATGCTTTACAGCATTAGAATTTTAGTAGATAATAAAGACAATAAATCAATAATCAATGAAACAATGGACACAACTCGATCCTCATATGGGTACATTTTGTCGTCGGTGTACCTATAATTTAATCACTCTATTATGCATCTCTCGCATTATGCAGATTTCCACAAGGAAGAGCCGAAAAGCGTGACTGTTAGCCTGGGAGCGCAGTAAGGTATCGGGGACTATTGTTGGCCCTGAATAATGTTAAGTGTTTCGCTATAACGCTGCGCCCGCGCAGGCCCTATAAACAATTTCGCGAAATAAATCCTCCACTCTCGTGCAACTTATTGTCGGATTAAATTGAAATGGTCACTCACAGACGTACTCGTTCTAATGGTGTAATTAAACATTAATGCATATAAGCATCTACACCTATACCTAAAATAATAGGTAAGACCGACGACTTCACTAGCATTTTTGATATACACTCGTGTGCTTGGTAAATACTAAAAATAGTAGATAAGTCACCTTTAAAAAATTTCGTTATTCGATTCAGATCCTGAGATTACATAGATCAATCACATACTGAATTTCGATATAAAAACCGACAGGTTATTGTTCTGTAACTTTGCCATGTTATTTTGCTTCAATATGCCTTTTTGCTTCAAGTTCTTCAAAGAATTTAACTTATATGAGCATGGGGAGGACTATGGAACACTATGCTCCATAGTAGCTACACCTGCCTATGGATAAACATCAGCGTAACGAAGAGAGGAGAATTGTAGACTTCGTGATAATTCCCATGACAAACGCAATTTTAAAGATTCGTAGAAAAGTTTTATATTTTTAAGCTTTAGTAGTATAGTAATTTAAAGGACGATCCATACCAGCTTTAGGACAACGCATTAGGATGTACGTTGAGTGAAACATAGTTTAATAGTTAACCGGCTCGTTTGTCTTTGATTAATTGATTAAGATACCGTTGGATACAGCTGGCATACGGTAGCATGGCATGGCTGCATATTTGTTACATAATTTGTTCTTGTCATTGAAAATATCAAAAGGAGGATCGAATATAATTTGTGCCAATCCTCTACGGCAGCTCTTGAGTGGAATCCCGAGCGGTAGAGATAGCATCGACAGCGGCGTCTACGATGGGACACGAGCCCTCTTTACAATTTACATTGTAGGTACACAGTACCTACTATCGTATACCGTAGAGTAATTGGTATTTTACTTTTTTATCATATTTTTTATTAAATTACAATATAGTAATTAGTACCCGTAGCTCTTTAAAATCGTTAGTCTGAAACTTATTATGGCTAATTTGATACATTATGACTCAAATATTGCTTTTCTATAAACATTGACGAGATTTGTAATTTATTAGAATTTGTTGGAATCCTTCTTCTTCTTTGAAATTGAAAACAGTAGTGTTTGTGAGTGAACGGGGGATAGATTTAGAACTGCTAAACCCACTCATATATATATATATATCGTTCACAACTCAAGAAAACTCCTAAATATCTTAGCCGAATTCAAAATTATATCAGCATTTTATATGTGCGTTTCAATATTTGTTGTGTTTCCCAAATTATTTATGACATCTTTGAGATATTGAATTTTAATATCGCTGATAACTACCTAACATTACAAACCTTAAGATTCAATGGAATTTATAATACGTGTAAGTACGACACGCGTGCTCACTCGGGTCTGCTTAGTGTTTCCAACATTATTTACAGCCCAAACACTAGAATTTGTGTAATATATATTAATTAAAGTGAAATCACTGATATTATTGGAAACGCCTTCGCTTTTGCCTGTGATAAATGAATTAATACCTGGTATAACCAATGAGGTTTATAGTACGGTGCACCGCTCATTAAATATTGGTCGGAGAAAATTAATTAGGAGAACCCATTTAACTTGTGCAATGTGGCTTAGATATATATAGCTTGAACCGGTGACTTCGCTCTCTTTGACCTATGGTCTATCTGGTGTGATATTTTGGAGTTGAGCTTTGACGAAAACAGTCTTTACTCTTTTCTTTATTCCTATATAACAAAATAATACTCGTGGCGGCGCTTTCGCATTGCCTATCCGTTTAACATCAGCTGTTAATGGCAGTCCATGATGCGGAGGACACGTTAAGTAATGGGCCCCGGTGCTAAATTGAAGGCAGTTAGAATCTACAGGGTCGGTTTGTACACTGACTGACAAGTGATAGTGTAACACAAATCCACCAATCTGTATTGGGACCTCTTGGTGGAGTATGACCGTCTAGTTGAGAAAAGTGGGGACGTAAGGCTGTGGATGTGATGTACATTAATTTAAATTAATATCATGAGCACAGTCACTAAATCTTTGTCTGGACACGTATTTATCTATTTTCTTTTCAATTAAGTACTAGTTTTCAGGGGCATTACGAATCATACCTATATAAAAATATACAACACAGTACCTATATTATAAACTAACATTTTTATCTTTCTATGAAAACAAAATTAGAACCTGATGAAGCCCCCTCCATAGTAGGCCTGCTCTTTATTATTCTCTGACGTGTTGCCCGCTTATGCGTTTCCTAATCATATGTGTTTATTAAAAAGTTTAATGATACAATTTCTCATTTTAAGCCTTAATTACGCTTCCTCATTTCCAGTTAATTGAAAAATGTTGTGCAACACTCTTCGGGTGTGCTTCGGGTACCAACTTCTAACAACACTATTTATTATGGACCTTTTAAATAAAGAGGATCGAGTTTTGACATATTTATCTCAAACGCACGATTTGTCGAAGCACTCGTGGCATAGTTGCATTCGCTATTCGTTTTCGATTGATGAAGTTAAGCAATGTCTGACGCGAGCAGTCCGTGGAAGGGTGATCAACATCATTATAGATATCAGCCATAGGACGTTCACTGCTGAACATAGGCCTCCACCATGATTTCCAGAGCGATCGATTCGAAGCGGCTTGCGTCCACCTTCATCGGGTCTTTCGTTCACCTTGTGAGTGGGCTTCCTACGCTGCGCTTGCCGGTGCGTGGTCTCCAATCGAGAACTTTAATGCGCCACCGGCCACCAGTTCTTTGAGCTATGTGCCCTGCCACTTCAACTTGCGAATCCGCAGGGCTATGTCAATGACTTTCGTTCGTCTACGGATTCTTCAATCCTGATTCGATCCTGTAGCGTGGCCAATCATTGCCGTCTCCATAGCTCGTTGCGCGACCTTCTTTTGAGGCCCGTAGTGAGTGACCACGTTTCAGTGCTATAAGTCATCACATTGATTAAAGATTCGTCTTCAAGTACTGAGGTGTTTTGGACAAGAAGACGTTGCACAATTTTCCGAACGCTGCCCCATCTGAGTTGGATTCGTCGATTAACCTCTCTCTCGAAGTTGGACCTATCTAATCGGATCTGCTGTCCTAAATACCTTATTTTTTATTTTTTTTTTCGCTGGGAAATGCTTTACGCCTACCTACGATACCTAGACATACTCTTCTTCATTTTGGGAATGGATTGGACTGATATGGGTGTGGGCACGACATGGGCATTTGCCATAAATTTCATCCACCATTCATCCCCTGGCTGAGATACTCGGTTGATGTCATCGAGCATTGGATGGGTGAGCGTTAGGGGCATCCCATACGAGGTTGTTCCTGCTTCAGAGGACATATTTCAATCAGTCGGTCCCATGATAAAGCCATGCAACTGCTAATATTTGGCTGCCCATATATGGCATTGCTGGACCAAGCGATTTTTGGAGCAGAGACCGCGAGTAGCTTAACATAATGTGGGAAGTCTCCAGCTATAATGGACTGGATAAGCTAAAGATCGAATTCCCTGGCGTGCCTATAACTTATAACTGGATGTAGATGTGATATCATGGCGTTTACCAGCTCGTCCAAACTGATATTACGTGAGAGTCGATAGTTTTAACAAGTAGGTCCTTACATTACGTGGACATTAAAATATCTAAATTCATAGATGTCACCGTGTTGCGTGCGTATGCACATGAATAACGTCGGCAACTAATCCGCGCAGTTTTGAACACGTCACGTTCCCAGCGTCCCCTCTTGTTCTGGCATTGGTATTGTATTAGGTTTTATTGATAGTAAAATTGATTTTATGACTGCATTAACGACTAACAAATTACTTAAGTTACATAGTATGCCAATTCCCATATAAGTTTTTACATACAAGCAGGCGATGAATTGAATGTTGGACCCTATCCAGAAAGTAGTATTGTTATTTTTAATATTATATTGCCTGAAGACGACCTGTGAAAGGGTTAATGTATTTCATTACCTGGTATCATACCTACATTATTTAACCATTATGTTATGGTTATTCAATAAAGTTTAACTTCATAAAACGGCTTGCCACTTACCTATATCTCCTGCCTTGTTGGTATCGTAAGTTTCCTAAATGCATACCTACCTACGGACCTGAATCTCACATAGCTATAGCTATATGCGGTTCACCATAAGTAAATCAACCTGCTTTAATTATGTATTAAGATCTAGGTACTTGGCGGGTAATCAACCATTTTCATATTCCATTTAAAATGAAACAATGTCTGGAATTACATATTTATCGAAACCATAACCGTGAAATACGTTTATACTTATCGGCTTGTGTTGTCAATACCCGTTAATTCGCTAATAATCTGTGACACGTGACAAACAATATAACACTTTGCATTAACTAACGACTTGCCCAAATCGCCCCTTGAAATCTATAGCTACATTAGTTAAATGTAGTGACATAAACTACACAATACATTTTTATGCCATAAAGAGCAGATGTAAAATAATCCTATTAGGTACGCTATGCACTTTTGCGAAATATTTGAGATCGATTCGAAGATGAGGTCGAAGGTGGAAGCGTACTGACCCGCCAATTTGGAGGACTGGCTATATTATCTCTGACAACCGAAATTACTAACTTGTCATAATATAGACAGTGTAATAAAGATGCGTGTTTTCGAATAGTGTAAAAGTTTATCGAAGTCATTCAATTAATTCAGACAATCGTTGAATAACATTAGATCAGTTTAACAATCGTTTCACGTACGTTTATATTCTTCTTCAATTTATGAGCTATCGGTGGTGCTGATGATCACGCCTCTGCTTTCCGCCCTGGATTTAACCTATGACAGGACATTCACTTTTTCTTTCCCTTGGTGAAAGCAATTGCGCCTAGGTGTCCCTCATCCTCTCTTTCCTTTAATCTTTCCCTCTATTATGTTCTTCAAAAAGTGTCATGTCATATCAAGTGACCCATCATCTTTTGTTTTGGACCTTTCAAAATGTAGGTGTAAGTATTCGCTAATTCTCGAATTAGGACTACCTACTTATTTAATATAGATTAAAGGTAGATTCTATTTTCTATCACGCTTTTAATCATCAAAATTTCATAGTTCGTTTAGGTATTTAGCTGCATCATACATACATTAATGACTGCAGGAACGTATCACTACAATCGTTATCGTCTATACTCCAAAAACAAATACACAGCGCGAGCCCACATGTTCCAGAAATTGTATGAAAAAATATAGTCGGCTGTCCGCCATATTGAATCGTTTGGCATGGGATGAGCGGGCGTTGACCGGTGCCTGAAATAGGCAACCTTGACCGCCAACCGCCCTGTTTACTCTACTCCGTCCGTACAGTATGGAGGACAGGGCTTCGGACGCTTACGGACCTAATTATTGCGAGAGGAATTTGTATATCAACAAGAACAAGGTTGTAAAACTAAAGAAAATAATCATGTTTAAACATTCAGGTACTTACAATGCTGTGTAGTTTCGGAACGTAAAAAGAATAGAACTAACCCATCTCTTCCGGTAAAAGCGACTACGGTACTTTCCACCAAAAACTATTTATAGATTTGCACGTTTTAACGGCAATGGGACCACCCCTTGCCACATGTACTTTCTGTATAATTCGGAAGGTGAACCGTGTAGGTATGTAGCTTCAAGCATTAAACTTTAATGCTTGGAACACCCACACACTAATGTTTGGGATAAAGGTCGTGACGTTATGTATGTTTTGCCTCTCGCAATGAACTAACCAAAAGTTTCACTTCTTGGAAACATCAGTGCCTTGTCTGCATTGATTAAAACAACCAAAGCGTGTTTACATCTTCGAATGTAGAGCGTATTCGCGAACGTGTCTGCCCAGGCGGGGCTGTGGAGGTCGCCACCAGCCGTCCCACGTGCCGCCGTTCCCACGGACCGCGGGGGGCAGATCCGCCACACCGGGCGCCAGCTCGCGCGAGCGCCCAATCTGCGCGGCTGATGGCCCGGTCGGGACTCAACTCTGTGTTTCGAATTTGGAACAATGTTTGTTTTGAACACGTTGAAGTTTTGGTCGTTCACGATAATCACTAAATTAACAATGGAATAATGTATCACTTGCTTTTACTTATATTATAAAATTATTGTACCACCTTTTCTATTAATTAAACAAATATCACTACCTAAATCGACATTCATTGTGGAAACGTGGTGCAAAACGGTCTAGGATAAAATATATTTAGGAATATAAATTCTAAAAAAACAGTGTCAATTAGATTTTTTTTTAATTTTAAACAATTTTCCTGCATGAAGTTTACATACAAAGAGAATTTACACACACCAATAGGACTACGGGCAATTTGATTTTCCCGTAGTCCGATTGATAGAACCACAGGCAAAAAGAATTGCCCATGGATCGACCAGTAGAACTCGGTGATCGGACCACGGGCAATAAACGAGTATGTGTGTGCTTAGCTTAATAATTTTGAATATGCCAAGAGCTCAAGCGATATCCAACCATATAATCACTGCTCATTTTAAATAAATACTACATTACAGAAGCAATAAATTATATAACTACGTACTAAATCCAGTGTATTCAGGCCATCCGGGAATAACAAGAATATTATTGGATTAATTGTGACGCCGGTAATAAATAACGCGTTAAAACATCAAAATGATCCGTTCAACATCGACTGTAATCCCATCTCAACCCAATATTTCGTACTTGTTATAGGTACCTACCTACGTAGGTATCAGTACTAAGTACACAGCGTGTGAATACTTAGGTACTAGTAATTACATTGTTGTATGTCATACGTCAGGTATTAGATTACGAGCATTACTAATGTTATTTGCTCATTTATTCGCATAATCTTAGATAATTTTAAACGTGCAAATAATAGAATCCCCACTTTGGGACTATTCGTTTAGATAATCTTCGATTTTATCGATGTCATACATTTGAAATGCATCGAATATTTAAACTATCGCCTATTGTATGTCTGGATTATATTACAAACTAGAATTTTAACACTAAACCTTTGTGTTGTTCCCAAATAAAATACACATGAGATTTTAGATTAGGTATATAGGTATTATAACATTCGTAATTTCATGAAATAAAGCTGTATAACATGTAATGCCTATATATATGACGACCGGTTGGGGTAGTGGATAGTGACCCTGTCAGCAAAACCAACGGTTGCAGGTTCGAATCCCGCGAGGGGTAAATATTTGTGTGATGAATACGTACATTTATTCCCGGGTCATGGATGTTTATATAAATATTTATGTATGTTTACCCGTTATCTAGTATCCGTAGCACAAACTTTGCTTAGTTTGGGACTAGATGATTGATGTAAGTGTCCGAAATATTTAGTTGTTGTGTTCCGGTTGTCAGAGATAAGATAGCCAGTCCCCCAAATAATATGGGGTGTCCGGGTCAATACGCTGCCACCTTCGGCCTCATCTTCACTTAACATCAGGTGTGATTGAGGTCAAGCACCAATCCGTTGTCCATAAAAAATATATATATATTAATTTATTTATTGTATCTAATATAAGTCTGCGATGTGCATGGGCAAAGAAATTGTCTTATCTAAATATATATAACTCAAAGGTGACTGACATAGTGATCTATCAACGCCCAGCCCAAACCACTGGACGGATCCGGCTGAAATTTGGCATGCAGGTAGATGTTATGACGTAGGCATCCGCTAAGAAAGGATTTTGATAAATTCTACCCCCAAGGGGATAAAATAGGGGATGAAAGTTTGTTGTTTGTATTTTGATAAAATCTTCCACGCGGACGAAGTCGCGGGAGGAAAGCTAGTACAATATAATATCGATGCGGAATATTATTGCAAGGGTAATGCAATGTGCCTAGACTTCTGTCTAATATAGTTTATCCAATTTCAATCCTGCCATCACATAATAATTCTGGAATAATGCTAGAAAACCTTATTGAATTTTTTGCTTAATCTATCGGTGGATGATACGTCGCAATCCTATTCTCTTAATGCTACGTACATGTAGACATCATTTACTTCTTCATATCGAATCTCTAATATCTCTAATATAGAGATAGATACTATATTATAGTATAAAAAAAAGTAGTATAAAATAGTATAAAATAAGCGTCTGTCTGTTTGTGCAGTTAGATAAACACACTATGCACCCAATTTTTGTACTGTTTTCTCTATCATTTAGAGTATTTCTTCCAGAAGAGTTCGAGTAATAATACATACATTTATGGAAAGTAATTGCCGTGCGTAGTCGGGACGGGTGGCTAGTTTAATATAGCCGAAATTCCTGTTTTTTTTTATTCAAAATGCGTACTTGGGGGCAATTGTACAAGTAGCGAGGGGAGCATAGTAACGGTATAATTGACCCTGTGGTACAAATAACCCCTGAGTGAAAATTTTGAAATTGCTAAATATATTACACCACTCTCGATACACGCAAAAACTAGTCATCTTCGATTAGTGAAGTTAAGCCACGTCTGGCACGATCAATTCTTGGATGGGTGACCATTGGTAGCTTTTTCAGTCTTCATTTTCATTTCCGTGCTTCGGAGCGTAGATTAAACCACTACACTAATATACAGTTTCGTCCACCGTGGTGGATAATAAGCCATTGGTTTCTAGGGAGAGAAGGCTGTGACGTAAGATGTTGTCTACACGTCACATCTAATATGTTGACGATCAGTACGTACTACTTATATCGCATAGATGTTATATTATATAGATATTATATGCGCTGTAGAAAATATTCTGAAGAAGAGGACAAAAGGGCTCCAAGTTTGTATGCGAATTAGGTGGCTACCACCACGTTTCTCGACTATGTATCTAATACTAACGTAATTGTTTGTGCCATGTTCGACGCCTAAAAAAATATTTTTAATAAAACAGCTGATATCTCTTGTTCGATTTCAACGTTTCGTTGTTTAATTCGACATACTAGGGACACGACATTGTAAACTAACAATATCGGTATTTAATGAGAATTATGTTTCCTTTATGTTACGTACATTGAAACGCCCGATAATAATCTTCATCTGGAGGTGTAGCATGCTTATTCTTTACGTCAACATCTCTCGTAACGCCATCTTGTAGCGAATAGCTTCACTACGCCGTTCTACTCAACCGTGCCCGCGACTTCGTACGCGGAGACTACATATTGAAATACATTTTCTTTAGCATACGTACTTGCTCTTTAACGAAAAAAATATACCCAAATTTCTTTAGATTTCCGACGACAATATTAGCACTGTGTGTCAAAAAACTGCTATAGAACAATGATAACGACTCAATCGTATACGAAATGCGTCTAGTCACGGATTCTGTGTCTAGTAGTCTGGATCGGTACTTCCCCCGATCGGTTGTATCAGGATATTTAAAAAAATAAAGAAGTTCGGGGTTTTACTCCTAAGAGTTGGTTCGCGCGAAATGCACAAGTTCAACGGCTGCTTGGCTTGTTTCCGTTTTGTTGGTGGTATTGATGCAATCGTTTAGAACTTATGGGAAATCGGGGTATGAAAACGCTTTTACCTGCGCCGCACTCTGTCAACATTTCAGCTCTAAATTTGTGACTTTTTTTTTATGCACAACGGGTTTGTACTTGACCTCAATCACTCCTGATGTTAAGTGAAGAAAATGAAATGAAAATTTTGGTAAGCTCAAGTTCCTAAGTAGATGCCGACTTTTAAATTAATATCATATCATGGAAGGCCGGCTTCAGTTCAAGAATTAAAATCGTCAAGAGGATAGTATGATCTATCGATTTTAGAATAGGGACATATTAAACATCACCATATACAAAAGAAATGAATTCTTGTTGTGATGAAAATGTTCAACATAAATCATCAGGCAAGATACGTTTCCCTTGTCTTTGCGGATATTTGCCGTCAGTAAATAAATCTAAGATCGCCTCTGCATTTCAGTAGACTTCAGAGCTTGGCGATTCTGTCATCATGTGTGCGTGGTTTACATAACGTGGACTACAGTCTTCACTAATACCTAACACGTCTGAACTTAAAGCAGATTCTGTAAGGCATTTTTAAATGTCCGCCTGGTCAGCTATCACCAACTTATAAGTCTGCCTGCAGCAATGTTGAGAGCGTTGTTGTGTTCCGGCTGTTTAAGATGAAATAGCCCCAATTAAGTTGACGGTTCCGGTCACTTCGGCCTCATCTTCACTTAACATCAGGTGTGATTGAGGTCAAGCACTTACCCGTTATGCATAAAATAAACCAGTTCGTTCACGAAAGCGTTTTTAATTACCATTTGCGCCATCTACCGATAGATGTAGAAAAATTGTATTTTGAATTTTGATTTTCTACACTCGCAAATACAGGCATTTGAAAATTTAGGAAAAACCCCAGAAGACAAGCGATGAAAACAAAACGGCTGAACCGATTTTTGCTTTCAAATAAAAACAACCGCATCCAAATAGCTTCACCCATTTAAGAGCTACGGTGCCACAGACATACACACAGACAGGCACTCGCACACAACCATAGCAGACAAACTTATAACACCCCTCTTCTTGCGTCGCGCTTAAAAATAGATTATACATCGTTTTATACTCAAGATTTTTCGATAGCTAAGGAGGTTGTACATTTTTTCAGAATTACAAGCAAAGTCCTTGTACCTGTATTATAATGAGTTTTATTTTTTAGTTCGGTTTTGGCGCCATACGAAAGATTACGCAAAACTGCTTCAGGCCAGAAAAAAAACTGTGGATGGACGCGCCTACAACGCCGTAATCTTTTTTGTAGTAAGGGTAATCTTCGTAACTGTCTACCTAGTTCCCACTGAACCCACTGAATAACTGAAAAATTTTTATTGAGTATTCAGTAAATAAATATTCGTTATGTAAAATAAATAATAAAAAGTTGTATTAGAAACGGCTAGGTTAGGATTTCACATTATTAAACAAGGTTAAAATAATGCTGCTGTCCTATTAGGAGGTGACAGTAGGCCCCGCTATGTATTTTACCCCACACAAAAACTACTATCGTGATGCAAATTCAAAATTTTATTTTAAACTTTGAAGTCACGAAGAATTACAATATTGGGCAAGCTCCGCGCCTAGTTCAGCCATGTATGAGTGTTCAGAGTGCGCGCCTGTCGCAACGCATTATGTTATTATATTTTGTGTTTCTACTTTCCAAGATAATTTTTGTAATATATACGTACGTCCTCATACTCATATTATATCCCAACTTCGTCTCTAGAAGCGTTCTATTTGTTTCCATTATCATTCCACTTGATGACGCAATGCAAGTTAAAATGCCGGGGTGTATGGATAATGTTAGCATTACAGCATAGGTTTTGGAATTTGAAAAAAGAACTGTCATACTCATACTGCAAGAAGAATATTTTCTTCTTCTTCTTATTTTTGAGGATGGCAACCAGTCAACCTCATTGTCGAGGGACATTACTGCCAGTTTCGAGTGAATTTATCTTATTTCTTCAGTTTATAGGTCAGTCTCAATCAAAACAAGTAATTCGTCGTATACAGAGTCTAGTCACGGTCAAGTCATTCTTCAGTAAAGTGGCAGAATGCTTTACAAAAGATTTTGGCGGCTTCTTGTGGGAACCCGAAAGCTCCGTTACGCACTTTAATTTACACTTCCCTTCACCTGTACACCAACACTAACGTTTACTGCACAATATTCTGCCATTATTAAGCTTCAAAAGTTAGAATGCACAAATTTTAAGACTTATAAAGAAAAATGCTACTTCACTCGCCGAGTTCCCGCCAAAAAGCCAAGAATATTTTTAAAAAGTTTTTTTTTTCTCGGTATCGATTATTTACTCGAATCGGAATCGAGACAATTTATATTAGAATTTATGAAGATTTTATTTTAAATATCGAAGTATTTGTTTCGCAGTCACATCGTATGTTAGTTGAAATCGATTTAAAAACCTCGTATGCAATTGAGGTCATACAGCCCTTGGTTAACAATCTACTATTATTGTTACATTTACATTTTAAAAATCATATTCAGTCTCCAGTCTTGAGTTGACATGTAATAATGGTAAATGATGGATTTTATCATTTTGTTATTGTAATTGTTTTTCCTACTATTACATTTCCTTCAGCATAACTACCGTATTCAATGTGCTGAATATGCAATGAAACTTATAGGTGTGATCAAACTTGTTGCTGAAGATTGGTTGTTCATATAAAATAGTGGTCTCTTTTTAGTACAACCAATCTTGACTTATAACTTTGATCACATATATATATAAGCTTGTGCGTCTTTATTTCAAGAAAATTGTTATTCATAATGAAGGAACAAAACAAATAATTTCTAGTAGCCATAACTGAGGATGATAAATCATCATATCACATTATAGGACATCCACATCTAAACATAGGCCTTCCCCATAGATTTAGTTGTACTTACTAGAAATTATTTGTTTCATTATAAACAAGCTGTCTACATCTGTACTTAGTAAGATCAGTGAAATAATTCCGAACGGAAAACGTTTCAGTAAACTATATTAAGTAATATAACTTCAAAAAAACATCACATGAAAACTTGCGTGCCTGTATGTGTGAAATGCACTCAGTCAACTATTTTTGTAATTATTTTGAAAGCCTTTCGCCATTACAGATGTAGGTTTTATGCCATATCACTGTCAGACAAAATGACTAATCGATTAAAATCACAGCTGTAAGCTGTGGTTGACATGATTTTGAGTATGTAAAATATTGGCAGCGAACGGGTTAAGTCACATTTTTATCTTACCTTAATATTAATTAGTATCTTAAGATAGGTAATATTTATTCACAGCTGAGTAGGGGATATTTTAGCCGTGTGTTTAGTTACCTCATTCGGTTTTAAAGATTGTGGAAACGCGCACAAAATCTGCATTAGTATGCTAGAGCCAGGCGGCGGCACGGCTTGGATTTACTGTTATGGCCAGCGTGCATCTTCTGTCTGACTGCTACGGATGTAGTAGGATGAGGCCAGTGACAAAAATGCGCGGAATTCTCCCATAATTCTTACTTAAGTGTACTCTAACAGCCTAAGTTTTGCATTTTTCTGCATTCTATTAATTCAAAACCCAATGGTTTTAACAACCCTGTCAACTTTATGTCCACTTTAAAGGATAAGTACTCCATGGGACAATCTGTCTCTGAGAATATATTTGAGATATAATTAGGTACCTAATACGATGTAAGTAATAGCTAAATAACAAGTTTCATGAAAATGTGAGCTGAGGCATTTGATTTGATACCTTAATAAAATTCCATCAGGCATTGCCAAAATTTTTACCACGCTGACAATGGTGCTACTAAACAAACTGAGCATGTAACCATAATTGAGTATGTACGTATATGTAGTGACCTCGTTTCAATTGAGTCATTTATGGCAGACGGACATACAGACACACAGATCCGGCCTATGGGAACTGGGCAATCCAGTGCCGTCTTTATGGCTGATTTGGCGCCCTGAGGCTCTATCACGAATTTAATTTGTTTTCGTACGCTGACTTTGTATAGGATTCAGTTCTGTCCTGATAATCCATTATAAAATTCTCTCGATACAACAACAACGTGGTGATTCGTATAAATCCCACTGAAGTCACTTTTCGTCCTCTTAGGTGTATTAGAAAAGCGATCTCAAGATTAAGGTTAACTTAAGTTGGTACTTGAGATCTTAAAATTGTTTCTCTTAAGACGGGGATTAAAGTTTGAAGCCACAGTATTGAGCAGATAAATTGACTTTATTCTGTTGTTCTGCGGATAGTTTAGTGTGTTATGTATTAAATACACTCAAAGGCAAGAACATTAAGGCCTATATTACAGAATGTTAGTTAAGTAGAGATCTGCGCTTGAGCATAGTTGGTAAGAGATTTAATTGTCCTCAAGCGGAGATCTCTGCTCACGTAACTTTCTGTAATATGGGCCTAAGACTCAACCACTTCATAAGGTGGATTCAGTGAACCAAACATAGGGCGGTATAAAGTTCACTGAAGCCGGTTCTTGCAGCAGCGAATGTTCACATACATTGTAATATAAATACAGTGGTTTATATTTATCAACAATGGCCAAATTAGTATTTAACTGAAAGTGTATGTTATGTATGTAGTACAATACAAACCAAATTGAATTACCGCCTGGTTAAAAATTAAAGCAATACTATCCATAATGTTTTAAAGAACTAAACTATAATAAAGGCGTTTGAGCTTATACGTCTAATATCTGGGTATTTAGTGTCATTAACCTTGCAAATCTTTGCTTGCAATTGTAAAATTGCAAATGTAGGAACTTCTGCTATCGCAGCTCCGCCGCGCGGCGCAAATGATTTTTTTGACACATTTATAAGTTAATACTATTAGGAAAGTTTATGTTTATATATTTAGAATAAACAGGGCTATTTACACATATTTTTTTAATAAAGCATAATCTTGTGTTGTAGGTATAGCTTTTGCATGAATATCAATTTAATTTTTTTTCTATTTTTGCGCCGAATTTTTTTTTATATGAATGAGCGCAAAATGTTGTTCCAGAAATGAATTCCCCGTCCTTTAGTTATACGATGACGATACCAAACACGACCTACTTGCTAAACTTATGGAGATATCGACGTAAGAGTGTAGCCCGGTAAATGGGTTTTTCCCCTTCTCCTCCACCTACCTGCAGGGTGGTACCACGTGGGTACAGGGCTAAATCAGTCAGATGACCACTAGGAACGCCTGTGCCAAGCGTCTTCCTTTGTTGAAAATTTGCAAGGTTCCCATACAATTTATGACATTAAATACAGCTATCGACGAATTTCCAGCGCATCACTTCTTCAACATGGCTGATTTTATTCTATAGAATAAAATAGATATTATTGAGTATTAATTGAGAACATATTTAAAAATACTTTATTTTCTGTGGGATAAATGTGTGTCATTTGTCTATAAATAGATATCTATTTTGAGGTATTGTTTGTTAGTACACACCTACCTACTATTTATGTGGTATTGTGTGTAATAAGGATAACATAAATAACTTTGAAGCACTCGCTATTCGTTTTCGATTGTCGCGGTCTGCCCTAGTATGGGTGATCACTAGTGTCTTCTGTATAGAATCTTTCCGTACATTTCAGAATAAAGTACTACAGTAATATTGTTCTTCAGTAAGATAGGCAGGTTGGTAATACAGAGGGAAGAAGAGAATGGTGATGTCCAACTGCTCATTTTGATTCTCCAATATTATTTGTAATTTAAATAAGTGATTTTCTGTATAATATGGATAATAATAATATGTCCATAATGTACAATGACCTGCCAGTGGCGTGTCTAGGGTTACAGAGGACGGTATGCCCGAGATATGTTTGATGAATGTAATTGTGGTTTTTATAACTACAAATTATTGGTACTTCACACTTCTAGAAACTCTGCACCCTCATGCGGAACAAACGAGAGTTTGGAACCTACCTGCTTGCATATCATGAGAGTTCGATCAAAATTTGAATTGCCATTTCATCAGATCATTGAGCACCAACAAAGCCCCAGACGCATTGTCGTACACAAATCTACCAACTAATTGTCGACACTGGTTCAATCAGGTTTATATCCTTTTGTGTCGTTTTTTCGCTCGTTGACCACCGTGTGAAATACGTTTTCATTATGTATTGTCAAACATTCTATAGGTAGATTTTATTAGCATCGGGATCGATTTTTGTGGTTGTGTACACTCGCTAGCAACCCGGTAAGGTAAATGGGTTTGTACAAGTACTATTTGACTCATTGTAAAAAAATTGTTTAATTTTTTTATTATATTTCGGACATTTACCCTACGTATCCTTATTGTAATAGAAAATTGTGGCATGTCATTATTTCATTAACGTGAATCATCATTGAAATTGGTATGGTAGTTTCCGCTTTATTAAATATATATATATATATATATATATATATATATATATATATATATATATATATAATAGGTTAAAATATATTGAAATAAAATATTAATAAATTATTTTTTTTATAATTTTATATTTATATTAGATACACTTATATGTATGCAAAATTTTTTCCTTATGATTTTTTTATTATTTATTTTACTTGTAGTTCGATTAAAAATTGGTTTGAAGATTTATTTAATACGTGACCCGTTTTCTTTGCTCTTCAGTGTATTTTGAAGAAACAAACATACCGTTTTGGAGAAGAAATTTCAAAATGTCTTTCTAACTAAAGATATTTCGAAATTCAACTGCTTAGTAAAGTTCAAGTCGTTGATATAATTTTCTTGTAAATTTTTGATGTAAATGTTAATTACACCGTTTATAAGAATTTGATTTTGTATTATAATGTAAGTTATCTTAAAACTCCATTCGATTTTTGATTTACTACAGTCTCAATTTCTACATCAACTTGTCAAAAACTATTTAAGTATTTAATAACCAAAAGACCCGACAGCATACTTTGTATTTTGCGGTCGCTATGTTTGATTATTTACCATCCTATGACCCTTAGGGATTACGACAATCGAACGAAACTTTGCACTTTAAGCTTTTGAGCGCCACGCCGGTCACCGGTGACCGGAAAACAATTGATTTTCAATTGTGTCTGCGTCGCGGCAGTTAACGTGTTAAAATCGGTCAAGCCGTTGAGGCTACAAGAGGTAACATAAAAATCTACATACCTACATACTTCTTAAAGAGCTGTCGAGTAAAAACTACTTGTATAACAAACTTTTTTAAATATAGGAACTTAAAAATTGAAGGGAAGTTTTTGAAAAACCTGGAAAGGTTATTATGTATAGACTCGACCAGAAAGTTCTGACATAATAAAAATATAACTTATTATCTAGGTAGGTCGTTCCTCCCGCTCGAGGAGTCTCTTCCTCCTGTGTGCGAAGTGTAAGTTTTGTCTCGTTTTTAACTTTACCATCGCGTTCGCGTTTACGAAAGAAGTCCCTATGAAAAAAATAGTTTTGCAAACTATCCGCTAGAGACGCTGCACATTTCTCCATACAAATCTTCACGTAAACGTGAACGCGGTAGTAAAGTTAAGTCGAAACAAAACTTACACTCCGCCCTCTGGACACGATTTGCCATGGCCAACATGAAAATCCTTAAATCCGCTTCGGACTCAGGTTAAAAAGATAAAAGCAAGCAGCAAAGATAATCTGTGCAGGTGGAGCTTCACCGATGGCGGGAGTGATCGATGCGAGTGCGGAGTCTCCCCACAGACAATGGATCACGTATTGTCTTGCCCCGCGTGTCCTGACAGCTGCACCTTTGACGACCTCCTTAACTCCACAGAAAGTGCTGTTAGAGTGGTTAGGTTTTGGTCCAATAAAATTTGAAACTTGCCTCGACACAAACATAAGAAGATCTAGGTATAAGTAGCACTGAGCTAGGAGTGAATGGTATTAATTTGCACGAAGCATTCCATTTACTTTTAACGTACGTAAATTTGGGTAAAGAGAATATTATAGAAAATTAAATAGGCGTGAGTCTGAGCTATAAACACCATCTCTACTTTATACTCAACTTTTTATAATTATACATGAAAAATTTAGGCATGAGGGTAAACAACAACATAGCAATACGAGTGGGTATGGTAAAGAGAGCCAATACAAAATTAAAATAAAATTTGGAGTATTAGACTATACATGAAAATTTCTAGTTTATATTGCGCTTAGTTATATGTATAACCGCATCCGTGGCTCAATGTTAACAAAATTGGGTTTACGATTTGGAGGTCGCGGGTTCGATCCCCAGCGGGGTACATGTTTAAGTACTCGGTTTGGTTGGTGGCAGGGCATTTTAAATGTCCGCCTGGCTAGCTACCACCATCTTATCTAAATCTGCCGACAAGCAGCAATGTTAATAGCATTATTGTGTTCCGGTTGTCAGAGATAAGATAGCCAGTCCCCCAAATGTGTTGGGGTTTCCGGGTCAGTACGCTTCCACCCTCGACCTCATCTTCACTTAACATCAGGTGTGTTTGAGGTCAAGCACCAAAACTCTGTTCATAAAAAAAAATAAGTCACGCCAATTAGTGTTAAACAATACTCAGCGTTATCTCGTATATGACTACGTATTTCGTACGTTCAAAATATTAATATTTTGAACTCATCTGATTTTGACTCAAAACTTACTTTTATTTATTTACTTATTTTTGAGTCTCTCACTTACAAAATTTTCCTAAAAGCATAATCCCTGTAATATTTCTAAGCACCGGCTATCAAAACTAAATCTCAAACTGATACATAATTCTAATAAATTACGAACCTTAAATGCTTATATTTTTTGAGAGTATCATGTAATCTTAATAATCGGTACCATGCCCAACTCATACATGGATGGACTGTAACTTTTTGCGAATTTCTAGCGCATTACGTAGGGCAATCTTTTTCCAAGCGCAAGCGCAACAAACGGACACTTAAACAGGTCAGTTGATACGTACATCATCCGATTATGAAGCCGATTTAGACTCCCCAGTATGTCTTTCAAACGAATCACAAACAAACGACAGCTGGAGTAGTTACCTGTATCATGTCAAGGTCCGCCTCTAGTTACGTGTGTAGCGATGTTAAACAATCATTAATTCTTACAAAACCCCCTCTTAGGGCCCGTGCACACGTCGCGGTTCGACGAGCGCATCACGAGCGCGTGGCGGTGTCTGTCACTCGTTGCAACTGCCAGCTCGCGTGAGGCAATCAGTTTGACACCACGTCATATGGTAGTTTCATATCTTATTCAAATTCACTTATTATATTTCTCTTCCATAGATGTAAATCTACACTGTATTGACTTATACTACGTATGACAATGAAAGAAAGAAGAAATTGTCATAGTCCAAAATTTCAATTCGCAGTAAGGTACTTAAGACAGCGGTATGAGAGATTCCACTGTCTAAACTATAGGATATCTCAAAAGAATTACGAGCTTCTATTGTTCCAATACCGGCCAACAGTGAGTCGGACTCGCACAATTAGGGTTCCGTATTAATACTACAGTGGACAGTCAATAGACGAAATTAATTGATTATTACTTTTGTTATTCACGTAAATTTATTCTATCCTTTGTTTGTAATAGATCTGAAAATTGAACGAATTGTACCACATTATACAGAAACATTACTAAATACCTGTGATGTCTGTTACTGTGTTCCCCTTGTAGTGTGCTTAATAATTAATGGATTTATTCCAAGTGTGAAATATAATGAAAGCTCGTTTCGTGGATGACTGTTAAAATCTATGTTGATTTTGAGTTTTAATGTTGTGGATATTGTGACCTATTGGTGTCAGTAGGTTTTTTTACCTACTACCAACACTTTGAAATAAAAGTCATTCACATTGCCCACTATTTGGGTTGTCTGAATGATAAACCAAAATATGCCCCTCGCTCGTACCATCAACTACATAATTAAAATTTTTGAATATTAAGGTAAGCACTGGACCGAGGACCCCTACCCAAAAATTTACAGGACCGACGCTTCGACTATTGCTAAACCATCGCATCACAAGATCCCCTTTACTCACGAATAAAGCTATTTATTTATTTTATGTCATGAAATCTAAATAGATTTCGAACCCCAGAATATGAGCATGCGTACGCAACGAAGCACTGCGCGCGGTAGATGCCGGTTGTACCTTAACGCGTAATTAATAAACCTTTGCTGGCTCCTAAAGTAAAAACTAAATGACATAACGTAAAAGACAAAGGCCACAGTCGGCGTTCAGATGTAAGTCTAGCACCATTTTTTTTGTCTGGTACCATTTTTTTTTTTATAATATACCAGTCTCCTATATTAAGAAGATTTTTAAATATTAAAATTAAAAAAAAAACAATCTTTCTCAGTTTTGGTAAATTCAATTGTATTTTTCTTAGGATAAATTACCGATATCCTCTTAGGAACATCTCACCTCAAGGTCTACTATCATATATTTGTTACAGATTTATTTCTTCAGTTGGTACTATAGAGAATCGTCAGTATATTCAAACAGATAGAATACTCTTTCAAACAAATTCCATTTTCAACAAAATGCATAGGTATTATACCTATCAGCCCCCGTAGCATGACAAAGTTTGTCGCGGCGCGACAGGAGTGAGGGTGGGATAGTTGGATATTTCGTCTAAACGAATGAGCAGGACAAATATTATCTTGCGCGACATAAATGTTTATCGCGCCTGTCATGCGACTAGTGCTGGTGTCACGTCATGGTCGCTTCAGATATACTTATGTCCATTGCTTTGTGAATGAACTAAATAATTATTTAAATGTTTATTGTCGGTAGAAAATTGCGGGATATGTGGGAGAGCCCGTAACTCAATACCAGTTATTTATTCGCAGTTTCGAACTGCGCCTTCTGGATCCCAAAATTTGAATATAACTTATTTTGTGCCAATGAGTCCCATCCTATTTAACGACGATGAAAATTAATTAAAGTACTAGTATATTCAATTTTAATGAAGTGTGGTGGTAAATGCATGCAATAATAATATTAACGATACAGCTACAAATATATCAGTAAATTCTATAGGGTTTAGCTGTATTTCTCATGCTACCGTATGAGCTTACTGGTATTTTCAATATGAAGTACCCGTACTAGTTCGTACCAAATATATGTTGAAGATCTTGAGATGAGCAGTTCCTAAGAAAAAATTGGTAGGTGTCACTGCCTCCTAAAAAGAGAAAAATGAGTAGAATAAAAAAAAATGTTTTTAAATTATATTTTCAAGAAAACGTTTAACAATAGTCTTCTCCGGTTTACACACGAAAAATTTTAAATAATTGAATCTACCAAGAATGAGAATGATTGAAACTACATATTTTTTTAAACTCAAATATTTAAAAACCTATTCCATTTAGAAGGCTGGCATTTAAGGAAATTAAATATTATAATTCAGTTACCTAACGCCTCTTATTTCATCAATATCTACTAACACTATTAAAATCGAACCTTTAGACCTTTAGAAACCTAGAAGTAAGGGAATGGTCATTTCCAGGAATTTTTAAGCTATATATACATTAAATTCAGAATTTATAGGTTTTCAATTGAGGTATCACACGATATTTAAGATAATACGATATATTGGTGAAGTGGATAGTGACCCTGTCAGCGAAACCAACGGTTGCGGGTTCGAATCCAGTGAGGGATAAATGTTTGTGTGATCAGTACGAACATTTATTCTCATGTCATGTTGTTTATATAAATATATATGTGGGTTTATCCGTTATCTAGTATTCATAGTACGAGCTTTGCTTAGTTTGGGACTAGATGATTGGTGTAAATGTCCGACATAGTTATTTATTATTTAACCGCCTCCGTGGCTCAATGTAAACAACATTGAGTTATCTAAATCTAATTATCTAAATCTGCCGCCAAGCAGCAATGTTAATAGCATTGTTGTGTTCCGATTGTCAGAGATAAGATAGCCAGTCCCCCAAATGTGTTGGGGTTTCCGGGTCAGTACGCTTCCACCTTCGACCTCATCTTCACTTAACATCAGGTGTGATTGAGGTCAAGCACGAACCCAATTAATTTTTAATTTTTATCCGTTCCTTGATCAATTGAGCTTTAAATATTCTCTACACAATTATTGGTCCCCTGCATGTTAAAAATGTGAAGAAATATTTGGAACTAGGTCAGCTTGGCAGAATAACCTAAGTCTGACATTTGTTGCGCGTTGCACCACTTCGTGTGCGCAGATCCTTAGCTGTTAAAATCATAAAAAGCGAGGTACTCGTAGTTATTTTGCGACCAAACTACCCGGAAAACAAAATATCGTAATAATTGCAAATATTTTTCTATGCGAGTAGACCTACTTATATACTTACCTGTGAGTTTTATGTCTGGTTTTACCGATATATGAAACGTACTTATTTTGTAAGTATTTCAGAAATGCGTTTTCTAGATATTTGAAGACGAGATAGGAGGTTTGTATCTCTCTTACTCGCACAAGGCATGAACAACTGAGCAGGTTTCTATCTCGGGGCATTGCAGACAGACTTGGGGCATGTTAGCCAGGGATACGATTTTTAACTATTTATCACCCAAAATAATCAATCATCAATTTCATTTGCGATTTGGTTTCTGTTGGTTCAGTTTTTCGTTTCTTTGAACCAGTGGCCCAATTTCATCAAAAACTCAAATATCATCCATTGTACGCAAACAACTACTTTTGTACTAGAATATTGTGTCTATCTAACGTAAAAAATCATTTTAAAACTAAAATGGAACGTAACTCAATATACTAACCAATAGACGTTAGTACTAGCTATTATGTATTCTGTGTCAATGCCAACCAACTCTCAACTGTTAAACTTACAATTATTCAAAATTTCGAAAACGAATGCATAGAGCCATTCGACTATTCAAAAATACAATCTTAAATCGATAATGCCGGAATGAAACGTGATCAACTCCAAATATAAGTAAGTAAGTACCTATTTTTATTTAACACGCTTTTATTGGCTTCATTTAAAAAATACCCATAGACTATTAAAATTAACCCAACACATAATGCAATTTTATTTTAAAATATAAAAAAATAAATACATCGAACGGCTAGAAAATTTTAAGAAATGGCCTCAAATTTATTAATTTATTTACAATTATAAGTTTACTGTTTTATTGTTTACAGTAATGATCTAAAGTTTCGACTCCAAAAGTAAGAATAATGTAGTAAGAACGCCCCTACATTTTTTTAATGCACAATGGGTTAGCACTTGACCTCAATCACACCTGATGTTAAGTAAAGATGTAAAGAAGATGAGGCCGAAGGTGGAAGCGTACTGACCCGAAAACCCCATCGTATTTGGGGAACTGGCTACCTTACCTCTATGACAACCGGAACACAACAATGCTATAAACATTGCTGTTTGGCGGCAGATTTAGATAAGATGGTGGTAGTTAGTCAGGCGGACATTTAAAATGCCCTATCACCAACCAAACCGAGTACTAAACACGTTCCCCGCTCGGGATCGATCCCATCTTTTTCACCAATATGATCCTGACCCCTATTTAGATGCCACTTCAGTGTAAAGATAGTTGTAACTGATCTCCAACATACTTTTAACCCTCAAAGCTGGCACGTAACACATCGTCTGCAGCATTTATGCGACTGCATCATGGATAATTAAGTTTCTGCAATCATCAAAGACGGTACCTAAATTGGTATACACGCTCCATCAGTCACCAACGTTAAATAATAAGTTTTGATAACGGATGTCTTTCTGAAAATAGAATTCAATAGTTTAGTCGACTCTCCCTTAATATAACAAAATATTAACAAACCTTTCAGAATACGTGATTAATTACTCCGCTGACGTAAGCTAACCTTGAACTTTAAAGCTTCTTACGAGTAGATTCTTACATGTATGTACTGATTAAACATAAAACCGCATCTCCATTATTTACAACACAGTCCATTACGACTAAAAACGTATCCGCAAACATGACTGCTAGGTCTGTTTTTAAAATAGTATGTGCTCCCAGCACATAAGGACGAGAATACCATACGGTGGTAACTGAAGTGGTCGGTTGCCCATCAATTTTCTGCTTGCGACATAGAGGCACAACAGATTAGAGCTCATGTGGAACCAAGATATTTAAGGTAGCGTTGCACAAAAAAATTGCTTGGAACTACTTACAAATAGGGCATTTAGTGAGCCATTTTCTAAGGTACAATGATTTAGGTGCGTAATTCTTTTGAAATATAGCTTTTTATTCCACAGTAAGATTTATTTCCAACAACGCAAGCTATATGAATTACCACAATAAAACAGCTTGGTGTTTTCAAATAGAATTAACGGTTTCGATTCCTGTGACGTTACAAGTTTTATTTATGCGTATATATTTAAATGCAACATTTTTCAACTCTAACCTTACCTCATGGTTCCTTATAACGAACCTTTAACTAATTTCAGACTTCTCCGTAACAAATGACCCATCTCTATGCATCACCTATATAGATAGAAGCAGTACTTTATTTTTTGTAAATAATCAATGATAAAAGCAATGAGGGTCAAAAGGCTAGATATTTATTCAGAATTGAAGGATATGAAAAGTGTGTTAATATTATGTGCGTCAATCAATTAGGTGCCTTTGTATGAGATTACAACGAATCACCCCTAAGACCTTGGAGTGCTCTCTAATTACTAGACATTCAAAAACAAATAACGTTAGACATAACACGTCGTAAGCAATAAGCCATTCGCGAAACTCGCCTTGGATATAACACACTAGTGCACACGGAATTATTGGAAGAGAAATAGGGAAAATAATACAGAAAAATGATTTATTACATCACTGTGTTTGTAGTGTGTATATGGATACAGAGCAGCCTGCAATTGATCCCATTGCGTAAGTTTTGCAGATTAATTTTACATTTCGATTTTATAATCTAATTATTTATTTTAAAATTCTCGCGGTCCTTCTTGGAGGCTTGCAAGAGGTAGAATTCAACTAATTGAAGTTATTTAGGTGATAAGATGAAAGGAGTGGTACCAATACCAATTTTTGAGTATGTACACTCCCAATAATATTTTGAAATTCTCAAATACGGCTTGTTTAAATATTTATGTGTTTAGAGCTTGTTGATTTTCAAGATTTTTTAAAATAAAGGATAGATACGAGTTGTGAGCGAATTATGCGAATGTAGAAAGTCAAAAACTGGCGAAGTGGGGAACCCTAAAAATTACTGTCAGACAGTAGTATATAATCGCAGATAGATATCGTCTTAGGTACTTGATAATAATTTATTAATAACACCTATTTGATTACTTTATTAAGCTATAAACAATTTATTAATTTTGTAAACATATAGCAAAATACAACACTGCATTTTTATGACACTAAATGTATTTATAACATCTACAATGTGAAGGACCTTACTCTTGACGCGGTTTTTTGAATTGAATGGCGATTTAGGGGCAGCTCGATGAGCTCTCGATATATTTCTGTGCGATGAGCGGATTTGTGAATGGATACTTGGCCGTGGTTTTTTATTTTCCAATCGTATATGGGAATATGTCTTAGTGGAATTGGGTGTTGAGAAAGCGGTATGTACTTACTTTTATTTTTAACTTTTTATTTGTAAAATCCGCCAGTAAAGTGGTTTAACACCTCACAAGGTGTCACTTTTGCGTCCACAGCCGTCACAGAGTAAAAAGGTCTCTCTTAAAATATTTTTTTTTTATAATATTGTACTTTGTCTTCAACAAATATATGTAATTTAGAAGTGTAGGTAAGTATAACAAAAAAGGACTAGATGATAATATTATTTTTGGATTACGTTACAGCTTAGGTATACTTACCCTGATGCAAAGGATGTTAACGATAAAGTATTGGTACTATTTCTATCATCATCATATCAGCCACAGGACGTCCACTGGTGAACATAGGCTTTCCCCATAAATTTCCACATCCACCTACCGTGACTTTCACCAGGTCGTCCGTCCATACCTTGTGAGTGGACGTCTTACGCTGCGTTTGCCGGTGCGTGGTCTCCACTCGAGACTCTTTAATGCCCCACCACACCACCCCAATATTATTATCATTATATTATTATTTGTTCCAAGTTTGAATGCCAGGTTTGGGTAAATTTTGATAAAACCGTTTTATGCTATCACAAGTCATTAATGTACCTAAGTAATTGAAAATTCACCTATAATGCTCATAGTTATGTTTCAGATACCGTTTAAGTATATACCTAACAATGGCTTTAGGCTACAAATTCTTAAAAATAATTCAACTACATCATATAGAGACAAAGAAATTGAACATCATTGGACTCTTCAAGATCGCATTTTTTCAGATTCACTATCCTGTAGCTTTTCTAAACACTTGATGAATGAATATTATATTACAAATTGTTTTAATATCTACACAATATTTCCTATATTAATACTAATTACCACACAGAAAACATCTGTCAACGCGCCTGCCTTAAAAGCGGCTGCTGATCAAAGCATAAATCACATGAAAGCGATGTTACCAGTTTTTGCAAAGCATCAGCTGTCCTGTTTAGACAGTGAGAGTGGTTGTATGTATCGTCTTTGCTATCAAATTGTAGAGTTTTGTTCCGAGAGAAATATTATTAGGGCACTATAAATAATCAGAAACAAGAAAAAAATATTCAAGTGATTTAGGCCGGAGTCGTAGGCCTCTATGCGGTTCCTCGTAGGTCATTTTGTTTTTGAAATATTGGTCTGGACACTGCCGTTTATTTTTATAGGCGACTTTCTTATTATTAATTTTTATAGGCACGTTTTATATAACCGTGATCAGGTTTTAGTCATTTTTAAAAGTTTAAATTTATGCGTTTCGTTTATAAATAATAATAAACATAAATAAATAAATATTTCGGACACTTACACCAATCATCTAGTCACCAAACTAAGCAAAACTTTTGCTATGGAAACAAGATAACGGATAAACATGCATAAATCTTTATATAAACATCCATGACTCGGGAATAAATGTTTGTATTCATCACACAAACATTTACCCCTCGCGGGATTCGAAAGCGCAACCGTAGGTCACTATCCACTACACCAAACGGTAGTCAATAATGACGTTGATACCTGTATTACAATTTTTCGTCAAGATCTATCGTTTGATACACATCTCGATAGGGTGCTGGAATTACTTTTGACAACTGTGACAAAATAGATGCTAGCGTACGCCATATTTTATTAATCTTGATATCATATACCTACCCTATGACACTCCCTTGACTAGTACGAATTAACACCTGACTGACCATGGCAATCAATGTTAGTCTGAAAGGGGGCACTAAGGGGTTCTCATTTATCGGGAGTAAAACAAATTATCGTCATTCAAAATATTTATTTTGATGAAAAAATTTCTCAACTCAGACAAAAATTACCAAGTTGTAATGTAAAGACAGTACCTATATAAAAGTTGCAACTTTTTTTATAAAACTTTTGACGAATTATACAATCAATATGCATAAGGAAATAATGGTTCTTGATAAAATCTGAATATTAGGAAATACAGAAAAAAATTTAAAGAGCAAACAACATTGAAATGGAGACCGCGAGGTAAATGTAGTGTAGGATACGTCTCCCGGTTACCTTTCCCTCGCGATTCCCTCTGACATGCACGCTGGGCGGCTGGATAGCATGAAGGCCATGTTGTAAAAGGTAAAATAGCATACATTAAATTATTATGCATATTATTGACTCCAATGAACTCGCAATAGTCAACTATTAATGCACCTGTTTCTAAAATCGAACAAAATCTTTAGAATAACGCATATTCGTACATAAAACATGGAGCAATGAAAGCATTTCTTGGCTAGACTCTAGACCTACCTACTACGGCAATAACATATTAAATGAACCGATCAGTATGTTATTTATTTTATAGGGTAGAACCTACCTAATTACCTACTCGCATATTAATTCTACTTAAACCATAAATATAAAATTTAGAAACACCTCGAAATCATTGATTGAACAAACGATTATACGAGTATCATCCCAGTAGACCTAGACCAAAAGGTAGTGTTAAAAGCTAAAATATCGAATTTCCATTAAATATGGCTGAGAACGTATATCTGGGATTAACCTTAAATGTAACAAAAAATAATTATAAAACGCTCGAAAACTGTGATATCATCGAAATACTCCACAAAACTGTTAAAAGCTAAATATGTTTGAAACGACTTAACCGATTTTTATCAAATATGGCTTATGGCTCATTTAGTCTTTCACATACTTATAAAGAAATTGAGCTCCTATCGGACCACGCATTACTGAGATACGTGCGAACAACGACTGGACACAAACACACACACACCCATACACACACAAGTCGGCCAAACACATACAACCCGTCTTTTTTCGTCTGGGGTTAAAAAACCATTGTTTTTAAATATTAAAATGTAAGTTTTGTATATTAATGAATGGAAACAGACGTAGTCGGGTCGATGTGTAAACGATTGCACACCCCTAACTGGGTCGCTGGTTGCAATATACGCAAAGTGAATTTCAACAGTTATAGGCTATAATGGAGATACTTACTACAGAAATTGAGAGTGCAATATTTTCGCAAATAAGTAATAAGAATTATTATTTTTTTTATATTTTAGTATCTTGCATAAAATGTAATAAGCAATAAAATAATAATAAAAACTTTGCGTACCTAATAGTTATAAAATATAACAATTTATTACTCATCCATGTATAATTAATTAAATCGTATAATACGATATATTTGACGTACATTTCGTATTCACTTTCATGAGGAGCATATCACTTCGTATGTGTGAGCAAGCAATATCGTGTCTTCACCGTCAATACACTCCGCCCAAAGCGCGAAAATGACCCAATTGTAATATCACGGATTACCCGGTAACATAATACAATAACCGTGGCGTCTTTTTACAGTTTACCTGCAAATAATTTATTCTTTTATAATAATATTATGGTATACATCGGTTCCCTCATTATATTAGATGCAGTAGGCTCACATTACTACAGTCCAACTTGTGTCCAATGAAGTTGAGTTCACAATTATAAATGCTGAATTATAAGTTTGTTCACGACGGCATATTGTGAATTAATTTGTGGTTCTTATTATAAATGAAAAATAAATTGATAAAATCGTGTGTGAAGAAAGTGCACAAATTACACCGCAAAGTAAAATAAATAAGAAGGAATTTCACACCACATGAAAGTATGCAATATATATTTTTAAATCTGTTTTTTTTTGTAAAATATTGGTATGAGTACCTTACTTAGTGTTTTAAAGATCAATAGCGATTTTTTTAGGGTTGCGTAACTCATTTTGAAAAAACGGAACACTTATGCGATCACTTTCTCATCCGTCTGTCGGTCTGTCAAAACCCTTTTTCTCTGAAACGATCGAAGGTATCAAGTTGAAATTCACCCTGTGGGTTCCTTCCATAACATCACCATTTACAACGTTGCCAAAGAGACAAATTTAAGTAAATACTTAGGTACAGTCGGCAACAGAATTAACTTAATTTCCCTTTACACTTTCTCCTACATATATTTATACATAGAAGTAACAACCTTAATTTTGTTGCCGACTGTATTTAAAACGATCTAAGAATTAACCGCAAGTATAAGTTTTTTTTCATTTGAATCTATTTGTAGATATACTTAAAGGCTTACATAATTATTCTGTGCCTAACTTCAAGATTATAGGTTAGGTTTGTGCCGTTTAGGTGATCTGTCATTGGCACCATTATTATGAAAATGCTTACTGCACAGCAAGAAAATCTACATTTTACAAAACCGCTTTTTAATCTATAAGCTTGAAACATACTTTGAAAGGCCGTATCATTTTGTCGCCGTCCAATAGAGACTTTATTTTGTAAGAGGTCGCAGTAGGTACTTAGTATTCGAAATTACTTTGAACTTTGCCTCCAGTCATTTTGGAGAAAAGGGCCATCCAAAGTTTGTCAACTGTGATGTTATGTACGGAACCTGCAGGACACGACTCCTAGTCGCACTTGACCGGTTTTAATAAAATAAATTCTTAGTAAAATAGATTTATTTTGATGAAAAAATTCTAAAAAGATTTCCTTCTATTGAGGTGGAGGAGATCCACGAGATTGCATCACAATAAAATGTTACGGAACCCGCATTGGGCTAATCCTTCTCGCACATGGGCGGATTTCACTTTGGTTTTTAAATTGTCAGGATATTATAAGTTGTTTTAATTTGCTAATTGTGTAATAAAATAATTATGTAAAATTTTTCCACATTAGAAGGTTAGCCAGCATTGGCAATTTAATTATCTAATTTTGAATAGTCGTCATCATCATCATATCAGCCAGAGGACGTCCACTGCTGCACATAGGCCTCCCCCATAGGTTTCCAGAGCGACCGGTAGGAAGCGGCCTGCATCCAGCGATTTCCCGTGACCTTCATCAGATTGTTCATCCACCTTGCGTGCCACTCGAGAATTAATGCCCCACCGGCCAACAGTTCCTCGAGCTATGCACCCTACTGCCACTTCAACGTACTAATGTGAAAAGTAAAACATTTTATATTTTTCCTGCGGTTGTTACCTATTTTTCAAAAAATCTCGGCGAAACATTCGATGCGAAATTGATTTCAAATATCTATCTCTTTCACTCACGTACTTTTCGTATTTTTGTTCTTATTCATTAGTAATCATCAGCTCGTAAACATCCCACTGCATGGATATAGGCCTTCCATCGTATAATGAGGGAGGGAGTATGGGCCATAGTCCACCACGCTGGCCCAATGCGGGTTGTGGACTTCACATGCATTTGAATGTTTATTTCTCAGGTATGCAGGTTTCCTCACGATGTTTTCCTACACCATTCAAGAGCAGTCGGATAAATGCACATAAGTAATTAAATTAAATATAAAAACTCATTGGTAGGTAAATTGCCTGTCTGGGAATCGAACCCGGACCTTCCAAATTGGGAGACCGTGTCTTTACCGCTGAGCCACCGACACGCCCGTTTTGTTACCTACTTTTCAAAAAAATCCCGGCGAAACATTCGAAGCGGGATTGGTTTCAGATATCCCTTTCACACTCGCACGTGCCACAGGGCTCAATATTGGTCCCTTTTCTGTTCCTAGTTTATATAAATGATCTCCCATTTATGGTGCAGAGATTGATCGAGATAGTACTATTTGCTGATGATACATCATTCGTTTTTAAAGTTGACAGAAAAGATAATATATATAACTTAATTTTAAATGCCAAAAAAACAAAATGCATAAATTCTGCCTACCGAATGTAAGAAAAATTTATTGTAATATTGTGATTGATGAAGATAAAGTAGAATTTGTAGATAAGACGATCTTTTTAGGAATTACTCTCGACTCCAAGCTTCAGTGGGGACCACATGTAGAATCTTTAGCGAGTAAATTGAGTTCCGCGGCATATGCCGTCTGGAAGATCAGACAGCTAACTGATGTGGCTACTGCAAGATTGGTTTATTTCAGTTATTTCCACAGTATTATATCCTACGGTATTTTGCTTTGGGGACGAGCAGCTGACTTAAAACATATTCTTATTTTGCAAAAGAGCAATACGAGCAATTTATAATCTGCGTCGATGTGACTCTCTGGGGGCAGATTTAAAGAAATTAATATTCTAACTGTTCCTTCACAGCTTATTTACGAGAATATTATGTACGTTCGAAAAAATATTTCTGCTGTCCCAAAAAATAGTGACAAGCATAATTTAAATTTGAGATATAAGGACAAATTGGCTACCCCTATGATCAGACTAACCAAAGTTAACAGATCATTTATGAGTCACTGTATGAGCTTTTATAACTTTATACCAGAAAATATCATTAATCTAACTCAGAAAAAAATTAAAAACCATGTCAAAACAACATTAGCAAAAAAAGGTTATAACAAAATTTGTGACTACCTGAATGACAAACCCGCTTGAGGTACTTCGACCAGCTCCCAAAAATTATAAAATTGTATTAGTTGTATAATTTTTATTAAAAAAAAGACAACAATGATCCTGTGAGTTTCTTGCGCCGCTTCTTTAACACAGATGATTTCCCGTTCCGAAGCGGTGGTAGCTTGGACATACCTACTGACTGACAGATAAATGCAATAAGCCCGTTAATAATAATTTCCACTAGACTTAAATTGACATTCATCAAATGAAGTATGTATTGAAGTTTGAAGCTCGTAGTTTCCGTATCTTGGTTCTTACTCATTCATTAGTACCTAAATCTTGTGAATAAAAAGCAGTTTTATAGTTGTCTATATGCAGCGTGACCGCATTACAAACGTCATTCATTACTTACTAGAAACGTCTATACTTTCTAATACCATTGCGCAAATGCATTTTTTTTTATGATTCCCTGGATACCCGTTTGACCACAATCTCACCTGATGGAAAGTGTCGATGTGGCCGAAGATGAAACACGCGATCTCAGTAGATGCCTATTCTGCTGCTCTTGAAGATCCAAAGGCTGTAGGATTCAGGAAAGACTGACGCAGGAAGGGAGTTATGTACATGCCTTGGAAATACCTACATTAAAGATATCCGAAAAAAACCACCCAGTTTCGAACATTTACAAATATATATTTTTTGTGAGACTAATTTAAAAAAGAACACACAGTAAAATTATATGATTTAAATGAAATTCTTTTCTACGAAGAAAAAAGAATTAGCTATTGAATATGTTTCCATTTAGGGGTTGTAATTAATACTACATTAATTACGACTGTACTAAAGTCGCAATAAATGCCTTATATATAGTTATTTGTCCTTTAGCGATTTCAATAATGATTTTGTGCAATAGTTGTAATGCTATTAAGTAGTAGCCTTTATAAAGCTCAATGCTGTCTAACACGAAGACAAAATTACGCTTTAGTGTGCCCACCCACGACCGACTTTTTGTGGGACCGATAATCGGGCCGATTTTTTCGTCATTGCTTTTATCACCGATATTGTGACCGATTTTTTGTAGGACGTGGGCGTTGAAATATTGCAATCAGTACGTTCCTTTTTCTCCTACAAAAAATCGGTCACCGATTATCGGTCGTGGGCGAGCAGCCTAAAGAAGCATTGCAGTCATACAGGTGGTAGGTAGAATGTACCCTGGAATATGACATAGGATACTTTTATCCCGATAGCGTGACTACAGAGGCTCTACCGCCTAACTGAAAGCTATAGCGATAGCCATAGCAATGCACTGTCTGTCTTGGTCATTGTGTTACAATATGTCAAGGACGGATAGTGCATTGACGTCATAAACGATAGCAATTCCCAAAGCAATTGAGTTAGGCGGTCTGACAGCTGGTAGGATAAATAAATGACACATACGAAGCCTGGGTAAATACTAATAAATATGAGATGATTATTTTGCAATTTCAAATGTTTATTAACATTTTTATTTATTATGTATAATTTATTTCATGCACAACATTTGCACTTGACCTCAATCCTCCTCAATGATGTTAAGTGAAGATGAGGCCGAAGGTGGAAGCGTACTGACCCAGAAACCCCATGTTAGTTGGGGGGCTGGCTATTTCATCTCTGACAACCGGAACGCAACAATGCTATTAACATTGCTGTTTGGCGGCAGACTTAGATAAGATGGTGGTAGCTCCAGGTGGACATTTGAAATGCCCTACCACCAGGCAAACCGCGTACTAAACATGCAACACGCTGGGGATTGTACCCGCAACCTCCGATTCGTACACCCAATGTTGTTTAAAAGACAACGGGAACACAACAATGCTATTCACATTGCTGTTTGGCGGCAGATTTAGGTAAGATGGTGGTAGCTAGCGAGGCGGACATTTAAAATGCCCTACCACGAACCAAATAGAGTACTAAACATGTAACCCGCTCGTGATCGAACCCGCGAATCGTAAACCCAATGTTGTTTACATTCAGCCACGGATGCTGTTAAAACTTTAACTTCCCCTATGACTGTTATAGTATAGACCAGTAATTATCAACCTAACTAGGGTATGGGGAACTATTATACTATTGACAAGGTCGATTAGTGTCCGATAATTCCGTAAGATTTATGTCGTCGATCGTATACCTAGTCTTTCTATTCGATAAAGTATAGGTAGGTATAGTAGTATGTGTTTTTGTATCATCAACAGCTTTACATGTCACCACTGTTGGGGTACACCCTTCTCCCACTGGGAGAGAGTATGGTCCATAATCCACTACGCGGGCACAGCGCGGATTGGTGGATTTATGTCGACGCCCCTGTAGGTCACGGACTTGGCTTAAAGACTGCCTTCAATTGAAAACAATCGGGACCGACTATTTAACGTGCCGGCCTAAGCCTTTTCCGTGAACACTCGTATTAAAATGCCACTAGGGGTCACGCCATCCATGGATAGACCGCGCCGGACATTGCTTATCTTCTCTAATCGAAAACGAATAGCGAATGCGACTTAGCCACGAGTACATCTTTACGTGGAATGTGTACGAATGTGCAGCACTTTTTAAACAATCAGATTTGTAGTTATATTATGGATGATTTTTTTTGGAGATGGAAAAAAATATAGGGCATATTAGGCATATATTCACTTACGTGAAATGGAAAATTTTGATATAGTTTTTTTTTTCAAAGACATCATCGATTAAAATGCTGTGTCATTTGACGGTTGCGTTTGTAGCCTATTCCACACAATAACATCAAATTTTCCATAAAAAAAATGGAGAAAATATGAGTTCCAAATAAATTTCGCAAGATAGGAACCATACGAATCCCGCCAGTCGCATATTCGTATTAATCTCCAGCGGGCACGTGCGTCGATGAAGTTTTGAAAAAAATAATTAAACTTCCAATTCAAATTCCAAATTCTATAATATGTACAGTCGATAGCACGACGACCGTAACACCACCAGTGTAAATGTGAACTCTGCGAGACCTCCTTAGATTGGAAGTGTTATTAATAAATCGATCTTGACATTGAGTTCGCGTCTCAGTTTCAATACTATTTATTTTTATACTGTTTTAATATGCAACAGATTTTCAACCATCAACTTAAGGTCATCTCAGTCTTGAGAACGATTTATTAATGCGTGCCTTATTCTCTCTTCAATATTTTTCACTGTTTCCTTTTGTTAACAGCGGATTTCATCCACCCGTGTGCGGAATTGTCCGATGAATGCTTCACCAAAGCCACAGTAGACGCCATTCCGGGCATTGTCAAAGGAATCCCAGAGGCTGGAATCCCAAGTCTCGACCCATTGCACTTGGACAAAAACATTAGCATGAATCTCCCGGGAAATTTGAAGATGACATTTCACAATGGGAAATTGATTGGCCTTAGTACTTGTGTCCCTGACAAAGTTTCGTAAGTAATTTTAGACATCCGTCTAGTATCCACTAACGGCGGCATTATGTAATTATATTTACTCTGTGGCCTTTAGACAGGGTCGTTTTGAAATCACTGCAAACCTTCTAGCTTAATAACATCTAGACAATCACAGCGAATTATGTAGGTAAATTTTTCAATTGTATTGAAATGTGTTGCAAGGTAAAATTTAAAGGAAACCTACCTACGTTTGTTACTATGGTAATTTCAAATGTAAAATAGGAATTAGACTTTTGGAGAATTTTTATTATTCATAAATATACTTTTTATTTCATGTTATTTGACTCGGAAATAAATGTCATGTTTTTTCGAGCTTGAAATTCCAAAAAAGAAATTGAATTTAACGAACCTGTTACACCCACAACCAACATATAATATTTTTTTTATCTATCTTATACAAGATATGCGACAGACTTAAACTATTAATTTCTGATGTTATTACTAGCAAATAATGTTAATAAACATAAGTCCCATTTTGCCATTTTAACTTAATTTATTTGTGATACAAAATAGATCAATTAACTACAGTGCTTCATTGTACATTATCCTTAGCCGAGAGAGTGAAAACGGCGGCGACTATTTTTGCATAGGTACTCGCAGACTCTTGAGATTTAACTTGAACGTTATTAAAAACAACGAATATCTCAAAAAGTAACCACTTTACGACTATGTACCATTGTGTGTTATACCACTTTAGTAGAATCGATTGAAGTTTGTCGCATATCTCGTTCCTACGGGTAGTATCTAACCTATGCATTACTTGTAGGTACTTACTTAAGAAAACTGTTATTTCTCTAAATTCAAAATATTTTGGATTTCCTCGGAATTTATATGTGCTCTAAAATAATTGAATTGGGTGAATTTTGTAATCAAATTTAATGAGTATTTAAAAATGGATTAAATCCACTCAATTATTATTGAGGTTATTTGTTTTAACCCAGTAATCATTCATATGCTAATGTTGTATATTTAATTTTACACAACAAGCCGTTTATTAGCTATAAAACCACATAGTTGTACAATACTACGAAAAGTTTGTTTAATAAATGTAGTTGGTATTTATTGTGCAATTATCCTTGCATATTTTCGTGGCACTGCTATGCACAATTTTTGTGGTAAAAATGATGATAAGATGGGAAATGAGGAAGTCAGCAATACTTCCCGTGCTTAGAGAAATTCAATCAACGTATTGTTGGCTCACATCCTCCTCTCATTGGGAGAGGGTATGGGCCATAATCCAACACGCCGGCCCCAGTGCCGAGTGGTGGATTTGTATCACACTAGTGGCCACCTGACACTCAGTTATTTTTTAAACCACCCCTGTATGCCACCGACTTAGCTTAACGACTGCCTTCGATTGAAAAGGCGAATGCGACTGTGCAGCGAGAAAATCAATGATACTGATTAAAGCTGCTTAGCTGTGACTGCCTTCACTTGTAAAGGCGAATGCCACTGCGCAACGAGAAAACCAATGATACTGTTTAAAAATGTACCGTTATATCCTAGATCCCGCCGCGAGAAGCGCACGTTTGTATTCGACATGCACTGTAACTTCACCATCCGCGGTCACTACAGCCTGCAAGGAAGACTCCTGCTCTTCAACCTGGATACCGACGGCAGTGCCAAGATTAAAATCTGTAAGAACCTGCACAACAGATTACGTACACATAGATGTAGCCCTAACACGCTATGGGCCATTGGCTAGTATGTATGTATGAATATATATTTGGATTGCACTGGGTGGCATTGCCGCCGATCCCTCTACCTCAGCAGCTCGTAATAAACTACCTACATAAGTCATATCATAAAAGTTTCACACCTGCGTGTGTCTAAGTCTTCATTCTGACATTATCGTAGAGAAACATCTGATTTAATTCAATGCGAAGTTCGGATGAAAAACAAATCCGGAAAGAACAAAGGGGGTCGACTTTGCTAACCTGAATATTAGCTAAACGAAATGACAATGCGCTGGTCGGTCATATCTACAGAACCGATAAGTGTCGAAGCAAACGGGTTCTCGTTTCGCTCGCAACTCAGAAAAAAATCGACAGGTCCTATTCCAATTACTCTAAAAACCTATAAAATAAAAACTCAACGTAATAAAATACTCAAACATACAATTTGTAATACTTATAGGTATTTTAAAGAATTTCAAAAGTAGTTACGAGCTTAGAAAGTCAACTATCTGTGCCCTGGAGTGGAGATCGCGAATCTTTGGTCCTATGCCTATCAGTAAATTAGTGTGGGCTTTAAAGATGATCCGAAGAACAGACACTACTGCAACTGAGATGTGAGTTTAGTGTGACAAGCGCCTAGAGGGTAATATGGCTGGTGCCTTCCGTCACTTCAGAAGAACACAATGAGGAATGGCGGTGCGCATTGTCAATGACGATATAATAATTTTCCATATTTTAATTCCAAACTCTGATGTACTAATTCGTAATAACACCCCTTGCCAGTGTTATTTTAAGGAGAATAAATTTGTAGTAATTTTGTTTATTATCTAGGTACTCCGTTAAATGTCATTTTATAGGGAACCAACGAATTCGTCTGGAGGTTATTGAAAAGATCGTAAACAGCAGTAATGGCGAGGGCCACTACAAAATAAACTCTTACAAGTACAAGGCGGACTATGGCACCGATCTCAAGATGAACCTCACCAATCTCTTCAGAGGCAGCCCCGAAATCAGTTAGTATTTATAGTTTATATATTATTATATACATATTTAAGCCCATAATAATGTACCTACTCAGTGAAATGGGATGGCAATGCGATGTACTAGCAATTTTTTTTAATTTGCAATGTTAATTGTTCGTAAGTACTACAGGTGTCATCGTAGCGCTCGGTTGAATTTGTAAGAGGTAGCCCCCTGCTGTACTTTTAAGTAGCATACGTAATACAACGCTCTAATGCGAATTTCCATCTGCAATATGTTAATCCTATATTATTTATTCCTGCAATATTAAATCCGAAATATCCATAATATAAGTAGCTTCTTTTTTCAAATTTAGTAGAGGATTTGCGTGCGAAGATTTATTTATTTCTAGGAATATAACAAAGCTTGTATTTCTCATTAATAATTTTAAATATTTTTGAGTTTAAGTATTTATGTTTCAGTAACTCTTTCACCTACATAAATTGACTGTAAATCTTACCCCATTTTAACGCTATATTTTGCTATTTCATTAACTACATCTTCTTGCAAATGTATTAAAAAATCCTTTGATACCTGTCAAACCTCATTCTGTCGACAAGTAATGACAGACTTTCCACAGTGTTATCAAAATATACTTTTATTGTTTGCTTAAGCTGCATCCTTTCCTTTTCCAGGTGCAAATATACTTCAGGTCCTCAACTCCAACTCACAACTAGTTGCACAGGAGTTTGGCGGACCCATACTGGACTACGCAATCGATTATGCCATGAATGTGACGCAAAAATTCTTTAGCACATACACGTATGATCAACTAACTCATATACCGATTACAGAAGAGTTCTTTGTGCAAGAGTAGTTGTGGACCTAAGCTATTATTAAACATAACATGGGGACAAAGCTAATAAATAGGTAGATACGGTAAATTAACAAGTAAATTTTACGAAAAGCATTTTCAACAAGGCTGATGCTTAATTAATTATAACATTAATTGTAATACCAGGTAATTCCAATGGGATGAGTAAATTATTATAAAAAGGTTATCACAGTTTATTTTGGACTAATATGTCACACTCCTATAACACTCGGTAAGTACAAATAGTAGGTAATTAATAACATGCATAGTACATACATGGATTTATCGAAATTTGAAGAAAAATCGGAGGAGAGGATCGAAAGTTTAACCGTTTTAGAATGTTTATGATTTGCAAGTGTAGAAACTCAAGGTATCGAATGCAACTTTTGTTTAGTAATAGTAATTTGTAAACTGGATACCTTATTTAAAAGATGTATTGAGGTCCTTGTTGCTTCTTCTCCCTGACATAACACCTTGTGAAGCGAGATAGTTTAATATATAACCAAGTTAACTTTCATTAATTTCATAACCTCATTACCTAAATATTTTTGAATCTAGTTAGGTAGGTACACTGAAGAATAAATTTTTGAATTTGACTTCGAGTGCTAAATATTAAATAAATAGGTACACATATCTACAGAATATTAAAAATTTTGAATATCTATTATCTGTTACGTTCGACACCAGAGTACCAATTTTTGAGTTTCTACCCTCGATAGCTACCGACATTTGCAATTCAACTTTTCAACAACGTATGTACCAATTGGCTTTCCGAAGTATGTTTTTTTTTTCTTTTTATGTACCACGGGTTGGTACTTGACTTCAATCACACCTGATGTTAAGTGAAGATGAGGTCGAAGGTGGAAGCGTACTGACCCAGAAACCCCAACACATTTGGGATCTAACAAATGTCCAGTCACCCTGCTCGTATTCACGAGTAGGTATTCATACCGAGGATAAATTCCTACGAAATATGGACAGAGTCGACTGTTGATCTTATGCTTCTACGCATATTTGACTCAGAACAGTTTTGCGAGCAAAAAATGGGAATTAAGAAACTAAAAAACCGATCAAAGATCGTCAATAAAGCTGTTATTACCAAAGACTTCTAAGAAGTCTTTGATATTTTTTTAAATTGATTCTGTTGTTTCTGAACTAAATGGTGAGCAGTTAGATTCATTATTTATTTGTTGACCTTCGACTTTTGAAATGGTACCTATCTAGAATATAAATGGATTCTTTTTTCTCTATTAAACTGCAGTGTTTATAGGTACAAACAGCAACACACTTAATTATACACTTTTTTTCCTGACATATTGCAGGAAAGAGAATCGCATTTGACGTTGACAGTTATGAATCCTAGCTAGTTTGCTAAGCAACTTAACTCAAATTTCGTCGGGTTGTTAAATCGGGTAAATTCGGTTATAGAGCCGTTTGTTTTCGTTTTACATTAATCAGATATATTACTCGGTACTGTTTTATCGACTATCATAACAACACACTCTAAATAAAAGCAAGACCTAAAGAAGTTAATTACAAAGAAGGATGTTGATGATGTGTGACTAAGAAGTCTTTGTGAACGACCGTGCTTTTTTATAGTTCATCTCATCATTGCATTGTAAATAAATTCACAGTAGCGGTGCAGTGACACGACAGCCATTTATGTAGGTTGTTAACTATATTCGTTCGATCTGATTTACTATTAGTTTAATAAATTGAAAATGTGTATGTGAATTTATCTAGTTTGGTTAATATGCATATAAAAAAATATTATTCGCTGGAAATACCAGTTATGCATTTGTTAAAAATGATACCTGAACATAACAATAAGTATGTATAGTGATAATATACAGGTGAAATTGAATTCGACGCCACTCTTGATTACGAACAATTTTCCCCAAGGAACCACAGTCGAATTCGATCAAAAAAATGTCTATTACTCCGAGGTAAACCATCTGAAATCACCTTTACTATTGAAGTCCAACAATTTTCGGCTGAATTCAGCTATGGTTCTTAACGGAAAGTTGTTCGTAATCAGGAGTGGAGTCACCAGACGAAAATTGTTTGTAAACCCAAAAGATCTAGAAAGTTAAACTTCAAATCTTTTGGGTTCCTAATTTTACGTATTTTCTGATTGATTGATTAATTCATTTTCGGCATTTCGGCTCGCCGAGCTGAAATCGTAGAACAAAATTTAGAAAGTAGATGCTTAATACATCTCAAGGGGGTGAAATGGGGAACAAGGGTTTGTATTTATGAAGTTCATCATTTTAAAAGTTGGAGCTATGTATTACACACGCGGGAGCCGGAATGAATGGCACGCGGGCGACATATTCCGTTCGACTCTACTGTTATCACATGGGATGCCTGCCTGGCCCGGCTGCGTCGATTCATGCCCCTCGCTTGCCGATTGACGTAGATGTAGGGGCATGTGTGTCGGGAAGACTAGTGTTTTGAAATTTAGTTAACATATATTTCAGGGTTTCTGGAAAATCCATTCCTAAAAGGTAAACATGTGAATAAAATTTATATGGGAGTTCTGTAATTTTTGTAGATGACTCCATGGAAATTCTGACAATTATTGACCCAACATACTCCGGACTCAACAAAACCATGAAAACTGGTGCGAGAGTGTAAGTAGCACTTTTTATTACCCGACTGTTCAAGGAAGGCGGGTAATGATTTTACACATAAGAATGAGGTGTTTCGATGTTTTTTGAAAATCAAAGGGGGCTAAATGAGGGATAACTTTTGTAGTAAAAACCAAGATAAATTTTGGTGGAAAATTAAGAAAACCGTGTTTCCGCGTTTTTTAATGCACAACGGGTTAGTAGGTACTTGACCTCAGTTAGGTACACTTGATGTTAAGTGAATATGAGGCCGAACGTAGATGAGTACTGAAGTTACTGAGTTACAAGATAAGAAATAAATTTAAATGAAGTATAAAATGTTACTGACTGTCAGATAGCCACTGTCTGACACAAATCCAGTGAGAGGAGGCTGTGCCCCAACAGTGGGGACGTGTAAAGCTGTTGATGATGAAGTATAAATATTTGGTCTTTACCTATGAAATTATAGTTTTTTTCTTCGTTAATCATATGTACCAATTCCTACGATTTTGAAAGCTATATCCAAATTTATTTTTTATTTGGAAAATGAAATGTTATTTCAAGGTTTCACATGAAATATTTTTTAATTTCTGGGCTAAATCACATAATAAAAAATTTTGAATAGAGCTCTTTTCATGTGCTTCCCATAATCATTTCTTAGATTCGCTGAAACTTTTATAAAGCGGTTACTTTTAAAAATTAACGCTGCCTATATTTAACTTAATGTTATCCGATAATACACATATGTTTAGCTAAATTTGGATTTGCCATTACCAAAAAAAAAATGTTTGTATGGAGAAAACAGTCTTAATGAAATTCTTCATACAAAACGCCAATTTCATAGGTAAGGACCTAATATTATTAGATGACCCATGTGTACCACAGAATGGTCTGTCTCCACCACCTATCAAGAGATAAGCTGTCTTACAAAATACAAACGGATATCAAATACCTACGACATAACTTATAAAAAAAAATTGTTGTGGACAAAATGTTGGTAGTATCAGTTAGGGTAAGAGCCAAATTGGCTGTTGCTTCTTCCTGCCATTGCTGCTACATTACTGGGAGGAAATAAAATGGCCCACTCAACTTAAACAGAGACACCACATGTGTAATACTTTCCAAATAGAGTATCAAAGCGCGGCGTTTTCAAAGATTGTAAGGTAATCTTGCTTGAAAACGTTATATTTGTGGCAGTAGGTACATATAGAAAATATTACTTACAAGCGAGTATGCTTAAGAGGTGATGAATGAATACTTAACAGGTGTTAAAGCTGAGATAACCAGCTCATTAGTTCTTTTATGTTTTCTATTTTTATTCATTTAGAGAATCGACATCCTCATGGATGAAGTTGTGAGCGGAAAATTTGTCTAGGATATAATAACATTTGTAGTAGCCTTCTTATCAAAGACTTCTTAGAAGTCTTTGGTAAAAACAGCTTCATTGACGATAATTCATATTATGAATACCTATCGTGAATACGAGCAGGGTGACTGGACATTTGTTAGACCCCAAATGTGTTGGGGTTTCCGAATCAGTACGCTTCCACCATCGACCTCATCTTCACTTAACATCAGGTGTGATTGAGGTCAAGTACGAACCCGTCGTGCATAAAAAAAAAACGGTATAACAGTGGATCACTTGTAAAAGAACTTTTTTTTTTCTTTTTTTTTTTAATTACAATGGGATCGCTCTTGACCTTAATCTGGACTAATGTCGAGATAAGGTCTACGATGGAACGAGCTTTCCCAGAAGATGCCTATTTAACCTGACTTTAAAAAGCTGCGGGTTATATGCGATTGGAAACACAGACGGAGGCAATGCGTTCCACTCCTTAGCCGTGCGCATGAGAAACGAAGACCTAAAACGCTTGGTCCTTATAAATGGCACGTCAACTAAGTGCGGGTGATATCCTGCGGTACGTCTTGAATTTCGATGTAAGAACGGGGATGGCGGGATCAACTCATGCAGTACTTCAGAACTAATGTTCTTTTATGATTTCTATTTTTATTTATTTAGGGAATCGACATCCTCATGGATGAAGTTGTGAGCGGAAAACTTGTCTAGGATATAATAATAACATTCGTAGTAGCCTTTATTGTGTAAACGAATTCCCAAGACGTCAGTACTTGCGTCAGATACGCGGCAATTGCGCAACGAGGCCGTAATATGGTTGTGATATGGTACCGTAAAGCCCTGTGACAGTCTCTACATAGATAATATTAAGTGAAAAATCAATGTTTTTTAAACGGAAATACTTAAAATTATTACCAAATATAAATTAACTAGAGCGTCGCTTGCTCAGCGGTTAAGACGCGGTCTCCCAATTTCGGAGATATGGGTTCGATTCCCAGACAAACCATGTACCAATGAGGTTTTATATTTAACTTAATTACTTAAGTTCATTTATCCGACTGTTCTTAAAGTGAAGGAAAACATTGTGAGGAAACTGGCATGCCTGAGAAATAATAATTCTGAGGCATGTGAAGTCACCAACCCGCATTGGGCCAGCGTGGTGGGCTATGGCCCATACTCACTCATTATACGAAGGAAGGCCTATATCCCTGCAATGGGATGTTTACGGGCGTAGATGATGATGATATACCGATATGTAGCAACAGTTAAGTCCATGTTGTTCCAAAGAGTTGTAAAAGTCGTTCAACCAATAATTGATTACGGGGCTGAATACTTACGTGTTTTGGTGTCTTTGGTTTGATTGATTTTTCTAGTTTTGTTATTCTGAATTTTGGTGTATATATTTAATTTGTACATGCTTATAAAATGACTTTTTGTTTGGCAGTGCTAGTAACATTCGTTGAGACCATAAGAGAGGAAATGTCTTCAGGCAGTATGTAGTAGTCACGTCACATAATTTGCTGCTCTGTTGTTTATTCGTCACATAACGCAGCTGCATTCATGAGTTGGCTTATTAATTCATATATTGATGGACCATCTTCTAGAATATTTATATTCAAATCCCCCATTATAAGAAAATTTTTATGAAAACTTTAGCAGGTTACAGGTAACAAGGTCGTCACAGATATAGGCATTAAATTTTTGTTTAATGCCTATATCTGTGACGACCTATTTGGTGTAGTGGTTAATAACTCTGACCACTATACCAAAAGGTTGCGGGTTCGAATCCCGCTAGGGGCATACGTTTGTGTGATGAATATGGACATGTGTACCCGAGTTATGGATGTTTTCATTTATAATAAGTATTTATTTACAAAAAAAAAATGTATTTATGTAGTTTATCAACCATCTGGTATCCACAACACAAGCATATATATAGTTGCTTACTGTGGAACTATATAGATAGCGCTGTGTGTATGTCTTAAGGATATTTATTATTATTTTATTTTATATCTAGCCGTTCTAAAATAAGTCAATATTGGTGACCTATAGAGAGCAAAGAGAACGAATGTCATCATCAGGCAAGGTTAAATGCAGACAGTATGCGCCCGTGACCTCGATCTCCGTATATTCATATACAATGCAATTTCACAAAGATGATCACACCAACATTTTGCAAAGGATTAATATTAGTAGAATTTAACCTTATATCCAGGAGTGGTGTGATTCAATTTACGACATTCCAAACGGCATTCTGGCAAAGTTAATTATAATACTGAAATCAAACAGATAAAACGTTTATTTGTATACCTATTACAGAAACACTATAAAAATTTTCGACCGTACAATTATTCTGCTTGGCATTATAGTTTTCGAAATATAGCCTTATTTCATGAGAGTAATTCAAGCGTGAATTTAAATTGTATTTTGCCCCGCTGAATGCATAAGCTCAGCTGCTGAGCAAAGTAGGTACCAGCCCCCGCAGTCTCGACATAGATAGCGATCGCTATACCACCGATTTCGGTCGTTAAGTCCTAACAATGTTATTCTAAATGTTATAGTGTTCATAATCATATCGGTTTTTGTTGGAAGCCTGAATCGTAGTTTCAATGGAAATTCTCCAATTAAAATAACATTGTTAGGACTTAGCGACTGAATTCGATAGCATAACGATCGCTATCTATGTCGAGACTGCAGGCTCGCTCTCACACCTCCAGAGGCGTGTGTTTCGTGTGTCAATATATCTACAATAGATAGATATGTATTTAATTATTAATTAAGAAAGCACCACAATTATATTAAGTAAAAAATAGATGTTTATGGGTAGTTGAAATGGAGAGTTGTGTTATTAAGTAGTACAGTGTTACCACTCTGCCTTTCGGCTCCACTCAATACCAGCGTCGTGGTTGCTGCAACCCGATACATGCTGAGTGGAGCCCTTTTTGTATTTAGTATATTGTAAACTTTTGTATAAAATACTCTTATAACAGAAAGTCAAATAAATACTTTTCTTTCTTTTTTCGTTCTAACACAAATGGGCCGTCGCTCAGTGTGGTACATCTATCTAATAAGGCTTACGATCAGTTGGTTAAAATTCTTGAATAACTCGATATGTTTATGGATATTATAGTATTAATCTAATTGTGGCCCATTGAGTAATGTTCAGTTGAAATACAGTCATTTGCATATATTAAACATGATTAAGATCAGAAAAGAGCTAGTTTATGCAAAGAATTATTGAAATAGTAATTTCACTTAAATAAACGAAATTCCAGAGGTAAATAAAAGAAAATAGTATGAATAAAGTAAAACTGTGAATAAAAATTATGTAATAATATAATAGATCAAAGATAATAACTATTTAAAACGGTAGTATAGCATACAATACCTTTTATTTTTATTTATTTCATTTTATTAAGGACAACAAACAGCTGCATAATTTATATACTTAATCTAGTTTGTTGTGAGATCATTGTTCAACCAGCAACGTTATCCACAGGTTACTATTTCGAAAATATAGACAGTAGTACAAAATTGGTTTTAACTGGATAATTATATTATTTATGAAGGGGCATTCTAATTTTTGACAATTGGTAATAGGTTTTCAATTTTTGAAAAGCGTAGTTACCCTTGAGATCTTGCAGCCTGCTTTCCAAATAAATGTTTCATCGCAGGAGTCAAATACTTCGAGACATAATTTGGTTGCGACCTTAAATTTCAATCCCAAATAATCCGTCTGATTGAATTAAAGACTGAAGTGTCGTGTGTTTGATGTTTAGAATTTTTGTTAGCTTTAATTTGACATAATTAGTTGTTCCTCGTAATTATGTTTTGAAGATAAGTTTTCCAGGCAGTAATTTCTTTGTAGATCTGAATATTATAGTCGGGTTTATCCATCTTAACTATCAGGAGCGATAACATTTTATCCAAAAGTTCCCATAAGATTTTCTTCGTTTGTCTCCGACACTCTTCCATTCTACCGAATTTTTATGGATTTATTAAATACTAATATGAGTATAAAAGCATAATCAAATACATATCTAACTATTTATGCGAGAAGAGTTTATTGTAGAATAGCTTTTCGCCGGCGGCTAGAATTTCGGAACTATTCACTTAATCGGGATCAAAAATATCCTATGTGTTAATCCACGACATGTTCTATCTACATACCAAATTTCAGCCAAATCGGTTCATCAAATTTCGCCGTGATTGAGCAACAAATAAGCAAACCAACATCCAAAATTAGTTAGAAGTTATATGCATAGAATATTTATGTACCTAATTCCATGAGTAAGTCGGTGTAATGATGAAATTGGTTCTAAAACGAGTTCTATTTTCCCATACTTAATCTGTTAACAATTTGCTTGCAATTTGCAAAATGGTAGTCATAGCTAGGTACACCGACATCCACCCACGACGAGCTATCACTGTGCACACAACGAAGCATCATGCAAAATATATTATATTGAGTTATCTAATCAAAGAATATTTCACAAATAAAGTCCCGCCTGCGTTAATAATATCAGAATTTCCGATAATAATAATAATATCTTTAGACACATACAGACAGCACCATCTAGTTCCACACTAAGCAACTACGCTTGTGTTGTGGATACCAGATGGTTGTTGCACTACACAAATAAATTTCTTTTTTTGTAAATAAATACATATATAAATGAAAAACATCCATAACTCGGGTGCACATGTCCGTATTCATCATACAAACATATGCCCCTAGCGGGATTCGAACCCGCGACCTTTTGGTATAGCAGCAGAGTTTCTAACCAGTACACCAAACCGGTCGTCATTAATCGGTACCCTGATAATCAAAATTATCAGGGTACCGATTTTTGAGTTTATAATACATTATGTAACTTTACTCTTCAGTAACGTGCACCCTTTTGCAGCGGTAAACTATTTCGAATTAAACTTCTTCCTGTCGCACACCCATTTCCAATTTGATCTGTTTACAAAGGCCTGCCAAACATTATCGGTAATACTCTCATGTATGTATATGGTCTACTACAGCCTTTTCGGAAGCCGGCTTATTCGGGTGGCTGCAAGTAGTCGAATGGTCGTCATGCGGCGACTTACTTGTATACATGAGACGCAGAGGAGATCGACTCTCAAGCATCTGAGTAAAACTTCAAGAAAAGCTTTTCATCAATAGTATTTTTAACAGTTATTGTTTCTGAAATAAATAATTTTTAAAACCATATGGTTTTAAGTTACTTATATGTAACTACTTTCATATATCCCTCCACTTCCGTAGCTCAATGAAAACAGTGGGTTCGATTCCCAGCGGGGTAACTTATATATTTTGTATAGGGTTTGGTTGGTGGTAGAGCGTTTTTGAATGTTCGCCTAACCGGCTACTACGATCTTATACTTGTGTCTGCCGCCAAGCAGTAATGTCACATCATGTCATCATTGAGTTCTCACTGTTTGAGATAAGATAGCTAGCCCTCCAAATAAGGGTGGGTGTGTGCTTCCACCTTCGGTCTCATCTTCACTTAACATCAGGTGTGATTGAAGTCTAGCGCTAACCTCTTGTGCTTAAATAAAAATATCCAACCAAAAGTAAATTATAATCCAACTATACAAAAGGAAACTAATTTTTAAATTGTGTTTACTCCATAAACATTTGAAAACCAATTCGTTGCTGTCAACCAACCCAATAGCAATGGGAGCACGCGATCGCGAGAACATCGTCTGAAAACTTAAATTGTGAATTTATTTTAGAACCAAACTCAGTTTATCGACCTTTCGACGCAGACCTATATGTATAATGTCAGATACGTAAATTACCAGCATAAAGAAGCATATTGCAAAATTCTTCATTATAATTAGAATGTCTATTGCAAATAGACACCTAGATAGTACAATCTAGGAAAATTTTTAGGTCCTAATCTCTGTCCGTTGCGACTATGGAAGGAAGATGATTTTAAGAAAACGACCACGTGGCGCTAATCGTAGTACATAATATGCATGGGGCATCCCTTACTTGATTTCATTATGTTTTATAGCATTGATGAGCACCTTTGCTAAGCTTTGATAACGCTTATCAAAGGATAAGCGTTAGCACCTTTGCACATTCTTCATTAGGTTTATGCTAATGCATAAACAGTTATGGTTATATTTTTTCTAAATACTTGGAAAACAGTTTTTTGACAAGACGTTGCTCCAACAAACTAAACGGACAATATGCTGTTTCGACAAACGGAGGAAAACGAACAGGACTGTTTGATGGATATTTCACAATTTTTTATTATTTTTTTGTAGAACGCGTACTTATTTCATAATATTATATCGGTTTAATTAGTAATCTTGTTTTCTAAATAAAATGTTTTTTAAATAACGACAAACATAGCTGTCTAGGGCTCGAAGCGTACGAACATTGCTGAGCTGGACTTCGCAGGCGTGAAATTGAAGCTTTATTTATAGGAATTTTTATTAGTTTCCATTTATTTCATTTCTCTTATGGGAACGTACAGTAGGTACTAACACAGCTAGTTCTTAATATATGTATAGGCATCACATATAAGCCAATGAAGTTTCCACTGATTGCTTTTACAGAAAGCCTTTACACACCTGATTACGAAAAAGAAATACATGTACCTATGTATAAAAAAAGCAAATGAAGAATCTACGTCTAATATTGTTTTAAATAAATAAATTTTAAATTTAAATAAACTTAGACATGCACACCGCGCCATCTAGTTAAACAACAAGCAACTATAGGCTTGTGTTGTGGATACCAGATGGTTGATATACTACATAAATACATATTTTTTTAAAATAAATACTTATTATAAATGAAAACATTGTGTATAGCATTAGATTAATCCAAACAGGTTTTTCAAAAACTGAGATTATTTTGTGGATATAAAACAACCTCAGTATTGCTCGTGAAATAGGTAAAAACTCAGATCTCCATCGCTTGAAATTTACAAAATATAAGAACTTTGAAAATAATTTATTCAATACGATAACTAAAATCTAGGGAGTACTACCATTCCAAGTTCCTTATGCAGAGGACATATAGGAACATATTACTGCCTAATAATTTTCCCACACGACAGTACAGAAAGCCATTAGCGATTTAATCGACAAGCCAGACTCAGTGCTATTGATCTGGTTAAATTTACAGCCAGGCTCGTGCAATAATTATTGAACATTGTGCCAACAAGGCTAACAGAACGTCCATAATGCACAGAGCGCTGCTGCTAATGACATAATGTGCTGTAGAATTCTATATTCAAGTACGTACGATGCATATCTAAAACCGACTAGGCGAATCGGGATTCGAGTATTTCCTACTCTGCACTTCTAAAAGTAGGGAGTTGGAATCAATGCTTTTGTGAACGAAAAGAAAAACAACAAATCATGAGATCAAAAATCATGAGAGGCTCAATTTGCGCTGTTCGAAGGAAAAAAGTATTTAATATTAGAATCCAAAATATTTTTTTGTTACTCTAATGTATGATATAACTAAGGCACGATACGATAGTTATTGTGTGTAATTTCAGTACAAATAGGTAGTCGACAAAAAATTCCAAAGGCCTAGAAACTGACACCCCTGGCGCATCGCTCCACATTTCGTGAACAAACTACCAACAAACTATAACTTTTAAATGAAAATAATAATATTTAAGATCTAACGCTAGCAGATTAGTTATTGATTAATAAATTAAATATACAATATGTGTATTTCCCCAACCCGCATTGGGCCAGCGTGGTGGACTTATGGCCCATACTCCCTCATTTCATTATGTATGGAGTATTATATATGTATTATGTAGGGAGTATAGGCCATAAGTATATCACATGAAGGGATATGCCTATAATGGGATGTTTACGGGCTGATGATGATGATGTGTATTTTATCGGAGTTTTATTTAGAATTAGAATATAAAGTTTGTCCGGGACTAAATAGTGATTCCACTGGCATGTCAAAAATTACACGTACATTCCTAATGCAATGTTCTAAAGGAGTAGGTAAGTCCGCGTCTAGCGTGAGCTCTAGTAGCGCTTCAAAACATCGTAGGGGAAAGCCGCGCCGTTCATTGCTCCATTACGAAATTACGAAGGTAAATATATGATTCCCCTGGTTTTGTTTCACTAGGTCGCAGATTACCCTAACCACATTTATAAAAGTTATTTGATTTTTAGGAGTTGTTATTTGATGTTAACAGAAAAGCATAAATAATCATTAATTATTAATTTTATTGTTATTATTAAAATGTTATTATATTTAGCGCAATCGATAAAAGGCCTACTTTTTGAGTCTGTTGGAATCAAATTATGCCAAGGTAATTCTGACTGAATTCTTAATACGTCGAACCTCAAGATTCACTGTGCCTTTGTCTCGTATTAATAAAACGATCTCAAAAGAGTGCGACTTAAATTGACATTTGAGATACTGTCGCGTATCTACTGCAGTCTCAAAAAATAGATAAATTCACAAAACAATTAAACTTACCTAATGCAATCCTGATAATTTTCTTTCATCTACAATTTACATATTTTTTTTAGAAACTTCTTAGTACTTTTTTGTACTATATTAATTTATATTGAACAGAAAATTTGTGTCATTCATGAATGAAGTGACATACAACGTATTAAATGGGTTTTATCCGTGGAAGTCCTCAACCCGCATTGGGCTAGCGTGGTGGACTATAGCCCATACAGGGAGTATGACCTATACGAAGGAAGGTCTATATCCCTGCAGTGAGATGTGTACAGGCTGATGATGATGACCCTTTATGTACTACAATTAATAAGATTTAGCCAAATCTGTTCATTATGCATGAGGTTTTTGCCTATAAGACAAGTGAAGGCGACGAGATTAAAGGAAAAATACACACACCCTATGTGAATGTATCTACTTACGCAAAAAGAATTGGGTTAATATGAACAGTTGAAAGTCTTCATGAAATCGATTACAGAATCCGTATCTACCACTAACAAAGTACGGCTATATCCTAGCTATCACATTAAAATCCTAAGGAATTCCATGAAGGTATCACTAATGATATTTAGGATTTTAATATGGTAGCTATGTAATAGTTTACTTATCTTAATAGTTGCGGATTCTGGAATCGATTCCCTGAAAACCTTCAACTGTTCATATTAACGAACACGATCTACGATTACTATGATGACGGTATCACTAATAATATTTAAAAGACACAAACGGAGGAAATTTAAAAAACTGGGGCGTATATAAATAATTTAACTCATAACAAAATCATCACGTAAATGAAACACACGTTGCCTGTATATGCGTGCGTTATTTTAGTGACTTTGTCGGTAAGGCACGTGGGGCGACATCTGATATGCAAGTTTTTTGGTAACGTTTTAATTTAAGGTGTAAAAACTAAGGGTGACTAAAGATACACTTATCTTTCGCGCGAACGATATGTTATCGCTTACATGAGTAGTAGTGTTTCTTAAAGTTTGAATGTTCTGCATCGTAACACATAAAAATTTTCGTTAATAATTTGCCGGTTAGTTCGCTTGCGTTCAATCGCTAAAGGAGTTTGCCTATTATGTCTATGAAGCTCCATTGCACTGCGTATGATTTTGTATGATAGCTAAACTATGACACCAGAAGGCTACACCGTGACCCACAAAGGACGAACGAAGTTATGCTATCTAAAGAAATCAAAATGATCCATTTTTTATTTTGTGGGACATGGAAGAACACCTTTTATACCATAATAGCCCTAGAAGTAAATTATGGTAACTCGACATGTCTATCCGTGAGACGTGTATGTATACCGTTCCGTACTTTCATAGGGCGCTTACGTAGTACCAAAGTTAGTGATCAAACACAACTGAGCTAAACGGCAAAGGATTAGAGATCGAACGCTAAAATATTTATATGGTAGGACGGCTGACCACGTCTCACAAAACAACAGCATATTAGTACCCTATATACGATACTACTGACTCCCCATAGGCGGGATTTGCGTCGTCTTTCCTGACAAGTTTTGCCGTTCTTTATAATGATACTGGCTATACAACAATAGTTACTCGTACTTATTTGTGCCAAACGATAAGCCTCTTTTACTATGATTGGAACTTAAATGTTATTGGATATCCATTATAGTCCCCTGGATAGATCACATGTATGTAAGGTTTTTGCACCGAAAGCAAGAGTATATCCGTATGTTTTAGTAATTTTAAGCCTGTTTGTTGCCTTCTAAGATATTTTACTTGTATGAAGATACATTACTTACCTTTACTTTACATTTATAGTTTATTAAATCAAACTCATATTATAAATTTGTAATGTTTCGATGCTTGTTTGTTTATTTGTTGCTCAATCACGGCGAAACGGATGTATGGATTTGGATGGAATTTGGTATATAGGTAGAATATGCCCTGGATTAAGACGTAGGATATTTTTTATCCCGATAAAGTTTTCGCAATAAATTTAATCTACGCAGGCGAAGCCGCGGGCGGAAAGCTAGTAAATTATAAGTTTGGGAACCGTTAGTACGGTGCAAGCCCTACTGACAACTCGGCTAGCTTGTCAAGACATCCGTCATTCTACGCCTTGCGACGATTTAGCCACCCTCTAAGTTTTTACCATGCTACTTATAATATCCTACCGACGTCCTGAGATCCCTGTATGTCGTTGTTTATCAAAATAATGAGAGACGTGAGAAGATCACGATATCCTGGGCGGGACATTTAGTCTTGTAATATGCCATTTCCGATATACATTTTTCTGAAGATCTGGTACGGGCACAAGTTATTTATCTTAGCTCGGTGTTAAAAGAAGTATACCTACCTAGGTAGGTATTGTGAGGACAGTAAACAAATATTGAATGTCCAAAAAAACAGTGAATGGAGTTCTATGATTTTGGAGATTCAAATGCATATTACAGGCACAAAGTTCATACCTACCTAAAAATGCTGTCTTCAAGTATTTAAAAAAATAGAATAAAAAATAATTTAAGGAGTACTTTGGCCGTTTAGCTTTTTTTTAACAGGTCATAGAATAGGGCTTGCAGAATTTATCTAACGCGAGCCAAATATGCAAGTTGACACAGTTTCAGACGAAACTCGAAATTCGATCTCCTGAATTTGGCTATAACGATACACCGTGACACTGACAATATTCAAAGAATTTCCACCAACCAAGTTGGAAAATAAATTGTGATCAATACTATTACTATAGTAGATACTTACTAATGCTTTAAGTTAAATGGAGAGCTACCCATTAGGTAGATTGTTCTATAAATATCAAGGCAGGTATTCCCATTAAATTTGAGCAAATGATGTGATTTTCCACCTCTATACCCCTGACTCCATTCATCACCTGTTGACAGCTACAAACTGGTGAAATGTTAGTTTTTGTGACCATACATCATCACAAAACGCCCTCGCGACGTGCCCGCGTGTTCTTCAATGGAAGACTTCCGACCTTTTTGCGGGCAGAACTCCAAGAAATGGTATTTCAGAGGGCATTCCTTGTTCGTGTTGCGTAGCTAATTATCAATTAGGCTGGATAATATATAACATTACTACCTACTACGTATTACTTACAATAATTTGTTTGCAAAGATTATTCGCTTTGTAGCTATTAACCTGAAAGTTCTCTCACCTTCACATCGGTATCCTTCCGTTTGGCAAAATATTTTCGTCAAATTTTACTTCCCAAAAAACTTATCGCACTAGTTTCATTTCCCAAAAGAATCTTTAGCAAATTTATATTTCGCATTTTAATGACTTGGTCAAATATTACTTCGGCAACTTTTTACTTGCTCAAGTTTTATTAAGTCAAATATACATTAAGCAAATGCTTTATTTTGTAATAAATTATATTCCAAAAATAAGTTCATTCAAATTTTCATTTTAATATGGGTGATAAATTGTAAAAATATGAAAAGTCTGATATAAATCATTATTATAATAATTATTACCTACCTATTAAATTCATAAAAATAATTTACCTATTTAATTCATAAAATCAGAATAAACAAGTAAGTAACATATTACGTAGGCTAGATTAGGACCGGAATTGATTTGTATAATATAATAACATATAAATTTGGGAAGAGCCAGTTATGCCAAACCATATTTGACTACATATTACTTGGTAAAATGAAACATTGCCATGTATATAAATTGCCGAAAATAGTATTGCTAACTGTAAAATTAAAAAAAAATAGTTAAGAAGTCATATTATTAAGTAGTAGCAAAAATTATTATAGTGCAAAAAACAAAAAAATGTGTTTTAAATTTGTTTTTGAAACAACAATTTCAGGATTATCTACAGAACTTGGCATCCATTTCGATCTCAGTTCTTTTGTCAGCGAAGTCGACAACCACGTATATATGCTTAATATTGAACTTGACTGCCATGTTCACATTTATGTTTTTAATGGGATTTATACATAGCCATGAGCAAAACTTATGATTAGTAGGAACCCACTGGTACAATTTTTATGATTAACTGAATACGCGTTTGACCACAATCTTACCAGATGGAAAGCGACGATGTGGTCGAAGATGAAGCACGCGATCCCAGTAAATGCCTATTCACTCTGCTTTTGAAGATCCTTAGGCTGTAGGATTCAGGAAAGACTGACGCTTAACTATGTATAGTCCTACGGGTGGAATCCCTCCCCGCACCTAGTAGTTATAGGTGTTAGAGGAATCATTTATCAATATCAAGATCGAGCGCGGGATGTAGGTAGAAGTTGGATTCCATTCCATTTGCAGAGGTTGAAGCCATCATACAAGAACTTACACAGATTGGAAGGATCCACACCTGAAACTAATTGACCCTACGGTTGGTCTGGAAGAGAGACAAGGCCACCTCTATGTATGTTTGATAAAGTATACTATATCCTTTAGGTAGTTTCTGCTATTTGTGAAATAAAGAGTATTTGATTCAATTTATTAATTATTTTGTTAAAAATATCATCATCATCATCTCAGCCCGTAAACATCCCACTGCAGGGATATAGGCAATGCAGGTTGGAGACTTCACATGCTTTAGAATTTTTATTTCTAGCTTTAGCTCTTATAGAAAAGAGAGGCATGCAGGTTTCCTCACGATGTTACCATCACAGTTTAAGAGCAGTCTGATAAATGCACATAAGTCATCATCATCAGCCCGGCAAAATCCCACTGCAGGGATATAGGCCTTCCCTCGTATAAATTAAATTAAATTTAAAAACTCATTTGTACATGGTTTGTCTGGGAATCGAACCCGAACCTCCTAAATTGGGAGACAGCGTCTTAACCGCTGAGGCACCGACAATCCACCTAAAATATCCACCGACTTAATTGTTCCACACGAATTTTCAATATTCATCTTGTGTTAATCGACCCAGAAGTGTCATCTCATTAGTTTGCTCGTTCCACTGCCTCCGTTCCATGTTCACTGGAGTGTAGGTTTCTATGCTACTTTATATACTTTTATATAGGAGCTGTAATAGTATTTATTGCAAGGGCAATTACGACTCGATTACCTATTACCTATTAGTATGGCATATATTGCTTTTTCAATCACGTTGACAATAATTGAAATAAATACATATGAGTAACATATAATAAAATCGTAAATGCTAAAAATCTGTACATTGATGAATATCCAAATTTATGCTCCAGATTTTAAGGATGATTAGATTATGTCTACGTTGCTGTAGGTAATCATATAACTATGTAATTTTTGTTAATTGAATAATAAAGAGTAGGTATTCGATTGATTAATAAAAACTTTTTTGTTCTGAGTCTAGAACCCGTGGTCAATTTTAAAGTGTAAACGTTAAGTTAAGAACGTTATAAAGTGGAATTTTCGTTAATTAAGTTATACTATATGACGTTGCCGAAGTTGTTTGTAATACGAGTGTGTACTTTCTAAAGACTGACATCAGGCGCCTCAGTATTGCGTACGGCATGCCAATTGCACTCGACGATTGCAAACCGGGGACTCCTCAAGACACGAGCGTCACACACCAGCAGCGATACACAATAATCTCGAAAAAATCGACGGGTTCCATCTGGTTTATTATTTAGTAAAAGTTTATAGCTATAAAGTCTGGCCATGAATACTGCTAGGTACAATAGAAAAAAAAACAATAATTTGCATGGGTAACGATATGAGTACATAAAAAAAATTGCATTTGAACATGATCTCTTATTTTGTCGCCAATCGTTGTTAAATATTTCAGTGATAATTACAATTGAGCGGGATGATAACGAGGCCCATTGCTATGATAGCATTACACAAAGTACATATGGAGCCGAATGCAATTTTTAAAATTCTCAATCCGTTAGTATTGGTCGAATGTTTATGTACCCGGCTATTGATACGGGTAGGTACAATGAAACTTCCTATCTAACAGAAAAAGATCAGATGGCGGAGTGTGAGTTTTGTTTCGACTTAACTGTACTACCGCGTTCACGTTTACGTGACGACTTTTTTCATACGGACTTTTTTGGTAAACGCAAACGCGATGGTAAAGTTAAAAACGAGACAAAACTCACACTGTCCACGTAGCATTCGTACTAAAAATCGATCAAAAAACAGTGAAGGAGAGAATTTGATGAAATCGGTACCTACCGTTAGCTAGAGAAACGAATACAGCAGTCGCGTAGGTATATTAAAATAAATAAAAATAAATAAATAAATATTTCGGCGTCGCACAAATGGCTTTATCGCTTATAGTATGTCTTTCGAAATCGGGTCCAAAATCCGGGCTTTGTATCCGATTTCAGTGATTGTTTGTTATAGTGTTAGCTATTAAGGAGTGACTGAACCATATTTTTTTGAAAAAAGCATTAATACTTTGGCCCATGCAAGTTTATCAAAATACGATTCTTGAGAAAACACCATGTGTTCCATAAAGCTCGATGACACAAACTTGGTTGGATATGTTGTAGCAGCGTAGTTATACAAAATTATCGACACAATAAAAGATATCTACTGATTTAATAACGCGGGCATACAACAATAAAGAATTTTCTAAGAGATAGGACATGTAAAATTAGAGGATTCCTGTAGGTATGTAAAAAGATTTATCTATATACCTTCTTAACAGCCTTATATACGTCCACTATAGGGGCACACCAAACTTGGGGAAACTAAGATATGGTAAATAGGTCATAATCCATCATGTTACTGACTTGGCTCAACGGGCAGCCCATAACTTAAAAACAACCAGAACCGAAAGCACGGAAACAGATAACATTTGTGAATGTGTAGCTTCCGCATTTGCATTCAATTGGTGAACGTTCAAAAATCCGGTTCCCATTTCTTCCGAATTCTAGGATATATTTTACGTCAAAAGAAGCTGGTGTAAAAGAAATCTTTCGCTCCGCTCGGCGTCCTTCACTTAAGCCACAGCCCGAGGTGTCTCGAATGGCAAATTGTTACACGTTCGTCCAACTTTGAGGAAAGATACAGTTCTCATAGTGATTCACGTGGGACAAAAATTTGAATGTGAGTAAAATGTAAAGCGAAACCGTTCTTACCTTCTCATATAGTTTTATTTTGGTACTGGCTTAGGAGCTGTCGGTATTTAGATACCTATTTGTGATTACACCAAGCTCTTGCTCCTGTGAGTGTCGACTCATAAACAGGATGGAAACCAAAGGTGATCTCATTAGATTCCTTTAAAAACTTTTTACTGATATTTAAACTGCCTACCTAGGTACCTAGTAAATGTATGTGAGTAAGATGAAAAAAATCTATATTTAGAACTTATCCAGATTCTTTGTCAGTAATAGCACAGAATTAATATAGTACTAACGTAGTAATAATGTAATTTTATTAAGTTAATCACTGTTTCTTTTTTAATATTCCAGTTAAAGGGATCCTAAATTGAGAGACTAATTCGGTATACATTACTGTTTGAAGTAAGGATATTAACAGAACTAAGCCCCCAGCTATGTATACCGAATTAGTCTGTGAATATCCGATGGCGTAATAGGCCCTTGATGACTGTATCAGTATCACGAGAGTTTAATATATTTAATATTTAGGTTTCTTTTGATTTTATAATGATTAGAATTAAAATTAAATCAAAATATTAAGTTTTTTCAAGAGATAAAATTATCACTTGAAAACATCACAAATTAATATAAAATTAGGAGACTTTTCCGAGCCTAGCGAGTAACAAATGCGAGTGCAGAACCTCAAACAAATCGATCCCCTTGCTGCGGAATGCTAAAAACTCAATATTTTTTTATTCAATATAATAATATGAGCGCTGGTGATCCTAATAAATAATAATAAAATTACCAATTGAAATCTTAGCCTTCATGTGAGAATCGGGACAGAGAAAGTTCAGAAACATACGAGTGAAAGTTTAAACTTAACTTAACTCACTCTTCAGTCTCAGTTGTTACTTTTCTCCTCGTGTCACGTCAGTCACAGGATGTCCACTGTTGGACATACCTCCCGCATAGATTTCCAGTTTAGAAATGGCCTGCATCCAGCGACTTTCTGAGACCTTCTCATTCGTCCACGTAGTCAAGTCCTGCGCTGAGTTTCCGAACCGTGGTCTCCAGTCGAGCTTTACTGCCCGACGGTTATCACTTTCTCGAATGTGTATTTCTTTACACCGTATAGTATTGGCAATGTGATTAGAACTTACCTGGTACAAGCATAAAAATACCTGTGGCCCTTCATTCAAATACATTTTAGAAATTGGTAACCAGATAATATTTTTGACTAGCAGACCGTAGCTCGTTGTGTGACCTTGGACCTTTCTTATGAGACCTATAGGGAAGGAGCACGTTGTGCTAGGTAAACGTACTCGTCGACAACTTCGAAAATAGAGCTCTCAACTGAGAGAGTGGATCAATGTAAACAACATAGGGTTTACGATTCGGAGGTCGCGGGTTGATCCCTAGCCAAGTATGTGATTAGTACTCGGTTTGGTAGGGCATTTTAAATGTCCGACTGGCTAGCTACTACCATCTCATACCATTTGACGACCTGTTTGGTGTAGTGGTTAGAAACTCTGACCACTATTCCAAAAGGTAACACAAGCCTTAGTTGGTTAGTGTGGAACTAGATGGCGCTATGTGTATGTCTAAGGATATTTATTTATTTAATTAATCTGTGTAACATTTAAACAGCTTCCGTGGCTCAATGTAAACAACATTATGTTTACGAATCGGAGGTCGCGGTTTCGTTCCCCAGCGGGGTACATGTTTAAGTACTCGGTTTGCTTGGTGGTAGGGCATTTTAATTTTCCGCCTGGCTAGCTACCACAATATAAATCTGCCGCCAAGCAGCAATGTTGATAGCATTGTTGTGAACCGGTTTTCAGAAATGAGATAGCCAGTCCCCCAAATGTTGGGGTTTCCGGGTCAGTACGCTTCCACCTTCGACCTCATCTTCACTTAACATCAGGTGTGATTGAGGTTAAGTGCTAACCCGCTGTGCATAAATAAAATATCTAACTCTTTATGTCCACGTGCAGTCTATAACTGGACATAGATTAAATGGTGTAGGGACATTGCGACGATGACGATTTAGTTTTAATTTTTGTTCTACACGAGTCCGGAAGGTTCCAAGCCGCCACGGCTCAGCGCTAAACATCTTAATTAGTTATGCGAGACGACACAGCCGGTGGCGGCGTTCTTCCTGTGACATTCACAGATCCAGTATCGCACGTTAACCATAGGTGGTATACAGTCAGCGGCCCTAATTATGTATACTATTTTCAATACAATTATTATTTAAATTTACTCAATATATGTTACTATAGGCCTCATAAGTATGCTCAAGGTCATGAAATGGAGAGGGAGACGCACGGCGTTCCACCAAGAGATCGAATCTGGGATGAAAAAATCCGTTGAACGAAAGTCACTGACAGTCCAGCGGATTAGGTCGTGTGGTGTATTTTTGGTGTACCTAATTATTGTATTATAAACGAAATTTGGCGGCTTTGCTTGAAGCAGCATCGTGTTCGGCGTGCCATAATTCCGTACCTAGATTGGTTCGCATATTGGTTTATGTTGATTTACTACCTTGGTCCACTTCTCATTGTAGTTATTTTGAAATTATAAGAAGTCGAATTATAATTTGGTTTGTTTACATTTTTCAAGTTTAACTGATTGTGTTTCTGTATGTAATTATATGTATATTATGTAATATTATAATGACGACCGATTGGTAGTGGGTAATGACCCTTTAAATCAAGTTGCGAGTTAGAATGCCGCTAGGAGTAAATATTATTTATTAGTCATTAATGTTTATTTAAATATTTAAGTATATTCAACCGGTACCTTCCCAGCGTGGAGATTAGGGCTAATCGCGCCCTAGGTTATGTCCAGTAATGGACATTTATAGGCTGTTGTTGATATGGGTATGGGATCCGTTACCTAGTACACGCTGCCTGGTTTGGGACTAGATCATATTCCACATCATGGTTGTTTCTATAACTTTATCCGATATAGTTATGGGACTACATAACTTGTGTAACATAAGACGCTATTCAGTATTTTACGGACACCATGTTTTATAATATAAAACGTGTCCTTTGACACTCTTGTGGATCAAGACAACCTAACTTCACCTTACACTTCATAAATCTGTCAAACTTTGTCAGGGTTTTTTTATGTTATCTAATCTAACTAATATTATAAACGCGAAAGTTTGGATGTTTGTTTGTTTATGTGTTGCCCAATCACGGCGAACCGTATATAGGTAGAATACACCCTGGATTAAGACAGGATACTTTTTATCCCGATAAAGTGAGTGGTTCCCGCGGGGTAAACAAAATAAACATATGCGCGATAAAGCTAGTCTAGTAGATTCCTAAAGATTGATTTATAAATTTACGTTTAGCATAGCTCTTACAAAATACTAAACTCGAAAACCTTTATTATAACGGTTAGAGATCTTTCTAGAGAAGTTGAAAATGTGAGATGGCCGAGGCAGGATGAGCCCTCATCTTCTCAATTTTGATATCTTATCGAATACCAGCAACAGACTAATACTTGCTTCCTGCTGCTCGCCGACTCCTTAATTGTTGTACTCTACGTGTCGCTCTACTTGCAGTATGTCTGACAACTAGCAACACAAGCTTACGCTACCTACAAAGCAAATAAGCTTTATATTAAAGTAAAACTCTTCTCCAAGAAATACATTTTATAGTAGCTAGTCTGCATTTTACTACATAATGTTAATTTAAGAATAGGTAATTATCAAGCTAATTACACAACTCTCACCGAACGGAATCTTGGTTTGGAACATCAGTTGGTTGGCAAGCTCGAAGTGATTTAACATAATTTCTCACATCTATAACCGACTTCAAAAAGGAGGAGGTTCTCAATTCGGCAGTTTGTATGTTTTTTTTTGTACCAGGTGAAATAAGGAACATCATAAATAATCATTTTGAAATTAACTAGAATTCTTAATGGATGATATTTATCTATCACAATGGTTTTCATTAACCTACTTGCTCAATAAAAGCACTAATCTACCCTTACGAAACGCAACTGCTACAGACCGCTTTACTAGGGGAAACATTTATAGCCTTGTTTGATGAAAATCGGTTCAGCAGTTTCGAGGATATTTAATTATTAACACAGATGTTTCATATACCTGGATGATATTATTCGGTATAGTTCCGTCAGATTTTCAAAATTTTCAATTGATATTATTCTCATTTTATAACCTAGGTATAAACACGAGCAAAGATATATAATAATCAGATAAAGTATCACAGAGTAAATGAAACAAAGAAGAATTAATCCATAAAAGATAACTGCTTTAAAACATCGAAGATCTACTTTTTCCTTTTAAATACACAAAAATAATTTATAAATGGGGTAGTCAATTGAAATCACAAACTGAATTTTTTCCATATTAATATTTCCATCAATTATGTACACGTTATATCTAATATACAAGTTCTTAAATATTTATGTTAGCATAGTAAAATGAAGTTTATGTAATGAATGATTTACAAATAAAAACATTTGTACAGTCACACAAACATTTAATTTCATAGTTTGAAAAGTGAAAAATGAGATAAGTTTGCATTTGATTTCATTCACTACACTCAGTTTGTAAAATTAGCAACGTGGCTTTGTGTTAAACAGATGATAATAAATAACTTACTTCTAAAAAGAACACACATAAAATCGCGCACACTCGAAGTAACCAAAACTTCTATGATTCCAAGTACAGCCAGCCCTTTTATTAAAACTTCCTTTGTACAGACAGATCGTACCATAGTTTTCGGTGTACTCATCTTTTAGCTTCGTTCTCGATATTCAAATAAACATCAAATGCAATAACCGCAACCTTTATAATTAATTAAGCACAATTCAGGTAAATAATTACAACAAGTGGTGGGTTCTGGGACCTCCGTTTCATAATTAAAATCCACAAATTTATCGCATCTGCAACAAAAATAACATGTCTATTATATTCCATAAATTAAATTTAACTAAAGGCAGCGTAGGAGGATCATATTTTTTTATTTTCACAAAAATTGGCTAAGTGGAAAATCAATGAAAACCGTTAAAAATCGCGCCATGATATAGACTTCAGACAAGAGTATGAGATGTATCTTAAAAGGGTTTATCTCGCACGGTATTCTATTACAAACTTCGAAGTCCAAATTTTTCGAAATGGATAAACCGATTTTAATGTATGTTCATTATAGTATAAGATCCGGCAATAGAAATATATACCCTCATCTGTTATTCGACGATAACAAAATTAATATGTTAGTTAATGAATATATTAATACATTGAAAATGGGTTGCCTAGCTAAATCGCGGGCCAAACGGTTAATGAATGTAAATCCAAATTAATTGTTTTTCAATTAACTTCCCCGATTTGTTATTTATAAAAATCGACCATTATCTGAAAGAACATAACATAAGGAACTGGAAAAATATAGGTTGCCTACTTTCCCTTCAGCATAACTATGGAGTTGTCATGTATAAACATGCGAGCAAGCGTTATTAATATACCCTCATCAGTTATTTAATTGATTTTTTTTTTTAATTAAACGTTATTTTATTCTCTTTCTAACAGTATAAGGTTGCCTCAGTAAAAGTTTGTCACATGCACGGTTGCTGTGATTTTAGATGTGAAGTTTTGAGCGCAAGCGCGGAGAGTGACAGAGAGCGTTGACCATTGATTGATTGATTGATAGAAATAAGGTCGAAATTTTCGACTTAGGGGTCACAAATGCGGTGTCACCCCAGAGAATAGGCTAGGTAGTAATGCCTCTATAAACCTAGCTTTAAGCTGATAGAAACGTACGGTAAGAGATCGGGTGTAAATATGTGAGTCTATGTATGTGTATATAATATAGTCTCTGCTCTATGTGGCTTTGTAGCACCCAAACAGCCGAGCCGACTTGTTTGACCCACGCTAACTTGACTAAGCGCATTGCAGTCGACCCACTCCGCTTACCACGCGACTACAAAATCATTCATTCTCTTCTGTCTCTTAGTCTTTTACAGGATGAATTTCAATGAGTGTGCGTTGGAATTACATAATCTTATCCACCATCGCCATGGGTGGCGCGTGGGGAAGAATTCCACCCCTAAGTAGTTAACATACCAAAATTCATAATGCGTACAGCCAGGGCATGGAACTGCCTCCCATTACAACCTTGAGATCTTCAAGAGCAGGGTGAATAGGCATCTACTGAGATTACGATGCTTTATCTTTGACCACGTTGTCACTTTCCATCAGGCGAGATTATGGTCATACATATCCAGTTAATCCAATTGCCGAATGAAGTGACGCGTGAGCTTGAAAAATGTAAAATCTGACTATTTTAAGTGTAGGGTACACTTAAAATAGTCAGATTTGTACCTACAAAATGAAGGATTTTTTGATTTTGATGCCACAATTGGAGCACCGTGTCTTCACTGTGCGAGTGTTAGTAACATATTTACCTCTTCTTTATATATCGTCGTCTGTTGAAACGGCAAGCTTCTACGGCGGCGGCGCTAGGGGTACGAGTAGAGGTTCGCGGGGTCTGCGGGGTCGACGGGTGGGGCCCCGCGGGGCAGAGGTGCGCAGTCGGGGTCGCCCGGGGCCCCGCCTCCCGCGCCCCTCCGGCCCCGCGCTCGTCGAGGGCTCGATCGCGTCCAGAGGCGCGTCAGACTCCAAAAGAGCTGCCCCTGTTATGCGACAACAAAGGGAATGATTTTCTACAATGACCATAATACACAGGTTGAATTTTTCAAGTAGACGTACAGTCAGCTGCAGAGAAACCAGACCCCTATTCACATAATGACTGTAAGTACGCGGGTGGTCTGGTTTCTCTGCAGCTGACTGTACACGTGGCCGCATTCTGGTTCTCAAAAATTAGATTGTGGTCAAATGCGTATCCAGTTAATCATAAAAAAAAGGATGTTTTTGCCATCGACTCGCTAAGAAGAGAATGAAGACCTACTTTGACACCACTTTGCGACACCGTAAATTAATTCTAAGTACACTTTGGTCTATATGTGAAACATACCTTTTATTTTTGTAAAATGTCACATTACCACCGAACAGGGATCATTATATGAGATATTATATGTGAAACTATTTTGTGTCTTGTTTATGACAGCCAACTCATGTCCAGTGGGGGCTTTTCCAGATGCCAATTGACAAAATTGTATGGTGCCAACGCATTGGCACCATTTGTTGTGTAAAATTCAATGGCCCCAAAGTAGTGAGCATAAACATATTATTTACTTAGTAAATCAAACAATTTCAACTGTTTAAATTCCATCACTGATTGATGGACAAAGAATTAAGGCACAGATTAATAATAAGTTGAGTTGTCGCCTTAATACCCTTCGATCTATGGTCTGAGGCAACAAACCATAAATATGTTATAGGCTTCGGTCTGATGTTTCAGGATTTCAATATTTTAGGAATTCAACTTTCTGTTCCTGGATAACAAATGATTTTTACATAACTTAGCAAACCTGCCCTTCTTTTCTCGTTTCTGATTCCGTTGATATCAAACCGTTGTAAATGTATGACAATATAGTACAAACCGGCGGCTACAGCGACGGCGTTGTCCACAGGCTTGAGCTCCGGACGCCGCGTGTTGGAGTTGCGTGAGCCGCGCGGGCGTCCCCGCCGGGAGCCGCGCGACGAACGCGATATACCCCAGTTGGATGTACGCACGGGGGGCGAGTACGCTATAAAACAACAAATGAAATGAAAATAATAAGTTCTACATTCAAAATACATTTAAAACAAGCTTCTAATGTATCTGTGTATGTAATATTTATTATCATGTTTAACTATCAATACTGACCGTGTATGCAAATATAAATAAAAAAAAAACTTGGAGAAATTATGAGTTCCAAATAAATTTCGCATGATAGGAAATCACCTATCTATGCTAATAACTTCTATTTCACTTACCTAATATGCCCTACTTTTTTCTTCGTTAAAAACACTCACCAGGTATAATATAATGGTAAATAAATATTGTATACAATATATTATGTACAATACCAAACAAGGTGTAGACATTCTAAATACTAAAAAACCAAACAAAATGTGTATATGATAATTCCTATGATCTCCCTGAATGCCCAATGATGACCTGTTTCAGAAGTCAGTGCCCTCTTTTCATGGATGCCTTTAGGTATGCAAATATAGCAACACAGGCACTAATTAGTGTGTGTGCCTTTATGTGTGTGTGTGTGCAAGTGTATGCGTTGTTGCATAGCAACTCGCATGGTAAAACAAGTAAGGAAATCCGTCAGATGGTAAGTGAAGACGAGGCCCAAGATGGAAACGCGTCCAATCTTAACAGCCGGAACACAACAATGCTATCAACAGTACTGCTTAGAGGCAGTCTTACATAAGTTATGATAAGAAGTGGTCTACCAGGCGGATATTTTAAAATGCCATACAACAAAACCAAACAGAGTATCGAACCCGTAACCTTACTATTTATCATATGATATGGAATTAAGAAATATCCGTGTATAGAGTCACCATCGGAACTGAAAAGTGAAGAACTAATGACAAATATTCCGCACTCGCATTTTTAATCTGAAAATAATTTAATGTTTCACCATACAGGTGAATTAAAAAAGGTCTGTGTAAACGTACACATGGGCGAGATGGGTAGAGGCGGGGCGTCGACCACCAGATCACCGTCGTCGTCCACATCCAACGGGCTGCCGGGGTCCGACGGCGAGTCGCGGGGACGCTTTACCTCCACTGGTGTCGGAGACTGCTACACAGAAAGTAGTGTTACTGTTGGCACATCTGTATTTACATGGTTGCTTCATGATGCGAAAATCGATATGGCGGACTCTGAGGAGTTATCTTTTTTCAATTAATGGTAATAGTCAATAATGTAACGATTTCAAGTGATAATTTTCAATCCCGTGAAATAATGTGACTCGCGACACACCCCAGTGAAGATGAGCCTGAGGGTCAGCTCACCCGGAACCCCTAACTATTTGGGAAAATGGGCTATCTTATCTCAAACTGCCGGAATTGCTGTCTGGGGGAAGACCTAGATGAGATAGTGGTTGTTGATCAAGCGATTAATTTAAAATGCCATACCACCAACCAAACCGAGTACTAAACAGGGAATCGAAACGCCAACCAGTTTTGAAAACTGGTGTGTTTACGGAGTTAAATATAAACATAACTGTGAATGATTAAATAGATAAAACATGTTATCATTGCATAAATAAGTACCTATACTCGTGATATGTATGCATATTAATTGTGCCGTTGTTGGTCTGAAACACACAGTCGATCTTGCCTTCCTCCAAGACTTTGAGTCTCCAAGTTATTGTTAAAGAAGCTGGTCAGACACCACCTGGCACGTTTTTCGAAGTAAGCCACTTCAAAGAGATAGCCTTCAAGAAACCTGGATAGAACGAGTGCAGGTACAACAAATGAGTAGCGACCGGCGAGCATGTTCACCGCTAAACATATTTTAATCCCAAACTGCGAAACTGTCGTATTTCGAAATTCTGACCTTAGTGCATTCCTTGACTTGGCTTATCGATCTTGCAACCACGAGTCCTAAGACCAGCATTGTTTATATTAGTAGTTAACGTTTTAATGGGTTCAGTTTTATACAGTATTATATAAATTCTACCTCTGACCTCATACTAGTATAGAATATCCTGATATGACAACCTAACCATTACTCAGAATATCTAGACAACTCGAAACATGTTTTTGTTTGAAACCGGAACCTTTTGATTGATGATCAATACGAACCTGAGGCCCCGCCACCACCACCACTGGTAGGATACCCATTTTTCTCTTTCGTTCTCTCTCTTCCATCAACTTTTTCTCTTCAGATTTTTGACGATCTGAAACAAAACAATTGCAAATAATGAGAATATACATGTACATGTATCGCGAAATATTAAGAAACGAAAAAATGTATATCTCACATTTCAGTTCTATTTCTTCGTCATCCAAAAGTAAAGAAACCACTTCCTTTGGTTTCAATGTATCTGGCTTGAAGTTACCACCACTAATAACCATTCGTTGAATCTAAAAAAATATAAACATTCTTAGTATTATAAATATAATTAAAAATGTGTATCTGTCTTTTCAAAAATTAAACTGAATGTTTAAGTGGGATATACCACTTACGATTTGTAAGCAGTCATGCTTTTAGGGTTTTTGTCTCCGTCTGCCTCAACGGTTGAAATAAAACTTTAAAATGGCTGATTCGGCTTTAGCGCATGAAGTAATTTATGTTTCATAATATCACCCAGGACTATAACCTAATTCCTACACCTATAAAATAGCTGCAGTCATACTGACTAATCGGGGCAGGATGAAATACATGATATCTATCTCAGAGATGCGATGGTTTTTGCTTGTATGGAACTCGCTTTTCCCGTGTGAGCTAGGCAGTTGTCGGTAGAGTAATCGCAACCCTTCTATATCCTTCGCCAATGTTTCTTCGCCATCCAACACAACTGTTACTTTTTCGTTTACTTCAAATATTGTTGTTATAAAATAATCGTGCACACTAAATGTCACACCATTATTCCTCTTCTTTGTCCTATCACCCCCACCAAAAGTCTTTACTCATTTACCAAATTCAGAACTTCATTTGTGTATCTCCTGTACGGCTTATCCCTACTATTCTTCGTCAGCACCTCATTTCAAATGCTTGCTGTTATTGCGTATAACTTTGTGTCAGTGTCTATATCTCACTACCATATATATATTTGCTAATATTATAATTGTTTGTATGAGGCAATAAGTGGAAATGTGGAAATCTATGGCTTATTTCTTTTAATTAAATAGGCTATATTCGATTCATCATCATCATTATATCAGCCGAGGACGTCCACTGCTGGACATGGGCCTCACTCATAGATTTCCAGAGCGACCGATTGCAAACTGACTGCACACAGCAACCACCTGTAGCCTCCATCAGTCGTCGGTCCACCTTGTCTATGGGTTACTTAATTTCTGAATCGATTGTTCGATCGATATGTTCGATTATCTATTTATAACCATGTCGATATCTACGCGGACAAATCGCAGGCGAAAAACTAATACAAGATAAAATAAAACTCATCATAGATTGGCGATAATTTGCTCCATAGTCCAAACTCTCTAAATATTTCCTTTCAGACTTCTTCAAGTCGGGTTGCGTGACAATGTTACTATATAGTCGTGGTTTCCGGCTGAGTAGAATAGAACCAACCCAGATCTTCCCGAGAGTGTCGCACAAGGCGACTAAGGAATCAGGAATTAATGTCATTAACATCATACATAATACGCTAGTGGCGGACAGCACCGTCATTGGTTTGAAGCCCTCAACCAAAAGCCAACTCAACAATATTAAGGTAAATCCCCCGTGCTGTATCGTGCCCAGAGCGTTACCTGGTCCAACAGTGGACTGTTATGCTGTAGGCAGGCAAACTGTCACCAAAAATATAAGGGAATTTTCACAGGAATGGATCGACAGTGTGGAATTCAACACCAAGAAATAATGGTTCCATGATAAGTGTAACGCAGCGTTGCTATTGCCACGTTAAAGTAGCTTATTGCAAGACTTCAACACTAACCTCGCTCTTTTCCCTAGCTCTCTGCATAATCCTCTCCTCTATTGTACCCTTGCAGATCAATCTGTAGACCGTGACTTGTTTGGTTTGACCCAGTCGGTGGGCGCGATCCATCGCCTGTTGGTCCACCGTCGGGTTCCAATCCGAATCGTAGAATATAACCTGCAAATATACCCATACAATGCTTACTCAAACCAATTCTAAAATATATAAATTAAACAGAGATCCAAAGCTGTGGTTAGTAATGTACAAATACTACCTGAACCGACAAGCAGACAAGGCAAAGAAATACTTACGGTATCTGCAGCAGTCAGATTAATACCAAGACCACCAGCTCGTGTAGAAAGCAAGAAAACAAATATGTCAGCGCGCGCCTGGAAAGAAAAAAAGATTTTAGAGGAAAAAATAACGTCCATTGCTGGATTTGCATTGTCAAGTGTAAAGGTAAGGTAATGAATGAATTACTTACCTGAAAATCGGCAACCATGTCACGTCGTGCAGAAATTTTGCTCGATCCATCCAACCGCATGTATTTGTGTTTGCGATGCCACATATATTCCTGTCGAACAAAGGGAATTAATCAGGAATATAATATAAATGTTAAAAGATGTGGAAACCAATGAATTCTTTAGAAGATTACCTCTAGTAAATCAATCATTTTTGTCATCTGACTGTATATGAGCACTCTGTGTCCGCGCTCCTTCAGTCTTCTCAGCAAGGAGTCTAAAACTGTTAGCTTTCCTGCGTCACTCACGAGTTGATTTTTATCTGAAATTTAATATTGTGACGTATAAATCGTTTTGTATATTTTACAGGATTAAAAGCATGTTTACCCTATATATCTGATAGATTCCACGTGTTGGTATTCTATTGCTCCCCAGTGAGGGATTCTATGTGCCTGGTTCGATAGGGAACGAGTCCATAAATAGCGTCACACACGAATGTGAATACATAACCGCTGAAAATTTAAAAAACTCTTGTCTGTCAAGTCGGTTCCCAATTACACGAAACGAGATAGTTTTTTTTACCATAGACGTGACATTATTTCCTATTGCAAATTGTTGTTGTGTGCAGTGGGTTTGTTTTTTTTTATTTTATGATTGACTGGATTCGCGTTTGACCACAATTTGTGCGCATTTATATGATGCATCCGTGCATTTTGCCTAAGTCGGCGAACATCTAGATTACGCGAAGCTATACAAATCACCGGCGCCCGCAACCAAGGCGCGCATGCTTCATTATCAGTTGTTATCATTTATCATCATCAAATATACCACATTTCTTTCGGGCAATTCGTAATTATTTGGTCGTACCTTTATCTAACATAAAAAGGGTCCTGTACAGAACAGGGCAGTGATTTTCTTGCACTCGAGATTTCAATGTCGGTAGACATCACTATGGCTGTCACTTACGAGCAAGTGCAAAAGTGACAAACCTATGGAAGGTTATTGATATTAAAATCTCGAGTGAGCGAGAGTCAGGGGTCGGAATTCTTAGGCCCGTATTTCGGAATGTTGCTCAAGCGTATATCTGCGCTTGAGCATAGTTAGAAAGAGATGCCGCTATACAAGCTACATAAAGCTGTCCCTTCTTAACTGTCTTTAACCTTTAGGCGGACGCCGACACCGATCGGTGTTCAAAATACTTTTATACCGACAACACTCGCGAACACCGATCGGTGTCCACGGACACCCGACTTTCAACTCTCAATTGTAATGATTAGAGTTCCAATTCCTTTGGACTGTGTTTGAACTTGTTCTCTATTAAATTCCGCATCCAATAATGTGCGCCATGTCATGTTAGCTATGAAATTTAGTCTGTATTTGCGAAAATATTTTTTTTCTCTTTGGGTGGGAGTATAGGCATAGAATTCCAACTACTGTTTTTTATTAGAACAGGCTTAGGAACCTGCCATAGAGCTTCCAATTCTCATAACAATTTATTGAGTTACCCGTTTTTTTAAGAAAAACATGAAATAAATCTGTACTTTCCGTAAAAATACCAATTATATCGTGGATATAGGTATACCTACATATTACAACTCGTAACATTTTTCTGATTTTTTGTATTATAGCTGTAGTAGTGTTCATTCATTATATCCATAGATAATAATTATATTCCCGTAGCTATTGCTTTTCACAGATTACAAATACACCCAGTAGAAGAGTATCTATAAACGTTTTTAACGCCGCAAGTATTTTCGAAAATTTGACAGGCGCGCCGAGATACTTGACCCGCGGAAAAGAAAAAAGGAAAGAGAGGATAGAGAGGAGATCTTTGTTTGAGTAACATTCTGTAATATGGACCTAGCTCTGTGAGGTTATGTATGAGGCATACCTGGCACTTGCACTGCAGCCCACCCGGGCGGTGGCCTGGAGGCGGCCACGAGACGCGTGAGTAGATCGGAGCCGGCAGCGCACTCGCCATGCTGGTGGCGAGTCACGTGGTACGCAAAACTACGGGACACAGCGAAAGGGGCCCGAGTCGCGCAACATACCTGCATAATGTCGGATGCATAAAATCATGGAATCACTAGAAGTGTAATGCGAAAAATTATCATTAAAAAGTATGGCAATTGTGAACGGACCAAGAGTCGTTTTAACATTAATGAGATGAATATAGGATGAAAGTCGTTGATGTATTCGTTTATTCGTCGCGATAACGATCAGTTACTTTAAGGAAACGGAAAAGGCTTATGAATACCCATGTTAAGGAAATACAGATCGTGCTGTTGATTTTCTAAATAAAATAAAACTTTTACTAGTCTACAATCGACAATGCGTCTAGCTATAAACAAACACCTGCAGACTACATGGTGATAATGTACGGCGACGTTCAAATAAGTTCACAGTGCTCAGGTATAAAGTCAGAAGTCGAATATTATGAGTTCATTAGATGCTTAATAATATTCAAAAATATCCATTACCACCATGCGAATAATGAGACGAGAAAGTTAAAGTGAGCAATTTTTCGATGTTTTGGCGAGCAGCGGTCTCTGCGTATTTCAGATCTAGGGGATGGGTGGTATATGATTGGAAATAATAGTAAGGATGACGTCTACGCGCCGGATGCGGTTGTGTGGGGCATCTGTGAACACATCAGCCTGCGTAGCATGACATCGTTTGTCGCGCCGGACGTAGGAGTGAGTGTGGGATAGTTGTATATTTCGTCCAAGCGAATGACCAGGACAAATATTTATCTGGCGCGATATAAACGTTTATCATGCATATGTAAGTGCAAATCAGTTATTAGTTAATCCTGTCCACCTATTGCATTAGAATTAGCTCTGTCAAAGACACGTAAACGACAATCTTGGTAGGGCCAATCGGAATGCGGTAACCCCGCCTGCCTCACCTTAACTAGTCGACAGAATTACTACAGATTACTGACGAATTTTAAAGGTAGATGAATTAATCTTAACAATGATATATTACAACTATACTATCAAATTAGTACCTTCGGTTGAACCGCATATAAAAATGCAGGCATTGGTGTAGGCATGTCTTCAAACACTATGGGCGGTCGTTCCACGTGTGGCATCTCTGCCATTTCCATCATCGGCACTGATATCACACCGCCGTCTTCTGTCTTTATTTCACTGAGCATTTCCAGCTGACGAGGAAACAAGAATATTGAATAAATATAACAGAATAACTAAAAATTATTATCACAAAGTTGATATATCAATACCAACAGCTTTTTGTCGCCACAGCTGGAGAGTCGGTACTTTCTCTTTTCGTTTCAGAAGTTTAGAACATAGTTTTTACAGATTTGTCAAATTAGGAACTAAGGTTCGTAAATACTAAGGAACATTACATAGAATATTTACGAATTTGCCATCAATATCCTCCCTCACATCGACAACCTTACATCTCCAGTGTTCTAACAACTATTGAGCATAACCTCCTCTCACTAGGCGAGGTATGGAGATATAATCCACCATGTGGGTTCAGTTCAAAACATCGGACGGACTACTGAATTTAGACCGTCAAGCATGAGTTCACGTTCCTCCCTCCAGTTTACACACTCCCACAAAATGTGATGTGATGATTGTTCGCCATCGCCACAATCGCAATTCGGTGATTCGGCCAATGCCATGGAGAATAGTAGTCGCCAGACGTCTTCACTAATCTAAAACTAATAGCGAATGCGACTATGCCACGAGCGTTTCATACAAACATGCAAAGATGATATGCTGACGTTCAACGTCTATTTACTGCAAGTGTTTCACATCAGTTATCCGTCACATCATCCATCACCATATAAGACAGTTTCACAAGATATACTCATAAAATTTTAAAATATAGTAGCCTTACTTGTCCATCAGCCTCTCTCAAATGCTTGATGCGCAGCGCTCGATGCTCTATTGTCTCTGGTATATAGTGTAGAGTGTGAGTAGTACGGGTATAAAAAGGCCCACCTGCGACAACAAAACGAGCGTTAATAACAACTATACTCCCATGTATGTAATACTAATATAGATTCGTTAAAGTAGACAGAACATTACCTTTATACCATATAGGATCAGTAAATAATAACTCCTGCCACATCTGACTGTCCTGTTTCCTTTGTTTCAATACATCCCCGTCAGGACAAATCAGTAGAGTATCCTTACTACTCACTTTATTGTAGTATCTCATTTGTAACTTATTGAGTCTTGCCCTTACAGGCCTTCCCAAAGCAATCTGTCTGTAATGAGTGGCCAAGTTCTGCATATTATACCACCAGAATTGCCTATGACGGAGCTTGTCGTATTTCTCTAAACTTTGCTTTATGTGGTTTATTCTGCAATAAACAAATCACATAATTACTTAAAAATGAATTGAGTAAGAAAGAAATTGAATAATGGAAGATAAAATACTTACGCGTACCACCAACCAGTAACCATTACTTCATATAACTCTGTTGGTGACAAATCCATGAATCTTGTAAAGGAGAAAAATCTTTCATTTGCAGACCCATCAATACGTTGCCTCTTCCCTCTCTTGGTCTCATTTGTGCTCTGATGAATGTACGCCGGCGACAATATAGAGAATTTGTTAAACAATAAATGTCGCCGAGATGGAATAGAGCGAAGGAGTATACCATCTTCAGCTATTAATTTTGGCAATTCATAGTCATCGACTTGCATTGCGAAAGGGGACTTTACGTCTCTTCTTTCGAATAGTTCTGGATGATTGCAAACCTGAGAATGACAGTTATTTATTTAAATTAAATAAATTAATATTTCTTTCTAATACAACTTCAACAGGGTACATACCTTCCTAAATTGCATAACTAAGTTCATGAGATTTGAGGTGAAATTTTTATCCACGTTGTGACCTGATTCCGCACCCACAGAGTAATGAAGCAATTCTTCAATTTTAATTTTCTTTTTCAGTGCTGAAAATAGCAAAGTAAGGTTTATTATAAATTATTTTGTACAATACTTTGTACACTTCATCATCTATGTTAAAATGTTCTTTGTATTTTATTTTTGTGTGCAATAAAGAATTTAATAATAATAATAATAATAAAGAGCATTTGTATTGTATTGCAAAACGTACAGTTATGAGCTGTTCTAAAGGGTCACTGAAATAAACTAATGCAATTACAAATTCATAGCAATTTGTAAGAAAAGACAAAGTATTGGATATACGCACGATGAAAGTAAACTTACTCACCTATATACAACAATTTTTGTCGTATGGTCAGTGGACAATGAACCATGATTTCAATTTTGTCAGACAATTCATTTTCTACGTCCTTTTTAATGCGTCGCAACATGAAAGGTTTCAGTATCATGTGCAAGCGAGATAAATGTTCTGTAAAATATAAAATCATATACCTACGGATAACGAATAACAGAAAAGTTAAGGAGTAATAGGTTAGCATGGTTTGGGCACATTATGAGGAGGGATGAAAGGCACGTAACCAGGCGAGCGCTAAGTATGAATTTGGAGGGATTCAGAGGTAGAGGGAGACCGAAGAAAGTGTGGGTAGACTGCATGATGTGTGTGAAAAGGGTGAATACGGAGATGACCGCTGATAGAGAGTGGAAGAGGAAGACATGTTGTGCCGATCCCCACCTAAAGTTGGATAAGGGCAGGAAAATGATGATACGGTCTGTTGGGACCAGAGCAAGAAGATGATGGTGAATATACGGCCTATTGATGACATTGATATCAGAACATGCAACACGAATTTTGTAGGTGTTCAACAAAATTATTGAAGTAAAAAGAAGTGAAAAGTGAAAAAAACCTACACCACATTACACGTACGATATTTCCACTTCGTTATTTGTCGTTGATTCCAAAATATGGATTATAAGACTTCGCATAAAGTGATTTCAAAATAAAAACATCTAAGTACATACTTTCATCAATAGTGCTTTTGTTTTCAGCGTGACTTTCGATATCCTTCGAGAACCATTCGTTGAACTCTTCGTGGGAATCGAAGAGAGTGGGCATTATAAAATGGAGTAATGCCCATAATTCCGCCATACTGTTTTGTATCGGAGTGCCTGAATATGGGAAAATTCTTATTCATTTTAAGAAAACAATTTCATGTGGAAATTATAAATTACAACCCTAAACAATTCTTTGTAAATACTTAATAAATTTGATTGTCATTCATTATTTTAAATACGTCACTTGCCTGACAATAGCAGTCTATTCCTGCAGCTGAAACCGAGAAGTAGCTTCCACCGCATACTAGCTGAACTTTTAATAGCTTGAGCCTCATCCAATATCATGTATTGCCACGACACACGATTTAGGTATTTCAGATCAGACACTACGATTTGATAAGACGTCACAACTACATGAAAGGCTGCTTGTTGTGTGTGAAGATCTTTGCGCTCCCAAAATTGCCTTAGAATTTTTCTCTCACTCGGACTGCCCCAGTAAGGTACCTACAAAAATAGTAAAGAAATATTTTACAGCTATACATCAAATTTGATTAACTAAGTTGGGGGTTCTGGGTGAAGAGACTTCCCCCTAGTTTAATCTCAATATAAAAAAAATCCGCACTGAAATTGAGCCATGCATTATAGAGATACCTACATCCGGACAAAGACTGAACACACGCACGCACAACATTCGTCGTTCTTCGTTAGAGTTAAAAAAAATACTATAAAGCTTGCGATCAACATCAGCATGGGCTGACATCTTTTAAAAGGCTGTACTATATAAATAAAACTTTTCAAAATTTTGGTTTATAAATTTTGACCTAATAACGAACTTATATGCACTAAACAGAACAATTTTTTTACTAACCACTTTAAAATCCGGCACAAATCTCTGTAGTTCCTGCTGCCAGTTGTGAAGTGTAGAAGCAGGAGACACTACCAGAAATGGTCCCCAGACACCTAGTCTTTCTGCGACGTGACATAGGAAAGCTATGCACTGCACTGTTTTGCCGAGACCCATTTCATCAGCAAGTATCCCACTAATGCCCTAAAGACAAAATGTACGATATACTTTTTTGTTATTTGTTGTTATTTGAGCATAACAAAGTTTTAGGTCTCAAGAATTAATATCAATCATCCACTTCAACAGTTGGGTCAATCAACATACGATATTCACACTAACACTCACCTGATCATACAGATTAGCGAGCCAGTTCATACCCTTCAGTTGATACCCTTTGAGAGTACCCTGGAATATCATTGGTTGATCGTAATCGCCCCCGCGCCTTTCGCCCTCACACGAGTCGCTGACGCCGGCTGCGTCGTCAAACTGTTGCGTGCGCGCACGCTCCACTCGGAACGCTTCACGAGCGTTATGCGCAGCTTGTGCTTTCATTGTCTCACTGATAAAAATAATAACAATTCATTAGTCACGCTTGCTTTATTCTACAATTTCAATGTGTTGCATTTCCCTTACCTGTCATAGTTATCAATGCTAGCCAGTCTAGGATCTCTGTCTTCCTCTAACTGTCTCAATATTAGATCTGCACCGCAATCATCATCCTCATTAGAGTTCATTTTCTTTTGCATGAAATGAGCATACAGTTCTGTCTGTGTTATGAGGAAATTCAACTTGCGACGTTGGCGTTTTGCTTCCATTAACTCCACGTCCATCTGTAAAATATTAATTCCCCACAATGTGATTAAGTACAATACCTAACTCAAATTTTAATTTTACATAGAATTAAACATAAATAAATAATAGACCTTTCTTTGTTCTTCTGCTTCTTTTTCCATGCGACGGCGAGTTTCTCTTTCGGCGCGGTCGTATCTCCGCCAATACGCCTGCATCTCGCGACTAAGTCTCTTACAACGCCACACTGTTTCTTTCATATTCTTTTGAGACTGTTGAAAAGAATAGCACGAATTTATGATTGGAATGGATATAAAAGAGAAATTTACTAATTTAACTACTTATAGCTATATCACCCACCTGCATAGCGACTTGCCGCCAATGCTTGCAACAGAATGCTGACACTCTCTTTCTTTGCAACATAAGTTCTCTATGTGTAGCTGTTCTAGATCTTTGTACTTTACCTAGCTCTTTCTTAACTAACATCTGCCAGTGTCGACGGCGCCGGGCAGTCATAGCTTCAGGACTTTTTAGACTTATGAATTTCTTGCGACCTCTGCAAAAATAATTGGAACACTATAATTATACTCGTCGTCATGCAATGACTCTTACTAAACACAGCAACAGGTTTGGTATCTTTTTCTGGCCTGCGTCATAGCATGGGTTATGCACGTCGATGATTATTAATCATCACAAGCGCGAGAACCTGTAAAACTACCCACTAGACATAAGTCAATGAATTTAGAATATCCACAAGAAAGATTTTTATATTACCTGAACATATAAAAAAGAAACGTGATGAACTCAAGAGCAAATACAAAAATCTGTATTGGTTGATGGGGTGAAACAGCAAGTTATCGATTGATAATAAGCTTCTCATCTACAAGACAACCCTAAAACCTATATGGATGTATGGCGTGCAACTCTGGGAAAGCTCTAGCAATGCTAATATAGCAATATTGCAAAGGATGCAAATTACATTCTATGTACAACAAGTAGTGCACCCTGGTTCATTACAAATGCCGAAATCCACGAGAATGACATATCAGCACTGTAAAGGATGAAATCCAAAGCACTGTCGCTAGATACCAAAAGAGGTTGGAAAAGCATCCTAATGAACAAGGGCTACACAATTGACAAACCGTACCTACAACAAACGTCTGAAACGGAAAGATGTCTTTAGTGACTAAAAGACCTCCTATGTTTAATCTGAAAATGGGTAGATATCCTCGTTGGAGGATGCACTCGAAATGCATGAAGGACCTACAAAAAATCTACTTATAGTTAAAGAACTGATTGTAGATGAAAATGAATGAAAAAAAAAATATTACCTGGCTGCAGGTTTATCAGCAACTGCAAATTGAACAGTACTGTTTCCTTTGAGGTTTCGTAATTGCTCTTCCCAGTCAATCACACCACCAACCTAAAACATTTCGATTTATATTAATAAGTACAACATTTTTACATCCACAAAATCAACAGATTTCATATTCACCATATTAGGCCTCTCATTAGCAGTATGAACTTCCTTAGCCCGGCCTCTGCGAGCCCTATATACACCTCTTGTTGATGCTCCTCTATCGGATGTTTTTCCTCTACGACCTCTAGTTGGTGGTGGAGGGATGATAATGGGTCGACTAACACGACGTTCTGGATATCGATCAACAGTGGATAAGAGTCCAGCACCATAGTACATGTAACGTGAATTCTGTAAATTTAATTAAATTTTAACGTTAACATGGTTTCAATTCCAATCTAGCTTTTTCAAAGATGAGATGATTAATTCCTTATATTTTAATCATGGGGTAACTGTCAAGTTATCAAATATTTCATCACAAAAAACCGATCACACTAACACTGTATACTCTCACTCCCTCTCTAACAATTCCTCATCCCACCCATCAAATCGAATGCGTTATTCGTAGAATTGCTTATCTAATTAACATTATAGAATGGGTTTAGGCTGTGTGATGATCATAATAATGTATGTTAATAATCCTGCATAAATAGATTATAAGAAAGAAAATTAATTTATTCACAAGGAGTTACTTACCCCTTGGTCTTTGTAATATTCCTTGATATATTTATTATGAAACCGTTTCTCTTTAAGGATTTTCCGTATTCTTGATTCTTTTCCAGCAGGAGTATCCTCATCACTACTTCCCTCAGAAGCTGAAGCGAGTAGGATTTTACGCAACCACCGACGATCTCGTCCAATAGTTGAAAAATTATAGAGACGGGTGCGGTCAGCTCGGCGTTCTGTAAAAAGTCAACAATTTGGAAGATTGACAATCTCCAAAAGGGACAATTCGCTTTTGATTTGCACTTGTCTTATCTCATCTTTAATTATACAATGTATTACAAAGATACTCATTTGAATGAACCTTTATAATAAAATCCATTTAAAAGGGAATGTTTGTAAAGTTGATCTAAAACAGTATCCCAGAAGTAAAGAGACTTTCCCCACCAGCGTTTTGTTCGGTGGTTTTTCGACGGAGCTTGAGAGATGTTGTTTGCTGATTAAGGACAGTGCATTGAAACGGTAGCGGAGAAAGGATAGGTACTTTACTAATTCGACGTACTCATTGCGGGCTCGTGGCGTCATCTGGACGGTTTAAAGGCCGCGAGGCTGCTGCTAGCCCGCCGCGTGTAACGTACGAACGCGCGAATGCTAGTTCTATAAATTAAAAATATATGTGCGTGTGTGGTGATTTTTCCATTTCCTTTCAACAAGTTACCTCGACCAGCTGCTTGAGCCACGCTTGTACTCCTGTCCAACTAGCAAAAATTCGGATTAGGGGTCAATCACTCTGTGAATGTGGCTTGAACAAAGGTTCAGTGGACCACATATTTTTTAATGGCTCCTAATACCAAACTTCCCTATAAGACATACTCCCTATCGAAGTCCCGAGCCCAATTAATCTCCAATCTCTTATCACATTTGTTGATTCTTATCACTGTGTGTAATATTATTTGTACTTGTCTATTCTCTTGTCTTGCTATTGCCCTAGTTCTCGTTTTTTATATTATTTAATTATTTGTTTTAGATGGAGAAATGAGTAACCAACCAAATTAATATATCTCTTCTCTAAAACTGGTCATCTCTTCCTGGGATTTTTCCTCTACCTACATTGTCATTGGCAAAATTTATTGTGCTAGAAGAGCGCAACATAAAACGCGAAATAAAATAATTATAAGTAGGACTTAACCACACTGTAAAATAATGAAAAAAAAAATGAAGAAACTTCAAATATTAACTACTATATAATAATATGATCGGTACCATTATCAATTGAATAATATAATACACAACACAATATTGTGCTGTGTATTATCTGGTGATATCACCAGTCTATGGTCCTATAAGGTTCCATTATTTGTTCTATCAACGTTTTCTTCAACAAATGATTTTTACTGTTGACCAACCCTGTAAAATGGCCAGTAACAGATAGATAACCTAATTTTTCCAGGTTTCTTAAGCTTGACCTTTACTTACATGTTATATTTGATCAATCTACCTAAGAGATGGATGAATGGACGGGATCCTCCACTAGCAGCTAGAGTGAATAACTCTCATGTTTGACGTTTAACCCGGAACATTGCTTAATCTATCACATGCTAGTGTGAACAGGGGCCATAGATAAGGAAGCAGTAGTTTTATCAGAATTAAAGTAAAAAGGTAAAGTTCTTATGGCTCACACATTCTTCAGGGTCCTGAAATCATATCTCTCTGAGAGGATATTCCAGGTTAAAGAGGCTGACTGTACATCGGCATTCTACAGCATTTAACCGCCTCCTTGGCTCAATGTAAACAACATTGGGTTCACGATTCGGAGGTCGCGGGTTCGATCCCCATCGGGGTACATGTTTAAGTACTCGGTTTGGTTGGTGGTAGGGCATTTTAAATGTCCGCCTGGCTTGCTACCACCATCTTATCTAAATCTGCCACCAAGCAGCAATGTTAATAGCATTATTGTGTTCCGGTTGTCAGAGATAAGATAGCCAGTCCCCCAAATGTGTTGGGGTTTCCGGGTCAGTACACTTCCACCTTCGACCTCATCTTCGCTTAACATCAGGTGTGATTGAGGTAAAGTAACAACCCGTAGTGCATTGAAAAAAAAAAGTAGGGGTTCCCCAGGGTTCAGTGCTTGGACCCACACTCTACACCATATTCACATCAGACTCACCACAGAATCCTGGAGTAAGTGTAGCCACATTTGCTGATGACACAGTGATAAGAAAGAAGACGGATGATGTAAAATCGGGAAAATAACCAAAGTAAAATATATTTAAAATTATTAAAGTTAAAAATGAATATGGATAGGTCACTTGATGCGATGCACAACAGATTAATGGACTAAGTGCTACACAAGACAGGGGACCATAAAAAAGATGAAAAAATGACTTACCACAACAATGGTGAAGAGCTGTTCGTGGTAGGGGGAATGGAAGTCAATAGAGGAGACCTATGCCCTAGCTAGAGCAACCTGACAAATATGCTCATGTTAACACAAATAATTTAAAATGTATAATGTCGGTGGATAAGAGCTACTTGTATTTTTACACCAGCTAGAGTACAGGCACATCAGCATCCTGCTGCTCGCACATGATAACATTATCTTAATATCTTTATTGAACACAAAATTGTTACAGAAAAATAAATACCAAATAAATAATATTAATATACCACATAACCTATCCAATATACATGCATATAGTAAAAAGTATAAATACATACATTATACTTCGTACTGTATGTATCAACCCTTATATTTTGGTAAATAATAAATAATTACTATAATACTGAGGAGAAATCATGAAGACAAATAAAGCTCTTTTACTCTTTTCTTGAAACTTTCTAACAATATAACTATGTTATGATAGGGAAGCTCTTGAATATTGACCAGTAATGGCTTGACAGGTCGTAACGCAATATTTATAGTCTGCAAGGATTGTATTGAAGTATCGGATATAGTATTGAAAGTTATTTCCAGGACACCCCAGTAGTAGCAACCAGTGCGTCCAAATCCACATCATTTTTAAGAGGAAAAAAGATCTATAATACAAGTATTTGGGTGCTTGGTAGAAATTCAAAAGATTCTGGTCTGTAAAGCCAGTGAAGACATAATTATGTAGAGAACTGTAAAGTTCGCAATAGGGGAAGAAGCAAATCTATCAACAAATTTCAAAGGTTTCAAAATAGTATGGCATGCATGATGGCCGATACTCTTATATTAATAAGGAATACATATATCCATGCTTATTTAAAATTATGTGTCTGAAGTAGGTATAGTTCTCGAGGCGTAAGATCAGCTTTGCATTTGTGTGAGTGCACACAGATAGAGATACGGCTTGTGGCGCAGCGCGTCCCGCGCATTGTTTAAACGCGGCTTGAGGCGCGGCGTGTCTGCTGCGCGTCGCTTCCCTGCCGCGCACATGCCGCACTTCAACTCTTGTACCGCTAGCAGCTTGACGTCACTCACACAAATGCAAAGCTGAGCTTACGCCTCGAGAACTGTATGTGTCTGAAGAGGAATAAGACAATCACTCCTACAAATGCAGAAAATATCCTCCTGCAGCTTAACCTCTGTGTCCTCTCTTTCCTTTTTATTATTCCGCGGGTCAAGTATCTCGGCGTGCCTGTCAAATTTTCGAAAATACCTGCGGTGTTAAAAACGTTTATAGATACTCTTCTACTGGGTGTATTTGTAATCTGTGAAAAGCTATAGCTACGGGAATATATTATCTATGGATATAATGAATGAACACTACTACAGCTATAATACAAAAAATCAGAAAAATGTTACGAGTTGTAATATGTAGGTATACCTATATCCACGATATAATTGGTATTTTTACAGAAAGTACAGATTTATTTCATGTTTTTCTTAAAAAAACGGGTAATTCAATAAATTCTTATTAGAATTGGAAGCTCTATGGCCAGGTTCCTAAGCCTGTTCTAATAAAAAACAGTAGTTGGAATTCTATGCCTACACTCCCACCCAAAGAGAAAAAAAATATTTTCGCAAATACAGACTAAATATCATAGCTAACATGACATGGCGCACATTATTGGATGCGGAATTTAATAGAGAACAAGTTCAAACACAGTCCAAAGGAATTGGAACTCTATAATCATTACAATTGAGAGTTGAAAGTCGGGTGTACCGCCGACACCGATCGGTGTTCGCGAGTGTTGAAGGTATAAAAGTATTTTGGACACCGATTGGTGTTCGCGTCCGCCTAAAGGTTAATTGTGTAAAGAGAATTGCTGCTTTCTGTATCTGGCCCATAACCCAGCTACCAAGTGTAATTCTCTTGTGCTATTGAAGCTATTGGAACAATGACTGTTGACTGCACATCTCACAACGCCGTAATGTTTCTTACTATTAGAAGGCTGCACAGTCCCACTATCAGTCCTACCTATGCATAAGCGAAAAATTAGAAATGTAAACAGGAACACCCCATAATTAAGGTATTGTTACTGTGTTAATCTAATATTCAAATATTAAATGAAAAACCTTTGTGACAAGCTGATGTCTAAACTCACCACCATAGTTTTTCACTACACTTAGAAACTTTCAAATAGCTGATGTTTAGACTTACCAGGCCTTGTAGTGACCACTCCATGGACTAGTTTTTCACCTTTAGGTGTTTCTTTTCCCACTGTTTGGGGATCAGAATCATCATCATCTTCACTCTCGACATCTGAGTTCAAGATCTTTTCAACATGTTTCAGTAATGGACCAACATCTAAGGCGGCTTCCAATTTCTGAATATGCAGGGGCACCGACAATTCGGTAAGTTCATTTTTCCTCAGGGTAGCTGCAAATTTTCCCGCTATGGACTTCTCAGACATTATCCCATTGCTACAAATAAATAACACAAGCTGTCAGTCAACCAAAGCAGAGCCCAATTCATGGTGAATGAACGGAAGTAATAATGGACAAAAATCCTTTATTACTCGGGAAAGGAAACAAAATACTAACGAATAAGAAATAGCAGACAACGTCGTGACTACCATACATGAATCGCAATTTATTCGATTATCATTTCAACTGCGAAGGGCAATGTGCGAAGTCTTACTTACACAGATTTTAGTTTCCTCCAGGATGACCGCACGTTGGTTACTTAACACAAAAATCTGTAGCAATTCACAAAATGGCGAACGAGGATATTCCACAAAACGCTGTCAATGTCGCCGCCTGAGCGGCGCAAATAACTACTCATTTCGTATTTGAGCTTGAAAAAACACGAACCCGCCATAACGAAGAAGTTTGACAAGCCCATACAGCCCTTCGCGTTTACGTCATTGGTAGGCAATATAGTCTGTTCAAGATCAGCCAATCAGTGAACGATATATTTGTAGTTTCACCAATCATATTTAAGAAGTACATGACCGGGTTAAAGAACAGCATCGTAGTTTTTAAGGATGCGTTCGTAAGTATTTCATAATCTGTGTTTGTAATATCTTTTTTGATAATGACTGCAGGAACCAATTTACTTTTACCTAGAAACGACAAAAAAAAATGGTAATAATAGGAGAACTGAAATTGCTTTTCATGGAGTTTCAATTTGCGTATTGGCAATACTATTCTGATTTTCATATTTTTTTTTAGTTTTATTTTCTCCTCTAGGAGAAGGCAAAGGGATCTAGCCCATAACAGCCATGTCTTATTTCTCTTATTTCTTCAGTTTGTAAGTCAGTCTCAGTCAAAACAAGTAATTCGTCGTATACTTGGCGTATACAGAGTCTAGTCACGGTCAAGTCATTCTTGAGTAAAGTGGCAGAATGCTTTACAAAAGATTTTGGCGGCTTCTTGTGGGAACCCGAAAGCTCCGTTACGCACTTTAATTTACACTTCCCTTCACTTGTACACCATCACTAACGTTTGCTGCACAATATTCTGCCATTATTAACCTCAAAATTTGGTATAGATTATTTTGAAACGTTTTCTCCTGTTGTACGGTATTCAACTATACGGTTGCTGCTTTCTTTGGCTGCTGAATATGATCTAGAAATTGAACATTTAGATGTCAAGACAGCTTTCTTGAACGGTGATCTTCAGGAGGATGTATGGATGGAACAGCCAGAAGGTTATATCAAGGAAAATAACAAAAACAAAGTATATAAGTTGAAAAAGGCCATTTATGGATTAAAGCAGGCGGCGAAGGCATGGTATGAGAAAATAAACGGAGTTCTGTTGAATAAATTAAATTTATTATAAAACAATCGACCTATGTACTTATTTTATAATTCAGACACTCAGTTCGTTACTACATTTACAATTTTGTGCTTCAAAAATTAGAATGCACAAATTATAAGATTTGTAAAGAAAAATGCTACTTCACTCGCCGAGTTCCCGCCAAAAAGCCTCTGATTTTCATATCGTTCGACGACAAAGCAGTGTAAGAAATTGTCCTCAGATTTCAAGGGATTGTGTCTGTAGAAAATATATGAATAAACTATATAATTATTAGTAATCAGGATCAGGTGTCTGAATTTAGGCTAAGACGTAGGGTAGGTCAAATTCCAGAATCGCCAAGGGTACGATTAGTTTGGGTTTAAGAAAAAACAAGATGGAAGCTCTTCCAGCCGCCCTGGTAGCTCAACCAGGGCGGCATTTTTTTTGGGCTTAAATAACAACATTCCATTTCTCCTGTCTTCAATTTCAGAGCACTCCCCTTGACGTTAAGCTGAGTATTGGGATTCTCGGAGTGAACATCTCTAGTAACGTTCAATTCCGCGGTCATCTGGAGGATAAGGCCAAGTTGGCCTCCAAAAAGTTAGGTGTCCTCAGTAGAGCGGCTCGTTACTTCACGCCGGCTCACCGCCTCCAACTTTATAAGGCGCAAGTTTGGCCGCACGTGGAGTATTGTTCTCACCTATGGGCTGGGGCACCTCAGTACCAGCTTCTTCCTTTTGACCGCGTTCAACGTCGCGCAGTCCGATTTGTCGGCCAAGAGTCTCACTGACCGACTGAATCCCCTTGCGTTGCGAAGAGACGTCGCGTCCATCTACATTCTCTATCGCATATTTCATGGGGAGTGTTCTGAAGAACTGTTCGAGCTAATACCCGCTGCTCAATTTAACCGATACACTTCTCGTCGAAAATTAAATTTCCATCCACATCACCTGGATGAGTGGAAGTCTACCACTGTACGTTTCTCAAGAAACTTCTTACCATGTACAACCACCCTGTGGAACGGACTTCCGGCAGCGGTATTCCCGAACGAGTACATTGGAACCTTCAAGAAACGAGCCTGGCTGGCAACGCATCTGTTACCCTTTTGGTGTTGCGGGTGTCCATGGGCGGCAGTGATTGCTTTCAGGTGACCCGCATGCTCGTTTGCCGCCCTCTCATTTGAAAATTATGTTCTCTCGTTGGATGCAGGTCGATCACTCTGGAAATCTATGGGGGAGGCCAATGTTCAGTAGCGCATGTCATCGTGCGACCCAACCCAAGTCAACATGTGCGTAAAAACTACAATGTACAGTATCTCATATCAGTAGGTATCTACACGTAATCCTTTCTTTGCATTCTTTCTATTCATAGTAGTACCTACGTACTACAAAAGTTGATATTCTCTCGTCTCGCAACGACTGGTCAACAATGTCGACAAATCGCTGGTGTAATCAGATCTTCGCTAGGACCTGTGGCTTTGAAGATATTGAAAGGTGGCCATGCCAGGATGAGCGCAACTCTTGGCACAGCCACCAATACCCCAATCTTTTGAACGACGTAACGACGCTCTTGTTTCGACAAATTATTGGTATTATCCGATCTTCGCTAGGTCTTGCAGTTTGGACGATATGAGATGGTCGTGCCGGTCGTGCGAAGAGGAGCGGTCATTTTGGCATACCCAGTCGGACATTTCGTGAGATTTTTTATAAAGTCAAATTTCCAGTATGTTTTGGTGGCCGTGCCAAGATCAGCCATACGTTATTACAGGGGTTTGATTCAAACGGAACAATATAATATTATCTGAAGAGTAACGAATTCAAAGAAAAAATTGAATAAAACACATTTCAAGAGAATCAGTATTCTTTTTTACACATCAATAACCTAGACCTTACATTTGACGCAATTATACTTAAAACAAATACAATACGAATCTGACTCTTTCACTAAGCTATTAATAAGTTTCTATTTGTGAGAATATGATAATAATTTTAGTTCCAAATAAAAAGACAGCTACTATAACACAATAGTGCATTTCCCGCTATAAAAGAACTTGGAATTTATCTATCACTTATATCTAAGCCATTATTAATACATGTTCAAATATTACATAATTGTAATAAAATTCTACTCCCAAGATTGAATTTTATCGTGACTATGATTGTCATTTGTTAATATATAAGTTCATCATCATTTTTGACATGGAGGTTTAACCAGACGACCGTTGTCACTACTAGTCTATGTATTTATTGGACTGTATGGCGTTGTTCTCCGTATTATAACGTCTAATATAATGACTGTTAATATCAATCTGACGTAGCCTGCACTATCTTAATACGTTTATACCCTTGCTACGTCCATATTTCAGTTAATCACGGAAATACTATGTACTAATGACGTTAACTAAACCATAATGTTTTTGTAAACATTAAAACATTTATAAATAACAACTGAAATTCAACGAACTTCGGTCTTACAATGCAACATATTTCCAACTAGAATTAATAAAATTATACATTATCCAAAGGAAAAATCACATGGTGCAATTTGCTTTTCATATATGTATGTACATCTTTATTTATGAACTCTTCGAGACATTTCAATGATCGAAATAAAATCTAAGTAAATTGCATTTTATTTTTATAAAACAGCGATGATTTATCGTGATCATGGATGACATATCTACATACAGTCCCGCACAGAAATTAACCTTACGTCTACAAACATTGCAACATCATAGAAATGACACCTATTACACATAGAATATTATTTTAAAATTAGTGTTCATCGTCCATTTCGAAGACAGATATACATAGTAGAAAAAATATACACTTATACCACCTATACAACTAAAAGGATTGAGTCGGACCGAAACATAAAAGAAGTGCAAAGAAACCTTTGATCGAAGCATGCAAAAAATTTCAAATAATTCACAGCTAACAAGTAACAACAGATCCAGGGTAGGACTTTCGGAATTCGAAAAAAGAAAAGGAAAATGAGTGAGACATAATTATCAAAGATTTTTAAAATGCATCGGTTATATTATTATGATAGATAAGATAACATTCACAATGGTCTTACATCAATCTAATATTCTATATCTGGTACAGATGCAAAAGAAATACATCCTTGCAAAGAACTACTCTCACTTTAACTCGTAAGCAGTGCAATGTTGATTTCCTTGACCATCTTGACCCGATGCAACATCTTGGCAAGCGCGGCGCGGCTCAACGGCTGTGTCGAGTACCACACAGGAGAATCGGGAACGCATGACCGCTCGGGTTGTAGGTAGAACACGTCATTACGGGTACGCACTGACTCCGGGCTGCGTAACAAGAATTTTCATTGATTGAACATAAATATTGCTACAACAGAGTTAGGGAATTCATTTAGTATGTTATAGACAGGGTGGGAACAACATGCCACTACAACTACCCAAAATATCCAATAACTAGGAAATAAATCCGGTGCCTAATGCAAAATGTGTTAAGTTAAGGTTCCGCGGCAGTCAATGTGGTTATTCCGTTTATGTCAGTTGGGGCGTTTCACGACATGCTCCTGAGCAAAGCCAGTAATATTTTAAATTAGGCAGTAGACATGAGACTCAACAAACCACTTTGTTTTTAAATAAGCAAATTTTATAAAATTATATGAAATTACCTAGCTTTGAAGGAAAAAATAACATCATTTTGCATAAATGTATTTAGAATTTGATCAGTGAAGTTCCAATAAAATACTGATAAAACCTAACTTTGGAGACAGACCACGTTAAAACTTGATTCCGGCACAAATAATATATACAAGCATAGATTAGGTATGTATTCGCGAGGATGAATTCATCTTATATTTTAAACATACGACTTCTAACTCATCGAGCTTTTATAGACCTCCATCGAACTATTTCAGTATGAGCGCGACACCATCTCGCGTGTTGGTATTTAATGTTACGATTTTGTGTTTCTTTTACGTCCTCCTTAAGGATTTTATTAGAATTTATTATTATTTATTAGAAACCTTTATTTTTTTGCTACTGTCCAATCTAGCGTAGTAAGTTCAAGGTGGACAATCCTCAATTTATATTGGGTCCTTACCTATGAAATTTTTTTGGGAACGGCAAATCTAAAGTTAGCTAAACTTTGTGTGTGTTATCGGATAAGTTAATTTTTAAAAGTAACCGCTCTTATAAAAGTTTCAGCGAATCTAAGAAATAATTATGGGAAGCACATGAAAAGGAGCTATGTTCAAATTTTTTTTGTGGTTTAGCCCAGAAATTAAAAAATATTTCATGTGAAACCTTGAAATAATATTCCATTTTCCAAATAAAAAACAAATTTGGATATAGCTTTGAAAATCGCAAAAATTGGTACATATGATTAACGAAGAAAAAAATCTCCAATTTCAGAGGTAAAGACCCAATATTAGGTGCTCATCAAGTGTTTACCTATGAAATTGTCGTTTTGTATCGAAAAAGTAAATTAGTTTTTCATTTTATGATAAATTATATTAACACTTTCACGGACACTGAACCAGGACAATAGAATTTTTATTTTTATAACGTCGATATGCGGTCAGTGTCCGTGAAAGTGTCATATTAATCGAAATATTATCCTTTAATATCCCCACAGTTTAATAGTGGTAGTATATTCATGTAAGTCCAGTGGGCGAGCATTGACAACTTCGATAGTTCGATAGTCTTTTTCATTATCTCTTAGAAATGAATTTTATTTCCATTGTGAAAAATTATCTAGATTTCGAAAAGATTAGTAATTAGGTAGTTGGATCAAGCTTCGGTGTGTAGGAATGAGTGGATAACGGGGAATATATAGCTTCAACTGTGCTCTGCCGTGAACCATCGGCGCTATGTGTGCGGCCGGGGGCTGCAGTGAAGCAGCAGTGGTGATTAGCGATTAATAAGCTTAAGTTGAGGCAGATCTTATTAAAATATATTTTGTAACGCAGGACGACCATACTGCTACCATACGCTTCTTTTGGATGATCTTTCGTTTTGAACATTGTTCGGCTGTAAGCTCTTCATACTAACACTGTGATGTCGCATCCAATTGTCATACAAAATGCATTTCTCATCGCAGTAACTATATTTTCCTTGTATTGTACAGTTCAGCAGCAGGCATCATCGCGAGCATCCCGTTGGCGTTCATTCAACACTTATTGATGACAAAACTTTCACGAACGAAAGTGATTATATCAAAAACGTGCAGTGCGTTCGCTTGTGGGTGTTTATGCTGCAACACATTATTTTTGGGTGGCATCTGCGCCGCGTTAATACCGAGACGGCACTCGTATACAAATATAGTGCGATTTTTCATGGTATCTATCATTAAGTTCATGAAACATCTGTGCTAACAAACGACGTAACCTAACCAATTTTGAAATAATTATAAATTTAGAAAACCTCGGTGTGTATCAAAATATCATATAGGTAACCAAACCAGGTATGTTAAAAGCTAATTGTCTGAGAATGCTGAATCGATTGCCATTAAACATGGCTTAGAATCATGTCGCAAACACAAGTCTAAAGTGACCCTTTAAAAATGGTTCAGCTCTTTTGGTTCGAGAACACCATAGATAAGACTATTCAAATTTATAACACTCCTCTTTGCGCCGGTTGGGGGTAAAAAAGAATGTAATGTAAGGTATGTGACATATTTTTAAAGTAAATAAAAATATTAATTGGGAAATCCTTTGCAAAAAGCAGTTAGCCACGTTCAAAGTGGGTAATTGTATAAACAACAATTTCACAGGTAAGCAACTAATACTTCCAATCTAAGTCGATTTAGGTTGAATTTATCTGTAATTTATTTCTGGAAAATGGTGATTTTGCATTATTCAGTCTAGTGGAGGAATCAGTCTGCCGTTTTTAGATATCTTGGGTAGTTAAGGGCCCAACGCGTGCAAACACTTATCTTTTTAACCCTGTATAAAACACAGTCTTACCATTTAGAAATGTAGAATTCATACAGCTTGACAGGGCACCTGAGAGGATTCTCTTCATTCTCTTGTTGTTCATACACTTTCTTTTTCCGCGAATTCGCTTCTAGAACAAGGGTATAATGTTATACATATACAAAACAAGACTATTTAAAGCTTTAATAATGCATTGAGAGTGAAAAAGTGTTTTTACTATTGTTTGATTGGGATCATGACGATATTTTTCCTTTGGATTACTTAAGGAGTATGTATATTAAATTTAGAGCATATGTTTGCTTGATAATGACGATTGATACTCACCCAGAGTGGACTGCGGCGGATAGAAGCGCAAAAGGACATTCCTAGAGCCAGGTATTTTAGCTTGTCCAGGCTGGTTAGGATTACGTTTCCAGTGCTTCATTATGTGCGAGAACGATAGCTGCATGTGTTCTTCCACAGTCTGGAAATGGGCAATATATAAATAAAATGTATTAACTTCTTCTGGCTTCAAATTTACCTTGCAAAATGAATAGGAGAACAGTCAAACCCGATAAGTTCATAAAATATTAATAATTAATAATGATAGTACAAATTCATTAACAGTTACTGTTGTTTTGAGTAGATAAGGACGATTTCAGTTGTTACTTTAATAATTTACGAGTTATTTTGTTACCACAAACTCATGTTAGCATGCTTTAAACTATGCTGTTTAATGATTTAGACAGCAATATATGGGAATCAGTGTTGATCTTTTGACACCAACTGAACACGTGTTTACAATTAAATTGTGATGAACTCCATTATATTGTAGTTTCGAGGCAATTTCGAAGAACGTTGTTCTGGAAATGCGCTTTAAAGCAGGTCCACATTAATCGAACAGAGCACAGAACGTAGGTTCGTTAACTTTGGACGAGCTCGTGAGATGGTCGCGAACAGAATCTTCACTGCTGGGTCAAACACGAGGCGAGAACATGAGTCAAACACATGACATTTATAGACGTCAAAAGCAACTATGTTTTTATCTATTCTCAATCAATTTTAATGATGGATACCAAATCTACTTGTGATGCCAGCGTCATAAATCCCAGTAATGAGGGCATGTTCGATCATCTGGTAGATACAGCTTAGCGTTTCGTTCCAAGTTCTCTGAGGAATTGTGCACCATATGCCCACTAATACGTAATACGATTGGGTGACCCGGCTTTAGGCTTACGACTCACGTAAAAATGTTCTGGAAACCAGGGAAAAATCCCTTCAAAGTACAGTCTAAAAACCTTTAAAACCCAGGATAAAAGAAATTTAAACTTCTCAGGAGATCGTGAATATTTTTCGATAGTACTTACTATATTGTACAACTCAGTAATTGCTGTATTTAATTAAAAAAATATCCAAAACCGTTCATCATTTCTTGAGAAAACTTAATTTGTAATAAGCAAACGTCTAAACGATTCTCTGTTACATACTGTACCTTACGCATTTAATGATAAGAACCAAACCTTATTAGTGAGATTATATATTTACAACTTGACAATATGGTCACTTGTTTGCTTTGCTCGACTTGTGTTTGGCTCATGTTTAATACTGATCCACTTTGAGCTTACTGCAAGGTCGTCTCGGACATTAGTTGGAAAAGATAATCTAAATACCCTTTAAGACTCACCACAAGATTGAAGTGTTTAGTATTGAAGAACATGAGAGTCGAAAGGAGCACATGCGGCGAGTGGGCACCCAATTGCTTGCTCTCCCAGAGATGTTCCTCCTCTACACGGGTTACGATGTACTCTGTCATGTTAGATAAGTTAAATATCATAATGGTGTTAAGTTGAAAATTACATAAGAAAGCTTGGCATCCCACATAAATAATTGTTACTAGTGTTTATAAAAATAAGTGCCTTATTCGCTAAATGGTCACTGAGTATTCTCAGCGTCCTTCAAAACAGAATCCACACTTCTGAAAACTACATGATAATCAATTTTGACAAGGACAAAAAGAGTCAAGAAATTGTGATAACTAAGCAAAGAAAAAAAAATTGTAGCGTTATAATTCCTAAGTTCTATAGGTTGGTGAGAATGGTGGGTTGAGCATATCAAGTCTATAAATAGTTTATGGGCAGAAAATATATGTATGTACTTTACAAGATAGATACTAAATAACGGGCAAGAAGATAAATATGATGACATAATAACAATAATAAATGAAAATGGAACATAAATGACATTTACTTTGAGTTTAAGTAAATGTTTTTACTAAAGTTTTCTAACATGAAGTTATATTTTAAAGGCTGATCGGAATTGCTATCGTTGGGGAGGACTATTCTGTTACACCAAGTTCAAAGTGAAAAAGGTAAGCGTCCTGCAGAAACAAAGCGTGGATTGGCTTGAAAAGTTTGAAAGCCAGCATTCTCGACCCTCGGAATTATAACGCGCCAATTTTTTAAACTTGGTCACAATTTATAATTATTAATTTACTATTTTTTGTGTTGAAACCAAGTTGGTATTCCGCGCTGCCGTTTGCTCGCACGAGAGACGAGAATTCTATGTTGAAGGAAACTATTCTCGAAATGATTCATTATTAACATTTATCATCATCATCAGTCCGTAAACATCCCACTGCAGGGATATAGACCTTCCCTCATATTGAGGGAGTATGGGACCATAGTTCGACACGCTGGCCCAATGCGGGTTGGGGACTTCACATGCCTTAGAATTTTTATTTCTCAGGTATGCAGGTTTCCTCACGATGTTTTCCTTCACTGTTCAAGAGCACACAAGTAAATGCACACAAGTAATTAAATTTAAAAAACTCATTGATACATGGCCTGCTTGGGGATCGAACCTGGACCTCCCAAATTGGGAGACTGTGTCTCCTACACTGAGCCACTGACGCTCTTCATAACATTGCTTCTACATATTTTTAAAATTGTGCAAATCGAAAAGCTGCTGAAAAAACTCAACAACAGTTCACTTCGAAGAGTACTTCTTTGTATTTGTGTAAAGGGGTCACATATTTAACAACTTATAAAAGTAGCCAAGTCTAAATGGCTATTTAGTTGATCAATAAGCAAAGTTTTATCATCAATGAAGTTTTACTATCTCTATTTAATGTGCTTTTTCTTGTAGTGTGTAAGTGGCTTTAGATGAGTACTCTATTTACACAGTGTAAATGTATGACTCTAGCCATTGGTGCCATAAAAACACAGGCACACACATTTTTATTCTCTTCAATGCCTTTTTTGACCTAAAAATATTATATATATTTGTCGTAGATAGCCATAAATTAGCGATAGAATTCATTATCCGAATAGTCAACTGACTATCATAATACGCGGTTAATGGGAAGTAAACCTGGTGGCGCTGGTAGATGTTCAGTAGAAGTCCGACCATTGATGGCCCGAAGTAAAATCCCTGTAATTTTCGATGTGCAGACTTTATGTTACTGTTAACGTCGTCACCGCGCCGTTTCCGGCGATACCAGCGCCACCAGGTTTACTTCCCATTAACAGCGTCATTTATCGCTATCAACGACATATTAATAATCTCTGTTCTCGCATTAAATATTCATACGATCCTCATACTTTATATGATAAATCTCACAAGGCACAGCTTGAATAACTTTTCATGGGATGATTTGATCTAACCGCCACACTGGCCGGTTGACTAAATATGCTATTACGAGTAGACCTCGATGAAGTCGTTGTTAACATTATACCAGAAAATTATGAATTAGTGGATTAATTACTTACGAGAATCATTATACAAGACGGAGAATTTACGAGCCACTTCATCCAAACAATCCGTGAATTTCTCATAGTAAGGATCTGTGAATATATTGTCTATACGCCCATTTTCAAATAGGTATTGTTGTATACCTGAAAATAACATATTTTATTATTTCCTTATCTGAAATTAACTTTACGCAAGTACTGGTGTCGATTCGGTTGTACGTAAACTAAAACCAATTTTAAAGTAGGCCTGTCTTTTTCTATCTGGAACAATATAACGTGACAGCACCAGTCTAAATCTGGTTTCAGTTTAGTTCGTGTGCAACCGAATCGACACCAATGTATGCACCGTGAATTTAAAATATAAATACTACCTAGGACCAGGTAATAAATAGTATCGGGCGCGTATTCGCTTCCATTTGGTTTTCGAACCTCCTTCACAAATAGACACAGCGAATAGTTAAGCTCATCTGCTGTCAGTTGCAGTATCTCAGACTTGAAGGCTTTCCGTCGTATGGAACTCTTCTCAATTTCAGCGTTCTTTGTCATCACCCATTGTTTCCAAGCATTCACTCCGAATGTGTACTGGAAAAGAAAGAAAAGCGAGGTTCCATCAGAGGACAAATCTTCGCATGCGTAGCCTCAATTTCGCAAGCAAGATATAACATTTTATGTTTAATCAGTGTGGCAAGTTTAAGAATTATACAATAAACTAATATCTAGAAACGCAAATTAGTCACAGTAACCAATTCCTTGTATTGGTTCACACAATTCTCACAACTAGAAAACACACCAAGTAAGCCAAAGAAATGCCCTACAAAATATATTGAATAAACAGCAAACACACAAGCCGCCCCTCAAATCACCACACAACAACTTTAATGGTGAAAGAATTATACTATATTTAAAAACTATAAAATACTTGTTTTTAAAGGAAGCTAAATTGTTGCTAACTTATGAAACTTTGCTATTTGAGTTGTGTTTTTTCTTGCATTCCGAATTATTATATTATTTTATCATATCAAAGATTACGCTTTATTTTTCTAAACACATGTATTGCCTTTTTGTACAATAAAGCATTTACAAACAAACGATGCATAAATTACATAATTTGAAATGTAGTTTTGTTGAATTAAATGTGTTAAAAATAAATATTTATTCTTAAAGCCTACTCAATCTTCTTCCACTTTTCCCTATTCTTGACAATAATTGTACCGATTCGCCTAGCACATGCGATTATAAGTCAATTTACGATTTGTTGAAAAGTCGCCTCATTAATATTGGGAGCATATATGTGCCATACTCGGTGTTGATTTTCAGTTTTGACTTAAGTCGTCCCTGTGTTCGACGATGCATTGAAATTATTTCAAAAATAGGTTTGAATTCACAATGAAGAACTTGTTCTTTGTCGAAATTATTCAGTATGTACCTACGTATTATTAACGTAATCGTTTCCGTGGTTCTTTTGTTATTGTAGAGAATATACATTCGAGGTGGTTCCATTTTTTACTTTCTTTGATGACGTGGCAACTTTTTTTGAAAAAAAAAAACTATAATACATTGGTGGACTAAAAAAAGGACTCAAGGTTTATTGCCTGACTTTTTAAAAAATAACTCGGTCTACAAAAAAATCTTTTAATTTACCTATAATTTTAAAGGAGGTTTTTACCCAAAGCCAGAAAAAAAAAGGTTTTAAGTAATCGAAATTTAGTCAATTTACGTCATTGGCGCCATTATTTGACGATAACTACGGCTTACATGCTCACTTGCGCGCCTTCCATCCTTTCCAAATGAGTGCTATTCGATTTTTTCTTATTTTGCTTCCTGAACCATGACTTGTAAACACGCTAATTACCGATTCATAACAACAAGGGAAAATGGACACCACTCCGACAGGCCGCTCAAGCTATTGCCCTATTGCAAGACGGGCGCAACCAAAGGAAAGTCGCTGTGGCATTTCGTATAAGCCAATCAGCAGTCTCTAGAGTATACAGACGGTACCTGGATACCGGCAGCGTCATTCGAAGACCAGCATCAGGCAGAGGGGCATGTACTTCTTAGCAAGACGACCGGTTCGTGGTTATGACATCGCTACGAAATCGGCACATGATTGCGGTTGCGATCCAGCAAGAGCGAGATCAGTGAGAGATCGGACTACAAGTTAAAGGACGATCGCTAAGAGACTGAAGGAGGCTGACCTGACCACAAGGAGGCCAGCGACTGGGCTCCAGTTGACCACAGCACATCGGCAAACGCGCAACTTTGGTTCGCTCGAGATCACATAAATTGGACCTCGGATCAATGATGCTCCGTTTTGTTCTCCGACGAGTCCCGAATGTGCTACATGGCAACGACGGAAGAGGACGTGTCTCTAGGAGGCCCGGGGAAAGTTACGCACAGTGCTGCATCTCTTTAACGGTTGCGTAGATGCAAACCCACTTGGAGTTTGTGCCTGTCGGTGCTGGCAGAGGTGGCTTAATCGCTCACGCATATATTGAAGATATTCTCCAAGAATAAGTCGTAGCAGGATTTGTCGTTGAGCACTTCATCCTAATGCAAAATAATGAGAGGCCTCATATTGCTGTGTCGGTGCGGCAGTACCCACCCGAGGTCGGAGTACCCACACTGGACTGGCCAGCGCGAAGCACCGACCTCAACCCAATCGAACATTTGTGGGATAATAAAATAAATAAAAAATACTTTATTGGTCATCGATCAGTGAGGCCTTTTGAGTCTACAATATTGAGGGATGAACTTAAAAGAAGAATGCGTAACCGTAATCCAGCTCCTACATCACTCAATGACCTGAAGATTGCAATGACTGAAGAATGGGATGTCAGGCAGTTGTCAAAAATCTTATCAGGTCAAAAAATTAATTGAGTATAACCAAAGTTTGGCTGGAAGAGAATAGAACGATAAGGTCGCCAAATTGAACCCATACTCTTACTACAACTATCTGAATAATGGAATTGTGAAAGTAAGGCAACGAATTTGTTTTGTCCACATTTTACAAAAGGAAACTAAATAACAATCAACTAACCTTCAAGCACATATTAGCGTCAGGTTTTTCTGCTGGCTCGCGAGGAGGATCTGGCTGCGGTGGCGGCGCCGGTTCCGAACGGCGACTGCGTTTAGAGCGTGATGACGTGCGGGTGGCAGCAGGCGGCGGGGCAGTGCGCTTGCGCGGTGCGGTTGCGGCCGAGGAAGCCCGTAGTGCGGCAACTGCGCGCTGTTGCTCTAGCACCATCATGTGGTGGTGGTGCATTCCTGCCTCGCCTTCTAATCCTGCGAAACAAACATGACTGAAGTAATACAACTTGGTACAATCACTTTAAGAACGTTTGAGTTTTGGAGTGTAATTTTAGGACACCGGCAACATGTAGGATTATTGTTTATACTCGAATTTGGGCTGTTACATCAAGCAACAATTTATCAAGCAACCTACGTTTGACGTTTTCGAGGCTGTGTTCGGTGGAGCCTATCTCGTTAGAATTCATTTGGATTTCTAATTTGACAGACATTCGTGCGTTGTCGTCGGGTCTTAATTCGGTAGTATATGTCTCGTCTGCACTCATTTGGCTTTCTGCTTTGACAGACATCTGACCTTCAGAACTTAATTCGGAAGAGTCTATCTCCCCTGAACTCGTTTCGCTTACTGCTTTTGTAAAAATCCGTCCATCGGGACTTAATTCGGTAGAGTCTATCTCGTCTGAATTCATTTCGCTTTCTGTTTTGTCAATCATCCGACCGTCAGGACTTAATTTGGTAGAGTCTATCTCGTCTGAACTCATTTCGCTTTCTGCTTTGTCAATCATCCGACCCTCAGGACTTAATTCGGTAGAGTCTATCCCGTCTGAACTCATTTCGCTTTTTGCTTTGTCAAACATTCGACCCTCTGGGCTTAAAACATTAAAGTCAATATCCTCAGTACTCATTTTGTTATTTGCTTTGCTCAGCAGTTGTGACCACAGTTGGATCTAATTAATCGGCTGCGATGTCCACTCTTGACGTTTGAAAATCACGTCAATTAAATATTACCATTTATTAACGCTTTTTACTGCCTGGTTTATTTATTATATTATTCGCGCCAAATATGTAAACTATGAACGCGCTATCTACCGTTGCAGTTGCCGGACCATTGAGTTGTGACAGACAGTGTGCAGCGAGCATCAGGGCTAGATGTGCGGGGTCTAAATAAACTAAATTATCTGTTCCGGACCTACAGAGGGTGTCGAGTAGGCGGGCCAATTTAAGTGAAGTGCACTTCAACGTAATTTTTCACACCATGACCTATCCATGCGATACATACATGGCATTAACTTCAAGCTTTATAATATAATAACAGCACATTGGTAAATCATATATTTAAAGTAGAGTGTGTTCAGGAATATATAATTCAACATGCTTGGTAAATAAATAATCACTTTCCACCAAATAAAATAAAAGTTTAAAGAACTAAAACCCGACTACGAAAAAAATTTCTAGAAAATGAAATGGGAGAATATTTTTATAATTTAGCAACTTCATTGCATCGGTTTTGAACTCCGACTACGGAAAATCAATTTATATGGTACAATGTTGTTTGAGAAAACAAACACGTATTTGTTATTTATTACTAATCAATAAATAGGATATTTGATACATAACAGGACCTTATGTTTCAGGGTACCTGTCCAGGTATCAGCCGTAGCAGTAGGTCCCTATGATGCTTGTTTATAGTGTTTGTAATGACGATTTAACGATGAGTGTTTTTGCAGTTCTCCCATTTCATTTTTTATTAATTTCATTTCGTAGCCGGGTTGTAGTTTTTTAAACTTTTATTTTATTTAGGACTTTTTAGTGGCACAATATTTTGCTAACAGTTCAAACAAAGAGTATTAATTAAAGCGGCTATATTTCTTTATATTATTCATATTAAATAATTCCTATGTCAAGATTTGATTACCTTACATATTTATTGGATCGATTCTAGGCTACGCAATCTTTCTAATTCGAATCATGGATCTAGGCTATGTAATCCTTCTATTTCCGGTAAGGAGCATGTGACCATCTCTACAGTGCGATGTATAAAAGACATACTACGCCATGTAGAGGGCAGCGGCGACACTACGCACTGCATAGCGCACTATTGCGTAATCTCCGATTGCGCGTTACCACACCATCGAACGGCGACAAACTATTTTCATAATCTATGTTTTGTTGCTACTCAAATCACTGACGGTCCAGACAAGGTTTTTTATCGTCCCATGTATTTTTATTCAATCATATGAACTGCCTGCTTGATAAAATCCGAGACATCAATTTATTTGTAATGTAAAATCGATACCTACCACATCTAGTGAGTGATCAGCCGAGGCAAACTGTTCTTTATTATTCAGAAGCACTTTCTTGTTTTTCCTTTGAAGTTATTATACTTTAGGGCCTAAGATTATTACTCAATGTATCAAGATGAATCCAATGGACACCTCTTTTGTTCAAATCGGATCAGTAGTTCAGAATTATCCTCAATTAAAAAGAAATGTCGTGCTGGGTTTTTTACATTTCGAGTCATCATGCATAGGTACCATATCGTATTTTTTATAGCCTATGACACTCGTGACATTATAACGAATTCAAGGACACATCATTTGTCACAATCGGTCCAGTAGTGTGATCGCTATGATGGAACATCCATACCCACATACATACATAGGGTGTTAAAATCATAACCCTTTTCCGTAGTCGGGTAATGAAGAGCTACTTGCTCGTTTATCATACCTTGACATAAACTAGTGCAATTCAAGCGAACTTCACGTCTCTTTACCACAGATTCATTTGGTAACTGGCTATTCCACAATACTTTTTGGTATCATTCATAGATTACACTTACCAGGCATACCAGGATGGGAACTTGGAGTGATAGTATTAGCTGTCATAGCAGATTCCAAGTCTACTGGTTGATCTTCATACTCTGTGGCCATCTTGAGTGCCATTTGCAACATGTCCTCCCCAAACGCATGGTTACCATCTATAGCACCCACAGGACTGAATCCGTCATCTGTTGAATAAACAATTTTGTTAGAACATACTTCAAAGGTAGAAGTAGTTAGTAAAATGATATCAATAAACTTACCGTTATCGTCATCAGTGTCTGAATCGCTTTGATCTTTCTTTTTATCCCCGGCGACCATTTCGGCCATCATTAACAGTTCTGCTTCAAATGGATCAGTGGGCATTTTGTCGTGAATTTTATTTATTTCCTTCATTATCCCTTTAGCGGAATTCCTCGTAGTCGGAACAAATACGGGAGTGGGTATTGGTAATGGAATTGGTATTGGGACAGGGAATGGTAGAGACCACATTGCACATGGTACTGGAACATATATAGGCACTGGAACGGGAATAAGAACCCTACGTTCCAAACTCGGATCAGTCTGCGTCTCTTTCGTGCACGGATGAGGACGGCACGAAACTCCTTTAGATACCGTCATAGGTTTCGTCATAGTTCCTTTGTTTGCCACTTCTTGCGGAGGTAAAGTTTTAACAATGACATGATTTAATACCTTGGGAGGTGGCGGTGGTGGCGGTGTCGGTGGTTTTGGGGGCGGCGGAGGTGTCTTAGGAACCGCTGGAGGTTCAGGTTCGGGAGGTGGCGGTTGCGCAAGGCGTTTGGACTTTGCCCGTGTCATTGAAGGCATAAGCGGGGGTGGTGCGGCAAGAGATTGTACATTAGAGATGACCGGCATAACAGACCGCTGTTGACCCTTGCCCAGTGCTGTAAAAAAGATATTATAAGCACACCGATAAACGAGTAAAAGTAAACTTTTTGTTACAAATTTATATAAATTATACTTACATTTGCTTTGATTAGCCGAGTAGGTTCGTCTTGGGGCGCCAGTTGGAACTGCTTTCGGTTGATCAATAGATTCACCAGGAACAAGTGGTGGAGCATGCTTTGAATACTGACTCTGCATTCAAAAATAATTCAGCAATTAGGAATGGTCCTCAAGTTTTTCTTTGTTACTTTGGATGCTCAAAATCAAAGTGAAAAGGAATTTATTGAGATGCGCACTTTATCTTCGGCAGTATCGTCTACACACCTGGTAAGATTGTGGTCAAAAGTGGTAATATCTCTAAATAAAGAGTCCTTACTGTGCCGGCAAGTCAATGTATATGAATCATATACATCATCATATATATACATCATCATATACAGGGCGTCCCAAAGTTATGGGACATGAAGGGGAAGTACCTTAAATATTGTAGATAGTGAATTTTGCTCAAAGAAGACTTTATGTTATTTTTAAAAGTTAGTAATTCTGCATTCATAGATTTTCTAAAAATTACTTGCTTCGGCTGGGAATCGAACCGACTTAAATGTGAAAAAAAAAACACCCTACTTTTATGATGCCAATCGAAAGAATAGCTAAAAAATAATAACTCTGCCTAAGTAACATAGTATTTTAAAAGAAAGGAACAACATAAAATGATTGAGTCAAATTTCAAGAAAGTTATTTATTGCCGACGACGTTCGAAAAGTAGCGATATTATCATTCCAAAGATAGCATTGATTATTCGTAAATAAGTACCCACATCATAAAATAGGTACTAACATAGTTTTCCTTATTATAAGTGCACGTGTAGATGAAATGATAAAACTTGTATTTCAATACGTCCTCTGTAAGCTAGACAGAAGGCAAATTAAAAACAAAAATAAATAATTTATAATTTGAAAATGGAACAGTTTATGACAGCGTTTGTTTGAATGCATACTTTTTAAGATATTTTAAAAAGAAGTGATATTTTTAAATGTTGTTCTTAAATTTGAAAATGGAACAGTATGTGCGAGCGTTTGTTTTTCGGATATTGATCTGTTTAGTCTCAATTCACTTACACAAGTGTTATTGTGTTAATTTATTGCGAACATGGCATATCAAGTAAGTTTTGATCTAATGGAAGCATATTTTTTGAACGATAAAGATATCTCTAGAAGTTTGCGGTGGTATGGCGTAAAATATCCTGATAGACAAATACCGTCTCGTAAAGTTTTGAAAAGGCTTGTGAACAATTTGAAAACTCTGGGACGTTTCGATAAACGCCCAAGAGAACCACAGCAAGAAAACCATACGATCAACGACGAAGAACTTGGTATTTTAATTTACTTTTCGGCTTTTCCGAAAGCATCGGTGAGAGAAGGAGAACATGAAATTGGAGTTTCAAAAAGTAAAATACACCGTGTATTAAAAAAACACGGTTTTAAGAGTTATGTTGAAGGACGATTGGTTCAAAAATTACTTCCGGGCGATACAGAAAGGAGAAAAAATTTCTGTCTTGATATCCAGGCACGATTGCTCGAAGATCCAAATTTTTTGGATAATATTATTTGGACAGACGAATCTAACTTTAGCAATAACGGTATGTATAACCGCAACAATAATCGTATTTGGTCTAAAGAAAATCCCCTACGAGTGACTGAAACTAATAACCAAGTGCGTTTTTCACTCAACTGTTGGTGCGGACTTTTAAAAAACCGGGTTTTCTTAATCCATTTTTACCAAGGAACCTTGAACACAGAAAAGTATTTAGGAATACTTCAAATTTTAAGGGATAAGATAAGAAACCATTCCGCGGCGGAGCAAGAAAACTTAATTTTCCAACAAGATGGAGCTCCGGCTCATAATAGTCGGAGAGCAGCAGATTTTCTAAATGAATGTTTTCCTACATGGATTGGTACAAATGGACCGATTAGATGGCCGGCCAGATCCCCGGACCTCACACCATTAGATTTCTTCTTTTGGGGATACGTGAAAGATATGCTATACAAAAAGCGATACGAGAACGTAGGCGAGTTGCAAACAGAATTGTGCCATATCACATCGAGTGTTCACCATAAAATGATTAGAAAATCAACAGGCAGCGGGCTCATTAAAAGATTGGCGATTTGCGTAAGACAAGAGGGATCACATTTTGAGCATTTAATTAATTAATTTACAAAAAAATACCTACTTAATTGACTACGGCAGTTTAATGTATGTTTTTTATTTGATTAAAATGATTAATTTCACGTTGTTCCTTTCTTTTAAAATACTATGTTACTTAGGCAGAGTTATTATTTTTTAGCTATTCTTTCGATTGGCATCATAAAAGTAGGGTGTTTTTTTTTTCACATTTGAGTCGGTTCGATTCCCAGCCGAAGCAAATAATTTTTAGAAAATCTATGAATGCAGAATTACTAACTTTTAAAAATAACATAAAGTCTTCTTTGAGCAAAATTCACTATCTACAATATTTAAGGTACTTCCCCTTCATGTCCCATAACTTTGGGACGCCCTGTATATACACCATATCATAATATGATAGATAATACATACACTACCATTCACAAATTTGAAAGCTAAACAATAGTATTTGACCTATGTAATACTATATATAACAACAGCTCTTTTTAAAATTCTTTCCCAAGACAAAATTTCAATTTTCTTTGTAATACACAAGTAACTGGGAAAAATCATCAAAATCAAGTGAAACAAAATTCCACGCAATTCAAAAACTTAGCGCGTCGCCCGCTTTGCCTTCAAACGACAACCTCCGTCTTGGGTAATAAAAACGTGTAAAAATGGACTAGAACATACGAAAGTGACTGGCATTACATTTCATGAGTGAGTGCCCCCTCAAGTACAATATTTTCCAAAAAAAACAGTTTTTAATTTCATCCAGTTAATAGGGCTGGATAAAGTGGTGACAGTGTCTTTAAAAAAACATATTTTACAGTACAGATTGTTTCTGTAAAACAATCTATACTCAAAAGACTCTTTTATTACATGTCTTTTATTAACCCATTTTGATTTTTTTTACTATATTGGGTGTAAATTTTTGTCTATTGTCAAAAAATCGATTTGCCTATATCCTACCACGCAAATGTGTGCTTGCAGCGTACCCAGCGATACGGAAAAAGGATATCATCATCAACAGCCTTACACATCCCCACTGTTGGGGCACAGCCTCCTCTCACTGGGAGAGGGTATGAGTCATAATCCACCATGCGAACCTAGTGTGGGTTGGTGGATTTGTATCAGACTACTACCCACCTGACAGTCAGTGTTGTCAAGTCGCCCCTTCAATTGCCTTCAATTGAAAACAACCGGGACCGACTATTTAACGTGCCCTCCGAAGCACAGAAACACTCGTATTAAAAAATGCCACTATAGAGGTCAGACATCCCAGGTCAGTCGGCCAGGTTAACTTCGCTAATCGAAAAGAAATAAGGAATGGGAATGCACCATAAGTGAAAAGGATATAGCGATCTCTTAATGACGAACAGTCGTGTACCGCACAATGCGCACATTACCATAATCACGACATCGCAAAAAAAATCCAGTAAATTCAACTTGTTGAACTATGAGTTGAACTAATCGGAATAATTGGAATTTGAGCAATAGTTGAACTATGATTTATCCATTTTCTTTATGTGATTGAAGGGGAAATTATGCATGTAGGCCTCTAACTACCATGTGGGAACTAGCGTCGAAACGGTATTATTTCATAATGGCTTAGCACCAACAGATAATCTATCATAATAATTAAAAACCCAAAATTTCGAATCAACTTCGAAAAGCTTTTAGTTTGTTATTCCAGTGTAGATAACAGCTTAGCGTAACGCTGTAAAATAGACACGTGGAAAACTGTTTTCGAAGTAATTGCAGACTACATTTAGTGATTATCTTAGGTAAAAAAAAAATTGTAACATACATACCTGAAAAGACATGACACACTGGTAAGTGCAAAAATTACGTACAGTTGCATCAGACATTGTCAAGTGATATTGGGCCAGCGACGTTCGCTTGCACATATCACATTTGGTCCTGGAAAATCATTGTAGTTTGATAAAAAGCATGAAAAAAATTTGGAACATTTTTTTCTCTACATGTTGTATATGATGATAAAGGTCACAAACGCAAGCTATGGTAGAGGATGCTGAGCGTGAGCAAGATAAAGCAGACTTTGGGCCTCCACACTTCTGTTATAGTAAATAATTTCAGTTGGTATCTTTTGGCAAGTAAAAAATTACCTTCGTGAGGATACGGCATTCACAGACACTTGGTAGAGATTCAGACAGTTTAGCGAACACATCATTATCGCCTGTCCATTGGCCTGAGTGCGCCTAATCATATCGAAATTGTATTTCTTAACTTTGCACCAATTACAGGGCACTATATGACGAGAGTTGCTTATGAATACGTTCATACATGACTTTGAGCAAAAGCATTGAGGAATATTGCCCTCATAAATGGTGTAACATTTGCTTTGCTTCCTCTCAAAGAATTTTTTGCACCAGCGGCACTGATCTGCAACATAAATACATTCAAAATGTACAATTTTGTTACTTGAAATGAATGGCATGATAAGTGTAATGCTTTGCCCTCTGGACACCTCCATATTATGTCCTATTTTGTTATTTATTACTAAGTAAACTAATGTCAGCTTTAAAACAGGAAAATACAAAATATAATTGTTTATGAATTTTGTATATTTCTTTTATAAAGAAAACCAATGCTTTTTTTTAGTTTAGGACAAAAATATGTATTGTAAACTGTCTTCTTACCAGGGAAAATATTGTTGACGAATTTAAAAGCAGCAAAGCATGGGTCTGAGCAGAGCCTTTGTGAGGCATCATCACTCACTTCCACTTCAATAGTAGTAGCCTTTTCTAATGAGCATACTGCACATTTCGCCCAAATAGGCTGGGGAATAGGATTCTTACTCATTTGATCAAACTTTTCCATACAAATTTGAGTGCAAAAGTCTTTGAATTGTCCCTTATCACCAACAGGTGCGAGAAATCCTTGATGACCTACAGATATATCCCTCTGGCAATAACAACATATCTTCAATCCTTTTTTGAATTCCTCCAAACAGGCAGAGTTGCAAAATTGACGAATATCATATCCGAATCGCACACAATATTTTCCCAAGCTTGTATGTTGCACATTATTCTTGCAGTTAGCGCACCTAGAACCGACTTTATTTTGATGTCTTCCAAGACAAACTTCATTACAAAAATCCATTGTTTCCCAAGTCAACATTTTGTCATCCAAGTCAAGTATCAAAGTGCACTGTGTGCATCTGCGGATAAATGTACGTTCCCTCTCGTCACGAGCTGCTTGCACCATTGCGGATGTTTTACCTTGGATTTTGTAAGCTTCATCTAAGTATTTGTCAGTAGCGTTACTAATAACCTTTAGTTTGAGCAATGGAGGATTACTAGCTGGTGGGGGCCCAGAGTTTATTTTACGGGGTAAACGTTTCTTTTTTATCCAATATCTCCCATTTTCTTCAAAGTTCAGATTTTTAATGCAAGTCTGCTCACAAATCATTAGAGTTTCTCCATATCGTATCATGGTATATGAACATTTTTTTAGCTCATTACAAACCACGCAATCGGCGTCTACAGGCGTTATTTGTTCCACCGTTATCCTCCTTCGCTTAAATCGATATTTATCTTTTTCATCAGCCATCATGCTGTGCAAACAGCTCATTGAACAGTAGTTCGTATGTTCACCATCATAGTAATAGTAAAAATAACATATTTTCTTCTCCTCACATTCCGAGCAAGTCAGTGTTACGGGTATGATCTCCTCAATTAAATACTTCTTTGAAGCGACAGTGTATTGTCCTGGATGTGCTGCTTGGTACAATTCAATGCAATCGTCTGCACAAATGTAGCGGTTTTCTCCATCTTTGGTAACAAATCGAAAATTACATGATTTTTCAGTTTTACATTGGGCACACATTTGTTCATGTGAACAGATCTCTTGAATAGTATTTGGCACAACGTTCCCCTCAACTGCAGGAACTTCTTCAGGTTCTTTATCTGGAATAATAAACTTCTTTATTGAAATTCGCGACTATGTCATGCAACTGCAATGCATTAAACTGGATGATCAATATGTTACACCCATCCAAGTCAGAACTGTAATGTACTGTGTTATATGTGGAACTAAGAGGAAATTTGCATTTCGAGGGCAGGAATAATTTGAACAGATAAAATTGTCAAAAAACCGCCTTCAGTAATATTCCGTTGTCTTATCTCCGTAGTGCGTCATCAGATCTTCAAAGCTTTTGAAACCTGATGAAGTAAGGCGTTAGAAAGACAGGAATTTGCACTGATAGTAGAGCATGATCACGTTCAGGGACACAACCTGCCTCTTAAACTCTCTGGTGTTACTTCCATGAACATGTTAAATTAAAGACAAATATAATTTAGTATATGCATTCTGATCTTTAGAAGAAAATCTGTAATTCAAAAGCTACACTGAATTGTGAACGTCAAGATGAGGGAACCACCCCTCAAAAATCAAATATTGTCAAACCAGTCGCCAATACCAGCATGGTACCTATATCAAAAACGTTAGTACCTCAAAGTATTCAAAAATATCATGTGTAATATGTGGTTCCTCCATCTTGGCGTCAAAATGGAGGGACCACCTTTGGTTCTTAAAAAATTTAACATATACCGTTAAAATAACCACACAAAAGCTTAATACCTGGGTTGGTGCTTCCTAAGAATCTCTCTTTATAATCGTTCTTCTAAGGGCTTTATCACACTAGCGAGTTGCGAGCGAGTGGAAAGCGGGGCGAGTGCGCAGCGAGTACGCCGCGAGTTCGGGACGTATGCGCAGCGAGCTCGCCGCGGGTGGGCAGTGAGTTCGCGGTGTGCGATTCTCGTTTTGTACATTCAGTGCCAGAATGGATTACGACGAGGAAACACTGCTGTTAGCTTTGTTACTCCGAAGACGGAAACGAAGACAAAAGCAGATAAAACGACGAATATGGGAGGACCCATTATCAAGTTATCGACTGGCGTCAACAGCGCTGTTCGCCACGCACACGTCGCGAACTCGCGGCGTGCTGGCTGCGCACTCGCCCCGCTTCCCACTCGCTCGCAACTCGCTAGTGTGATAACGCTCTAACAGTTTTGCAAATAATTAATTTAAAAAAAAAAGAGATATGAGAACGCCTGTGTAAAAAATTATAGCAAAATGTATGAAATAAGAAATTTATTTACAATAGTATCAAGGTCTTCAGAATTTGTTATAACCGATTGCAATAAAAAAAAAAAGTATTTTATCATTTTTTTACAGCATTATGAACGTTATGGTGTTTAAACGGATGTATATCACTATATCTACGATTTCTGTAATAAATAACACATAGAAAATATTCAAATAAAATTGTACCCACAAAATCGATAATACGGAAATATCATTATTTGATTTTGATATTGATTTAACTAATTGACCAATCCGCTTTTCCCGTTTGTATGAGGAACCAAACATTTTTTTTGAGATTTCGATATAGATTCCATAAAAAAGTTTTTGTTTATGATAATGTCGGAGCTACTGATCTGTCTTTAAGTCTGTCGTTGTCGTTATTTCTGTCATTAAACTTAATTAACAACCTGACAACGAAATGAAAAACAATGAAGTACATCAATGTTGCATATTATTTTCACGTTGATATTGAACTAAACACAAAATTATTTCTCGACATCTAAACAGTGCGGAATGATAAAAATGTGACTTTTTGTGATTTTACATTCATAGTTGAGAATGTTTTAATTCATGTTCTGTATAGTGCTGAAGTTACAAAATCTTGTGCCAATAGTGATTGTTCTGTTAAGAATATAAAACGAAATATTGGATATGAATATTCTTGACAACAGGTACCATGCGGGTATTGAGGACTGGTTTGATAATATTTGAGGGGTGGTTCCCTCATGTTGACGTTCACACTGAATTCCATAGGCTTACCTCCCGCACCATTCTCCTGAGATTGATCATCACCTGCCATTTCAGTGTCCATGGGTTCACCAGTTCCTTCACTGTTGATTGATTCTTCAGGCATTACATCTGCTGTATCGTTTTCTTCTTTCGGCACAGTTTCCATTGCCGTTGCGGCAGCTTTGTAAGGTAAATAATTGAGAGTGAATAAAAGTAAATTATTTAATAATTTAACAGTTTTATTAGTTAGCACAGCTAAGAACCAGATGAACAAATGTAGCGAATCGCAAATGCAAGTAATGTTACAAAATCACGGAAACATGCATTTTCCCTAAATCATTATTTCGAGCAATAAATCGAAATTTATTTTAATTTCTTGGCTTCTCAACGGATCACTAAAGCCCTATTAAAATATGTTGCGTACAGCTCCGTCGTAACACTTAACTTTGAGTTTTAAAACTTATTTATGATTCACCTGCGTTACTTACTTAAAATACACAATCAAATTCGCGTATATTTTCTTAAATAGAATGAATTCGCTTATTTTATCAAAACAATGATATACTAGGCCACTAGTGAACACTTCGCATTGGGGCACTTGCCTCCATCCCACGTTGGTGAGACAGCACATCAGGTGGTAAGCCTTTAGGCAATAAGTGGTACCTTTGCAGAAGGCATGCAAGCCCTCCGCTCTTAACTATTTCGACAGCCAAGCATCAATGCCCCCATTGTTGTGTTACGGTGTGAAGAGCTATTGAATATCCTTTTGAGTCCTCAGAGTATTTGATGTTTCAATCATTTCTTAGGGATGTCACAGCTTAATCGTAAATTCAAACTAAATATACACACAATTCATTCGCAAATGCAGTATAGTTATTTCGGCGGAATAACTCGTACAATTAATCGCATAGGTGATCAATATATTTTGTACATATAGTGGGTAGTGAAACTGCTCATTCAAAAACAATGATAGCGGGTTCGAATGGGCCATTCTTCTAAGTCCAAATTCAATCGCACTGCGAACGAAATATAGAATGAATGCAACTGCAAGGTGTCAAACAAGCAGATCGTCCAGCAAAAGCTAAGAGCAAAAGGCTGCTGTGAAATTACTGATTTCTTAAATGACAAAAACCTCTGACTTAAAACTTTCACGCGTTTTAAATATTCAATGTTTATTAAAGAAAATAATGTATCTAACTAATATTATAAACGCGAAAGTTTGGATATTTATTGTTTGTTTGTTGCTTAATCACGTCGAAACGGCTGAACGGATTTGAATGAAATTTGGTATGTAGGTAGAATATACCCTGGATTAAGACATAGGATACTTTCATCCCGTTAAAGTGAGTAGTTCCCGCGGGATAAACAAATTAAACGTATCCGGGATAAAGTTATTCCACGCTGGCGAAGTCGCGGACGGAAAGCTAGTATAAAAATAATAAATCAAGAAAATAAAACCCCTTTTCTTGCTATTGTTCTCTGGGGATTACAGCGTTATGAATGAGCGGTAAATGTAAAAACTGTGACGATTTAAGTAATCATTTATATCCTATGATATAACGAACTTGTTCATTTTCAAGAATTATTACTTACAGCGAATTTGATTTACAGTCGAATATAAGATAAAAATATTTCAAATAATACGCTATTCTTTAAAATAAAAACCGCTCAACCGAAAATACTCTTTTTAATAATAGGACATTTCTAAAATGTCCTCTACCACCTCCTTTCAGGGCCGTAAAAATCTTTATTATTATTTAACAATGTTGACTGATAGAATTGTTGCGGCTGTTTGAGATGTTAATAGAGCCACTACTCCAAAGAAGTTCCGGGTGGGGACGCTTCCACGTTCTGTCTCATCTTCATTTAATATCAGACGTAACAGCCAATCGTCGACATGCCGAGCGTAAAAGTATGGTATAAAACCTACCTTCAGCTAGTTTCCGTTTCTCAGCTAAAACTTTTTCAGCTTCTGCCTTATCGGCTTCAGAAATCTCTCTTTCTGTGTCAGGAAGAAGACATACTTCTTCGTCAGCGCCAGGAGCCTCCACCAGCTCTCCTAAAAAGAAATACCTAAAATTACTGTTTATACTATGCTATTTAAGAGTTGTAATTGTATGTATTAACAAAGATGTTCAAAAAAGGTCTAATAATCTATTAATAAGTGACGAATGAAATAAACCAAGATAAAATAAAAACCTGTTTGCTCTTGCTCTTCCTCTTCACGGACATGTTCGCGTTCAACATTATCAGTATTATGATCTTCATTGTTATCCCCAACATTCACAGATGTTTTCACTCGAGCTGCTGCAGATTTGTTCGCTGTAGAGGTGTTGGCTGTAGAGGTGTTGGCTGTAGATGTGTTGGCTGTAGAGGTGTTGGCTGTAGAGGTGTTGGCTGTAGAGGTGGTGGCTGTAGAGGTGTTGGCTGAAGAAGTGTTGGGTGAAGAGGTGTCGGCAGCAGAGCCAGTGCGATCTTTTAATAAAACGTCAAATGGATCCAATGCCTATAAAATGTTACATGAGATTATGGTCATAATTTAAAGTAAGAATTTATTACACTCAATCATGTCTTTCTTTACCTGTGTATGATCATCTTGTGATTCATCTATTGATACATTAGGAGCAGTTTCAAATTCAGGTTTCAATACTCCTTCCATTTTATTCATTTCCTCTTTATTATTGGCTTTATCCTTATCAACATCTGTGTTATCTCCTTCAGTTGACACAAGTTGTCTTGTTTCAGATGTAACTTGGATTGTTTCTTCATTTTGTGATGTTGTAACTTCATTTGGTTCTTTACCATCTAATTGTTGCTCTACAGTTTTAGGACTGTTTTCTGCAAGAGTGCTTTCAGAAACTGATGTGTCTTTTACTTGATCTTGCATGTTGTCATCAGTTTCACATTTTATTTCTGAAAAAAAAAAAAAAACATCACTTTGTGTTTTGTGAACTTACTGTATCCAGTTGAATAACTATACATATAAGGTTTAAAGCTTGAGCCCATAACTTATTGTTAAATAAATTGCGGAAGAAGAGAACTCCTAGAAGAGAATGGCAGACATAGGCGACAACAGGGCAGGACTCACCTAAACAGACTCAGTAAAGAACTGAAACATGTACTAGACTGAAACAGCAATGAGACAGTACAGCAGCAACTAAGTACCTTGTCTGCTTCTAAACTAGAAAATTACTCTCTATGGAAGATGACAAAGAATCTCAAAAAGACAAAACAATTCAGGCCTCCATTACAATCAAACACTGGAATCTGGGCCCAGAGTGGTAGTGAAAAAGCAGAACTATTTGCATAAAATCTAGTTTTTTTTCACACCAAATCCCTCAGACACGGGAGAACTGGAACATGAGATTGATCCAAGTACTAAATAGTGATCAACAGCTGTCTCCTCCACTTAAACCTGTCACACTAAAGGAAATTTTACAGCAAATCGGGAAACTCAAAAACAAATTCGATCTCATAATAGCGGACTAAAACACTTAAAAAAGAAAACAATAGTCTTCCAGATTTATCGCGTCAATGCTATTTTAAGAATGCAGTATTTTCCCAAGATTTGGAAGATCTAACAAATATGCATGATTGCCATACCAGGCAAATCATTCAATGAACCCAGCTCATATCAACCAATTAGCCTACTTCCGATAATATCAAAATTGTTTAAAAAGATCCTGCTTCGCAGACTAAAACCAATTCTAGATGGAAATAAAATAACACCAATACGTCAATTCAGATTTAGATCTGAACATTCCACAGTAGAGCAGTGTCACAGGGTAGTCAACACAATACGAGATGCTCTAGAAAAGAAAGAATACTGCTCTTGACATAAAGCAAGCCTTCGACAAGGTGTGGCATAAAGGACTGATGTAGAAGTTGAAACTCTCTCTCTCTCTCTATACTCTATATACGTGATTTTAAAATCTTATGTGGAACATCGAACATTTCAAGTAAAGCTTGCTCTAATCTACATTAAATTAAAGTTTCGGTACCCCAGGGATCTGTGCTCGGTCTAGTCTTGTACCGCATTTACACATCTGACCTGCCCCAAAACAGAAGGAATAGAAACAGCTACATATGCAGATCACACCGCCTGTCTGATGAATGATAAGGACCCAGTTAGAACATGCAATCCAAGCTTGGCAGCTGTATTTGCTATTATTTGCACTCCAATCACACTCCAACAAAAAGTGTAACACATCCTCTGGTTTATCACAAACTGCACACAGTGTGGATGATTTATACCATCATAATGGTAAAAATTATTTATTATGGGTCCTGAGCACAGTCTAAAGACCTCTTGATCATAGTTCCCCTGGGTAGGCTGGTATAATCAACACCAAGGTGCCAAAACAAGACTATCTTGGTTTTGTACTAAATACTCTTTGTTAGCAACTGTACTGGTACCCCCAATTTCCTAGCTTTCTTCTTTATTACCCTTTATTTTATAGTTTTATGGATTTGAGTATATGCTGTATATTATAAACATAAATGCCTTAGAACAGCTGCTAAATTATTATATTGACATTTTGGAGCACTTTCAGACCAAAATCATAAGAATGATATATAGAGTCCTTCGCCTGCGTGGAATAACTTATATATACTATGTCTTAATCCAGGTTATATTCTAGCTATATACCTAATTTCATCCAAATCCGTTCACCATTTCACTGTGATTGAGCAACAAACAAATAAACAAAAGAGCTATATTTGCACATACCAACAGTCGGAGATGAATCAAAAAGCCACACTAGCACATATAAGAAATAATTTTCAATACACTCAACTAAATTAAGATGGCCAGAGTCAGGGTGATGCCAAGATGCCAATCAGTAGCAAAATAGTTACTTAATACTCAAATAGTGATTGAGGTCAAGTGCTAACTGTGCATAATAAAAAACCAATAGGACCTGTGGACATATATCCCCTTTTTGAGGAACAGCTGTTAAATTATTATATTGATATTATGGAGCACTGTCGGACTAAGTAATAAGTATGATAGAGTCCCAGGGTATATAAGCAATAAGGAGCTGGATCTGCAGATACCATCAGTCAGAGACAAACAAAAAGAAATGATTTTCAAAACACACATCAATCAAATAAGATGGCAAAACACTTGATGATGTCAGAAAGCATCAACTTCATAGGTCTGCGAAGACACAGTATCAACAGAATTTTGACATGGTGGATACCACAAGAGGCACGGGCTTTATGAATCTCTCTCTGCTAGACAAAAAAAACAATGCAACAAAATTTGCAGTCACAAAAATGCCTATTGTTATGGTGGCGATCATATTGCATCAGATAGTGGCAACAAGACGAGAGAGAGAAAAGAATATATTTATTATGCCAATATGCATTGAGTACTTTAATTGTACTCAGAACTGCAATGTCCACAAATTTTAAATTTCTTAATTTACTTGATGCATCTAGATGACGGATCCCGAAGGCCATCTAGAGAGGTGCCACCCTCGAAGGAGGCTGTTGAAATTGCTCGTTTATATTGATATGAGGTATTTAATCTGAGGTCTCAGGATGACATCTTGAACTATTAAACAAATATAAACAATAAGACACATTTTGCAATATAAATCCAGTAATATACAACATCGGAGGATTATATAGACCACCCAGGAATGGCCTGTCATCAATGTTATAGTGGGATCTTCACCTGTCCATGTTAATACACTAACAACCCCTCACTCTCCAAGTTACAATGTGGGTGCACATAACAAAAGAAATCCTATTGTGACTTGTGTGTAGCATGTCATGTGATAATTCTTTGATGGAATTAATCAAAATTACATACCCTTGTCCATATCACCATGTTGATTTTCGGATCCCTTAGATTCTCCAGCACTATTACTTGAACCACTCTCTTTAGCACTATCACCACTTTCACCAACTTTATCTTGATCAACATGATTCTGCAACTTAGGGTCAGTTTTGGTGTCCCTTACATTTGAAACAGGGTCACTGTCTTTATACAAGTCAGCAGCACCAGTTGTTTGGGCTGCTTGTACATCAGTTTTGTCTTGAGGGTCAGATGTATCAGTCTGGGGTTCAGGAGCTGAACTGTTCCCTGAGGATTCAGTGATAGCCTCGGATGGGTTTTCAGGAACCAACTCCTTCTCATCCATTTTTCCAATCCAATTGGAACTGATAGATTATTTAGAAGATGAAACGCATCTGAAGACAATAAAGTAGCCGTCTCTTAAATGGGTACAAGTAAGAGTTGCAAGTGAGACGCCGCACCCGGCGTAATTGTTTTTAAGGTTATAAGGCTCCAAGGATGGGTTCAATTAAGTCATGACAGCATTAACGAAACGTTATTGTTATATTTTCGAATGGGTAGCTAAATATAATATATAGAAATTGAATAAAAATAATTAAAAATATGTGAAAGACGCCATCCTACGAAAGCAAGGCATATATTATCCCGCGCTTATTATGTTCAGAAAAAGTGATCAAATCACATAAAAATAAAGATCAAATACCAGGCATTCACAAAAACTAAGTAATTTCTAAAGCCTTTGTAGTATTATCGTATAAAAAAATATACATAATTGCGACAACGACAGGGAAGAGTATATAGCAGGGCGAGTTTCTTTGTGAAGATTGGAAAAACGATTTGTTAGTACGATAACTTGTCACTATAATGAAATCCGTATAGGTAAGAAGATTGCAATATTATACCGTAATATTTCAACAATAATTGATTACTCTTCTTACCTAAATGAAACGAGTTTCACAATTCACTCAATAAAGCACAACAAACTTCCACCATTTTGGAATCAACCTGCCTTGGATGGATCTACGGTGCGGGCGGACTCGGGTGCGGAAGTGGATAATTCTATCAGTTTACTACTTAATAATTTAAAGTATACTTAAAAATAACAGTTATTATAGTTCGGCTAGAAGAAAATATTATGACTATTTTAGCATTTTAATTGTTTTACAAAATATATGTTTTATGATTATTAATAACAAATGGAAAATGAATTGTAGTCTACTTTGCAATACAATTCGTACCGTTAGGTTGGCTAAAGGTGACGCTGTATATTAGTGATGTATTCACTCATTGCATATTTTATAATTCGATTTTTTACTTGTCCGATTTGTATTGATTTTATTGGTTCGTTTATTTATTCAGCTGACCCATAATCGAGTTGTTTTATAAGAGTTTGTTGTGGTTTAAGATACTTTGGCGTAGACAGAGAATTATGACGTATTTCGCAACGAAAAGGGACTTTGGTTTGACTCTCGCGAATTGTTACAGGTCGGGTGACAGATCGATCGAGCTCCAGCTTCGTGGTATAGGTACCTACGTATACAGGGTGTATCGTAAATAACGAATCAACCGTAGGGCGATAATTCCTCTCCTAATATTGTTGTTGCTATAGTGAGATGTCAAATAAATATATGTCTAATTAGGTAAATAATCTAAAACCAATTTGATTATTTTATTGAAAAGTCTTAGGATACATTTAATATATTACATATTGTTACATATTCCCTACCCCAGTTAATTTTTTAAACTCTGCTATTATTATTTTATTGAATAATTTTTGTTGTACCGCATGAGTATTTTTACCGGAAAAAAATAGGGTATATTAGATAAGTGACATAGAAGGTATTGGCATATGTAGATTTTTTTTTTGTTTTTCAATCCATCATCGAATAAAGCGTTGTGTCATTTGACAGTCGCGTTTGCAGCCTATTCCACACAGTTACAAAATTAAATGAAATAAATTAAAAAACTTGGAGAAAATATGAGTTCCAAATAAATATCGCATAATAGGAACCCTACGAATCCCGGCAGTCGCATATCAATCTCCGGCTGGCGCGTAAGTCAATGATGGTTTTGAAAAATATAAATAAACTACCTGTGCCAATAAATAATAATAAATAAATAATAAATATCTTTGCACATACACACAGCGCCATCTAGTTCCACACTAAGCAACTAGGCTTGTATTATGGATACCAGAGATAAACTACACAAATACATTTTTTTTGTAAATAAATACATAAATAAACGAAAAACAGCCATAACTCGGGAGCACATGTCTGTATTCATCATACAAACATATTCGATTCAGACAGGGATATAGACAGGGATTCGAACCCGCGACCTTTTGGTATAGCAGTCAGAATTTTTAACCACTACACCAAACAGGTCGTCACTTCTATTTCACTTACCTAACATGCCATTTTTTTTCCTTACGGTAAAAAACTCACCGGTAAATTGCTGAATAATAAGGCGATTTCATATAAACAATTTCCATAATATCATTGTATTTCTTATAAAAAAGAAATAACACGAACTGAAAAGTTACTGATTTTTTTTCAGAAATCTTTCAGATTTAAAATCTTTTAAAATAAATGTGGTCCTAGCTATACAGGGCGTCCCAAAGTTATGGGACATGAAGGGGAAGTACCTTAAATATCGTAGATAGTGAATTTTGCTCAAAGAAGACTTTATGTTATTTTTAAAAGTTAGTAATTCTGCATTCATAGATTTTCTAAAAATTATTTGCTTCGGCTGGGAATCGAACCGACTCAAATGTGAAAAAAAAAACACCCTACTTTTATGATGCCAATCGAAAGAATAGCTAAAAAATAATAACTCTGCCTAAGTAACATAGTATTTTAAAAGAAAGGAACAACGTGAAATTAATCATTTTAATCAAATAAAAAACATACATGAAACTGCCGTAGTCAATTAAGTAGGTATTTTTTTGTAAATTAATTAATTAAATGCTCAAAATGTGATCCCTCTTGTCTTACGCAAATCGCCAATCTTTTAATGAGCCCGCTGCCTGTTGATTTTCTAATCATTTTATGGTGAACACTCGATGTGATATGGCACAATTCTGTTTGCAACTCGCCTACGTTCTCGTATCGCTTTTTGTATAGCATATCTTTCACGTATCCCCAAAAGAAGAAATCACTTTAGCAATAAATAACTTTCTTGAAATTTGACTCAATCATTTTATGTTGTTCCTTTCTTTTAAAATACTATGTTACTTAGGCAGAGTTATTATTTTTTAGCTATTCTTTCGATTGGCATCATAAAAGTAGGGTGTTTTTTTTTTCACATTTAAGTCGGTTCGATTCCCAGCCGAAGCAAGTAATTTTTAGAAAATCTATGAATGCAGAATTACTAACTTTTAAAAATAACATAAAGTCTTCTTTGAGCAAAATTCACTATCTACAATATTTAAGGTACTTCCCCTTCATGTCCCATAACTTTGGGACGCCCTGTATACTTAAGTGTTCCATTTTTTTATAAACCTGTAAAGTTAAGTGCTAAATGGTTTCGGCACTCAAATAGTAATAGAACCAACCCGTCTCTTCCCATAAAAGGCGACTAAGGGACTTTCCACCAAAAAGCATGTTTCAAGGGCGTTGAGTTTACCACCTGTTACGTGTGCATTTCTGTATAAGTATTTCATAAAGTGAACCGTAGATGTTGTTTTAATCAATAAACTTTTAATGTTTGGAACATCCAAACACAATTTTTTTGGATATACAAATGGGGTGGCATTTCGGTTATAGGTCGTGACGTTATGTAAAGTACTTAGAGCACGCGGGTTATGTATGTATACTAAAGTTAGTAGCTTCCTAAAACAGTATAAAACTCCCTTTTGGTATAGCTATTTTACTCTTTCTATTAAACTGATGACTGGCCCTTCTCGTTACAAAGATGTTGTTATGAACCCGATACCTACCTTAGGTATTAATTTATCAAAATTTTATGTTGTGGCCTAATTATGAGCGCAATATGGCTATATAATATTAAAATTGTTTTTTTTTCCAAGAAATGTCTCCCTAACCCGCAATACTTTTTCTTTATTGCAATAATACTATTATTAAAGCTAGACTACATGGCCGAGTAAATTTTCATAAGTGTTGGTTATCATCAATTGCTCCAATTGACAGGGCTGAAACAGAACAAATGATTGTGACTATCCCGGTAATGGTTAGGTACGTCACGACAAATGTTTTATTGTGCTCCCGCGTCATTATCTTGCTGTGAATTTTGACTTAGTTTTGCTCATTTATTTGGACTTCCGAGGGTGTTAATTTTTTTTATTATATGTTCAAAATTAACCTCGTAAATAGGTTCTTGGCCATATTTAATGGAATACGGTTTAGCCTTTTCGAAGATATTTATCTTTTAACATAGTTGTTTGGTCTATCTGGCTAATTTCAATTTATAGATAGAGAAAGGCTAATCATAGTTTATTACAATTTTAGAAACTTTATAACGTGTAGTACAAGGTCTTAAATAACGGGTCACTTCCCTGTAGTCATCATCAGCCCGTTAACATCCCACTGCAGGGATATAGGCCTTCCCTCGTATATGAGGGATTATGGACCCACTGCAGGTTGGGGACTTCACATGCCTTTGAATTTTTATTGGTCAGGCATGTAGGTTTCCTCACGATGTTTTCCTTCACCGTTTAAGAGCAGTTGGATAAATGCACATAAGTAATTAAATTAAATTTAAAAACTCATTGGTACATTGGCCTGCCTAAGAATCGAACCCGGACCTCTTAAATTGGGAGTACGCGTCTTAACCGCCGAGCCACCGACACTCCCACTGCAGTAGGTACATTAATTTAAAAGACAATTTTTTTTAATTTATTTCAACAGAATCTGAAGTTAGTAACTTGTCAGTTTGTTTTTTTCTGTATTATATGATTCTGAAGTAATAAAACGATATTACTGAAAATGTTACAAAAAGCACTGAAAAATTTTACAAAGCTATAGTAGCAACATTGTTTAAAAAATTAAACTTTTGTTCACCGCTGAGGCGATTATTTCAGCTGAGTAGGCCTCTGTCGCAAATGCGCGCCAAGGGGTGGTCGCCCCGACCGAAACCCCATAATCAGCGAACAACGGCGTTTTGGGCAGTAAGCTGATCCAAGCCTCGTAGTACCCCTCTTCTGAAACACAATATCGAAAGGCGCTAGTGGGAGGTCTCCCAGTCGTGCGCTACCCACCACCTATGCCACCTTCCCGTTCCCGTGGTGCAGTTTAGGGTCTGACCGCTCCCGGCGGGCTACCCTTTCGTCTCGGGTAGTTAGGGAGCTACACCCTCTGCAATAATATTGGAGGACGACGGACCTTCACTTTAGTATTACAGTACACGTATGTGACACAACCACCCTGCCCATATCCGGGGGAGAGTAACACACATCCACGACATAAATTTTATAACGCGCTATCTTCCATCACGACATAGAAAGTCATCATGGCTGCGGTGCGCGACTTAGCGTCTACCTTGCTCTTTCGGCTCTCATCGAAAACTCCGGAGGTCCTTCAGATCCTCCCCCCATTTGAGAATTTAGACCCCCCGCGCCGCCACAATCATAACGAGCACTTCTGGCATCTCGCACCCCTCACCTCATCCTCAGTCTCGTCGCCGCATGATAATTTTGCCTCGGTGTGCCGCTTCGCCAGCTTCTTCAATGTTGGCGAAGTCGCTAAGCTGCCACAACAGCTTAGAGCCACGGAGGGACTGTTTATACTGTAAACTGTCATCAAAACCATTCAACTGCACATTAAGGGCCCATCATGACCCTCTAACTACTCACAGACGAGTCGACTTTGTATAAACGAATTCCGACAACGCAATTGTCATACATTTTTCTGTTTCCTCGGCTCTTTTCTTTACAATAGACTAAATTCTTCTTTACACATTACCGTATGAATAACATAGCATTGAAAAGATAGTTCAAAACGGGTTGAAAAATAAGACCTACGTAGACACAGAACACTTACTAAAACTTCTTAGCTAATCTTAAAATTATATTTACAAAATGCTAGTACTTATACGTATAAGTATCTAATGTCACAGTTCCTATAAATAATAAAACAAAGTACTTTGTTTACATATAATAAAACAAAGTACTTTGTTTTATTATTTATTTGTTTTATTTGAATAAAACCTCTTCATATTTATGTTTGTATTGGTTCAAACCTGACAGAGGCCTAAGATACTGCACGGAAAGCCTACTGGTAAACACTTAATTTGGGCATCACACTAATATAATTAATTAATTAATTATCACTATTGGTATTATGTGAGATTTCATGTATGGGAGAATATGTTTGATCTTGGTGTTCTTAAAAGTTATTGAAAGTCCTACGTCATTAATAAGTTGCATATTTGTCTGTGCGTCCAGTTTGTCACTGTGAGAAGTAACAAGACATGTAACATCAGCAAATTGAACAGAACCCTTGGCAACATGTCACTTCACTTCACTTTTTTAATTAACTTAATGGCAACTACTACTTTGTAGTAATTCTGCCAAATACTGGTGTTTGAAGACGCTAGCGTATGTTTAGCCAAAGAACGGTATTCGCTGACACACTGCGAATCTAAAACAAACAGAACAACACAAGGACGATCAAATTTTTAGAAAATATTCGTCTCTACTTTGTGCGAAATGTTTTAAATTTAAAAATAAAGAAAGTACTCAGTCAATGCTATGCCCTCCTCGGTCAAAAAGTTCCGTGGCGCCATCGAGTGGAAACCAATGGAAACGCTAGTCTGAAGGAAGCTGCTGAAGGTTCCCGTCTCAGGGCATTGTATTTACGTTACAAAAAATACATTTTGCATTTTTATTAATTTTAGATAATTTTCTATGTTCTGAATGTTGGTGTATATAAGTACTAAGTTTAATTTGTTTTAAACAGTAAGTATATTGTCAGTTAAGTTTTGTTTATTAAAAATTCATAATATTTGACAAGAAAAATAAACAAACAAGAATTTTAAATCATATAAATAAGCGTTATTTCGTAAGTATTTTTTAATAGATAACCATCATTCATAATTATATCAAAAGAGAAAAAAAAACTTAAATAAAACATTTAAGTAAAAGTGAAAAACACGGACATAGACCCGAACACGCCCTTTACTCTCCATAACTTAGAAAGGTAAAAAATGTGTTCGAGGTCCGAACCGTGCGGGAGGGTGCCCAAAAGAATAGCGGCAAAGAAACTAAATTACATTTACATTTACTTACATTTCGTACGTTATAAAAACAAACATTTGAAAAATCGATTCACAAGACCGACTCCCCAGTGAAGAACGAGCAAGAAATTTGCGATTTTCAACCCCCGACAATAAAATGAATTTTAACCGCCTCTGTGGCTCAATGTAAACAACATAGGTTTTACGATTCGTAGGTCGTGGGTTCGATCCCAAGCGGTTTTACATGTTTAGTACTCGGTTGGTCGGTAAATGTCCGCCTGGCTAGCTACCACGATCTTATCTAAATCGGCCGCGAAACTGCAATGTTAAAAGCATTGTTGTGTTCCGGTTTTCAGAGATAAGATAGCCAGTCCCCCAAATAGGATTGGGTTTCCGGGTCACTATACGCTTCCACCTTCATCCTCATCTTCACTTAGCATCAGGTGTGATTGAGGTCACATATTAAACCGTTGTCCATAAAAAAATAACGGGTGTTATGTGTTTGACGCTATTGTGTGCATCTGTGTGTGTCCAGTGTTTGTCCGGACGTACTACTCTGTGTAAAAAGTATCGGGAATATGTCAATAAAAAGACCCGCGTAAAAGAGGTCGTTCTAATTTTTTTACTGCATGTTGGTAGCACTGTACTGATTTAGCGCGCAAAATTTGAGCGGGATCTGTCATTTAATTTGTTTTAAACTACACTTTTTGTTGGTCATAGTTTTGAGTCCTCGGCGATTTTTACAATGGAAAATATTGTTGAACAAAGAGTGTGCCTTAAATTTTGTGTTTCAAATGATATTTCATGTGGTGAATCACTAAAAATGTTGCGAAATACCTACGGCGAATCGTGTATATCGAAAACAAGGGCTTATGAATGGTATAAGGCTTTTAAAGAAGGCCGAGAAGTAGTAGTAGACTTGCCTCGTTCTGGTAGACCTTCAACCGCTACGACCAAAGAAAACATCGACAGAATCAAGAAGCTAGTGCTCGAAAATCGACGTATGAGTCTGAGAGAGTTGGCTAGTGAGGTGAACATATCTTTTAAGTCCGTCCACAACATTCTCATTGACATTTTAGGCATGAAACGCGTCGCCGCTCGACTAGTTCCAAAAGAGCTCAATTTTGTTCAAAAAGCGCAGCGAAAGCATGTCGCTGAAGACATGGTTTCCCGAGCTTCTACGGATCCGACCTTTATGAAACGTATAATAACTGGCGACGAGACATGGGTTTATGAGTACGACATGCAAACAAGCCAACAGTCTTCAGAATGGCGTCTCGAAAACGAGCCGAAACCCAAAAAACCGCGGCAAAGTCGCTCCAAAATCAAGGTGATGCTGACAGTTTTTTTTGACTACCGTGGTGTGGTTCACTCCGAATTCCTTCCAGAGGGAGAAACAGTGAATAAAGAATATTATTTAGGCGTCATGAAGCGTTTGCGTGAGAGTATCCGCCGAAAACCCATGATAATGCACCATCACACACAGCCATTATAGTGAAAGAGTTTTTAGCGAAAAATTCAACAAAAGTTCTCGACCAAGCACCGTATTCACCTGATATGGCTCCGTCTGACTTTTTTTTATTTCCCAAGTTAAAATTACCACTTCGAGGAAAACGTTTTGAGTCGATAGAAGCCATAAAAGAAAATTCGCTGAATGAGCTAAAGGCCATACCGCAAATAGCCTATGAAAAATGTATGGAAGACTGGGTGAAGCGGTGGAGATGTTGTATTGCAAGCGATGGGGCCTACTTTGAAGGTGATAAAATAAATTTAGATGAATAATTTGTATTTTTTGTTTTATTGACAAATTCCCGATACTTAGTACACTTCGGGTAGTGTTATTCCTCTATGGTACACTGAATATCTCAGTAATGCGTTATTTGATTTGAGTACGGTATTTTTATATTAAAGGCTATGCATCTGTGTGTGTCCAGTGTTTGTCCGGACGTATCTCAGTAATGCGTTATTTGATTTGAGTACGGTATTTTTATATTAAAGGCAAATTCGTAGCAATGTTTGATGAAAATCAGTTCAGCCGTTTCGGAGATATTTCAATTTTAATACAGTTTTTAGGTGCATTTGGATGATATCATAGTCTTTCGGGAAAATTTAGTTTTTTTATATTTAAAATTAAACACCCACTCGATTAAACGCCTAAGTTAGGTAGGTCGTTGATATAGACTAGAAATAAGAATGGCCCAAGAATTGAGCCCTGTGGAACACCTGTGCAAACTGGAAACCCTGTCGATCTCTTACCATTAACATCAATCAATTCTTTAGACTAATAAGATAGAGATAACTCTTCGAGAGCCAGAGCTGCGGCAGAGGAAGCACAGCTGCTCAAGCGCCGCAAGTACTCATCCCTATTGGGTAGCCATGAGTTTGTGGCGCTTGCAGTAGAAACTATGGGACCGTGGTCTTCTGACACCAGGAATTTCGTCCACGGTCTCTCGACCAGATTGGTGCTGCCTTCGTGTGATTTACGGGCTGGCGCATACCTCGCTCAACGCCTCAGTCTGGCTGTTCAGAGAGGTAATGCAGCCAGTGTGTTAGGGTCCATACCGCAATCGGGAGCTCTGGATGACGTCTTTGGCTTATAGTTTTATTTTAGTTTTTATTTTTTATACCTATGTAAATAATTATAATGTTTTCTTGGTGTCAAATAAATAAACCATTTGACTAATAAGATTACAAAGGGGCGCGGCATGGTACATAATGCCATAGTGACGTATTTTCCTGACCAGACTGTAACGAGGTGTACAACCTCTTCTAAATTCTGTCTTCTTTTCGGTAATCTCTTTGGCGTTTTCTTTTTGGAACATTATTCAAAATTCTGAATTCTAAATTATTCTCAAAATGTAGTCAGGCTTGACGCAGCTTGCGTACTAGACTATTCTTCCATTCTTTCAACGGGGCGGGCCTCACGTTGGGCGCCAATGTCGCGGTACTGCGAACGCTCAGCTGCTGGAGGTATTACGTAGGAATTGGGCGCCGTAGAAAGAGGATGTGGTTTAGGGTCGTAGGTTTCAGGCCCCTACTAGGACTGCAGCCACTGATGAACGGTGAAGAAGGTGAAGGACAGGAAGAAGAGGCACTTGTAAAACTCAATACTGTTATAATAATTTAAAGAAATAAAGAAAGAATGGAAGAATAGTCTAGTTCGCAAGCTGCGTCAAGCCCGACTACATTTTGAAAATAATTTAGAATTCAGAATTTTGAATAATGTTCCAAAAAAGAAAACGCCAGAGATTACCGAAAAGAATACAGAATTTAGAAGAGGGTGTACACCTCGTTACAAGACCATCATTATGTACGCAATCAAAAGCCTTGGACAGATCACATAATATGCCTATCGCATCCTGCTTCAATTTTCAAAAACTTGCTAAGGTGTACGTTAATCGAGCCTGAGAATCGTATTAATAAAGAAATCTTAAGATTGAGATCGAGACTCACTCTCAATAGATACTGGTTAAATATGCAAGAGTATATCAAGTATCAATTTAAGTTCACATCGATCTTGAGATCACTTTATTAATATGAGCGCAGTTTATCACAGGGATCTGATTCTAATTTATCTATTTTATTTTTAATAGATTTATCACTCGAATCGAAGGTTGTAAAAACATTATCAATACAGGTCGCTGTGGTCAGAGTTATTCTCGTAGGCACTGAGAAATTATGAAGAAGATTATAACTAGATAGTGGAGTTTAAATAAAGCATTGTATCTTATTCAAAGTCATACATAGAATTACATTAAAATTGTGTACATATTTACAAAAACTAAATAAATAATTACACATTTACAAATAAAAATATAAATTATTACTTAGAAACATAGTTTTAAGTCTATTAGACTGCTGCTGACTACTAATAAATTAATATTAAGATCGCCACAAACTACAATAAATGACATGGCTAAATATAAGTATGGGCGACTGCCCTAACAATGTATAAACATTATACTTAATATAGCTATAATGCTGAGTAGCTCTATATTTCACTTTTCATATCGTTACAATGCGGAAAATAAAATCCTAGAAACTCCTATGTCAATTGGTATATAAAACTTCAATTAGAATATTTTGATAAGAACTTTTAGCTAAGCGTTAGTATACACACTTCAAGAACTAGGTACAAATGATTTTGCTAGGAAAATCACCATACACATACATATTACGCGCACTGATTAAACAAGGATTAGGTCGTCGTCAATAAAACAACAACTATCACATTTATTTATTATGTGCGTACATGTATTATTTATAAGTGGAGAACATAACGTAGGTAACTGCTTACAGCTCTGGGTAACAAGCGCGTGACGTATATTTTTGTATTATTTTATTAATTAAGGTTTATTTGATCTTACGTATCCTTAAAAGTAGGTTTCTTTCTTGTCCACATTTTTTGTAAAATCTGAACATCATAATCGTATATTCCACTTATCAAAGACGCTGCATTCAAAAAGCCAGAAAAGATAATTGAAAACTTTAAATTTTTTGATTAGTTCACGAAAGTTCTATGGAAATAATAATGAATCAATATTTAATTATTACCAACTAGTGAGAAATTTCTATAGATGCTAAGAGCAGTTGTTTAGCCATGTCATTTATTATTGTTATTAATTTTACCTAAAGCTCCATACACAATTTCTTCGAATAATTCATAATATGACCGGGGGGATACGCTCACTACAATCTTAAGCTCATCATCATCATCAGCCGAAAGACGTCCACTGCTGAACAAAGGCCTCCCTCAAAGATATCCACAACGATCGGTCCTGCGCTGCCCGCATCCAGTGGCTTCCCGCGATCTTTACCAAATCGTTGGCCCACCTCGTGGAGGGCCTGCCCACGCTGCGTCTTCCGGTGCGTGGTCGCCACTCGAGAACCTTTCCGCCCCAATCTCTCTCCATTGCCCTTTGGGTGACCTTGAGCCTTCTTATGAGGCCCGTAGTGAGCGACCACGTTTCAGTTCCATATGTAATCACTGGCAACACACACTGATCAAAGACTTTCGTGTTGAGACACTGCGGTATTTGGGACGAGAAGATGTTACGTAGCTTCCCAAAAGCTGCCCAGCCGAGCTGGATTCGACGATTGACCTCCTTTTCGAAGTTGAATTTACCTAACTGGAGGCCAATCGCGCTATTTTACAATGGTTTTACCGTTCGAACGAAACGTTTTTGGTTTAGTTTAGCTGATGTAAAAAATGGTATCGCGCTATTTTTTGTGAACGATTATATCGTTCACGCTACCAAAGTAAAACCAAACCCAAAATGTTTAGAGCTAACCAAGAGTATAAAAATAAACTAGTTAAGGTGTGGGTACAATATGTCCTCAATCTCAAGCTCTACACAGGTCAATTCAGTACTTTAATTTATTATTCAAATCAAAACATTTTATTTCATAGGATAAAATTATCACTTGAAAACGTCACTATTAATATTAATATTACATTTAAATTTTTAATTTAATGCTCATTCACAAGGCTGACTCCCCAGAGAAGAACGAGCAAGAAACTCTAGGGTTGATCTTTTAAACAGATTATTTTTTTGCTGGATTTATTAATCTTTAATTTTAACAAATTGTCAGAGTCAGTGTCATCTTATGTTTTAATTGAAATTACTTAGAAATAATTACAAGGCTTGTTTTCATTATTTATTTATTTATTTTTATTTTTATCTGTCAGACTTTTGGCTGCGCTTCATTAGGAAAATGAGGCCTTTGGAAAATTAAGAATAGGTAAAATTAAGACTTTTCATAAAGAAGAATTCGTCCCGATAATTATTACCAAAATTTCACACATGGAAATTAAAGAACTGGGAACTAATCGCCGACTTCGTGCAAACAAAATAACTCTTGCAACATTGTTCAAAATATTCAATTTAGAAAATAGTTCCACTATATTTTTCTTGCGGACATTTTCCCTTCCGTCAATAAATACAATAAGAGTTGTACTTTCTTTAAAATTATAGGATAATATTTTTTTCCAATATTTTAATATAACTGGATATAACCTATAATAATTATTAATAGTAAGTTGTCTATCTACCCTGTAAAAACTACATTAGCATGTAGAGTTACTTATTTTAAGTCGCCCTGTGTGTGGTTCTTTCTGAATGTCTTCAATGTTATATACATGCTTTTACGATTTTATTATGTTATGTTTTGTGCAAATGTGGCAATAAAGGATTTATTTTTTATGTATTTTTATTTGTACAATGTAGGTACCTAGCCTTACAAGTAGGTTTTATACTGTGATGTAGTGTTTTACCGAAGTGTCTTTCCTATAATGTAGATGCATCGTTTGTTTCAATTCCGATAATTCTTATAGAATTTTTTTTAACCAACATTTTTCACTTATAAATTAATAATACATTCTAACGACAATGTCATCTGAAGTTTCATTCATTGGAAGTAGATAGACTTGCACTTGTTTTGAGTGTGAATCATTTAAGATATGAAACATTGTAAGAATAACTGTCACGGAATCAACTCGGGACGCTTGGTCCTGCCCGACATATAGATTTTTTTGTGCCGATGTTGAGAAGCCGTGCCAAAACCGTCAATTCTCTTCTCTGAATGCCTGCATGTGCACCCGCTTGCTTGTTTGCATGCCTGCGTGCACAGGCATGATGTGTAATGAATGATATTCGTAGAGTAGTTTTCGCCAACATGAAATTCGATATTATAATAGACGTGGAAGCGTCATTAATAGAATTATTAATGACGCTGAGTACCCTATATTACTAAAAATTTTTTTCAGCGAAACTGAGTTCTCATTTTAATGTATAATGGGTTTTTACACGATACATTAGTAAATGGTTTTTTTTTGTATGACTTCCGACTTATTATTTTAATGTAAAATGTTTTTTAGTCTTTCACATTTACAATTATATGTGCGTCATCAGTTATGTTTCCAAGGAAACCTCTGCGACATATGTTCGTAAGACAGACGGACACTAGAGTAATCTGTTTTCCTTAAAAAAATTCTTTAGAAGAAAATTAACAATTAAGTATGCTATATCGCTAACAAACGACAACAAAATAAATACTTCTAAATTTACCTACATAATACGTCCTCCCAAGGATCCGGCGTCGCCCTAGTCGTCTAAGGCCCATATTACAGAACCATGCTCAAGTCATCCTCACTACTTAAAACTACTTGGAAAGGAATAGGTAAATTCATATTTTTGAGGCGAGACAGAAATGGTAATAATACTCATACTTGAGCATCGTTCTGTAACAAGGACTTAAAATGGTAACAACGATGTGATGTGAGTGCACCATTGAGGAACACACGATTGACAAGTGTATTATTTAAAATGATTAAATACATACATGCTGTTCTGAAGTGAAAAGAGATATTTGATATTGTTAATAAATGTTGCAGGGACTTTAATAATATTTTGCATAGAAATGCAGTACTGACAATAATAGAAAATGTTTGGTACGTAAGTATTGACTAACCATTAGGTACAGTGGTATAAAATATCCAGCAGGAGCGGGACTCGGAATAATCAATGCACGGAGCGGTGCGAGTGCGACATAACGCGTCGGCGCGAGCCAGAGTACTTTTTTTATATACGGGAGCGTCGGAAGGATATCAATTCCGGAACTGAGTTTCGATATAGAGATCTATATTTCCAAATTTCCGTAATTCCGGATCTAAGTCCGGAACTGGGCGCTATTTAATTTTAATTTAATTTCTAGGATAAATGATTTTAAACAATTTGTCTTATATATATAATAGAGCCTTTTATTTAACTTGAGCTACATTAAACTTAAGGAAATGGCTCAGGCTGCATACATTATTAGCTTGCAAGTTAATCGTGAAAAGCAAAAAAAAATACGTATTTTCTCACATCAAATAATTTTATATTTACATGCGGACACTTACTATCGTTTTGTCCAAATTAATAGAAGTATTTGTATTGTGTTGTCATTTCCGCCACTTGTAAAAAAAATGTTATAGCTCCGGAGGCAAGTCTTTTGAGCAAGTCATTTTTGCTGTCTTGCCATTTTGTTATATATTTTCAAGTATAGGGATATATTTTAAAGTATAGGAACACACGACGACGGATTTTCTATGCGTAGATCATGCGTATTACGAGCTAATGAGGCTTCAAAACATTTAAGTTGGAGAGCGTTATTTAAGAGAGGATTTAGCCACTGTGATAATTCATAAGGATTCTATGAACGTTCAATATGCTACGTTGTTGCAGGGATTCAAAAGGCATCATCTTATAACATAGTATTTTATGTGAATATGGATTGGAACATTATAATTCCAGATTGTACCAGAGAAGTTGCGCCGCGACAGACTTTTTGTAAGACTGATAATCGGGCCGATTTTTTGACATAGCCTAAGATTACAACATTGCTTTTCGAAGGGGAGGGAGAGGCTATGGGAAGTGACCTAGTTATTACGAATAGTTTAAAGTTTTGTTGCAGCTATCCACTCGATCGATTCTCAGCCGGCAGCATATTGAGTCAGAAGGAGACAAATAATTTCGAGGTGTTTACATGTTATACAATAAGGGGCTTAAAAGTGACCCTCGGGAAAGGTCTTTCCAGATAGGGGGGCTTTCCCATAGAGGGGGTGGGGACGGGGACAAATCCCACTTGGATAGTTCTAGATATTAAAATAATGCATATTACATGTATCAGTGTCTGAAGAATAATCAGATCTTGCAATTGAAAGAGTATCTGAAAAAAGTCAGTGTCAATACCGAGGCAAATATCCAAGAATACACCAACTAGATATTCGGTTTTTGAAAAAGCTAGGCGGATGTCAGAGACCAGCAGACTTATACTATCCTAATAGCGCTCATGCCATTTGGGAACCTAAATTGTCTCTCGACAGGTCACCTGTGTGTTTCACGAACCACTTCAACCTAAGTTTTATCGGTGTTCTAAATTTTTTGTGATTATGCAGAAAATAAAGGCGATATTAGGTAGTTGAGGAAGGATCTTTATCTGGCTTTAAAATGGGGATGCCTATTTGATTTTTCCAAGTGTCTACGGGGCAGTCAGTATCAAAAATGTTACTTCTTTTTCTTCTCGTCTTTTCAGATGCTTTCGAAATGAAATAGTGGGAAAGGCCGTCGATGCCAGCAGAAGATTCTTTGAAAATTCAGAATCTAGGTCCTATTTGTCCGTGTGGATCATCGTTCTAAGTTGATTTCATGTAATCTGTTAGGTTTTGATCATTGTTTGACTGTTACGTATTATTTTTTTAGAGTCACAGTACTATAATATGTAAAAATTATCCTTTTTTGGCTGGTTATCCTGATATCTAGCTAGCGTTCGTAACTCAAAGCGTTCGCCTGTGTGGACCCTCTTCTTCTCTTAATCATTTTTTTATTGGGCGCGACACTTAAAATATTAATACCGAAATAAGAATTGGAAATCAAATCACTAAAGGAATCTACTGCTAAAAATTACAAATATGTAAAGACCCCATAGGCCAAATATCATCCAAAAAGCCCAGATTTTATTGATGGTACCCAAGGGATGCCAGGGAAAAAATTTATAGCACAATCGAAAATTTTAGTACGAACATCAACTTATAAGTTCCACAATAAAATATCCTAATGACATTTTATTATTTCCTTCTTTATTCTTCAACCTTATTTTCAGAATTTGCAACAAAATTGTGTAAATTGTAATAACTCGGCATCACAGAAGTGATATTTAAGATGATGTGTTATAAAAAATCTTCCCATAATTGAGGGTAAATTATATTTATATGAATTTAAAAAGAAATTAATCCAAAAAAGTTTTATTTCAAGTACAAGCCATAACACTCCTCTTGTTTTCAAAAATATAAGATATCGTTAGTGGCAACATTCTAGACATTAAATATATTATTATGGTGGGGTTAAAATAATATTTATTAATAAAATATTTCCGTTGTTTCGACAAGGTTGCTGGAATGCTGGCTAAAAAAGTGTTGTCATTATATGTATCAGAAGGTTGAAATGTAGAGGTAAACGTAGTGGTTATATACTTTTTAAAATATCCTAAAAATTAAAATGAAAGTCTATTAGAGTGACGCACAAGAAACATAATATAACAAGATTTGAAAAAACGAAACGGCGGCGTGAAGTAAAAATAAACGTATATAAAAATTCGACTATGATTACCAATATCTACCTACCTGTAAAAAATAAAAACAAGACGAAATAACTTAATTGTTTTAGGCCGGAGTCGTAGACCTCTGTTCTCTTCCTCATAGGTAATATACTCTCGAGACCATGGTGTAAGCACAGCCTTGCGCTTCGAACAATTTGTAACTGAGTATTCCGGTAAATTTTCTTACGCTACCTCCGACTCCAGTCTAAAGCAAGAGAGTTATTTCGTCTTGTTTTTGATTTTGATAAATGGGTATTTATAACTGGACCGTTGAGTTTTATAATTTTCTTTGTTGAGTTTTTAGACATTTTTTATAAAACATTGATTAGACTTATCATTTGATACCCATCTCGATGTGGTGTGTAAACTATTTGCTGTCAAGTTTATGTCTTGGCCTGCTAGCCTTCGCCATATTGAATTAACTACGATGACATAAACCATATGACTGGCTATGACACTCGGGTCTAGTATGAATATAACGACACATCATTTGTCTAAATAAGCTGAGCCGTGTAAGCTGTAGGTAGTAAAATACACACATATATAAATGCACGCGTTGAATACATTACTCTTGTTGGAACTTCGCCATAGGCGCGTAAAATGGTCGTGAATTACAAGCGAAATATGTACCTAAGTTTAAAAACTCAAAAGACGTCCCTTTCCTATTTTCATTAATGGCATACTTTTAATGTTAATGATTATCTATATATATATATAGTAATACCCAGCCTTAGTTTAGCGTTCTTATTTGAGTCTGAATAGTTTTGCCCGCACCTATTTTCTACTATGTTAATATGCTAATCCAACGGACTGCAGACCTTACGAAATGATCTCATAACCTCACAAACGATGGTTGATTGGAATAGTTGTATTTGCTTAATCTTGTAAAATGGCGACTTAAGACATAGTACTGACTCCATGATATGAGTTCAGAATGAGCCATGAGCGTAATAATTAATTTCTTTCATGACTCTGTTTAGATAGCATGTAAAAAAGAAGGCTGCAGTTGTATAGACTGTTAACGTAACATATCATAATACTTCGCCTTAATCGGGTAAAAACGCATTTGACACCAAAATTTTGGTGACTTTGATTGCCTATCTGGCAACACCTGTGGTAGGTAGTTCCATCATGAGGGGGGGTGGGTAGGGTTGCCAGATGATGGACATTAGTCTGCATTCTCCCGACATTTTTTAAATAGTCCAGGCTTTCGACAATATACACCGTCAGAACGAGATACTACGTATTACTGATGTTATTATTAGCAAATAATACATGGGTCCAATTATGTCATTTAAACTTAATTAATTTGTGATACTACATAAACCATTAACTATTTACAGTGCTTCATTGTAGGTACATTATTCCTTAGCCGAGAGAATGAATAGGAAAACTTGACACTTCACAAAAACAAAACAAACAAAACAAAACTTAAGTCAAAAAAGTAGTGGCCAGTAACGTTACATTTCTCGCTTCTGCGTACATAGTGGTTAAATCATGTGATCTCTCACAATTATTATGGCGTGTTATCCTTGAGATTTTTTAAATTGAAAATTATTAAAAGCACCAATATCTTAAATAGTAAGCATTTTACGACTATGTGTAATACCACTTTCTTACTCCAATTAAGTTGTAGAATCGATAGTTGAAGTCTGTAGCGTATCTCGTTCCCACGGTGTATACAAACTAACGACAAAAAAATTACCATAAACTTTCTGTCGCGAGCGAGGTACTAATAAACCGCATTGCACTTAGGCCCGTATTAATAAACCGGTCTCAATATTGACTTGGCGTCAATCAATGGCGAAATCTGTTGCATATTAAAACAGCATCAGAAAAAATGGTCTTGAGACCGAGACGCGATCTCAATCTCAAGAACGATTTATTAATACGGGCCTTGTTCGAGTATAAGTTATGTTAAAATTGATAATTGTTGAATAATATTACATATTTTTGACTAACATCCGACGTTTTGATAATTTGTCCAGATATTTTAGTTTCCTGTTCTGGCAAACCATAAGTGTGGTGTGGGCCGTAATAATCTTAAAAAAAAAAAATTATGTGGTGTGGTGAGTTGAGTGTCTGGTGTCTGTTACTACCATGGACTTATTATTTAAACAGGACTGAGTACTCGCCGCTGAAAAACGAGCCGAGCAGGATGTGTAACGTAGAGGCCGTTTGTCTCTGTCTAACAGGGTGACCACAATATATTTGTTACTTGGGACAAATGTTGTAATAAAATATTTGTCAAAAAACTTTGGCGTTTTGACATTAGCCGGCGTGAGCCATTTATTTCGCATTTCTTCATTTTTTGGGAAACTGCAATAATAGTACAACAGTCAGGACCCTAATCAATCACACATATTTCACATATTTCGACTCATTTCAAGAATTCATGGGCATCCTACTTCTTTGATTTACAAAAATATTATTTTTAGCTTACCTGTGGAAAGATATGTTGCAACCACCATAGGATTCACTTGGGCAAGTATAAACGCAACACTTTTTCACCATTTTACTCCTTTTACTTGTTATAATATAACAAATACTTAAAACTTTTAATGCAAAGAAAATTCAAAATCACACCGAACCGCCATGACATGACATGCTTTTCAGGGTTACCATAAAAATAACAAAATCGAAATGAAAATGTATGTTTTCTGTTTGATTTAAGAATATATGAAAAGAAATTAATGCGAATGTTATTTGTTTATTTATAATTGTTAAAATAACATAAAAATATAAGTGTTTCAATGGAATTTTTGAGTAGCCAAAACTGTTGATCATAATCATTTTTTTTGCTGGCAAGATGTAAGAACGAGACACACGGCCTCCGTTATTTCTATCTCTCTCGGCTCGGATTTGCCTTTGTGTATGGTGCATCCAATTTAATACCTTATTGCGTTGACATAGTGATCATTTTCCTAAATGATTCTTTTGATAGTTATCAGTCCTGTTTAAATAATAAGTCCATGGTTACTACTGTCAGTCAGGTGGTTACTAGTGGTTAGGTTAGTTATCTGTGGGCAGAAAGTAGATAGGTTAGGTGTATGTAATACATAAATATACATAGGTACGTCATAAATTATAGCATATAATTTTGTACGTAATTGATTTCCGGGTGTTTTATTATTTACAATCAAGTGGTTTACAATAAATTTCAAGAATTTTAAACAATACTATATTTACAAAAACTTGACATTTTTCGTGATTGATTAGAGCTAATTATAAAATCAAGAGACCGATATGTTTGGTCGCCATCACCATCCATAGCAGTTTATACAGATTTGTTGTAATGAATTGTGTAGCTGAGTATACATTTACCTTTGGAATCTAATTCTAAAGAGGTTTGTGGCCTAATTATTTGTAAAAAGAACATATTTTTCTTTCAATTTTGGCGGGAGAGCTGGCACGTTGAATGTCGTTCGCAATCTTTGAATGGCGATCTGTCATCTGTCTGTCGCCTCTTGGCCTCGACGCCTGTACTTTACGTTCATGTTTCAGCGGTTTTTACCTGTAAAATTAGCAGTGCCATAGTGAAATTCCTGGTGCGGTGTGCGATCGATGTGGATGTTCGACGATGCGTCGGGAATAGGCGCGTCGGATATGGATAGGCGAGCGTGCCCGAGTTACGAAGCCGGGTTTGACGCGTGCGATCCGTTAGGGTCTGTTTTGGAGTGGTCAGGACGCGGGCCGGCGCGCGTCTTGCGGCGGCGGTGTCGCAGTGAAGGCGTGGACCGCTCACCATACGAGGATGTACCCTTGCACCGCTCCGCGGATGGTATAACACACCATCAGCGAATGTTACCCAACAAGAGCCATTTCACCCTTAACAGTGCTCTTGAGGCCCATTTCGACAGATTCCGCCACGAGTGTTCTCTCCCTGCAGCTGAGAACGGTGACTACGTCATGGCTCATGAACAAAACAGACACCCTGGGTGAGCATATCTTAAGAACTAGATAGACAATAAAATATTTATATGTGCTATTAATACTTCTGTCATCACACAATAATATGAAGTAAAACATAATATAATAATAATGTACGAAATTTACTAAAGTAACATAACCTAACAATACCCACATGTGTGAGTAGTGGCAAGAAGATGGTTTCAAATGTTTGAACATTAGATCAATTTACTGAAGTGGTAGTACTTGCTGTAATAATATTATCTTGGAGCAAACTTGTCTGAATGATCATCTCTGAAGTGCTTACCTTACAATACTATTTTTTTAACAAATTAGTAAGGTAATTTAATTCCATAATTTTACTAATGGATGTCACTTAAGAGTTCTAAGAATAAATTCACATTTGGTTTAAAATGAAAAGGAGTTTAAAATAATTAATAAATATTAGTAATAACCTTATAAATAAACTCGAACATTTACTTTGTAGTGATGCCAAATCTTTTAGAACGATTTAAATTTTCTTGATTTGTGATTCCACTGACCTGGCCATTAAAGTTATTAATTAAGTCCTTGTTATATTGTTGATGATGGACGTCATTAGACGTGACTCTGTCATCCAACTAATATTATAAATACGAAAGTTTAGATGTGTATTTGTTGGTCAATTAGGTAAAGTAACAATCGTCTTGGCTAAAATTGGCATACACATAGAGAAAGTTCTGGAAAAGGTCAGGTTACTATTTATTCCGATAAAAGAACTTAGGGATTACTTCTGAAGATTACTCCGTCTTAAAATAATTTCATGTGGGTGAAAGGTGTGGCCAGAAAGCTGGTGCTATATATGATAAACCGCATATTATTAAAGCAATATTTTTATATAAATATTATTATTAATTATTAAACCAACCTTTACTATTTTACAAGCTATTGCTTGAGTAATCTGTTGTTTTTTTGATGATTATTGTAGCCAAGATAATTCATGATACTGAATTATTTTAGGGAATAACCATTTAAAAAAAAAAATTTTTTCGTTGAATCAGTTATGAGTAAGTTCTTTATTTAGAACATATTAATACTAAAGGTATTATATTAGATGCACTTTGATAAGTAACTAAAGTGAATTGTCATGATTTTAAGTGGCATGGTAAAAATAATATTTAGAATCAATCTATGGTATAAGTTTAATAGATAGAGCACTTACATTTAAAAACCCTATACGAAATGACCAGAGAGATGTGGCTAGGATTTCAGAGCAAGGCAAGCTCGAGATATGTTTGATGAATGACTTGTGGTTTTTACATAGTTAAGGTTTTGAATGCCAATGCAGACAGTGTCTGTGGGACAGTAGTCAATGTGTTAATGAAATTAAATCCATCTTGTTGTCTCTTTTCACTTCAATCCGCAGGATCATATGCAATTGCCTGTGATATAGATCGTTATAATCAGGTGTACATATCTTACCGAAGTTTTTATTGGGCTGGAAAAATATGAGGGATTAACAACAAAACTTACTTGAATGAGAACAACCAACAATTCAATAAGTTTCTTACAGTGATCTATTAATCTTTTATGCTATTTAGTAGTGTGTGCACAAACTGGTAATAGGTTGTGGTGGAGAAAACAACAATTTTCTGGGCAAAGTTCAATGATTTTACTTTATCCTCCCCAATTAAAATTTTAACACATTTTAAGTCCGCACAAGGGACAATATTCTCCAGTTATAACCATATCAAATTAAATTGTTTTATAATGTCAAAATTTTAATCAAACCAATACAAAACCAACACCTCTTTCACTCAAACAAATTAATATGAAGTGAGGTTGGTTGAATAAACCATAATTGGGGGCAGACCGTCTCCTGGGCAGGCACAGGAATCACATTCCAGTATGAATATAACTTCATGCAATCACTGCATTGGTCATCCATACTTATTGCTATATACAAATAATTGTTATGTTTCATAATATCTCCACTCAAAAAATACCATCACCACCACCATCCCTAAAAGGCAATGCAAGTGGTTGAGGTTTAAAAAGGAAAGCTTTATTGATCGTCCATCACTCATTTTGCTCTGTGGCAAATGTAAGTCACAACTATAGTTACCTATAATAAAACTGTAACATGGGCAATTCTATACATTGAAGAGATTTTGAAAATTTTTTTGGAGGGCACTCTATAATAGATACTGAAGCTAAAACTGTAACTTTTTAATTTTTGTCTGTCTGTATCTTGGCCTGCTTCACGCCTCAATGACTAACTAACGAATCAGATGCATAGTATGGAGGAAAGAGATGAATGTATATATATACATAGAATAAAGAGAAAATGGACAGAGTAAGTATTGAAAGAGATAGAGCTGACGGGCAACAGACACCACCGTCCAGGAAAGAAGTAACTGCAACGCCTAGATATGATGGAGATGGCAGAGATGGTGATGAAGTGGTGTTACCATTTCAATCAAAATGGCCAGATATCATTAGAGTGACAGGACCTCAAGATACTGAAATCTATCAGAATCTAGAAGCTATACCTTTTTAGCTTCTAGATTCTGATGGATTCCAGTATCTTGAGGTCCTGTCACTCTTTTTTTTTTTTTATGATTGACTGGATTTGCGTTTGACCACAATCTCACTTTATGGAAAGTGACGATGTGGTCGAAGATGAAGCACGCGATCCCAGTAAATGCCTATTCACTCTGTTCTTGAAGATCCCAAGGTTGTAGGATTCAGGAAATGTACCTTCATCATCAGGTATCAATATACATGAACCAAAAGGTGTCTTGGTTAGTGAACTAAATTTGGAAGATGACCTCGACTCTGTAGATAGAGACGATGAAAAGGAATAACTCATCAAATATTCATACAGTTGAATAAGTAGTGTAGTGTTACTTTAAATATCAGCACATACAAGCAGTCTGGTTTATGCCAGGTGTTACATAACAAATGCGAAAGACTTAATTTCTTGCACAAGATTAGATGAAAGGTTGAATATCTAGCCTATTTTCCATCCTAGAAAAATGAAACAACATTACTTTCTTTTTTCACCTTCTATAAACAATAGACAAGGAAAAGCAGCAAGTTATTCAAGTATTTTGTGTTGCACTGTATATTACTACCTAAATACCTAGTGAAAGATTGTTTTGTCTCACGAGAGTTTTCAAGTGATTTAAAATTCATGTAACATTTGTGTCTACGGTTGTATACTTATTAGAATTGTTAAATTTTTTTTTGTTGTGTATAAGGTTACGTGTACAATAAAATTGTGCCTTTAATTTACTATATACTTAAATGATTACTCGGTTACATATTCACTCATGTTCTATAGAAGGTTTTTATGGTACCGTTAAATAGCAAAGGTGAATTTGAGATACTTCATATCACTAATATAGCGCAGGTATTATAATGAGCACTGTTGCATTTTACCTATGATTAGTAGATTTTATACATCAAAAATATGCTTTAGAACCTTTAAACATCTACACTATAAAACATAATTGATCCTTCATTAAAACCACAGATTGTTGAAACACATTGTGCAATGTGCATACATTACCATTTACATAATAAAATTGTTGTCTCTTCGTTAATGTTAAAAAGAATCGCTTTATGTCAAATATAATGGAGCCATAAAATCCCCAAAAAGTGAAGTGAAAGAAACAATAAAAAAAATTGTAACCCTATAGTGACCATTATTGTAAATGTTCATTACAATATAGCAACCATTTTTTTCACAAAGTATGTATGACAAAACTGTAAGATTAATTAACAATCACTTGGTACTAACTGCTGATATCTAACTAATATTATAAATGCGAAAGTTTATTTGTTTGTTTGTTTATTTGTTTCTTTGTTAGTTTGTTTGTTTGTTTATATGTTTGTTTATTTATTTATTTGTTTGTTTATTTATTTGTTTGTTTGTTTATTTATTTATTTGTTTGTTTATTTATTTGTTTGTTTATTTATTTGTTTGTTTATTTATTTGTTTGTTTATTTATTTGTTATTTATTTGTTTGTTGCTCAATCACGGCGAAACGGAGGAACGGGTTTGATTTTGGTACACAGGTAGAATATACCCTGGAGGGGTAGGATCACCAGGCTCTCAAGTGAGGATAGGCGTGCCGCAGGGTTCAATATTGGGCCCTTTTCTGTTCCTAGTTTATATAAATAATCTCCGACGAGCAATTTATAATCTGCGTCGACGTGACTTTCCTAGGGACAGATTTAAAGAAATTAATGCTTTACCTGTTTATTATGTACGTTCGAAAAAATATTTCTGCATTCCCAAAAAATAGTGACGAGCATAATTTAAATTTGCTACCCCTATGTTCAGACTAAGCAAAGTGAACTCCATTTATGGGAAACTGTATACGTTTTTATAACCTTATACCAGAAAATATCATTAATCTAACTGAGAAAAAATTTAAAGATCATATCAAAACCACATTAGCAAAAAAAGGTTATTACAAAATTTGTGACTACCTGAATGACAAACACGATTGGTGTACTTCGACCAGCTCACAAAAATTATAAAATTGTATTAGTTGTATAATTTTTATTAAAAAAAAAGACAACAATGAGCCTGTGGGTTTCTTGCGCCGCCGCTTCTTTTACCACAGATGATTTCCCTTTCCGAAGCTACTACCGGTAGCTTGAACATACTGACTGACAGATAAATGCAATAAGCCCTTCTATTTCCAGTAGATTTAAATTGACATTCTACAAATGATATCATGTATCTTACGTTGAAATAAATGCTTGAAGTTTGAAGTAAGACATAGGATATTTTTTATTCCTACAAAGTGAGTGGTTCCCACGTAGGGTTGCCAGATGAGAACTTGAAAAATGAGGGCATGTTGGTCAAAAAAGGATAATTTTCTGTAAAAAAGGAGGACATTTAACAATTATACGATTTTTTAATACTATATTACTTTATTTTAATCATATTTAGCTGAACTGCCAATTTTTGCGAGAAGTTCTTGATTTTTTAACAAATAATCATGAAAATCTTCACATGTCATGGTTTTGAAGTTGTATTGAGTAAGAATTATGGATTTCACTGTTAATCTGTTCCTCTCTTTGTTCCACTGAGTATTGCTCAGTGAAAAAACTCTTTCCACAATTGCGTTATGTGCTCTTATACAAAAATAAAATTCGCAGATTTTGAGCAGTTCTGAGAAGCATTCAATGTTTTTAGTACTTTTGAAGTAGATTTTCCACTGCTCGTGCAACTTCAAATTATAATATGCTTCATCACTTTGTGATTTTGATTTAAGAAATGAAATCGTTACAAAATTGATCATGTAGCTTAACATCGTCAATCTCTACACCTCTGATGCTCAAGAACTCAATGCATGAAACTAAATCAAGCCCAGAGGGCCTATTACGTAAATTTAAACGTTTCAATCGGCCATCGGCCATCGTTTACGATCATCGACCACTCGTATAAAAGTTACTGCATTACGTATGTCGTCGTTTGACACTCGTATACAATGAATGAATGATATTGGAATTGTCCAAAAGTATTGCTACTCGACACTAGACGGCGCTATTGTGTACTTTTTTCGTTAACACCTTGGGCTAAAAGAGCGCAATAGAAAGGGATGCCCTTATACCCAGAATAACATTATCTCACTCTATTTTTGCATTACATAATTTCTAACCTACCAAATTTGTACATGCAGTGCTGCCAATTACGAAAAAATTCCTCGATTTGTGGGAAAATAGAGAGTGAGGAATAATTTAAATCGGGAATTTATCGGGGAATCAAAGCCAATAAAATTTGTAAAAGAACCCATAGTATTTTTACTGCTAATCGTGTTACTACATTTTTTACGTAATAAGAACAACAAGTTTTCAAGTTAAAGTAAAACATTAAACAACATTTTACATGAAACAATATTGTACTTCTTTAATTATCATTTCGGAGAAATTTCTGGAAAATTACGTAGGAACCATTAAAAATATTGTTTGATACATGCTTCGATCATCTACATGACTCATACATCATCATGTAATAAAAATAATTTTATAATAGTAGGTTATTTGTCGAAATATTCACTTTTTGGAAAAGGTATTTGTTCTACAAATTATTAGTAGGAGTACTAGCTTAACTAATAAACGTAAAGCACGTTTTTGAAATAATATTTTTTTGCAATAACAAAAGAATCATAAGAATTCTTAGTACCTATAGTGAATACGAATACGATTGGGGTAAACCCCGACTCACCTTTATCGATAACGTTTGAATCGTATACGATGTGCATAGGTAATGCCGATGTCATTACTTTTGTATGAGAGATCATTCATTCATCGTCAATCGTATCGATGACACTCGCATTCGTAATCGTTTGAAATGCGTAATAAGATTTCGCGAGTTTGACGTCGATGATCGTAATAATCGTTTACGATGGACTCATCGATTGACTTACGTAATAGATCCTCTGAGCTTTTGACTTCGCACGCATGCACGCTCGACACGAAGTGTTGAACGATGTTTAGCGTTTAGCACAAAGGAGGACAAACAGTAGGTAAGGGAGGACGGGAGGACAAATCATGGAAAAGGAGGACATGTCCTCCTTTTGGATACCATCTGGCAAGCCTATTCCCACGGGATAAACAAATTTTCGCTATAAAGCTCCGCGGAAAGCTAGTGTAAAATATGAAGCTTTTTTAAAGTCTTTTTTCATAAATAAATATAAAGCTTAATGGGTGTGAGCTGATATGAATTCGTTGAGTAAGAGCAACCGAAACTCGTAATTAGTAGTATCTATAATCATACTAACAGCCACAGGGCGTACATTGCTGAACGTGGCTGAATATAGTAGGACTAAAAGTATTTGATAAAATAAAATAGTAACAAGTAAATTTTTATTACACACAATGTGGCTCTATGCTAAGGAGTAGATTATTTGAAGTGAACTAACTTATACATGCCTTTTGTTCCCAAACTAGGCAAGATGTGTACTAGATAACTGATAAATATTAACATATCTATACATATAATATGTTCTTCATATTCTTTATCACAATATGTGATTTGAACGCACAACCATTCATAAGTGATGCTAGAATACTGGAATTCAGCTATTTCGATAATGTAAAAAAAATTGTGCTACTGTAGTTTGAGTTATTCAATAATATATTAAATGAGTATTTTGGCGTCACGTGTTGCTGGAATCCTCCTTTCTCAAACACACTTCTAGATTTGTATTCTAGAAGCTGTGCATGTAGTGCCACCGAAATAGACAAGTCCCATTTTATTTTTTATTTTATTTGCGATAACAACAGCTAACATTACATTAATTTACAACAAATAGTTACTTCTCATACAGACAAAACAGTTATCCACTACTTAAATAATACAGACAATTTGTTGTTGAGAGAAACATCTGATACCCAAAGCAAATTACACAAATAAAGATGAGTATACAGGGCGTCCCAAAGTTATGGGACATGAAGGGGAAGTACCTTAAATATCGTAGATAGTGAATTTTGCTCAAAGAAGACTTTATGTTATTTTTAAAAGTTAGTAATTCTGCATTCATAGATTTTCTAAAAATTACTTGCTTCGGCTGGGAATCGAACCGACTTAAATGTGAAAAAAAAAACACCCTACTTTTATGATGCCAATCGAAAGAATAGCTAAAAAATAATAACTCTGCCTAAGTAACATAGTATTTTAAAAGAAAGGAACAACATAAAATGATTGAGTCAAATTTCAAGAAAGTTATTTATTGCCGACGACGTTCGAAAAGTAGCGATATTATCATTCCAAAGATAGCATTGATTATTCGTAAATAAGTACCCACTTCATAAAATAGGTACTAACATAGTTTTCCTTATTATAAGTGCACGTGTAGATGAAATGATAAAACTTGTATTTCAATACGTCCTCTGTAAGCTAGACAGAAGGCAAATTAAAAACAAAAATAAATAATTTATAATTTGAAAATGGAACAGTTTATGACAGCGTTTGTTTGAATGCATACTTTTTAAGATATTTTAAAAAGAAGTGATATTTTTAAATGTTGTTCTTAAATTTGAAAATGGAACAGTATGTGCGAGCGTTTGTTTTTCGGATATTGATCTGTTTAGTCTCAATTCACTTACACAAGTGTTATTGTGTTAATTTATTGCGAACATGGCTAAACTAAACTGAAACTAATAACCAAGTGCGTTTTTCACTCAACTGTTGGTGCGGACTTTTAAAAAACCGGGTTTTCTTAATCCATTTTTACCAAGGAACCTTGAACACAGAAAAGTATTTAGGAATACTTCAAATTTTAAGGGATAAGATAAGAAACCATTCCGCGGCGGAGCAAGAAAACTTAATTTTCCAACAAGATGGAGCTCCGGCTCATAATAGTCGGAGAGCAGCAGATTTTCTAAATGAATGTTTTCCTACATGGATTGGTACAAATGGACCGATTAGATGGCCGGCCAGATCCCCGGACCTCACACCATTAGATTTCTTCTTTTGGGGATACGTGAAAGATATGCTATACAAAAAGCGATACGAGAACGTAGGCGAGTTGCAAACAGAATTGTGCCATATCACATCGAGTGTTCACCATAAAATGATTAGAAAATCAACAGGCAGCGGGCTCATTAAAAGATTGGCGATTTGCGTAAGACAAGAGGGATCACATTTTGAGCATTTAATTAATTAATTTACAAAAAAATACCTACTGAATTGACTACGGCAGTTTCATGTATGTTTTTTATTTGATTAAAATGATTAATTTCACGTTGTTCCTTTCTTTTAAAATACTATTTTACTTAGGCAGAGTTATTATTTTTTAGCTATTCTTTCGATTGGCATCATAAAAGTAGGGTGTTTTTTTTTTCACATTTGAGTCGGTTCGATTCCCAGCCGAAGCAAATAATTTTTAGAAAATCTATGAATGCAGAATTACTAACTTTTAAAAATAACATAAAGTCTTCTTTGAGCAAAATTCACTATCTACGATATTTAAGGTACTTCCCCTTCATGTCCCATAACTTTGGGACGCCCTGTATATAATAAGTAAGAAGAAATGTACATAAATATATAAATACAAATAAATAAAAACAATACAACGGATAATGAAGTATATATATTATATTAAATCGAACCTCAAAAACGACGAAGTTATTTAGATGTCTTTCTGAGGAGCAGCGTAGACGACTGGATTTATAGAACTTGCATTTTTCGGTGGTACTATTTACGCACAATTTCAGGGCTAAAAATTATAATCATAGGTAAAGCAGTGTCTGCGTATGAGAACTGAGGATTCAAGCAATACGGTGACGTCAGAATGCTCGTTAAAATATTGAATAGCTCTTAACACTTTCACGGACAGTGAACCAGATAATAGATGTTTTATTGTTATAACGTCTAGTTCGTCGTAGTCGCGCTCAGTATCCGTAAAAGTGTTAAACTACAATGGCACAATATATTTTTTCATTATCAAAATAGTCGAATTCTCCTTTGTATATTCTGGCATCACGTACATATAACCATTGGTTTCGACAATCGGCAATCTACATATTTAAGCTTACTTACTTCAAGTATCACATTATAATAAAACCTATCTTTTATTTCTTTCTACAGATATCAACTAGGAAGATCAAAGTACAACAAGAAAAGTCCCACTAGACCTTTATTAGTAACTACATTATCAAATACAAAAGTAGATGACAGTCGTTTACCGAAAGTTGAAGAGTTACTGGAAAAAGTAGATCACGAGATGATGGAAGTGCCAGTGACTAAGCAACCATTAAAATCAATACTCAATAACCCCCTGCCTAAATCACCACCTCAAGGTATACTTAAGAAACCCAAGAGCAGGATCTATCAAGACAATAAAATGAACCTAGAGGGACGCAGAAGGCAGAGAGCTTCAAGCGAATCTGATAACTTGTTCTGTGGCTTCCACACAGGTTCACCTGTTCTTGGATATGACAGGTCAGTGTCAAATTTGAAATATATTTCTGTGAGGGATGGTCTAAGGCCTATGTTCAGCAGCAGACGTCATGTTGTTGAATGATCATGATGATGTAAGATCATGTCATATAAGGCGAGAGACAGGTTTTTAACACCTGGTGGCCTAAGGTTTGCGAACGCCAACGCCAACCCGCTTGTTTAGGTGGCGATTATGGCAAACCCCCCCCCCCCCCCCCCCTTCCCCCCATTAATGACAAAAGAACAGGCTCCCAGTCTACGTTGGCCTCGCTATTCAAGGGACAGAGCTACCACCCGCAACAGCTCTTGGCTCTGGTAACACACTACATATGGATACGTAGAACTGACGATGAGCTGTTAGAGCTGGAAGACGATATACGTAGGTTACGCTGGGACATCATTGGGTTATTCGTAGTTCGAAGAGAGAGTGAGGACACAGTGACCTTGATGTCTTGGAACTATTACCGGGAGGGCGCACATGGTGGTGTCGGGTTTCTCATGCATAAGTTCCTTGTCAATAACATTATTATCTACCATCGAAAATGTGTCGAGCAGGGTTGTATACCTTATACTCAGGTTATTCAGGTATACGCGCTGCACTCGTCATGCCCAGGTGACGAGGTATAGGCAATGTATGAGCATATTAGTAAAGCCATACAAGCTCAATAAGTCATTTTGTGTTGACATGGGCGACTTCAATGCAAGGCTGGGCCAAAGAAGCGATGAAGAGCTGAGAGTGGGAAATTTCGGATATGGGCAACGGAACCCTTGGGGACAGATACGTCGACTTTCTGGAAAAAGTGGGACAATTCGCGATGAACTCTTTCTTACAAAAGCCGCCTCATAGGAAATGGACCCTGGCTGAGTCCCGATGATTCCACGAGAATTGAGCGACTTCAGCATGACTACAAAGAGGCGAATATTCAATGATGTCTCCGTGATCAACATGGTGAAAACTGGCGGCGATCACCGAATGGTAAGAGGTTTGATGAGATCTACGCTCCGACCTGCTCGCGCCCATATCCAGAATCCCAAAAGGTTACAGTTGAAATTGTCAAATCGCTTCGATTACGTGGAGCACTGCCTTTCATTCGACGAGATGAAAGATAGATTGGTTGAAGCTGTCCATACCGTTCTAAATTCTTTAGAACTTGATGTAAGGATAAACCGCAAAAGTTCTTGAGGGACACCCATGACCTTATGGCAGAACGTCGTTCGATGGCGCTGTGGACATCCAGGGATGCTAAAGCATATCGGCAGCTCAATAGACTGACATAGAATTCTTTGCGACACGATACAATATAAATTGCTAAATTTGTTACCAACTCGGCCCCAGACCTAATAGCTAAACCTGACCTGCCGCACTGGAAGACGCCTTCAAACCCTGGAAGGGATTCAGCATCAATATAAATGGCGAGTATAATACTCACCTTCGGTTTGCCGACGGCATTCTAGTCATGGCAGAATCGATGAGAGACACCAGCACTAACCTCGAAGACTAAAGGTACCGTGTGCGCAGCATAAGAGCATGACCGCACGGTGCCAGGCGGGTGCAGAGGCGCCTGTCCTGTTTCGACTTTCCATACAAAATGGTCTCGGCCGCCTAATGATTACTATCATAGCATAAAATTTTCTTTATGTAGACATAGACATATATTTATTTGATACTACACTATATGTGGACGACCTTTTATCACAACGTAGATAAAAATAAATATTTATTACACAGAACAATAAAAAGGAATATACAATACATGTATACAAAACAGTAAAAATTATAAATAATAATAATAAATATTTCGGACACTTGCACCAATCATTTAGTCCCAAACTAAGCAAAGCTTGTACTTTAGATACTATATAACGGATAAACATACATAAATATTTATATAAACATCCATTACTCGGGAATAAATGTTCGTATTCATCACACACACATTTACCCGTCGCGGGATTCGAACCCGCAACCGTTGGTTTCGCCGACAGTGTCACTATTCGCTACACCAACCGGTCGTCGTAAACCATAATGTACAATGGTGAGCTTAAGTCTAATAAAAACCTCTTCCAGGCAACTTCAGGGGTGGTTGGAAAGGTATATATGGCTTAGTAAATATAAAATTGGTGATTTAAATTATACAAAACTAAAACTAATGAAAAGTGCGTGCGTTTGTTAACCATGTTTGATGAAAATCGGTTAAGCCGTTTCGTAGATATTTATATTTTAACATAGTTGGTTTGGTCTATATGGATGATATGACCAAGGATTATTTCCTTGGGGGTTTTAAAAATTTTCATTTTATAGTTGAAAACTGTTCATAATGTGGTGTCAAATAAATATAATTATGTCTCTGTCTTTAATGATTTATTGTTATATACCGGGTGAGTTTTTTTTAACGTAAGGACAAAACCATATTAGGTACCTACGTGAAATGGAACTTATTTGTTACGTGTTTTTTTTTTTCAATATTATTGATATGTGACTGGTGGGATTCTTAGGGTTACTAAATATCATGCGAAATTTATCTGGAACTCATGTTTTCGCCAAGTTTTTTTTTATTTATTTAATTAAGGGCGGATTCGACCAAACTTGAAGTAAGACTCGAGTAACTATACCACGAATATACTATTCCACAATCTTAATCACGAATAAAATAATAGTCGTTTTTCCACGCAATCTAAAGTATAAGTATACTTAGAATAACTAAACGCGAATAGCAGAATGAATGATGAACGAATGTATTACCCGGAAAATAAATGTTGTTCTATAAAGCCACGGTGTCAGTACTTAAATCATGTCAACTCACTTTTGTCGTATTATAGTGTGAGAAAGTAACTGTCACCTTCAACATCTGACCTGAAACTTCAAGTACCTACCTATTTATGCTGCTTCATTCAACAGACAGACAGACAGGAAAATAAATATCTAGGATCTAGTACTTATAGTAGGTATATATTTAGGTAGGTATTCGAGCAAACTTATCGGTTGGAAATGTATTCCAAGTTTTGTTCAATTTTGCTTAACAAAGATAAAGTTGCTTCTTTGCTCAAACGAAACCTGATCGCGAAATCACTATCATCATAGTATTCGAATAAATCATTTCTATCTTTTATCCATCTTGGACGTCTAGATATAACTTCCTCGTCACTATCACTTTCATTGATCAAATTTTCTAAACGCTGCATTATAAGTTTTTGTCAATCCTGAAGTGAAGTAGAGTTGAACTGACTTTAAAACAACAAAAATCATATGGTAAACGGACGCCATTAAAATATTCTTGGAATAGCACAGATATTCCACGAAATACGGTGGTATAGTAAATATTCCCGAATAGGCTCGTTATTCGTAGAATTGTAGATGGTAAAACGTGAAATTGATTTACTCTCGAATAACTGGCAATTTATTCTAAGAATAAAAGTTAATCTCGTTTGGTCGAATCCGCCCTTAATGATGTAACTATATGAAATAGGCTACAAACGCGACACAACGCATCAAATGTGTCAAATGACGTAACGCTTTATTCGACGATGATTTTGAAAAAAATTAAATAAACTACCTCCATAGGTTGTTAGTGAAATAGAAGGTATATTGCCATCAATATACCTTCTATTTCATTTACCTAATATGACCTATTTTTTTTCCTTACGCTAAAAACCCTCACCGTTATAGAAAAATGCTATTCAATATTTATTTATTTTATAATTTATTGCATATGAGCATACACACTAAACACATTCTATCTTCATTTCTAAAACATTTAAAAAAATAAAGTGATTTTATTTATTTTTGCAACATGTTTGTAGTTATCAAACATGTTTATGAATTTTTGGTGATTACAGTCAACTCTTATATATCAAGATAATTGTAGAGAAATTTTTATCTTTTGTTAGTTCATACATTTATTTTCATAGTTTGGTTCTTTTATTTTTTACACGTTCAATATTGTATATAAAATCTGTTGTCGAATATCGAGTTGGTTTTTCCATTTTGTCATGTCAACCACCAATGTCGTGTGTCTGAACTATATATTAATATTTAGTGTTTTCATTGTTGAATGTATTATTAACTTTTAATGTAAAAAATATTACTAGTGCCCAAATACCTATCTATCCGATAATTTCAATTTAGCTCCCTGTACGTGCAGATTTGCTTCTATGTGAATAAATAGTCTTGTTATTCAGAATAATTTTTAGTTTGAGTCTTACATTTGGATTTGCGACTGAGTCGTAATGGAGATTATATTTCAAGATAGATATCATCATAAACCTTTAAACTTTTCAATACAGAATACGGGTATGACTTCCCGAGAGAGGTAAAATATTTTATATTTGCTTATACAAAACAACTGTGTGAATTCGGTACATAAAAAGAATAGAACCAATCCGTCCCTTCTCGTGGGTGTGCAGCGATGGGCTCACCTACCTTTCACGTGTGCGTTTCTATATATATCTAAAGGTGAACCGTGGCTGTTGCTCAACAATGTATCATAAGTTCTCCGCTTCTCAACAAATTATCATGGAATCTTTTCATGTAAGGAGCACTATTTATGCACTATTTATTGACATACAGATCAGGACGACACGAGGGCGACACTGAAAGTTTTTAGAAAATTAAAAGCTAATCAAACTAGCAAGTTATTAGTTTCATTATATCTTTTCATAATAGCGTTCATTCACATCAATACATCGTTGCATCCGATGAAACCACTGGGAAAAGAACTTAGCCCAACCGTCCTTAAGGGTCTCTTCGATGGCCTTTTGAAAGGCAGCCACTGCTTCCTCGGCGTCCATAAAACGTTTTCCTCGAAGTTTTTCTTTTATTTACGGGAATAAATAAAAATTGCAAGGTGCCAGGTCGCGGCTATACGTCGCCAAATAGTCGATCGTTTGCTTGGCGATGGTGTGCGACGAGGCGTTGTCGTGGTGAAGGAGGATCCTACTGCGTGGTCGTTTCTCCCGAACTTTTTCCAAGACAAGTGGCAAACAATTGTTAGTGTACCACACTGCAGTAACTATTTTTCAACCCTCTAAAACAATTGTTGCGTATTGACCGGTCCTTCCGAAGAACGAGGCCACCATCTTTTTTCCCACGCTTCGACCTCCCTTCACTTTAGTTGGCAACTCCTCGGAAGGAAACACCCACTCGGCAGACTGTCTTTTAGTTTCAGGATCATAACAGTAAATGCAGCTTTCGTCACGCGTAAGTATGTCGAACACAGCATTTGAGTCACATCTTTGAACCATTTCACAGCAGCAATCACCACGGCGGAATTTTTGGGCCTCTGTCAAATTATGAGATATCCGCCGGGCACAAAGCTTCCTGACCGCTAAATATTCATGGAGGATTTAGCGCACTTGACTCATAACGATGCCTAAGCTTGTCCGAATCTGCTGATAGGTCCACTCTTTTGTCAGAGTCTATCATACACCGCACAACACTGATGTTATCTTCGGTCGTTGCCTAGGAGGTCGTCCCTCACGCATATCATCGGTGAGATTATTGCGACCACGTTTAAACTCATGAAACCAGTTGTAAACAGTGGCACGAGAAGGGGCTTCATCGTGTACGGCCAATCGAAGTTTACCATAACCTCCTTGCTGACTTAAATGACATCGAAAGTCATAAAAAATCATTGCACGAAAATTTTAAATTTGCCGACAAATCGTAAAACAAATGACAAATGAAATACGTACACAGTAATATTGACAAAGAGTTCCATTTTAAAACTTTGAGCTTATTTTTTTATTATATCGTTTAAAAGTGGCCAGTTCTAAAAATTTTTTTGTGTCGCCCTAGTACATTAGACGACAGGTACAGTTTAAATGACTATAAATAGAAAATTTAGAAAACCCCCCAAGGATTACTGCCCGGTCTACGGTCAATATCTAACAATTAACATTAATAACACTTGACATTTATAGTCTTGTCTTCTATATTATCATAGAGTTATTGGCTGTCCATTCAATAAGTCTTTAATCTGCAGATATAAGAACAATACCTAAAAGAAACCCTATATTCTAATTGTAGTACATATGGCAAGAAATAAGTAAATTTAATATATTTATATTTTTTTGATCTTTAATACCATAGGTAACATTACCTATATTATGGAAAAAACGTAAATCTACTATTCTCGATCCCATATCAGGAAAGAAACGTTAGAACACGTGACTCTGTATACTTTGGTGGGTCTACCTTCATATAAGCCGTCATATAAGCTCCGGCTTGCCTTTCTAAAATACTCGATTAGGAATAGCAACAACTTTGTCTATCTACAATTCGATAAATCTTTAATTCGAACGATCGCGCTCTATTACTTGTGAAGCCAAAATATTGTGTGTAGTGACGTGCAGTGAACACAACCAACTGTGGTTACAGAGTGGAGACATGATCAGTCATCTCGCTCTCTCTCTGACCTATACAAAACTGCCAATATTCATATAAGTAATTGAATTTAGTGACCTACAACAGTAGAGGAAATTGTCCCTTGTGAGGACTCAAAATGTGTTCCGGTAAAAGGTAAAATCGTTGATCTCTGGTCAGAAAAAAAAACCGTTCTTTCCTTCGTCAAAACTTAGTCCTGATTTGTGTATTTTTGAAACTATTAAATCCCATAAAATATTATTAAGATCATTTGTACAAAACTCATTGGATAGTAGGCCTTTTCATTGCAAGTTTTATTGCTATTGCATATTTTTGTAAAAGACATTTCGAATAGGTATTCTATCCTACTTTCACCTGATTATGACGTTTTAAAGAACAGGCACCTGGGTAATATGAAACTGGAGATTGAAGATAAAATAGACAACAAGATGTATTTAACCACCTAGAAACCATAAAATCATTTGTCCTGCCTCCCTATTCAGAAACCCTTAACCCACTGATATGCTTACTTATATGCGAGTACTTTAAACGATAAGTTGTGATGAGATAGTAAATATAATAGATGATTTTTTTAGATATACACCGGATGAGTTTTTTTACCGTAAGGAAAAAAATAGGGCATATTAAGCAAATGAAATAGAAGTTATTGACAGGTAGTTTAATTATTTTTTTTTCAAAAATGCAAGCTACGGACGTACATTGATATGCGATTGGCGGTATTTGTAGGGTTCCTATAACGCGAAATTTATTTGGAACTCATATTTTCTCCAAGTTTTCTTTATTTATTCAATTTAATGTTGTAATTATATGTAATAGGCTACAAATGCGCCCGTCACATGACACAATTAACGCTTTATATTATTTATAGTTTTGAAAGAAAAATTAAACTACCTATGCCAATACCTATTTACCTAATATGCCCTATTTATTTTCCTTACGTTAAAAAAACTCATCCAGTATAATATGAATTTATGATGAAGGAGGATGCTTTCCATACAACTATGTAACCAATTTAAACCGGATTTGTGAGATGAAACGACAATTTTAATTTGTATGCAATATTTTAAACCGGCTGTAATTTTAGTCAGTCATGAAAAAAATCTGGCATAAGTGAAATATAATCTAGCAATAGAAATTTTACTTTTCGGAATTTTATTAATCATAATAAAATTATTAGTGATTTGCACATGAATTCATTCAAATTCATCTAAATATTAATTGCAATGAATTTACGTGCATAACATGTTAAATCTTAATTACGATATCTTCTATTTCACTTAGGTCATAGGGCAGGTTTTTCGACTCACTAATCTGGTTTGTGCAATTCACGTTAGGAGAACAAATAATCCCGTTTATTTCGCTATTATCCCGAAAATTTCCGTATACCGGTACTAATTCTGAAATGTATTAAAGATTATTATAGTGTCTTAACAAATTATGTTATTATTTCCAGCCGCCTCTCATATCTCTCAAGCAACATGAAACGTGCAAAAGATAGTTCTGGGACTGGATATTCATATGGCAGTGCTATAGCCACTTTGAGTAATCCTCCTAGGATCAAAAGTCCTACCAATTTTTCTAAAACCTTACGATGTAATTGTAAAGAATCTGTACAAGTACAACATAAAGAGGATATCCACAATATGCACCTTCTTAGAACGACTGCGATCAATAACGATACAGTCGAAGAGGATCCAATTGTTGAAGTGGTAAGCTTTTCATTTGTATTATTTATTTTATTTGTCTTATGTTTGTCTGTGCGTTTTGTGTTTGTTGGTTGAAATCAAAACTTGCAATGTAAATACAAATTATGAAAAAAAAAAGATAATGCAATATTCGAAAAAAAAAACGAGGAACCTAAATGTGTGTGTATGTATGTTTGTAGATTTCTATGTTCCCTGCTGCAGCCTAAACGGCTTGATCGATTATGAAGTGCAAGGTGTCGTTCGAATCGTTTTGATCCCTAGAGCATCATGGATTACATTTTATGATAAAACATCAAACATGGCGCCCCCAAAATACAAAATATGCTGTTTGTAAATACGAAAAGAGTTATTGTTTTTTATAGGTAGATATTTGTAACAGTAGTTGGGCTTTTAATTTTTTTTAAAGTCTCAGTCATATTTTTTATACCACTGTTTTTTCGATGGTGTGACGATATTATTTGTTGACAAGTGTGACAAAATGACTGCTAGCGTCCGCTATATTGGATTGATCATGATGACACTCCCGGGACCTGTACGATTCTAACGACACCTCATTTGTCTAAATCGGCTGAGGCGTTTAGGCTGCAGGTGGTAACATACATACAGACGCGGTGAATACATTACCCTCCTTTTGGCTTCACCGTAGTCGGTTAAGAATTACTTTGGCGCGGGTGTGTCTTTATATTAGTTTTCTTTGTGCAACAGAGCATGTGTGATTGATTGAAGAGTGTCATTATCACAAAATAATTACGATAATCTGTGATGATAACAGTCAAAAGTAGCAGATATATACACTCTTTACTATAGTGTAACAAGTTGAAGTATGATTTAATGTTATATTTGACACAAAGTACCTTAACTGTGTACATAATTACAAATCTTCGGAGCTGGCGGCAGTTATGGAATTTTTTACAAGATATTTTAGATCTTCGGTAGTGATGACATGTTATTAATAGCGTAACTTGTGTATTATTTAGATGTTGTGCAATAACACACCAGTGATGAGAGAGAAATGATATATTTTGTGGTAACTTTGGAGTAATTGTATATAAGTCATTATAGCAAATGGTTACGTAATTGATACCGCTTCCTGTATAATAGGTAATTTAATGTAAAACAAGTGCCATAGGGGTAATGAAATATTTTTTTAAACTGTTAAAGACCGCGATAAAATTTATGTTGTCTTCGCTTATCTATACAGCAAGAAAAGGACAATTCGTTTTATCACTGCTAAAATTGGATACAGTATTGGGTTCATTGTTTAAAACTCGACCATAGAATCCTATTGTATGTCTGTGGCACCTGCAAGCGGAAGCTGCATGATGAGTGTCAGGTTCCAAAATTGTATTGTGCAATGCATTTGCCATTACTCAAGTAGCGGACATAGAGTAAGATATAATCGTATGTAGCCGGCGTTTTTACAGCGCGTATGTAGTTTTGAGGCTTCCGTAACTAAAGGGGGATAATAGTTTGTCAGGCGCTACCATCATGTCATTTTATGGTTTTTCTTGTGCAGTGTCTTTATTATGTGCTCGTACATAATGTTTCATGTATTAATAAACAGATTCTAATGAAACTTTCTGTGATAAACAGGATACGATTCAGAAGTGTGAAACAGAAGTGCACTATATTTGATTATTTTAAAAATTTCAAACGAATTAACCGAATTTCTCTGTTTTCCAAATGCCCGTTTGCAGTACACTTCTAAGTCGTGTATAACGTTTCATTAGAATCAGCATATTCATACGAAGTATTTTTAGATTTTCTTAAAATATTATTGACATCGATGTTATTTGATGACAATAAATAATATTGGACTTAAGCTTTAATATGTCGCTGGCAAGTTGATTCCGTTGCACGAAGTAGTCTTCGGCGTAGGTCGTATATAAATAATGGGAAAAAAATTTAATACTCCTCAGCCAATCTTTTTTTATTCAAATAGGAGTATTAACTGCCCACTGCTGGTTATTGAGTATGTGTTGTTCAGCTTGTTCTATTGTCTTCTGTGCAGTTCTTTTATTTTATAGCATCAATTCACGACACCGGGCGTATTGCCAATTGTACGAAATGTCAATACGATGCATTACAACTGTTACTACGTTAAGAAAACTTTAGATCGCTTATTTTAGTTGTAATAAATAAAATATCCTTTAAACAAGTAATTAACACGTCAATCCTTTGTCGCGTAAGCAAAATATTTAGGGATCAACTTCAAAAGTTAACCTTTGTGTTAGCCTTGACATCTTTTGTGTAGTTATATTTGAAAGCAGTTTGAGTGTGCACGTGTGTTCGTTCAAGGTACCTACGACAAATTACAACAAGAAAGTTTTTTTTTAAGAATGCAGTGATGCTTGCCAAAATTGCTTGCGTTAATATCTCCAGGACGCCGGTAAACTAGTTGCTTTATTGTTATGTCTAATCAAATGTGCCAGCTGTTTGGGATTTTTAATTTACATATTGTATTCAGTATTCTGCGAAGTGATTCATTTGCGTGTCCCATATAAATGATATATTTTCATAAAGTTGCGCGTGTTTGTTCTTCCCCACCCTCACTCTGGTTTACCATCTCGAATCCTAACTGAGTGCTGAGACTGAATATTCAGATGCGAAAGAGTTTTTGTTCCAGAATCACCTTTATCGTTTTACCTAACCCAATTTGATGGCAATTAAATTGCGCAAGGTATAAAGCATAGTTTATAGCGAATTCTATGCCGAAAGCGAATACTAATTTGCGAATTGTAAATAATATGCCATATTTTATTTATCTACAGCCACGTCAAGACACGCCCACTCCCGCATGCCCAGTCGTGAGTCCAGCATTACCAGTGAGCTCCGTGACAGCCATACCAGTTGTAAAAAAACCTGTAAAGCCAGTAAAGAAAAAAATCAAACCAAAGGTGAAGGTTGTCATGAAAACAGCGAACAAGGTTGAATGCAGTCTTGTAGAGGCAGAGGTCGAAGAGTTAGTATAACGTTGTCCTTATCTTTCTCCTTTTATGTTTCATAGTTATGCAGTACAGTAGTTGGATCCAATCTAGGTATATGAACTTTTTACGTGCATATGTAAATGCATCACGAATACTATTTCTTCCGAATGATTAGGAAATGTTAGAGATATAATCACAAACTTCTTATATGAGAAAAGTTTTATTTTGATAATTATTTAGTACTAATAGACATGATCATTCAGTGCCAGCAGATCTCCTTCTCCAGACCTGATCGGGATGGATCCGTGGCAGATGGAAACTGATGTTTTGCTGTCTACAATCGACAAGTTAGCAAAATCGCCGCCACCGCCGCTGCCTGCTCCTATGAAAAAAGATGATGCCGATTACACCACTGTTTCTAAATTGTCTTCGAAGTTGAATGGAACTACTGTGTCAGTGAAAAAGCCAATTTCAAAAGGTTAGTATTAAATGTTTGATACAGGAACAATTTGTTCTAAATTGCTCCGGGTTGGAATTTAGTGAACAGCTTGACGTCCGTGTAGTACAGATTGTTAGGGTACAGCCTCGTTTCGCTCTGAAAGATAATTCACCAAAAGGGGCCTAGTGCGGGTTGGTGAATATGTGTCAGTCTGGTCGCCTCCTGATTGCCAGTATTATCAAGCTATCCGATTTGACTTCACTTCAACTTCAAAGACCGTCTCCAATAGAAAACGACCCGGCTGATAAGGTACTCCCCGAAGCACAGAAACATTTGTATGAAATTGGTTGGCCATCTAAAGACTAAGTGAGAGTGCTCCAGGACTTGTTGGAAATAAAAGATGTCATATTACCGCGTGCAGTTGCTCAAGACTTTTCACTTATTGTAAGTCTATTTATGAGAATACAGAAAGACGATGTTTTCTAACCTATTATCGTAATTAATTAAAATTAACTCGTGTACTAACCCATAGTAATAAAGTGACTATGCATGTTGAAACGCGATTCCTTGGCACAGGGTGAGGGATGATAATTTATAATTAAAGAGTACGTCGCATTTCACCACGTAAATTATATGTATATAATACAATAATAACCTCAATAATTACGTCATATATGTATACATAGCCTATGACTTGTTTATTTTTAACCTGAATAATTTTAATTTTCAAATTAGGCTCGTGTTAAATAAAGATTGATAACCCCTTTTGAGGCTAAGACCTTCCGAGCGTGGTCAGTCAGTCAGTTAGTTAGTCGAGTTTTTCGGTCGCGTAATTCACCATACGTTCGATTTCGTACAATTTGTACCATTAAAGGATTTAAAATGAATCGGACCAGAAAATCTTACATTAATTTTAATTAGTAAAACAGAATCCCAGTATTTTCTGGTTCGTGTGCTGAATGAATTTTATTTATTAAGAACTATGCCATCTCTCACATCCATATCACACATAATACATAGACTGTCCTCCGCGCTTTCAATGTAGTTTCGACTGCTAAATCGCCGCCACTGCTGCAGTGGAGTTTCATAAATTCTAACGATTAACACGTCGCTATAATATTTACAGAGAAAATGACAAGGGATCAAGTACTAATGACAGCTTTACACACAACCAATCCATTTAGAACACTACCAACACGCAAAGGTTATAAGGTTTCACTAATATTTGTCTTCAAGTAGCTGTAGTATATTAAAACTCGGGCAAACGATAGGTAGCCCGTACGGCTGATGTAATACCAAAATCATTTTTAATGCTACCATGTTCTTTATTAAAGTGTGTATTTATTCTGATTCAAATAAACTCTTATCAATGCTTTGTAATATATTATATTTTCCCAAAATTTATTTAGAGAATTAATTACGGCGACTTAATTACTTAATTACAGGACGGTCAAAATTTTTTCTAAATATGAAGTACGAATATTAAAAAAATTGCCTTCTGGAGGCATAGATCAGCGTTGAGTCAGCTTAAATGCACACTATAATAAATATAATTGTTACAATTACAAATGATTTTGGTACAACATTTGTATGTGTGCATTGAGGTTCGCCAGAGTCTTAACTGAGTTGAAGAACCTGAAGTGAAAAACGCAGAAATAAGAAATTACCCATAATTTAATTTCTTAGAAAAGTTAAATCAAATAACACTTTATTGCGAATGTGCTTATTCACTAAGGTTCAAGCTTATCAAAAGTGATATCAATTTCATTGCTAAATCATTTTGTTATATGCTAATTCGAGCTACATGCATATTTCAATTACATTGATTGCAGTATAAAATGTTTCAAGGGCTCCCTTGCCGACCAACGGGTAGACCAAAACTCAGCCGTCAACGTGTTCTGAAAGCTTGCCATTTCATTAGCGCTCGTGTATTACAGTAAGGCAGATAGTGGAAGAAGAGCTTGAAATATAACTTAACATTGGCGTTAGACATATGATGATGTTGCGAAAAGTACCTTGGCTCTTCCCTTATTTTACAGAAATTATTATGGATAAGAAAATATTATAAAAAATACCTAATTTTGCACAAACTCACTAAAGACTAGACCTGTGCAGATTTAACAAAATCAGATAAAAACCTTTGGTGACTAAGAATGCCAGTGAGAAATTGATTTTGGCAAAAGAAAAATTCACGCAAACATAGGACTCCATCGAATTATTTTAGTATGAGAGTCAACGGCACGGGTGCCCTTAATAGTAGTAATATACAGCATACTGCATCTTATTATATTCCTGCTTGTAAAGTTCCTTTGTATTGCATGATTGTTGAGTGATAACATTTTCATAATAGTAATTTATCTGGGGAATCTTGTAGGTAAAAGCATACGATCCCAGAGTGGCTGCGTTGTACAATACCATGCCCTATTTTCGCTTTTGTAGTTAGATTGTAGTATGTACTTGTATTGTATTGTAGTATATGCCTTGCTGAAATTGATAAAAATTTTAAAACACAAAAACCGACGTAAAAGCTAAGCAAATAGTTTGATATATTGTTTTTTCACAGTGGACTTGCTAGTAACACTAATGCCTGATTTACTTGACCCCAAACGTGGCTTATCTATACTATGTAAACCAGGTATCCTGTTTTTGGGGCATTACATTCAAATCGATACGAAACCTCTACGCTAGGGTGGTCTTCCAGCAAAGCCCTAACCGACATCAGTTTACCATTCATAGAGGTGATTGGTTTGCCGTATCGTGTCCATTCATCACATTTATTATTAGGAAAATTTGTATGCGTTACATGTACTTTTGGGAATACAAATTAAAACAGTGTAGTGTCGTTTTAAATTAATTTGATTTTTTGACTTCCAGAATCGCCATTGAGCTTACCCGACACGGTTATGAATTGTCTTCGTCCTTCCCTCTTCCCTCGCGTGCCTCCATATTTAAAGTTCGTAAGTCATGACGAAAGCCCTACACTTAAAGTACCTATACCAATACAGAAGCATCTCAAGTGGAAATTGACCACTATAACGCCTATAGTTGTGAAGAAAACATTAACAAACTCAGGATTTCGGTTGGTTAAGAGTGAATGTGATACTGCTGAGTGCCCACATGAAGGTGAGATACGTACTAATTTTTTATGATTATTGTTCCTAAGAAAATTAGCTAGCTTTGTATTTACTATTCCATCCCTCTGATCATCTGTGGTTAAGTTAGCTTGTCAACCCACCGTTATAAACAAATTAGTTGTATAATATTAAATAGCAGATGGTAGGAAGTCCTATAGTTGTATATATCAAATAGCAGGCGGTACCCACCCGTACCGCCGCCGTCCTTTTTTAATGCACAACAGGTTAGCGCTTTCCCTCAATCACACCTGATGTTAAGTGAAGAAAAGACCAAAGACCACTTTTAAACGACACATTTAGTTAAGATGGCGGTGACTAGCCAGGCGGGTATTTAAGAGGGTCCTATCTATCAACTATCTCCCTACTATCTAAACCCAGTACTAAATATATTCTCACTGGGATTCTAAATATATACCCGATTCCAAATAATTCCAAAGTAATCTCGCCTGTTTCTGTCGTCAATTATCAATGCCCGCAAGGATGTGTTGTTGTTGGATGTTAAGGATAAAGGAGTCAGTGAAAATACAGGCTCAAGATGCACGTCATCGTAGCCCTCAGTGTGACAACGCATCTGTGATTTTTGAGATAGAAAGTATCGACCTTATCTCTTGGAGGTTACATATTTCATAATAACCACAATTGTTTATTTGCAACAAATACTCATATTTATTTTACAGAAACTGTTGAATGGATAGGAATATGGGGGAAGCATATGAAATCACTTATGTTCAGAGCTATAAAAGATGGTCAGAAAATGAATCATTTTCCTGGTACTTTCCAAATTGGAAGAAAGGATCGTTTATGGCGGAACCTACAAAAATTGGCATCGAAATATGGTGTCAAAGAGTTTGGTATCATGCCAAAATCCTATGTTTTACCTCACGATTTAAAACTGCTGAAGCATGATTGGGAGAAATACTCAGAAAATAATGAAAAATGGATTATTAAACCAGTAAGTTAATTAGGCACATTTTAAATGTATTATTGGTATTTGAATTTTAATAATACATTTATCTACTTTGATTTTCAGCCGGCGTCGGCCAGAGGCACAGGCATTAAAGTAGTCTCCCGATGGACTCAGATACCTAAGAAACGGCCAGTTGTAGTCCAAAGATACGTATCCAAACCGTACCTCATCAATGGGAACAAATTTGACATGCGTCTCTACGTGCTTGTGACTTCTGTTCATCCACTAAGAATTTATTTGTTTAAGGATGGTCTCGCTAGGTTCGCTTCAGGTATATTGCTTTACACATTAAGGAGTTAGCTCATATTGATCTTGTGCTGTGTATAACGTGTGGTTCTTTGATTACTTTCAGTTAAATACAACGACGAAATCACATCACTAAATGATAGATATATGCATTTGACGAACTATTCCATCAACAGACTGTCCAAAAATTACACTCCAAATGAAGATTTTGCTGCTTGCGAGGGTCACAAATGGTAAAATTTATTTTTATTTATTGATATAGTTATGAATACGCAAGGATCATTTTGTTGACTGATATACGAGATGTAAATTTATGGTAGTTTTGAAATGCATTATGGGATCTACCAAATTAGTTTAAAATTTCATGTATTTCAACTCTTCTTTCGTTTTTTATTTCCGGACGATGCACCTCAGATTTTAACCAAAATACAATACAATATAATTTATTTTCTCCACTCATACATAGTGTACGTATATATTATTGTAATACACATAACACACTAGGTTCTTAATAAAGAAACGCGGTTTATTCTAAATTTGGGTTAGCATGTCATTTACCAGACTAAACAGGCACTTTAGATAATCATTTGCTACTAGCAATAGACGCGACATAACGACCAAAATCGTAATTCACAACTTATTTCCTGCAGATAAAAAATCACTCAGTCTAGTGTGCTGTGTGTATTTGACTTTGACATAAAAAAATGTTTGCAAAGAAAATATATTGATTTGCGCATAACAAAATTGCAATGCTCATTATGGTAAATTGGACGTGACTTCAGTTTGTTTTCGTAAATATTTTGTGTATTTAAGTAATAATTCGACTACAAAAATAAAACACTGCCCAGTATTGTAATAAACTCCCAATGTTCTTCAGACGGTTTACTACTGATTCGCTACCGAGATAGAGGTGATTTGATTGAAACTACTCTACCGAAAATGTGTTTTTGCTATTCAAAATATAAAAGTATTTATATGAAAATGTTTCCTATGTCCGCTCTTGTAAAATTGATTTCGCTAGGGCGGGGTTCCAGAGGTTAAATCACTCCCATATATGTTATTAGTTTCGATATCTGGTTAAATTTTTATGTTTGAAGTATATAGATGATTGTCACAGAACTGAAAGCAATGCGGCAGGTGATACACTATCCTAACAACATTTCTACAGGAGACCGCATGTAAACAAAGACCTAGGGAAGGCCTTCAGTGTGTGGCAGTGATCGGCTATCGGCCGAATATGATGATAATGAATGATAACTATATTTTCAGGACATTACAAACTCTGTTCCATTATCTAAAGAACGAGAAGCACGTCGACACGGACGCGCTGTGGGACTCCATGAAGGATCTGGTTATAAAGACTATCATATCTGGTGAGGCCAGTATCAGCTCTCTCACAAAGGCCAACATAACATCGCGTTACAACTGCTACGAGCTTTTCGGTGTCGATGTTCTTTTAGACGAGGACCTGAAACCCTGGTTATTGGAGGTGAATATTTAAACTTCTGCTTTTAAATCACTAAACTTTAAACTGAATCTGTTAATATATTTTTTTAAGGTTCATAGGGTTCCTTTAAGAGCGTTCTCTCAAGGTGCTCGTTATATCTTGTTATATAATGTTATAAAACCGTACACAAAGTCTTTGTTACAAGTAAAAATTGTGTAGGTAATGTTATGTTAACGTTATATGACACCTATAATGGGCAGTGTCCTCCCCACCATCAGTTTATAGCAAGAAAAGTGTTTATTATAACAACAATTAAAAATTGGAAGAAATAACCTTTGACGATTCATTAATTTGTAGCTAAATGTATAAAAGGACGACAAAACCTCTTGAAGAATTTTCCTAATAAACATTAAGAGAGAAATTGTTAAGTATGGTAGAAAAGCTTGTAACACAGTTTTACAAATTTCATAAATATTATATATTTATGTTTGACTAACTTCCACGTACGGATAAGCCCTCTTTAAACCAGATTCAGATAATAGTAGTATTTTATCGTGAGAATTATATGAACCGTCTCATTAATTTTCATCTTTTGATTACTATTATGATTTTACATAAACATTCATTCAGCCATTTCAAGTTACCACCTATAAGATGCTTTTGTTCAAATTGGTGAATGACATGTACATCTTTAATTGTCATATAATAGGAATTGAATTTCTAAAGTATTTTAGACTAATAATCTGTAATATTATAGGATGTTGATGTTCCGTATAAATAAATATATTCTTGACAAACAATATTACACTCCAATTTTGATATTTAACATTTGATATGTTTTATTTCCAGGTGAACATTTCTCCAAGCTTGCATAGTGCGTCTCCGTTGGATATTCACGTGAAAGGCCCCCTGGTGACCACTGTGCTGAACATCGCTCAGTTTCAAGTTCCGATCAAGACAAATTTAGATATGCTCACTAAAGATAAACCTCACAAGCTGGTATGTATTTGTTTTATATTAATCGACATTATTCCGAGTCATGGAGATCCAAAAATTTCATAATAGATTAAGGAAACATTCTGAATGATTGACTAGTTTCTGCAATGCACACTTACTCTTCGAAAATGTGTGCTTTAAATTTCGTTCACTACTTTCGCTATTAGTACACAATTTAATTGTTTGGTTACAATTCACATCAATAGAAATGCCGACTTTCTCTGTAATGTTCTTCATTTTCAGAGCGGACTCCCGTACGACAGCAGACTGTACACAATTTATTTGTCGAAGGAAGAACGCGACAAACATATAATATACACGAACATGGAAGATCGTGATATTGTAAGATTACTTTTATTTATGTACATATTACCTTAGATAATATTAAAAGGAAGTATGCCCCTAGTGTGTCGAGTACAGCAGTGAGGGAAGACAGACCCATTTGAAAAATACCACCAAAAAAGATGCATTTGTCGAGAGACTGGTGCCGGTGATTATTATTGTATTTTCCCATGATTATCGCGAAATATGACTAGAGAATTGAAAAAAGAAAAGTATTTAGAGTGCGTAGTATGGCAAGAACGAGAACTAATTCGTCGTCTTAAATCTGTCGCAGAACTGGTAAAGCTAAAGTAAGCGCGTTCTGGAGTGGAGATCTTGAGTAGGCAAATGTAGCGTGTGACGCCCCTAGTATCGGGCTCCATATCAGGTGTATGTGTATATGATATTTATAACATCAGGCATTTGTCGTTAGGGGAGTACAGGTATCTGTCCGTTATTGAAGTATACATAAACGGATACACTAGCTCCGATTATCTTAGCTATTAGCTCGTCGTAACTCTCACTTAATCTTATTAGCCTCTCGTTATTACATTTAACACGTCATGTGTAAAGGTGTTCCTTTGGTGGCTTGGCAACTGATAAAGTTATGAAAAATTAAATCTTACAATTGACTTGTTAATGTTACAGTATCTGCGCGATATCCTATCAACGCTCACTCCGGACGACGTCCGACACCTCATACAGGCAGAAGATGAGCTGACGCAGTCGGGTGACATGGAGCGTGTATTCCCGACCAAGGAGACGTATAAGTACCTTGGTTACTTGGCCGGGCCCCGTTACTACAATCGACTTTTCGACGCTTGGGAAACCCGCTACGGCTCCAGACGAGATCCAGGTAACTATTTATTAATTCACACAATTCTTAAGCTCATTTATGCATTTTATGTTATAGGTACTTTACCTTGTCTCTCTGGTTGGTTTCTGTTTAAATTCTATATAATCTACATCGCGATAATGTCAATCATGCTTGAGGAATCACCGACTCTGATAATATAGTTTAACTAGTTTCCGAGTTAGTTTAGAACTAGAAATGCATTGTACATTTGGGTAATGAATATAATTATTAATTAATAACGGGTTTATTATACCTATATTATTATGAGTTTTTTTTTCAAAACCATCATCAACCCACGCACCGATCGGAGATTGATGGCTACAAATGCGATCGTCAAATGACACAACGCTTGATTCAATGATGGTTTTGAAAAAAAAATAATTAAACTACTTATGCCAATTTCACTTACCTAATATTTTTTCCTTACGGTAAAAAAAACTCATCTGGTATAGTAGTGTGAAATGGCGTAATAGATTTGTATATTTTCCGGTAATTTACTGAATATTATAACAATTTAGAATGATTAGATTTCATGCTTTATTGTTTCTTTGGCAACTTTTGTCTGTTTTTAAGTAAGCAAGGGAAATTTGTAAGGCATTGCAATATCTGTTACAAGAAATTACGTAAGCGGCGTGCGTCACTTTCCAATGCTTTAACATGTAAGAATGTGGTCTCTTTCGAGCGCTTAACACAGTCTTCTTCTTTTCGAGTGAATGGCAACATAAAGACATAACGTAGTAAGCATTCTTGGCCTTACCATATGGTGTAAAGTCGTACACCGCGTACAACGTTGTTTGTGGACCAACGCCTATAAATTCCCCACCACAGACAATTGGAGCGCGGCTTCAAGTTAAAAAAGAAAAAATATTAATAAATGAGTAAATGATATGGGGATTTTAATACAATCAAGAATAAAATTAAATCACAATTTTCTTAAGTTTTGTAATGAAAAGGTGACGACTGTATTTTACTTATTAAACTTGCAGGCCTCGAGCTTCTGCGTAACCTGTGTGATATCGGCTACCATCTGGAAGTACCCCCGGTCCCTCTCAAGGTAACTCTCACTTCCATCTTATCAGCCACGTACAGGCGCCTCGGAGAGTGGCTTCATCTGTTTCTCGCTTTCGTCTCGCTCTGTCTCACTATATGCAGGTTTTGGTGATATATGTATAATATATTTTTATGTATATTGTAACCTTCACGAAACTATAAGGTTGAAAAATCTTGCATTTTCCTAACATTTACTCGAATCATCTTTATTTTTTTTGTGAAGATTACAGTGTTTCTAATTTATTTTACATTATTTATGTATTAGTTGGTTTGGGTTTTTAATTTGTCTATTTAGTTGTATTAAGTTGATATACAAAGGTATAGGTAAATGTTTGAAGCGTAACATAATATTTTTGATAACAATATACAAAGGAAGTAGATAGGAGCTTGAAATTTAGTCAATTAACACTGCCATTAACGATTGTATAGGATATGGATGTATGATGAATAAGTTAGGATGTTAGAATCAATCACTGTTATGAATTACAGGGCAAGGCTGGAGTTAGTGTGGTGAGAACCCTTTAAGTTAACCAGCATGATATTTTATTTTTATAAATCTTACTTGTAGTATGTAAATCTTTCGCATAAATTATCATTACATACTACTCGAATGAAATCAAGATCTAAGTTTTAAGCGAAAATATAGCACCATTTTACATCTTTTAAATTAAACATTTTTATATTATTCTGATCAATAATCTAATAATGAGCAAATTCGGTAGCTTTTTATCACTAGCGTTTTATTTCAGTGATTAATAAAATGTACAATTATACTTTTTCATAAATAATTACTAAATTTGTATTTTACGTACCTATAGATCGTAACCATTTTCACTGTCTAGGTATTACTTAAACAATTCTAAAATGTTTGGTTGTGGCTGATCATCAGGGCAAAGTGACAAATGCGCTCAGGCGAGCATACTTGGGTTGTAAGAACGTCGCTCACAGTAAGTGCGTAGAAAACATTAAAAAAAGGCGAAAACCTGTGGCTACTTCCAAAGCCGAGCGGCGCGAACTAGTGCTTTGTTAATCAATGTTAAAAAGTTGAACATGTACGGATGCTATAGAAAAAATAGAAGTCCAACTCAAGATAGTGTTTACCAAATATTATCACAAACTAGAACGTTTTGTAATGTATTGCGCTAGATTTTTTTACTATATTAGCTAAATGTTCGAAATTATCTAAGAATCGGTGTTGTAAAATATTTAGATTTTAAACTGCCTAAGATAACAAAGATTTGTTTCGTAGGATTATTTGAATCTTAATAAATTATTACTAGCTATTTGATATTATAATGATTGTTATGATTAGCTAAAATATCAATAAATGTGATCGCATGATCCACCGAGTACGGTAGTAGTGTAATCACCCTAACTAACTCTATTTATGGAACTATACAAATTATTAATAATTACATAGACGAACGGTCGAGATTCCTTGGACTTTTAATATTTTTGAACAATATTAGTAGATAAATAATTAGTAAAATAGCAAAATTTTTTCAATGTACTCTGCATAATAAATTGTGTAATAGTAATATTACTTGTATAGATTTGAAGTTTAACTATTATAATAATATGTTGGCTACTTATGTAGAGTGTAGGTTTCATAAAAATCATGTGCTAAAAGGTTAATTGTGTTTGATGTTATAAATAAAAGAGGTTACCTATATTTGCAGTATTTTGCGTAACGTGCAGTGTTATATTGGTAATTGGTGATGTATGTAAGCTGTAAGCAATAATTGTATTGTACATTTTAAGCAGAATAACTATTTCGCTTAATTGTTGTTAAATCTAGTCTTTATAAGTATTCTCACAATTAATTTTACTTGTTTGTATTTATTTATTAGCTAGGTAGATAATTACGCCAAATATTAGGTTAGAAAATGTTACAATTTACGAAGTAATATTTAATTATTTTTTAGTTTTTTTTCTAATATGTATTTATATAGGATTATTTGATTTATGTATATTTTACTCTTTGCTTTACTCTTTGCTTCCTGCAATCTAATCAACATTTCATTCATACCATACATCATTAGTGTTTTTATGTTTGTTGCATGTTCCTTCCTTATGCCATGGATTCTGATGAGTTACCACATATTTACCCCAAAACTAATTTTGAAGTAGTGCTATCCCATTTTTATTATTCTGGAATAAGCATCTCTTTAAAATTTGTTTTAGGTGTCATCAGAATCGACACCTACTGTTTTCCCCATTGTTTCCACATTAATCACATTTGCATCAGTTTTGAATTAATGGGCATATACACATTTAAGCGAAACCACGCATTAGCTGCACTCTGTTTCAATTACTTATCTATGTAGCACACCGCCCACGTGGATTTAGGTTTTCGGACACACCGTATGTTTTTGAGCCACGACATACTATCTTTATAAAAGAGTTCAATCAAATCTGTTCATGCATTAATTGTTGAATAACAACATCTAAACTTTTGCATTTGTAATATGATTATATACTCGTCAAAACAAGTTGACGAGTCCATTAACTGTTAGAAACAGAGCGGCGCTGTCCGTTTATGTGTGTATGGATCCTGGAACTGAACTTAAACAATAAACCAGAATACAAATGCATTTATTGAGTACGGTAATATATTCATAATATATAATTTTTTTAAAATTATATTTGTAACATTTATGGATTAATCTTTAGTTCTCGGTTTACTGTTGTAGCAGTTCAGTTGCATCTAGTATTAACAAACGTGATTAATTTTGTGCTTGCATGCTGTCACAAATTTATGTGCGCGCCTAACCACCAAAAGTGCACCAGTCAACCGCTCGCAAAATGTGCTGATTATTATTCTTATCGACGCTAATTTAGTCCAGCAAAGTTTGATATATTAAATCCATGTTAGACACCATCACGGCAGAATAATAATCTGTAATAAAAGTAATATCAAACAAAATATCAGATCCATAGGTTTTAGGCAGACTGGACTGTAATTGCCAGAATTTTTAGTATTGAATTTAGTGGTTCTAGCTACTCCATTAACTACTCGACTTATTGTGAAGTTATTAAAAACCATGTATAAATGTTCCTTTCACCTAATAAATAAATTAATACATAAATAAATTTTAAGGGTTCCGAACACTGCTAATTATTTATGAACATGTAGAATAAAATGGATTTAAAATATCAGAAAAACATCGTAATATATAATATCTAAACTCATGCGTAATTTTTAGATCAATTTAATTACAAAGACATTGCAAATAACTTAAGGGAAACGGCTGTACTGAAACCATTTTTCATTCAAACCATACAAAACTGCATCACATGGGTGGGGTATTGTATTTAGCATTAACAAAAATGCTTTGCTCTGTTGTTTCTTATTGACGTAGCAACTAAATTTTCCGAATAATTTAAAAGTTTTAGTATGTTATTTTCTCATTATGTCGTACATTTGTTTAGAAAAGCTAAAATATATTACTTGCTGCCAGATATTTGTTTTCATAGAATACATACTACATTATTATTTAGAATCAGCACAAAAGTAGATGCAACATATCGCTTTACATACAAGTTATCTGTTTCCAAGAATAACTGGGTGCTCTGTTGCCATTTCTGTATCCTGTTATTCATAGAGAGTATAATCACAATATTAGCAATAAATCTATTTAATTAACTGAAATTCTTTTATTACTTTCATGCAATATTTGTGATTTGCACTTTCCCTGAGACAGTTAATCATGTTTGTAATGCGAGTTTGTTGGCGAGTGAGTAACGGTGCCCTTCCCCCTCGCCCCCCCCCTTCCTGCTCCCGCCCCTGGTGTTGTAGCGGGCGGCGCCTCAGCTGAGCGCGTTGGATCGTTGCAGAATGATGTGGACGCGCCGTCACCGGCTGTTTCGGAGCGACCTTCAATTCCTTCAATCGCATCGCTGGAGCCTTCGCCTTCCGCGGGTTCCGTGCCTTCCACGCACCACCTCTGCGGCGATGCCCTGTCGCAACCGAGCGTCCCGCCGGCCCTCGAACCGCGCGCATAGCGCTACGCCACAGACCCTCCGTGCGACCGTCGAGGAGTCTTCAAACAATGCTCAGAAGGATACTACCATCGAATCTCGAAAGAAGTGCGTGAGTGTCACGGACGATTTCTGTGTGGAAAATCATGTGGATCTGAACAGAAATGTACAGTGCGCGGAGACGAGCGAAACGGTCGCCCCGAGTGTGAGTTAGAGGAGAATCGTAAGCGAACTCAACGTGGAAATGTCGAAACAATTTTGATATTCTTCACATGCAAGCGCTAAAACATTGAGACTTAAAATTCTTAAGTATATATAAAAATCCGAAAAAATTCTAAGTAATAATAAATAATTTAGAAGGAACATTGAAAAAGGTCTTATTCGTAAAGACTTGCTAGAATACCGAATGATACGTATTTTTATCTGTATGTATGTCAAATTATTTCTTATTTTATTTGACATTCCTTCTTCGTGAGAAGTTTGGAAATTGCAAGTAACACTATATTATTCTGTATGTTGTGATTAGAAATTTTTATGGTGTGTACTTCAGTCTGTGAATAAGGTGTAATATACGAGGAAAATTATAATAAATAATGAAATATTAGAAAAAAATCGAAAAAGTAAAAGACGGATTAGATTGATCAGTCTGTTTTTATTCGATGTAACAAAGTTCAAAATGAAAGATTACGAATATAAATTTTGTACCCTATTGCTAAGCTGTCTGCTAATTATTCTGTGTCCAAAAGTTTTACTCTGTTGGCAATCTTTAAGCCAGTGCGGTATGATAGTTTCGCATTATTTTTAAGATGTAATCAAGGTTTAATTGAAAGGATATTTTATCCACCTTAGATAATTTTAGATGTTCTTATTATGTGTATTTGGATTTTTTTAAACTTTTGCTAAGAAGTGCAATTGAAACGATGGAAGGGTTTCCTGTTAAACTCACACAAGATTCTAAAGTAGGTGATTGCGAAATTACGATGTGTTCATTGTATACCTAGTGTTGCTAGAGTAGTGGTTATAAGCTCGTGATGTACTCTTATCGTGTTCAGATGGAAGTGTAGAATGGATTGGTTAAATTTCGATGTATTTATAGATATATCAACATATATTTCAGTTTGTATTAGTATTCAGAATTTTAATTCACTTTTCAATGTAATATAGTTCCTCCACCATTATGAAATGAAATTCTTTCTGTGCAATAATTTGATCTGCATATTTTAATTAAAATTTAATAATGTCGCTGCTATACTTTAAATGTACCTTAATAACCATGTACTTAAAATGCGTGCATTTATGCATTTAATACCTCAGTTTTTATAATAGTAATATTATGACAAATTTGGAATTTCCGTGAATATATCTTTTTATATATAGGCCATATCTTTTTGTACTTATTTTATAACAATGAAATTTTTGTTAGTATCTATTTAATTTTAACAACTGATTATATGCGTCAATTTACACAATGGTCCACCAATTAACAATACATATATTGTTTTGTAACTTATTTTATCATAGTCACCGGAAACTAGTTTTTATTTATGTGCACATAACGTCAGTGTTGAAATTATTTTATCTCTTCAACGCGTTTCCAGGATAGTTCTGATCTGATCTAAAAGTAATTAAAAAGGGAAACCTTACACGTGTATTTTTATTCTTTAGCTTTACGAGCATCTTTACGAGTAATATATTTCACTCATACAAGTACATATACACGACTAGTCAGCTGTAAGTATATCGCTAATCAAACATTTTGCTATTTTTGATAGCTGACTATGAAATTATAAAACTCGCGTATTATAGCAAGATGTCAATGGAAGTTCTTAACCTCACTCTCGTCTGGCTGGGAAAAACATAATATTACACATCTAGAAATGATTTGGGAAAAGTGTATGAAAAATTGTATAGAATGTCACTAAACGATATTCTGCATAGTAAACCATACAAACTTTCAAGTCCAATTTTTCGAAATGAATAAACCGATTCTAATGAAACTTTATAAGCATAAGCACCTACATAAATCTAAATAGTTGTAGAGACTATTTTCGAAAAAAGGTAGAACTACTAAAATAGAGCAGTTTTAGGTTTTCCATAGTAACAGAAAAAATGCAATATATTCTTTTAAATTCAATATTTAAAAAATGTTTTCTACTAACTTTTTAGCTGTATATATCCTGCTTATACGTATAAAGTTTCACTACAATCGGTCTATTCATTTCGAAAAATTTGGACCAGAAAGTTGTATGGAATGCCGTGTGGGATAAACCCTCTTCTTACTAAAGGACAACAGCTGAAGTTACATGACATGGCGACCACAACTGGTCTTTCACAAGAATTTTTAACAGAGCTGGGCAAAGAGAGGGGTTTTATGACGACTTTTTTTTATATATCTTTAATACATTTTAGGTACATAAACCCCCCTCTCGAGGTAATAAAACTTTTATTGTCTGTTGATATGTCCCCGAACGTGTTCAGAATACATTAGTGTAGTGTCAACAACAACACTTGTGTGAACGTCTAAAAACAGACCCAACACATTTTATACCGCAGCCCCATAGCAGTTGGGCTTCTAGGGTAAGATTGGAAAATGGGGCACATCGAAACGGTTGTTTATTTTTTGACGGAAAAGGGTTAATAGACAGCATGTTAATGTAATTAAAAGCAAATTTGCTGTTTTTCATTCTAAAGATTGTGGTTAGCTTCGTACACAGATTGCGATCAACGTGTGATTAAAATGAGATTATTTAACCGTACCCCATAGCAATCTACAAAGCAAGAAATAACATTAAATAATGTCACCGATATCAGTTTTCTGGACAATCATCCAGACGGATGGAAAATTCTAAAAACAGGTATTTATGCTGTGATATCGTATATATAGACATTTTTGCAATCTCTGACAGACACTTCTATTTTAATATTTATTTTATTATTTGTATCTTGTTTACCAACTGGAAAAGTATTAGCTTTTGTAGAAATTATCATTTCATAATGCTTGCGTTCATTACCGTGTGTGTCGTATCATGGTGTATTTCCAATATCTTGTGAGTGTAGAATTTCAAGTACTCTTACCCAGTTATTTAATCGTATAAGGTGAAAATGAGTTGAGGACAGACAATGGGCTTCAGATAAGTCGTTAAGGAACTGAGTACCGATTTTTTTAAATTCTACCATTCAAGAAAGGGCGAATATTTTTCTTCAATATTTTCGGCTTGACACGATATTCCGCATTTTTCGGGTTTCACGCGCGAATGTCTAGTGTTTTTTTAAATAGTGGTAATCATTCACCTGTTTCTTTTGCTGCTTTCTTCTCACGCTGTATTTTTTTCTAAACTTCTGGATGTTCTCACTAAACATCTGTCAACTTTTAATATTTTCTAGTAGAAGAATCGGCAGAGAGCGATCAAAAAATAGGACTGATTGATTAACTCGACTGCGACGGCGAGAGTATTCGCAAGGGAGCATTCATTCATAAATGTCCTATATTTCACGTCAAATATAGATATCCATTTGGAAACATAGAACTTTGTATACAATTATTTGTAACAATGGAACAAAAAGAGTATTGTGTAATTTTCAGGCGTAATGTACATAGCATAAATTCTTATGTAGGCTAACCTATATGTAGGAAGTACCTACGTAAACACCTCTAACAAAATAGAGGGGGTTTGGCCATTGCTCACTTGCCATAGTTTTCTCGAATAAGGAAGTCTCCAGTATGTACACGCGGCCTCAGAACGACCGTAACATTTCCAGTGTAAGTCAATCTCGTTAAGTTCACGTAGGTAATAGCGTCGCGCGGTCATCTTACACTGGTACTGTTACGTCGTTCGGTCGTCTGAAGGAATACCTTGCCTGCTTTTTTCATTTTAGATTTGATAAGAGAGTTCGATATGGAGAAATGATAGACAGCTAGGTACCATGTGGCAGTTTTATTACTTTTTTTTATAACAATAATTAATAGGTTCCTAATAAAATTATAAGTAAGTATCTATTGGTAAGTTATCATAATTATCTAATTTTATATTGCGAAACAAAATATGCCTACATCTGACCTGTCTGTGCCTACGGTGTATCACGACGTAAACAACTTTAATGGAAAGCAGTTTTTGTGCATTTCATCCTATAATTTGAGCTTAATATTTACTCAATAGTAGATATAATATTAAGAAATAGTAAGTTTGACTAGAAATTTAAATTTACTAAATTCTAGTTAATTAACTACGCAAAAAATAGGTACAATAACATATATTTTATAATACAATTATCTACAAAAATTTTAATGGTATGTAAATATATTTTATAATACAATTATCTACAAAAATTTAAATGATAGGTAAATATATTTTATAATACAACATTTGCCACATACAGAGGATAAGTAATTGGAATAATTTCAAGACAATTATCTATTCCAGTCCTTAGCGTAGTAAAGTGCCGCCATCTATAACATAATTGGAGCCAGTGATACTTTTTTCATTAGCCAAGAACGCTATTAAAGCAGCCACCTCATCCCCTTCCACAGGTTTCTTCAGAGGCATATTACCGACCACATTTTTCACAAACAACTCTAATTGATCCTCAGTCAAGCCTATGTCTTTTAGTAAGTTTGTTTTTACAAATCCTGGGTTTATGGAATTAACTCTAACGCCATCTGGTGCTAACTCCAATGCAACACATCTTGTAAAATGATCAAGAGCAGCCTTCGAAATGTTGTAAGCTAATGCCATGGTACTGGGCTTGGTGCTAGCTACACAAGACACATTTACAATACAACCTTTGCTTTCGACAAGATGTGGTGCGGCGAGCATAGTTAAATGATACACGGATCTCATGTTTGTTGACATAATTTTGTCATAAGTTTCTATACTTGAATTCTTTATACCACCCATACCGATTACACCAGCATTGTTTATCAAAACGTCAATTTTGCCATAATTGTCGATCGCTTCTTTAACAATACGTTCCACATCTAGATCTTGTGTTAAATCGGCTGTAATACTTAGTGGTTTATTTCCTTTGGCTTTCCCACAATATAATGCGATTCTTCGCAAGTTGTTTTCTTTGCGGCCGACGAGAATTAGTTTTGCTGATAGTTTCGAAAAATATATTGCTGTTGCAGCTCCTAAGCCTGAGCTAGCGCCTGTTATTAACACCACTTTGTCGTTAAAATCCATAATTCGAAGATTTCGGTGATAGAAATCTTCTATAGATTTTGAATACTTACAAGGTCGATGTTTACACACAGAGTAAAAGGCACTGATATGGATTCGGATGACACGCTTACGTCAGTGAACCAAACTAAATCTAGATGAATGTTGCCAACAGCACATAAAAGTTTTTGCTATTATAAAGTCCTTATGACATTTATTGCATCCCACTTAGCCCATTTTGCGCAGTTACAGGTTACAAGCGATTTTTTTTGGCTAAACCAACTGTGTTAAAAACTGAATTTCTTCGAAATAGCTTAACAGATTTCCATCAAGCATGGCTAATAAACTTTTTTCTAGTTTAGAAGATCGCTCCCGGTCCAAAATTTGTTTTGCGTGGGACATGTTAAGCAAATCTAATAAATTTAATACTTTTGTGTTTTAGCAATAAAGCATGATTAAATAGTATTTTTCTATATAATACTAGGTAATTATTAACAATTTCAAAACAACTATTCATCAAGATACTGTGGTTTCATTTTTCTACATAAACTGCTAAATTGGGTAGGAAATTTACCATTGGCAACACAAAACTCAAATCTTCCTGCGTAAATGCTATGCGCGGCACGTGATAAGATGAACGATTGATACTCACTCGAAAGTCACTCCTTCGTTGTGTAATTTTATATTTATAATAATTATGATACTCATATCAGTTGAAAGGTAGGTTTGTAAACAACTTGAATTAGATTGGTAGGTATTTACGTAGGTACTGATGACGATATCACGATTTAACTTGATTTAATTGATATTAGTTAGGTATTTAGAATAGGTAGGTATCTGTTATTTGCATGGAGCGGTTTCGAATTGGGATTCCTAAAACCTTACTATGTTTTCGTCACGATCGTTTAATTTAATCTTCGATCAAATAAAGTATCGGTTACGATACTTTATTTGTTTTTTTTGTTTTATTTGTTTTTCAGTAGTGAGGCAAATAGTTATATTTGCCTCACTACTGAAAAACTACAATATATCTTTAACAGTCTATACATAAGGTAACAACATTTTTTTTCTGAAAGAGGGATTAATTAATCTCCAGCGTTGTAAAAAAGTTATTTCACCCAATTAAATACATATTAAAAAAGAGAATATGCTATACAACAGTGACTTTATTCTTAATATTTGGTTAAACTCATTTTATTTCTTAAAAAATGGCTGTGTTGTGTAGGCACTTAGGTACCTAGATCAGTAAATAAAATACTTTTTTTTTAAATAGTTCTATTGTTTATTTATTTTCTTTCTCTTATATAATTCGCACTAAATCCATTCAAAAATATTAATGACATTTAGTGATGTAAAATCTTTAAAGGGGTACCTATGTACCTACCTACAACTGAAAAAATATAACAATGGAACATAGGCCATGTACCTACTTCATTTTGAAATTACGTTATTACGATTATGTTTTAGGAATTATCCTAAAATGTTATATAAAATCAATGTAAAATAATTTCGAGATATAATTTTTTTGTGATCTTGAAATAAATCGGGGAATGCGCGGGTGCGTGGTGTTTCTGCTGCCGCTTGTGGCACTGGCAACTGAGAACGACGGCTAGTCATCATTTTCCTACCCTTAGGCTACCTTAATCTAGGTGGCGTCGGCACAACATCTTTGGTCTTCCTCTTCTACTCTCCTCTATCAGCCGTCATCTCCGTACTCACCCCTTTCACAAACATATCATTCCTCACGCAGTCTACCCACATCTTCTTCGGTCTTCCTCTACCTCTGTGGCTACCTTAATCTACGTGGCGTCGGCACAACATCTTTGGTCTTCCTCTTCTACTCTCCTCTATCAGCCGTCATCTCCGTACTCACCCCTTTCACAAACATATCATTCCTCACGCAGTCTACCCACATCTTCTTCGGTCTTCCTCTACCTCTGTATCCCTTCACATTCATACTTAGCACTCGTCTCGTTACTTGCCTTTCGTCCCTCATAATGTACCCAAACCATGCTAACCTATTACTCCTCTACTTCTTCTACCTCTACTACTTTCTCTGATATACTTATTCCTGATTTTATCTATTCTAGTCACACCACACAGGCATCTTAGCATTCTCATATCTGCCACATGCATTCTACTTTCATTCGTCACTTTCATTGCCCAACATTCAGATCCATAATGGTGACAGGTCTTGTAATGGCCTTGTAAATTTTCCCCTGGAGTTTCAGGGGCATCCGTGGGTCACACGTAGTCCCCGAAACCTGTCGCCATTTCATCTATCCTGTTCCTCACGTCCTGGTAAATGTTGCCGTCGTTCTGAAGTAAGGAGCCTAGGTACTGGAAATTTGAGCAGGTTGGTAGAAACTCTCCGCTTAAGGCTATATTGGAAAAACTGGATGGACCACCAAAGTCGCAGAACAGATGTTCGGTTTTCATTCTGCTGATCTTCAATTCGACACTCTCCAGGCATTCTCGCCATTTTTCCAACCTGCTCTCCAGAGCAGACTGCGGTCCACCTCAGTCGTATTTTCTCCGACAAGGACTATATCGTCGGTGAACAGCATACACCAGGGTGCCTCCTCCTGTATACGCCAGTTTCCGATCGGACTTGTGTACCGGCTCGACTGTACATGGAATGTACAAGCCGCACGTACTTCCCAGGCACTCCTTTCTCTTTCAAAGGCCACCGCAGAACCTTCCTAGGTACCTGGTCGTACGACTTCTCCTAGTCAATGAACACCATGTGCAGGTTTTTATGCGCACGTTTGTACTTTTCGCACTATTGTCGTAGTGCATCCGTTGTTCCTCGACCGGGCATAAACCCGAAATGGTTCTGGGTTACCTCACTCTCCTCTATCATTCGTCTCGCAATCATTTTCTCACAAATCTTCGTGCTATATGACATGAACTTTATTCCTCTATAGTTGTTACAGGCTTGTCCATCACCCTTGTTCTTAAAAATGGGCACTAGGAAACGACGGCTAGTGATTTTGCTAAAATTATTTTTAGAAAATTTAGTCTATTACTAAAAATATTTATTTTTATTTCCAGTAGATTTAAATTGACATTCAACAAATGATATCATGTATCTTACGTTGAAATAAATGCTCGAAATTTTAACCATTCTTGTTTTGCAACATGGTACTGCTAACAACACAGACCAACCACCCCTAAGAAGCTTAACAATCTTCTCAAGAATCGTACCTATCTTGATAAATTTGGGCCGAATTTTAATACCTTTTTCTTAAAAATATGGTTCAGTCATTCATTGATAGCTAACAACCCTACCGCTATTACTGATACCGGCTAATGCAGGTTTTAGTTTAAACTCAGTTATTCAGTTGCTCTATTGCAAAAACATTTTCTACGGTAAATATTTTTTTCTGTGAGCTACCTTTGCGTATCGTCGAAGCCTGTGTTGCCCGTGGCCCACCTGCCTATTTCACCTAGGTGGACTACGGGAATTTGTTATTTTCCGTCCTCCACGTGGGTGTGCCATAGGAAATCATACAACTCACCTGGGTGGATCACGGGTAATAATTGGGGTTTTTATATTTTTTTAAATGTTTTTATTAAGATATTTTTTTATAATAATATAATAATAATCATTTGATGGAATTATTTGTTGTAAAGTGTGATAAAGTTGCTGTTAGCGTCCAACATATTAGATTTATCATGACGTCATATTAACCTATGACACTCCCGGGACTTGTAGGAATCTAACGACACCTCATTTATCCAAATCGGTTGAGGCGTTTAGGCTTTAGGTGGTAACATACATACAGACGCGTTGAATACATCGCCGTAGTCGGGTAAAAATATGTTATCACTGAAATAACTGGCGGCATTTGTCCGACTATTCGTTAAACTAAATATGTCTGGTGCACAGACAGCACTTGCCCCACTGATTTTCCTAATATAATTTAAACAATAGTTGTGTCTTATATTGTAAGTACTGCATGACTTTATTGAGACTCGTCGAATCAGAATTAAAGTATATCTGCAATACAGAACCACAGCAATCGCCAGATTACCCGATAGATCAGCAGTAAGCCGCCATACATCGCACTAACAGCACCATGCCTCGTACGAAACCATAAAATTGAATCTTTTATGTAAACGCCACTGCTGGATGTATGAGCTCTCAACCGATCTCCGCCAATCGGTGGAATACGTATCTAGTAGTAATTTTACATGAGCACTTCACGTTTTAAGTATTTATGTTTAATCCTAAAATGTATAATCCTATAAATAAGTTAATATACCCGTGTACCACTTGTATATACAAATAATGATACTGCAGAATTCGGAACAAATTAAGTAAATATTTTTTTAACCATGAAACTACCTATTAACAGGTACAATTTTGGTAGTCAAGTAAAAAAAAAATTGTATCGTGACCGACTCTATTTGACAATCATCTGTAAATGGATCTATCGACTTTAAATCTATGATATAAGGTTTAGATACGCATGTTCTTGAGATGTTGTGGAATATACTTAAATTTATTATTGCACGCACCCGTATCTATCTACCTGTCCCTAGAGAATTGGTTGTACAAGTACCTACTTATCACAGCGGAATATAAGATTGACCGCGTATAATTTCTAGGCATTTAATTAGATTAACTGCAAAGACGCATCAGACAGGGAGATGTAACTCCTAAACTGTTCACTGCCGCGGTGGAAGACATTTTCATACTGGAATGGCAAGGGTTCGGCATCAACATCCCTATATCACTCACTTTATGTTTGGCGACGACATTGTAGTCATGGCAGAATCGATGGATGACCTCGGCACTATGCTCGAAGACGTAACAGGTGGACCTGACGATGGGGCAAAAGGAAATTACAGCCAATGCTCGTGTCTATCCCACATCAATCATTTCGCTACTCCATTTTCGAAGTTGTTGACTCAGCTTCAGACAAGATATCCGATAAGTCCAACTTTAACAATCTAAGTAATTATTTAAAAACCAAGAAACTCGACAAGCAATATTGCATTGCACTGATATAACTGTTAGTTTTTAGAGATAAAATTTAATTAAATTATCGAAGCCATATATAATTATCAACAAAGTTTATTTTCATTAAAGGTTAATTAAGGTTTCTACATATACATATGGGTTGAGTGATCCTTTTTTATTTTTCAACTAAATCAAAACGTACATTTAGTGAATAATTGTCAAAACTCAACCGAAATCCAAAAAATTGTCAATACCTACGTTTTATTTCGAGATTGAATCAGAAAGAAATTCGTAGAAGAATAAACATGGTCCAGCGGAAGAGACAGTGGGCATGACATAGCGCGTAGAATAATAAGGCATATAAGATCGTAAGTGTAGACCACGCACCAGCAAGCGCAGCGTGGGACGTTCACCCACAGGATGACCTGATATAGGTCGCAGGACCCTTCCCACCTATACCTCGGAAATCTATGGGGAGATCTATGTTCAGCTGTTAATTAGTTAAATTAACATAAATAGACACTGTTTTCGAAAAAGAAAGCAAGCATACCTACTTACTAGACACCTCTGGCCGTAGGTATACACATATGTCTTACTAACACGTAAAAAGAAAGGAAACTGAAACATTTTTCACAGCGACAATATTTATGGGCGTCCAATTGAATTTCACACTTGATTTGAGTGGGTCCGCTTGAAAAATCCTTCCGATTTTCAAATTCGGAACGCATCTATCAAATAATGGTGGGAATACAGACCGCGGTGTTGCTCGCTTAAACGAAGGGTCGCCATGTGTCAAACGGGAAATAGTTATTTATGGGCACCATTCACAAATTGCATTCGTGGCCGATTGATATATTGGAATGTTTTATATGTAAATGTAGTCCTAAGACGAATGGCTTGGCCCAGAAACGGATATTGGATGATTTAGTACCTAGACAAGGTACTTACAAATACAATGTATGTTTGGTAGAAAATACTATGGTGAATAGTTGAACATGAGTATGCGTTATTGAAGGAGGTGGTCGAGAAGCTAATATAACTTTTTATACTGGGTGGGTACGTAACCCACATCACAACATAGGTATTGTTGAATTGAACGTCATGACACATCTGTATGAAATAAAAAACCACACCTATTATGTTTCGCTTAATATGCACATTTGATTAAATGTCAAACAATAATAATTAACACACTTCTCTCAAAGTTAAAGCAATAGCATACATACATGACAGAGCGCCTGGCTAGGCTTCTTCTACCTACCAGGAGGTTATTTCGTTACCTACTACTTTTTTAACGCTTTATTGTACACAAACACAAAGAAATGGACTTCTTACAGGACAAGCTTCAATCCCAGTGAAATTACCGTTATAATATGAGTCATCACTAGTCCTTTTGACTCTTCAAGGTGATAATGCCTCTGCAATTAGGTAGGTACCTAGGTTTGAGAGTTTACCGTGTGGGTGGCAGTGATGATCACTTATCATATCAGGTCAGCAAAAGGCATGTCTTTCCCTAGAGAAAGACCAAAACGTCAAATTCTATTAAAATAAAATTGAGAATCGACACTAAAATGCGTGATAGAGCGAATTTTGATACACATGGATTATTAGTTTGCGAAATAATTAAGACAGTTAATAAAAAAATTACTTACTCGTCTAAATGCAAACAAATATGTTCACATGATTGGAAAAATATAGGTATCACAGATTACTCAGATAATAGGTATGTAGCCCACGGGCAATAATTTGTAGGTATACATTAGAAATCACAATTCGAATTCGAAATTCAAATTTTATTAAAAAGTATTTCGCTGCTTCGCTGCCAGAGTTTGGAATAGAAAACGATGTGTTCTATACTCATAATATGTATAATGACTCTTTAGAGTCCAGTGGCTGGCTGATTACCTACACCTAGATTATGGAGTTCGTTAGGGTAAACAATGGAGTAGTATTTATTTTATGTACAGCGAAGATCAAAAACAAATATTCACCGAAACATGCAAAAATATGTATACGTCAACCTCTAAGGTATACATGATTTTTGGGACTTTGGGTGAATACATATTGGCAAACATAATTGTACTTTTGATTGTTTACATATTTTTATTTAGATTATTACGTGGGTACCCTGTATTTGGTAAACCAGCGTGATTTCCATCAATTTTCACTGGGTTCGCGTGGTGGAAACGGCTGTGGTGGAAATGTCAGTCGATTATTATGAGCATTGTAATACAACTCTACTTAATTACTATCTACTCACTCTATGTAAATGAGATAATATAGTAAATCATTACAGGAAATAAAAATTTAGTTAATACCAATATTAATACTTATAATATAATTTATTGAAGCCTAATATTGTTAGCCAATCACACCGATTACCACAAATCAATATTTATTAGATAAGTATGTGCTCAATGTATGTACTGTTCAACGAACTCTATGCTTGACTGTGCGCTCTATTGACGCACAAAGGCGGTTTGTGCATAGATTTAAGTAAATTCGTTTTGTATTTATATATTTTTTATATGTGTAACAAATAAACTAACACACCCGATTTCCGTATAGCATATTTCATTCTGATTTCATATGTAATCAATAGTAACGATTCCTGGTGGCATTAAGTACAGATTATTTGCAGCTCGTTCATAACTTTTCTGCGTCGTCGGGCTAGAGTTCCAGCTAAAAACAAGATAAAAAAATTAAACTATATACTTACCTACACCTTGAATGCCATTATGATCTAGCAAAATTTTCACGTTCATCTTCAGACATTTCAGATCTCTTACAATTCTTTATTTTAGGGACTCAATGACTTAACTATCAAATTTTATTACCTACTTCATCGTTATGCTAAAAACTTGAAAGGCGATTAGGTACAGATATTGTATTGCAAATAAAGGCAAAAATTTAAAACTTGCAACTCATTTACGATCTGTACTATGAGTTCACGAAAACTACTCTCTAAACTATCGTTCTATCACTGTCACTCACATCGGCAACGAACGGCATCACCGACACATTTCGATAACGTGAAACGTCCGCGTAGTAGACACACTGAAAGTCTAACCAGGGGGCCGATTGCGCTCAGTTTCAACGGTATTACCAAAGCTAAACCATAACCAAAAACGTTACGTTAATCACATTTCGTATCGCGCTAATCATTTGAACGGAAATTAACCTAGTTTTTTTTAATACTCGTTGTTAGCTCTAAACAATTTGGGATTGGTTTTACTTTGGTAACGTCAACGATATAATCGTTCACAAAAAAGCCCAATACCATTTTTTTGTAAAATAGCGCGATTGGTCCCCAGAACGAACGAAACGAAGCAAAACGTCTAAAAAGCTAGATGTCAAAAGCTAAATTTCTAACGAAAATGAAACCAATTTATTGGCGCGGTTACATCCATATATGAAGTATGAATGTAGTTGCATATCAACTTCTATCTTTTTTATTTTTATTCACAAACAGCTTTCCGCCTGCGGCTTCGCCTGCGTGGAATAACTTGAACGCGGAAATATTCATTTTCCGCGTTAAAGTTATTAATCCACGGTATTTTCTATCTAGGTATATGCAAAATTTAATATTAGTTAGATTCAGAATAGACCTGCACAAGCCCTCAATTTTATCTGTTGTTTAGAGGACAAAGAAAGCTCTGCTTTCGTTACTAAGTACTTACGTTCAATATTTTCCTTCGGCTTAGTTATGATGACTTTAATTACATATTTTTAAATTGAAAGTTTGTTTTGAAATAAACGTGCCCTACTCTATTACCTACCAGCCTAGGCAGGGTGCCGGGAATCAAACTTAGCGTCTGAATGAAAATCTATTATAGGCTGTTGGTGTGGATGATGTCTACTCATCATAGCATTACACAATTACTCGTATAGGTTAGTAGGTAAGGAAGAAAGAAAACATTTATTCAGCTTACAATGGGCATGTAGGTACATGAAAATTTTTAGATAATAATACTAAAACATAATAATGCAAGCTGATATAGGTTCCAGCTCAGCATAATGCTGTGGCATGAACCATATAGTATATTAATTCTGTGCCACAGCGCTGATTTTCAGCTGGCACCTTTGTAGGAGGTTAGGCGCTCATAGAATAATTAAAAAATAAAACAAATAAAATAATCGACTCCACATATTGTACATAATTAACATATTGCAGAAAACATTTATAAAATAAATTACACATTATAGGTACCTAAAGGAATACAAACAGCTATAATTTAACAGGGGGCGCAATACCATCACTAACTAATATTAAATGAGGTACTTCGTTACACCGTCAAGTTGCCGTCTCAAAGCAAGCAGCGAAGGTACATTATCTTCATCATTAGTTGTTATTCTCACAATCGTTTAGTCGATCGTTTAACGACACCCACAGAAGGGAAGAATCCTATTCTATACTCATGTCAGTGATGAGCAGCAGCGTCATTGGTCCGCAGCTCCCAGAAAAAATTTACGATGCCAATCTTGGCTATTAGAGCAATATAGAAAGCGAAGCAAGTCACTCTACGGGCGAGGCTTATGTCCAGTAGTGGACTTTTATAGGATGTTAATACGATGTTATGTAAATCTGTAGGTACACATTTCCAGAGTGGGATGTAGGTAAAAATCTTAAATTATTCTCTATATCGCTATACCGTTTGTAATTAAAAGTGAGTGCACGAATTTTTCTCAATTTCGCCGCTATCCAATAAAGAAATGCAAATGAGGTGCGTGCGAACAAGAATTATTGCGTTGGCAAATAGTGACTGCCCTATGTCGATAGTTTTGTGTCGATGAACATCACATCTGTAAAGTTAAATTATTAATTTTTTGAATAATACAGAATCAACAGCATTATGTGGTGGAAAGTCACTATTAAATAATAATTATTAAACAATCGACAAGGAATAATCAACAATGCCATACTAAATAATAAATAATTTACACAAATAAATAAATTGGTTTATTCAATCAATGTCAAAAATAGTTAATGAAATATAAATATATACAATACAATTACTTTAACTGATAATAATCACAAAAGTAATGAAGGTAATAATCCTAGATAGTCCAACAAAAATCATGTCAAATATTTCTCAATGATATCTAGTTTATGTTGCAAATGCACTATGCGAACAACAGGTCTTAAGGCTCAAGAAAACATTAAAATCTTAATGGTAGGTATATTTTATTGCTTTATGTTATTAGGTTCTTAGAATGATTCAATTCAAATAACAAGATACGATAGGATTAATCAGAATGCCCAGACCAGCTGGAGGGCGTTGCGGTGCATAGACGTTAAAGCCGCATCCCCACTATAGGCAACATTTATCGAGTGACTTGTGTTTCCGGAGATATCGGGCGACGTTGTCCGACTTCGTCCGACATGTCTGATTGGTTAGACAAAACCTATGTGAACGGAGAATGGACATCGGGCGACGTGGGGCGATGTCAACAAATGTCTCCGGGGACACATTTCGCTAATCTCGCTTCGTGGGGATGCAGCTTAAATCTAGACTGCGTACCTACAGTAAAACGCGCCCACCCGCCAGGTGCACCGACCTGGAAAACGATAGCTGATGGTAGTGGCAGGATAAAGAATGGGAGCGGGTGTTCTTTTTCATTTCATACAAACTTTCGCATTTATGATATACAGAGTGGAAAAATCGAATGCCACATGGATGGCAACTACCTTAAATAATGTAAATAGCACATTTTGTGTAAAAGAGACTTTCCTTTATTTTTAAAAACAATAAATTCTGCATTTAAGGATTTATGAAAAATCGCTTGCCTCAGCCGGGACTCGAACCGGTCAAATGTGACAAAAAATAATGTGCTGTATTTTATGATGCAGATTGAAAGGGTTACTGATAAGGTTCATTTTTCTCTAAATAACAAATACAATCAGAATAACGGAAGGCCATGAAAATTGTAAACGAAAAATTAAAACACACAAAATAAAACAATATTCATTTAATAACCTTACTAAAACCTTGCTAACTAAAGCAGTTGTTCAAAATGAGCCCCGTCTTGTCGTATGCATAAATTTAATCTTTTGAGGAATTGACTTTTCGTAGCTCGTTGCAGTGAATTGTGGTGAATATTAGTAATAGCTGCATGGACTTCGGTTTTCAATTCGCATACGTTTTCGCAAGTTCTTTTATAAATAACATCCTTCACATATCCCCACAAAAAGTAGTCCAATGGTGTTAGATCCGGAGATCTGGCCGGCCATTTAATATTCCCGTTTGTACCGATCCATGTCTGGAAATGGTTATTTAAATATGTAGTCGATAACCTGCTGTTATGTGCTGGTGCACCGTCTTGTTGGAAAATAAAAGTGTCGTATTCTTCGGGTAGATAATTTAATGCATTTCGCAATAGGTCCAGGATTTCGAGGTATTTTACTGTATTCAGGTGTCCTTCAAATATGTGAACCATAACAACCCTGTTTTTCATTATCCCGCACCAAACGTTAAAAGAGAATCTCACCTGATTATTAGTTTCATGTGTACGCATCGGGTTTATACGGGACCAATAATGGTTATTGTGACGATTGTACATACCATTATTACTAAAGTTACTTTCATCTGACCATATTATGTAATCCAAAATATTTTCCTCTTGAGCCAATTTTGCCTGGATATCTTGACAGAATTGAAACCTTCGGTCAGTGTCTCCCGGAAGCAATTTTTGCACCAAACGACCTTCACGGTAACATTTATACTTGTATTTTTTGAGCACGCTTAGCACACGAGTATGATTAGTACCAAGTATTTCAGCGGCTTCTCTGCTCGATGCTTTCGGGTAGGCTTCAAAATAAGTTAAGACACTTAAATCAAAATCGGAATAATCAATCGGCTGTTGTAGTCGCCGAACGCGGCTCTCAAGTCTTCCATGGTGTTTTAAGTTTTTAACCATTCGTAGCAAGACGAACCTGGATGGTATTTGCCTGTGTGGATATTGTTCCGCGTACCACTGGAGTGCTCGTGTTACATTTTTTGCATTAACAAAGTACGCTTCTAATAAATCGAACTGTTCTTGATAATCGTCAGCCATTTATAATGTAAAAGCACTTGCAAGTCACAATTTCAATTTAACTACGTAAAATAGTAGCTCTAATATTTAAAAATGGAATAAACACAATTCGAAAAAAAAGAAAAGAATGCGTTCAACAAGTCGGGCATTATTTGTTTTAAATTAAAAAGATTGCACTTAAAAAACAAAAACGGCTCGTCAAAATGTTCCATTTTTAAAAATTTACCTATCCTAGCTACTATGATGACTAGAGAATAATTGATGCAATTTTCCTATCTAAAGAAGCAGGTAACTAAAGTGGCATTAGTAATAGCAACTAAACTGATAAGTAAACATAAGTGTAGCTCATCATTATCATGTCATTTAAACGTCTTTATTTTCCTTGCATTCCAGGGATTACTTTTTAATTCACGTGACGGGTGAAATCAAATTTAAAAGGTAATTGTTAGTTTTCATGGCCTTCCGTTATTCTGATTGTATTTGTTATTTAGAAAAAAATGAACCTTATCAGTAACCCTTTCAATCTGCATCATAAAATACAGCACATTATTTTTTGTCACATTTGACCGGTTCGAGTCCCGGCTGAGGCAAGCGATTTTTCATAAATCCTTAAATGCAGAATTATTGTTTTTAAAAATAAAGGAAAGTCTCCTTTACACAAAATGTGCTATTTACAATATTTAAGGTAGTTGCCATCCATGTGGCATTCGATTTTTCCACCCTGTATATTAGAAATAACGCTTTAATCTGGTTGCGGAAGTTTGGATGTGTGTTTATTTCTTTGTTTGTTCATTCACGACGAAACGCTGAATTTTGGTTTGGATGAAATTTGGTATATAGATAGAATATATCCTGGATTAAAACATAGGACACTTTTTATCCCAACAAAGTGTAGTTCCCGCGGGATAAACAAATGTAACATATCCGCGATGAAGCTATTCCACGCAGGCGAAGCCGCGGGCGGAAGTTAGTGTCTAATAAACGCATATACCATTACGGAGTGCATTACCCCGCCCTGATAAAATTCTGGTTTTAGCTGATCATGAAACAACTACTTTGAAATCAATAGCGGTCAAAACGTGTAGTAGTGGTTACTACTACACGTTTTGACCGCTATTGAAACGTCGACATTTTAGGTTAGGTTAGGTTTAACCTAACCTAAAATGTCGACGTTTTGTAAAGTAATTTTCTTGTTCTCCGCCTGGGGTCGCTCCGCAACGCCTTGTCGATTGTAAAAAAAGTTTTTATTGCTAATTCCCCGGTCGTTACATCTCTACGCTTATTTGGCCGTTTTACGGCAGCCGCCGAACATTGTCGATCTAGCTGTAAATGAACTTCAACATTTGTTTTACTATCAATGGGGTGTTTACGCTCTACTGTGGCTACTTTTGATTACAAAGACTTTGTATTCATGGTTTTGGTACAATAAACTTTTTGTTTGTTCCCGTAAAAAGCATATCTGCATATGTATACATACTACGTACGTCTACCTACCTAGACCAATAGGTTTTGTAAAATTTACAGGCGTAGGTAGATATCATGACTAAGCATACTACTTAGATAGGTACTTACTATTTACCCGACTGCCCAAGGAAGAAGGGTAATGTTTTTTAAAAAGGTGTAGCATACCTACTTGAATTTATTATTAGTTCAGTACTTTTAATCCTACTGATAAACTAGACAATGTGATAGGATAGGTGCAAACCAATTAAACAGAGCGAAGGCATAGGCATTAAATCATGCTCATGTCAAGGGGAAGAGACTGCATTTAGTTGAGACCCGTTTGATGGCATTCCTTTATACCCATAAAAATATTTTCACGCGCAAAATGAGGGATTTAACCCTATAATGGTGGGTACCTACCTACCAATGCGCATATACATATTATAGCTATTGAAAACTATTTAAAAGAAGACGTATGTTAACGTATTCATTAAACAAAGATTGCTTTAATTTACATGGTTGGTTCACAAATAGATCATTGACGTTCATTTTCATGTTTGATGAAGGAGCAAAATTGTCTGTGGCATCGTAGAGGTCATGTTGGTCAACTACACAATATTTAGCTAATAATAAATAATATACTCGTATATTAATAATTTTAAAGTGTGGTTTCTGCCAAAGAAAAAGAATAAATCAAAGTCCGTGTGATTCTCTCAAAAATCTGCGGTCGCCAACTCGGCTGCTCAGCGCAGGTACTATTGGAAAATCTTCCACGTGAATATTAAGGTACAGTCAGCTTTATAAGTAAATTATTCCGGATGTTTCAAAACTGCTGAACTTTCATAAGTTAAAAGATTTAAGTATACTTAAATCTATTATAATATTATGGACACGTACGTCCTATAACGATAGGTACGGTACGGTAATGAAGTTAAACCGTTGCATATAGAATGAGCTGTAGGTGTCTAACGTTCGCATCATCTCCTTTATTTTAAAACGTTGGGATATATATGTATATCTACTTCGGGTAATGGCAGGATTATATTATTAGAAAATAAGTATTGTGTTATTATAAGTTGTAAAATCCATTGATTAGCAGACAGATTAAGTACATATAGGTAAAAAAGATTTTTCCACGAGTGATTAAAGCTTTAACTTTACAAGGTTTCATAAAAAAACTTTTGTGTCGTCTTTCTGTAGATGGCCGTGGCACTGGCACGGTCTCAGGACGTGACACACTTGGTGGCAAGAGTGTCACTCTAGTACCTACGTTGCTATATCTGCGTAGGTACAGTCAGGCGTAATTCAGCGCGGGGTGCGCACGTCCGCGGCACGCTAGTACGTGACCGGCATCTTCCGCAGAACCTGTGTTACAGATATCTGTAGATAATATTGTATATATATATACAACCAAGGAAGTACGGAAATTCTTAAAATTGTCTCGCTACTTCAATATAATTGTCTCCGCGGTCCGAATGACACCACCAGAGTATCGATTAACACACCAGAAGCAAATAAATTTATCACACATAATTACATTGTTTTCTGTGTGCGAAGTGCGAGTTCTGTCTCGTTTTTAACTTTACCATCGCGTTCGCGTTTACGCAAAAAGTATCTAAGAAGAAAATCGTTTGGTAAACTATCCGCTAGAGGCGCTGCACATTTCTCAATACAAATCGTCACGTAAACGTGAACGCGGTAGTAAAGTTAAGTCGAAACAAAACTCACACTCCGCCCTCTGTTTCAGATGGAATTTAAAGATATTAAAGAGAACTGCAAACGTGTTCTACCAGACTATGACTGCGGACCTATGGATTTACTATTTCCAGTAGATTCGGATGTGACTATTTTTTAAACACAATTTTTAGATAAACTAATATTTTAATTTTATATTAATATATTTCATACTATAAAACTTTATTTGTAATAGGTATATGTATACAGAGTTTATTAATAAAATAAAACTTGAAATAAAGCTTAGGTAACTATTATGTGCAAATATTATCTAATATAAAAAGTTAAGCAGGTTTAGGACCTGTTAATAAAAATGTCTAAAATATTTTTTTATTGATTTCAAATAGTTAGCTTGTGCTAGGGGTGATTTCGAAGTACATTTAGTAAAGACTAGCTTTCCGCCCGCGGCTTCGCCTGCGTGGAATAAATTTATTACAAAAATCTGTTTATCCCGCGGGAACTACTCACTTTATCGGAATAAAAAATTAATCCAGGGTTTGTTCTACCAATATACCAAATTTCATCGAAATCCGTTCATCCGCTTTGCAGTGATTGAGCAACAAACAAACAAACATCCAAACTTTCGCATTTATAATATTTAAAGATCACAAATAGGGTCGAATAGGGCCTTCTCATGCCGCATGCAAAACCCACCACTAAGCTGAGGTTAATTTAATAGGTCAGTATATTCGAAGTTTGTTTATCTTGTTAGTACGATTATACTCGTATTTCAGTTTACGTTTTATAAAATCTTATACCACCTTTTTCACGAAAACCGTAAATTACGTATCTACGACTATGTAGGTGCCTATATTCCACGTAGTAATTCCTTCGGCGCCCACGTCTCGGCTACGTGACTTGAATAAGAGCCTCTCGCCCTACGCTGGCGTGGAGGCTCCATGGAGGCTGTAATACGATGGTAGGCGGGCGTACCGTGATTAGTAATGAAAAATTTGGCTATGACACAATTTTGAATAACGTTCATAAACACCGATGTCATCTACCACATTCCAGTGAAAAGAAAAAAAATTAAATACATATTAAAATTATATCTTCCTGAAATACGATGAAAATAGATAAGGTCATGATAATATCACATGGTTGCAACATGACGAATTTATCAGTTACAGTATCGAAGGGTAGGTAATTGTGTAAATACTGACATTAAAAGGGAACATGTCGCAGTAGGTACCTAATTAAACAATTCGTAATAAGCAATTAAGTATATATAGGAGTTAAATTATTAATCATGCAATAGTAGTTTGCATGATTAATAGTATTCTTAATCATAGAAAATGCGCCTCAAGGTTGCGCCTCAACTCCCAATCCGTACTATAATCTTGGGTCATGTTACGTAATTACAATAGTTTCATCATAAAGCTTCCAGATACACTCAAATCGCTGAACAACAGCGAGTTTGCGGAATTTATTCGACGTTTAGGCGGCTATAAAACGTTTCGTCTGCCTGCCGGGTCGGTCACGTGCCGGGATCGATCCGTTGACGTGACCCCCGGTTGCTAATGCGGTCGTCGGATTCACGTACTTACTATTTTATACTACTGGTCTGTTTTCATTGCAATCTCCCGTTCCACGTCGTCATAAGAATACTTGGCTCTTACTCAATCCAAGCGTCTTAGGCCCGTATAACAGCTTGTTACTCAAGCAAAGATCTCCGCTTGAGGCAAGTTAAAAAGGGACAGCTTTATGCAACTTGTGTAGCGGCATCTCTTTCTAACTATGCGCAAGCACAGATCAACGCTTGAGCAACATTCTGAAATACGGGTCTTCGATCTGTACAGAAAATTTTGTCCATACTTCAAATTAATCGCAAATATAGGGAAATTTCCTAAAGGTTTGACAGAGCGGGTATCGTAAGCTAAGGTGGCTCTCTCACGATGGCGCAAGACGCAGCGGCGACAGTTCGTGAAAGTGCATGCATGCTGCAGAGTCGTGCGTTTCATACAAAGAAATCGTCAGCTCGAATCCTTAATTTAATATCTACACTACAGCGGTAGGCCGCCAGTGAGAATAACGTCACGGAAATGGAATTCTCGGGCAAACATCACATGGACATCGAAAGGTTTGTTACTTTTGCGCTCTCATATAAGTGTGAAAGAAATAGACATACCTACCAATGTTTATCAACATTGAAATCTCGAGTTGGCGAGAATCGGGTGATATTCGATATCGAACATCGAAACCAGATTTTCAAATTTCTGCACTCGCAACTTCTCGAAAACGGTTAGATTAAACTTTATCTAACATAATTCTATGTATAGGTTGCATTTTCCAAACTTTTAGAATAATTAGTTGGATTTTGGCCCGTACTTATTAATAGATAATAGATTAATAAGCGTTAAGAAACACATTTATACAAAAATAATAAAACGAATCAAGATTAAGATCGATCTTGAGATGACTTTTGAGATACCTGCTTATTTCATTTAAAATAATGTCTCAACTACCAACTCGAGTTCGATCTCAAGATTGAGATCAGTCGTAGTTTTTTAAATACATGGCTTAGCGCTTGAAGTCCATCGCAAATAAGCACCCGATGAAGGCCGACAGTGAAATACCCTCACCTAAAACCTTATCTTGCCGGTAGACTTATAACAGAGTAGATAGTAGCAACTAATTAAGCAGGTATACGCGCTCTCACTAACGACATTTTGAATACGAAATATTCTCGGCTAGCTTTAGATAATTTACATTTATAATCTTATTTACGAGTAGGACCATGGCCAAGTATATATTACACTAATACAGTTTTGAATCTATGTTTTTACCGACCATCAGGCCGTCCAGCTTAGAGCAGATCCCTAATACGATGTTACTATGCGGCTCGCGTGGTCAGGTAAATAGAAGTAGGGGGAACGAAAGGGGGCCTTACTTTTTATTTCATTACCACCCCTGGGGTCCTTTAAGTGGGTGATAGTGCGTCCTAATGCGTAGATGATGATAGTGTCGAAGTTCTACAAAGTACTAATTTTATTTGCACAGGAAAGCGACGACGTTGGTCGATACCTTGTTTTGTCAACTCCTTTGTTCCAACAAAAGTTGTTTAAATTAATCGAAATGCACATTTTTTTAAAGGCAGCCACATCGAAAACCACGCAAATAAAATATTAATAATAATAATAATAAATGTCTTTGCACAAACACACAGCGCCATCTAGGTCCACAGTAAGCATCTAGGTTTGTGCTATGGATACCAGATGGTTGATAAACTACACAAATACTTTTTTTTTTGTAAATATACATATAAATGAAAAACATCCATAACTCGGGAACATATGTCTGTATTCATCATACAAACATATGGCCTTAGCGGAATTCGAACCCGCGACTATTTGGTATAGTAGCAGAGTTTCTAACCACTACACCAAACAGGTCGTCAAATAAGATACATTGATGTATAAGTTTTACTTTAAAAATACTTATTTTAACAAGCTTTTAATAATCCATTATGATTACGTATCACATATTATGTACAAATTATGTCATAGTACAAAGACGAGTAACATAATGTCCATCAAGGAGGTCCAGTGGCAATCTTCTGGCTCCATCTTCAGAACCTTGTCGTGATTAATTATGGAAAAAATTATATTGGTTGGTGGTAGGGCATATTAAAATGTCCGCCTGGCTAGCTACCACCATCTTAACTAAATCTGCCGCCAAGCAGCAATGTTAATAGCATTGTTGTGTTCCGGTTGTCAGAGATAAGATAGCCAGTCCCCCAAATGTGTGGGGGTTTCCGGGTTAGTACGCTTCCACCTTCGACCTCATCTTCACTTAACATCAGGTGTGATTGAGGTCAAGTACGAACGCGTCGTGCATAAAAAAAAAAAAATTGCTCATGGCAACAAAACAAACTAGCCCAAATTCGACTATATTGCAATGCCAAAATCGTTCCAGTACCTACATCCTCGTTCCATAATCGGATCAGCTCCGTGATACCATAATATTGCATCGTCACCAAACTTAGATAAATATGCCAAATTTCAGCTAAATCAGATATCAGCAAGTGGTCGAAAAATGTTTTGCAAATTTTGAAACGGACAACTTACTTATTGATGTACGAAAGAAAAATATACGAAAAATGCGAGTTAAAAAAATAGAAAATTTAGAAAACCTCCTATAAATCATCCAGATAGACGAAACTAAATATGTTAAAAGCTAAAAGTCTCGAAACGGCTTAACCGATTTTCATCAAATATAGTTAAGAACCACCGCTAGAAAGCCGGCTTTCAAATAAAAAAAGCCCATCCAATTCGGTTCACCTGTTTAAGAGCTACGGTGCCACAGACACACATATACACACATCAGTGAAACTTATAACACCCCTCTTTTTGGGGCGGGATTTAAAAGTAACGTTACATACAAATAGGTATTCCAAAAGAGCCTCACTCTTCTAGCCATGTTTTTTACGTGAAATAAAAATAGAAAAAACGAATTTTATAAATAATTTAAATTTAAATGAAAATTAAAATGAATATCGGTGAACGAAAAATTATGTAATGTATTGACTGTTGGTTGACTAATATAAATTTTTTAGGCTGTGGATGTATGAGTGCGTTTATGTTTGTATGTATACGGGTAGGTATGTGTGTGTTTGGTAAATATGACCTAATAAAAGAAAACTATTGAACACAATTATGCTTGTCTATGAATAAATATAATGTACTTACCTAAACATTGATAAATGCAACATACTTTATTGATATCTTTGCAATTTATATAAGATCGCAAAGATACCAATAAAGTATTTGTCCAGAATAAGATTTATTTGGATCATATACAGAGTGAAGTTTAATTCGTGTAATTTCTGTTTACTGATGACGCCACTACTGATTACGAACAACTTTCCACTAGGAACCATAGCCGAATTCAGCCGAAAATTGTTGGACTTCTAAATAATAAAGGCGGTTACAGAATGGTTTACTTTGTATGGGTAATCGAAAATTTATTGATCGCATTTTTCTATGGTTCCATGGCGAAAGTTGTTCTTAATCAAGAGCGGCGTCACAAGTCAATGGGAATTACACGAATTCAAATTCACCCTGTATTATAATCTAGTTGCTTAGAGTGGAACTAGATGGCGCTGTGTAGGTGTAAAGATGTTTATTATTATTTATTTATTTTGTTATTATTTATTTATTTTATTATTATTATTTTTTAATTTTTTATTTATTATATATGCGAGTTGGTACAACACAAGCCAAAGTTTCTCTCTCAAATGACTTTCTAAAAGCAGCCGAAAGATAATCAGAGGAATCACCAAACAATGTAGGGAACAATATATAAAGCCCGTCACGTCTCTAAGCACCGGCGACAAATTGTTTTTGCCCACAATCCGGGAGCCAGTGGGCAGTTTTTGCTGGGATAATATTAAAAAAGTGATAGTGTAAGTGTAATACAATTGTATTCGAGTGACATGTGCGCGAACGTCACAATCGTGGCTAGGAAACGAACGGTACAGCTATATAGAGCTCCATAAAGTTCATGGTGAGATCATTGGTCACATTCCGTTTACGACATTGGGAATTGTAGGTACGTAACGTGATGTTAATATATTAGGGACTGACAGCTGTGATGACCTTGAGCTTTGTTGTCACTGTCAGATTACCTATGTAATCTGTTTATAAAATAAATAAAAAACATATGTAGAAATGGGAAAGACGCAGTGAGTTATAAGTCGAACTTCGCATGGTTCGATAAAATTAACAATCAACAATAAATCTTTGATAATAAGTGACAAATAAATAATACTTTAAAATTTATTAAGAATAAGTATAATTGTTAAATACAATATACCTATATGATTTTGGAACTGTTTTTCAATCTCTCATTTTAAACAGTGAAATTGCATATAAAATTAAAATTGTAAAGAAGCATTTTTAGGTGTTGTCATGGTTTTAAGAGGTGTCATAAATTTCACTATGACAGTTACTCTTGCTTTATTTATTAATATTTTGATACAATCTCGCACTAACTCAACTATCGGCAATAGAAATGTAAATATTAATAATTATTATTATTGTCAACCGTTGAACATAGGTGCAAATTACTCTCACAAACTCATCGTGAAATGATGACCTGTAGAGATTTTAAATAGGGTATTGTACCGCATATTTTTTTTTTATGCACAACGGGTTAGCACTTGACCCCAATCACAGCTGATGTTAAGTTAAGATTAGGCCGAAGGTGGAAGCTTACTGACCCGGATACCCCATCCTATTTGGAGCACTAGCTATCTTATCTCTGACAACCGGAACACAACAATGCTATTAAGATTGCTATTTGGCGGCAGATTTAGATAAGTTGGTGGTAGCTAGCCAGGCGGACATTTAAAATGCCCTACCACCAACCAAACCGAGTACTAAACATGTACCCCGCTGGGGATCGAACCCGTGACCTCCGATTCGTAAACCCTATGTTTACATTGAGCCACAGAGGTGGTCAAAAACATAAAATGTTGTCCCCTACGACCTACGTTTACGAGTTATATTTTAGTAATATTGAATGATACATCGTCACGACCTTTATCCCATATGTGGTGGTCAGAGATAACCCAAACATTAGCGTTTGGGTGTTCCAAACATTTACACTTTAATGCTTGAAACAACATCCACGGTTCACCATTGGAAATATACAGAAATGCACACGTGGCAGGGGGGAGCCCATCGCCGTTAAGTGAATATATATAGATGTTTTTTGGTGGTGGTCGCCTTTTACGTCACCCAGAAGAACCGGGAAGAAACGGGTTGGTTCTATTCTTTTACACACAGCATAAATAATGAATTATACAAATACATATATAGACAATAATAATTTATTTCAATTTCTTATACATTAGCTACCAGTAATAATAAACAGTAAATTAAATAGTTACTAGACTTAGTGTATATTTGTGTTATCAACCACCTACTATATTTTATAGTACACAACTAAAGTATTTGTTTCTTTATTTATGTATAATATAAAATATTAATTTGTATAATATTCTAGTTTAAACGCTAGTTGCGTGGCCCACAACGCATAGTTTTAGAGAGGGAGGTGATGTAATGGCATAAGGACATTTCCCGACTTAGACGAGTCCCGCCATTCCACCGCGACAGTGGACGTCGTAAATCAAAACTAATCCGTACAGTTTGGGAAATGACGAGAACCCTTCATATCGATTGCAGATGTTCAGTGATCCCCATAATAAAGCGGTTCTTTTTAAATAATCTAATGATAATTTATCAGGAGCCGAAGTGAATCCGAAAAAGTCCTTTAAAAATGCAACATTTTTATTGTCTGAGCCTAAAATAGGCCTTATTTACAAAACAATTTCCAAAATGTTAAATTCTGGGATTTTAAGTTGGCTAACAGTAAAAAACTTTTCGTTTCCAAACAAATTACGTAAATCGCCAAAATCCCAAATCCGAACAAAAATCGTATAAAAATAAGATAAGAACAATAAGAATACGGTCGACAATTGGCATCCTCGTCAAAGCCGCTTAATAAGTTTCTGCTTACTTCTCCATCATCACACAGTTTTTGTGTGTTCCACATGCTGCATTCGACAGACAAGTAAACAGTCAAAAGCCTACCTTATCTCTAAGAATTACACTTTTCTTTTACTTGGCCATATGTATTCAGTCGAGGAGTTAAGCTACGGGATGTTTTAGACTTAAATCGGGACAGAATAAAGACCATATTAGAGTTGGACATAGTTTATACTTCAAAGGGTTAACAGACAACTGGAGGAACCACTTCTTACTTGTAGTTCCGACTCACTTATTTTGTCCATACTAAGACAATGTATGCGATGAATTCGCGGTTCAATGTAAAAACGCACGCGTCATCCATTCAGGGTTGCTTGTGATAGATTTTGGATGAAATTGCCACTAATAGTTTTACAATAAAACGGTCTAAAATTAATAGTAGTAATATATGATTAAGACAATCATTGTTAGCTATGTGGTATCTACCTAAAAATTATAATAAAACATGGACATTAAGTAAGTGAGATTTATTAAATATTGTTTTGTATATAAATAATTCGTGAAAAAAATCGTAGGTCGAGTGTCCAACCCTGGGTGTTCATTTCACCACCCATTCCTTTCGACAGCCCTAGTTAAACAGGGTTGCAATAGTGTGAGTTGATAGCTCTTATTCTATTGTCTTGTCCACATGACACGACGCTTTATAAATCAGAGACGATGGACTATAAAGAAACATTAACTTTGTTACTAGTACTTTCCATTGACCGAAGCTGGAGGACTATTAGAGGACCTTAGAGTATATTTATTGATTGACATCTAATAAGAACCTAATATAATGTAACCTACCATTTAAGAGAGAAGTAATCCGTCCTGTTTGAGGTAAAAGTGCCAGTTCCTTCAATGAATGGTTTTGAATAACTCTTCCAGGGGGTCTACTCTCTAACAAAAACAACTTCGGACGGCCGTAACTTCGAACTTTTTCTTCTGCTAAGAATCCTTTATTTGCATAATTTCAGACGTTCCTTGCGTCCCGTACTAACTTGTGATGTCCAACTTTATACAACAAAAGTAAAACAATGACGATTGATTTATAATTGACACAGCAAACTGCAAATGAAAATGTCCGAAGTTACGGCCGTCCGAAGCTATTTACGTTAGAGAGTAGACCCCCAGGTCATGTTCACCTAACATTTTTTATAATAGTCTAGATACATGTTTGAGCACAATCTCACCTGGTGGAAAGTGACTTTTTGTATTGAAGAATATAATATATTTATGTGCATGAAAACCACTAGGTATGCATAGGTAGGTACTTTATAGTAGAATATAGAAATAAATTTAATGACTATTTATGAATCATTTTATCACATTATTGAAGTTCACATATTATTGATATTTATTGATCCATAAATGAATGCTAGTCCCCGCTATTGTTTAAAAAGAGCACATCGCCACTGAAAGCTTCAACACGTACTCGTAAATAACTCAGCTGCCAAAGTGTAAAGCGGCGTAAGTGAGAAAATGATAAATATTTTAATTGAATACCCTACTTTTTGCTCATTTTCACAGTTATTGCCTTTTACGGACCATGCATAAGCTACATACTTGGTAAAATGAATTTTAAATTAATACTTCTTTATCTACTTACTTCTTATACAAGTATCTACTTAGTTATGGTTGAGTACTTACTTGAATATCGTCAGAAATTGTAAATCCCATTGAGTAGTTTAATGCAAAAAGTTCAATATCCATTTAGCTTATTTATTATGTATCTATTACGATTTGACATTGAACTTATTAAATGAGTTATAAAAACGTTCCTTTGAATTGAATTCTAATATCAGTGTTCGTATTGCACATAAGCTTGCTTGAGTGCAAATAAATTAAAACTTCAGACAAAATTAATTATGCCATAAAACTAATAATAATAACTAGACTAAAAAACTAAATTCTATAGTGTGATACTCATTTTCTCTAAAGTAATGAGAGAGTAAGTTAATAAAGGTTAACAGGCACCTAATAAAAAATTACTTAGCAAAACCTTGGCAGAGCATGTGTTAAGAAAATATATAACGACACATTCTCTTTGGCTCGTCACACATATTCGACATAATTAGTCACCTCTCAACACTAAACGCTATTATCGGCTCACTTGAGAGGTAATTATTATAAATCCAACGAGGTGAACCTAGTTTTTGTGTGTCGTTTCGACCATTGTAGAGAGCTTATATGGAATGGAGCTTCGATTCGACGCAATGAAGTGGTGATTAAATTTTACATTCGATTTGTCGGCTCTTTCTTGTGAATAACTACGGGAATTAGAGCACCATTAAAGTACTATTGATTCATAACCATGAAGACGGTAAAATAAGATAGTTACTGTTTATTATATTTCGATTAGCGTATTATTTAGAATATTTAGGGAGCGTCGGTGGCTCAGCGGTTAAGACACGATCTCCCAATTTGTAAGATCCGGGTTCGATTTCCAGGCAGGCCACATGGCCGTTAAGAGCCGTTTAAGACACCCGCAGTAATTAAATTAAAATTGAATAACTTTTTCAGGCATTAGGTTTCCTCACGATGTTTGCCTTCACCGTTTAAGAGCAGTCGGATAAGTGCACATAAGTAATTAAATTGAAATTGAATAACTCATTTGTTTGTATATGTATGTATAGGAGGAAAGGCCTATAGATCCTCGCAGTGGGATGTTTACGGGCTAAGATAATGATAATTAGAATATAGTTTTCATTAATTACTAGCTTCTGCTACTTCTTGTAGCGAAGGGTTTACTAGAAATTCGGAGTAACAGGTGTCTACACCATTTATGCAATAAGTCTACGATCTAACTCTGTATTAAATTTAATCGAAATTAGTTTAGTCGTTTTTGAGCATACCCAAAACTTAGCCAGACAGAAAAAAAATCTAAAACATTTATCCTTAGTTATCGCATAAATAGGGACATTGGAATTTATCAGTGGAAACCTCTAATAGGCTTTTAGTTTTTTTGTTTGAGTGATACTTTGTTAAACAGCTGTTGGTTTTCCCAAGAAAATAAAATAAAAATAAAATAAAATAAATTTATTTTAAAAATACGGACAGGTTACACCAGTTTTATTATTGTATAAACTGTTATAATAATTTACAAGGTGATTTACGAAAAACAATAATCACTTTCATAACATTTTTCGCACCTATCCATCATACAGTATAACACTTTAGATTTCCTGCATAAGATTTCGTTAGCATTTCTCTTCATTGTTTCACTTTTTGTCGAGACAAAGGTACCGAGTGATCGGCGCGCGGAATATTCGAATGATCCACCGCATCGATGCAGTATCGATCGAGAGGAATCTGAGGGGCAATGAAACAACACAATGTCATATACACAAGTAATTGTATATAATTGGGATTTCTCAAGAACAATGACACAAAATTACTGTTTGAGTGAAATAATTACGGTATTTTTTGCACTTGTCTCGTTCGCTTTGACAAAAGCCGTTCTGTATGTTATCCGATTCTTCATTCGATTTTATTGTGATCGGCTCGAGAGATATCAATCTTTGGTTAAAAAGAATGTTGACCACTTGCGGGAACTGCACTGTCAAGGTCATCATCACTGCCGTCCGATTGCCAATACAACAACTATCCAGTATATCGTACAGAAAATCTGAAGTCAATCTCAAGCCATCCGTTTTTACCGACTTTATGTTAAACTGAGGAATTCTACTTTTTGCTGGAGAACGGTTTATGTCAGCCCCCCACTCGCTAGCGCTTTTTCCGCTTTATTTAAAGCATTAATGAATAAGAATAGAGTTTGAAAAAGCATCGCCATTTGATTTAATACACTCCTTATCTTCGATATTCGCCAGATAAAATACTTGAGCGCAATACGAGTTGTTATGTGTACCCAAGACTTAAATGGCTCTGGTGATTTTAGATTACTTATTTATTGGATTATCTGTACTTCAAACAACCTGGCTTTTAAAAAGCTTTTATAGCGCCTGCTACCGCTCTGGAGAAAATCTGTCTGAAGCCATAAGCATGTATAAAGTCCAATCAAATAAATCTCCTCGTAAATATTTCATCGCCATTTCGAATAGCATATAATAGGTAATTTACTACGATATCATTATTATTTTTAACCACCATATTTAAACTTTTATTCTCATATTATAGGTAGGTGTAGCAGGAAGTCATGCGATAGAATATTAATACGTAATTATGCACTAGGACTAGTAGGTAGGTACTTCACTAATGCTCTTTGTGAGACATACCATACACAGTACATACGAGTAAGGTGTCTTTTGGACGTCGACGTAGGTCAACGCCATGCTGGAAGTGGTAGAAGAGGCTATGGACGGGCGGCGTCTAACTGCGTGCGTTCAGCGCAGTGTCTGTGACTTTTCCGTTCAGCAAATTCGCTAATAACAAAATAAAAATTAAGTTTTCGCAATAGATCAGTCTCTAAAAACATATGCGTATCGTCTTAGATTTATATTGCGCGCGGATTTTCAATCCTACGTGAGGCATCACTCATTTCTGGGATACGATATCTACTGTTAAGCATTGTTCACTACGCAGTTGATTTTTGATTTGGAGTAATTTTATTAACTAGCTCATTAGACATAGAGTACGTGTTATATCAGATTACGTAAATGAAGATTCGTCTACGTCAATAACAGTACAAATGTCCACTGCTGGGTACCAGCTTCTCACACGGTGGGTTTTACATCGCAGTTCATGGGAGGGTTGGAAAAATATATTACCGGATTTATAATTAGATCAATAATAAATCGTTCTTGAGATTGAGATCGCGTCTCAGTCTCAAGACCATTTTTTCTGATGCTATTTTAATAGGCAGCAGATTCTCAAGCGTCAACTTGATGCCATGTCAATCTTGAGAACGGTTTATTAATACGGGCCTTATTGTCTTAATGATAATTAGTTAAAGGTGTCACGTCTAAACGCTTGCCATATGCATTTTATGGAATACATTGAAATCCTCTTTCAGCTCGATGTTATAAGGACGTTACACATTACAATGTTTACAATTGATCAGTGTGGTACATGTGAGGGCGAAGTACGTTGAAAGGTTGGTAGTTGCAAAAACTTAACTGTGTTCAAATGTAAATTTTACCTATGAAATAAAACATTTATGATTTGATTTTTATTTAACAAGACTAGTCTGCTAGAGGTTACTAAAAAGTCTGTGGGAACAAATAATATGAGCATGCGTCGTAGAGTTTACGAGATTGTGTTAATTGCTACGCTGCGTGCATGCGGGTTGGCGGTCGCTGATTTTTTGGGAGCTCACTAATGAATGACGTTGTCTGATCACTGTGGTCTACACTGATGTGCTCACTTTTTGATCCAGTTTCCGATAGACATGCTGTATGCAGATAGGAGTAAATATGTACCATCTAACAGATAGGATATTATCAATCAACCATTTAGAAATTATAATTTAAAATATTTCCTGATCAAATTTTAATTTATGTAATTATTGTGGCGTGTGGAAATAGTATTAGTTAATTCAATAAGTTAAATAATTATTGTAAAAATCAGCAGACAAATATGTGTCTCAGCAAACTGATATCAACCCAATAGGTAGGTAGGTGAAATAATTGTGCGTTTTGAGACACTACCTAGGTACCTACGTACTTTAAAGAGAAGACAAACTTCATTATGCCGTATCGAACGATCGATGCCTTTTAATTACATTAATTGGTGCATCAATAAGCCGCAATGGCGATTTATCTGATGGGTTTAATTAAACCGTACATTAATTACGTTATAATTATGGTGGGACAATGACGCCACCTGTCGATGGCATGCCGAACTATCGATCGATTGCTCCAAATTGGTGATTGATAAGAAACATGCCCGAAGTACAATGGTCGAAACTCCAGGTCAAAACAGGTTTTGCTTTGACATAATTTACATTTTAAACAAAACATGATGTATTACAAGTCGTGCATTTTATACTCGGTTTATTACGTCAACTGCATGGTAGTCTTTCTCTGATAAATTGTGAGGAAGCAGTAAAATAGGGATCGCCAATTGTACGGGTCCTGTCGATGGATGGATTCTTTCGCTCAATGAAATTACCGGATATAGACTCCCTTATGTGAGAGTATACACAAGAGCCATGGCGATTATGTAATTTTGGATACCTACTACGATGCAAACTGCACCGCAAAAGACGTGTCTGTAAGTATGCCCGCAACCTGAAAATTGTGATAGATTGGAGTTGGTCATTTGTTTATAACAATTAAGGCGGTGAAGACGATTTAAACTTTTAAATTTGCCGTTGATGGACTAACATAATCCTATGTTAAAAATTACGCAAGGCAGCGTCGCGGATGCGCGAGCGGCGCGCACAATGGCAGCGCCATCTCTTGTCGCGCGTCGATCACGGACGAAAAAATCGCGTCGCCCGCTCTATTGATACGACATTGACGGATTCGGGAGATCAGGATTAGGGTTGTCGTCTGTTCAGTTTACCTATATGCACACCTTGTCGTTATTATTGGTGTTGGTGTTTTGATTAATATCTGAACACCTTGGTGTTCAGATATTATCCAAAGTGTATATAATCCTCACGTTCATATTTGAATTTAATGTCTCTATAATTCGTAATCAGTATCAATGTTAATTTTACATATCACTCACATGGTGATAGCAATACACTCGTCGGCAGCATCATTTTTCACGTGCAGCTTTTTGTGGTATCTTTGTAACTCCAATGGTGCTCTAGTAGACCTTTATCTATCAAATCTAGAACTTTATTTAACAGGTATTTTTGTGATGCAATTGTACACATAGGTATAAATCTTTTCCGAATTTTGTGGTCGTGCAAATGTCTATACCTGGCAGCAATCTTTTTCCACAGGACAGGACCCCCACCGGCGTGATCTCTTCTATTTTTCAAATTGGAAGACAGTTGCATATCAGCCGTAAACGTATGACCTAAGCTACGAATTAATAATAACTCCGCTCCCGTGAAAAATAAATAATATTTTATTCCACCTCTGTACCAAATTTCTTCCAAATGATAATTCCAATGTAAACATTACCGCTGCGTAGACGGTTCAGAGTCTTGCACTGTACTTAAATTCGTAGAATAATAAAGAATCTATTGTTTAACGAACCTAGTTTCCTATTCGTTTCATAACACCATAGAGTTAATAAGATCTGACGTATTTAACTTATAATGAAGAATGTAGATATTATTTGTAAGATACCTTTATATTTCTTCGTATTGTTAGAATTGGTTATGTAGGGACCATCCCCACACGTCGTTTTGAATTCCATCACATAATTGAGCAGCTCTCCTACAGGTAGGATATCTACCGATATAAACAAAATTTGTCATGAGCGTCAACCCTACTGTAATATACATGGCAGAGACGCCGCCCTGACATGTTTACGGGCCAATTATTTGTATGGATTCCGCCGCAATAATGATTTCTTGCATCGTCCATCCGTGCGTCCGGCTACTCTTGCTCGCGCTCGGTGGATTCGTGAACTTCTTCGTGGATATGATATTACATAATGTGATGTTGCATTGATAGTTGAAGTGAGAAGATCATGGAATGATTTATACTTACAGCGCGTAATATTGGTAAGTGAAAGAAGGTGTTTTTGGAAATCATATACTATACTAGAGACCACAATAAAAACTGGCTAGTATTTATCATACGAACTAACTTATCTGAAAAATTTACGTTTTTTTTTTATAATTTTTTTTACGATAAACACTTTTTCCTAAATGCTGTTTTCTTATTTCTATAATAGTATTTTTCTTGTCAAGGCACCACAATATAACGACTATTAGTTATTATAATATTATGTATCTTTTAGTAGCTAAAATTTCTTCCAATAAAATGTTTATAATAGTCAAAACACTGTCACGGAAACAATATTAAAGTTATATTTAATCTTAAACCTCGAAATTTTTATTTTTAATATTCTGTTAAAATATTTTTGGTAAATATTAAATGTACAGATCAAGTGTGTTCGTATACCAAGAAAAGTATATTCTACGAGTATTTTGGATATTTTCGAATATTCAAATTAACGAACTGTCGCTTTTCCGAATTTTCGTGTCTTCGTATTTTTGTATTTTGTGACCATTACGATGTCATGGATAACTGTCAGTTAACTCTTGTTGTTTCAATACATTGTACGCAACATCTAACTAGTACTTATTCGAAAGTAATGCATATGCATAAAAAAAAAAACAAAAAAATTAACTCGTTAGTATATTTAATAAAAAGATCACATAATAGGTTTATGTAATAATCTCCCCTGCATAATTTAATTCTCGTACTTAAACTAAACTTTCGTTGATTTTCAGCGTTTGACTCATTGGTAAAATATTTGATACTACTATTTGTTTTTCAGTGCTCAAGTGTTAGGAAATGAATTTATTATTTGATGCCAATTTTAAATGTCCCCATAAATATACCGAGCTTAGAGATTCGAGTTTTGACTATCTACACCTTTAGGAAGCTTTGTATTCGTGTAACCCGAAGTTCTCAGTGTCTACCATGATAATCCAAATTCAGCTCCCGATAGATGGACGCGAAACGAAATTTACTGGGTGATTATTTTAATAGGGAAAATTTCGAAAACTCGTTTCAAAGTAAAACATAGAGAAATACGTACGTAAACCGAAACGGAAATATATTGTTTTCGTTCTTCGCTGGGGTTCGCGTTTTCGGAAGAACTTTGTTTGATAGGCGCCTCGAAGTGTTATAGAAGACTATTGCACTATATTCATGACCCGATAAAAGAAAATGTTCTGTTGATTAGTGAGAAGCCTATGTCGGAATCGTCTGAGCAAAAGTTTAACACCTTTTTAATCAGAAAGAGTTTGGGCCAAGAACTTGTGGCTTTAATTATTTTAAGTGAAGCTACTTATATGTTGCTTTAGTTCATTAATTTCTTTAGTTACTTGGTGTTCGTCACACCATATGTCTGTACACCATTTTTATAAACAAGTATGATCAAAGTTTTAATTTACTATGAATAGTCACTTAACTCAGGATTCAAGCGTTCGCTTTACATGTGAATGACACGGGTTTTATTTTGGGCTTCTCCAAAAATTTTAAAAATTATTAGTCGTTTAAAATGTAAAAAAGCATCATTAATACTCGTCTAATGCTTAGACTAGGCACTATTTAATTTCTCATGACTGTTTCCAGCGGAGATTCGCCCTAATTGCAACATTGAATAGAGTCAGGTTGGTCATAACAGAGGCTTGAAAAAAGTTAACAGCCCTTTAAAAAATCACGAATAAAAAAAATAGAGATCCGAAGTTAATTTCACAGTAGATTCCGACAAATTTGACACACTGCTTCGGATCCCGCCTATTTTATTTATATAAAATATATAATATATATATTTCCAATGGCCACAGATTTTAAGCTATGCGATGCTAATTATGCCTTTAGACTTATGGAATAATATAGCTGGGATCTTCTAACTTTCCATTTCATTTTCAGAGTCAAGCTTGACACGTTTGTATCCCCTAGTGAGGGGGGCCAGGTCGAGGGGGGACCTGGAGCCGCTTATGCGTTCCCAGGTCCTCCCTACTGCCGAGGAAGGTCGCGCGGGGTTTTGGTGGATATCCCTCCCTGTAGGGAGGGGAGTCCCACATGAACGCATTTCCCCGCGTAAAAAAAATATAGAAAAAAAGATCTAACGTCATTAGCTCTCTACTGCAACACACACGTTATTCGCCTTGTCTTGTCATTAGTATCAAACGTAGGGAACGTCACACGTGGACCAGCGGTGGTCGCTCGACAATTCGTAATAAAAAATTCTTTGCACTGTGTATCCTTGACGAGACCTGTAAAATGAAGTAGGTAGATTGTACCAACTATTTATATAGGTTTTATCAGTGTTTTTATAGGTTTTACTGATTTTCCAATATTTGAGTTTAGAAAAACAGTAGGGTAAAGAAAAAAATCGTTGGCCTGGGGATAAACTTAACTAATTTATATAAGTTGAGACTTTTAGTATTGTGACAAATTAGCTATTCTACAAGAAATTCAGTCCATTCAACCGCCTCCGTAGCTCAATGTAAACAACATAGGGTTTACGAAGCGGATTCGATTCGATCCCCAGCGGGGTACATGTTTAGTACTCGATTTGGTTGGTGGTAGGGCATATTATTATTGAATGTGCGCCTGGCAAGCTATCACCATCTTATTTAAGTCTGCCGCCAATCAGCAATGTTACTGTTGTGTTCCGGTTGGCAGAGATAAGATAGCCAGTCCCCCAAATATTTGGGTTTCCGGGTCAGTACGCTTCCTCTTCGGCCTCATCTTCACTTAACATCAGGTGTAATTGAGGTCTTGATTTCTGCTGCTGACTGCTGAGGCTAACCTTTTGGACATAAAAAAAAATCGCATTGTGATCGAAATATAATGTCAAAGAAATGTTAAACAAAGAGTAAAATACTGTCTCATTCAATAATCGAGATTATCTTCATATATTGAAAAACACAAAAATAAAACAGTTCAATAGCAGTTCGATGGAAATGAAAAGGCAATAGACTACAATAGAATAGCAAACGATCATAACTATTCTATCGACACATCGTCGACGCTCTATTTAATAGTAAGAATTCGTTTCAGACTTGAACCTCTAGGTCTCTATATTTGCTTCCATTTTAGAGAGGGCTTTTAATAAATAAGCCCAATACGGTTTGAGTTAGCGTTGGCTACACCTGTCGAGGATTTATCCTCCCCTAGTAAGAGGAGATCGTCTCCTTGCAATAAGGACTTAATGCTGTAGAAAAAGAATACGTCGTTCAATCATTCCGTATAAAAGAAAGTTTAGTTTAAAAGTAAATTTAAGCACTCTTCAAAACAGTACCTATAATTTATACGGTCTTCTAATAAGTTATAATTTTCAGAGTGACTGCATATTTTTCAGTAGCGCGGTACAGCCGGCAGTAGACCCGGAGGTTGGTATACGGGTCACGTCTCGCTATCGATCGGTGTACGCAGACGCCTTCGCAGCGAGCGGTGAACAAGTTATTTGATTCAAGATTGCGAAAAGTGAGTAAAACAATTTAATGGTGTCATTTTCCATTTAAATAGAATGCTTTAAATTGATTCCAATATACGTGGGTGAGTGTATCTTGGATGGCATACAGGGTAACTAAGTTCGACTCCCGACCTGCTCAGAAATTCAGGTTGGATTCCGGAATTCGTTATCATACAGGGATCATATAAATACAGTTTAAAATAAGTTTGTCAGTGGTCAGCCTGATTTGGAGATTGAAATGGTATAAGTACGTAATATAGTTTCTATTATTTTAATAAATTTTAAATCATGAGTAAATTTAATATATTTAATACGGAAGGTATTCGACTACGCGTTGGTCCTTTTTTTTTTTTTGGCGGCAAACGAGAATGCAGGTCACCTGATGGAAAGCAATCACCGCCGCCCATGGACACCAAAAGGGTCACAGATGCGTTGCCGGTCCTATACAATCGTGGACTAAACAGGAAACACATCTTTAGGGTTCCGTACCATAAAAGGAACCTTTATGGTGCCGCTTTAGTCTCCGGGACGGACGAATATTTCGATAGCATGGTCTTGGACTTTTAATATAGGTAATTGATAAGTATTTACAAAAAGGTAAAACATACTATTTGTTATCATCGGAAATTGCGACGTGAAATATCTGAAATAATTTGGTAGAATTATATGCCAACTTTACAGGAAAATATAAATGGTACCTGTATAAATATACATGTTAACCAACTTTTTGACAAATGAGCCAGAAACTATTACAAATTTAACACAAACTTATTGTATACACGCGGCCGCACAACGACCGTAACTAACTTTGCAATATAAGCTGGTCCCAGCGTTCACATTTCCGATAGAGTCGCGCGGCCAGCTTACACTGGTAGTATTACGTTAGTCGTGCTGTCGACTGTACCTACTAACAGTGGCGTGCCCTCCATACAGGCAGAAAGACAGTGCCTAAGCTAGGTAATTGTAAGCTTTCCTAGAAATGGATTGTCAAGATAGCTGATACATACTGATGTGAACAGAAATATTCTAAAGGGTTGCGAGGTTTGCTATAAGAGTAAGTTATTTAATTTTTATATTATGTAGCATTCAATAATTAAAGTCAAGTCAAATAATTACTAATCATAAGAAGATGCCTGAAGTAGGTTGAGCATGTGCCACCGGCGAAAAATGCTTGACTTTAATTATTAGTAAGTTATTATTTTGGAGTTATATTTTTTCTCATTTAATAGCAAATTTTATCCATCTGCCTACCCTGTGACAAAACGTTGTGCACGCCACTGCCAATTAACTGTGTGTGCGAATGGGTTCTTGGTCCTGTCCAGGTTTTAAGTGTGAAGTTTCGCAGTGAACAGCGGTATTCCCGAACGAGTACGACATTGGAACCTTCAAGAAACGAGCCTACACCTTCCTCAAAGGCCGGCAACGCATCTGTGACCCTTTTGGTGTTGCGGGTGTCCATGGGCGGCGGTGATTCCTTTCCATCAGGTGAGCCGCATGCTCGTTTGCCGCCCTCTCATATAAAAAAAAAAAAACTGCCGCATAGTGTATGGCACAGTTACTAGCAGATTAATATAGTGATGCAAAGCTTAAATTTTTAACATGTTTTACTTATAACGCTTACAAATTTATGTAGTAAAAACTAAATTTGTAGAGTAGGTCTTTCAAAAATATTGGAGTGTGTCTGGTATACTTCTTTGATAAAGGTATACGTTTATGTAATATTAAACAAAGTGAGAATTAAGGTAAGACTTATTAAATAAGTATTATTATTTTTTAAGTCTTACATAACATACATTTTGTCCTATATCCTCAAACAATTAAATCGATGTTACTGTAATTATTAACAATATTCACACAATATAAATGGAAAATTATCATTAATGGCTACGAGACTATCCTATATACTACCGTGTAATAGTCCACGAACTACTGTGACATTTAAATTCATTCTGATCTTTCATGAATCACAAAGATTTAATTGCAAATGTCTGTAGAAAATGAATACAAAAACCAGCCGCGATACATTATGGATTGAAATGATACAAAAATCTAGCAAAAGATAGTTGAATTTTTTTTTAAACTATTGTATGATGTCCGTAATGAATTGGTCATATCAACATCCGTGCAATTTGTTGTGATATTTGCGTGCATTTCGTGTTTTTTGTATAACAATTTCCACCATATTTCTGCAGTAGTTAATCTACTACAATCTATTAGAGGGTTACTGAGATGGATGGAGAAGTCTGACAGAACGTGAGGTAGAGAAATTTGTTCTAATTAGTTACTAATTACTATAGTGTAAAAAAACGACCGGTTGGTGTAGTGGATAATGACCCTGTCAGCGAAACCAACGGTTGCGGGTGCGAATCCCGCGAGGGGTAAATGTTTGTGTGATGAATACGAACATTTATTCCCGAGGATGTTTATATAAATATTTATGTATGTTTATTCGTTATCTAGTATTCATAGCACAAGCTTTGCTTAGTTTGGGACTAGATAGATATTTGGTGTAAGTGTCCGAAATATTTATTTATTTATCTGCGTTAAAATATCTTCAACAAAGTCATGCACCGGTCGTGAATCAAGCGCATTATTTTCGTTTAAAACTTTCAAGTTGTTTTAGTTTTTGTTTGTGTAGGTTTTTCTTGAGATCAGATTATAATCTAGAATTTATTTATTCTTAGCAATATAAAGTACAATATTTATAAAACCCCTTGCGTTTAAAAAAAACGTTTAGGTTCGATTCCCGAGTTCCGCGCGACGTGGTTTCAAAGTATAGACGGATGGACCATTCTGTATTTAAGGAATGGAGACTTATTTGAGAATGTTCTTGAGGTTTGCCAGGTTGTTCAGATAATTAAACTGAACAACTTCAAATTATGAGATCAACTCTGAAATCGCGAAAAAAATCAGTTGTTACATAGAAAAATTTATGAGACATTGATAGAACGTCTAATAATTACCATAATACAAATCGATATATTACATGAAAGTCTTGATAAATATATTGTATAGTATCCGCAGAACATTTAAATTGTTTCGAAAGTAGAATTTAATGCTATACGAGTATGTTTTACCATGACAAATAAAATAAAAATTAAACAGATTTTTTTTACATGATTTCAGAAGTGGTTCCTTGATGAGTTGATGGTTTATATGTAATGTAATGCTGTATCTCAGACAGATAATATACATGTAATTAAAATGTTATTGTGGAATATCTGTCACAATTAAGATGACTTTTTCTCTGTAAAATTTCCTGCGCAGCTGTGTAAATTAGTCTAGTTGCTACGGTCGTAGCGGCGTAGCAACTGGCTACGCTCATAAAACAGGCATATTCTGTAACAGACGGTAAACTAATTTATTACTATCACTGACCCAGAATCACCCAGAATTTACACCTTATCACGTGAGCACGCCCACTCGCCAATGCCGCTCACCCCACGCCTTCCGAGCGTGTTCCGTAGCCAATCAGAATGTTGCGTTCGAAAATTTAAACGGCGCTGATCGTGTATAGCCGTTCTTGTCGTACTTATGAAGTAGAGACTCTCCTATAGCTAATATCGATTTTGTTATCACGATTATGTAAATACATTTAAAATGTTTTTACAAAACATTAAGAACTAGCGTTTAAACTGTGTTCTTTAAAATAACGTCAAAAATATTGTGAGGAAGAAAATAAACAAAATACACGTATTTATTTAAAAAAAAAATCACAGTTCCATAAATTCGCTGAGCATAGTTGTTTTACAAGACATGCAATATGAATATTACACTTAAAGGGGAATGTCATCCAAACACTTCTTTAAGCAGTAAATCAGCCTCACTGTCTTTATAAGGTGACCACCATAATAATCTTACCAGTATACTATGATCTCTCAGCATAAGTAGTTATTAAGATAATACGTAGCTCAACATATGATTGTCTTGACACCCTACTGAATATATTTGCTTAGAGGATTTTTTAAAGAAAAAGGTTTAGAGTAGATGCGTGGACATGTGCCCAGTGTTAATATTAAGTAAGATATACCATTTACGAGTATGTAGATAGTTGCCTGTATGTAGGTACATACAACTTTTATCGCTAGGAAACATCTAGATAGGTATATTCAATTTAAATGGAATATCTGTACTTTATTGTTTGACGAATAAGTTATATCAAAATAGATTTTTTTATTGATTAATCAAAAATGGAGTATAATGTAATATATTTCCAATGTACTGTCTGCAACAAATTTAATTACTATATTATTGGACATAATTATTTAAAAAATCTTTAATTTGATTACAACCAATTATACGCAATTCCACTGTTTTAGAAAATCATATAATTGAGTTTTAACTTTAATAAGATGTCAAAGATACCGTTAGTCACACCTGTGTCATTTCACTAAGCAATTACTGATGTTTTTGACCACTTTAGTCAGGCCTCTCGTGATTATCAAGTTTATAATATCGCAGGAAGTTGTAGTGGGTCCAGATAAGCTGGCGTACTCAATATGGAAGTTATACTGACAGTTACAAACGACAAACTGCTCTTTTAGGGTTAGGTCATAGGTGGAAATGTAAAGCGTGGGAATAACTCGTAGTTATTTCTAAATATGCAAAGTTTTGAGTTTTTCTCGTCGTAAAACTATTGAGAAATTTCACTTAATAACGTGCGAATAATACAGTAATTTAGAAATAATTTTTAGGACAGGTAGGGTACGAGTACTTAAATAAAAAGTGAAACCAAAACACGTACACACATGTTTACTACTGTATCTACATTATTACAATTTTATGTAGTACATATAACTGTCTTTGTATAGACTGGCATCATAGTTATAGGTACAACTTATCAATTTATCGAGTGTATGGAAAATGTGCTATCATTTATTTTGAGTTTGACAGTGACTCATATATTAAATCAAATGTCTAATTTACGAATAATTTTAATACAGTTGGATATTGCGAAAAATTTCCCTTCCTTAAATATTCTTTTCCGATTTTAGCGAAAGTAATTAGGTCACTCACACCCTCACAACACGAGTAGCCTACGCAGAACGTGACAGTAGGTCGCGTCACGTAAACGTAACCCAATTATACGCGACGTGACGTTCAGAATTCGACAGCGCGCCCCGGCACACCGGGCACCGGCAAGCGAGCCACACCACCGTATAGTTGCGAGCTTGTTTCGTATGCCCGGCGTACGCCTGGGCCGGTTCGGGCGCACACATCTACCGCGGCCGCACGCCGTATAGTTTTGATAGCAGATCCTCTCAATGACCGCTGGACCGACAGACACGGCACACGTGTTTTTACCGTCAGACCGTCTTTTACCAAAATGCATGTAAATAGTGACGCATGCACACGCGCGTGTTTTGGAACGCATTGTTGCGCGCGCGGGAAAAGTTTGGCAGTAGACATTAGCGTGCTTTTATTTTTTATTTTCAAAAGATGGCAGTGACTTTCCGGTGAAGGTCCTTTAGTGAATCTGTGTCTAGACTGAAAATTTTAAAAGTTTTCTGATTGTAACTCTATTGTGACTGTGTCGTGTTGATTAGAAAATAGTGAATGATAGTGCTTTTGTGACTTGGATTTCGAATTTTGTTTGCAATTGCACGAGTTTCGATGCAGCAATGGTTTCATTTAGTTTTAATTAACATTTACAATAAACTATAACAATTGGCTTCTGCTTGCGAGTACTATTACGAGTCTAAATAAGTTAAGGAACAATGATATTTCTATAACTCCCGAAAGTTATATAACTATGTATAGCCTTGGTTTACTCTCCACAACGTGCTGGCGTTAGGTTTAATTTAATAGAACAAGAAATGTCTAGTTTTAAGTATTTAAATTAAAATTACGAACATTCTCACAAACATTTACCAAAACTCATATGTCAATTCACACCGACTCTTGCGCATGGAATTTAACTTAAACAGCTATTATTACTTGACAAACATCTAAAACCTGTAATCCCTTGAGGTTAACAAAACATTAATGCAATAAATACTTTAGACGAGAGCAAATAACATTTCGGCTTCACTAATAGGTGCTGATCTAACAGACGAAGACAATCGTTAGGTTGCGCAAACGTACTATGTCAATATATCAAATGTTCGAATATTCGGTTAAGTTGTGCAAGTACCTACATGGTATGTTGGATGAGTGTAAAATAGAGTATGTTTAACATAATATACTAATTTTATGATCGCTGTGTGTCATTCTATACCTACTTTTAAAGTTAGTTAAGCTGCGATTACTTAAAAATTATGAGACACTTTAAATACTACTTCTTATTTTAAAAGTACCTAATAGAATATTCCGCCGAGGTTTTATGCTTAGGGACCTAACTGTAGCAGAGCAGCTAATTCAGTAATTTTTATAAATTTTCTTACATGATAATAGTATCATCTATTCCATTTACGAGTACATTGGGTATCCAAATCGGAATATAGTTTGAAATATTTTATATCACACTCGCTTCGTGACCAACTTGTAATATACTGTCCGAAATATGTATCCCATGTTTTCATGGGGTTAAAAGTAGTCTACGTTACACATTTGGTACACAACTAACTTAAATAAAACACTAAGTAAAAAAAACAAAAACACGGGAATAGACCCGAACACGCCCTTTTCAAATAACTCCGTTTCATATTCATATCATTTAATTGACATTAACAAAGAACAAGCAAACACGCTTCTCATAATACTAATTAAAATTAAGAATTTAGTATTATAGTAAAAGTGGTAGGTCAATATTCAACACAGGTAAATAAGACCACTTCAGAAAAAAAAACTACAGATGCCAGATAAGTCAACATAGTACCCGTTATCATAACCATCAATAATTAGAGAACACGTTGATTGTTGACACAGATTTACATTAAGCTCTCGTCTAAAGTTTGAATAGCATGCAGGTTGTGATATAAATACTTATATTCAGTTTCTTTAACAACAGATTTGAAAGTTTAAAATGGAACTAGAAAACGGTGCAATAAGACTTGATTTTATAAGAAGGGAACAGTGAGTGCCGCTACTAGTATGGAGCATCCAGGCGGGTTCGCTTCTTCACCCTGGGCGGCCATGCTCGGGCATGGTATGCACGGCATGATGCAGCATGAATATACTCATGCACATGCCCATGCATCCATGCCGATGGACCTACACGTGCCTCAGCCGTTCCCGTATTACCGGTAAGAAACTATTACATATTGTATACATTTATTCTATTTTAGATATGTCGTAAATACCTTGGCTTGATATAACTGTATTTGGGTACTATCGCATTATTACCTTATACTTAGTGCGATCAGGCTAAGAAAAACAGATATAGTTATATTATTTTGGAAACCTCTGGACCATTTTGCATGCTTCAGTGTAGGCGTATTGTGTTTAATCCCTCGATTACTGAGTTTTATTCAAGATAATGGAGCCTAGTTAATGATTGAAAGAAATTTATTAATTTTAATTTCATACTTAGCATACCCACCGATCGTTTTAGTCAGTTTATAATAAATATAATGTTTCTATTCATCCATAGCTGTACATGATCCTGTACAAATTCTACACGTCACAAGGTTAAGTCTCTTTTCGTTTGTCAGGAAGTTGCCTCGGTACCACCATATTATCTGCTGCAAGTATCAATGCCCCGTATTGTCCCCTGGCGAGAATGACCATTTACCACTTCTTACCAAAAAGCTAGTGAAATTACAAACCTAAATGGCACTACTTTTTCGTCCTTAGGGTGACAACGCATTTGTGAGGTCGAAGATAATATTTACATTACATACATTTTATCCACTGGGTTGTAGGTGTATATGGGCAGTGAATAGATAGTATCACTTTCAACTACGTGAGCTGTTGTTGGTGTAAACATCATGCCACAAAAAAGTAAATTTATCATAGGTAGAGATATAAATAAAGTATGAATCAGGAATTTTATGAAGTACACTAAAGCGCTTGCAAAAAGAATAAACGAGTATGTTTAATTATTACCAACAATTGATGCAGAGACGAGATGCGTACGTACACTTAATTCTTTGATTGACTGTGCCGATATGCCGATAAACATATTATTGGTACTGAAAAACTAACAATTCATATATGGTTTGGCTAGATACAGACGCGACGGCTGCGCCGGCGCTGACTAGGTTTTTCTGCAGTGGTGGCTCGTACCATTATAGTATAGGGTCAGAGAAAGTAATTGTTAGCAAAGTCATGTTAATTCAAGCAATGAGACACATGATTGATGTGATTAACGATGAGATTACGAAGGACACCAATAATTTCGAAATCGACCTCTCTTTTTTAAGTAAGTATTTCAAATTATATAACAAATAATCTGATTCCATTTGCTTTGATTTCAGTGAGATAAAAACACATGTTAAGAAATCTTTAAGAGGTATCAATTTCGTGACTTGGATTTTGATGTCATTATTTTTGGATGTTGCAAAAATCTCACAATATATTTGAAAGTAATAAATGTGTATGAATTATTTAATATATATTTATTAAACCGATCACGTTTATTTTTTCAATGGCGCTTAACTTTAAATTTTGAGTTTCGCAATTTTATCGAAAAAAATTAAGTGTACACTTAGCAAAAAAACTTTTTTAGTCTAACACGCTCAATCATAGAGTGTTATATTACATTGTATGGCAACGGACTTGGAATTTTTCTGGTGATAAATATTTGACATAAAATAACCAATTATAATATATTTTGTTGCTTTAATGATATAACGTGCTTTGGGGACGAGGAGCTGACACAGAACATATTTCTATTTTGCAAAAGAGAGCAATACCAGCAATTTATAATCTGCGTTGATATGACTCTCTCCGGAATAGGTTCAGAAATTAATATTTTAACTATTCCTTCACAGTTTATTTACGAGAATATTATGTACATTCGACAAAATATTAAGCGTTCCCGAAAAATAGTGACAAGCATAACATAAATTTGCGATGTACCTGAAGACCAAATCCCCTGTATAGGTTTTTATAACCCGAGAAAATCATTAATCTAACTGAGAAATAAATGCAAAGATCATGGCAATCAACATTAGCAAAAAAAGGTTATTATAAAATGACTATCTGAATGACGAACATGTTTGGTGGTCCCAAATTATAAAATTTTGTTAGTTGTATACTTTCAATAAAAAAAAACAAAGACCCTGTGGGTTTCTTGCATCGGTTCTTTTACCACAGATGATTTCCCTTTTCAAGCTACTAGCACTAGCTTGGACATACTGACTGACAGATAAATGCAATAACCCCTCTTATTATTCTTCCAGTAGATTTAAATTAACATTCAATAAAGATATCATTACATATCTTACGTTGAAATAAATGCTTGAAGTTTGAAGGTGTGTGTGTAAACTAATAAATTGAAAATAATTTTAATAAATAACGAGAACGAGAAGAATAAAGAATTTTAATAAATAAGAAACAGAAGTATATGAAATATGTGATATGTTAAAAGTGAAACCTAAATCGCAAAAGTATCCATTTAAGCTAGGAAAATGGGAAAATGTCGACTTTAGATTGATATTTCAAAATTCCTATAAGCGTGTTCTGAAGTGTAGGTACAATAAAAAATTATAGTCATAACATAACAACTCTAAGTTACATAAATTTCAAGCGCACTGTTGAATTTTATTTGGCAGAACGGGTTTAAATTTAAGTAGTTCATATACCTATGGCTAGATACCGACGGCTGCGCCGGCGCTGACGAAGTTTTTCTGCAGTGGTGGCTCGTTGTATTATCATAGTAGGGTGAGAGAAAGCAATTATTAACAATTTCAAGTTAATTCAATTACGCAATGAGGCACAGGATTGATGTGATGAACTGATGAGAAGATGCAGGGCGCAATTCTTAGTTTCAAATTCGGCCTCTCTATTTTAGCGTTTCATAATTGTAAAATAAATAAATTTTATGGCACCAGTTGCTTTGTTATCTAAAGATCTTTTAAAAACTGTTATCTCATCCAATTCAGGACAATATCCTATGCCATAAATGAGATGTATCAATATCGTGACATGGATTTTGAGTTCATATTGTTGTGCAATGCAGAAATTACACCACATATTTGAAAATATTATTTGAAAATAATAAGCAGTAAGTATTATAAAATATCTTTTTTTATATCGACTGCGTTTCATTTTTGCATATTATGAAATATGGAAATTAAGTTTTTAATCTAAGACCCTTAAACAAAAAGTTTTAAATAACATAATTTTCATGGCAACGCACTTGTAATTATTCGGTTAATAAGCATTTTTTAATGGTTCAAATAATATGAGATGTATCAATGAAAATGATCACATAAACATATGAAAAATTATAGTCCAAAATACAAATCTCTTTAAATAGTCACCCCAATAAACAAATCTCTTTCTGAGGGCTGAGACAATGACATCGTTAATTACTGCTGCTGCATGCAAATGAAAGGGCAAGAGGTATTTTGCGCTTGCTCCGATTAAATAACGTTAGTGTCAAGTCAAATAATATCGATTTTAAACTGTAATAAACTAATAAATTGAAAACAATTTTAATAAACAACAAGATGCCATATAGAATATCCCAAGAAATATTGTATCCCGAGTGCTGTGATTCACTCATGTAGAGATACAGATCTAAGAAGAGAATGTTGTTTTTATCAGATACACGCCAGCGTTTGCCACAATAGAGAGGACTTGCATCGGACAAATAATAAGTGACACCAAAAAATACCAAAATATCCATACTCTACTACTAACTGCTGTAATTTTGGTAATATATATAAATACAATAAAAAAGCTGAAATGTCACCCCAGCTCGTAAGGTTATGAATAATTTATAGTCATCAATTATGAACGAAGTACAAAATCGCGTTTTGCAAATTGAATTTAAAACTACATTAAAAATATTTCATTCCAAATGACACCATAATATTGTTTTGTCATCCCACATACATAGGTGTAAAAAATTTCAGGTCAATTGAACACCGGGACGGGAGATAATTTAACTTACCTATATGATTTGATTACAGTTAGATAGTCAGATCGATTATAGGCGAAGCTGAATACTCGTAAAAGCTAAGTAAAAAAAAGTAATGTCTTGTAAAAAGTGAATTGAGGAAAATATTAAATAAATTTGTTTTTCGGATTTCTAAATTGGCTTTTATCGTCTGCTCGTTCGCTATTCGGTATTTTATAGCAAATTATCTCAGAAGTTTAATGGGGTATGTTCTATGCCGATCTGACATCAGGGTACTGAGCAATTGAGGAACTAGTAGTTGCAGTAAACTAGTAAAAGGTGATGAAATGCCTATAATCACAGGAAATTGAGCAATTTATTGTTACTAAAAGTCGTAACAAACCCCACTGATAAGTGGTGTTTGGAGTAATTTAGAAGTTAGCTGACTCCTATCTTGGTTAGAATCATAAAGGTGAGATATTACACTCAGGTAATGAAACACTTTCTATTCAAGTGATTATTTTAACAGTTGAAAGTATGAGGATCATATGAAGAGAGAGATAGAGGTACTGCTTTCGTACTGTTTTTATATAAAGTAGTACCTATCTTAAAATTGCTTATAATTTACTACATTGAAGTCCTAAGTTAAGCAGTGAAACAATGTCGTGTCAATTTATTGGCATTTCTATGAACTGTCGAATAAAATACTTGGTTATGTGTGCGTCTGTTCATCAGAAAACGCTTATTAAGTATAAGTTACAACGTTGTAAAGCCAAACATCTAAGACTATTAAACGATTGTTTGAAACCAGTGTTAGCGATAGTGTTGTTTAGGTTTAATACCTAACCTATTTTTACCTTTAATTTAAAAAGTATCGGCTAACTTATTTTGTAAAGGTCAGCTTAAATAGCCAACCTCTAAATATGAAACTTATTCCAAGCCAGGAGGAATTATCAAATTATATTATACTAGTATAATATATTATACTAGTATAATATATTATACTAGTATAATATATTATACTAGTATAATATAATTTGATAATATGGTTATTTAAATCGGAGCAAGCGCAAAATACCTCTTGCCCTTTCATTTGCATGCAGCAGCAGTAATTAACGATGTCATTGTCTCAGCCCTCAGAAAGAGATTTGTTCATTGGGTTGACTATTTAAAGAGATTTGTATTTTGGACTATCATTTTTCATATGTTTATGTGATCATTTTCATTGATACATCTCATATTATTTAAACCATTAAAAAATGTTTATTAACCGAATAATTACAAGTGCGTTGCCATGAAAATTATGTTATTTAAAACTTTTTGTTTAAGTGTCTTAGATTAATAACTTAATTTCTATATTTCATAATATGCAAAAATGAAACACAGTCGATATAAAGTATAATATAATAGCTAAAGCTAGCTTTTCGCCCGCGGCTTCGCCTGCGTGGAGTAACTTTATCGCGGAAGTTTGTTTATTCCGCGGGAACTACTCATTTTTTCGGGGTGAAAAATATCCTCTGTCTCTACATATCAAATTTCATCCAAATTCGTTCATCCGTTTCGTGATTGAGCAACAAACAAACAAACAACCAAACTTTCGCATTTATAATATTAGTTAGATTTAAATATTATAGGGTTTATTAAAGTATTAATTCCCAGATTATATAAATAGAATTTTATACGGATTCATGGTAAATGCTTAGTTTGGCGACTGAGATCAGATTGAAGGTACTTTTAGATGTAGGTACACTCGCAGCCAAGAAAACTTCATAAAAATTTTGAATGATTGAATTTATAATTATAAATAGAAAATTTTGAAACCCCCGAGGAACTAAACAAAGTAATATCATCCAGGTATGTAAATTTACCTGGTTTAAAGATAAATATTTTCGATACGGGTGAACCGATTTCCACCGAATATTTCAATTCAATGATTCAAGTGTTATGATAAATGTTGCTTATAATTTAGTCCCCTGTTAGGGCACAGCTTTATGAGGGCACTGCGTTTATGTACAATGGCATTACAAACTATATTAGACAATCTAATAGTTACATGTACTTGGTTTCAAAGAACACATACACAACTAAGAAACTTTTCCCTAATTTAATCTTAAATATAATATGACCGCACTCAAATAGAACCATGCATTATTGAGATACACATATAAAGACTGGTGACACAAACAACACCGTCAAACACTAAACACACGTTGTTTTTGGATGGGGGTTTAAAATAAGAAGCTAAATACAAATTCCTTTTTATTTTTTTTCTTTTTAACTTGGGCTGCTATTGAGATCGTAACCCTTTGCGTTGCTTTTAAGAATTCTAATCAGTCGATAACAGAACTAAATATTTTACATGACGTCAGTGAAAGTTTTAAAAATTCTATCTCCAGATAGTATTTTTAAAGCTTTTGTTTTAAGTATAGGAAGCCTATGAATCACTCATTTCTTCTCTTCTCAGGTACGGAATCATGTTCAAGATATCAAATATCAATTCCTTTTTAATATCAATGCGTATTTCGATTTTCGAACGAATCACTGTCATTTAAGTGTCGCCAGCGCCACTAATGTCGGTTCGCACTATAATCTGTGCGCATACGCAGGCTGAAATTATGATCCAAAATGGCGGCAACCTTGTCATTTGGCGCATTGAGGACCGAGATGGTCACCATTCGGACAATCCCTAATTATATAGCACGATTAAAGTTCGGTATCCGATGCTGAACGACTTCCTTCGATGTTCCTGTTAATAAAGTTGTAGATGAACAATATTCTGAATGAAATCATCCAAATTCGATGTAACATATTTTATAAGCTCGAGTGTCATTTCATTACATACAACACAAATAAGTCCATCTATAGCAAAATAATGATTATCAAATGTTCCAGTTTGATATTAGAATATAATATGGATCATGGCCTTCCCACTATAGAAGTTCTGTGCTATTTCTTATAAGCAGACAGCACCTATTTTTTCCGTATTTGTGACCCACAACATAATTGTTTTCTAGCTTTTAATTTGGTTTAGTACCTTAGATTTCATTTCAGTGAATTTATTTTTTTCTTATATAATCATTACGAATTTTCACAGGGGAAAGTGTTACAACGATTAAAATATTAGTTTGGTTGCTTCCCGAATGTGACATTGCAGGTAAGAATTATACATGGTTTAACGCAAAGTGTGTCCGGGCGATTAGCACGCAATTATACATATCGATAGAACAATGTTATTTGATATAAATTTAAAAAAACTACTTTTCAATGGTTGGAAACTTACCGTGTTTTTAATGATTAGTTAAAACTTGTGCTTTGCGAAAATGCCCAAGGTTTCCATACTGCATGGAATATCGCGGTAGTGTGGTTTGAAATATCACTCGATTTACCACTAACCAATTCTATTTGGTGTGCTTAGGGAGAGAGTTGTTTAGCCCCCCATTTATAATAAAAAAACATCAAATATAAATAGTTTTGTCTTAGCAAAAAGTACTATACGTACAAAAATTTTCTCCACTGCTCTGGGTTGAAATAATTTCTCTGTACTTTAGCTTTAATTTCCTCGTGGTTTGCAGTTGTATCATGCACAGAGGTTAATAAATTATTCTATGTACATACCTACTAGGTGTAGTTCATTATTCTTATGGCTGCATAGTAATATGTCAAACTTTGAAATTGGCTTAAAATGTATTCAATTTTAAGTGGTATAAAATGAAAATATGCTGTAAAGTTTGTTGAAAAATAAAAATATAATGTATATAAACCTAAGAATTAATAAATGACATTATAAAGTCTAACGTCGAGGAACAGTTTTGATATCATTACTTTCCATCAGGTGACCCGCATGCTCGTTTGCCGCTCTCTCATATAAAAAAAAATCATATTATGTTCATTGAATGCATCATATTGCTATAACACTGCGTCGCAATACTGAAAATTTTATATTGATGGAGTTGATTTTGGATTACCATGAGAGGTAACCCTCAGTGTCAGTTAGCTCGTGTTAATAATTGTCGAATTATGTTGGGTCACACATTTTAGTAATTTTACAAGCAAAGGTATGAGGGGCGGTATGTGTTATTTAGTAATTCCTTACATCATTATTCATATTCTACTTTTACACATCTATTAATAATAATAACCTAAATAAAAACAAATTAGATGAGTTTTTAAGAGGTAAGATAGGTTTCTGAGAGACATCAGATCCCAAAGTAAAGAGGACCAGTCAGCAAGCCTACGCAGCGTTATAAAATTTTACACTTTCAACCTGCTCCCATCATTATCTATCCTAAATAGTAGTGAACTTCACCGCCAACTGTCAAATTCGACCAACTGTGATGGCTCTAACAGTGAAGTTCATTTATTTAGGTTAGACAATAGTAGGTACATCAGAACATAAGTTTCGCTCTTGGTTTGTTATTTACTGTAAATTCACATTTGTAGCGACTTCACTTAGTATTCAAACTTTATAAGGATCAAGGAACATCATACTAAAAAGGGCTTCAAAGGAGCCACAAGCATAATAAATCGAGTGCCGACTCAAAAAACTACACTATCTTCAATTGCCCCTTTAATTCCTCTTACAGTGCATTGATCGTAAAATACGTCACAATTAGTCAGGTAAAGAGCTGCTTTATTTATAGAAAAAGGTCTTGGACTGATATAGACCGATTTATTTCCAAATAAGAGTTCGTTCGTGAAGTCTGAAATGGTATGGTACTGAAGCTGTTTTTATACCAAATATTTGACCAATGGATAAAATAGTATAAATAATAAGAGAGGAAAGGTGTAAAAGTAAAATGAAAGAATTATGGATTCGTAGCAAGTCTGCGTGGGTGCTAACACCACGTACATACTTACTCGTATTTAGGTAAATGGATCCACCAAAGTTGAATACTTTCCGTCTGTCTGCCAATATATTTCACATAAATCACAGAGCCGTTTCCTCTTGTTGTTATATTAATTAGTTGGTTCGAATATATCTTTATGTGGTACCCACGGCGTTTTCTCGATACTCTATTGTATACACGATTATACAGAGTTCTATTTATCAAACTTAACTCCTTGCCAAGAGGCACCTGACCACGTAAGTCAAAATTTAAATCAAACATTCATTTTATATGATTACAAATGTACACAAGAGTCAATTAAATAAACATATTTGTTGGCCTGACGAAGCCAAGCGAGTCAATCAATTTATCGCCACATCTGGTGCCGGGAATCGAACCAGTTGATGAAGTTATCACTCTATTGTCAACGTAATTTACTGAACTATCGGGACTGTTTATTTCTGCCATAATAGGAAAGCAATTTGCGACTTTGTTGCTTTACTGGTAGATAGAAAAACAAAATTTATGACTAGTTCCAGTGAATTATTTTTGTTTCATCCATTTAAATGTAAAATTGATTGCAGGCAAATACTATTTTCTACAGTGAAATTATGAGAAGTGAATGTCAGTTGTACCGAAATGGGCCGAATGTTCGGTTAAAAGTTTATCTGATCGAATATTCTGTAAAAATTGGAGTCGGTACTTACATGTTTATAACGTCGCGGGGCACATGCCAGCGAACCGATTCTATACGGTCGAATACGCATATTCGGTGAAATGCCGAATACATAATATTTACTGAATAAATTACGTGATTCTACTTATCAGCATATTTAGGAATGTCTTATCTTAGGGTAATTGCTACAGAATTTAATTTCACCAATTGCTATCTTGTCCGCCAGTGGATTGCCAGCTGAATGGTGGGAAATAGGATTATGGCTACTGATAATAAGGGTCTGATCACAAACCGGGCCATTCATGTGCTCGTGGTCGAAGCTAGCGGACTTGTTGATGACACCGCCTATTAGGAGGTCGCGTGCCGCTCCAGGAGATCGATTTTTTTAAACGTTCGTGTTTATTCAACTTATTATCTAGTTATAGATAAATTTGTCTATTTAACTGAAATGCTTGAAAAAGGTTTTGGAAATTTTAATTAGGTATGTACCTAATATAAAAATAAAATATCATCGAATATTGTATTCATCTTTTTGACCTCTATTTTATAAAATGTAAACTCTTATTTCGTCTATTTTTACATTATTTTTACATTTACATTGTTATTACATTAAATTCTGTTTCATATTTCTTCATGAAACGTAGAACAATTTATAATATCGTACCATGGTTATTTATATAGGGTACTTAAAATTATAATCTACTGGCATCATTATTTTTACAGCTATGGAACTTACTAAGTAGTTCACATTTGTAATAGTCAGACTTTCCATAAATAACGATATTTGAAAAATAAAAATAATCTTGCTACTTAGTTTATCATTTTCCTCAATGGTGTAGATATAATAAAGTTTTCTATTTTTTGTACTCATCAAATGGGCAGGTATTACACTACCAAAAAGAATTCACAGATTTCGCCCTTGCCGCAACTACGCCAGATAGCGTCAATATTATTTTAAAAAAAAGCTTCGAGAGAATTCTCTCTAGATTTCATGGCCGTATACAAATTTTTACAATACCAAACCTTCTAAAATTGCTCTGTCATTATTTAATATTCTCCGAATTCCTTTTCATTATCTTGCAGAAATCGAGAAGATACGTCTTTCATCTATTCATACCACTCAACATGCGCGACGTTTTGTCAATGTATCTCTTTATCCTAAAACTTATTTGAAAAATATTGGAAATATTTTTCAATATTGTGTATAATAAATTTGATGATGATAATTTCAATTCATGCAATGGTCATCAACATATCAGTCACAGTACATCCACTGACTGACATAGGCCTCTCCGATAAATTTCCAATGCGTGTTGGAAGCGGCCTGTATCCAACGATGACAATTCGTCTAATAGGTGGTTCGTATTTGACCTCAATCACACCTGATGTTAAGTGAAGATGAGGTCGAAGGTGGAAACGTACTGACCCAGAAACCCCAACACATTTGGGGGACCGGTACACAACAATGCTATTAACATTGCTGCTTGGAGGCAGATTTAGATAAATAGCTAGCCAGGCGGACATTTAAAATGCCCTACCCCCAACCAAACCGAGTACTTAAACATGTACCCCGCTGGGGTTCGAACCCGCGACCTCCGAATCGAAAACCCAAATGTTGTTTACATTGAGCCACGGAGACGGTTAGATATTGGCATCTTCAAAAGCAGAGTGAATAGGCATTTACTGGGATCGCGTGCGTCTTCGACCACATCGTCAGTTTCCATCAGTGTGCGAAGTGTAAGTTTTGTCTCGTTTTTAACTTTACCATCGCGTTCGCGTTTACGAAAAAAGTCCCTATGAAAAAAATCGTTTTACAAACTATCCGCTAGAGGCGCTGCACATTTCTCCATACAAATCTTCACGTAAACGTGAACGCGGTAGTAAAGTTAAGTCGAAACAAAACTTACACTCGGCCCTCAGGTGAGATTGTGGGCAAGTACGTACAATATTTATGGTACGCGTATCCAGTTTATCATAAGAAAAAATTCTTAAAATATTTCTTTCATTTATGGGCCATGATTTGACCAGCTTTAACATTATTTAAAAATGGAATCACCGAATATTACTAATTATTGGGTACTACAAAATATATAAATATGTCAATATTCAGGATATTTTTCAAACAATAACTGTTTACGGGAGCGTCGGTGGCTTAGCGGTTAAGACGCGGTCTCCTAATTTACGAGGTCCGGGTTCGATTCCCAGGCACGCCAATACCCACATGAATGAGTTTCTAAATTTAATTTAATTACTTATGTGCATTTATCCGACTGATCTTAAACGGTGAAGGAAAACATCGTGTGGAAACCTGCATGATGGTAAATAAAAATTCGAAGGCATGTGAAGTCCCCAACCCGCATTGGGCCAGCGTGGTAGACTATGATCCATACTCCCTCATATATGAGGGAAGGCATAGGCCTGGGATGGGATGTTTACGGGCTGATGATGAAGATGATGAACTGTTTCCGAATCATAAACCGTTAAACGCTCGATAGGAAATAATCGCTTAGATGACTTTTCAAATCATTTTTAATAAAAAAGCTCATTTATTTAGACCAAATTTGGCTGCAATATTGTCTGAGTGGTTGTTTAAAAGTTCGCCGTTCCCTTTTTACGGTTTGGTAGTCAACAAGGAACCCTTATAGTTTCGCCATGTCCGTCTGTCTGTCTGTCCGAGACTTAGCTCAGAGACTCTTAGTACTAAAAAGCTGTAACTTGTCATGGGTATACGTTTTAATCAAGCCGGCATAGTGGTAAGACAAAATCTTGAAAATATTTTTTAGGGTACCTCCCGTAAATATAAAGTGGCTATGAATTTTCTCTTTTTTTTTGTACCCCATTTTGTGGGGTGTCGTTGGATAGGTCGTTCAAAAATATTATATAATAGAGGTTATCTTAAACAGTTTTTCGATTTAGAGATCCGCTTAAGAAATGTTAAGCTTTTAAGTGGTAATTTTTGTTAGAGTCGAGTGTCCCCCCCTCCCTAAATCTAAACGGTATTCGGACACGTGAAAAACTTCTGTCGTAATATTAAATAAGACTTCATTTTATTTCATAAAGTACTTTGACGACTGATTGTTGTAGTTACCTAGTGGGTACAGTACCCTAGAAAGCTAAAGATGTGTAGGTACACATTTCTATAGGTAATTGCAGGGATCTTTTGAACGATGGAAGCAGGAAAGGCATTTAGCCAAACCATGAAACGTTATTTAACCTACCGCAAAAACAGTTATTATGTGGTTTTACATAGTTTTGCAAATACTAAGATGCTAGGATAAATGTTGACATTGCGGTTTAGCTTTGCGAGCCCCGTCTATTTCCTACTTTGTTTTGATTAGTTTCCGAGAAACCTTAATTAATTTATACCACACTAAGATTCATGATTTTGAGGGATACGTTTCTTATTAGTGTAATATCGTATCAAAGAAATACAGATTTTTATTTTTTTTCAACTACAAAAGTAAATTTTTTCTTGAGTTAAATACTTCATTTTTTCACTTTGCCCTTTCACTAATAATACTGTTTAATTGATGACATGTAAAACATTTTCAAGAAATAATTTATGTGTTTTTGAACAATTATGTAGAAATTTGATTGATTTATTTTCCTCTGCCATTTTACTTAGTATTTATTGAGTTACTTAGATTTTGTCAGGCAATTTGGAATACGATACGAGTATGTACCAATGCATTTATCTATTTGATGACTCAAGCTCAGCGAACCCTTGTTTAAATGGACCTTTTCATAAGTAATACTACAAAAGACGTACTCTCTTATTCATACAGAAACACAAACATTGCTCCGTTGCAATAGCAGCAGAAATCTCGTACAAAAGAGTGGCGAAAAACCTCTATTGAGAAAGTGAAAACCTAGAATAACTCCGATATTCTAATAGACTTAAATCTCTAGAGACTGTTCGTCGAGTATTGAAGATCAGGAACTGTGGTGACGTCATTAGCAAACACAGAAATAAGTAAAAACAAGTAAAACTAGTACATGTACATAAATTTTATGGCGTAAAGTTGTTTTATGTCACAAAAGACCCTGACATGTCAACCGTTTGCACGGACACTCAAATAGGTAGAGCGACACGTACAACCACCAATCTTTTTAAGAATTTTATACGGTATAGGTTATAATAAACTAATTATATTTATCTAGATATCACGACATGTTATAATCAAATCATATAGTAGACATGCAGTATGATGGTGATGACATGATTATAACGTGGTGGTATATACGCTATGGCGGTTGGTGCAAGCAATCAGAGTTGGGCTCCATTTCCAATCGCATAGGCCTTCGAACCTACCAATGAAATAAAATTCAGATAGAATTTATTTTTTGTTTTTTTTTTAATAAATAAATAATAAATAAATAAATATTTCGGACACTTACACCAATCATCTAGTCCCAAACTAAGCAAAGCTTGTGCTATGGGCACTAGATAACGGATAAACATACATAAATATTTATATAAACATCCATGACTCGGGAATAAATGTTAGTATTCATCACACAAACATTTACCCCTCGTGGGATTCGAACCCGCAACCGACGGTTTCGCTGACAGGGTCACTATCCACTACACCAAACGGTCGTCAAAGATATTTATTATAATTGGAAAAGTCGGTCAGTCCGGCTTTCACGCCTAAACTGCTGAACCGATCGTTTTGAAATTTGGCAGAGAGGTAACCTGAGACCTGAGGATGGACATATGCTGCCTTTAACTGATTTCCAAAATGGAGGAGGTCCAGTGTAAAGTAATTCCATGTGGGCGGAGCCGCGGTAGTTATAGATATCAAAAAATAAGACTTTGAGTCGAGTTTTCTTTTATGCACAACGGTTTAGTACTTGACCTCAACCACACCTGATGTTAAGTGAAGATAAGGCCGAAGGTGGAACGGTGCTGACCCGGAAAACCCACCTTATTTGGGGTCTGGCTATCTTATCTCTGACAACCGGAACACAAAAATGCTATTAACATTGCTGTTTGGCGGCAGATTTAGACAAGATGTTAGTATGTCCCCCACATTTAAAATGCCCTTCCACCAACCAATGACCTGAAGAAGGCAGTCATGAAGTGGCTGGATACAGAAGGCTGAGCTTCGGGTGTGGCGGCGCGCTCAATCCATGTCTAGCAACGGATGATAGCAGGTTGGCAATGAAGATAATTTATTTCGAAAAAAGGTTATAAGAGCTGTATCCTCGTGAGTCTCAAGCCACGTCAGGCTTCATCTTCAGTCATCAGGTATGATTCAGGTTTAGCAGTAACCCATTGTGCATAAAATATAAATTCAATGGTTTGAGAAACTGGGCCGCCGTATTCAGCTATTTTTTAACGGTGTCCAATTTTTATAATCTGTCACCTAAGGAATCCATTTTCGAGAAGAAAAGGTTGGTCAAGTTTTTTGTAATAACAACTTGTACATAAAAATTATTAGTACTGCGTGGTTACTTAAACGGATATATAGGACTATAAATATGCGCAGTTATACGACAACCAAGGTCGTAAAAGTAGATCATGAAAAAGTAATACTCAATCTTTTCAATTATAAATAAACCTTATTTAGGTATTTGAACTTCAATAAATAATAATAAAATAAAATAAAGCCAAGCTTGTACTATGGCTACTAAATAACGGATAATACATACGGAACATAATTATTTATGTAATATCCATAATAATCCATGATTCGGGAACAAATGTTCGTATTCATCACACAAACATTTACCCGTCGCGGGATTCGAACAAACGATGGTTTTGCGGACGGGTGATCACTACACCATTTCCAAAAGAACTGCCCTTAGGCCCGTATTAATAAACCAATCTCAATACAAGTCTTGAGGCTGTATCAACAGAGATGCGTCTTAAGCAGTTAACGCTATCTCAAGCTCCGTGCTAATTTATAAAACAATCTTGAAGTCTACTCAGCTGAGATCACTTCTCAAGTATTCGCCTCACCGGCGAATGAATGATAGTCTTGAGTTTCGTTTATAAATACGCGCACCTCTCAAGTGAGTACTGCTTGAGTATGCACGTGCTTTTCAGGTCTCAAGTTCGGTTTGTTAATCAACACATTTACTTGAGACCGGTCATAAGACTGTTCTCAATCTTGAGAATGGTTTATTAATACGGGCCTTAGTCAACCAACGCTTATAATGAAGTTGCTTGTAGATAAAAAGAAGGTAGAGCTGTATACTCTTTGTACCACGTTGCATGGAAATTATTTCTACTAACCGCTCAGCGGTCCACGTCCTAGGTGAATCTAACTAATATTATAAATGCGAAAGTTTGTTTGTTTGTTTGTAGATCAATCACGGCGAAACGGATTTGGATGAAATTTGTTATAATAGGTAGAACATACCCTGGATTAAAGACATAGGATATTTTTTATACCGATAAAGTAATTCCCGCGGGTTAAACAAATTTCCGCGATAAAGTTATTCCACGCAGGCGAAGCCGCGGGCGGAAAGCTAGTTTTATATATATTTTTTTGTATTAAGTTAATTTTAGGATAGGTCAAACTAAAACTATTGTGTAGAGATAAGCCCAAAATAATTAATTTTGGATCGTTAGTTCGCAAATTGTCATTTATAAAAAAATTAAGTATACGGAGTGTACAAGTTGATCACTGACCGCACTTTAGACTAAATACACATCGTCCTAAAACTCATTTATGATGCCGAACTTAAGTGACCATCCAAAACGGTGCATAAAACGTACATCTAAGTTTTTTTTTTATGTACAACGAGTTAGCACTTGACCTCAATCACACCTGATGTTAAGTGAAGATGAGGTCGAAGGTGGAAGCGTACTGACCCGGAAACCCCAACACATCAGGGGGACTGGCTATCTTATCACAACAATGCTATTAACATTGCTGTTTGGCGGAAGATTTAGATAAGATGGTGGTAGCTAGCCAGGCGGACATTTAAAATGCCCTACCACCAACCAAACCGTGTACTTAAGCATGTACCCCGCTGGGGATCGAACCCGCGACCTCCGAATCGTAAACCCAATGTTGTTTACATTGAGCCACGAAGGCGGTATATATATAAGTGGACATTTATAGCACACCTTACAAGATAGACAGGTAGATGCGAATGGTTCCGAGCTACAGGGACAGAGAGGGCCCAGGTGCCCATAAGGGGAACTATTAGAGCCAACCATCCCCAGTCTCCTCTAATCATATCGATTAATTGTCATACGGACGCAATGTCCTTGATTCCTTGGAGCATGGGTCGGGCCTTAGTGTGGGATGCCACTTGTGTCGACACTCTTGCCTCGTCTCACCTTCAAGGAACCTCGAGGAGGCCGGGTGCAGCCGCCGAGACTGCGGAAAAAATCGAAATTAATAAACATAGAGACATCAGCTCTGACATACATTTTCCTTGCTTTCGGAGTGGAAACCCTAGGTCCTTGAGGGCCGGGCGCTCTTCAATTTTTCTTTAATATTTCAAAGTGCTTAGTTGATGTCACTGGTGACCCGAGGGCTGACTGTTTCCTCGCTCAACGCTTAATTATCTGCATCCAGCGATGAAACGCTGCCAGCGTTCTGGGTACCTTGCCACGCAGTCCCAATTTTTTACATTTGTTCTAGTTTATATTTAAATTCCATCTGTTTATTTGTTACTGTTTTGTAAAAAATTATTTATATTATTGTCATACTAGATACTAATAAGACTTATATCTAAAGAATCATAATATTTGGATGGATGAAAAAAAAAATACAGACGGAATTATACATTTGGGAATGTGAGATATTCTTAGTGACTTTAGCGGTATGTATTTCATGGAGAGAATGTTTAAATGTAATATATAAGGACACGGGAGCTTAATATGACACAACCATATTAGGCATAAGACGCCTGAAAGTAATTTGTAAAATGTGTTGTAAAGAACTTAGCGGTAACATAAATATGTACGACAATTGACGCCTAAATGCTAAAGCTAAAAGTTCTCCGTAAAAATGTAACAAAAAGGTCCCCTTTATTTAAGAAAAAATAAATTTTCAACTCATAATTACTTCACGGGAGGAGGTAATCGACGTTCGCAACATTCCTTAAAAGGGGAAATAAAAAGTGGGAATAAAAGAAATGTGCTAAAGGGATGCAGGGCAATTGAGCTCAAATGAAAGGGCACCGGACCGAGGACAGAATTAGGAAAACATTCGGAGCAAAGGCTCTGAGGAGTCGATGTTGTTTTAAACAATTTAGTCTATTTAGCTCTGAATTAATGTACTGAAGATAAAGATTAATTTCAGTGAAGTTATTATTGTTATTATAGTTGCTAGCATTGTCAGGATCACTTACAATATGGTTGCAAACTGGCGCATATTATGAGTTGAAACTAAAACGTAATTTAGAAAATAGGCTTCCTAGGTTAGTTAAAACACTAACGGGAAAATAATTTCAATTGATTATACCTGCGTGGTCATTACTCCACCGACAAGAGCATAGCTCTTAAATTGAAGAAGAAGATACCTACTACCACGATTTAGACGATGGGGAACGAACCGCTGCGCGTGACCGTCGCTTATCGCGGTTTTTTTTATGCACAACGAGTTAGCACTTGACTTCAATCACATCCGATGAAGCCCCATCTTCACTTTCAAGGTGGAAGCGTACTCACCCGGAAACGAACATATTTGTGAAACTGGTTATCTTATCTCTGACAACCGGAACACAACAATGCTATTAACATTGCCGCTTGCTGTTGCAGATTTAGATAAGATGGTAGTAACTAGCCAGTCGAACAGAATGCCCTACCACCAACCATCAGGCTTCGCTAAATCAGCGTTTACGCTGCGACATCAGTATTATTGTCCTTGAGAATAGGCTCATATCAACAGATCTAATGAATAAATTAATGAATAAATGTAGAGGCAGAATAAAAATACAAAAGCAACTCCATACCACCCTTCAAGCTAGAATTGCACAGACTGCAACGGTCCTTTACAAATGGGGTGTAAGAATTAAAAGGCGCTCAGTGCCTTTCCCTCGCCACTCCGCTCCTCCGTCTCGTCGACACCTTAGACAGTCTGTTGCCGCCTTTATTAGCTGCTTGCCATCTGATTATTATCTACGTTTTAGAAACATTTAAGTGCGTAATTTGCTGAAGATGGCCCTTTTTATACACAAATGTTGTTCAATTCTGATTTTATATTGTTTGTATTAGTTAATTTAAAGATTTAAAAACAACATAACACTGAATATATTTTTGCGAGTACCTAGATCACGTTTTCATCATATTCAATTCCCTCATATGTTCGGGTGAAAAGTAAGTTTTTGCCAGGGTGTGAATTGCATATATTTTATGGGACGATTTGAATCTAAAATTCATTAAATTAGCAGTAACTTCGTTGGTATCGACCTATTCTACATCTTCCCATTTCTATATCGTATAATTATAGAAACCCACTATTTGGTAAAGGCTCTAAATGTGAAGATAAACTTTCAAGCAGTTCCTTTTCTTTTGAAAACTAAACTGCGGGGTGAAGTTATTTTTTGCAGATTTGATTAATGTTTCAAATTTTTTACGTGAACATAGAGCCGTCAATAAAATAATACCTAAATGCATGTGTACATGTTACTGACACTTTATTTATATAAACCATAACATGTACCAGGCACAGTGACAAAAGTCACACTTTATTGAAGTATATTTGTTTTATTGAATAAATAATTTTATTGTCGGCCCCAGCGAGAGTCGGCGCGGGCGCACAGTGTATGTGGATGCATATCTATACCTACTGACGGTCATGCTGTGGCGTGAAAAGAGATTATTCCATTATAATCAATCAATCACCTCATGTGTGTCATCCATCACCTACGTCGTAAGGGACTATTATTAAATTCGACTTCCACACATTTCACATTCCCACAGAGTAAGATGTCCACTACTGAGCATAGGCCTCCCCCCCATAGATTTATATTACTATGATTTGACAAATTCAAGATTTCGTCCTCGTGGAAGATTTTATCAAAATCGGTTCAGCTAAAAAAATTGCCAATATTATAACCCAGGTCCTAATCTGTCCACTAACCCAATTTCATCCAAATCCGTCCAGCCGTCTAGGCGTGAAGAGGTAAGAAACATACATACACGCAATCTTTCGGATTTATAATATTAGTTGGGATTTACCAACAAGTAAATGAAATGAAATCGAATTGTTTTTAACTATTACACAGGTATGTAATTTCCTTTGCAGTTAATCGAAGGACACAATAAATGACCCACTCAGGTGATAATAGTGGAATAGACTACATTTAGCAAGACTATGTTCTGCATAACCATTGGTTGCTTGCTCAATGCTCAAGTGCAGTTATTTTGCTATTTATTTATTGACATACGTAGAGGCGAAGTAAATGTAAGCCTGTTTGTCATCGTCTTATAATAAAAAGTGATAAGTAGATACGTGTCCATTGTTATATTACATTTAATACGTATATAGAATGCATAAAAATATTCTGATAATAACAGATAACTAGAGGCTTTCTAATGTTTGTAATTTTTAAGCCCCGACGAAAAACGATAGGTGTTATGTGTTTGACGGCGTTGTTTATGTCCAGAGCATTTGGATACGTCCGGGTATCTCAGTAATGGGTAATCCAGTTTAAGTGTACTTTATTAAAGACGTAAACTAGGGGACAGGTTCTTAACCATGTTTGGTTGAAAATATTTAACTTTAACACCGTTGGTTTGGTCTATCTAGATGTTATATTCATTTGTTTCCTCGGAGTTTTATAATTTTTCAATTTATAGTTTTACCGTCTCATTCATAAAAAATTACATTTATAAGCCTGTTTTAGTTAAAGTGTGTTTTGTCTCTGTCGTTCATAAGGAAATGTTGCAATGAAAGAAAGCGACAAAACATACTTTAACTAAAACAGCGTTTGTAAATTTTTATGAATAACAGGGATAGAATATCATGCCAGTGCCCTGCGCCAAATCGATCAAACAAACACGACCGTACATCTTTTTCTCGAAGCAACTCGGTGTATATTCGATCCCCCTGTGTCTTTGTTAAGAGTAATCTGTCTTCAAAATCGTTTTTTTTTTCGTCCCGTACTGACTGGACTCATTCTTGGATCACCAAAGATCTAAGGTACAACTAAAATACTCATTTTCAATAACTGCATACCAATTTTCAAGTCACTACAGAGGAAGTGCAAAGTCGAAAATCGTAAAATATTGATCGTGACCAGGAAAAATTAGAAAACTTATTTGCGGTTGGGTAGGATAAGTTTACATACAAAATTCTTTTATAATGATTTTTCTTTGTAGCTGTAAATATAAATTTTTAAGATTGTTACGTAAATTTTGAAGCTCTTATCGATGTGTGGTTGCATGCACATAATATATATGTACATTACTTACTTATTTAATCTCATCTGTAAGACAGAAATAACATAAGGTCAACATTTCGCTAAATGGGGATTTAAATGAAAAGTGTGTCAGACTTGGCTTAAACTCAAGCTTAATCTCAGAACTTTTTACGGTAGCGTAGCGAGAGTTGGCCAATTATTCTGACAATTTTTTGAAAATAAATGTTATTAAACATTTATTTTCAATTTTTCATAGATAAGTGAAGTCGTAATTTTAAAATGTTATCTTTCCAAAACAGACCAGATTAATGAATGAGTTATATTTACGACTATTAAATTAAAAACTACTATTCTTAATTAATTAAATACATAAAAATAAATTACAATATCATGTCTAACTCGATAGCGCTCCCATTCACAAATTATTCAGAATTACTTAAAAAAAACAAAACGAACCACTTGATAAATCGAGGCCATAGCTCTTCTCGGAGCTCCTTCGTATGTATCCTTACAAAATTATTAAGTGCAATTATTTACACTAATAAAATTGTAATTTGAACCGTATTGGTTTGATATAGGCATTACAAGCGTGGATATTTGACATAACTGATAAGAAACAAAAAGTTGGTGGTGTATCTAAGTGTGAAATAATTCGAAAGAAAACATCGCAATATCCAATCGCAGGCCGTTCTAATTTCAATCGTATAACGGTAAACAGAAAGGTATGTTTTTAAAATGAGAGGAGATTATAGTAATTTTGAAGCTATACGTCAAAAACTGTGAGATATCGTATCCTCGCCGCCTGCCGGTAGAAAACGAGGGAAAATACGTTACGTTTGGAGTCAAGCTGAGACTGTCGCGAGGACTTGTGTCGTTTATTTGTATAAATCGTTGTTTCTGTGTAAAGCATTTTGTTTGTTAATATTGTTTCTGACATCTTTCTCAAAGGGACATTGGGAAGAGTCTTTATTGATATAAATCTCTGCTCTCTGAAAGTTATTTCTAGATTTGTAACAGCTTGTTTTTTCTTAGTTACAATAGATTATTTATTTATGTAATGTAGTTATACGTAACATAGTAATAATATCCCTTCACGAGAAAAAATGAAGAATTTAAATGTTATTTATGTACAAGTAATAACTCATTATTTATGTACGGGTATCAGATTTCGCTTTATTTATATCGTGTTCGATATCAGCGACAGATTAACTAACAAGCCATACAGTATACTTAATTAGTACAATCTTAACTTTATGCGTTCAGATTGTAATGGTAATTAGGGTAGCCCTTTCCTTCTCCCGCCTCTAAAGTGGCGTTTTCGTCGATTTGTTATAGATTAGATAAGCTGAAGAATATACAAGTATTTATTATTAAAAGTCCATTTAGAGTGTAAGAGTAAGAGATGTGATTTTATTGATGTTTTATGGATTTATATTGAGCATTTTAAATTCCAACTGGTGCCTGAAGATATTCGATCGAAAATACCTCATTCAGAGTGGTCACATTCCTTTTTCTATTGTCAGCCGATCATTATAAATTTCTTCTCGGAGTTTATTATAGTTCCTCCTCCACTATAAACTATTTCCTTTCTTTTGAAGAACTGGCTCCATTATACAATCATACAATAATTATGGGCGATTTTAACAGCTGCTTGTTAAAAAATGATTCGCGTTCTAGAAGTCTGACCAGCTTAATTAATGCTTAAGTAATCATCATATTCTCCCATCCAATGCCACACATTACTTTCCAAATTTAAATCATTAAACATGGCCCATTAACAGCAGATGGTTTCTCATACCATGATTTAATATATTTATGCTATAAACTACTTACTCCAAAACTTAAATCTAGAATTTTTTTGCAGCTCAATTTTGGTGGTATGGACATTGATTGCCTTCTAGCGGATGCACGTGAAGCTAACTGGTCGCAAATTGACGATGCAATGTCAGTCGATGAGCAGATTCAGTTGTTTCGATGATTCATTAGCTCTACAACAAACATGCTTCCATTGGCCCAGTCAAGCTTAGGCATCATCCGGCAGTTTGGTTAACCGCTGAAATAAAAGTCTTATGTAGAAAAAAATCTAGCGAAGACTAAATTCAACGTTAATCCCACAGACAAAACCTGCGATCTGTATCATATAGTTAGGAATCGCTGCAATAAGTGTGTAGAGATGCTCAGGGACGCCACATTCATAAATCGGTAGAACAAAATGACCCAGCTAGGGTCTGGAAATTCCTACGATATTTGGGTGTTGGCAAATCTCGAAATAATACCGTTCCAAAGGGCTTCGATTTATTAAACAATCATTTTTCCTCTAAGTTTACTACCAATATCAAAGCAAATACATTATTCAATTAGTTAAACTTGATTTTGACCCATTTGTCTTTTCCCAATTCACCGAATGTGATGTTAAGAGAAACATTCTTTCCATTGCTTCAAATGCAGTAGGGGACGATAGCATTAGTCATATAATATGATCATTCCCATGGATTACGTAATTACTCTTATAATCACTAAGATCTTTAATAAATCTATCTCCTCCAGTACTTTTCCTGAAATATGGAAATACGCACAAATGATTCCTTTACCCAAAAAAGCCAATCAATTTCCGATTTCCGCCCATATCCATCCTCCCTTTCCTTTCCAAAGTCCTTGAACGACTTGTTCATCGACAGCTTAGCCTTTTCCTAAATAGATGGAGTCTTCTTAATCCTTTCCAATCTGGTTTCCGCCCTGGTCATAGTACGACTACAGCGCTAATCAAAATCTGTGATGACATTCGTTTGGGCATGGAGGGACAACAGCTTACAGTTTTAACCTTACTGGACTTTAGTAACGCTTTTAACGCAGCTGATTTTGACATACTACTGAGGCTGTTGAATTCTCTTAATTTATACACAAAGAATTGAGTGGTTTCATAGTTACCGATTCGCGCGCCGGCAGCGCATTCGCATTGAAGATTTCTTCTCCGCCTAGTGCTCCACTTCAGTCGGTGCGCCGCAGGGTAGCGTACTTTCTCCTCTACTCCTTGCTATTTTTATAAACTCCATTAGTTTTCATCTTTCATCATCCTACCACCTCTATGCAGACGATCACCAATTCTACTCTCAAGCGAGCTTGGAAAATATATCTGATGCAATCCAGATAGTCAATACTGACCTCACACGTATTTTGAATTGGAGTAGAAACTACAGCCCCGTCATTAACCCAGCTAAAATTATCGTCAGTCTGGGCGTCCCAAAGTTATGGGACATGAAGGGGAAGTACCTTAAATATCGTAGATAGTGAATTTTGCTCAAAGAAGACTTTATGTTATTTTTAAAAGTTAGTAATTCTGCATTCATAGATTTTCTAAAAATTATTTGCTTCGGCTGGGAATCGAACCGACTCAAATGTGAAAAAAAAAACACCCTACTTTTATGATGCCAATCGAAAGAATAGCTAAAAAATAATAACTCTGCCTAAGTAACATAGTATTTTAAAAGAAAGGAACAACGTGAAATTAATCATTTTAATCAAATAAAAAACATACATGAAACTGCCGTAGTCAATTAAGTAGGTATTTTTTTGTAAATTAATTAATTAAATGCTCAAAATGTGATCCCTCTTGTCTTACGCAAATCGCCAATCTTTTAATGAGCCCGCTGCCTGTTGATTTTCTAATCATTTTATGGTGAACACTCGATGTGATATGGCACAATTCTGTTTGCAACTCGCCTACGTTCTCGTATCGCTTTTTGTATAGCATATCTTTCACGTATCCCCAAAAGAAGAAATCTAATGGTGTGAGGTCCGGGGATCTGGCCGGCCATCTAATCGGTCCATTTGTACCAATCCATGTAGGAAAACATTCATTTAGAAAATCTGCTGCTCTCCGACTATTATGAGCCGGAGCTCCATCTTGTTGGAAAATTAAGTTTTCTTGCTCCGCCGCGGAATGGTTTCTTATCTTATCCCTTAAAATTTGAAGTATTCCTAAATACTTTTCTGTGTTCAAGGTTCCTTGGTAAAAATGGATTAAGAAAACCCGGTTTTTTAAAAGTCCGCACCAACAGTTGAGTGAAAAACGCACTTGGTTATTAGTTTCAGTCACTCGTAGGGGATTTTCTTTAGACCAAATACGATTATTGTTGCGGTTATACATACCGTTATTGCTAAAGTTAGATTCGTCTGTCCAAATAATATTATCCAAAAAATTTGGATCTTCGAGCAATCGTGCCTGGATATCAAGACAGAAATTTTTTCTCCTTTCTGTATCGCCCGGAAGTAATTTTTGAACCAATCGTCCTTCAACATAACTCTTAAAACCGTGTTTTTTTAATACACGGTGTATTTTACTTTTTGAAACTCCAATTTCATGTTCTCCTTCTCTCACCGATGCTTTCGGAAAAGCCGAAAAGTAAATTAAAATACCAAGTTCTTCGTCGTTGATCGTATGGTTTTCTTGCTGTGGTTCTCTTGGGCGTTTATCGAAACGTCCCAGAGTTTTCAAATTGTTCACAAGCCTTTTCAAAACTTTACGAGACGGTATTTGTCTATCAGGATATTTTACGCCATACCACCGCAAACTTCTAGAGATATCTTTATCGTTCAAAAAATATGCTTCCATTAGATCAAAACTTACTTGATATGCCATGTTCGCAATAAATTAACACAATAACACTTGTGTAAGTGAATTGAGACTAAACAGATCAATATCCGAAAAACAAACGCTCGCACATACTGTTCCATTTTCAAATTTAAGAACAACATTTAAAAATATCACTTCTTTTTAAAATATCTTAAAAAGTATGCATTCAAACAAACGCTGTCATAAACTGTTCCATTTTCAAATTATAAATTATTTATTTTTGTTTTTAATTTGCCTTCTGTCTAGCTTACAGAGGACGTATTGAAATACAAGTTTTATCATTTCATCTACACGTGCACTTATAATAAGGAAAACTATGTTAGTACCTATTTTATGAAGTGGGTACTTATTTACGAATAATCAATGCTATCTTTGGAATGATAATATCGCTACTTTTCGAACGTCGTCGGCAATAAATAACTTTCTTGAAATTTGACTCAATCATTTTATGTTGTTCCTTTCTTTTAAAATACTATGTTACTTAGGCAGAGTTATTATTTTTTAGCTATTCTTTCGATTGGCATCATAAAAGTAGGGTGTTTTTTTTTTCACATTTAAGTCGGTTCGATTCCCAGCCGAAGCAAGTAATTTTTAGAAAATCTATGAATGCAGAATTACTAACTTTTAAAAATAACATAAAGTCTTCTTTGAGCAAAATTCACTATCTACAATATTTAAGGTACTTCCCCTTCATGTCCCATAACTTTGGGACGCCCTGTATATATCCAGAATAAATCTTTCATCACTGGCACCTATCATTTTCGTTGGGATTCGTATTAAATACATGCAATCTGTGAAAAACCTTGCCATATTTTTTGACAGCACTTTATCATGGATAACTCAGGTTACTGAAGTCAGCCGGAAGGTAGTTGCTGCAGCTTTCTCTCTTCGACGTTGCGTAGTTTTCTCCCTACCAAATTTTTGCTTGTAGAATCCCTCCTTTTACCTATCCTTTATTATGCTGACACTTGCTATCCAGACTTAACGGTTGAACTGCTCAATAAACTTGAACGTCTCCAAAATCACTTCATTAGATTTATATTTGGGCTCCGAAAATACGATCACGTCCCTGAGTACAGAAGTCAGCTCAAGTGGGTTCCAATTCGTCGTCGTAAAGACCTGCACATCGTTTCACTTCTGTATTCAATACTTTTCGATCCTCGTACCCTTATTTATCAAAAGGAATAGTTCCAATATCTTTCCGCTACTCACACTCGCCCTCTTCGTTCTTTGAGAATCTCCTGACTGTACGTTCCCCCTAATTCGATGAAGTGAAAAATCTTTTAGATTGAAATCTATTCGGCTGTAGAACTCACTACCTAATTCAGTTAGACCTGCTCAGTCACTGAATGTTTTCAAGGCTCAAGTGAAGGAGCTGTATCTGACCCTCTAGCTCCTCTATCTATCCTCTTTCACCAGCCTTCTCATTTTTTTTTTTTTTATATGAGAGGGCGGCAAACGAGCATGCGGGTCACCTGATGGAAAGCAATCACCGCCGCCCATGGACACCCGCAACACCAAAAGGGTCACAGATGCGTTGCCGGCCTTTGAGGAAGGTGTCCACCCCAGAATAAGTAGGGCAGCCTGAGCGATGAGGGATTCTCCAGCACTAATAGTGCTGGTACCCTCCTGGGGTACTAACTCTTTAAATACCGCTACCATTCTGGAGAGAGACTGGATCTCATGATTTCATCTCTGAAATTGATTACCGTTTACGGAGTTTCGTTCCATACTCGCATTAATTACTGTGTACTTAGTTACTTACCATTCTATTTTTTTGTATAAATTTAAATAGTATATATTATATTTATATATTTTCTTATATATTATGTATATATGTTGGTATGTATTCAATTAACGTTTGTATTTATTTATATTTTTATCGCACACGTTACCTATCTATAATGTGCACAATGCTTCTTAACCCAAAGGTGGCCTGGAAGAGATCGCTTTTAGTGATAAGGCTGCCAAATTGTACTATCCCCCTTTTTTATTTATCTTTGTGTTATTATTCTTCTTATTGTTTAATATTTTGTTATTTGTTGTAGCTCATATGCCCACTATATAAATAAATAATTCCTTGGATTTACACACAGCGCCATTTAGTTCCAAACTAAGCAACTAGGCTTGTATTATGGACGGACCAAATGGTTGATATACTACACAAATATATTTTATAAATGAAAAACATCCATAACTCGGGTACAGATGCCCGTATTTTTCATACAAACATATGCCCCTAACGGGAATCGAACCCGCGCCCTTTTGGTGTAACAGATACCGTTTGTAACCACTACACCAAACAGGTCGCCAATGCTCAGCTACTCAGATCTTCTATTTCATTTAGGAAGCAAGTACCTTTTTATTATTAGCTCTCTATGTACAAGTATACATAATATAGTATATAAATTAAGTATATGTAAGGGTCCTTTATTATATTTTGTTCATATTGTGTTTCTACAATATTTTAACATAAAAATTATATTAAATAATCCTGTAATTGTACAAATTATGACATGCCAATCACTTTTCTTTTAGACGTCATTAATTTACTGTACTGTATATACTGTAAAAGTATTGTAAAAGTGAACTAAATAAATCTAATCTAATCTTTACGTATAGATCTGCCAGCGCCATCTAGTGGTAGGCGAAGGAGTGGTAGACCAAAGTTTCAACTTGGGTCACGTTATAATATAAATTTATCTGTAAAATTACTCGAGCGAGACACGTATTTAGAATTTGTTGGTCTAAATTATTGAGTTTTGAAGTTTTATTCTTTTGGGGAAAAGTCCTAAGGTTGATAGTCTCCAAATTCAATATAGTTGATTGAATTGACAGAAGAAAAATACAGCCATAATAAATAATAATACTCCACACGGCAGTGTCGAACAAAAAAAATTCGGTCCCCCTTTAGGAACTCTCATGGTGCGACATGCTCTGTCTGTCAGTCTGTCTCACAGCTAATAAAAAAAATATTTCATCAACTATTAAGGTATAGACTTGAAAATTGGAATACTTTTAAATAACTCAGCCCACCTTATTTGTAAATGGAATATTAAAAAAAAAAAAAAAAATACGCCCCGAATACAGAACCTCCTCCTTTTTTGAAGTCGTTTAAAAAGTAAAAAATATTTTCAAGGAACCGAAATGAAAAGGCTTCATTTGCACATTATTGTTGTTTCCTTTAAGACCGCATAGTTTTCCACTTGTGGTGAAAAATGCCTAAAACATACTATTCCCCTTTACCTCCGAAGTTTTCAAAGTGAAAAATATAAATAATTGGAGTTTATAGGATAAATAATACGATGTCTCTTACTAGCATAGTGTTTAGAATAGAAGTCAATTATTATATATCATATGTTTTTCTGTGCAACATTTTGTCTGTGATTCAAGTAAAAAATGATGATTTTATCGTTATGAGGTATGTCAAAAGCGGGAGAAATAACTTAATTTTGCAAAACGGCATGCGTACCTTACTCACTCATATGAACTCATGGGAACATCTTGAGTCACATGAAAAGGCCTAGAATACTACCATGAAATTGATTGAACGCATACAGCTGATAAATATTTTCATTTTAGAGTCAATTCAAGAATAATCCGTCATCGAAATGAATCGAACCTCCATCATCGGACAATTTCGCCACCCGCAGCCAATCAAATGCTGCGATGAGGTTCGATATGGGGACGCGGTGCAAGGTAGCAGCGTTTTGCTTTATTTTACACTTTATATTTTAGATGTCACATCACGTCATGATGTGGTCTAAAATTCAGAAAAGCTTTGCTATGTGTATATTTTTCACATTAGGACATGAAGTGGTCTAAAACTCAGTAGAGTTTTGCTTTTTCTACATTCTGTAAAATCGACTCTGATGTACCTACTCCATTACCGAATACTCCCCTCCAGTCCGGAATTTCCATACTGGGAAAGTGGACGTCTGGACCAATATAGTCCTGCGCACTCAGAGGCCTTACATCCGATTCCCACGCTGATGGTTGCCAGGAAATAGAAATAAATAATATAAGTTTATTTCGAATGGAACCCTGTTTTTGAAACAAAGTGTGATATTGGAGACACCTTTTAAGCTTACACCTCTTGTACTAGGAGGCTTCGCTCTTTCATAGCATCATTTTTTATTTTAAATGATCTTAAAACTAAATACTGGTCAAATTTGAGCCTTAGTACTTGCGGCGCCTGCAGGCTGTCACAACCACCCCATCACGGAAACCTGTTTGGTATGACGTCGTGTTCAAACAATTGTAACATCCGGTCGAAATGGCTGGCAAAGAGGCAACCTGACCTGTTTCTGAGATTTATGCGGTACATCTCAACAGACTGAGTGGGTTTCGGACGCATTGTCGAATCTGAATGAGGCTAAATAGGATCTGGAACCCACCTCTACGAGTGGAGCATCAAAGACGGAGATCGGTAAGCGACTGTACCTGAATACACGGTTGCCTATTCTGGATACCCCGTGGATTGCACCGGTAGACATTTCCCCGGCAGCCTAGAACAACATAATGAGCTTAATCTAGCGTATGTGAGTCCATAAACAGACAGATCTAGTCAGATTCAGAGCTTGGATATAGGATTGAAGCAAGATGGGGTACCCACTATATACTCTGTGGGCCGCGCTTATCCTGTTTTGACGACCTGTTTGGTGTAGTGGTTAGAAACTCTGCTACTATACCAAATGGCCGCGGGTTCGAATTCCGCTAGGGGCATATGTTTGTATGATGAATACAGACATGTGTTCCCGAGTTATGGATGTTTTTCATTTATACATGTATTTATTTACAAAAAAAAATGTATTTGTGTAGTTTATCAACCATCTGGTATCCATAACACAAGCCTAGATGCTTACTGTGACCTAGATGGCGTTGTGTGTTTGTGCAAAGACATTTATTTATTATTATTTATTTATTTATCCACATTTTGCAATATCCCTGTATATTTTAAATATAATATTACATACGTAATGTGGTTTAACAAGGCTTTTGCTTAGTCTATATTTTGCGATATCGCGGTGAGTTTTAGATATCATATCCGGGTTTCCGGGAAAGTACGCTTCCACCTTCGGCCTCATCGTCTTACTTAACATCCGGGTGCATAAAAAAATAATATTATCATCATCTGATGGAGCCATTCAGCTGGATTTTACTGTGTCCACATTCTGCAATGACGCAGTAGAATTTAGATATCGCATTATTACACGAAATGTTCTAAAACTTATCAGGGTTTGCTTTGTCTACATTTTGCAATATTATAATAACGATTTTATTAGATAATGTCGATACTTCAGTGCTGCTAGGGTTACATAACTTACATTTATGTCGTTGTCACCCCGACGACTTAGGATAAATGTGTCTTGCCGGTAATTTCACTGGCTCTCTTATCCTTAACATTATATTAGGTCCTTACGTATGAAATTGGGGTTTTGTATGAAGAATTTCATTAAGACTGTTTTCTCCATACAAACTTTTTGATTTTTTTTTTGGAAAAAATACAAATTTAGCTAAAATTTGTGTGTATTATCGGATAACATTAAGTTAAGTATAGGCAGCGTTAATTTTTAAAAGTAACCGCTTTATAAAAGTTTCAGCGAATCTAAGAAATGATTATGGGAAAGAGCTCTGTTCCGATTTTTTTTTTATGTGATTTAGCCCAGAAATTAAAAAATATTTCATGTGAAACTTTGAAATAATATTCCATTTACCAAATAAAAAACAAATTTAGATATAGCTTTGAAAATCGCAGGAATTGCTACATATGATTAACGAATAAAAAAAACTCCAATTTCATAGGTAAAGATCCAATATTACACAACAGCGTGGAATTACTTTTACAAATGAAGAAATCAGAAAACTATTTAGTGAGAGAATAGTCACAGTTCGCCCGCCGGTTGCTCGCTCCATGTCCCACTCAATATAAGGCCCGAACGCGCCGCCCTGTAATTCCAATACTTACGAACATTACCCGGGATGGCGACTATTATAATGTATTAAGGAATATTATTTTATGGCTATGGCCCCGGTGCGCGCATTATGGACGTTTTGAGCACATCTAAAAATACCCGCCCATGTGTAAGCACCTTGAGTGTTATGGTTCAAGGAGTATATGCAGTTTTCAGCATGATAATAACGATATCTAAGTAGTAGACATAGATATTTTGTTAAAACCATATTTTGCACCACAGTTATAATATAAAGGTCAAACTTATCTTTATTATGGTGACGATATTAAAGTGAACTCAAAAATACTAAAGAAATGTCACATTTTATTCGCATGTGAATATATTTGTTACCGTTACTATGGCAGCGCGTGAGTCAGTTCATGACTAGCGTTAGTATCTAATGACGGTCATTCTAGCAGTACGTGTCATTATTACAGCAATTATTGCGAGAAACCCCCGCGTTCTCTGTTTGATTGTTGATAGACAGTGTGAATTTATCAGCTCATTTTCGATAGGTTCAGCGGTGTTGTGTAATGAAGGGTTATTCACGATTTACCGTGGTAAACCGAACAACGCTCGCCGACCCTCGGTTAGCTACGAGTAGCATCTTATACTCGTACACACATGTAGATGCGTAAAATCATTGAGTGCGCTAATTGCTCTTAGGTAATATGTACCCATAGTTGCCAAAGAAAGATTATAGGTGAAAAACTACTTGTTTTGTAAATAGTTGCTAATTTTTTTTTCCATATTTAAGATTACGAAAAATCTTACCTAAATGCATTTTTATGGGTTCCATTAGTATTCTAAAAAGAAGATGGCGAATTTTAATGCTGGTAAAATATCATCGACGTTTTTACACGCAATATGAAAGAAATCATTTTCTATACTTACAAGCCAGAAGTAGGTGTAGTTATACACCTACAATCGGCTCTGGCTCTGCATCTAGCTAGAACGATTGCGCAGCTAGGTGTGAAAGGTTATGTTGAGTGCGCTCGAGCAACATGGATTATGAGAATTATATCGTCGACTGTGATTTTACACCGCAAACGGGAAACTGATGCTCTAAAGAATGGCATGGATATGACTAAATTATTATAAATGAATTAATTTATTCAAACAGCAGGTATATACCTACAATATTAATATCTAATTAAGATTACTTATAATATTACTCAAATATACACAACTTATATATTACATTTCGGTATTAATTTACAAACTGTTAGCTACAAAGAAATCTGTGGATAATGTCGCTGCTGTACATTTACCCACAATCATAGTTTGATAACTTTATTATGTAACATGTAACGTACCTATACTATGTTATCCTTAATAAAATTAAATCTTTTTACATTCACCTGTGCCTTCCTTAATATACTGAAAATGAGTTGCAAGCCCGATGATAAACTTAAACATTTATCTGAAAAATTTATAATTTTTGATTTAGTTACATTGTCCCCGTAATACGACAGGCGCGAAAACGTTTATGTCGCGTATAATTTTTTTTTTGTCCTGCTCATTCGGTTGGAACAAATATACAACTATCCCATTCTCACTCCAACGTTGCACGCGACAAACGTTGTCATGTTACGCAGGCTGGTCTCATAATATCAGATCAGACTCATATTTTACTATGAAACACTTAAGTACTTCTCTATATAACGAGTAAATAATTTCCAAATCTGAGATTGAGGACAGCTTTGATTGAATAAGTTTTTCTGTTTATCATCCTTAAGGATGCTATGTCATCAATGTATAAAAACAATAAGCAGTTTTGAGAGCAATCGGGTCAATACAGGCTCGTAAGATTTAACACGGACAAATAAACATAAAAAAAATAAAATTAAATTAAAAAAAAATCTAACTTTGTATATTTTACAAAGGAAACGTTTGTATCACAAATAATCATTATAGATCATTTATAGATCAGACAAAAGATTGTCAAAAAGGAATATCTACATTGCTCTCGAGTTACTTCCAAGGTATAATCTGGCGTACAGTTATTGTTTTTTCCGATACTAATAAGCGGTTGGTGTCGGCGCGGTCATTGATAGAAAATTATTGATTATGCCCAGGCGCAGTAATATTGATCGAACGGGCGTAGACATGCGATAATGTTGCCCAATGCTTTCTGAGTTTCATTTCAATATGTTTAAGTAGTATAGTTGAGACTTACGACTTCATCTCTTTACATGAAATAACGTATAGCGAAGCGTCAACGTTACCGAAGAGTATCAATAAAAATGAGCCATTTCTCAATCCACAATAAATCGAAAACTTTGGGATACACCATAGGTATCTATGATTATTCTCTGACATTCATTTGTGCGGTTGTGTCTGTCACATCTGATTTTTAGAAATTGGATATACCTATAATTATGAAATATTTATATATTTTATTAAATAGGTTTACAAACGCTTGTACATCGATTAGAAGTAATAAAACCTTATGTATATTCGTTATTAGCTAAATGTACAAACAATTATATGTAAACACCGCATGCATCAGGTATATTACATAAAAATAATTAAATTCTAATACAAGAAAAAAAAATACCATAGCGAAATTGTACCCATTTGGTCTAAATAAAAGTCGATCACTGAAATAGAAGAGGTGTCTAGCGTATATACATACATAGTAGTATCACGATTGGGAGGTTAGAAACATTCCAAACGCAAGCGCTTATTAGGAGTCCAAGCATCAAGTGCCTTCAATACATTATGTTAATACTTTGCAATATTCAGAGGTGCACAGACACGTGACATATGGTAACGCTCACGCAAGCCAACTTGCAAGTCTTGCAAGCAATACATGTTTTTGATGGGGAGTTAGTAAGTGTAGTGAAAAAGGCGCTCAATTAGGTAATAGTTCATCTCTTAAGTTAAAAAAAGCTAGCTATTTAGTTTCCGGAATCTGGTCAATGAGTCAGCGTAAATATCTGATAATATATAAAATAAACTTAAAAGAATAGAACCAACCCGTCTCTTCCCGTGGGTATCGTAAAAGGCGTATGAGGCAAAGACCTATCTTCCCACAAAAAAACGGATTTCCACGACAAAAGCGATTTGAAATTAACGATATTTGGACTTATTCAACAAAATTCTTCATACCAAATCTCAAGATCACCTCGAAGATACTATAGGTAAGAAAGTTTTGATGATCTGTTAATATAAAGCTATTTGTCCGGATTTATCTCAAATGCGCGGTTCGATTTTAGTGCGGTTTTTTTAATAATTCAAGATTAAAGGGGAAAGGTTCTTAGTCATGTTTGAAAGGTTCGGATGAAAATGGGTTCAGCGGTTTAGAAGATATTGAGTAACTTTTAGCACATGATGCGAACACCTGGATGGTATTATCATTTTTAGTTCTTCGGGGGTGTTTAAATTTTCAACTTATGTTATTAATACTTAAATGACATGAGACAGGAAACTTCGACATGACAAAGAAATGGGCAGATGCAAAACGTTTGTATTCCATTCTAAGCCTAAACTTTACGGATCACTTATGAAATGCCCTGTTATATTTCTTAAAGTACAGTTGAATGCAATGTATAACATTTTAAATGGTTGTTGGTCTTACATTAGAGAACGCGTATCGTACGAATAAAAAAAAATATGCCGCACGTTTTAGTATACCTGGCGTTTATCCTCTATGACAAAAAGCACAAGCAGAGCTTTCTCTAGGCCAAGTCACTTACACACAATACTACCGAGGTGTCAGGTATCTTTTAGAATATTTATCTTTATCTTATCTTTAGCTACCGAGTCCACAAAGATAATTGGCGACTAATTGCTTTTCCCTGTAATTATATACAGTGTAACACTTAGCCAGCTTGTGCAGTTTAATGAACTGTTTATTTTACCTTGATGAATGTTTAGATACGTGTTAGTTTAACCATTCGCAGTGATAATTAAATGACATTTCAATATTTCTATTAATATTAATGTTTATCAAACAAAATTTGGTGACTTTTCCTTCTCGACTCAAAATAGTTAAATAAGTTTTGCGCCTGCATATTATTGTTCAGGTTGATATGGTAGTTATAAAGATGAAGACTCACTTCAATAATGTTTTTCAGTGCCATCATTTTATATGAACCCAGGCCTTGTTCAAACGAGTCTGTTTCAGTACACCGAATCGTATGAGATCAAAAGGTTGCAATTAACAAATAATTTTGACGAATCATTGTAAAAATGCGCAATATGGTTGCGTTTCAACCTCAATTATAAAGAAGCTGTTTGTAATTTTTATAAACAATTGGTGTTGACAATTTTCCTTGTAACTAAACCTATTAATAAACCTAATTATACGAATACAAATGGAATTTGCAGGTTTGCATATACAGGATTCTCGTAACTGATGCCGCCACTCTTGATTACGAACAATTTCCCCCAAGAAACCATAGTCGAATTCGATCAAAAAATTTTCGAATACTCACACAAAAGGACCATTCTGAAACCACCTTTAGTATGGAACTCGTTGAAAGTTGTTCGTAATCAGGAGTGGAGTCACCAGTAAACAGGAATTACACGAATTAAATTTCACCCTGTATATGTCGTTGTATAATATTTTATTGCAAGCTTTCGGGATCGCAAGATTAGATGACTTAAGAGCCATATAAACGAGTAATTAGAATAATTTTTCCATTAAAACTAGTATTTAAAAATACGGTCTGAAGTCGCTAAAAGTGCTAAATAGGTCTCTCGTATTTACTTTAAAAATACATTTATAGATGGTACCTATAACGAATTCAAACAATGACCTATGCATAAAACATTCTAACTACTAGCAAGTTTTACTTATTTACTTAGTTTTTAGCATGCATAATATTTTAAGTAATTACTAGACTACCTATAGTGATGACGCTTTATTCCCTATTAGTATACCTACTTAAAATCGCTCATAACGAGTATAAAATACAAGTTAATACTTTGATGTTTTGTAAATAATGTTTCTCTTTTTCATATATAGTATAGTCACTTTTATAACATACCCGCGATCTGGTAAACCTTTACAAATGAGGTTGGTATTTTGCACGGGCGTTTAGGATAGCTCTGACCACTCCATTTGGAATAAAGGTTATGTATGTAGGTATATATTTTGCTTACTGATTTTGGTACAGACAGATTGTACAGATCCCACTTCTATACTTATTCCAAAGTAACCCCTTCAAGCCAGGATTTAACACGAAAATAGACGGTGACTCACGTGACTCTATGGTTACCTTGGACTCCAGACTAATAAAGTACGTACTCGGGTAAAAAAAGGTGAAAGAAATATTAAATAATTATTTCGGACACTTACGCCAATCATGCTTTTACTATGGATACTAGGTAACGGATAAACCTACATAATCTAACCAATATTTATATAAACATTTATGACTCGGGAATAAATGTTTGTATTCATCACACAAACATTTACCCTTTGCGGGAATTAAACTCGCTACTTTCAACGAAGGTTCCTAAAACCCCCTCGGCAAGTGGAAGTACAGCGACGCTAATATCTAAAAACGGATTCATTTGCTATATTTAATCATAATTACTGTATTCAGACAACTCTATTTATAGAGAATGTTTCTATAACATTAATTAAATCCAATTCATTTTTAAGAATTAAGAACATAACAACCATGGACTAGCCTGTATAGATGTGAGTATGTGTGTTATTGTAATTTTATGCAATAACCTACCCTAGGCGCGCGTGTCGCGAACGTGGCAAACGTGTTCCGAATTTGAAAATTTAAATTTTGATCGTTGTTATTATACGAACAGGTTTCAACGTTAGGTATAGTTTTATATAACTCACATATACCGGATTATAGTGCGAACAGACTAATTTTATCATGATTAAATTTATTTTCATAAAATATGATGTAGGTATAGAGAATCACCGCAAAAGTAGCTTCGAAAATCATATGTTTGGCGACACTAGCTGAGTTGTCAATCACACGTGATTTTTCGTAAGATTGACCTTAAAATTTTGTACAACGTTACCACCGATTTACGCGATAGTCAATCACTATCGTATTTAAAAAAATAATCGACTAACTTAAGTTGTCTCAGTAACTCAGTCAGCCTATTTTTAGATATTTATTTATGTATTTAATATGTTATTTTTATACGTAAGTATTTATTAATCAAAAGAAGTGTGCCAGGATCGTAGCAAGTGGAATTCTATGGTCTCTGTCTACCTCTGTTAGAGATTTCTTCCAGCAAACCCTCGGAAGGAAAACAATTGAACTTTTATTTATCTGGACTTATACAATTAAAGAACAATACATTAACAAAACATCCCTACCTACCAAAATACATATTAATAAATTATGTATGTATGTATCTATTAATATGTATTTTAATAGGTAGTGATGTTTTGTTAATGTATTGTTCTTTATTTGTATAAGTCTAGATAAATAAAAGTTCAATTGTTTTTCCTTCCGAGGGTTCGCTGGAAGAAATCTCTTACTGAGATAATCTCGCCTTTTGTGTATAGCAATCCCAGTCCCATGTTTGTTCAATGTATGTATACTTATATGCAATAAAGTGTTAGTAATAATCATTTTACGAAAAATTTAGGTCGTATTTTTTATAGAATTGAATTCTGGATCAACTCTGAATTAATTTTTTCGTCACGATCACGGTCCCATATTCATATAAACATGCGGTACATTAAACATGAAATTCGGTGATGCCTAATAGTGTACGTTAATAAGTCTCGTCAGTGGAGTGGGGTTGCCCTCACAGCATTAGCTACAATACTAATGGTCATTTAATCCATTGGACATAGTTTTTACAATAAAAGATTTTATGCTGTAACATAAATGAGACTCTATTCCCAGAGGCGGAAATGGAAAACTTCTTTTTCTACTTACATACCCTATTTCTTTCTTTAATTAGTCTGGAGTCACGTAGGATACGTCTACCTTCAGTAGAAGCCGTGTCTATACAACTATTCATCCTAGCTTAAAGAAGTTACAATGGGAAGAGGTGTGGAGGCGGGCCTCTGTAACAGAGATACAAATACAAATTCTTTTTAATAACAAAGTCACAACAATTATTTATGTACATAGATGTAGGTACCTACACTAAATCGGTTTCTTTAGTTCCAGATTATAAAAATATTATGTATTTTTATTTTTATACATAATATATTTATAATTTATTATAAATTCAATTTAATTTATAATTTATTCGGTATTGCCGATTGCCGAATAACAATTTAGTTTGGCAAAAGCAAACTCCTCATTTGCTGTGGATGCTTTTGTGGATTGGCTGTTTGTGTAGTGTGGGCTGGGCGAGATATTAATACAGACGGACAACAAGTGATCCTGTAATCCTTTTTTGCATTTAGTGGTAAGAAATTGTAAAAAAGCTGTGAATTTAGAGACCAGTGCCTCATTTTCTTTTTTTTTTTTTTTTTTATGCACAACCTCTATCATACCTGATGTTAAGTGAAGATGAGGTCGAAGGTGGAAGCGTACTGACCCGGAAACCCCAACACATTTGGGGGACTGGCTATCTTATCTCTGACAACCGGAACACAACAATGCTATTAACTTTGAATCTTTGACGAGTCGATGGCTAAAACATACATTTCTTGAGGACCAGAATATGTGGTATTTTATATAAGATAGTTTATGAAATATATAATAATAAATAAATATTTCGGACACTTACATCAATCATATAGTCCCAAACTAAGCAAAGCTTATAGGAATACTAGATAACGGATACACGTACATAAATATTTATACCGTTTTTTACCGTAAGGTAAAAAATAAGGCATATTACGTAAGTGAAATAAAAGTTATTGGCATGGCATAGGTAGTTTAATTTTTTTTTTTTCAAAATCATCATCGTCGCATGCGCCGCCGGCCGGTAATTAATATGCGACTAGCGAATTTGGTAGGGTTCCTATCATGCGAAATTTATTTGAAACTCATATTGTCTCCCAAGTTTTTCCATTTATTTTATTTAATGATGTAATATTATGTGGCATAGGCTACAAACGCGACCGACAAATTACACATCGATTTGATAAACTCATCCGTAACTCTCATAAACTCATAAAATTTTTGTATTCATCACACAAACATTTACCCCTCGCGAGATTCGAACCCACAACCGTTGATTTGACTGACAGTGTACCTATCCACTACGCCAATCGATCGTCGAACACTATAATATATCTGGGCAATTATTTACATAATATTTTCTTTTTATCCCAAACGAGTTAGCGCTTGACTAATTGACTATCACCCGTGATGTTAAGTGAAGATAACGCAGGAGGTGGGAAGCACACTCACCTGGGACCTCTAACTGTTATGTCTTATATCAAGCAGCCGGAACCCAACAATGGTATATCAACCTAACTTTAACAATGCCCGACCACCAACAAAGTCGAATTACTAAACATGTACCCTCTTGGAATCGAACCTACGACCTCCCGTTTCATAAATCTAAAACCAATGAATCACGGCGGTGGCTAATGTAAAAGTATCTAATACAATCCAGTTAATATTATTTATAAAATGCTCATTATAATAGTAAAACCCGGGAATGGTACGTCACGTGCACTCAATGGCCTATAAGTTTAGTCGTGTTTGTGTCAAGTTAAAGTTTCAGCGTGTTACCTACGTACGCGTCAAGGGTTAACCGTAATTAGGGCTTTCGTAGCGAGTGCGTAATAATAACGACGTCACCAAGTTATAAAGGAGACGGGGAATTTTGGGTCTGGTGTTAACAAGCTACAACATCTATCAAATAAAGATTTACATATAAAATACAAAAATTAAACCAAAAAGAATAAGGTTTATTGTGCAAAAAATATATCGAGCACAATAAAAAAATTGTCATTGTTAACAGACTCCCAAAAAAAGGAATTCTATGTATCTGTATGTATTTTTTTTGTATGTTCACACATATTTTCGTCAATTTCTAACCGATTTTGATGATTGTTTTATCGATTGATTGAGTTTATCACCAGGGTAGTCCCATAAATAAATTTGATTAAGTTCTGACGAAACACTCTGAAGATAGAGCTGATATTGCTGAAGTCGGTTGTTGTGCCAATTTTCGGCGTTTCAATTATTAAAGAAATGCGTAAATGCGTCCTAAAGTATCACTGTATTTCAGGAGCCAGTTATCTTAGATTTAGAATTACTTATTTTATACTACTAGGCTTGTAATAGGAACAATAGATGTAATGTACAATAAAGATAGCGGAAAAACTGAATATAATAAAACACTGATTGAATTGATTGATGCGAAGAAACTGAATCGGAAAGAAATAATTACCTATAGTATTTAAATATTGCAACCTTATGTCTCTAGGTTAAGGATACCGGATACTTGTTAATTATAATATCAATTCAAAATGGACAATTTCTCAATTTTCTTAGTTTAGACAGGCAATACTCCCGCAGCATCAGGATTGAAGAGTTCGAACTCGGAGTTGATATAATATTAGTTTAACAAATTTCACTTGCCATTGAATGTCTTGAATCTGAGTTACATGGTAATCAGATCTTAGGTTCTAGGCAATTTTTTAACCGCAAAAGATATCTAGCAATCTACATAAAGTAAGGAGTATGTCGACTTTCCAATTTTAACTAATTTTATCCCAAATTTTTCCAAAGACCTACAGAAAGAAGTTTTGGTCCAATGAACCGTAGTTTCTTAATATACTATGAAATATACTATGAAATAGCATGTATTTCTGCAAGAGCGATGTTCATATTGACTATCAAAACATTCTTTCGTGAAACTATTACAATAAATACTGAATTTCGTATTAAGCCAGAGCCATGACAGGTGATTGGGATCTAATGGTCATTAAAATAAAACTTATTTGCAAGGGAGATGGAGGAACCAGTGTTGCTGAAATGGATGGCAATATTGCCATTTCAACACCACGCTTCTTGCTAAGTAGATGCCCTTACATTCAAAACGGGGAGGTCGCGAGTGTTGACAATTGCACCGAATCGTTTCGCTTCACGAACATAGCTACTAAACTGAATTCGATTACGTTTTATGGCGTTTGAGTGTTTGGAACACTCTCTAGAATACCATTTCAGTAAGTTTAAATGTCCTGTTTGTTCGGATTCTACATTCAAATAGAGATTCAAATTCAATTTGCCGGTAATAAATAATTCTCTCGTGCTCGTGCAGGATTTAACTCGCTAAGTTTGAGATCTGCGTACCTACAATTTAAGCGCAAAACAGTTCCCGGGACAAGTTCTCAAAAACCAGACGTTCCCATGCCGATTAAGTACTATTTACACAAACCATTTAAGCCAGTTTTGCACCCTCTCTACATCAGTACGTTGCCTATACTGATTGTGTAATGTCACAGCTTATAAAATTTTCAAAACTGTCTACTTATCTCAAGTTTTAACTCACAAGTCTAAATTAAGTGAGCAGCTGAAGCCATATTAGTCTTTACTGTAATATTGTAAACGCGAAACTTTGCCTGTTTATATAGCTTTCAATATATCTAAATTTCTAAACGGATCATATTGTAATTTGGCAGAGATGTAGCTTGGGATCCAGCAAAGGCCATAGGCTTTTCTTCATGAAAAAGGCCGCGAAAAAGTAATATCACGCGGTCGATTTTATATTTGATTTGTTTCGTAGGTCTAAATGAGAGCGGTAAAATAAGAAGTTGTCCCCCTTTTACCTTTACATTAACGGTCTAATTTGTAAAAATTTGAATTAAAGTTACTTTTCTGTATTATATACTTACAATCTATAATTGAATGCTATCTAATGTATATTCATTTCATTAGATAGAGACGATTAATATAAAAAGAAGCATTTTTATAAGGCTCAGAAATATAACACTATATAAGCAGTATTTGCGGCGCGGCACGGAGCGGAGCGGCGTGTAATAAGGAGCGCTACCATTTTATGGTCGGTGCATCAACACTCTTATGGATTATTGTTCGACATATTTCATTCAATAAATTTACGAACACCCCGCTAGCTGAGGTGTTTTATTAAAATTTTCTGCGGGGGTGTAAAACATGTGTGCATAATGTTTCATTTGTAGACACACGTATAGTTATTTTATAGCGTTCTCTATTACTGAGTGCTTGATAGTATCTCAATTATTAATAAAAGTAGGTAAACAAAACAGAATTATTAGCCTTCGCGTTCTAAGCCTAACTTACACCGGATGTAAATAGTTGAAAAACGCAAGAAAAAATCGTAAGGCGGCTTCTGCAGTGTACAGGGAGCAAAGTTCCGTTCTAATATCGGAAGATGTTCGCGTCGCGCATACAGATGCGATATTACGGCGTAATTTGTCGGAGTGGGCCGCGCGGCGCCACCCGCCCGGCTGGATCAAAACGGGCCATTTCAGAAAGCGCGAAATTCGAAATCTTATTTTAAAAATTTTCCTCGCTATGGCACTAGCTGACAGACTTGAATTGCATGAGGAGTAATATTAGAGGACTGTGGGTTTTGAAGTCACCACTGCCGTACAACAATCAGATGTGTATATTGTTTAGAGTCTATTATAAATAAAAAGTATACAAAGGGAACATTTTTCTATGAATCAATTTAGCTGAATTATAAATAGTAAATTACTTCGCTGTATAAACATTTTTCGAGTAATACATTTTATTTTATAATAACACGTGGCTTAAGATGCGTTTGTGCATAGTATACATACGTACGTAAAGTATAAGGGATGCACCCAGCTTGTCACATTGATCAGCGGCATCGGTATGTCAGTGCGGAGTACAGGATGAAAGAACTATGTAAATAATGGCGAAGCTTATAAAAAACACCTATAGCTTACCTTGGTTCACTATCCACATTCCATCAATAGAGTTTGCAAAGCGCCCATTTAAACGAAGAGTAGTGCTAACCAGTAGTTATTAATAATGTCCACGGTACTTCAGTTGGCACTTGTGCTGAATTATTCATTCGGCGTCTGGGAGGTCGTAGACTTGGAAAATAGTCTAGGTCATGGATGTAGGCTTAAAGGAAGTGTCATTCATTATTTCATATCGCTCGTGTGACCAATGTCATGTTTGACAATTCGTCTGAATAATTTTTGACTTTATGTTAGGCGGTCTATAGAGGTTAGTTGGTAGGACTAAGGGTGCGAATGCATTGGCTCTACGCGTTCTCTATATGATTTGTACCCACTCAAACGTCCGCGGTTACAACAGTAATCTGTTGTTGAAACTGTTTGGGGAAAAGAATTCAGTGTGACCACTAATAAATTACCTTACGGCATAATGTTCATAGAGGGCAGTATTCGGTTGTTCTCATAGACAAAAAAATGTCAAAGTTAGTTCGTTCAGTCAGTTATCTGTAGGAAACGGTGTTCCAACATTTTTGTCGTAATTAATTATAATATTTTTACATATATTTGGGCTTATTATATTAATTATATATAAGCCACCAACAACTATAATGAGTACGATTCATCACACAAATCGCAATCGGTTTGTCCTACTCATTATAAATTATAATAGTCCAAATTGAATGGGTTTCACTATAGTAGTCATTGACTGGTTCCATTACCCACCTCCACTATACCCTAAGGTGGTCGATTGTTACCCGTACATTAACAGGTATTGCCTGCACTCTTTAAATCTATTAAAACAGCGATTTAACTTGACGAGTTAGAAACACGTAAGTGGCAATGTATAACAGAATGTTCAATTTATTATTTTGGAAACGGAATCTTGTGTCGAAACGGTATTTAAGACGACATCCAATATTTTTTTTTAATATATTAACTTAACGATGATCTGAAGTATAATCTTGTATATCAATGATGTTATTTCGCCATAAACAATTAGCACAGAGTGTGATGAATACGAACATTAATTCGTCATGTTTCGAGTCATGGATGTTTATATAAATTTTTAACCATATCCATAGTACAACCCGATTAGGAGTCAAAATGGTCGCCATAGCCGAAATCTTCATCAGTTTCGGACTAGATGGTTGGTGAACGTGTCCGAAATATTTATTTATTTATTGTGTGCAGATATACGACCGATTTTCAGGCACGACGGGTAAGCACTTGACCTCAATCACATCTGATGTTATTCTCACTCTCATATATCTCACTCGGAACCTTCAAGTTATTTTAAATAGTTATCTTATCTTAAACAGGCGGAAGACAACTTTGTTGCTTGGCGGCGGCGGCAACAATAGATTTCTTTCATGACGTTTCTAGAATTTTTAAATATGCATCTAGGAGACAGAGACGTTGTAGAATCAAGAAGTAGAATAGGTAAGGCTGAATTTGTAATTAGATTTTCTTAAATTTGTGACCTTATATGATACAGTAAGAATTTTATAGAAAAGTATGTCGCTAAATTCGTATAATTCCTTAAATCCTATGAAAAACTTTAGAAGAAAGAACTAATGGAATCATTCGGAATACTTAGGTGGCAAGAGATTTCCGTTTCGTAATCTATCAACACACACACAACAAAATCGAGTGCTACCGCAAAATTACTTAGTAACAGACAGACTAGCCTAAACTATACGACAGTTCAGTCAAATAATTGATTTTGTGCATGGAATTATATGTAAGTAAGTGTTTGAGATATTTTCTAAATATATTTCAATTTTACATTTCATCAACAATCTTACACGTTCCCACTTTTGCCGCACAGTCTCTTCCCATGAGGGGGATGGGCCATAATCCACCACTTTGGCATATTGCGGTTTGGTGGATTTATGTCAGGTTAGTGGCCCTGTAGGCTTGGCTAAAGGACTACCTTCAATTTAAAACAATCGCGACCGAAAATTTAACGTGCAAGACCGCCTGCCGAAGCGACCGTGCTACCAGTGCTTCATTCTACATAAAGGTTTAATAAGGGTATATAAATAAGTAGAGCATGGTCACAGAATTAATATAGTATACTAGCATGGTTCAAACTTAGATACGAGTTTATTCGGAATAATGTTCTGAATAATATATTATTAATTAATTAACAATCAAAAATTATATTATTATATAAATTATATTTTTAATTGAAAACGAACTGAACAATGAATCTGTGGGTTATTTGCGCCGCAAGCTTGGATATACTGACGGATTGTTTGTGAATGTTTTCGATCAAGGAAAGGTACCTATCCTGAAAGATAGAAAGATCAACCACCTCCGTGGCTCAATGCAAACAACATTGGCTTTACGATTCCAAAATGGGATATTTTTTTGGGTCCAATTTCGAAGAAATCTGTTATTTGAAGTCCGTGAAATATTAATACCTAGATTTCGTTTGAAACAAAATGAGTGATGAACTACAGACTCCCGGATTTCTTTACGGGATGACAAATACTAACCATTAAATTTATGTTCATCTAGACCGAAGCTATACGTCATATTTGTATCGACTTTAATGAAATTTCACAGCGAGGTATCTTATATGATCGTCATATATAGTTGTGTCATAAATTTATATATTATTTTATAGGGACTGAGAAATGTCTGTGATACCTAAGGGTGTTACCAGGCCAATCGGTCGATCGTCGATCGACGTCATCGATCGATGGTAGAATGGAATAGTTGACGTCGATCGAGCTGCTTGATCAGCCGCGCCGCGCGCCGAACGCTGACCGGTGCCATCGAACGGCAAGCGATCGATTGGTTAGTCGAACGGTATCTGTCGATCAATGAAAGTTTCCAGACCAGGTGATCAACTTTGATCGATGTTGACCGATGCCGTCGATCGACAATCGATCGATTGGTCTGGTAATACCCTAAAGTGGATTTGGGGTCTTTATATTTCGTATATGTTACGGAAATTATAGTTTATTTCATGTTTTTCTTAATAAAGGGGCAATTAAATAAATTGTTATGAGAATTGGATGCTCTATGACAGGTTTCTAAGCCCGTTCTAATAAAAATAGTAGTTGGAATTCTATGCCGATACTCCCAGCCAAAACGAAAAAAAATTATCTTCGGAAATACAGACTAAATATCATAGCTAACATAACATAGCGCACATTATTGGATGCTGAATTTAATAGAGAACAAGTACAAACACAGTCCAAAGGAATTGGAACTCTATATTCATTATAATTGAGAGTTGATTTTTTTGGCACCCATCGGTGTCATTGTGCCTCTAAAGGGTATCCAGGGTATGGTCTAACTATCCATATATCAAATTTCATTCAAATCCGTTCATTCGTTTCACTGTGATTGAGCAACAAACAAACAAACATCCAAACTTTCGCATTTATAATATTAGTTAAACTATAGTTAGATATTTCACGAATTTCTAATTTCGTCAACAATGTATTACCTCCTTTTAAATTTCATTAAATTTTTTCATATTAATATTATGTTCTTGTTTTCAGGTATCGAGATGAAGCACTGTGTTGGTCAGACAGGTAAATATCTGATATTTTTGGGGTAAGGCTGGTTATGTAATTAACCCGTCTTTCTTCTCGTGTACGTCGTAAGGGGCTGCCGCCTGCCTGTCCAGCGCAGTGAAAATCATGTCAATATATGGGAAGTATACGTCCAGGGGGCCAAGCGCGCTATTTTTCAACGAATTCACCGTTCGAATGGAATCGTTTTGGTTTATATTTGGTTTAGCAAATGCAAAACGTAAACAGTCCTTTACAGGCGCAATGTCGTTGTCCCCAACCCGCATTGGGTCAGCGTGGTAAACTATGGCCCATACTCCCTCATTATATACGAGACAAGGCCTATATCCCTGCCGGGGGGGTGTTTACGGGCTGATGATGATGATGATGACAGTCCTGTTCCAGCATTATAAGGCCAATTATCGCTACTAAACAGACACCAGTTGACATAACAGATACGCAATCGCTTACATCAACGGTCGTCGACAACGGGGTTTGAAATGTATTATCAATAAACGACAAACGGCACAGTAAGAAAATCCTTTATGCAAATAGTGTGCTAAGTAAATCCCAATGTAAACTATACCCAGATTAATGCAAACACAAACTGACCACTATAATATTTTAATCGCGCATTTAAAATGTAAATATTTGTCCAACGTCCGCTGCCCAACAAAGCAATTTACTTTAGATGTAGGTATACGAGTACGGTGAGGTTGCATTAAATTTTGAAGGAATAGACTGTTAGATTATATTGGGTCTTTACCTATGAAATTGGAGTTTTTTTTCTTCGTTAATCATATGTACCAATTCCTGCGATTTTCAAAGCTATATCCCAATTTGTTTTTTATTTGGAAAATGGAATATTATTTCAAGGTTTCACATGTAATTTTTTTTATTTCTGGGCTAAAGTACATAATAAAAAAAAATTGAACAGAGCTCTTTTCATGTGCTTCCCATAATCATTTCTTAGATTCGCTGAAACTTTTATAAAGCGGTTACTTTTAAAAATTAACGCTGCCTATACTTAACTTAATGTTATCCGATAATACACACAAAGTTTAGCTAAATTTGGATTTGCCGTTCCCAAAAAAAAATCAAAAATGTTTGTATGGAGAAAACAGTCTTAATGAAATTCTTCATACAAAACGCCAATTTCATAGGTAAGGCCCTAATAGATAGGTATAATATAGTATAGCTTGAAAATAATATATTTGCTAGGGTCAAGTGGGAATAGGATATACTAATCAGCCATATTAGTTCCTGTCCAAACTAAAAAGAAAGACGGGCCTACATTTCGTTTTATTAAAATATAAAAAAGCAATCATGGAGATTTGTTATTATGTTCATTGAGATTCAATTGGATATCGACAACCCTAATTCAAGCAGCAGCCAGCGGTCAAAGGATGGCTTATTTTGTGGCTTAGATAACAATAGGCACCCAACTTAGGGTTGCCTATACTTATATATATATAATTATTTTGACCAATGTCAACTTTCATTCTACTAGTAGAAAAAATATTAACTGCCGCTAGCTCTCGTAATTATTTCTTTCTTTTCCCGGGATAAAAGTAGTCTAAGTTCGTTTAATTATCTATGTTCAAAATATCACGTCATTTCACTGATCCTTATCGACGTAAAGAATGGAAATTAACGAAAAACGACGGGATTTATGTGTTTGATAGTGTTGTGTGTGTGTCTAGTCTTTATCATGTTAGATGAAAATAGGTATTTAACTTTTAACAAAGTTGCTTTGTATATTTTTATTACCTATTATGTTTAGGTCCTCGGGATTTTACAAATTTTTCAACTTTTGTTGTACAATATAATATTATTATTATTATTATTTATGTGTGTAATATAACATTATTACTTAGAAAATTAGGATAAACAGAAAACAACGCGTGATCAGCACCGGTAGTTCTTCATAATGGTCCAATATCGAAATTTAATTCGATAGAATCGGAAGAAAAGTTTCCGAGGGAAGTCGATCCGTCATACTCTGATTCGATGATATCTAACCGCAGATTTCATATATCTATTTGAAAGATTTCAAAACTAACTAGACATTCGATTCGGCTCGATACTGAATCTATAGACATGGAAATGCATTGTAAAATCGAAATGTTCCCATAACGAATCGAATACCTCTAAAAATAAGCATAAGCGGAGAGCGTTGCTTTGAATAACGAGCAGTGACCCGGGTTGGATAGTGAGCGAGGCTCATGAGCAAGCCTTCCGTCCGGTCTCTGGTAGCATTTTTAGAATGCAAATTTTCGAGTGATATGTGACAGCCCTAAGTGTAGCGATTCAAAATGGTCAGGCCCGTTAAGTTAGGGTTAGCAGGGCTGCCGCGGCGAGTTATGCGGATCGGATATCTCGCGGCGAACCCCACAATTACGGCGGATTTGGGACGAAGCGGTTTTGGCCCACAAAATAATGGGCGTTCTGTCGCCAGCCAGCGCGGTTTGATTACTGTTTAATTGTTTTTATGGCTTCATATCGCTTATGAGAAACCTGACATTAAAATAATATGACGTTGTTGTGGCCAGAACAAAACACAGAGGGCACCTAATACTTGTGTGTACTGTTGTCAGTACGAAGATGTTAGTGAGCATTGTGGTAAGTCCATAGAAAATGCCCATTTTTTTATATAACTTTATATTCAATGACAGGAATACAATATGCGCAATGATAGATACATGAGTATATATAATCGAAAACCAAAAGGCATAGCTGCAAATTTTTGCACGAGGATAATTGAAGAGTCGTAGAGGACATAGGTAGGCAATTTTTTTCGTCGAGAAGATAAAAATATTTTTATCGGAGCTTTGAGCGGAAGATTCTGAAATGTAAATCTAATATGTATAAAGAAAGATTTTTTAAAGTAAAAATCTGCTTCCGATTCCGATCAGGTGGGTGAACTCGTGGCGCAGTAGCATTCACTTTTTGTTTTCAATGAGCTAAGCAATCAGCAGCAGTAAGCACTTATTGTTATCAATGAGTCAGTCCTTTGGGTAGGTGACCACGGTGGATATGTGAGGCAATTGGCTAGTTTTCAATTGAAAGGCGTTGGCCTACATAAGCATGAAAACACTGACTGTCATGCCAGGTGGCAGCTGACAGACTACAAATCTGCACTTGCCTCGTGGATAATGGGTTATATCCTCTCCTAGTGAGAGTGTTGTGTTGTCCCCTAACTATGGAGATGGTGGTTGATTTGAAGTCAAAAAGGTATTCCTACATTTGGAGTATATGGGTGGGCAAACTAATTTGGTATTTGAATTTTTGGTATTTCTTTATCGCTATATGTAATAACGTAAAGATTTGGTTGGTACTTGACCTCAATCACGCCTGATGTTAAGTGAAGATGAGATCGAAGGTGGAAGCGTACTGACCCGGAAACCCCAACATATTTGGGGTACTGGCTTCTTCTTCACGCTGTGGAGCTGACACTCAGCACTTGTGGACGACCCAAAGCAAGTCTATTTCGGCGGTCATTCTTCTGATTTTCTAAAATATTTTTCGTTCTCTTGGACGCCATAATTTGACAGATTCGTTACCAGGGAGACAACATCATGCTACCACGCTATTGGTTGCAGATTTCTGAAGTTGGCATAATGCGCAGAAAGTTTTTAAATTTTAATTAAATTACTTATGTGCATTTATCCGACTGCTCTTAAACGGTGAAGGAAAACATCGTGAGGAAACCTGCGTAGGTACCGGAGAAATAAAAATTCAAAGGCATGTAAAGTCCCCAATCCACCTTGGGCCAGCGTGGTGGACTATGGCCCATACTCTCTCATATACGCGCCAAGGTCTATATCCCTGCCGTGACACAGGAGTGACATAGCAATCATAACAATAAGTGTATAGGTTCAGGTATATTGCCTGTTAACTTGTTCTAAATTAAAAATATAGACCGGCTGGCGTAAACTTGCACAATTTATAATTTTCCACCACCTAGTGGACCATGCGCACCTTTCATTCCTACGTAGACAAATGCCATTCAATTACTACTGTACCTACCACCACCACTGCAAATGTAGATAATAATATGATACCAAGCTTGATATCATACATCGGGCACCGATCAAATACCAGTTAATGTTACATCGTAAACTTCTACATCACTTATTTGCATTTCGTTACTAACCTGTATTTATTAAAATCGACCATTATCGGTCAAAAAGACCCTGCAAACCAAATTCTTCGCGCGCGATTTTTGGTCGCAAATAATTTCTTCTGTTTTTTTATTTATTTTTTAAAATTAACGTTGAAGTGCGCGTACGCAGCCCGTACTTAAGTTAAACGTCCCAAACTGGCGGCAATTTGCGGAGGCCTGAGTAAGCTATAAATCATGTTAAATTATTTTTTCATTATGTTTTCGTAGCGAGGTGTGCAGGGTTAATATTCTATTAGTGCTGACGGTTCATTTTATTAGCTGTTGATTGATGAACTTTTTTGTAAATGACTGGAATACCTTAATGGGTTTTATTTCATCACAGACTTGCGTAAATTTTAATAAATGTACCCAAATGTATAAGTAATTGATCAGACCTTATGAAATCACAATCGACAAGAAATAAGAATGAATATAAATTGAATTACTAAAAAAATCGGCTAAAATATTCTCAATTCTTCTAGAATAAATAATAATCAACGTGGACATAACAAAAATAAGTAAAACAATATACCTTTCAATGAAGTCCAAACCTTGAACCAAAGAAGTTGAAATAGTTTTTTAACTATCACTTGTTTGTTTTACGGGCACTTTTCACTTTTTCCTCTTATTCATTCTTCGATTTATCTACTTTTTTTTAGTGCATTTAATTTCAACATTTATTTTAATTCAGTACCACGCTATCCCGCGCCAACCTTCGGAAACTTATGAAGCGCCTATTTTCTCCTATTTTCACCAGATGCAGTATGAACAATTATAATTATCAGTCCATCGTACAAATTCTTCGTTTACATTTCGTACTCGTTTATAAATATTCCTGCATTCTAGACTCTAGCACAGATTACTAATAAGTTACTAAACTCTAGACTCGGATTTTACGTCTCAGATCTACATTAGTATCTATACATACAATAAAATCGTAGATAGTTTCTTTGATTGCCTTCACGCGCGTCGAGTTTTCATAAATTTATTTAATTAAGTCAGTATTAACATTTAGTACAAAGAGGTAAACTTCTTTGATAATAATATGTTTGTTTGAATGAAGTAATCTCTGGAAAATCCGATTCTGAAAATTCTCTCACTAATAGAAAACTACACTATAAAGAATAAATAAATAAATATCTTTGCACATATACACAGCGCCATCTAGTTTCACACTATTTTTAATGCTTGCACTCTCTATCGTTTTTTAGGTCTTCATTTCGTTCTTATTACGTCGAGATCTCAGGATGTTATCAGATGGTAAGGAATTAGCTGGTGAATCGCCATTACAGTGTGCGCTTCCAATGTCATAGGTAATAATAATTTCTAATGTCCTCAAACATTATGAAGTAGGTACTTACAAGAAATTACTTCATTTAGAAATTACATATAAGATAAGGACATAAGTATCATGGGCATTGGTAAGGCAAAGTGTAGTGCAGGTATACAGGGAGTTTTACTGTTTTTGCTATTAGAGAGATAGTATCAGTAGTGAGAAAAACATTCCCATTTGTCCTACGGTTGAACTGACCAATAGAACTAGTGACAATAATCGCCATAAAAGTACCTCCATAGTATATCCCTGGGTTTTCTTGCCCTGTGGTAGGAACAAAATGTAGGTGGTTTAGGTATGCCTATACACACTATAATTTGCTTGAGTTAGAACTGTAGTGGTGTAATGAAAGGCCTATTAATTGTTCATATTCACAAAAAAATCAAGGTTCTAGTAATGATAGTTTAGGAGAAAATAAAAAACAAAAGGCATGAATTTGGTTACAAAGGAAAAATTTAGAAAAATGCTATTTTCTCGAAAACTATAAATTTTCGCGAAACATATATGGGGCTCCATAGAGTAGCCCTTGGACCCCTCCATCGATGGTTTTCCTTTGGATCACATGAAACCCGACACCGTGTATAATACTATCTTATTATGTGACAAGCGATTATTGTTTTCCCTTACGATTAATTTTTACGAATCTCGGCATCTCTAATTGCGAGATGAACCAAAAATCTTTCATTGGGAATATATTTTGTATGTCTGATTTGTGCCAACAAAATGTACTTCTTGTCACATAGTTGTCACAAAGTCAAGCTGTAGTAGGTGCGAGTGTATTAAAGGCGCGCAGTACATCCCTATGCGAATTGCTGACCGTTAAGTGAGGCACCACACCGAGTCAACTTTAATCAAGATTGATGTTCAAGTTTGTAATTAATATTGTAATATCGATTTTTTGCATCGTAACCTTTAATAGCACATTAATCGACACAAGTATCGATATCTTTTAATCGATAGATACTAAAATAGTGCGAGCTTTAACGCAGATGGTGTAAATTGTACAATTTTCTGGTAATCGCTCCTAAAAGATCTTTAGGCTAGCTCTAAATAAAGTATTTCTCAAAAGTTAATGGCAGAATCAATTTGCACACTAATTAGGTATGTACGAACAATGCTGTTTCTTCTTTATTCGAGTAGGCATACAATAAGGTTCAATTCGAAATTATAATTATTCCTAGAAATAAACAGATTTAGAAGTTATATAACAAAATAAACGCATATAAAGTGCACACAATAAATCGAATCTACAAGTAAAGTCTGCCTATCATGTAGACAAACAACTATTACCTGCATTATTACGTTCCTAACTGAAACATAAATCAAAACACATTAATGCGGGTAGCAAGCAGTCATAATCTTCAAGCGATCCGACAGCGGTATAATCAAATGTTAGAAAGGGATATGTATATTGAAATTGTATTTTAAAGAAAGGGACCCAGTACTCGCCATTTTGATTTAGTGAAGCAGTCGTACAGGTGACGCCATCTGTCTTCCTGCGGCGTGCGTTTTTGACGCGCGGGCGCATCTCATCGAAATAATTTTTTGCAAAGCAAATTGAGTAAATTTTTATGCATTAAAACATGCAAAACTTTTTGATATATTCGAGTCATTTATTCGCGTTAATAAATAGCATGGCCGGCACATTATTCTTCAGCATTACATACAATTTTAGTTATTCGGTAGATCTAGTTACTTAATGGTTTAGTAAAGTTGCTCAATTATTTTCTTATTAGTAAATAACAAACAATTGTATCAATTATTAACAATAGAATTCAATCTACCTAATCTTGTAAACTAAAAAACCTAGGTATTTATATGACATAAAAGTTAATTCGACACAACCAATTATTTCAAAAATAAGTCCGCAGATGTGTAGCGCAGAGAATTTTACATAAACGCGCCAATTTGCTGACCGTAATAACACGTTTATATTTCCGTCTCTTTCACAGGCATACGATTTTTTAACTATCTCGGTCGCACATATCCATCGATCTTACCCGATATGTGCTTGCTTGGACCATAAGGGCCAATAATTATATTAATTTCTCACGATATGCTTATTATGAGTTGATTGTATATGAGCTACATTGTTTTGCCGACGATTTTGTTCGATAGTTTTTTTCGATAACCGTACCTTATGATTTTAATGAGAAGCTATTGGTGTCGATATTGGTAAGAGACCAATGGTAATTTTCACGTTGTTACGAGTAATTAACTAATTAGTGATCTGATAAAAATAAAGAAAAAGCAGTGGGGCTTCTTGAGGCAGAGGTTTTCAGCATTGACATGACTGAGAGTCTTTCACATACAGAATGTGGAATATTCCTAATTAGACTAAGGCTTTTAATATTCAAATTTTAGTAAGTTATTACCATTGAAACAAAAGTATAAGGGCCCATCAATGAAATGCTAATTTAAAAATAGACAAACCAGTCCTATTGCTCCGACAAATGTAGAAAATTGTCACCGTAACCAAGTGAATTATCCATCGGATAATTACAGGATAAAACACTTCAAGTTTCATCCTACGTGAACTGTATTATAAACCTTACCACTGAGAAGTTAATGTCACTGCGAACAGAAGCGTACACAACGGATCCATTCCCTCGACAGCTGGGCTTATTATAAAACAAGAAAAATACACTGTACTGGATGTCGTTGAAGAATTGATTGGATTCTGGGTATTGATTTTTATGTTTCTTCAATTGAACCTAAGTAATTACATTGAGATATCATTGCAGAGATAAAGGTCCGAAACCATACGCATACGTCTTCGCTTTCGTGTTATGGTAGGTAGTGACTATTTTGGTAATAAAATACACACAGAATAGGTACCTAACTCCTATAGTAATATTTAATATGCGTAAATGTTAGCTTTAGTTAACAGTACGTGTAAATGCCAATAATTGTATACTAGATTATAAAACTAACACGTTAAAGAGCGTGTTATTTTATAAGTAATTGAATCTATAATCGGGTAATTAGGATTTTGTGGTAAAGTGAGAACTTACTAGTACGCGCGCATTGCCCGGCGTATAGAGACCACGATGTCGTGTGGTTTTATATCACGTAGATTTTACACGATTTGTGATAATCACCAAGAGTCAACTCTGTGTAACTACAGCGTAAACGAGTACAACTTAAGTATTTGAATAATTACTATCTATTAATTTCTTCTAAACTTTCAAAATTCATGACCGAAACTTACAAATAACGAAATAAGCCGATACTATCCGTCCATTGTTGCATTCCCTGTTTTTGGCCCTCGCCGGATTCCCAGCATCGCTGCTCGGATGTTCGCGACTTCACTTCGCTTTAGAGTAATGCTTTTTGTACGCATTTAACGTTCGGACTGTCTCACTTTTGACTTTTGTTTCGATGACTATCTCTGAACAGCCTTCTCAGCTTACTATTCAAAAAGTTCGTCGCTCGAACGTCACGATGGGCCTGAAATATTTTCGGAATAAAAAAATAACAATATTAAGCGCAATGAACAATTATAATGCAATTTATTTCAGAGTTGGAACTCTCAAAGCCAGTAACGTATCAGTCTTAGATAAAATGAATCAATAAGACTGAATAAGACCAATTTCAGTAATTTTAGTATTTCTTTGGATTTTTATTGATCATTTTAAATTTTGGGAATCAATTCGGAATGTTTTAAAGATCATAATGTTTAGAAAGAGCATATAATATTGTTATTTCGAACTTCTATAATTGTTGGTAGGTACGGTCCACTTTCAAACAGACAATTTTACCCTAGTAGGCATTTATATAAGTCACTGATATTTCGTCATTGAAGTACTACAGTAACGTTTCCTTAAAAAAAGTTCTGACGATTCTTACCAAACTAAGCTTGCTCCATTAATCCCATTAATATAAATTATGATTTCTTTGCGTGTAGTATTCCCAAGTCTCTAAATGTTCCAGTTCTGTCAACAACAGTAAGTTGTGCGTTGGAATCGCTTGAGGACTTTCCACCATCGCTTGTCTATCTTCTATTTCACTTCTTCCTCCATAATGTGGATTACCCAGTTATGGAACCTTCCGCCGGACTCGGCGTTCCCCAAATCTTACAATCCTGCGGGATCATCAATTTTAGGGTGAAGAGCTTGCTGGAATCGCGTGATTTATCTTTTGCTACATCGTCTCATTCCACCAGCTGAGATTGTGGTTGAACGCGTCGCTGAGGACTATATGTAACTATTATGTATTTTAACTATACCATACCCAACAAAATAGAATACGATGTCAAATAAATAATTAGGCTTCACTGTACGAGTATAAGTGATGTGCATACGTCAGTCTGGTTCTCCAAAGACATTGTCCATCTTGAAGACGACATACGATATTTTAACAAACTGGGTGTACTTCAAATAAATTATATTGGAACTGAAGCGCACGCGCATCGTTACATACAGCTGGATAGCGTAGAGTGGGATTTGTGAGTGTGTCTTTTAATAATACTGTGATTCCTGGTGATTCGGTACATATTTAACAAATATACTTCTATATATATATTTAGTTAACTCTGTGCCAATAAAAATTTATATAAAACCTACTAAACGTAAACTAAAATGAGTTCAGAAAAATATTTGAAAATTTTGCACATTGAATTAAAAATTTTCCAACAGTATTCTTTTGCCGTCATTCCCTTTGCTTCTTCCAAGCACAAATATAATAAATAAACTGAATAAATGGATGACAATTATCATCTCTATAGAGATCCACCTGTCTCGGCAGCCGGTCAATCGTCTGCGTAGTGGACACGATGCAAATGCCCGGTGCCATTGTTACTGGGCTCGCTAACGACTGTGTCCGACCTGGGTCGTTACTAGCTGACACGGCCGCTTGACCGCCCGTGAGAATACATGAAATATACGGTACAACTATATAATGATTAAGGAGAAAATTCTCTGAAATACGCACTTAAATGTTGTGTCATTTTGACACTATTTATAGTGTCAAAATGTTTAGTTTATAAACAAATAAAAAAAAAACAATAAAAACATGGTAGTAAAGTATTTGCTTATTGAGCTTAAAATGTGCATTTTGAGTTGAACGGACCCACTTAAAAGCTAACCTATAAAATCTAACTAATATTAGGTCTTTACCTATGAAATTGCCGTTTTGTATGAAAAAATTTAAACGATTTTTTTTCATTTATTTTTTATTTGTATTAATCGAAGTAATCACCCATGCAATCAATGCATCTTTGCCAACGCAGTGGCAGTTTATTGATGCCCTTCTTAAAGAAATCAGCTGGACGGGAGGCAACAAATTCTTCAAAGGCATTTTGTACTGCCTCTCGGGTATTGATTTTTTTTCCTACCAAGAAGTTATCCAAATTCTGGAAAAAGTAGTAGTCTGTAGGCGCAAGGTCTGGTGAGTAGGGCAGTTGACGGAGAGCTTCCAACCCCAGTACTTGCAACTTGGAGACCGTCTGCTGTGCAGTATGAGGTTGCGCGTTGTCGTGCAGGAGCAGCGGAGAGGAGCGATTGACCAATGCTGGTTGGAGATGTGCCAGTTTCTCCATCATTGTGTTCAGTTCTTCACAGTACACATCTCCAGTAAGGCTTATCCCGTTTGGTAAGAAGCTGTGATGAATCACACCGGCGGCGCTAGACCACCAAACAGCGACCATCACTTTTCTAGGGGTAAGTTTTCGTTTAGGGCATTGTTTAGGTGCTGAACCAGGCTCCAACCAACTTGCTGAGCGCTTGCGGTTATCAAACAGAATCCATTTTTCATCACAGGTAACAATGCGGTTCAAAATTCCTTAATTTGTGTGCCTGTTGAGCAGTGCAAGGCACGTCTCGACGCGTACTTCGCGCTGGCGATCATTGAGTTCGTGGGGCACCCATTTGTCAAGCTTTTTTACCTTGCCAATTTGACGCAAATGGACGCAAATTGTTTTGACGCTAATTCAGCCGTAGATTGTGTATCATCAGCTTCCACAATCGCCTTTAATTCGTCATTGTCGACCAAAGTCTTCGGACGACCGCGAGGTTCATTTTTCAGGTCGAAATTCCCAGAACGGAAGCGAGCAAACCAATAACAGGTGGTGCGTTGGTTTGTAGTGTTAGCTCCGTAAACGTCGTTGATGTTGCGTGCCGCTTGTGCCGCGTTGCTGCCACGACGGTACTCATATTCCATAATTACTCGAATTTTTAACGCATCCATGATGACGAAAAAGATTGTAATGCGATGGAAATGTAACACTAATCAATAAACAAATGACTACTTTTGGAAAAAGAATTCCATGTTTTTAAAATAAAATTAATTTGAAATTAGAATTCCTAGCCAAACAAAAATTATTTTGATTTGAAATGGCCAGTACTGCAGAACGGCAATTTCATAGGTAAAGATCTATTATTATAAATGTCAAAGTTTGGATATTTGTTTGTTTGTTGCTCAATCATGGCGAAACGGATGAACCGATTTGAATGAAATTTGGTATATAGATAGATCATACCCTGGATACATAGGATATTTTTTATCCCGGTAAAGTGAGTAGTTCCCACGGGATAAATAAATTTCCGCGATAAAGTTATTCCATGCAGGCGAAGCCGCGGGCGGAAAGCTAGTACCTTAAAAAAGGATGACAAATAACCAAAAACTTAAAACTTCAAGCCGTTATTTTATAGTAAGATGCGTTATAGTTTTATTTAAGTGTCAATTTGCCAGGCGGCTCTTTTGGCCCTAGCCTCAGACAAAATTGTCTCAAGGCTGGTTGAAAACTGCAGGCTTACTTTAAATACCCTGTGCAAAACAAACAGGGTCTTTCTTCGTTGGGTCCCGGGGCACGCAGGCATCGAAGGCAACGAAAAAGCCGACGAACTAGCGAAATTGGGGGCTAGCGGATCCCAGTACGGCCCTGAGCCTTTCTGCGGTATCTCAAAAAGCCTAATTCGCTTTACCCTAAGGAACCGGTGCACCCAAGCAGCTCTTAAACTCTGGACGAACACGCCAGGTTTAACACACTCCAAATCACTAATCAAAGCCTTCAACAAGAAGGCGGCCGGCGAAGCGCTGGCACTCAGTAGGAACAATTTACGCATTCTCACAAGGGCACTAACGGGACACTGCTGTCTGAGCAAACACATCCTCAACATAGGGCTCCGAGAAACAGGAATGTGCAGACTTTGCCTCCTCGCAGAGGAAACACCTGCACATCTGCTGTGTGAATGTGGCCCGCTAATGCGTAAACGTAATATCCACCTGGGCAGCCACTTATTACACCCGGATGAGATAAAAACTATCGGTGCCAGGAAAATTATCCAATTCCTCAAAGAGGCAAACCTGAGCAACGAACTGTAGGTTAGTGGCGATCACAATAGATCGGCAACGGTCGCAGTGATACAGGTATCCGATGACCTGCAACAGCCACACACACACACATACAATACAATACAAGTGTCAATTAAATTTTTTTTTTAATTATTATAGCGATGCGTCAGTATGGCGAAGCTAATACCATAATGATAAATTTCCATATAAGTATTTTTCTAGTGACGTCTCATATAACGTATCTAAATTTCAGTGACTATCAGTAACGTCTCATATACTCCTAGTGACGTGTCTTATAATCTGTCCGAAATATTGTCGCGATGATAGCCTTAAGGGTCGTATCCTTTTCAGGGGCCTGCACCAAAGTGGGAAAAATAAACACTTCTGTTTGTCTGTCTGTCTGTCAGTTAAAAGCTTCCACAGCCAGAACTATAAGGTAGAGTGAGGACTTGACTTAGAACTGTTATCTCCCATAGTTGTGTTTTATAGTGTATGATATAAGATTTGGATTTTTTTTAATAAAATGATTAGTTCACCACAATGTGTAAAAGAGATAAGAAAATGATGACAGGGATTTGTTCTAGCTTGAAAAGGAGTGATCGATCAGGTTGTCGTCCAGCCACCATCTCATTATCATCATTTCCCTGCACTTATTGTATACATCGTCCTTCACAGAATCCATCCACCTTTTATTTCGCTTACCTCTCCTTTTATTTCCGCTCTCACATTCATATTTATCACTACTCTCGGTATATGGCATTCTTCCCTTCGCGTAACATGCTCATACCATGCTGATTAGTTATTTCTCAATTTTTCAATCACAAGTGCTATTTTCAAGCTTCCTCTTACGTACTCGTTCCTTATTTGATCCATTCTTGTGACTCCACAACCATCCGATTATTGCAAATGCAAAAATGACAACATTGGCAAGTACATTGTATATGTTGGAGGATTATAGATCACCATAAGTTTTCGTAGTTGCGGTAACTTTGTCCGTTTTGTTTCGGATTAAGAGGTGAATCCGGAGCAATCTCTTCTCCCATCCCTCCTCTTATCATCATTTTTAAGCCGTTGCTACCCCCCTGTTCATCACAATTATTTACTGTATAATGTCTACCTGCTTTTAATTAAGTAGTTAAGCCATAATCAATACTGATAGTTATCGATGTAGTTAATTTCAGAAATGTGCAGAAAAAACTACAACCCGCTACAATATTCGTCGGCATCAACATGCCTAAAACTCTATCTAACGTGCTGTTAGACCTTCCCTTAATTTTTTAGGGATAATAGTTTTTAACTTACGCTGAATGTAGGAATAGTCTTTCTGGTGTTGATTATTCCGAGAAAATAAGACTAAGATATCTGTAATAATATGACAGGGATTTTAGATATATTTTGAAAGAAATAAGCGATTAGATAGGAAGATTGTTTAATAGCCATTGAAATTTTTAAATATTCTACTACTTATAGTTCATTTGTTAATCTCTACCACAAATTGTTATTACATTTTCAAAATACTGAGAAAACAGTTTAACGAACGCACGTAAGTTAAAACAGTCTCGCAATATTTGTCATTTTGTGTTGTAACCGGTGTCTGCCTGTCGTTAACTGGACACAGAGCTCAGTGAAAGAAATGTTTTAGTTCCGCGCTTAAATGTGCTCTAGTGTTGATGCTGGTGCATTCGATACAGAACTACATGTAAGTCATGCTAATTTAAGTAGGCGTAAAATTCTAACAGAGGGAAAAACAGGTACACTGACTGGTCTATAAACATATATAATTTGTTCAGTAGAGTCATTTGTGGGATATAGTTTTTCCAAACTGAACGTATGAAATCACAATAATACGCCGACCGTTTCATACATACTAAAAATATTGATCACTACTTCACAATGAAGCGGATTTTTAAATCGGGCACTGTCAATACTTAACTAAAACGAGTAAGTAAAGTTGTATCTAAAGTGGCGACATTAACATAAGTAACCACGTTGTTTAGGCCGTCGACCGAGATTTTCACACTGTCCCCACATCTGAGTCAGGCGACATGGACAAAAGAGTTTTTGTATCATGGAAATGTAAATTTCCATTATGTCCCATACTTTACATGCAGATTGGGAACGCTAAGACGCCTCGATTGACACTTTCAAGCTGTCCACAAGACAATGGAAGAGGTTTCAAAAAGGGTTATTAATGTTGATGATTAAAAAGTCGTGTTTGGGTAATTGTACGTTTGTTAAATACTGTGACATATGACAAGTTGTTACGAATGTTCGGTATGAAATGTTTTTAGCATAAATTCTTAGTCGTTATCAAAATATGTAATCACATTTATCATACTGTCATAATTGTGACATATTTGAGTTAATGGTATTTTATAAGAGCGTCAATGTTGTATAGTAGGTAAGGCAACCGGTTACCAAAGGAGCAAAAAGCTCTGAAGAGAGAAAGAGAGAAGGCTGTCGTGAAGGCTAGCGATTATTATTGTATCGTCGCCAAATAGCAATGTAAACAGCATTATGCAGTCAGTGTTGACAAGCATCCCCTATTTTGTAACACAGGTGTCCACTTGCGATTTATTGTCCTGGTTTGTCTCCCGATAATTTCTGTATCACTGTAGAAAAACCAGTAAGTAATGTGTGTTGTTTTTGTGTAAACTTCTCTGCAGTTTCTTGATAAATAAATCCTAAGGATATTTTTGCATTCAGTTTGTTTTGTTAGGTTTAAATTCTTTTAGGTTTTGTATCAAGTTAATAGTATTGTTTATATTGACTATCGCGCGTCTACATTGAGGGCAATATATAATGGTGCGTCGGTGAGTGACGGGCCGCCTCGACCCCTGAATGCGTACGCTTTGCATTTCAAATGCAGGCATTGTATGCACATTTTTACCGACTTATTACTTTCTAGCAGGTAGCGTTTGCAAAATGATTGTCACAAAATGTTGGAAAATTGTTACACTTGGTATTTCTTTGTTGCATAGTAATTAGTGAGAAAGGCTAGCATTAGAAGTATTTAGATACCTACCGTCTCCAACAAGAAGGTATTATAAGAATTAAAAATGGAAATATTTTGTCATAAAAATGGGTAAGATGTGCACTCGTGGCGCAGTTGCCCGTATACAGCCTTGTGTCACAGGGGTGGCAAAATGATAAAATTTGCTATTAAATGAGAAAAAATGCAATCCTCGCAACTAGGATATTCCTGTTCACATCAGTATGTTTCAGCTGTATTGACAATGCATTACGAGGAAAGCCTACAATTTTTCAGGGTACGCGCTGCCTTTCTGCCTGTATAGCGGGCACGCCACTGGTATTCGCATTCGCTATTTGTTTTCGATTAGCGAAGTTAGGCAATGTCTGATGCGGCCAGTCCTTGGATGGGTGGCACTTAAATACGAGTTTTCCGTGCTTCGCAGGGCACGTTAAATGTTCGGGCTCGGTTGTTTTTAATTGAAGGCAGTCATTAAGCCAAGTCGCAAGTATACGGGGGTGGGTTAAGAGCACTGACTGTCAGGTGGCCACTAGTCCACCAATCCACAATGGGCCACGTGTTGGATTATGGCCCAAACCCTCTTCCAGTGAGAGGAGGTTGTCCCCCAACAGTGGGGAAGTGTAATGCACTTGATGATGGGAAAGGTTGGTTAGATAACAAACATAAAGTACTAACGGCGTAGACAATATACTTTTCAAGACACGATCATTGCCATTGCTAACCGTACTGAAAGAGTAACGAAGCATTTGCGGAGTCAGCACTAAATCGTGGAACGTATTTTTGTTTAAATGTGATTGATACACCCCGTTAGGAGCTTTGAACATGAGGCTAGGTTAAGGGCCTTGAATAAATAAGTCTGCTTTCTGTTACGATATATAAGATACTATTTTAGATGTATTGCAGGTTTTTAATTTTTTACATTTTATGCAGTCTCTGTGCAAAATTTTAATGTTATGTTTAAACGATCCTTCTTGGGTATATCAACGAATCTTTAAACTAGTCCAGCTCAGCTGATTATTTGGCGCTTGGTGGAGGAGAGACGGCCTTGGTTAGAGTAAGTAAGCCCTGTTGACGAAGATTGTCTTCGGGATCAGGCAGCACTTAAGTTAGTCGTATATAACTCCTCATTTCGTATATAGCTACATAGATGATACAAGCTTTACCTTCAAGTGATTTAGACATAATCAACCAAACTATTTACTTTAGGGAGCCTTGTAGCAGCTCATATGACTGATGCATAGATAATTTCGGTTGACATAGACTTTTCTGTTTGAATAGAGCAGTTTTTGTGCTGGCGTTTTGCAAACACTGAAACTGGGGATATTATGGTTTATCTCTGGGGATTCCTTTGTGAGGGATGTGCCCAGCGTGGACACCTTAGCCCTTCCCACATACCTACAGCTACTGCTCTTAAGACTGGTGCTGCACCAAGGAAGATCTACATGTTTTGCTTGGAACATGGTTGAAACATGGAAGGTTTGCAGATACGAAACAAACTGAAGCGATATTTCGACTAGAGTAGCTGGTGCCTAATTCGTTCAAAGGCTTAGCTTAACAATCCAGCGAGGTATAATGCTTTCAACGTTTTGGGCACCATGCTTGTGGGTAACAACTTGGATGTCATGTCTGTTAGTATGTAATACTTAATATTTATTAGATTAATCTGTAAATAAAACAACCTACCGGCACAGGGTATCCAGAAATGACAATTTATTAGAACTATTAGGTTTAAAACAGATTTAACATATGTAGCTGTTCTTAATAACAATGTCTAAATGTTTAAAGTTAATCGAGAGAAATGTTAATAACTCGTTGAATTACGAGATGTACTTGATGCTAGAATACATAAAATGAAATTCAGCTATTATAAGAACTGTGCTGATATAATGTGAAACAGTGCCCATAGGAAAAAGATGGAGACACTGTACCTAGTTTAATTAGTTCTTCAATATTTCAAGTGAGCATTCTCGCGTTATGTGTCGCTGGAATCCTCATTCTCATACGCAGAGACTGCTTTACTTATGATTATAAATAATATCCCAAAAATTGTGCGTAAATAGTGCCACCGAAATAAACAAGTCCGATAAATAATTCTTCAAAATACGTAAACTCTAAAAATGTGACCTATTTCAGTAATTTTTCTGTTTGTTCGAAAATTCTAAATGAATGATAAAAAATTGGCACGATCTAAGGTGTTGTGAATGTCACCTGCAGCTAAAGGGTATACCCTTAGCGTGCTAGATGTACCTACTCAGTTAAATATGTTATCGTAATAGGTACACGGTAAGTAAAAATATGGATTATTCACAAGAAACGGTCAGGGCGAAGATATGTTCAGTCTCTTGTTGTAACATAATGAAGCCAAAACTCTCACAATCGCTAAGATTTTCAAGCTAAGACATGTGTAAATTAAGTAGCTAGCAAGCAGGTACTTAAGTTTATACGTTACCTGGCTTAGCTGTTTTTGTTGTCATGTTTCATGCACTGGGATTTAACTTACTACTTAAGTTACGTTCAAGTTCTTCAACTTTTGGATGCATTATGTTAATTTAATTTATGATACCTTGCTGCTTTGTTTACACATTTGCTTGTTTTAATTCTTCATTTGGATGTACCTACAGTAATACCACATGCTGTTCTTGTTTGTAAATTATTTAAAAATTCGTTATTTGCAGGGGACAAGTGAGTTTTTCATTGCAAGTTGCTTTGGAAGCCACAGTAAATTTTGTTGATATTGCATAACAGCTCATATTGTATATTGACTCCCTCCGTGGCCCAATATAGACAACATAGGGTTAAAGATTCGGCGGTCGCGGGTTCGATCCCCAGCAGGGTACATATTTAGTAGTATTTACATAGTTAGTTAGTGGTAGGGCATTTTAAATGTTAGTCTGGCTAGGTACTACCATCTTATCTAAGACTGCCACCAAACCGTAATGTTTATAGCATTGTTGTGTTCCGGTTGTCATAGTAAAGATAACCAGTCCCACAAATAAGTTGGGGTATCCGGGTTTGTTAACCCGGATACCCCAACTTATTTGTGCAACGCTGATGGTGCAAGCGTGTTCGCTTGCACCATCAGCGTCACCTTCACTTAAGATATGGTGTGATTGAGGGCAAGTGCTACCCCGTTGTGCATAAAAAAATGTTGTAATAAAACAAACATAATGAGACATTATTCAATACTTTGTTGTTATTGTTCTTTATCGCATATATTTTTAGGATGAGACAAGTACTTCTCCGAGTCCGAGGCAACCTATCTGCTAAATTACAATAGGTTCGATCGGTTCAGCAATGTATAAAAGTCGGACAAGAAAACGGAAAAGTCTTAGAACATTTTTAGGGGTTTACGCCTGTACTGTCAAAAGGGAACCTTTGTTCTTCGTAAACAATAAGTTACATTCCAGCAATAAAATCCGATGGTGTATTCATCAACCCGTCTCTGGAATGGCTGAATGAATCAAGGTGACAAGTTCAATTGTAGGAAATTTGTATCCGTTCCAAATATAAAAATTATGAAACATATTTCATGTGAGGTTGTCCAAACGTCGCAGCCGCTCGTCGTTTAATTTAATAAGTATTAAGTTGGTTGAATAGATATTCGGCTATACTTACTAAGGTATATCTACCTATGTATACTCAATATCGAGAGCTGCAAAGATAAGACCGGTCTGAACGCTACAGACCGTAAGGTGCCGCACCAGCCGCAAAGCACTGTACAACATTACCTTTCTCCAAAAATTCCGCCTCTTAAACCCCATAATGTTGTTCTAAATCTTCCAAGTATTAAGAGAAGAGGGTATTACATGTAAATCCGCCTCGAATGGCCGTTTTAAAATTACTTTTAGTGGGGAATGAAACCGCCAAACTGCTCTTACCCTTGTCTTGAGCAATTTCGCGTATTACACATTCATTTTATATTTATTTCGTACGATTATTGTGGTATTGACTGACGTAGGATAATTACGAAATCGTTTAAACATTGTTCAATACTACTACTTTCATTCAGTAGTAGAAAATTAGATTTATGAATAAACAAGTTTTCAGAACGGACTTTGATGGTTAGGTAAATATTCCGTGATTAAAAATAATCGAATCACGTATAAAATACTATTTTCGGAGTGCCAATGTTCGCAGTTTTGAACTTTGCGATCTACTTTCAAAATAATGACTGTACAGTCGAAGACAAAAGTCCAGTCAGCCAACAAAGACCATAAAACATTAAAATAAAAATTCTTGTCTACAAAATATAGTTTACTTTCACTTAATGACATTCTTTGCGTAATAAATGAACCATAAAGCAAAAACATAGCTTTCTATTAAAAAAAACCGCAATGGAATCGGTACATTTATTTGGGAGCTAGGATATCACAGATAGACAGACTTGAAATTATTTATTTGCGTCAAGGCCATTTAATAAATTAAAAATGACATTAAATAAATGAAAAACTTTGCATCCAGTTATTTGTTTTACTCCAGTTTAGTTGACATGCAACTAAATAATATTGAAATTTAAATAGTTTATTTTTACTAAATAGCTGATAAATTATTTCAATCTGTTGCGATATGGATTCGAATTTAGGATTTTGCGAACAAAGTGGAAATATTAGCCATTAGACCAAAGGAAACTGATAGCTGCGTAAGTGAAATATGCCTCCTATATTGTTACTTGTTAATAATAAGTTATTGTATTGTGCTAGTGTATTTGAATGAATATAATTACGTCCATAGTAAGACATGCCGTCGCGTTCATAGAATTTGTTTATCAAATTCCGGCTGGATTTTTGTCTCTGACTGTACTTTATTTTGTACGTAATTGTTAGCTACGGTTATTTCTATAAAACAGTATGATATGGCAATTTACGAATTATGGGTAAGTACCTATGTTGGTATTTTATTTAGCTCTATACGTGTATAGCTATAGGTATGCAAGGTATGTATGAAACCACAAACAATAAAGCGTGAAAGTAAAAAATAAAACAAAGTAAGGGACGAATATCCTGGCATCATCGGCAGGCGAATTGTACTTAGTGTACCTACAGTGAGATGTCAGAGCTTCTCAACAATTGGGTCGCTAGAAAGTATTTTTCTGAATTTCGTATCACTTCATGCACTTTACAATAATTGAGAAATATTATGAAGGCAAGGTCAACGAATTTTTAGGGTTTTGTATTTAAACGGCAAAAATGTATCCCAAATAATTTCGACATGACCATCCATGTATGTCACAGGCTTATAACTTCACGTCTTTGCAACGATTTTTATGAAATTTATTGCATAATAATATTATTATAAAAATATATTAAAATTAAAATTTGGGAGATACGGATTCGATTCTCAGGCAGGCCATGTACCAATGAGCTTTTAAATTTAATTTAATTACTTATGTGCATTTATCCGACTGCTCTTGAACGGTGTAGGAAAATATTGTGAGGAAATCTGCATGCCTGAGAAATAAAAATTCAAAGGCATGTGAAGTCCCCAACCCGCATCGGGCCAGCGTGGTAGACTAAGGCCCATATTCCCTCATAATACAAGGGCAGGCCTATATCCCTACAGTGGGATATTTATGGGCTGATGATGATGATGATGAACTAAAAACATATTTTTTGATAAATCACAAAAGCACTGAATTGAAAAGGATGCCCCTTAGTTAATATTTCCCTAGATAAGAGTTTCTTAAGTGGTATTAGTTTTGCAAAATGTATCCATTTTTGAAAATGAACCTTAATAATATTAAATTCATAGGTAGTAAGCATTTAAAGCTGCAAAATCTGTGATAAATTAGTTACTGAATATTTTTAAGAATACCTATGTAAAGGTATAACCAGGTCACTATAGGCATATACATAAACACCCATCTTTTGCAGTTTGTTACAAAAATCAGGTGTACAGTTCTGTGGCCCTGGCGCATACGTCTCACTGTGCGCATAAATCCTCATTAGACGCCCCCCTAGGTTTATGAGTGCGCGATCCCACGACGGCAGTAAAGCGGGCCGCGGGTATTACTATTGCATTACTCCTGACTTTTGTTCGACGAAATTTCGACGGTAAGTGATTGAAGAAAAACATTTCGTGGTTTTTTGGTTTTGGGATGACGTTCGTTGACCGGATTTTGTAAATTCTGTTTATAAAATTTACACTAGCTTTCTCTTGCTAGTGTATTGATATATATATATATATCGTTTTTAAATGGGAATTTACTCATGTTTTTTATTCACACTCGGTTAGTGCCTTGAACTCCTAATTTTAAGTGAGGCCGAAGATGGAAGCATGCTTATCGAGAAGCCTCAGATTGTGGCTATCTTATCTGAAACACTGATAATACAATAATGCTACTATGGTTCGATTCCCAGAAAACCTTCAGTTTTGTAAATCTGAGGTTGTTAATATTGAGCCATAGAAACGTTTAAAAATATATGCACGTCTGCAGCAATCAATTTCTGCATTGAATTGCAACGGTAAAACTACTAGCAAATCGATTTCTGAACCAGTCCCCCAAATAAGATGGGGCTTTCGGGTCAGTACACAACCACCTTCGGCCACATTTTTACTTAACATCAGGTGCGATTGCGGTCAACTGCTAAGCCATTGTGTATAAAAAAAAGGTCCTCAACGAATGCCGTAGTACAAGTATTTTAATTTTGGTATGACTTTTAGGCCCGTATTAATAAACCATCCTCAAGATTGAGAACAGTTTTGTGACCGGTCTCAAATAAACGTGTTGATTGATAAAACGAACTTGAGACCTGAAAACCACGTGCATACTCAAGCAGTACTCACTTGAGAGGTGCGCGTATTTAACGAAACTCAAGACTATCATACATTCGCCGCTGAGGCGAATACTTGAGAAGTGATCTCAGCTGAGTAGACCTCAAGATTGGTTTATAAAATAGCACGGAGCTTGAGATAGCGTCAACTGCTTAAGATGCATCTCGGTTGATACAGCCTCAAGACTTGTATTGAGATTGGCAATAGATCCATGAAGAATTGATTGACTCAATGTTCTCTTAACAGTAATAGGAAGGAATTAGTGTCTTTATCACATTGTAGTAAAATCAAAAAAAACATATCGTTGCCGCTGTGTCTTTTTCAGACGTGCAAGTGAAAATCAATCTTATGGTGAACAACAATGTCTAATGTCCACCTTACGCCGAAGGAGCGTGCAGCCCAGACACTCGATAGTCATCACCACTGCCCGACGGCAGCGAAGATATTTGTTCAGATAATGTATTACTTAACCGCAAAAAATCATAATTTCATTGCCCCTATATCGATATCAATTTGCATACGATCCGGTTAAGTAGGTGATTAGCATTATAAGTATACTCTCAATGAAAATATATAGAGTTGATATCAAATTATAAATTAATTATAAGTTATAATTATTTATAATTTACAACTTGTGAAGTATTACAATAATTTTATTTATATTAGTAATAAAATCTCATGACGTTTTTACAGCCTTGTTTACTATACATATGTTATGTCATGAGTATTTAGGTACTTAGACCTTTAGTAGTTTCTCCTTGTCCTCAATGAGAATCTCTAGGTGATAAAGTAGTATTTTTATCATAAAGAACTAGTCGTAGTTTTATTTCAAATTATCATTTTCTTACACTATCTTATCTAACTAATATTATAAATGCGAAAATTTGTTGCTCAATCACAACAAAACAGACGAACGGATTTGGATGAACTTTGGTATGTAAGTAGAATATACCCTGGATTAACACATAGGATACTTTTTATCCCGATAAAGTGACTAGTTCCCGCGGGTTAAAGAAATTAATCATATCCGCGATAAAGCTATTTCATGCAGACGAAGCCGCGGGCGGATAACTAGTTATTTAATAAATGAGTTTTTATTTGATGGATATAATAAGACGGTGTTTTTAACTAATATATTTCGCATTACAAATGTTATAATATTATCCTATTTGAAACCAAAGTAAGTTATTTTTTCTTCTCGAACAATGTTACTTACATAATTTGCCTATAAATAATTGACAGTACACGAAGCGCGTGTCCCCAAAACATTTTATTTATTATTCACGCGATGTTGCCAGTGTTCTGTCATATTACTCCTATATTGGGAATATATTCGCTGTTTGTGAGGGGAATGTTTTCCCTCGTGGAGTATGTGAACTTTTACCGGAAATTATTGGTTTCATTCGTGTATAAAAACTAAATCGGTTTCCATTGTAAAAAAAAATACAAGAACCAAGGGGTAATGAGTCATGTCGGTCCTTTAAAAAATATTTATGAGAAAATAGCAACTGTCTACTCGTATAACAAGCTATGGGCAATTGATAGATATTTTGAAACCACAGCGTGAAAGTTAAAAACATTGAACATTCAACAACAAGAAATTAATGAATCATTAAGGAAACCCTCTATTATAGATTGTTATTCGATTAGAGACCTTTACTCACACACTTACATGTCATATGTGTGTGAGTTTCTAAATACAGCGGTGCAAGGGGAAGTTGCGAATTTTCCGGAGGGCGTGCAATGTCACCGCACTAGCACATGGCGCGCCGCCTCGAGCGCAGGCCTACGCGATACATTCACAAAGTTTCAAGGTTTAATTCGATTTCGTAACTTCATGAATAGTGTTCGACTTTCGAGGTACTTAATTTAATTGGCTTATGTTTTTACGATAGGATAATACAGTTGAATTTTGTTTAAAAACTTTCCTCGGTATCTCAAGTATTTTTATGGTTTTGCTGAATTTTTGTATAAGATGTGGCACAAAAAATTAGTGATCGATTGCTTATTCGCAACGTCCAGATTGATCAGTCGCTCTCCTTATTCGATTAATTGTGGAATTTGAAGTTTTGAAGAGTTTTCTCGGAAACTCGCACGGTGGGAGTTCTCAACGTTTTTATTCGGATGCCTCTCAACTTTACATGAAGACATTTCGTACTGATGTGTTGATTGCGTAAATAATTTCCGAGGCTTTATGCTTGGTAATGTGCATTGATTGATAAAAAGTTTAACTGATGACTAAGTCATTATAGCAAAACTTGTTTCTCAAGTCCGAAAACAATGCGGGTTTGGAGTTCTTTTTAAAGGTTTGATATACGAAATGTCAGCCTCTTTTGGAGAAAATATTTGCAATGCTTAGATTAACTTTGTTTTATTTTTGATTCATTAGTGTCTACTTAATGTATTGATTCTGAACACCGCTTAACATTTAATTACATTGTGTTTTAAAAAAACGTAATTAAAGTGGGTTTAACGAAACTTCACGGTAGCATTTTCCATGACTAACGTCTCTGTGGGTGGGGTTTGATCTCGCCGCGAGTTCGACAACAACAATCAGATGGTAAACCAGAATCGAATCGGACGAAAGTAAATCGGTATGATTGCCGACGGATAGATCGATTTGTGATCGGTGTATCACGGACAATTGTAGACGGCGTCGGATGTTTTGATAGTTTTTGGGTGGACCAATCATTATAGATTAAGAAATATTAACATACGTATTCCTTGTAAGTGCGAATATTCTCGCACTTTTTAATAATTCTTATAACTCGGGGCTACAGTTTTAGATCAAATTGCTCATAGTATCTTTACTCTTGACCTGTAGGCTACTGTAGGTACGTATAACACGTATTGATTGTTAGATAAAATGACGATGTAGGCATATATCTTACAATACTTAAATAATTTCGCAATAGCTTGTTTCTCAAGAGCGAGTGCGCCGCGAGTGCGATGTGCTGTAAATACTAGAAGCATTTATTTTCCAAGTATTGGATGGAACATTAAACATTGGGTCCTGTTTGTTTTCAATTGAGGGCATTAAGCAAAGTTGGAGGTTTAGCGATTTTAGGAAGCTAGTGGTCTGACACAAACTCATCCATCTCCACTGGGTCATCGGTGGATTACGTGGTCTGTAGCTTCCCAGTGAGAGATCTGCTTCTGAAATGGGGGTTTAAGACTTATATATTTATATATATTTTAAAAGTTACCTACTGATAGATTTGAAGGGGTATAGGTAGGAAAGAAATCAAAATTATTTTATAGCATTAAGACTAAACTAAGGGTACCTAAACCTAAAAACATACTTTAATTTTTATTTCAGAATTACTGATACAGTTATTGTTTGATAGCGATATGATAATCGTAAGGAAAAGAAATATTTTTCGGATGTTCGATTATTTTAATATGTATTTAAATGTAACATTGTAATTGATTTCATGTTTAAACGTAACGATAACATAAAATATTTATTTGAAAATTTGCACGCATTAACACACTTAATTAATTAACATACTTAATTACATTTCATCTGTGAAAGATCGGTTTGTCTAAAACCTTGATAGATACCAGAGCTACTTATATATACTTAATTTAAAAAATGTATAGCTATGATGTTTCGTCTTGCATTGATTTTTTTGCAGTTGAAGTAGACAACAATATCATGCATGAGTCATCCATTTCTGCGTTCATTGTAGATAACGATTTAGTAAATAACCACTTAATAATCTTTTATTGGACTAAGTACCAACCAAGTATCAAAAACTAGTAGGTAGATACCAGTAGTAATATACCAGATACCAAATGTAAGCTGAACTTTATGAAAGGTGTACAATTTTGTAGTTGGAATATATAAATAGTAACCTAAATAAAAAATCATTAACATTGGATCTGCTCCTACCATGAGTTTACGTAAACTGCATGTTCGTGGGTAATCGGTCGCCTATGAAAGAGCATTAATTTTCGTGTGTTAACTTCTGTAATATTAATAGGTTTGTGAGTTCAAGAGAGAAAGTCTATAAGAAAGCTCTTACTGACTTTATCAAAATATAAATAAAGAAACACAAATATTTCGGACTCTTACTCCATTCACTTACATTACATACACATTACAAACACTTTTGGTGTTGCGGGGTGTCCATGGGCGGCGGTGATTGCTTTCCATCAGGTGACCCGCATGCTCGTTTGCCGCCCTCTCATATAAAAAAAAAAAAAATCACATACCTAATCTCAAGCTAAGTAAAGAAGTTGGATAACCAACATACATAAGTATAAGTATTTATATAAACGTTCTCATGTTCGTCTTCAAAACACAAACATTTGCCCCTAGCGGAATTACAACCCGCAACCGTAAGTTTTGCAGCCAGGGTCACTATCCACTGCACCAATCTATTATCGATATGCGTTAAGTTTTTTCTGTGCATACCAAAATTTTCACATTGCTTAATAACTAAATAGATTATCAAACACAAACAGTAAACCTACCTACATATTCTTTTCGTATAACGTTACATTATAATATTTCACATCCACATAGTTCAATGCTCCGTGGGTTTCGCTCTCCAGAGGCCAGTCAAAGAAATTGTTTGCACAGCTACTCGTATAACGAATGATGTGAAAGCAATACAAAACCAATTTCAAAATATAAATTAAACTAGTAATTTTGTAAGGGCTCAGCCAGATATAACTTACATGTATACAACAAACATCACCGGCAATTCTCCAATACGTATGTTCTAATTTCGAATCTCTGCATGTCGCGCGGCACAAGCGCAGCGGGCGCTAACGACATCTGTGAGCCGCTAAGTAGAACTATTGTTCGATTCGATTCGGTCGCGATCGAGCTACAGCGGCTTTTTCTGTCAACTAGTCGGTATTTAGTGACGGTCGCGGTAGATTTTGGATTTGGAATGTCTGGTTTTTGTAAGCCAAGATCTGATTGCACTGGTTATCAACTTTGTTATTGTTTTTAAAACACCGAAAGAACGCAATTATAAAATTGTAATTTACTTTTTTTTGGTTACTTAGGTATTCTCCAGTTGTTTATAGAAGAGTAAAATGATGAAACTGCAATAATAGCATAAAGATGTATGCAGTACCGATGGTGAATTTTTGTAGTCCGTACCATTTGAGCCCTAGTCAATATGGACCTCATCCGCCGGGGCTACCGAATCCATATTGGATGTAAGTACTTTCAAATACCTTTACCTACAAACTAATGTGAAGAATTAGCTATATTTGGCACCACTAAACTGGAATTATATGAAATCATGTAATTCCAGTTTAGTGGTGACCCCACTCCTGAATACGAACAACTTTCCACTAGGAACTATAGCCGAATTCGGCCGAAAATTGTTGGACTTCCATATTGAAGGTGGCTTTCACAATACTTTAGTTTGTATGGGTAATCGAAAATGTTTTTGATCGGATCGATTATAGCTTATATACAAAAAAAAGACTAAGGAGGTAATTTGTAACTAAATTTTCGTATTAAAATATTGTAAAATCTAGCTCCAATCATTACAGCGGGATCTTCTATTGTTGCAGAAAACCATCGGTAGACGGCGTGGGCAATGCTGCATCCGTCAATAGTCGGTAAGTAATTTATACGAATTATTCAAATAGTCTAATAAAAACAGCAAGTGTGCCCAAACCTATGTTTGACACCGCCCAAAACATGTTTATCCTAAACCAATCTACATTCGAGATCATCACCGAATCGATTTCGCTCGCCGGGCTTAAAAATCAAAATCCCAGGTATCCGATAATCCAATCTCTAAAAATGGTAATTTCCGAACGGGTGTTCTCACGGACGAAATAAAGGTTCAAGAGTGAAAAAAGCAGCTAAATATTGAAAAGGGAAAAAGAGACAATATCCAATCACAATTACGCCATCGCAGCGTGTAATTTGACGTCGGTTATTCGATTCGGGTTATGGAATAAGCATCTTATTCGGTTGGTAGATAAGTAGATATCCTTGAAAATATTATTGACGATGCTATGAAAGGTATAGAGATATTTTATGAACCATTGTTTTATGTAATCATATACAATAATAAAATGAATTAGATGCATGTTGCTGTTGGCCATTCGATATCTATTTGATCTGTAATATATGCAGGAAGTAGAAGAGGAGAGTATAAGTTCAAAATAATATAGACCAAAACCCCCTTGTACACCTAAAGCATGTTTTGGGTGCTAATTGTTATACAGATATAAGAAACCAATAAGAAATCAAATCATTGAAAAAGAGACTTAAAAACCCTCTAGTGAGAAGTGAGGGGTCTCGCTCACTATTTAATTAATCGAATTAGGTACCAACGAGTTACCTAATAATGCAATTAAAATCGACGGGCTTAAAACCTGCTCTACTTGCTCCATCTCCAGATTAGTTAATATTTCTGCCTGAACCGCTTGGAACATTTTTTATTTTATAACATTTAATAATATCTTTAATAATAAATTTATTAAAGATATTATTAAATTTGGTGTAAATACGTAAATCATCGTAGCCTTTCATAATTGTATCGTAATCATCGAACGGCAAATTCTTTAAAAGTAGGTACCTACGGGTAAATTCCACGTGATTGCATATGACAAAATTGCATTTTCAAGTTTAAAAAATGAAACCTAATTTCCCAAAACAAGTACTTCGCTTAGTATTCTGTTCGCGTGTCCACTAAACCCTGGCTTAAGACACTGGACGAAAATAATGAAAAAGCGCCACTCCGTCCTAAGCCGGGACAAATTAGATATACTGTGTGGTACTGCCAGGAACTTTAATATAGGACACATTGAAGGTTAAGCGTGAGAGATATGGTTCGATAAAATATCATATATTTTGGTTTTCAATGTGATGCAAAAGTACCATTATATTTTAGCATGAATACAAGACATAAATATTATGCAGTTTACTAAAATATGTTGTCTGACACTTACTATACCAGTTTCTGAACTTGAACTCTATCGTGAAACCATTTTACAAAATTTAAATTTATTATTAAGAGTTCTAAGAACATTTAACTATCTGAAATTAATCTTATATTAATGTTCATGACTATACCTCCTTTATGTAAAATGCTTTAATTGTTGATTTTTTAATTTAATAATAAAGGTTTTCGCACAGAATAATGACTGGTGGGTCCCAGAATACTTGTCTTTATTATATGGTTTGTTTGAACACACTTTATTATACAACATGAAAAGAATGAAAATACATAACAACATAAATACACAAGTAGATAAAAAGACGAACTTATTCCATTGAGGGATTTCTTCTATTAATTGGGTGTAGCCGAAATGACATATTAAATTAGGCGAAGGTAGACACACAATATGCACATCTCAAAATTACATTACTATGCTGTGAGGACCTAAATATAATTGGTTTTCTGTTATAATTATAATTTGTGTACTGCGGTAGTTGGTTTTTGCAATATAAAATAAAATTAAAAACATTATTTAAAGGATGTTAGAGTTTATAGAGAATAATTATACTATTTTAGGCAACAAAATGATTTTACGAGCACTTATATGGTTTTTACATTTCCTTTGAGTTTTCTTGAATAATTATTTACTTGGGAGAAAAGAAAACCTTTATATATATCTTTATGTTTGGCGAGCATAACAGTATATAGGTATTACACCAATGATGGGGAGCAGCGTCATTGGTGTGGAGCTCCCAAACCCTCTAGGGCAAACCCTCCCATGGAAAGTTATGAAAATCGCTCCGTGAGAGAGGCTTATGTCCAGCAGTGAACTTTTATAGATTGTTAATGTCTTCTTATATTGTACCTAATTGGGGGCATTCCATGTTAAAGAAAAGTGAAATCTTCATTATTATCAGTGTAGTACTTTGCAAGTTATTAAACGGAATAAACCTCAACCTCTATCGTGTTGACAGCATTATTGTGTTCCGGCTGTTTGAGATAAGATAGCCCGTCTCACAAATAAGTTGAGGGTTTCGGATGATCGCGCTTCCATTTTTCGTTTTATTTTCACTTGATATCAAGGGTGATTGAAGTAAAGCGCTAACCTGTCGTCGTGCATAAAAAAACAAAACATTAATTAGTTAGGTACTGTAGTCTATTTTCGCCAAAAAACAAATTGAAAACAAGTGTTTATTAGTAGTAAGTAGGTATTAGAGAGAATCAATCCAATAAAAGAATAATCCCGCCAAGTATGTGTCGGGCCACTTCTCAAGATAGGAATCAGTATATCCAGTGCTGGTAAACAGTTTCGGGAATGTGTCTCAAATCATCGACGTATGCAATAATGCAATGTCCCACGTGGAGTCCTTGTAGCGAGTAAGCTCAAAATAGACATGTAAAAAAACTATAATAAACATAATTTGAATATCGGCGCCATAACTCTTCTAAAGGCCCCCAGTAACAAATTCGCTCGGCCCATAACTAACTACCGTATGCAAATACATTGATTAAAACAATAACAATAAAACAGTACCATCGAATAAGGCATCGAAGCATCGAGATGTTTCGAATCGATCCGATCGCGCAGTTCCGATTATTGTCCCTTACTAGGTAAGTCGTAATTACTCGATACTATTGTGTTATGAGATTTATCGTCGATGCTAGTTAATGTTACATTCTGTTTTCTTATAAATCTTAATGTAAAAGATAATGGTGAAATATAATGGCAATAGAAGCATCAAATATAATGAAGTACACACAGTTATTTGACACGTTATCTTTGATAATTACGTTTTGTGTTAAATACACAGTATGTACATACAGTCTTATATATATATAACCAACATAATCGTTAAAATTTCGGAGCGCCTTCCCCACAAAATCCCGTACCTTTTAAAATCAAAATGCCAGTGAAAAGGTTGAAAAATACCTCGGTCCCCCTATTCTATAGGTGTTAGCATACGAATGAGATTTTTTCTTTGTGACGGACAATATGTTTTTCACTTTCATTTCTTAGAGGAACACTTTTTAAAATGCATAGTATTTGATGCGCCGCGTTATACTGTACCGTAACTGATCCACATACTTAGTTTTGTTTTAGCAAGAAGTATGGCTTTGACGAAGTGTTACCAAGTTTTAACATAGGGAATAATACCTCTAGGTATATTACAGGTACATACAAGTAAATTTTGTTTTAAATTGCCAGCCATAACTTAGCGAATCTAAGATATACCATTGCCAATTGCATTATCTCAAAGTAGATAATGAGTGAATAGATAGCTTATCTGTATCGAACGATTTGTTGTTCCCTTTGTACGAATGCGACCGCCTCTTATGGTACAAAATGCTATTACTTCATACTTTCAAAGTTGTTGTATGTGGGTACTTAATACATTTAAATAAGCACATTTTGTAGTAATTCAATTAGTAAAACCAATATGTAACAATTAAAAAAAAAGATGAATCGTTCTGATTACAATGTCGTTTGTCCCTTGGCGCTTTACTTTAATTTTAGAAGTAAATAATAATGTGGATAATTCATTTCATAATTGATAAGTATATGATTTTGCGTTATTTGAAATACTTTCACCAATTTGCAAAGTTGAAATAAAAATGATTAATGTTTGCCAGTGCCATGATGAAATGATAAAAGTTATACCCAATACCTACATATACCCAATGAAATACAAATAAGCGATTTGGGCGAGTCGTATCCACCCTAAGACAACTATTCTCGACATAATTAAAACAGACGCTTATTGGGTGCATTAATTTATACTTTTTTCTTTCGTACTTTTAATTTGTCCGCGCCGAGTGTTTTGCATAAATTCCTTTGTTTCTTTGCAAAAAAATGTTTAAAAGCTACAATTAGTAGGGCGGGAGTAATTTATTTGCTCGAGGTTTCGGGAATTCCTCTTTCTAGTAATTCAAAGTCAAAATGAAATTTTGAATGAAAAGTTACTTCAATACTTGTGTAGGTACATTTATCATTATTTATCATAGCGTTAGTAAACATGTAATTTGTAAACACAGTTCAAAGTTTGGTAAAAATAAGAAACTCCGGGGTTGAAACATCTAAGCTTTCGGAAATTTTGTGATGAATCGAGCAAAGTATAAAAATAATGTGTCAGATACATCCATAACTACTGCTTATAGCAGTACATTTCCTAATATCATAATCTTACACAGAAATGCTTTCACATTTCAAGGGAAATGCTTTCTGGCACCCTAAAAATTATTTTCGTAAACACCTATCATGCTCTTACAATTTAAACTGTTTTACCAAGTTTGAAAGTCCAAATTCCTGTGGGTTGTAAGGACCGGGTAAATGAAGTCAGCGTGTCCCTCCCGGCTATTAGTCCACGGATTAGTGAATTGATCCCGGGATCGGATGACCAACGTCATATTATTAAACCAGGATTTTGGACACTTGTAACACTAATTCATATTTCTATTGTTTGGTTTACGTTTTAAATTAGACATACCTATAAATGTTTACCAAAAATATTTCACTTAGAGAATAAATGGATAGTACTTAATGTAGTAATATTTTGAAAGTAGCTGTTGCCCACGAGTTCGCATGGAACATTTCATCAAGATCGGTTCAGCAAAAAAAAGTTGTTAATATGTCAAACCAGTTATTGTTAATATCCTAATCTGTCTACTCATCAAATTTCATCCAAATCCTTGTAGCCGTACAAGGATTCCGTACGATTCGAGCCGTACAATACATACGTGCACACACAGAAACTTTCGCAGTTGTGATTGGGGATTCATAAAATAATTCGGGTAAATAGTTTAAAAGTAAAATGTATCTACTTTAGTCCAGCATCGTAAGTAATAGGTTCTGATGTATTAACACTACAGACGCAGAATCCATGCAAACAAAAACATGTACAAAAAAGGTAAGCTCCCGGGAACAATTAAGGTGGTTACACCGTCTCAAATCAGCCTCCTTGTCGTCGCGCTTCGGCCGCGTCTAATTCTCTTATAAATATTCATACTTATATTATACTCGCCATATTGTGATACTTTGATTAAGTATCTTCAACCCTCAGCGTAGCTCCTGATAAATGGACGGGCGGAACAATTGTTCCGTTCGGCGTCCTTTGACAAGTTTTTCGACATTTGAATCTTGACACATCAGTGACATGGTTTTATTAGTATTTTGGATTATTGAATGTAATAATGGTAGGTATAGGTAGATTCAAGTATTTAATTTATTCTAGTAAATAAGGTACCTCCTAATTCGTTATATCGCTGCTTGTAACTTAGCCTAAGTTTGAGTCAATAAACTTTCTTATTTTTTATTTATTTATCATCATCCTATCCGTCTGGTGCTAAGGAACAATTGGGTAATAATTTCCGGTCAAGTGCGTATCTTATTTTAAAGTACAATGACTTGATTCTAACCAAATCAGCACTTTAAAGCATAAGAGGGTATCCCACAGGGTATCCCACACAAACTTTCAAGTCTAAATTTATCAAAACGAATAAACCGATTCTAACGAAACTTTATATGTATAGCATTGATCTGTAGTAGATAGCGATAAATTAGCGATAGAATTCATAATTTAGACAGTTAGATGACTATCATAATACGCGGTTTGCTATGGGAAGTAAACCTGGTAGGGCTGGTATATAATATAATAAATGTTCGTATTCATCACACAATCATTTACCCGTCGCGGGATTCGAACCCGCAACCGTTGGTTTCGCTGAGAGGATCACTATCCACTACACCAACTAGACGTCACGTTCACAGCGGAATTCACAGGATTGTGTTACCTAAGTTATTCATCACGCATAAATTAACGGGCTTTAATTAAAAAAAAGTATGCAATTATTAAATAACAATAATTAATTAATTTGAAGCTTAAACACCTAATAAAACATTTCAGTGAATTCTATGAGCTAATTCTGACCTAATTTGTCAAACTCATCTAATTTAAATGGCATTCATCAACGAATGGAAGCGATAAGCGACCCTTTTAACGCGTTCAGGGGGAGAAATATTCAAATTGTTTGATTTTAATTAACTCCATCATGCTGATAGGCCATGGCTGACGTTATTAATAACCCTTGCCGGCTGTCATGTCGCACGTCACCACTGATCACTGTCGTTCTGTCTTTTTGACGGGTTACGTGGTGTATCGTCTCGTCACCTCTGCACTTGCCACAAAGAGTACAATGTTAAGATAACCGCCCGGGTATTTGTGGGTTTATTAGAAATTATACATATATTTAAAGGAGGAAGCTGTGGTTATCCAACAGTGGCGACATGTGTGGCTGTCGATGATGACACATCTTTTTTTTTTAATATATAAAAAAAAGAATAATGTAACACTAACCATGTACATTGATGTAGTTAAATTTTACTATTTTAAATGTCAATTGTCAAATTAAAGCCTTTTTTTATGCACTTAACCTCAATCACAGCTGATGTTTAATGAAGATGAGGCCGAAGGTGGAATCGTGCTCACTCGGAGTTTCGGGACTAGCTATCTTATCCATAACTTCAAAGTTTAAGCATTTATTTCAACGTAAGATACATGATATCATTTGTTGAATGTCAATTTAAATCTATTGGAAATAAAAATAGGGCTAAGCATTTTTCGGTCAGTCATTATGTCCAAGCTACCACCGCTTCGGAAAGGGAAATCATCTGTGGGAAAAGAAGCGGCGCAAGAAACCCACAGGATTCTTTTCTTTTTTTTTATATATATAAAAGTATACAACTAATACAATTTTATAATTTTTGGGATTTTATAATAACAACCGGAACACGACAATGCTGTTAACATTGCCGTTTGGCGGCCGACTTAAATAAGATGGTAGTAGCTAGCCAGACGGACATTTGAAATGCCCTACTACCAACCAAACCGAGTACTAAACATGTATCCCGCGTGGAATCGAACCCGCGACCTCCGATTCGTAAGCCCTATGATCTTTAAATTGAGCCACGGAGGCGGTTAGAGCTCCCTTGTCTTTACACCGTTTTCATAATAGTTATACGCATGAGATTAGGAAAGCGACAGAAATGTAAACTAAACTTCAGTCTAGATATATATACGAATTGTCAAATAAATTGGAAAATGCTAATTTGAACTATGACTGAGTAGCTACACGTCAAACTTCGATAATCAAAGAGAAAGTCCCATGTGAGTTCGCAGTCAAGTTGTCGGAGGAAACACTCTGCGGGGTGGTTTAATAGAATCGCCATACTGTGAATTCATATTTATATATCTACTAGCAGCTGCCCGCGACTTCGTCCGCGTAGACTACATGAATCAACACTTTATTACTTTCCCACGGGAATACATTCAGCAGAAAAATTACCATGTAGAGTTTATCTCAAACAGGAAAAGACCCTGGGCAGATAACAGGTATGTGGAACCATGTTGATGTTTTGCCAGGTAAATGAATTAAGACATGGATCCATTAAAAGACCTTTCTATTTATTAAAGTACTTTATATTTATTAAAGTAAGTAGTTTATATTTATTAAAGTACTTCCTTATAAACAACATTTTTTGCCATGTTTGAAGGTGGTAGCAATAGAACCAAACTTTGAGGTGAACTTACACGGGAGCATGCCACATAGAACTGACCGTGAGAGAAACAGTCCTGTCGTAGGTCTACTCCGGCGAATTTGAGAGTTTGCCCCTGCGACTTATTTATTGTCATGGCAAAACAGACCTTTAGTGGAAACTGAAGCCTTTTGAATTCAAAGGGAAGATCATTTGGTATTAATGGAATACGCGGTACAAACACTGTTTCTCCCTGAGCAGGTCCTGTTAAAATAGTGGCCTCTACTACGTTCCGGTGCAAAGCCTTGACTTGCAACCTAGTACCGTTACAAAGTTTGGGTGGCTTTAAATTTCTCAATAACATAACAGGTGCACCCACACGTAGTAAAAGTCTGTGATATGGCATACCCGGTGGGTTCAAAGTGTTCAACTCACCCTTATCTCATTCTCTAACCCCAAGGGGTTAGCTTCCAAACAAATGGCATTTTCGTAATCAACGTCCCAAAAAACCTAAATAATGACACCAATATTGACTTTTTTGGTATCAACCTCCACCCCTATCTCAACCCTAGAGGGTTAACTTAAAATAAATGTCATTTTCATAATCAACATCCCATAAAACCTAAATAACGACACCAATATCGATTTTATGGTTTTAACCCCCATTTCACAACCCAGGGGGTTGAATTCGAAAAATCTCAAAACACGTATTAGCTTATTTGTTCCTAGGAGTACTCTTGCGAAGTTTCGATTCGAAAATAGTCGAAATGTCCAAGTTATACTGTTTCTTCATACAAACTTCCCACTCCTGTTTCACCCCCTTAAAGGGTGAATTTTGAAAAATCCTTTCTTAGTGCTCCCCTAGACCTCGTAAGGAACCTACGTGCCAAATTTGGAAATTCTATTCACCCCTTTGACTATGACTATGACTTTGACTAAAACTTTAACTATGACTTTGACTATGACTTCGACTATGACATTGACTACGACTTTGACTTTGACTATGACTATGACTTTGACTATGACTTTGACATTGACTATGGCTTTGACTATGACTTTGACTATGACTTTGACTATGACTTTGCCTATGACTATGACTTTGACTATGATTTTGACTATGACTTTGACATGACTTTGACTATGAATTTTACTTTTCGACTTTGAGTCTTCGACTTTGAGCCTTCGACTTTGAGCCTTCGTCTTTGAGCCTTCGATTTTAAGCCTTCGACTTTGAGCTTTCGACTTTCAGCCTTCGATTTTGAGCCTTCGAATTTGAGCCTTCGAATTTGAGCCTTCGTCTTTGAGCCTTTGACTTTGAGCCTTCGACTTTGAGTCTTCGACTTTGAGCCTTCGACTTTGACTCTTCGACTTCGACACCAATTTGAATTTGTGATTTTAACCCCTACCACTATCGCAACCCGTAAGGGTTAGCTTCAAAATAAATGTCATTTTCGCAATCAACGTCCCAAAAAACCTAAATAACGACACCAATATAGACTTTTTTGGTATCATCCCCCACCTCTATCTCACCCCTAGAGGGTTGGCTTAAAATAAATGTCATTTTCATAATCAACATCCCAAAAAACCTAAATAACGACACCAATATCGATTTTATGGTTTCAACCCCCATTTCACACCCCAGGGGGCTGTTTTTCGAAAAATCTCAACTCACCCTTATCGCATTCTCTAACCCCAAGGGGTTAGCTTCAAAATAAATGTCATTTTCGCAATCAACGTCCCAAAAAACCTATTTAACGACACCAATATAGACTTTTTTGGTATCATCCCCCACCCCTATCTCACCCCTAGAGGGTTGGCTTAAAATAAATGTCATTTTCAAAATCAACATCCCATAAAACCTAAATAACGCCACCAATATCAATTTTACGGTTTTAACCCCCATTTCACAACCCAGGGGGTTGTTTTTCGAAAAATCTCAAAACACGTATTAGCTTATTTGTTCCTAGGAGTACTCTTGCGAAGTTTCGAGTCGAAAATAGTCGAAATGTCCAAGTTATACTGTTTCTTCATACAAACTTCCCACCCCTGTTTCACCCCCTTAAAGGGTGAATTTTAAAAAATCCTTTCTTAGTGCTCCCCTAGACCTCGTAAGGAACCTACGTGCCAAATTTGGAAACTCTAGACCCAGCGGTTTGGCCTGTGCGTTGATATGTCAGTCAGTCAGTCAGTCAGTCAGTCAGTTTCTTCCTTTATATATTTAGAAGATGTATTTCATATCTAAGTACAAGGTAGTTCTTTCGTACTATCTGTTCTCTCTGTAATAAAAAAATACTTTGGTACCTGTCCTAAAATACAACAAATATTTAAGTAATATCAACATACTCGATGCAGATTTATTGATTGCACTTTTAACTTTTTATAGTAAAATTATGAAGTACCTAACTTAAATAAAAGTGGAATCAATCAGAATAATTAGAAATCAATTGAAAAGTTGAATAAAAAATTATTATTATCGCACACGCACAATGCCTCCGTGGCACAATGTAAACAACAGGTAAGATCCACAGGTACATACATGTTTAGTACTCGGTTTGGTTGGTGGTAGGGCTATTTAAATGTCCGCCTGGCTAGCTCCCACCATCTTATCTAAGTCTGCCGCCAAACAGCAATGTTAACAGCATTGTTGTGTTCCGGTTGTTATGGATAAGATAGCCAGTCCCAAAACTCCGAGTGAGCACGCTTCCACCTTCCACCTCATCTTCTCTTAACATCAGGTGTGATTAAGGTCGATTGCTAAACCGTTGCGCATAAAAAAAAACAACCTAGCTGATCACTATTGGGCGTAAACCTCTCGCATTGCGCGATTTGCATCACTTTCCAAAGGGAGGATTTGCTCTAATCGCCACCCTTCGCACCAGTACACTACCGGCCCACCATTGTTCGTGATTCCTTAATGGCTTTTTACGACAACCACGGAAAAGACTCATCATCACCATCCTTACACGTCTGCACTGTTGGGCCACAACCTCTTCTCACTGGGAGAAGCTATGGGCCATAAACCACCACACGTGCCCAGTACGGATTTGTGTCAGACTAGTGGCCAGCTGATAAACAGTGTTTTTAAGCCGCCCCTATAGGCCACCGACTTGGCTTAACGACTGCCTTCAATTGAAAATAAGCGACACCGACTATTTACCGTGCCCTCGGTCCCTTTCTACTCTGCCAGGAACCGCACAGAATGATAATATGGGAAACATATTAAGTAATATACCAGTAGATATTATGCGTCTTATGCAATAACATACTTCGGCGTTTTGCTTTTTAGATGACCTACTCAGGAGGGATTAAAATGTCCTAATTAAATAAAAGTCACGTTGACATTAAGTTCCTTGCGATATATTATTATCTTTGTCGCTTCTACTTTATTCTTAGTCTTAGTTAGTCTGAGGAAATCTTCATACATCGTATCGGATTTAGTTAACATATGTACTACTAGGGCTGGGGTCGGCTCAGGCTATAAATAATAATTCTAGCCCCGACTCGCGAGATAAATCGACATATGCTAATACGTTGCCAAATTATTTATTGAGGGGTAAACCTTATCGAATGGGACGCAGAGTAAAAGGTTGGAAATGAAATTTGGTTAAAGTTTGAGGAAAGATGTTAATATTATGTAGCCTCCATGGCTGGTGGTATGTATGTTAAATTATAGCTGGTATAATTTAGAGCTAAATATCAGACAGTAATTGCTATAATGTTTACTAATTTTAAATTTAGTAATCTACTAACTTGTTATAATTGAAATCATGTCCGTTATTCCTATTGGATCGTCTAAAACGTCTTCTTTTCATCACAAGTTTTTGTTCGACTAAAAAGTTTATCTTTATTCTTTCGACATCGTGCCAGTCTTTGTCCCATTTCTAGTGGGAACAAAAGACTATAGTTAGATATCAGCAAGAGCTACTACTAGGTCTTCTATATTTGACCTTCGATTTTCGAATGTTTGATCGAAATCGTCGTTATTTGATCTGTTGTTAGAGGTGGAGTTCACTTTAAGTACATTAACTTAAAACACAATTAGTAGTAGTCGATAGATATCGACTTTTTATATTTATTTTATATATATATTAATATTGATTTAGATACATCTACTTTGTTGCTTAATGCTTTAATATTGATGTAGATACATCAATATTAAATTATTGTGCATATCTAAGCAACAAAGTACGAGTTGAAATAAATGCAAAATATTCTAGTTTAGGTACTTAAATATAAAACACTACTAAATCTATGTAGAGAGAAACTGATACGTCTCTCTGCCAGTTCCCTGTGGGGAGTAATATGTTTCGTGTGCCACGGCGACTGATAAAGTGACTTTTCCTAAGCCAATATTGCGTTGTTTTATTGAACTTATTTATCAAGAACGTCTCGCTCTCCTTGCAATTTAGATTTTTTACAAAGAGCTGTACAGTTTGGTATTAATGCCGTATTGATAGAAAGAACAAAATCCTTATTTATGATTTATAGTCGTGTAAGGTAGGCTACTCTTTCTTCTTCATAAAATCTGCCTTGGATTTTACGGTGCTATTTAATTTATTGAACAGACCTTTATTTAATCTAGTCCGAATTTATTATTTATCATAATTCTTAAGACAGCGTCGACGTTAATTTTTTTAAATTTTGTTACCAAATCGACTAGCAAAAATAGATTAAAATTCTATAAAGAATTCCCATTAAAAAGAAAGAAAGGGTGTCAAAATTTGATAATTTATCATATTATCAAACAACATCATATTCCACTATTAACTATACATATACCTATAACTGGAGTCTCGTTCCGTTTTCCTGTTCATTTCCTTTTATGTTAATAAAGGTTGGCTCCCCTTATAACTGAGACGTTATCCAATTCAGCCAGTGTGAAACTAAAGATAGTATTTTTAAATAATGCTTTAAAGAAATATAACTGGGTAATGAGGAAGCTGAATATTTTATAGGTACCTGTTAGGTTGTAGAATATCTAAGTAACAATATATGGACCATAGTCGTCCTTTTGCAAATATCTAGCCATAGCTTCTCCGAGACGGTGTGAACGTAACAAAGAACTTATTAAAACAAAACTATCAGCAGTTCTTAAAAACAAAATGTGTATTATCCCATTCTATCAATTACCGTCATAATTCCAAAGATAACTGAAGTTAAACGGAGCGTTAACTCTCGAGCCATTTCAGTTATGATCTGCAGTTTTAATCAGAACGGTTCAACTTAACTGCCCTATTTGCATGTGGATAACTTGTTCCGTAACATTTAACCAGCTGGTAAAGTTGACTTACGGGGATAGGCGGCGACGTCTCATTTTTAGGGTTCCGGACTTGTAAAGGAAAGAGGAACCCTTACATACATAATCACTTTGTTGCTCGTCATTCTAATAAGATTATTTTTTTTTGGGATGGAAGCATTTAGTGCTTGGTGGCCTGTGGTAAATAACAAAAGAAAAATACATAGTATTATTAATGTTAAGTTAGCCAGTAAAATATATCCTAGTCGTAATTTATTTAGAGCTCAATTGTTTTGTTTCTACACAACACTATCTATCTCATATTATAAATACGAAAATTTGGATGTTTGTTTGTTGCTCAATCACGGCGAAACGGATAAACGGATTTAGATGGAATCTGGTGTGTAGGTAGAATATACCCTGGATTGAGACATAGGATATTTTTTATCTCGATAAAGTGAGTAGTGTGGCGGGATAAACAAATTTTCGCGATTAAATTATTCCACGCAGGCGAAGCCGCGGGCGGAAAGCTAGTATTATATAATCCTTCTGTTTTTTTAGAAACTCAACATGAATGCGTTTATAAATGTTTTGAGAAAAAGCATACATAACTAGCTCCTTAATAGCTTATAAGTAAATAAACGGTTGGAACCCTTCGGGAATGAGTCACTCGTACTTGACAGTGTTTCTTAAGTTTCTTAGGCAATGGCAGAAAAGGTAAAAGGCCAGGAATTTGTTATAAACATTACCAAAAATAAACCATTTGAAAAAGATATTTCGTTTACAAGAATTAGTTCTCATTTTTAAATTTTAATTCAAGAAAGCAAGTAGGTTACATTATGAACAACAATCTGGAAACATGCGAGTTCGCAACGTCTCTTTTATTTCTATGCAATTCGACAGTGACAACAATGTCCAAGGTCATTTGTCCTATATCTATTGAGTGTGTGTAAAGTAGTTTCAGCCTCCAAAAATGTAAAACGGTCACCCATCCAATATCCGACCTTACATCATCACTCTAACCATTCTGCGCTCACTAGATCGCGCTTAGGTATTATTAAAAATTTACTACATATTATTGGAATGTATAAAATAAAACTACAACAAAATGTTATAGGAGTTGAGTTAGATAATATCAATACACCATGCGAATTGTGCGAAGTTTATTGCCTGCGCGTACGCAAAGGTTAGACCATTAATTCATATAGGTACTCGTATACCTACCTACCTAACGGCTTTGTAGGATTGAGCATTTGATTCACGATACACGGTTATAGCGAAACGATATTTAAGCTATTTAAAATCAAAATGCTTGTAAATATGGGCAGGGCATTTTGTGAATTACCTACTAGAATTTTTTTTTGTGAGTATGGATAAATAAATTATATAGTTATTTTCTTCGCGACCACGTGCACAAAAGTGTGTGTGTGTTGAAGAAGACTTTCTGTGCCGGTGTAAGATAGATTTTGTAGCCATGTGGTTAGTTTTTGTTTACATTCATAGGGGTTTAGGGGGTGGATATCTCGTGATTTGTTGGCTAGGTTGAAGAGGAATGGTCCAAGGAAGCAGTGAAATCTGTGACTTTCTTTCTAGAATAATTAGAACGAGATAGTACCACACTGAAATTAGTTGTTGTTTAGAGAAGTGTCACTCATCACATTAGAATCATTACCATGCTTAGTTGTTGTTACAAATAAACTGAATACTTATATAAATAACGAATATTATCAAACAGTGAAACTGAATTTTATTACTCAAGGCAGTAACACCGACTTAGTAAATTTAGAATTATATAGCCTCTTATAAGCACTTATATTTACATACAAGTTACTGTTATAACGCCATAAAATTAGTAAAGTGCAGATTATAATACAAAAGTATAGTTTTCTGTACATGCGATGTGCAGAAAGCTATACTTTTGTGTTAGGTTCCTAGAGTCATTATTTCCGCCTACTTAATATTCTTGTATGGAATGTTTAATTTATAAGAGAGAGTACAAAACGTAAATAAAAGGTCCTTTCAAAACATAATTTTTTATTTACCTAACACTGCGTACAATTAAAGCAAGTTAGATAGAACCCTAAAAATGTATAGCTAGTCATTGAGGAAAACAGCTCAATCACAAAAAAAAAATCTAGCGAAATATTTTTTTTAATACAATCTCTTAATGGTCCAATATGAGGCCCTGATCACCACATATGTATACTACATAAACTGGAGAGTTTTGAAAGTGCCGTTACTGAGTTCCTGTGCCCACCTTCAGGCCCAATCATCAAACCCTGGATACATCTACAATCAGACTACTTCTCAAGGCAAATCAAACGAGCCTAAACGAGTTTCTATGGCCACCTTCCGTCTTCATCATCGGACTAGCTCCATGTTATACTAATATTACATTATCCTCCGATATACATCATGATCACCAGTCCCAAACATCCCACTGCAGGGATATAGGCCTTCCCTCGTATAATGAGGGAGTGGGCCATATAATCCACCACGCTGGCCCAACGCGGGTTGGGGACTTTACATGCCTTTGAATTTTTATTTCTCAGGCATGCAGGCCTCACGATGTTTGCTTCAATATGCAAGAGCAGTCTGATAAAAAAATATTTAAAATAAATAAATATTTGGGGCACTTACAGCAATCATTTAGTCCCAAACTAAGCAATGCTTGTACTATGGATACTAGATAACGGATAAACATACATAAATATTTATATAAACATCCATAACTCGGGAATAAATGTTCGTATTCATCATACAAACATTTACCCCTCGCGGGATTCGAACCCGCAACCGTTAGTTTTGCTGACAGGGTCACTATCAATCAATCAATATCAAATGTACATAAGTGGCACAACATTGCATGTTTGGGAATCGAACCCTGACCTCACAAATTGGGAGACTGCGTCTTAACCGCTGAGCCACCGACGCATTATAGACCAAATATACATACGTATGTAATATTTCAGATCAATTGACACCGGGAAGTGGGCAAAATTGAACTTTAATATAATAACAGACAGAGACCACCCCCGGGATAGGTGAAACTGAATCATCGGTAACAGTGAACCTATGTCTCTACAGGGAAAACACAAAATAATATCCCAATGTATTTTGGTTAAATACTGGTAACTTACAATGAAATCAAACGTAATTATAACAGCAACTGAGTACATTATCAATTATCATTCGCTACCCACTCTTTGCAGAAAAGAATCGCTTTTGCATCAAACAAAATGGGAGCAATTTTGAACAACTAATGTCGTCATAAAGACTATTTTCCCTATGAGTAATTATTTTTTGTGGAAAACCGAAAAAAAAATGCTGAAGTAAATAAGTATTTAAAAACCAAAAACCCTACAACATATTTAGTATTGTGCGGGCGCCATGTTGAATTTTATACCATAAATTCTGTTATTGACACAGCCAAATTTGAAGTGCTTTTCTTTTAATATATAATTATTGTGCTGTAGAGATACCTTATAAAATATATAACCACCTCCGTGGCTCAATGTAAACAACATTGGGTTTACGATTCGGAGGTCGCGGGTTCTAAATTATCTAAATCTGCCGCCAAGCAGCGATGTTAATAGCATTGTCGTGTTCCGGTTGTCAGAGATAAGATAGCCAGTCCCCCAAATGTGTTGGGGTTTCCGGGTCAGTACGCTTCCATCTTCGACCTCATCTTCACTTAACATCAGGTGTGATTGAGGTCAAGTACCAACCCGTTATGCATAAAAAAATATATATATAAATATCCGATCAAGACGAATCGAACGAACATTGCACTTCAAAATCGGTCAAGCCGTTTAGGCTATAGGAGGTTACATATAAATCTACGTACATACATACACTCGAAAAACATAACCCTCCTTTTTGGGGATGTCGGGTAAATACTCCAAACTAAACAGTAAACTCTCATTGTTATCATTACAATTGCGCAAGTATAATGACATATTTTATTGCTATTAAATATTTAATCAAAACACTATAAACCAATACGATCCAATACAAGGAATTATTCGATATGTATAAACCTATATCACGAATTGCCTTTACGATGGTCTTCTTGAACCTAACGGTTTCTAATAACTGCTCACATTACAGAATATAATATTTTAAATGTTTATGTTTATTTTATTGGATGTGTGAAAATATCTTTTAGTAAGCCTATTGCTATCTATGAAATCTAGAAATTATATTATCTAGTTTGGTCTTTAAGACTCTGAGGAACGCTAGGCTCTCTAGTGAGCGTAAGCTGTGGCCCAGCAGTGGGGACAATATGGGTGTCGTTGTGTGTGATGTGAACTCTGGTATGTATCGCGTTGTTTCGTTATTTGTAATAATAAATAAGTCGGACACTTACACCAATCATCTAGTCCCAAACGAAGCAAAGCTTGTACTATATGGATACTAGATAACGGATAAATATACATAAATATCCATGACTCGGGAATAATTGTTCGTATTCATCAAACAAACCTTTACTCCTCTCGGAATTCGAACCGGCAACGGCTGGTTTCGCTGACAGGGTCACTATCAACTACACCAGTCGGTGTATTGGTCCTGAACTATTTTATATAACATTGTCTTGGGCATATGCACGTGTGGACGACGCATATCATATTAAGTTGTTACATTTAAGAATCGTGTGTCGTACAGGTCCAACTATCATCAACATTAACATAATCCCCTCTAGGCCCCCGACACGTAATAAAACAATAATTAAATCCGCCCCATGAAGAGAGGGTCACGGAAAAAATCCAATTTGCTTTTACGACTGTCCCTTACTTCAGATATCTAAAGTCTTTACATTCGAAGCTCTAACTAATGAGTGGTACTTGCAACTTCTGCAAGTTTCAACTTAATGATCATATACACGTTTGTGTGACATTTGAACACAAATAGGACACAAACATTAGAAAAATAAATCCAGTTAGTCTGTTAAATATTTTGAAATTGAAATAAGTTCGAAGAACGTTCAAATCAGTACCGTCTCCTTTAATATGCTGTTAAATACACTATTCAGATTCTTCCTATGATGATGGTGTAAAGCTGAAACGGGAGAGTGGCAAGTTGTTAAGGCAAACGTCGGGGACTCGTTAGGTGTCATTAAAACCAGCCAGACTGTCATTAAGTCTGCCATAAACTGATGTCGGAATAACGCGGGTCACAGGGGATTTTTCGCGTTCTTCGCCCTACCTTGGAACTTTTAGAAGGATTGTTTAATTTTCTTTGAGTAAGTGTCTAAGTTTTGTATTACTCATAATATGATTATTATATTGAATTTTAATGCTAAAATTGAAGTATTCAAACGAGGTACATACTGAATACACATCTATAGGTATAGATATTGTTTGGAGAGCTTCTTACTACATTAGAAGAAAGGCCGACATTTAAAAATGTCATACTACCAACCAAATCGAGTACTAAACAAGTACTTACTCCGCTGGGAATCGAACCCGCGACCGTCGTTTTGTAAACCTTATGTTGTTTAGTTTAGCCTTAGTAAGGTGTAAAAATATGAATAGGGAAAGTAGCAAAAATATAAAAGCCGTAAGATATTTCCTAACAAAAATTATTAAAGTGAAAATACTAAAAGGCAGTAAACGAACAAAGACACCAACAATGATCAAATTTCACAGAACGACATCTTCGCGTCAAAACGAAATGGAAATCGAAATACCCACTCACGCCTTTTTCCTAAAAGGTATTTTCTGATAACAGCGTTCACTCAATACGAGGCATCCGTAACAATGCAGTGTGCCCATTCTAAAGAACTGATTCCACCTTATATGAGATAGAAGATTTTTTTGAGTATTTCATTTGTGACCTTACAACCCATTTGCAATATAGCATCAGGCTGTTCAATATTCAACCTAAACACAAATCCTCATAAAGTTGAAGTATTAGCAATTCGAGATAGAAGAGTCAACGCGGCGTATGTAAGGGAAAGTAGATTTTGTAGGGTTGGTATTACAACAGATATTGCGTGGATCGAAATTAAAAGTACGTCGGGAAAGGAATGCCATTCGGAGTCAGTGTCGACGCGTTGTTTAGTAAAATGTGCAATCATATAGAAAACAGAATTCGACAAAAAGCTGTATTATCCGATATTATTATACAGGATGCGATTGTTCGCGCGATTTCGTGCGAAAAAATTCGAACCGGAGGCGTTAGGTGCTCGGACATTTATTTCGTTTTCGAATTCCTGAATCGAGAAGAGCAGTTTAATTGATCGATTATGGAATCGAGTGACGTTTTCTCGTCCCTTAATGGTGTAATTTTTGCATCGTGCTTCAGGAATGCTTTAGTTAGCTCATTAAACTTTTGAGACGTCTTCAGACATTACTAATGAAAATTTGTGCTATAAATCCACAACAGAGTTTTTCTTGTCTGTCTTTATGCTTCTGTCCTTATTTCAAATGGGAATTGGATTATGAAGCTATGTAAAGTATGAAAGCTGAAGCTCGATATATTCAAGTAACAAGAATAATGTAGGCATAACTTATGTTTTTTATATGTACAGCAAACATTGCATCATCTCTGACGTAAGATATAAAAATAAACTTGGCCAACGGCGGCCGTTCCCTACTTATTATTTATCAATTGTATAAATTATTGAATAGGACTATCCTTTAGTGCGGGAGTGCTCATCTTGACCCCTGAAATGGTTTTGTAGATGCGGGGGTCACTTTTACGAGCGGCCGCCATGTCCCGATATCTCGATTTATCGTTTGAATAGAACTTCCCAACGAGGTTTGCGAATATCGGTTCAGCATATATTTTGTATACCAAAACATTGTATTGTACAAGACCAATATTAGAATATGAAACTATTGAACTCTTCCTAAAATAATCTAAAAAATGTATAGTAGAAAATAAAGATGCTTACGTAATTTCAAAATCCAAGTAGGCAATTGGCAATCTTAATAATAACGTTTGGTGTAGTCTAGTAACGGAAATTAAACTCCTAAAATAAAACATTGATTTCCCATAACAATTGAAAAGGTACTGGGATCGACCTCCAACTGCCCCGGAAGACCGCAAGTATCATTGATCCTAATCCTTGAAATAGTGAATTCAAACTGGATTGCTTTTTCTTCTTCAGGACAATTAGCAAGCTTAGAGCGTATTTGCGTGTGATAAAGGTGTTTTTTACTTTAGTGTATTACATTCGGAAATACAAACCATTTGACATGCAATACACTGCTCCCATAATATAATTTTACATAACAACACTGGTATTTTACAGTAATGTGATATTTTGAATGCTTAATATTTGTTGCTGGGATGCAATATATCAATTACTTTGTCGCATATCACCAAGGACACGACTCATTTCTACTTCACCCACCATAGGGCACCACAATCAAATTGTTATTCTCCATCAACGGCAGTAGTTCAGTTTTAAAAATCCAAGGAGAGCAGAAGTTGATAAAAGAGGTTGAGTTCTTGCTTCCAGCATCTCTACTGCGCCCCGATTTCGGTGAATAGTTGTAAAAACGTTGTTGTATGACCAATGAAACTGTAATTAATTAATAGAAAACTCGGGCTGCAAATTGTAAAATGACTCTTGTTGTAAATGACTCTCATAATTCTAATTCAGAATAAACTGATCCCGCACTTGCCGAACAAATTTGTTCTTAATTTTAATACCTTTCGACGACTGCCTACAAGTTTTATAATAAAAATTTTTGGGTTTACCTTTATGACCGACTATTACACATTTTGCCATATAACATTGCTGCACTGAAAGATCGCTAAATTGAAAAGTTATGAGGAAATTAAAGCGCAATCGGTAGAAAACTTTTGTATTAAATGAATGAAACTGAATATTACATCCGTACACTGGGCGTGCGTGATATTATGGTGCAACCCTCTCATAGTACCGCTGTAGTGGACGTAAGGATGTTGATGTGTGTGTTATGAATGCTCTGAGTCCGATGTGTGAGTGCTACTTCATATATTGATTTTGTAAATCTATAAATAAACACAAATACCTACCTACCTTTATTACCTATCAAAGTAAAAACAGTAAAATAGAGTTATAACATTACCAATCTTATAAAAGTTGGATGGAAAACTTAAAAATCAATCGAAGCTATTTGTTCGAAAGGACTATCATACTATACTAAAATGTTGAAGTCCCAAAAAAATTCATAAAGTTGAAATTTAAAATGTTGGCATTCTAAAATCGCTTGTTTTATTACTTTTTAGAATAGAACAAACAAGACTAACATAATTAATTATAAACAACCATTCGTTTTACACCTAAATAAAGCTTTAAAGCATTTTATATAACGGCATTATTAGAAAAAATTATTTCACGGCTTTCTCTCACGAGTTGCACCAAACCTTGAAACCATTGTCTTAACCCAAAATCGAATTCTCTAAAAATGCATCAGATAGTCCGGGAGCCGCACGGTTATGTCTCATAAAACGCCTTGAGACCGTTCCGATAAACGTTTTCGGTGGACGAGGAGCTATCAAAGACTATTAGGTGGACTTTCACGTGGATACAATTGTGCGGATTGTTGTTGAATGCTTTTTTAGTGGATTTTGAGATTAGGGAGACTTGCGTATCATCATTTTATGATAACGTGTGGTGTTGTTAGTAGGATATGAATCAATCTGCGAGTAGCTGGCAACTAAGTAACGTGAAACAAAAAATAACGAATATTATTTGCGCGACTTTTTACTATAAATAGACAACCGCCACCTCCGTGGCTTATTGTAAACAACATAGGGTTTACGGATTGGAGGTCGCGGGTGCGATCCCCAGCGGGGTACACGTATAGTACTCGGTTTGGTTGGTGGTAGAGCATATTATTATTGAATGTCCGCCTGGCAAGCTACCACCATATTATTTAAGTCTGCCGCCAATCAATAATAAGATGGGGTTTTCGGGTCAGTACGTTTCCACCATCGGCCTCATCTTCACTTAACATGAAGTGTGATTGAGGTCTTGTGCTTAGATAAAAAACAACATAACAATTCTTAATCTACCTGTATGTTGCTCTGGGTTTATCTAACTGTACATATGTCCCTTAATTAGAACAAGCTGTTATTCTCGATTTTTTTCGCTGTTTTTTTATTGTCGTCTATAAGTTTCAAGTACCGAGTAAAGTACCGAGAAAATAGACCGACACAGTATAATATAATTTAAATGGTATTAATTAATAATTGCTTGCATTTTCCCACTATACGAGTGGGTAACTAAATATCATAAGTTGTACGAATCGACTAAACTTGTCAACATTGTAGAGCATGTGCAGAATTCATAATATTCTAATAAAAAACGTAAAATTGCATTTATATGCCGCAATTAAACTTAAACTGCTTTTTGTTTTTCAGAGGACTCGATCGATTCGATCCTCGTTTGATAATAATTAAATGGATCCACTATACATTAAACAAGGGAGCGGGAGCTCAAAGCGGACACTTGTTGCGGGAATGATAAAATTACAAAATGTATGACAGTACAGTTAGTCGTTTTCTCATAAAGATTTACAATACAAATGTAAAATAGGTTGGTTTTTACTTGTATTTTTTTGTATTTTAATTAAATCTGTTTTTGTTATTATTGGATCAAAGATTATGTATTCTAATATAATAAATTATATGTTGTAGAGATTTATTTACTACCGAAATAAATTTTAGAGTCCGCTGGTCACTCGTTACTGGTACACGGCCCTCATTGCGTACGCGCATAATACAGCAATTTTTATATCGATCGACGACGTTGATTGACGGTTCCCGCTGCGTATACTCCTCGCAAATGTGTACTTTTTATCTATTTGCTTTACTTTTTGGCATTTAATGAATATTATATTATTATAAATGAGCGTAATGGCCGTTGTTTTTGTGTATCGTGGTAACTTCTAAAATGGAGATATAATAATTAATTGAAGATCGCAATCATCGTGATCAGCTGTCTGTTTAATGAAGTGATATAAAGAAATTAAAGGTTTATTTTATGTCAGCTTGTTTCACACGTAACGTGTTTGAGGCGAAAGTTCAATAAAGTAAAAAAAATGTACCATATTGCATCCACCTGCAATGGTAATTTAGTTCAAATATCGGAAACGCCCAGTGTGGCGAGGTTGGGGTCAGTCGATCGCCAAATTATGTAAAGTGTCCGGTCATTACGGTCCATCTCTACTGACGCCTCTATTTTTCGGTAGAGAAATACAAACCATTTTGATATTTGTATAAAGAAATACTATACCTACTACCGCCATAAGTGTGATGTTATTGTAATAGATATTTGCTAATAAACAAACACAACTCTTATACCCTAGTATCTTATATTCTTGAACACCCTCTTTTGTGGGAATCAGATAATTGAGGATTACCAAAGACTCGAATTACGATAGTGAACAAAATAATCAAACCGCTAAAATTCGCATCGTCAGATCATAACCAAATTTATATGAACCCATTTTGGCGGTATGACCTAAAATTTTTTGAGATTTTATGCATCGGGAATCGAACGGAGGTTTGCGCCTTTAAACAATTCGGCCACGGTGATCAATGCACGATATATGCGCAATCTAGACCTATCAGATCTACGTTTTTATTGGTAGAGCAATCGCTGTCCTTCTTTATGTTCCACCCGTAATTTGACGTCTTCCTGTTATTTTTCTTTCAGTTCTTCAAAAATTATACCACCACACCAAATGTCATCCTTCCTTTTCCGTTCATTACGATGGCCAACATCTCATTAATCTGATCTCTCTCTCAGATTCATTCTATACTTCTCCATGTTTACATTTCGAAATGTTTGCTTCCCTTGTTAAATGACCTAGGTCCAACATGATATGTGGTATCAAACTGTAAACCTTTGCGTCCAACAGTGAAGTATCAAATCATCGTACGCCGAGTACGAGCTGCAGCATAGTTTGTGCCACGTGCGAGTTACTACTTCCCGGAACATTGAGGGTAGTTTTATTAAGAATTACAATTATTTATTTACACTGCCCACTGCCCGGATCGACCGATATATTTGTATGGTAATTTTGTTACTTGTATTCGTATTGTAAGGGTTCAGCAGATGAAATTTTTATAGAGCTATATGTAGTATACCTTGTGGAAGCTGGTTCATTGTCTCGTTTATATATAAAATGGACGTTTCAATAATTTTCAAGTACAATATTACGATATTTGAGAAACAATTCGAGAATATGGCACTTATCCCAGTTATAATAGATCATGATTGTACAAGATAATGTTATAAATAGGAAAGTAATAGGACAGTAATCATTTAAAGAACTTTACAAATTATGAAACATCTTATTTGTTGGTTTTAAGGCTAATGCTGTGGTGATTTATACAATTTGTAAAGTAATAAAGGTCTACGATTACAAAATAGAATTTGTCCTTTAAATAAACATAGCACGTAACATATATTTATAATAGCATCAAGGTGGTTTATTTGAAATTGAAACGCTTTAGCAAGAAAATATATGTGATAATAAGAATAAAGGCAGTGTTCGTTTTACCCGAAGCTGAAATTCAAAAATGTAATAATTTTTTTTCTTTGACTGATGAAGTGGTCAAAGACGATCTTAGTACCTATATGCCTATTCATCCTGTTCGATTGTAGGATTACAGAAAGACTGACAAAGGGAGTTCCACGTCTTAGCTGTTCGCATTATGAACGATATTGCAAATGTTTGAGCGAATGTTCGGTTTGTTAACGACATGCGGGTGGATCCCCCCGGCTAGTAGTTTGATGGATTAGCGATGATTGAATAAGATTGTGTAATTCCAAAGCACACTCACTGAAATGCATCCTATAAAATACTGATAGAAGTGCTGCTAGTTAATACTTGATTGAACCATCCCAGAGGTGACAGCAGTATTCCATGCACGTGCGGACCTAAGCCCTGGTAAAGTACCAAAACCTGTTTCGGCGTGAAATATCGCCTGACCTTCAAGAGAATGCCAAGTTTCTTAGCGGCTATTTTGGCATTAGGTTCTATTGAGCGGGTTTAGATTGGAAGTTAATTCCAGACATAATAGAGATAGTCAGATATTGGTGTAGATATATCTCGGAAAGTCGGAGTAAGGTTGAATGGACTCTGGTGGTGAACCGACATATTTGTGTTATGGGGTCATTGAATGTGGCAAAGTAGGTGTCGCCTCTATCGGACACTGTCTTACTGTATTTCGTCGCCACTGGATTGTAAATAACAATTATAAGGGCACTGAAGTATAATTGATGTTAGCCCTACTTTGGTACTTATGTTTTGATGAGACAAACAAACACCTACAATTAGAGAGGTAACTAAATTATAATCTTTAGTAAGACTTAATTAAAGACATGTATTATATTCAACAAAATGTATATTCAATATAATATTTTATAATCGAGTTGATAGGTAGGCATATAAAACAACTTTTACGCGTCTCTTATCAAAGTAAACATTATCTATAGATGAACCTCTCGATATTATGCAAATCAAATTATTATTCATAGGTACTGTTTTTGCAAAGGGCTTGAATCGGAAACGAACCCCTAATCTTATTCTCGAAACCTTGTACAAGTTCGTAAAATCATTCGTTGAAACTCAACGTCAACGTATTTCCTGCCTTGTACTGAAGTGAAAAGGTCCACGGATCTCAAATTGTCTGAAACCGTGAGTACACCCACTGTGGTTCTGAGTAATACGCCACCGCGCTCATAGATGTCGCTGAAGGCGATGCAAATTTGCGATAATGTAATTTCCCGCGCGATGAAAAATTGGGGATTTCTAAGCAAGAAAATCTGATTGGGAAAACATCTGTAAGTTATTCCAAGTTATTATAATGTAATAAGATTAAGGTGAGGTGTCTTTATTATTTCTTAACGCTTGTTTGATGTGGGGTAGGATTTTTTGCTCTTTTGTTGGGAAATGGTGCGGTAAAATTAATTTTGTAACTTGAGTATTTTTCAACGTGTTCGCTCGGATGGGTAATAACTTCAATATAGGGTAGGAACTATTGGGTATTTATAGAAATATTTATATCTGACAACGAAAATATAAAAATATTAAAATATTTCGGATTCTACCCCAATTATCTAGTCCCAAGCAAAGCAAAGCCTGTAAGTAGGTACTATAACATGTTTGCACTTCACCTAAGAGATTTCATTCTGTTCAGTGGCGCCCTCATTGGATAAATTTTCTTTTTAAATACAGAACGAATAAAAAAATCGTTCTGACCTGCATTAGAGAAGCCTAAAAGCTAATTATAAATAATAAATGTTTAAATGTTTTGATTGTTTTTTTAAGTAAATATTTGGGACATTTACACCAATCATCTAGTCCCAAACTAAGCAAAGCTTGTGCTATGGATACTAGATAGCGGATAAACATACATAAATATTTATATAAACATTCAAGACTCGGGAATAAATGTTCGTATTCATCACACAAACATTTACCCCTCGCGGGATTCGAACCCGCAACCGTTGGTTTCGCTGATAGGGTCACTATCCACCACACCAATCGGTCGTCGGTAATACCTTTGATGGACATTACTTTCCGGATATCACGATTATAAAAGTGGTAGTTTTTGTCAATAATTTTAATTTCTCGAAAAAACCGTAATTCCAGCTATAATCAATAAATAAAAAAATAATTTATAGGTAATTGGCTTTTAGTACAGGTCAGAGCGATTTTTTAGGATTTACTCTGTATTTAAAAAGAAATTTCATTTATCCAATGAGGACGTCACTGGACGGAATGAACCCTCTTAATCACCCGAGTACTAAACATGTAGCAACCCCGCTGGGAATCGAACTCGCTTCCTCCGTTTTAACATCCGTTGGTATAAACATCTATCATGAAATAAATGTTCTGGTATTGAACACGTAAATATTTACCCCTAGCGGGTTTAGAACTCGCAACCCTTCATTTCGAAGGCAAGGTCACTCAAGTACGTATACTAGGTCGTCAATGTTGGATCCCCCTTTTGCTGTCATCTATAAATTGTAGTAAATAATTTTTACGAACCCTCCCTAATTAGAGAAAGTACTCGTAAAACCACCCATCCAAGGGCTGACCGCGGCAAATTTCGCTTAACTTCGGTAATTGTTTTGATAGAGAGTGCGGCTGGCCCACGAGTGGACCACTCTAATATCTATATACTATGAACTAAAATCGTCAAATTTCACATTTTTTTTATCCGTATGTTATTGAAAATCCCTCACAAGTAATAAAATAACTTGTGCTCTCGTGGGCTTACACCTATTTCCCTTTAGACAGGCCCGACATACGATCATAGAGCGAAGGTCACGAGTCGTGATGCCAGGCCGTGGGAAGGAAGTTCGTACGCAACTTAATAATATCTAAAACTAGCGAGCTGGCGCGACTTTGTCCGGATAGTAATCTAAGCCTTAGTAGCTCAGGAAACCGTTAAGTCACCAAATATTAAACCAAACACAAATGTTATACATTGCATCCAAGTGAACTTTAAGAATTATAACAGTTTACTTCAAGTCAACCGTAAAGTGATATGCCGTGTAACTGCCGAATGACTGGATTCGAAGCCCTGCCTTTTAGCGAGTAAAACTTCCTGGCTCGTGTAATTCAAATATTATAAAAGAAATGGCAGTGTAAGTACAGTCCGCTCAATTTCACTATTAGTCGAGTAGAAATACGTAATTTTCGTGATGTCAACGATGTCAACTTTAGGGTTACACTTCAAGTAAATACTGTCGTTTACTGACGGATTTTGGAAAATTGGACAAAACGTCCGTCGTCTGCACTGCTCCTTTTATACAAAGACATCTGAATAACTTCGTTGTTTTTGAACCTACTATCAGTGGCGTGCCCTTCCTACAGGCAGAAAGGCAGTGCCTACCCTACGTTATTGTAAGCTTTCCTCGAAATGTATTGTCAAGACAGCTGATTCATACTGATATGAACAGAAAATATTCTAAACAGTTGCGAAAATTGCTAAAAGAGTAAGTTATTATTTTGTAGTTGTATTTTTCCTCGTTTTATACTAAATTTTATAATTCTACCTACCCTGTGACAAAATATTTTTTTTATTTTTTTTTTAATGCACGACGGGTTCGTACTTGACCTCAATCACACCTGCTGGTAAGTGAAGATGAGGTCGAAGGTGGAAGCGTACTGACCCCGGAAACCCCAACACAATTGGGGTACTGGCTATCTTATCTCTGACAACCGGAATTAACATTGCTGCTTGGCGGCAGATTTAGATAAGATGGTGGTAGCTAGCCAGGCGGACATTTTAAAATGTCCTACCACCAACCAAACCGAGTTCTTAAACATGTAACCCGCTGGGATCGAACCCGCGACCTCCGAATCGTAAACCCAATGTTGTTTACAATGGGCCACGGAGGCGGTGTTTATAACACTTTATTGCATACACAAAAAACAGTTACAGTGATACTTAGCTATTAATAAGTTAGATATACAAAAGGCAAGCTTATCCCTAAAAGAGATATCTTCCAGCAAACCTGACATAGTTCAATAACAATAGTGAGGGGGAACATAGAGTACACACAAATAAAATGAACTTAAGAAAATAAATATTAGGTACATAATAATTAGTACGTAAATAAGCCTGCAAATATATAAATGTTGTGCACGCCACTGCCTACTAATTACGAGACTTGTATATTTCGGTGGCAATATTTATGCATTTTTTTTTGGGATACAAATTATAATCATAGGTAATGTAGTCTCTGCGTATGAGAAAGGTTTCCTGTAACACGTGACACCAGAATGATTTAATATACTGAATAACTCTAGAACTACAGTGGCACATTTTTTCCTTTGGGCACTATTTAAGCACAATTCTTTGTCATTATCAAAACAGCTGATTTTCACTTTGTGTATTCCAGCATACGGAAACGTTACTGGAGACTACATACTCGTAAGTTAAGAGGGTTTATCTTACACGGGTTTCCATACTAACTTTCAAGTCCAAATTTCCGAAATGAATAAAATTCAAAATATCGAATTTAAAAGATATATTGCATTTTCTCTGTCACCATGGAAAACTTGAAATCGCTCTAATTTAGTCTCAATATTCTTTTTCGAAAATGTTCTCTAGCAACTTTTTAGATCTATTCTATATAGCTTTATGTGTACAAAGTTTCATTAAAATCGGTTTACACATTTTGAAAAATTTGGAGTTGAACGTTTGTATGGAATACCGTGAGGGATAAACCCTCTTAACCAATCCGATAATATCGTAGAGAAGTAAAAGACAATCTTATCCAATCGGTACTTTACTTTTAAATATGAATTTTGTAAGTATCAATAGCCGAGGGGTCAGTGCGTCGCAATATTGTCGGATATAAATCAATGCTTAGCGAACGCTAGTGTGCGATGCAGTAGTGCTTTTTAGTGGCAAATGTATTAAATCTAAAATATTAACATTTGTGTATGCATAAAGTTCCTGTTATAGAAAACGAAATTAATAGTCATTATTACAAGCTAAACTAACATTCTATGGAACTTACTAACTATGTGAACAAACAGCCACATTGAAATTGTCTCTGAATGATGAATTGGGCAAGACTCTTATTTAGTCCTTCACTTATGTCAAACCATATCGAATAAGAAAATACCGAAAGTAAAAAATGTGTCTGAGGTCGTCTTTTGTTTACATAGCAAGTTCCACAGAATGACACTTTAATTAAAAGTATATGCGTTATGGTAATTTTAGTCTGTTATGAATTTGTCTAATAAATAAGGTAAATAATATTCATTTACCTACCGAACATAAGGCTTACTAGTAGTTCTACTTTTGTTAACAAAATCGCCCAAATGCGTGTTGGACCCGCTTCCAATTAGAAGTCCTTTGTAATACCTGATGCTTAAAAAATTATTGTGGCATCAAACTTATTTGCAAATCAGATTTTAATTATATTTTTATTTATTAAAACAACTATCTTGATGATTTAAAAAGTAATACTTTGTATTCTTTATTGCACCAAAATATTACATTATAATAACAGAGTACAAACGATTGGTCATGGACAAAGGTGGACTTATATCGACGACCTGTTTGGTATAGTGGTTAGAAACTATGCTACTATATCAAATAGTTGCGGGTTCGAATCCCGCTAGGGGCATATTTTGTATGATGATACAGACATGTGTTCCCGAGTTATGGATGTTTTTCATTTATACATGTATTTATTTACAAAAAAAAATGTATTTGTGTAGTTTATCAACCATCTGGTATCCATAACACAAGCCTAGATGCTTACTGTGGACCTAGATGGCGTTGTATGTTTGTGCAAAGACATTTATTATTATTATTATCTTCCAGCCAACCTGAGCATTGAAGTAGGAAACGGAGTAAATTCGGCGTTTAGCAGCAAATTGTGTGCTAAAAAAACAATGCTATAACCAATAATAATATAAATAATAATATAAATAATAAAAAAAAAAAGATAACCAAATAATATACTTACATTAAATATAATACATGCACCCATTACTTCAAACGTAACAATTTAAGTATTTGAATTTTATATTCAACATTTAAACAAGTGCTCGACGAGCGACGGTCACAATCTCCCGGTGGGTCGGAATCGAGCTCGGAGCCAACAAAATCATCTGCATGGAAATGCATAGCGACCATTGTTCAATGCATTGCGAATACCCGAGACGTCTTATTTTCCTCATGAACCATTTATTTTATTGTTGATACATCACGGTTTAACTCGACAATTTAAGAAATTATTAACGAAATAAATATATATTTCGGACGTTGACACTAATTATCTAGTTACAAAGGCAAAACCTGTACTATAGATACTAAATAAAGGATGAACAAACATACATATTTTTATAAACATCCATGACTCGCGATTATGTGTTCGTATTCACACAATCATTTACACCTAACGGGATTCAAACCCGTAACCGTTGGTTTTGAGGGCAGGGTCACTCATTCTCTATCCACAGCACAATTCGATCTTATAAATATTTAAAAAATAATTGATGTTTGATGTATACAGATATTACCTATGCTATTTTCAAAATTCCAAAATCATTTGCTACTGACCGGTCAGCTTCTGTAGCGATTTTTGTTAAAATCATTGCATATTGAATATTGCTGATATTGGTCACGATGGTGATTCTTATGACGTTTACTAAGACAGCTCGTTTAACCACTGGTGAAATTTAATTTTGGTGTAATAAGTTTTAAGGCGTTAGGTAATGTTTTGAAAATTAATTAGATCATAAAAATACGTGCAATAAATCCGATTTCGATTGTCATCTTCTATGACATTCATCAAATCAAATGAATGGCGCCAAATAAACTCAAAACTACCAGATAGATTGCGTTCCTTTTTTAAAACTTATTGGTGTTATTTCAAGCGTTACACAGCGTGTTTTCGACAACGTATTCACTATTCTCTCATATATCTCTCATATTTAACAAATAATCCCTTGTTGGGATATATAACGTAAGTAACATAATATACCCTATAATGTCTATAACATTTAGGTACATACCTAGCTAAGCCCAAAATATTAAAATTAGTAGTATTTCCGTTAACGACAAACAAGTGTTATTTATAACCGCCTCCGTGGCTCAATATAAACATCATTGGGTTTACGATTCGGAGGTCGCGGGTTCGATCCCCAGCGAGGTACATATTTTAAGTACTCGGTTTGGTCGGTGGTAGGGAATTTTAAATGTCCACCTGGTTAGCTACCACCATCTTATCTAAATCTGCCGCCAAGCACCAATGTTAATAGCATTGTTATGTTCCGGTTGTCAGAAATAAGATAGCCAGTCCCCCAAATGTGTTGGGGTTTCCGGGTCAGTACGCCTCCACCTTCGACCTCATCTTCACTTAACATCAGGTGTGATTGACCCTTACTTACCCCTAGGTAAGGTTGACAGGTAACAACCCTTGTGCATAAAAAAAATGAAAATTTTCTGGGTCGATAATTCAATTTTAACAACATACTGACTAGGTACTACTATCGCTTCGGAAAAAAATCATCTGTGCGAAAAACCCACAGGTTCATTGTTTTGTTCTCTTTATAATTTTTGGTTGCAGCCAGGGAAATTAATGACACTATTTTAAATAACAATACATATGGGAAACCGAATAAGAAGTTTCATAGTTAAAGTTGTTCAGTTGAATCAATCTGCAAAGTTTTTTAAAAAAAGTCCAGCCAAGTTAACCATAAAAAAAAAAGTCAAAACTCAAAAAATAAATATTTAATAAATGAATATTACATGACGTACTCTAAGAAATTGAGTGCGGAAAGTAGAAAGACCGTTGTCATTACTCCACCGATAAGAGCTTAGCTCTTAAAATGAAGGAGAAGTCTATGAAACAAAATGTCCATCTTATATTAAGTAGTCTACACAACTGAAGGCATAATATCCATCGCATTAAAAAACCAGGAAACAATCTCGAAAATTGTTAATTCTCCTTTTAAACGGTTTACCTACTACCATGACGATATTGCGGTCGTTGGTCAACAAGGATATTTTGGGACATAGACAATTTGATTCGAAATTTCGAATTTTGGTTAAGTAGGTAAATTATGTAATTAAATTATTTATTTGAGGTGTGGACTTGTCACATCTGTAGAAAACGCATTCGAATGACAAAAATCGGAACATTGATATTTTAAACACATAGGTAGGTACTTAAGAACATTTGATGACGTTAACTTATCTAACGTTTGCGAGTTTCCACTACTTTAGCTGTCCTTTACGGTATTTGATCCTAAAATTTGTATTTAGCGTGAACCAAGGTATATTTAGTATTACATGTTTACATTTTAATTTTCTATTTATTACCAACATAGACAAGAAAATGATAAACATTACTAGCACTAAATGCAGAGCAAGACTAATATCGCCATCTGGTATCAAGCGCGGAAACTGTAAACGCCTTCGGTTTTAAAAGTTCCACCGTGTGAACACAGGTGGCGCTAGCATGCACTTTGTAGAGTTTTTCGTAGACAACGCAGCACCGCTCACACATCGAGTGTACTGAGAGAGCGCCCCAAGCCAAACGAGTTTCTTTTTATGTGACTGAGTTTCTTGTATAATATATCGTGTGTAATAATGTCGATATTAATGGAGGAAATAACTTGTTTCAGATACTATGCACAAGAGAACTGGTTAAGTAAAATTGTTTACTTACTATTTTTTATTTTTCTGTATTATAAAGTAGATATCATTATCAATTCTCACGAAGTAGGTACTTTGCATCCATTTCTTTTTTTTACTCATTAAACTGAACGGGGCAAAATAATACATTAAGATCAATTGATATTTAGTGAACGAAATATTAATTGTTCTTATGCATAATTTTAAATTCATTTAAATTAAATCTTAATTTTATAAACTATATTATATATTAAATAATAGATATCACTATCAATTCTTACCTACTTGCATTAATTTCTTTTAATTGTTTCTGTATACAAAATAATGCACAGGATCAATTTATATTTAGTTAACTTCGGAAACAACTAACAATAACGAATAGAAATATCTATTCTTTCTTGTATGGTCCTTTCCTTTGGTAAACCCGAATTATTAGAGCTTATCCATTTTAAGCGGTTAAAAGCTAACCGCAAAAATTCTTTGTAGTTACATCATTCAAGACTCTTGAATTTCGACGTGATTTTTTTACTGCTTGTAGGTTTTCGTTTTGTTGAAAAGCTGAATTAGGTTTATTGCTGAACAGGCGTACCTAGTAGGCCCTGCTGGACGCAACGCAGGCGAAATGTGGATTGCAGATTTGTAGAAGCTGTTGACGCTGCTGACCTATACATATTTGTGTAAATGAAAAGGTGTAACTATCCCACGTGAGAGAACTATGGCAAGGTAATAGTGACAATTGCATAAATCCCATTACAATTTTTAATGGAACCATTTCCACCCAGAAACTATTCTTGTGTTTAAATATCCCAAATGGGGTGGTCAGGGTTATCCCAAACATAAGCGTCTGGGTGTTCCAAACGTTAGAAGATTAGCTTGAAACATCATCCACGGTTCAACTTTGTAATATACAGCAATGCATTTTATCTATCGATGCATTTTAATGGAAATTCCCTTGGTCGCCTTTTATGACTTTGGTTCAATTCTTTTTATGTGCTTAAACTACAGTATAAAATAATCCCGTCACTTGACCATATTTTAGCATGAGACGGCAATGGGAATAATTTTGGGGAAGAATGAATCGCTATTGCAATTTATTCACGGAGTACTGGGTCTTTGCGTATATTTGGAAATAGTGAGATTTATCGGAACTCCTATTTTATACGATGAATGAGTTGGACCAGCAGAATTAAGTAAAGGGAGAATCGTTTTTCGAAATTCAAAAAACGCATTGTCGAGGTTTTTTCTAAAATAAAGGCACTCAGCAGTGAAACGTAGTATCTGAATGGAAGTTATACAATCCTTAACTAGCCCAGTGTATGACGCCCATGATAATTCCTCCGTCGGTGACAAGTTGCAGTATGATTAAGAGATGTATGTAGGTTATGATAATTACTTATTTTTTCCCACTTATTATTATTTATTTAAAATTGTAGGCCAGACTCGAGTCTCGCTCTCAAAACCATTTTTGTGATATCGTTCAAATTCAAAATATAGTTTCAAGAAATAAATAATTTCACGTATCACCTAAGTTTGTCTCAATAGTGGTAGGAAGAATTTTATAGGTTATATTTATGTGTCTGTGGAAAATAAGTGGTACAAATAATCAAATTGTTGATAAATTTGCTTAAAAAAATTTAAATAACCTATTAAATACTGGAAATGTTTCACTGACGGAGGAATTAATTAATCTACTCCCACATATGTAGTCGTTGATAGGACTAAACAGTTTCCGCAGTTGAATAAGCTGCAGTAAACCATTATCTACTATTGATGAGTACACCAATCAATGATGGTGCGTCGACGAATGCACTGGTGAAATTGATTTGTGTCTTTTTAAACACAAGGGTGCCATATGTAAAATTTCTATTCACTCTTTATTAGTTCTATGGTTAGCACTATCCTTCGTAGCGAAATATCATGGGTCATTTTTGTTCCAATATTGAAATGAAATTATTTCATTAATCGTTCTCCACAACAACAATACAACGATGGAATGACTTTCACAGGTAAAATTTATGTCATATCGTAATAAACAGCTTATGCAAGTTCTTTATTGAACGTGAACCTGTCAAGTCCCGATGTGCATCGGTTTTCATGGGAGCATTTGGCTATATCGTCCCGCTGTACGAAATAGTGGATGGGCGATGTCAGTTCTTAGACGTTCTTCGCTAAACTGTTGCCTATCAATAGCATGAGGTGTTACGATTATGTTTTACTACAGGAATAAAAATTAATCTATTAGTCGCTCTTTTATGAAGGGAAGTGATGGGTTGGTCTTATTACATAACTTTGCCGGGAGGCATATTGAAGAGAAGAAATCTAAAATAATTAGTAACCTCGCAATGCTTTCGTTTACCGTTTCGATGTTTCAGTACATTCCTAAAAACAGTCGTCTCCGTGACTGAATGTAAATAACTTGGGTTGTACTAATGTGAGGTCGCCGGTTCCATTCCCAGCAATTACCTACTCGGTTTGATTAGCGGTATTTATTTATGGTATTTATTGTCCGCCTGACTAGCTATCACCATTTTATCTAAGTCTGCCGCTAAGCAAAAAAATCATTTACTATTTGAGATAAGATAGCCAGATCCCGCCTCCTCAATCCTCCCACTGTAACTTAAGGTATAAGGTAGGATCGACAGTTGTACTCCACACGGCGCCTACTAAAGGTAGGCGGTGCCCTACGACACTCTATTGCTTACCTTAAACCTCAAACTATTTAAAGAAAGATAAGATAGCCATTCTCCAAAATAAGTTGGGGGTTCCTGGTGAACGCATTGCCACCTTCGGCGTCATCTTCACTTAACATGATGATTTAGAACAACTAACCTAACCCGTTGTGGATAAAAAAAAACAATGTTCGAAATGTAGAATCGTGGAACTAACTTAACTGTATACCAGTTACACGTTTAATATCTAATGTCAATCGCAATGATGTATTCCCAAAATCATACTGCCAGCACAAATAATTTATATTCTTATAATTGAAAAAAAAATAATAACAATTTTACCTTCCTCATGTCGTATATGACGTCACGGAAACGTTGTTTTTTTACAACTTAGAATCGATGGAATTGATGACGCAATATTGTAGCTACGTTTTCAGGCGCCTACATAAAATGCCTTCCGAAGTTGCGTTCTACGAATAAAAAAGAACAAATTTTCGTCCTTTCCCTATACATCTTTACATATTAATATTTTCACTATGGATCTCTACAATACGCGTAGTTCGACACACTCTTGGCAGATTTTCAGCTCAATTGTAAACCTAGGTTTTGAAAAGAACTACTTATTTTATTTCCCTTCATTAACATCACCATACACGGCAGAAGTTCCCTGAATCTGATAAACATTTAAATTCCGCAAGTGTAGGTACAATACATATTTATGTAAATACATGACGTGACAAGACCAGGGAATCTGGAATCTCATCGTCGAAATGTCATTCATTAGTAAGTGAAGTTACCACCATCATTATAGGGCTCTATTTTTTGGAAGAGCACCATCATTTTTAACATCATATTAACGTGTGTGTGTGTGTGTGTGTGTGTGTGTGTGTGTGTGTGTGTGTGTGTGTGTGTGTGTGTGTGTGTGTGTGCGCGCGCGCGCGTGTGCGTGCGCGTGCGAGCGTGCGTGCGTGCGTGCGTGCGTGCGTGCGTGCGTGCGTGCGTGCGTGCGTGCGTGCGTGTGTGTATGTATGTGTTGTATATTGCATGCGGTTTTTTGATATTAAAGAGTAAACGACAGACAGATTCCTAGCCATGTTTGATGAAATTCGGTTGAGCCGTTTCGAAGATATTTTAAGCAGTTTTTAGTATATTTTAATGATATCACAGTATTTTAGTTTTTTAAATTTTATATTCTTTTATATTTAAGATTAAACTCGGGGATAGATTCCGAGCCGTGGAAATCTTTCAACTTCACATATTTACTTTTAGATATGGAAAATATAATGAAGTTCGCACACATTTGTACCTGCTCCTTCAACAAATATCGCTTTTGATTGTATGAACGCTAGGACGACGTGAGGTCGTTAATTGGTCGGCCGTACTGCATCAACTGTACGGAAATGATCCGCTTGAATTCGTCTTAGTTTACATTCCAAAGATGTTTTAGCCTTAATTTCTTTTATTGTCTTGAGAGGCAAAAGAATGTATTTCAGGGTTCGTTTGGCGTTAACCCTTCCGTTGCTAATGAGAAACGCTTTCAAGGAATTAAAAGTGCGATTCGTAGTATTAAGGGGTTAAACATTTTATGTTACTACCGGATTCAAATTGGCCGTGTAATGCTTTTCATTGTTGCCTAATTTTGTTGTTTGTTACTCTTAAATAATAATGTTAATTACTAATGGTATATTTCAAAAGAAATACATATGCTTTCCACGAGTTTCTATAGCTCACAGCTTTGTAGATGAATCAAAATCGACAATTACGTCTAGGAATAACCGAACTTCCTTTTCTGCTCCCCGATGTATCCATTTCGCCTAGAAGTGTTCTAATGCATGTAATTAGAAAAAACACATGATTTGAAATATCCATTCATTTTAAAAGGGAATGTAAGGTTAAGATTCATAGTTCATCTCAATACGGTGCCTATTTGTAATTCCAATTTATTCAGTAGCACCCCAATGTTGTGGCAGATATCGACAGGGTTAATAATGTCAGGGCGTGACAGACAGTCCGACAAATTATCCGGGGGAGAGATATATGAACTACTTGTGACGTGTGGACGTAAACTTAAGATATGCAACGATATTCCTGTGCTATAGGAATGTTAGTTATCTTATTGATCAGAGTCATACGTAAGTCTCACTTTTTCTTGAGTTTGAGGGTCTCCGACTTCATTAAAGTCGGTTTACTGTTTTATTTAATCAGTTTCACTGTAATTTTTTTAACCTAAAGTTTTATGTCAGTGGAAGAAACAACGCAATAGATTAAGTCGTTTTTGAAGAAAAACACACAATATATAATATCTACAGGGGGGAAAAAAGACCTTCCTTATTTTCCAATTATTTAAAGAACAACTCCTCTAAATTACTTCCATATCCTAACCTCCGACATGGAACACCGAAACGCGTGCTAAGTATTAAGAAGTCAGTTTATAGAACACTTTTACAAGAAAAGCTGTGTTATTTCGTGGAAAAGTTATTGTTTACTTTATACGCGATGTTACTATAACTGCCAACCCTAATCCAGTAGCTTGTAGACGGATTATCTCGAGTCGGCGAAACTTCAAAGCTCGCGAGGGATGGCGCGGTGTGAATTTTAACACTATAAAAGTATGGTAGATATATGTTGTTTAAAGATTGCAAGCTCTTAATGTTTTTATTTAGAATAACTTAGTGGAATGAGCACGTTGATCGTAGATACCATAAGTGTGCCTCTTTTCAATGATGATTAGATAAAATTCAAGTCATCATCATAACAAACACTTGACGTCCACGGCAGAACGTAGGCCTCCTCCATAGTTTCAAGTCGTCTGCTCATCGTGTGAGTGGACGTCCTACGCTCTGTATATTGTGTGTTACCAGCGCCAGGTATTTATCGAATTAGATTCAAGTCTGATGAGAATGATGATACAGAAGGTTTTATCTGCAATAGGTGGTTGGTAGTCAGGTGAAAGGCTTCAATAATTTTGTTTATTGCAATTCCATCATTAGATTCGCTTCGTGGTACCCATCGATATTGGATTTTCGTAAATAAAGAGTAACAGAATAATGATCCTGTATGTATCTTGTGCCTCTTCTTTTCCCACAATCGATTTCCGAGGCGATAATAACTTGGACATAATAACATATATAGGTATATACAAATGCTTAAGTAATATTATTATTTACAATAGATTTAGGAACATTGTATAAGTGATTATCATATACATATGTAACGTAATTGTTCCTAATTGATATTAAAGTAGTTTAGCACTCTTCCATTTGACTTTTCCGTGACTTCAGTAATCGGATCCAAGCATAAACATACTAAATATTATGTTCATTTTAAATTTAGTAAGTATTCCACAAACTCGACTGACATACCCGCAACATTTTACCCGTTCAGTCTACTGCCGGCAAAGTACCTATACATCTTCTTAAGTTCAGCGACAGAGTTCTGAAAGACACAATTTATATGTAAATTGGAGCGCTGCCGCTCATACCGAATCTTCCTGTCTACCTGCTTGTGGATTACGATTATTATGAAACCACGATTATTATCATTTAACTTTTATGTGCAATCTAAACCACAAAAACATTTTGTAAAGTTTTATCTCATATATTTTCACCGGGAAAAATGTAGGACAGAATAGAAGTATTTAAAAACTAAAAAAAACCCGACAGCATAATTTTTATTTTGCGGACGCCATGTTCGATTTTTACTATAAAATGTATCCCATGACACTCCAGGTATCAAGACGAATGTAACGACACCATGCACTTCGAAATCTTTCAAGCCGTTTAGGACCTATGCATACACTCGAAAAACATTACCCTTCTTTCTTAGGCAGTAGGGTAAAAAGTACAGAAATGACAAATAAGCTCAGGAACATAAGGATTTAGTCGAGAACCGTAACAAATCGCAACATAATAAGAACATTTTATGGCATTTTTATACGGAATTTTTATAAGAGGGGTCTACGAGACACCATTAGTTTAAATTTTCAAGTGACAGGTTCGTAAAAAAAATGTTGAACGCTTATTAGTGGGATAAAGTCGAATTTATGAATGAGCGAGTGAAGTGTCGCAACTTAATACTACTTAGGTGCATCAGGAATTATTTCCTATTATGTTAGCTATCGTAGTTCAAATCGGCATGCAGAGTAATACACCATTAACAAATAAAAAAAAATTAAATTGTCAATCCCTACCCATTGAGGCATGCTCTAAACGACCGCTATAAATAAAGGCGTGTGCAGGCAGGTGCGTAATTTGCGAATGCTCAGGGGATCGGTGAGTGCAAGCCCTTACCGGTACCTACACTGGAAAAGGATTGGTTGATTATTATTTTTATTGCAAGTAAAATAAAAAATGCATTTAAATTGATGGATTTAAGACACTAGCATTTCTAGATGTAAAAGATGTTGTAAAGTAAGGGATTTGGAATCTGTTACTAATAACAGTTTTACGGATTTATTAGTAAAGAAATCTAATAAAAATCTTTTTTTTATACTATCCGAATCTGTTATTTGTTTACAATAAATAAATAATAAATTTCTTTGCACATACACACAGCGCCATCTAGTTCCACACTAAGCAATTAGGCTTGTATTATGGATACCAGATAGTTGATAAAATACACAAATACATTTTTTTTGTAAATAAATACATAAATAAATGAAAAACATCCATAACTCGGGAACACATGTCTGTATTCATCATACAAACATATGCCCCTAGCGGGATTCGAACCCGCGACCTTTTGGTATAGCAGTCAGAAGTTTATCTATCCCCTCATCACTCTTTGACTTATACAAATTAACTACTTACCTAAATAATCGATTTATAATTTGAGACTTATAATTTTTAATTGTTTTCGTAATTTTTTTTTAGATAGGTATACAGAGAGAACTCTGCAAGTACAAGTCATAGCCATATTAAAGTACAAAATTAGTTAATTAACTTTATTTTGTATGCAGTTGCTATGAACTTTTTACAAACCCACCTACAAGTCTTAGGTTAGTCAACTCTTATTCGTAAACTTTGTAGAGTCTACTAGCATTGTCAATTTTCCTTTTAATTTAGTTTTTTCTTTTCAACCATTGTGAATATTTTGCAAATTTTCGAAATTTAGCTGGTAGGGAGTGGGGACACGTAAGTCTAGAATAAAAAAATTACTATTTTAAAGTTTAATATTTCATGAACAGATTCTGTGTTGAAAAGCTGTTAAGGTAACCTCCAACTTTTTCAGTTACCTCCTCTTTTTTTAGCACTAACAGTCAGTAAGTAAAAGGCACGTAACATCCAGATGAACGGACATGGCGAGGATTTCCTTGTTGCCTTTGACTACGGAACTCTAAAAAGATATAAGGAAATTTCGCTCACGTGGAGTCATGTTTCGCATTTGCGATGCGTTATTTTATTGTTAATCTCGGTTTGTCGGTATACAACGAAAGGAGGTGATGTTATCCTCATTTGAAAATTCAAATACTCAATTAATTTTATTATTGAGATATACCTATAAGTAAACCATTAACACACCAGCAGACCATTCACAAGCCGCCATGTGATCTAAAATTGTGCTTGTCTGCTTGCCTGTTAGAGTAATTTCTTCTGTTTAGCGCTGATGTTGATTATGGAATGGCAGATGAAATTCATCATTATAATCGACATTATATCAGCCACAAGACCTTCACTGCTGAATATAGCTCTCCCGTAGATTTCCATTTTGTCTCACAATTTTCAATTAGTAACCAGCACACAGCGCCAACCCCTACAAACTGAAATATGTTAGACGGTACACCTTGCTCGTGAAATATAAAAACGCTGTAACCCGTATAATGACAATTTAAAACTCCCCGTTACGCGCCATTTGCCTTGCACAGTATTGTCTAAACCCATCCCCAATATAAGACGACCTCGTCGCACCACCACGTCGTCGGTGCTGCGATACGCGAGGCACAGGTCTCAAAAATCTGGCCTCGATTTGATGTTGATGGTTACCTCTTATTGTCTATTGCACTCGAAACAGACAAGCGTTTTTATTATCTGCGGGGCCCCCTTAAGTGTTGTAACTTTTTGTTTTAAGTTAGGGAAGAAAATGTTAGCAGAATGTTTGTAAAATTGTAAAATGTATGTAAAATCTAGAGATGTTATCAATTTTAAATGTTTATTCAATTATTATTTGAAATACATAGTTAACTAATTTGTTTTTACCAAGATTAATGTGGCAAATAGATTTCAAGACGGAAAAAGAAAGAATCATGCGATGTCAACATTCTGGTTATAGATTGTTGTAGGTAGGTATCTAAGTACAGTCAAATTCAGAGAAAACTATACATTCCTGCATCATTCAAAATTTAGTTTTTTTCAGCAAATCATTAGTGTTTTTCCATAGTACTCTATCACATTGTGGAACTCAGTAGTTGCCTTAAGAAATTATTCAATTCCGTTCCAGCTCTACTGAGAAAATTTAATTTGTATTATCTGTAGAGGCTTATCTGTTTTAGACTGTACTAAAGGAGTGAGATTTACTATTCCTCGACAAGTTTGGTAGTAATGTATGACGACAGTCGACACATCAATCAAATAAATTATTCCGGTCAGGAATCAAACCGACTACCGCTTCCTGTCGATTCGACGGTTGGGCAATAATAACTCTGTATGTTGCTACCATATTAGTTGTTACAATTGTCTAAAATAAAAGGATATCAATATTGACCACATAAATAACACGATAAAAATTTCGAATGGAAATAGATATCATTGTAGGTGTTTCAATCGAAATTAAGAAACTTGATCGAAATTGTAGATAATTAGTTTATTGGACCATCTCAATTAAAAAATTTTAAGGAACGAGAAAATTTACTGAATAAAAAGATATGTGAAGTAAATATTACTTGAATTTGAAAAGCATATTATCAAGCGAACGTTTTTTATTGGACAAGTTTTCTCGACAATTAGACCAGGTTCGATCGATGATGAAAAATTTTCATTCAAAAATTACCTTATGCAAAAGGTTACATGATTTTTTTCATAATTTTGAAGTTAGTTATACTATTTCTATAAAATGAGATTTGGGATACGAAACATTTATAATAAACTATTTTTGTGATGTTTCGCAGCAGCACTAACATACACGTCTTTCAAATTTCGGAAAATTGAGTAAACCTGTGGACGGATATACGCTGACAGTTCACAAGACACTAAAACGGCGAGCACATATTTATTTTAGTTCATGTTAAAAACAAACAAATTAAACATACAAATTTACCTCTAACTAGAACATTATGTTTCAATTATAAATTACAAAACTGATTTTATTGTTTTGCAATATTATTTTATTATTGTAAGTAAATACATTAAAAAAGAACGATCTACCTATGTGCTAAAATCAGTTATAAAATAATTTATAAAACTCAGCTGACTTCGGTGATGCCACGAAATTGGTAAAGTAAAAACCACAAATCCCAAAGGTGGCATATTGCTGAATTTCCATACTTGTAATCTTCAGACGGTAGACAAATAAATTTACGAATGAAATATGTAAATTTTATTCCAGAAAAAAGAGAAGGATAATCTCTAAGGAACCTCGCTGCTAAGTGACTGTCAGAGGTGCGAACTGGCTCAAAAAGAAAAAAAAAATCTCTTTTGAGATGAATATTTTACAAGCATTTCTTTGTGGTTTCTTTTTAATGTTTATTTATGCGTTTTGTGGGGTGCAGAGATAGGGGTTAATATTAATGATTTGATACTACTGGGGTGCGTAAGTTATATCAGCTAGTCTATTAAGGAAAATTGACAATGTTGTATTTATTTACGACTATCGATAAACGATAAATTATTATCAAAATCATAGATATGTGGTAAAACAAATCATATCAACAGCCTATAAAATCCACTACTGAACATAAGAGGTTGTATTTGAGGTTGCTGCCTATCATAGTTTATAATGTTATTTTTTTATCGTTTGGTCACCTGCCTTCGATAGTAACGGTAGCGAGTTCCAATAACTTCATCACGTCATATAGTCGCTAATCACCCTGTACAATGGTATTGTAGCTTTGGATAGAAGAGATATAGATGCCTACTACTTTATTAAATTACAGAAATAAGTAGTAGTAAGTACAGTTTACCTTAAATAATAAGTAGACCTACAAGACTGTGGTTAGACTATCGATTTCAAAATTCTAATTTGAATTACTGAGTTTAGAGACCCCAGTAGTCGTTCAATTTAGTTGTTTATTGAAATAAAAATAAACTAGGAGCAAAAAAGTTTTCGCTAAGTCGCAAAGAGTGCATAAAAATAAAAGAAAAAATATTCATAGTTGGTATTACACAAATCTCTGTCCATCAGGCTGGATGACGCCATATCACTGAGATCTGACATGACAAATGATAGCTGTATCCTCCTACCGTTATATTCTGAGCTCCCTTTCTCCTTTGGATTGCTTTGATAATGGCGTGAAAGGGGACGGCTAATGGTTGGCTGGAGGTATTGATAGGGTGGTCCAGTTATATCCGTCTTAAAACACGGGACTTTGATAAACGCTTACACTGCGAGTCCTTGCATTCGCTAGAAATATGAAAAAGGGTAGGAGACGGCGGCGGCCAGGTTATTCTTTTACTTTATTCGGTTCTCTAAACCCTACGCATACTTTTAATTTCACTACAAAAGAGCGTCCTTCCTTTTGCATGTTTAATTAAATAATCAAGCATCATATCTATTCATATTAGATCTAAGCGTGTTCGTTTAAGAAGTTGTGACAATAGCGTCGATTCGGATGTACACCAATTAAACTAAACTAAACCAATTTTGGAGTGGTGCCGTTGCAACGTGCTACTGCTACTATAAAACTGGTTTTAGTTTAGTTTAGTTGGTGTACATCCGAATCGACACCAGTACCTCAATGATACCCCAAAAACAATGCGTTCCATTTGGAATTGAAGCTGGAATATAATATCAAAGTAAATTTATTTTTACAGGCTTTTTGTTACCATGCTGATACAATATTAAAGTACACAAATGTTAAGTAGGTATACATACATAGGTAAGTTAAAATAAATATACTGATTAATAAGCGGAGCATGTATTGCTACTGTCCATCCTACTCAGTATGGCCGGCGTATTCTATTTTTGAAATGTGCAGTAACGGTTTGCATGTGCGTGATCGCGTTATAATTTGAAATTTGATGTTCGGAGAAATTCGGGCAACAGAATGAGCCAATCGTAAGGCGGTATTTACAATTTGAATAGTTTCTCTTTTTTAAATATTCAAATTATATGTTTGTTGACGCCGTTTCGTGTCACTTTGGTTTGTGAGCGGAATAAACATTACTAGACAAGGAGTTTTTCTTCTAGCGAAGCCCACTTCGCATTACTTACCAAAAAATGTTTCTCAATATTTTCCGTAAAGCTAGAGCCAAAAAGTATAAAATATATGTATATGGTAAAAAATGGTGTAAACAAAATAATTGTCGGTCGATCGCAATGTGGCTCAAAGGGACGAATAATATGTTTCAGAAACTACATGTATGCTCTTGTGCCCAGGAGGTCTACTCATGTAACGAAAATAGCTTCGTACGGACGTAACTTCAGAGTTTTTCTTTTTCAGTTTGCTGTGTCAATTATAAACCAATCGTCATTATTTTACTTTTTTTGTATATAGTGGTAAGTTAGTACGAGACGCAAGGAACGTCAGAAGTTATGCAAATAAAGGATTCTTAGGAGAAGAAAAAGTCCGAAGTCACAGCCGTCCGAAGCTATTTTCGTTAGAGAGTTGACCCCCTGGGTTGTAACTTTTATATGTACTAGTCTCTCTCCTCCGTGTATGAGCTAGAAACCTCCCACTGGTGTACTAATTTCTTTCGGAATCCTTATGCAATTGTTCGAATATATTTTCATCATATTTGATTTAAAAGAAGCAACAGAAGAGTGTTTATATAGTAGATATTAAGTTGAATAGGTATGCCTGGATTTCTGCACAATTGTCTGAAAAGTGGACAACAAATAGTGAAAAATAAATAAATAATCATTTTGTAATTCTAATTTAATTGCTCTTTTTAATGAAAAAGTACGTACCGCAAGAACAAAATTTGTATTAATAATAAGTATTTATATTACACATCGAAAATAACAATATTTGTACACTTGAAAAAGCACCAATTTAAACTGATCTCAACACACGTGGGAAATCTTCAGGAAGAGAGGTCAGCTTATAACGGATTGACATTTTATTTATCGTAGTTAGGACTCATAGGTATAAAAATATTTTGACAATAAATCATGAATAGATATTGGATTTGAAGCTGATTATAAGTCGCAGTTAACATTCTCTAACTAAATCAGCATTTTGAGTCAATCGCGATGGATCGATCGTCGATCGATTGTTTGGATAACTCGATACAAGATGGCGCCACTAGATCTTTCTGCATCGCGGTATCAACTTGTTCTGTTGAATACACTACCCAGATTGAACCGACGTATGAAATTTAACTTTGCGCAGAGGCAATATCGTAATCGATGAGGTTAATCCGAGGTGCGATTATTGCTAGTTGAAAACTTTACCAATACCCCGCCGTGTGGACGTGAAATACCGTCCGCTATGGCAATTTTTGAAAGGCCGTCGTGGCCATATAATCCTTGAAAATATTATAATTTGTTCAGAAGTCCTTTTGTTGGTTAACCATTATAAGATAACATAAATTGAACATTTAGAAAACCCCAGAGGAATCAAAATATCATCATCCATACAAAGCATCTGTGGTAAAAGTTAAATATCTTAGAAACGACTAAACCAATTTTCAGCAAACATTCCTCAAGTTTATTATTAAATATGAATAAAACCGCATTATTGAAATAAATCCGGATCTGTCGATTTTGAATTGATACTATAGGTACCAAGTACTTAAAAAATTATTCATTGAACTCCGAGTTACCTACTAAAGTACTCCGAGTACCGCTGACTGCGTGGTATTATAATTGGGCTGCAGGCTATTTGAGAAAAATCGTGTGTATTGTGACGAGTAAGATTGCAAGCGCTACGTATAATACGAGTAATATAGGTAGAATCTTTGAAATAAAGAAGCACTGAGGGTTGGAAATGACTTTAAAATTTATGTGATTTGTAAGTAGGAACTCAATCTAAAACTTATATTATTAATAACTACAATTAAAATAATAAAAGCGGAAAATATAAAATGAAATTTACGTGTGTGTGTGGTTTGCGTGAAATTCTGAGATACATTATATATTTTTTATATGTTATACATAGTATTTTTCTGTTTTATAATAGTACCTAGACAATAACCAATTTATATTTTCGCTTTGTAGGTGGTATGTATCTTGATATGTTGAAAGGATAACAAACAGCATTTAAGTATTATACTCTTAATAGTCAAATGAGTCGTGTAAACACAATCCTGGCAACTCACATTAGTAATCCAAACAAATTATAGCATAGGTAAGTTTATAATAAAATTATTTTATGTAGTTATGGTAGTGCTAACAAGAAATATAGCAAATAAGCTGTATGAATGCCAATAAATAAATGGGGATCGATTGGATGGCAGGACACTGAATCGTGGTACTCACGATTATACGCAATTTGTCGCCTCATTCAGGCAGCCATTAAGGTTTGCATGTTACTATTCGTGCATTTTTATAAGTACACTAGCTTTCCGCCCGCGGCTTCGCCTGCGTGAAATAACTTTATCCCGGATATGTTTCATTTATTTATGCCGAGGGAACTACTCACTTTATCGGTATAAAAAGTATCCTATGTCTCAATCCAGGGTATATTCTACCTATATACCCAATTACAAAATTTTTATCCCGATAAAGTCAGTAGTTCCCGCGGGATAAACAAATTTCCGTGATAAAGGTAGTTTATAATATTGGTTAGAAGTTAGCTTTGTCAGAACTATGAGTCATGGCTTTAGATATCATGTTTTATTATTATCAAAGACTAGCTTTCCGCCCGCGGCTTGGCCAGCGTGGAGTAACTTTATCGCGGAATATTATTTATCCCGCGGGAACTACTCACTTTAGCGGGATAAAAATATTCCATGTTAAATCCAGTGGATGATAATATCTACATACTAAATTTCATTCAAATCCGTTCATCAGTTTCGCCGTGATTGAGCAACAAACAAATAAACAAACAAACATCCAAACTTTCACATTTATAATATTAGTTAGATTAGATGTAGGTACCTGTTCTTGTCGTGTGGTTACGACACGTAAAAAGAAAGAATCAACCCATCTCTTCCGGTGGGTATCGTAAAATGCGACTAAGGGACTATGAGGAGCCACCACAAAACATCTTTACACTTTGACGTTTTAACCGTGACGGATTCATCCCCCTGTCATGTGTGCATTTCTGTATAAGTATTTCGAATGGTGTATTAGATACATATTATATTACATAGATAAGTAGGTAAATAATATATTTTCTCTACAAAGTTATTTAAAAGCATCAACACATTTGTGGAGACTGGGCATTATGCAAGTTAAAAAGTCATCCATCAGGCTCCACCTCTCTGACAAATTACAATCACATTAACAAAGATCAAATATAAAGTTACTTTATAGCGAGTTTAATATTTTTAGTTGCTTCAGTAATAGAGATTTCTCAAGGTTTGTGATGTTATGCGACATTTTTGGCAAGAATCAGGAGACTCTTTTATAACTTTATAACATCTTAAAATTGCCTTCCAGTATGTACCTAATACACTTGCTCTGGTCTAAGTATATTTTGTTTGTCGGTAACAAATTGAATGGTGTGCGATTCAAAGCACGGACAAGATGCGACCTTTCAGCCTACGATAAAAGCGAGTAACTTTAAAAATTACAAAACGCAGCAGTGGCTTTTCATTTTGCTGACATACTATCTCTCCCTCCCTTCTCTCGTCTCCTGCACTAACTATAAATAATAACATGAATTATATAACATAAAAAAATTACAACAATAATATGTCAAATATTACTAAAGTTAAAGAATGGACTATTGTTACAGTAAGCATATTATGTAAATAAGTATCGTACCTACTTAATACTCTTTTACGGAATTTGATTTTAACCGTTGAATCTATGAGTTAATTTCAAGTATAGTAGTAGCTATAGAGTACCCCTAAACAAAGAAAATCATATTTTCCAAGAATTAAGTTACAAAACAACAAAGTGTAAGCTTTTAGGTTACACTATTTCACCAGGCTGCAACGTAGGGGTTGGATGAAAAACGACCCAACAGAAATTAAGTCTCGCGAGTGAAAAATGGTTTTTACTCGTGGACACTGCTTATGCGACTTTATACGGTAAACACAACACGACCCTTTATAGGTACCTAGTGGGACTTACACTTTAGCAAGTTTTGAAGACTGTCAAAGAAAAATGTTACCTATAAATAAGCAAAGACGGTTAGCCTTTATACCAACCTCGAAACTGAAAAATCAAGTACCTACCTATGTGAAAGTCACATAATTTATATTACTCGGAAATTTTAAAATTCAAGACAAATCAAACTACTCCGCGGCTCAGTCTATAAACAAAGATACCTAATTACAATTACATATTCGCAATAGATTGTTATCTATAACAAATTGAAATACCTATAATATAAATGAAAAAATACTTACTCGAAATTTTTAGGGTCTAATGAACAGTCGAAACTATTAAAGGTATCATAAAATAAAAATCTATTATTAAATAAAGGAAAAAAACTATATACTATTATATCATAAATGCCATGGTTTGGATATTTTTTTTTGGTCATAGGATATTTTGGTAAAGTGAGTAGTTTACAAATTACACAATATGTAAACGAAACCCACGCGGGCGAAGCCGCGGGGAAATACCAGTAATACCTAAAAATGGTCTTGATATGGTTATCAATTTACCTTGTTGTCGTGTCAACTATTTCGAAAAAGATTAAAAAAGGTGTTCTTTTTTAA